>JAECWQ010000225.1:2591428-3887142 GCA_018150835.1 Drosophila repletoides | reverse complement strand
TTATTGCCTATATTTAAATTAAATGTTTTTGGATGAAGTCCAAGTCACGGTATTTCGTTTCTTGTGCTACTTGGTCACACTTTATAAGCTTCCCAAAATCCAACGGCTGTGCGTTTCGTGCGCAAAGCGATTAAGTTGATTTTTATTTTTTTTTGTTTTCGATTTTTATAATGTTAACTTTTGCCAATATTTCCCAATTGTGTCGCATATGTTTGCGTCATCTGCGCCAGCAACAACAGCAGCAGCAGCATCAATATGCAACAAGTGACCACAGCAATAACAGTTATAATTCGCAACAACGCAACAAATCGAGTTACAACTCGAAGGCGCTGCCTCATTTGGCCAGCATGTTGAGTCAGTTTTTTGCAATCGACGTGTTCCAGCAACCGGAAACGTTTCCACAAAATATTTGTGCATTATGCTACAATGCCGTCGAATATTTCCAGCAGCTCTGCTCCGTAGCCGCGCAGAGCAGCGAGACATTGATGCGTCTTACCCTCACCACGCACCCAGATCGTTCGATAACCACAACAACAACAGCTCAAGTAATCGAAAATGCTGATGCTGACCCGAACGCGGACGCCGACACTGCGAGACACTTGGTTGGTATACATACTACATAAGTTCGAATTTACACTGTGAAGTAACAGCATGAAATTGTTTCATGAACTTTACGTTAGCAGAAGGTCAGGCCATCGAGTTCTAGCCGATAGTGTTGTTGTCAACTAACGATAACCAAGTAACAAAAAAAAAAACTGAATATTGTATGAAAAAGCTAAATGACTGGTAATCAGATTATGATTTTTGATTATTATTTATATTTATTGCTTCTCCAGGGTCGGATCACCGTTTCTTTTTTAAGCCCAGCTCGACCTAACGTTTTTGTATTTTTAGTGAACAAAAATGGACTCCAATGTTCAAGAGATTTTTCTGCAAATAATCCCAAATAATTTTTGGCTTAATTCAGAATAAAAATCAGAATTCTTAATCTGAGATAACAAGGCGGGCTCGAAACTAAGCACGCCTCATAAGTTCTATTGGATTGAAGATAATAATGTTATAGATTTGATAAATGTTTTTTTTTTTTTAATTTTATATCTTATTTTTCCATTTAACGTTCATGAAGTCAAAAGCTTTCATATATATAAAATTATATCCTTATGATACTATTTTAGAACTTTGAAATATCAATATGAAATATTTGAAAAATTAAGTTTCCTTGCGCTTAAAAAAATCCCGACTTAACGAAAAAATAGCCAAGGCAGCATTTATTCGTAAGGAAAGCTCAGCTCTGCGGATACTCATAAAAGATCCCAGAAAAAGAAAGTTAATTCACAGTGTAAATTCGAACAAATGTTTATAGTTGAGTCAGCTTGTTATAGGGCTGAGCCAGCATTTTTACAGTTACCGTCCGTGAAAGAGGAACTGGAAGAGCCCATGCAATATGAGGTGCAGGAACAGAAGCAAGACTACGATTGTGAGCTAGATAAAGCCCCAGAAACAGATGCTAATGTAGATGTTGAGACCAATCATAATCAAAATTTGAAAGACGATGAAGATGATAATGATGATGACGAAAACGATAACGATAACGGTGATGATGATGATGATGATGATGATGAGACGGGCATAAGCTGCATGGCAATCGCGAACAAACGGAAATTGTTGGCTTGTCAGCAATGTGGCAAGCAGGTCTATAAGCTACCCTATTTGGAGGCACATATACGCAGTGTACACGAGGGTCATCCGAAGCCTTTTCTATGCGGAAACTGCGACAAAGCGTTTACACGATACGAACAACTCCGTTCCCATATGCGTAATGTGCATCCCAGTGTGGCCGCCACTACAGCTGGTCCGACTGATGAGCTGGAACTGATCTGTGAACAATGCAATCGCCGGTATAGTACGAAAAATGCACTGGGTGAGCATCTAAAACGACATGCCCAGGATAAACCACATATCTGTGAGCATTGCGGCGTCGCGAAAGTAACCCGAACTGAACTACTCACTCATTTACGCATACATAATCCGGACTGGGAGAAGTTTAAGTGCAAACAATGTCCTCAACTGTTCCGGCATAAGAGCGCCATCAGTCGACATGTTCGGGTTGTTCACGAGGGTCAGAGGAGGTTTCAGTGCGGGCATTGCCAGAAGCGATTTGGAACTCACGCCTCCCAGTTGCGACACGAGCGGCTGCATATTGACACATTTTAATTAATAGATGCTTAATTATTTTATATACTCCACTATATTGATTTGAATATATGTACATTAGGGTGTTCCTCTTTTTAGTATGTAATATCTTTTTCATTTTTCCCTTATTGAGGTCCATCTTAAAACCATCCACTGTTCGACTTATAAGTTAATAATATATCTTTTTCAGTTTTTCTCAATTCTTTTTTTTTTGTTTTCTTCTTTTCTTTTTTCTCATATATCACATGCAAAATATGATATAAATGTTTAATAACTTTCTTGCTTACTATGTGGAATAATATATCAATCTTACGAACTGTAAATATCATTAAGGAGGTAGACAGAGCTGTGTTAAAAGTATAATTATAATATTTAAGAAGTTACTGTTTATTGGAAGCTACAGTTTGGTCGGATATGACTATATCGATCGATATCGATCGACATAAACAATATATATCTATATATAATATAGTAGCATTTATATGTCTATTTACAATTTCATGCACACTTTATCTTATATGTAATATTCAGTATGTTTAAAATTAAAATAGGTCAAGTCAGGGAGTCAGCAGGAATATAAGAACATTGTGCGCCAGTTAAGATAGTATAATAAAATTGTTAAAAGACAACCCGTGCTGGGCCAGCTGTAAATGGTGAATCCTCGCGTGTGCTAAACTCCTTGTTAAACCACGTCTTCATCGATACCACCCAGTTTTCCAAATGGGTGCTATGCGTATGTATCTCAATAAGTTGATTTAACTCTCTTTGATAATCTCTAGCCAGCTGCAATTCATTGTCATCGAAGGCATCGCATATCCTGTGCACAAGATCAGGTCGCATATTGACTACGGTCAGACTACTGCAGCTAAAGCCGGACATAAGTCCACTTGCCAGTAGCGCCGTCGAGGCCAGCATAATGACACGCCCGAAGCGTAAGCATCGTTGTCCCATTTCTAGATCGGCGCTCGCATAGTGCAAACCCATGAAATTGGGTATGATGCGCTCTGCTTTGGCACAAAACTCAACCATGTCCACTGTGAGGAAGATTCATGAAGAAAAAAAATTAAGTTCAGAATCAATCTAATACTGGATAGTCAATAATCAAATATCAAACCTATGGCAGAGAAGATGGGTAAAACCGGTAATTGATATGTTAGCAAATATTTTGTACCAACTAGGTTCGTTTGAAAAAAAATAATCGTCGTAAATACGTTTAATGCTAATTAAAATATTGGTTTCCTCATAAGAATGAGTAAGTATTGCTAATTTAACCCGAGACCAAATGCGGTCGTATCGCAAAGAAATGTACAATTTGGAATATGTTAAAAATATCACGCACCAAAACCGCAGTAAAACCGGTTCAAAAATCAAATCCGGTAACTAAATAAGACATTGGCCCGAATATAAAGTAATAAACTGTTCTCTATTACTTACGATCCACGCCAGTCATTGAAGGCTGATGATAGTAGAAAAATGGTCTTGTACGGCAACGGCTGGCCACATACTGACAGTAACCGACTAGTTGGTCGACATTGCGTGGTCGATAGAAGAGCTCTGGCAATGTAACTACCCCACTCACTCGCATTTCCTCAGCATGGGAAGCCAGGGACAGAACGTCTGGCAGCGGAGCTCCGCCCACCTGAACCAGAAGCAAGAGATTGTGACGAACTGCGGCACGAATCCAGTACTCGCAATTGGCTTTACGCTCCCGCACCCGCATCATGGGACCTTCTCCGATGACGCCGTTGATGAGGACTCCGGCAACCATTTGATTTGTTAGCCACTCCGCGTAGCGATTAATCGGGCGCACATCCAGGGAGCGGCGTCTCAACACATATATTTTTAATTATATACATATATATATATATATATATTTACTCAGCCAATCTACTTACTCGTCACTCTTAAAGCAGGTAAAAGCCGGTGCTATGAGACCCTTAAATCTAGAATTGAAGAGACCAGGCTCTTTGGACTGGCGGGTTTCTGATGTTGGTCTACCATCCTCTTCATCGGTTAATTCTTCTTTGCTATATTGGGTGTCTGTAAACATATATATTTTTTTTATTTATAAATCGAAATTGCGGCATCTCTGTTTGCAGATTACCCCGAGGCTGCTGTACATCCTGTAAATGACTTTCGCTCGCTTGCATGCTTTTATTATTTCGAGATGTAGTTTCCCTTCGAAACCATGCCATAGCGCCAGCTATACACGGCTCCAATGTATCTTTAAAATTTACTACGAATTTTGTAGAATTTATTTTAACTGAGCGAACAGTCGCAAACTGTGCATGAAACATCTACAATCTACACAGTAGGTCCTGGCTTGGGCAAATTCTAAAATAGCGGTTACTAAAAAATTTGACCAGCAATTAGAAAAACAACCCAACTATCGATAAATTTCAGTTTATTGAACACAATAGCAATAAAAAAAATATGCATATCAAAAATAAAATTACTTTATTCTTACAAAGAACTGTTTAATTTTTTAATTCATAAGACATTCTGTCTGACTTTTCGTACTAAAGGAAATTTAAAGAACGGCCGCTATAAAAAGTGTGACCAGTAATAAAAAAAAAAATCTCAACTATCGATAAATTACACTTGTTTGAATGGCAAACAGCAAATATAACAGACAGAAAAAAGTAATCTGATTTTATTTATAATTTTCTGTGCATTCTTCAAAATTATGATACATTTCTTTAATCAACATAGAATAAACGATGCGTGTGATTAATTGGAAAATGCAAATGGAATTTTTAAAGCTAAGCAGATTGACGATTCGCGCACAAAAAAGCCGGCAACATTGCATTTTGGCAAATATCGCAAAACCAAAACAAATCAAACAACAAATACAAGAGATTTCACTTTGTCATTGCAGTAGAAGCAGCAGCAGCGGAAGTGGAAACATGTTAAAATATCTCAATCAAAGCGAGGCAATCAATGTGGATCTGGAGCTGTTCAATGTGTACAAATTCAGCGTAGATCAATTAATGGAGCTAGCCGGACTTAGCTGTGCTCACGCCGTAACCAAATGCTTTCCGGCAGACCGTTTTGCCCGTGTTCTGGTTTGCTGTGGACCTGGCAACAATGGAGGCGATGGACTTGTCTGTGCACGTCATCTGGCGCTAACGGGCTATCAGCCTACTATTTATTATCCAAAGCCAACGGCAAAACCGCTATACGAGAATCTGGCACATCAGTGTCACAGCATGGAGATTTGTACCATTCCTGAATGTCCCAGTGTTGAAAACGCTACAGATAATTACGATTTAATTGTGGATGCACTTTTCGGTTTTAGCTTCAAGCCTCCAGTGCGTCCAGATTTTGTGCCTGTCATTGAATTGCTGAAACAGACAAACTTGCCAGTAGCCAGGTACTTAACCCAATCGACATACATTATTTTTGTTATATTTTATCTTTTGGAATTTTTTTTTGTTTCTTCACAGTGTTGACATACCCAGTGGGTGGGATGTGGAGCAGGGTAAGCTCAACGAATGCGATTTGGAGCCAACGCTGCTCATCTCATTGACCGCACCCAAGCTTTGTGCCAAACACTTTAAGGGCAAGCATCATTACTTGGGTGGACGCTTTGTGCCGCCTTCCCTGCAGAAAAAATATGAGCTAAATCTACCTGAATATCCGGGCACTGAACTATGCGTCAAGCTATAAATAAATCTTGCTTTGTTATTTAAAAACTTGTTAAAATATGCGAAAGGAAATAAAATGTTGTAAAAAAATATTGTATATCTTCTTGTTTTTAGGTAATATTCTTAAGTCGATTATTAACTTTTATCTTCAATTTTGAACAGCTTCAAAAGAACACTAAAACATTTAAACTTAAAAATGTCTACCTTGGCATGCGGAGATTTAAATATCTTAGAAATAGACCCTAGAAAATTGATAGTAAACTAAGCATGTTAATAATGTCTACAAAATAAAATTAAAAACAGTCTAAAAGATAAATTTATGATCAAAATATAGCCAGGATCTGGAATAATAATTATAATATTACAAAGACTTAAATTTTCGAAGGATAATTCAGAAAATAAAAAGAGCTATTCTTTGCCAACAGTATTGTTCCTATGACAGCTATATTTTATTTATGTATCTAACTTGTAAATTTCATTAAGATATCGTGATCCGGCCGGTTCCGACATATGTGCAGCCGGCAACTAAAAGAACTAGCTAGTTTGTATAAAAATAGTTTGAGGAATTTTATTATTATTCTATATGAATTCAAAAATCTTAGATATAAAAATAAAGAAAACAAAAATATAATTGAATGTTTTTTTTTTTTATATATTAATTAATTATCAATATGCATGAGAATAACATATACTTATGTACATAATATGCCCCACCCTGTTAAGATTGCCCATTACTTGTACAAGCGATTGTAGTTCTTGCGTCTGCGATCCTCCTCGAAATTGTTGTTTCTCGCCCATTCCTTCAAATTTCCCTTGGAGCGTAGCATAGCCGACTTGGAATCGACGTCACGCATGACAAAGGGCGAGAAGCCCGCAATGTAATCATCATCCATAGCATTTGTCTTGGTTTTGGCTACGCGGGAGGGCATCTGGCGTGGCATAGGCTGATCCTCAAACAGAATGGGATTACGAGAATGCTTGCCACCATGGAAACGTGGCAGGCTTTGGTTCTTATATTTTGACGAAAGGGGACGACGTGTATTTATATGAATCACCTGCTTGCCGTTCTCGTCCAGGCTGACGGCTACACGTTTTAGCGTCTTATTGCCACAATTGGGGCAAAATACCTTGGTCATAATGCTTGTGGTCTTGAAGCAGCCATAACAACGTAATATATAAGTGCGCAACTGTTTGATGATGCGTCCATTGAGTGCAGCCAGCTGCAGATTAAGTTGTTTAAGCACATTTTGGAGCGCATAATCTGTGGTCATGCATGCAACTGGTGGTATCACATCTGATTCTGTTTTACC
The DNA here is from genome assembly GCA_018150835.1 of Drosophila repletoides. Lineage (NCBI taxonomy): Eukaryota > Metazoa > Arthropoda > Insecta > Diptera > Drosophilidae > Drosophila > Drosophila repletoides. The sequence goes on along the minus strand of JAECWQ010000225.1, from coordinate 3,879,992 downwards.
CTCTAGCGCTTTTTTGGCTTTCTTTATATTGGAGTGTGTTATCCAGCCATCATCCCCAACTTCTTCATCTTGGTTATCATTTTTATCGCTACTGTTTTGCTGCTGTTCTGCGTCTTCCTCGTCTTCGTCTTTGGGCTGTGCTACAAGAAGCTCACAATTTACTTTCTGCTCGTCGTCAGATGGTGCACATTTCAGTTTCTCAAAAAGCTTGTCCAACTCATCTTGTGTCAGCTCTTCCTCTTCCTCCTCCTCCGAATCGTCGTTATCATCAGTTGCGTGCACAGCTGTTGGTGCTAGCTCTTTACCCTGCAATTGCGCTTCAATAGCAGCCTTCGTATGATCCACCTCGTTATCAGCCTCATCGTCATCTACTTGCTCCTCGTCTTCCTCCTCCGTCTCATCCTCTTCGTTGCCATCGGGCATATACCAGCCCACCATACGCTTATTCATGACATCTTGCATCTCCTCGGGCTTTTCCTTGGAGGCAATCACCTGCGAGATAACAGGCTCGGTGCGCAGATGTGCTGTGCCTACTTTATCTGCCTCCAATTCATAAGTCAACGCTATGACCTTTAAATCAATGCCAGACAAGCTGGCATAGTCTCCCGTCTTTTTGGCAAACTCCACACAATGCTTGACGCTCTCGGCACGTGGTTCGCGAACCTGTAGGTCGAAGGGCAGCACGCAGAGTCGTCTTATTTGGCGTTTGTTCCTCACCTCAGCTACTACTTCCGGCACGGTCAACACATTTTCGGCATATTCCTAATAATACATTATTTTCATTAAATTTCTAAATAAAAATTTGATTACACTCACATTCAGTGGTACAGCATTGATAAATGCAGTCGTATCTGCTACAATATATTTAATTTTTCTACTTTCGGTACTCATTTTTGTTTCTAAATACGCATTGAGACAAAAAGAAAACAATCTTTATATTTCTTGCACGTGTTTAACCGTAGGGTTGCCGAATATATATCGATATGTCGATAAGTATTTTGCTTCTTAGAAATATTTTTGTTCGATAATATATATATTTATTTTAATTTAATATTAAATTACTTTCTATTTGCTGCAGAAATTAAATTAGGTACCAATTAAAGATATTATGGAATTGAATTAAATTCTGAGAACAAATACAAATGTCAACAAATTTCAAAATAAGCAAGCATAGACTATTAAGAAAAGATATCTGAGCTACGCTGAAGATTAAATATTTAATATTTTTTTTTATAAAAATTATTATTTCAGCAGTTAAAAATATATTTTATGACATCATTGATTTGCGCTAAGGTTGTTTAAAATGTATTGACAGTTTTAATTTTTTGACATGGATTTCCCGATGAAATTTTCACGACCCAAATTTTTATTGCACCGATAAGTTATGACAAAGTCTATTGAAATATTGATACGATAACAACATTGCTATTTGAAGCCCATCACTAGTTTTCAAGCCAAAAATGGCGAAGTGAGAGTGTGTGCTCTTTTCTTTTTATTCGGCTTTGGAATTCTTGTCAATATTTAAGGACCTAGCAGCACGAGTTATATAAAAAGAGTGCTATTAGCACAGCAATGTGAGTAGATGTGAAAATAGATGTGCAATAAATGCAATTATATGTATGTATATCAAAATTAAGAAAAAGCAAAACTTGCAAAATATCGGCAAATGTGGAATCAATGGCCCGTCACAGCGGTGCCTGGCGCGCCGCCGCCGCAGCCCACAGTTCCGCCGCCGTTGCCTGATGCCCCGCCACCGCCTCCACCCGCTGATCATGTCCAGGGCACAGCTTGTATGCCCACAGCTGGCGTGGCCACAGCGGCTGTCGCCGGCTCTGCGTATATGGGCGCCAATACTGCCCAATCTGCATCAAATCCCTATGAGCAATATACAGCTGCACAGTATGCAGCAATGACACCGGAACAACAATTTGCACTGCAGCAACACTGGCAGCAGTGGCAAACCTATCAGCAAGAATATGCCAAATGGCATGCACAATATGGCGAACAGGTAAGAGACGATTGTTCTTAATTACTGGGATATTCAGTAATTACTTAATTTGCTTGAATTCCATAGTACAAGCGAGAAATGGCCGCGGCTGCAGCAGCTACACCAGCTACACCAGCTACACCAAACAGTGTACCAACAGTGACAACAGCGTCCGCGCCCGTTGCAGCAGCAGCTGTTCCCATTGTTTACCCACCAGCTCATGCGATGCCACAGGCCCAAGCATATTATCCACAACAGCAGCTGGCGCAAACTCCGCTACAAGCACAGACGCAGGCGCAATTACCTGGCAAAATAATGGCACAGCCGCAGATGTATAATCAGCCCCCACCGCCACCGCCGCAATGCTATCAACAACATCCCCAACAGTTGAATCGCCACCAACAGCCACCACCAGTTAACCAATGGCAACAGCAACCTCCGCCGCCGCCGCAAGGTAGATTCAATCAAATGCCGCCCACCAGCTTCAATCAGCCGCCAAATTCCGCGGATTCGAGGATGTTTCCAAATTTACAGCAGCCGCCGCCTTCATTTATGCAGCAGCCTCCACCGTCAGATGCAGCTTGGTCCAAGGGACCGTCAAATAAAGGCAATGACAGGAGCAACAATAATAATGAAGCGGATCAACGTGGGCGCTGGGATGGTCCACCGTCAGACTTTGCCCAACAGCAGCAACGTAACAATCGCTGGCAGAGCAATGACCAGGACGATAGTAACAACAACAATAAGGCTCCCAATAAGCCAAATCAATTTGGTTCTCGCCGCCCATGGCATAACAATCCATCTGGCAACAACAACAATAATAATCGCAATAATCCATTCAGTGGTGGACCGCCAGGACCCTATGGAGCTGATAGTGATAGGCCTCCTCAAACCGGTTCAGGTAACTTTGGTGTTGATGCGGGCGGTTCAGGTGCTTGTAATTCGGGCAACTTTGGAGGAGGTGGAAACTATTCGGGCAATTTCGGAAATAGCGGACAAGGATCACGCGAACCACCTGATGATAATTTTACTGGTGGCAACTTTGACAACAATCGCCGCAGCGGTAACAACAATAACCATGGACGCTGGGAGCAAAATCGTTTGAACCAAAGCGGTGGAAACTTTGGACCTCTTCACAGCAACAATAAAAATAATAATAGCTTCAACCGTGGCACCAATCAGCACAACTTCAACCATCAGCAAAATCAACAGCAGCGTGCACCAGATTTGGATGAGGCAAGCTTTGATAAGTTGTTTGATCAATGGGAGAAACAATTTGAGGATTGGAAACGCGCCAATGCCAATCATCCAGATCGTGACGAGTATCGTCGGTATGAGGAGGAATTTGAGAAACAGCGACGCCGCATTGCCGAGCGTCGTGAGCAAATGCGACGCAGGCGTCAGCAGCAGCAGCAACAACAACAGGATCCACAAGCGCCACAACAACAGAAACAGCAGCAGAGGGTGGGCAGCGGCGGAAGTCGCTTTGATGACTATGAGGACGTTGGTGCATCCCCATACGGACCACAGAGTCGCAACAGTGATAGTAAGTTAAGAATTAGTAGCCAAGAACTGGATGAAAAACGGGCTGCAGATAAGTCGTCCAATAGTATTGGGGAAGATGAAGAGCAGCCGCATTACTATGATGTGCCGGAAAACAAGCAACACCAACAAGTGCCAGGAAAACTGATAACACCCACACCGATTGCCAATCAAAGTATATTTCAACAAAAGCCGACCCAGAATTTGGACCAGGATGTAGGTACGGCAAACCTGGGCAAGCGTAAAAGTGATGCAGGCGGAACAAGGGAAGGCTGCACTAAAATGGGCACAACATCCACACCAGCTAAACAGACCAAGCAAGAAAATATTTTAATTATTTCATTGGATGATGATGACGACGAAGTGGATGAGTTGCCGGCTCAACAGGCAGGCTCCCAAGTGAAAGGATCTGTTGTTGATACGTCCATGAAAAATATATTCAAGAAAACTGATGGTATACCAGGACTCGATTTGGTTGCTGATGGCGTAGCTGCTGGAACTGGTGTTGCCAAGCAGCTGGATGCAGATAAGAAAATACCATCGCTGTTTGATGTTGTCATTGCTAAGCCGCCTAAAACGCTACAAGTAGACGATATATCCGAATCAGAAAAGGAAAAGGCGACCGCAATTGCAGAGCCAACGCCTGCAAAGACAGCTAGCGAAACGCTGTCAGATGATGTAAACAATGCACTCAAAGATCCCGATTTTATGAATAACTTGTCGCAGGCTTTAGCCCAGGCTCAGGGTCGTGAACGGGAGCAGCAGAAAGTGCAACAAGAACAACAGCAGAAACAGCAACAGCGTGACACTAATGATAGTAAGGATGGTCGCCCATTGTCATTTGCTGAATGGCAACGCAAGAAAAATAATCAGGCAAGTAGCTCGCAGGATGTTCTGCCAGATGCGGATAAAGCTTCAGAGGGTAATTATGGACTGGGATCAGTCCCGGGACCAGCAGGCAATGATCCTGGCAATCGCAGAGGTTTTGGACCAGCCGGCGGCGGTGAATTTGGTCCTGACCAAAGACCAACACACGGTTTTGGTCCCAATGGACCACCATTTGGTCCTGGACCCGCTGGTGGGAACCAGGCGATGGGACCAAACTTTATGGATTTCGGTGGTCAATCTGTTGGTAACTTTGGACCCAATGGTCCACCACCCAATTTCGGTGGGCCAAATTTTGGGCTACAAGGACCGGGATCAGCACAATATGGTGGCGGCGGCACTGGAGCCAATGGACCTTTTGGGCGTAACTTTGGACCGGGTGGACCCAATAATCCCAATTTTTATGGGCCAGGTCCCAACTTTAATGAGCGTAGGCCCAATTTTGGACCAAATTTCCGTGGCCCAGGACCGAATCCGTTCAGACCAAATTTTTTCGGTCCGAATGGGCCAGGGCCTGGTCCAAATTTTGGAGGCCCGGGTCCATTTGGTGGACCAAATGCACATGGTCCATTTGACCGTAACTTTGGCCCTGGACCAGGACCCAATAATCCACACTTTAATGGACCCAATATGGGAAATAACAATAACAACAATTCGTTCAGCGATAATCCATTCAGACGTAATGGCGGACCACCTCCACCCAATTTTGTTGATGGACCACGTGATGGACCCGGCGGCTTTGAACCCCGTGGCAAAGGACAGTCTAGAAACAGTTTTGGAAACGCTGGAAACACAAACAACGACAACAATAAGCCTTGGCCTGATGGGTATGTGTCATAATTTCCGCTTAAATCAATATATCTATTGCTCTCTTTTCCCGTTCTCTCTCTTCTTGTCTCAACTTATGAATTCAACCAATTTGTCTGCTCTTGGGGCTAAAGCTTGGATATATGTATCTAGCTACAAGGGGAATCATAATAGTTTCCATTCCGTCTGTTTGTCATAATAATAATAATTAAACAAAAACAAAATAAAAGCATTTTTGTAGTCTAATACGTCCGTAAAAAAAATCCGATTTCCTTACATGATATTTATTTGATATTTAATAATTGACATTTGGTTTTAAATAAGTTAATTTCCAAGAGCAGTTTTTTAAAATAGTCTAAAATAAATTTCTAGTCAAACTCTTTAAATTAATAATATCCTTTAAGAGATCCAAGCCATCCTATTTTAACTAAGTCTTCTAAAAAATGATTTATTCATTTAATTACACATATAAATATATACATATACATATACTTTATTCCTGTTCCGAATTCCAAATTCCAATTCGGATATAAATAGCATGTTTTTCATAATTCCAGTTGCCTTCAGTTATGGAAACTAATACATATTTAAATTCAATATTTCAATAGGTTTCCGATAGGAACAGGTATAAAGTATTAACACAGGATAATTCGCTCAGCTGTCCTTTAAAAATAGGTAATTTCGTGTAGCTTTTTAGAAAATTCCGCTTAACAACATTTATTTTCTCACACTGTGAAATTGGCTTAAGTTTTTTACGAGAATCCGTTCTTAACGCTTATTATCACATGAGTAATCCAAATCTAATATAAACTGGGCATATCGGATAAGTTTCCTTCAACAATCGTTTTAATTGCTTTTTAAATCCACTTCCTCATATGAATAGAAAAGGCAAGTAAATGTCGATACAGCTAAGCGAATTATACAGTGGTTATATAAATATATATTGTATATATGTGTTATTTTTATATTATTGAAGAAAATTAGTTCAAAAATATCAAAATGAATTAGTTTACGTTTGAAAATTGAACATAATTCTCAATATACTTATTTAACCTATATTTAGTTCCTAATTTGAAGTTGTTTTCATTACGATAACTTGAAAAATTGGAATGTCCAAAAGCATAGGCATTGAATTTGAATTACTAGGGGGAAATATAATGATTAGTAAAAATTAATACTCAATTTTATTCTACATTTATGTGAATGATAAACGAGTTACTTCCTAAGGTGCTATTATTATTTTTTTATGAACATATTCGTGTTTTTCAATATTTAAAAAGGTGCTTGATTGCTTGGCGATTAATTCGCATTTAATCTGTTGAATTCGGTTCTTGAATGAGCCACGGAAAATGTATTGAAAATCATGATTTTCATTGCCAGTTTTGGTTTGATTGCCCAGTGAAACGTCCGAAAGTCTATTGAAAATCCAAGTACAAATTTCTTTCGGATACTAAATTAGACCCTATTATAATCCATTTCTATGTTTGTAGTTTAAATGTGCAGGCATTTTTTTGATCTCGTCTTTAATGCTGGAATTTCGATTCCATACCCGTTTTCTCTTCTCTTCTACTTTTATGCACCCAAAATACAAACAACATGAACATTAAAATGCAAAACTATACTGAAAATATTATAAAAATTAACTGGCATTCCTCGATGTCCCTTGATTCATTCCCTTTGGCATATCTACTAAATTCTTTTGAAAATTAAATATAAAAAAATACTAAAAACTTGAAAAAATTATATACATATATATTGATTGATTATTTGTTCTGTGGGTCTGAGCAGCGGCCAATCCTTCCCCGATGGAAGTGATGCCAAAGCAAATGCCCCAAACAAGAGCAATAGAAATATGAAGCAGCAACGCGGACCCAGGTAGAGCAAATTGGAGTGACGAAGCGTGATACGATTAGATAACGATCCCTTCTCCTCGATGCTCACAACATGAATCTGAATATATATACATCTGAATCATCGACGAGACAACAGAGGAGCACATGAAATGCGATTCCTTAATCTGCAATCCTTAATTAGTTTTTGTCTGTTATTAAATTACATACACATACATATATGAAGTACTCGAAATAGTTTATAAACTTTAACACTTGATTTCTCTCTCTGATTTAAAATAAAATAAAAATGCAATGTGCAGGTTTTCTTTTTTTTAGTTCTGAATAATATCTGTTCATTCTTGTTTTAATTTTATTTTTGCATTTGTAATAGGCAATGAATTAAGTTAGTTTTAATTTGAAACGCTTCGACCAATATTCTGGGATATTTAAAGCGATTTGCTTGGAGATTCAAAATATTGCGTTTGAATATTATATATTTTGATGTCTTTATATGAAATAGGCAATCGACTTTGAATATCTTAAATGCAAAAAAGACACAAAAATTTGAATGAATCGAGGTTTGAGTTACACAACATTTTTTTGTTTATGTTATAACATATAGTTAAATACACATAACACACATTGAATACGAATATGAATATGAATAAAGAAATTTTAAATTCAAAAATAAAATCCTTGCTGCATTTAAGTATCTCATTATATCCGGGAATCTTATATAAATATATATAGATTTATATAAAATTCCTCCACAGAATTGTTAAATTCTTTTGCAGTTGGTATCCTAATTTAGAAATGTTCGTCCGTTTCTCGTCTTTGTTCTCTTAGGAATACTATTATTAATTATAAGTATAGTAGGGAATGAAACTGAACAGATCAAGTGCAATATAGTCTTTTTATTATTATATATGTATGCATATTTATTATGTATTATATACATATTTTAAAAGCTCTCCACATTTTTGCCACACGTGAGAAACATAAAGGTTTATGCTCCTCTCCCCCTGCCTACCAGTCTTTGTTTATATAGAGCATGCTTTTTGCTTTTAGATAAAGTAGAGCAGCTTTCATATATGTAAAACGTAAGCTTGTAAAAAGGATTCTTATATAAAAGCACATTAATTGTAATTTCTTCTTGCCCCAAAATTGTATATTGAAAATATCAAAAATTGGTTATTCTATACCCCTTAAAAAAATATATATTCTTGTTGAGTACAATATGATAGATAGCCATAATAGATGAAATATAAAAGACGTTGCAAACATTTATTAATAATTGCTGTCCCATTGTCCGATATAACATGCAGATACTACCATTTAAAAAAAAGAAGTTATATAGTATTTAATTGTCCGTTCAGTCCGCTTAAATTTTCTTAAAACAATAAACAAAAGCATACTTTAAAATAGGTTCAATATATTAATAAACTATAATAAAAATAAATTAGTCATTCGATTTGTGTCCGTCTACTTAAAGAAAACTTCTTTTTTTTATAGAAATTCAATTCTATATTATATGATATTTTGTAGCATCTCTTTTGTTGTTGTCCGTTTGAAAATGGGGGATTAAATATGTTCGATTAGAAGAAAATGTTTTAGCTAAAATATAAATGCAGTCATTCTGAATGATCCTATGTCTGGACTGTTGAATCTAGTACCACCAATATAATCAATTAAAAGAATATGTTTACTTCGGAATGCCGAATATATATCCATTCTTTTAAGCGTGCTCCAAAAGTTGCTTATCCCTGAAACTGCTTAATCCTTGACACTTTAATATGCTGATTAACAGCACCCAAAGTGTTTCCATATTATCTAAGGTATGAGGGCCCGCTAAGACTGGAGCTATACTTTAAATAAGTCTGTGTTAAGTAACAAGCCTTATCAAATTTAAAGTCTCACCCAAGTGCCAGCATCTCACCTCCATTAGAAATCTGAAATCCCTGACCCTGTTATGTATGTATATAGTTTGTACTTACAATTGCTTGTCTCATGAAAAATAGCAATAAATGTAAAAGTTTAAGTGTTTTTTCTGGTTTAATATTAAACAACAACAAACAACAAAAAAATTACATAAACCAATAATACCATAAATGAACAATAATTGAAAAAAAAAAATCGTTGCTAAAAAACATGAAAATTTTAAATACAAACAAACAAAAACATATAAAAACAATGCCAAAAATGTTAAACAATTGATACGAAAATCAAACTCGCCACTGCGTCACGCAACGTTGCAGCGCGGAACCAGCATCCTCCATCGGAAATTCCCCTCATTCCAACGAGCCCGTCTATCGCCCCATTCAAGTGTTTGACTATCAGAACAGTCGGAATACCGCCGCCAAGGTTATCGACTATGGACACAAGTCTGCTGATAATGCTACTGCCAATCGTTCTATTGGAATTGCTGGCCCAGATTCTGTCCCTGGCCCCGGTTCCGGCCCCGGTTCCGGCTCCGGCCCCAGCCCCGGTGCCGGTCCCAGTCCTAGTCCCGGTCAACTGTCCGCCATTCCGGAATTTCGACCTGTTAATACATTTGATTATGGACATGCCTCACACAATGCGCCATTGTCGGCCCCAGGAGTAGGAGGAGGAGCAGGACCTTTGAATCGGAATGCCAATATAAACAGTAACAACAAGAAGAAAAACAAAAAGAAGAATAAAAATCGTCAGCGTTTGTTGCAGCAACAACAACACGAACAACAGTCTTCAATGTTGGCCGGCAATGAGGTAAGTGATGTATTTACTTTGTTCTTAAATCAAATATATAATATAAATTGATATTTTGAAATCAATTAGGGGGCAGATGTTGCGGCTGATAACAGCAAGACAGATGATCTCGAGGATATATCCGATAGTGAGGAGTAAGTGGAACTAATTAATTTATTGGACTTGGCTAATAAAAACCCAATACTCACAGCACTCTAGCAGATGTGGCACGCTTTGAATCACCGCCGCCTCCTCCCAAAATCAACAAGCCACAGCAGCAGCCACATAAGGCTTTTCCCGCAAATCCGCAGCGTCGCATGTTGGTAGAACCACCAGTGGCTTTGTTTCCCTCAACAGCATCAGCTAATAACCAGATACCGGATCAGTCAGATGGTCGCCGCCTGGAAATGTTTATACCCACTAATGAGAATCGTAATACTATATCCATTGATGAGGTGCTACTGCCACCGGGTCGACTATCACGTCCCAAACGTCTCTGTATTATTTTGCGTGGTCCTCCGGGCAGCGGCAAGTCCTATGTGGCACGTCTAATCAAAGAAAAAGAATTGGAAATGGGCGGAGCCAATCCGCGTATACTTAGCATCGATGATTACTTCATCATTGAGAATGACTATGAGGAGAAATGCCCGAAAACTGGCAAAAAGGTGAAAATCAACATTCAATTAGACTTAATCTTTATTTGTTGCGTAGGTCTGTCTGCGTCCGTGTGCTCTTCAAATAGCATAAAATACTGAAGACTTTATAATGATTTTATACCCTACCTAAAATTCTTAATTTGATATTTCCATTTTATTATTAAACATAGATGGTTCAGTTCTATGAATGAAGTAATGAAGAATATTCAAGTTTGATTATGTATGCTTTTAGATACCGAAAAAGGAGATTCTCTATGAGTATGATGAAGCCATGGAGGAAACATATATGCAATATTTAATCAAATCTTTTAAGAAGACACTAAGCGATAATCTTTACGACTTTGTAATTGTCGATTGCGATAATAATTCGCTGCGGACGCTAAACGAGTTCTATTGTAATGCCAAGGACTCAAATTTTGTGGTAAGCAACGTTTTCTTCACTCGCGTATTGCTATCTCGCTCGTTTTAATTTTGGAGATTTTTGTTTGTTCGATTTTTATTTTTTTTTTGTTTATTATTTTCTGGGATTTGTTTCTTTTTATATTTGTAGCCCTATATCATTGATCTACACTGCGATGTGGAGACCTGCTTGGGACGCAATAGTCATCAGCGCAGCGAGAGTGATATTCGCAGCGTACTGGACAACTGGTGTACAACGCCGTTGCATTATATCAAATTGGATATATCTTCGCTGCTGGAGAACGTCGTTGAAATGGAAGATGTAGAGAATATGGCAACGGTAACTATGCTCTAATGCCCCCCTTCGGCCCATGGCATTCGATCTGCAGTCTGTTTATGCGTGTGTGTGGAATGTGGCCCTGGTTGTTCAGGGCTGCACAAACTGCATAGTTCTTATTTATTTATCTAGATATAATATGCATTTTTACATATATACATATTTATATATGCGAACAGTCTATAGTCTAAGCACGAGCAACATTTAGTTGATTAAGCGATGTTTAAGCTGTTTCAGCTGTTTTGAAAAACCAATCTTAATTTAAGTTTCTCTCAAATATTTTTACATTAATCACAGACGTTTATATAATATATATGTGTGCCGATCTATATACATATATTTATATGTCTGTATACATATGTGTATATAATGGAAATGGGCATAAATACATAACTACGTCAATATGAAAAATACGTACTCTAATTATGTATATGTATACCCTACTATATACAATACAAACGAAACAATTATGAACTGTATTTCTCAAAATCTTAGTATTGCGTCAAAATACCCGAACTATTCATAAATTATAATAATTAATTCATTATCTAAGTAAAGGCAAATGAAACACTGGTCAAAAAAGCAAACCTTTGTTGATTTATTGCGGCTTGTTCATTGCAGGATGATAATGCCAACAGCGAGAACGCAGGTCCCGAGGAAACAATCACCATTGTCGCCGAGGAGGAGGACAGCAATAGCGCCGATGCGGCCAACGATGTAAGTGCGAGTATCAAACATGGGCTAATTTTGTTCTGGTTTGCTCTGGCATTGCCCTGGTGCCTTCTGCGTTCCATCGCTAATACATTTGTTTACATTTTTTTTCTCGTGGGTGTTGCGTTATTTAGTGCGGCTTCCTGAAAAGCAAGTGGGAAAACGACACAACCGTGGAAAATTTGGGTAAGTGCGGTCAATTTTTGAAACTATTAATATAAACAAGGTTGCAAACCGGTCATAGGATGAGCCCAGCACATTTTGGATCAGATTAGTTTTGATAGATGTCTTTTCAATAAGTTTTATTCCGCGCTTCGAAGATTACATACATTTGCAAACTGGATTGTTCCCAAGGCAGATATATGATTTAGTTGTCAGATACGGCTTGTTTTCACATATATGATGCCTGCAAAAATTTCATTCACCGAGCTCAAAAACTGACGGACAGATGGATATGGCCCGTCTCCTTGACTTGATAAATAATATATATAGTTTATGGGGCCGGAGATGACTCCTTCAATGTATTACACATTTCGTGACAAAATTATAATAAACTTTTCAAATGTATACAACAAAAATTTGATTATAAGATATTGAAGTTGAGTGAATAGTTGAGAAAGAGATAGATTTTAATAATCTCAAACGATGTGTTGAGTGATGCCTAAAGCCGGTTCGCAAATCGGACTCAAACATCTCCTCGAACTCGAAATGTTTGGAGACTTGCAACCTTGAGTGCAGATCAAATAATTCATATCAATTAATTGGATACTTACAGCTCGTCTCGATGGCACCAAGCGGCTAATGCAAAAGCGCAAGGCTGCAAGCATGGCAGATTATTTGCAGCTGGATGAATGGGAACCGCCGACAGGCAGCGCAAATGGCAAGAAGCGCGTAAGTTATTCTTTATAATCAATAAATAAATAAATAAATGTTAATTGATAAAAAAAATATTTCAGGTGCGCTGGGCGGACATTGAGGAGAAGCGTACACAGCAAAAGATGCGTGCTATTGGCTTTGTTGTTGGTCAAACCGATTGGAAACGTATGATGGATCCCAATGCAGGCAATCGTGCGCTCAACAAAACCAAGTACATTGAACGCGTTAACAAACGCCGCTAATTGAGGAATTGACAATTGATATTGATAACATTATCATAAAGACCATAACCTCTCTCTCTCACACACACATCATATAAAAAAGAAAACACAAAACACAAAACACAAAACACAAAATACAAAATACAAATAATAATAATTGGATACTCTGAATAGAGTCCTATTTACATAGTTAATTATAGAGACATTCTTTTGTTATTGACAAAATGCTTGCATGCATTTAAAGTCAAGCGTGCAAAAAGCAATTGATATAAAGGCGAATATTCAACTATTCAAGCCATGAACCATTTCCAATTCCAATACACTTAGTGCTCAACTCCCAAAAAAAAATATATGACTTGTATTACTGTATGTATTATTTTGATTTTAATTTTACATTATAAGTGTAGCTAAACATTTAGATTTGTATGCATTTACAAAGCAAAAAAGAAGTCAATTAATTTATGTTTCTCATTATTTTCATTTTGTTTAACAAGTTACAATGCTGAATTAATTTTAATTTGTTTTTATTTTTGTTTTGTTTAAGACAAATATATTTGTTTGTTTTAGTTTCCCCAATAGCTCATGCATTCTAACACGTTTGAAGATAAAGCGGCAAATTAAATGAATCCTTTTTTTTTCATATGTACAATAGAATTTTAGCAAATAAAATTTAATTATTTACAAATATAAAAAGCTGAATATGTACAATAATTCATTACGTTTTTTTTTTACGGTTAATCAGGTTGCATTTCTTGAAACCTGACTGTCTCGAAGATTCGCCTAGGTTTCCCTAGGTTGGGCGAGGGAAATTGATAATGCTCTTCTTAGAATAGATAACCAGAGTGGATCTATCTGTTCGTTCTTTACAAAATTACTCTGCTGCTCGGAAAAAACTTACCCAGGAACTCCAACAAAACGTTTAAGCGTAATTTGACAAAGATTATTTGCGCGTAAAAATTTTGTCAAATGACCTTTTAATTGCTCCTCTATCAAGTAATATCCGGAGTTAAATGGGGCTTAAACCAGTTATAAGTCGTTTAAAAACAACAATTCTTAAAACTATAATAGAGATAATTTTAACCCTTTTGGAACTTTTTTAAAGAATAGATAAATTATTTTTTGATTTTTTTTTTATCCTTATTTATAAGAAAGGGTTTTAGAATTAATTCTAATTTTTAATTTATTTAAGATCAACAGTTCAATTTAAAAATTTTCATTTTTATATTTGTTGAGTTTAAAAACAAAATGCTTGGGGTTCGTTGAAGCCACAAATATTGAGTTAAGTAAGTATTGAGTTATGGGGTAAGTATATTACTTAGTTAGGCTTAACTTTAACCAACGACGAAGGTTAAGGAGTTGCACAACATTCTCTGTCATGGATCAAGCACGTAAAGGTGGCAAATTTTACTGGCGTGGTGCGGCGCGAAAAGAAGCAGCAGCAGATTTGGCTCCACCTTGGATGGTGGAGCTGGCGAGCACCCACAACACGGCATGCGCGTGACTTTTGAAAAGGAGTGTGTGGGTTAAAGGACACCACCACACAGTGGCGGCACACATATTCACATACACATTCGTATCTGGTCTAGGCCGAAGCTTTGGCCACGAGGCAAGCCAGCAAGCAGTTCAATTTCAGTTTTAGTTTCAGTCGAGCAACGTAACTCGAACGAAACGGACGGCCGTGCCGCGCAGCAAAAGCAACACGACACGACAGCAGCAGTGGCAACAAAAAAAAAAAAAAACAAAAATAAAACGACAGCAACCAAAACCCAAAGACCAGTGTAAAAAATACGCCAAAACGCAAACAAGAACAACCTTTTTTTTTTAAGTTAAAATTTTTTTTTGATTTGTTTATTGTTCAAGAAATTTTATTAATTGATTGAAAGCAATTCCTGTTGTTGTGCTTGCTGATTGTTGTTGGATTCGACTAGGGACGACGTTAAAGTTACGTCAAAAGAAGCCACAGCCAGGCGACAATAGCAGCAGCAGCAACAATAGGAACAAACAACGACAACGATAACAACTGACGGCAATCGCGACGCGCCAAGCCCTGGAAAAGCCTTTGGCGCGTCGTTTCCTTGTTGTTGTTAGTTGACTCGTTCTTGTTTTTGTTTTTGTTTTTTATTTTGTATTTTTACTTGTTGTTTTTCCTGATTTTCAGCCGGCATCGCGGCTCGAGCACGGACAGACAACGCTTATGTAAAACATAATATGGAAGCATGTCTTCCCCAGCCAGCTCTGTGCTAACGCTGTCATCCTTCAATTTATTATTTTTCACCCAAGGTAAGCCAAATAAATACTCCTGAGAATAGTATACATCAATTTACATAATCTGCCACCAGTATGCCGTTGAAATCGATCAAATATACGAGTATATAGTATTCGTAGCAATTGTTGCTCATACGTTACCAAGGAGATTTCAATCTGGTGCAAATAAATCCTGCACCAAATGCTCTTATAATTAATATTCAAGCATTAAGCTTTAGCCAATAAGCTTTCTCGGCCCGATCCGGTCCACTGGGCTGACCAGCTGAACCCATTTGGGAATTTATTCGTTCCCGGCTGTTGACCAAATAATCATCTTCAGGCAGCTTGGCTGAAAGCAAATAACTTTCCCTTCTCAAGGAGAAAATGCAAAGCATTTGTAAAGCCTGCAACGAGGGCTGTTCTTAAGAATAAAGTCAACATCATTTTTTGTGTTTTTTTTGGCAACATTTTAGCAAATTGGCTCGAATGGGGGCCTAATAAATACACCCAAACAAGTCAGTTATTTGATCAGAGCACATTGATTATAGCTTAGAGAGAAGATAACATAATAATTCACCATATGTAAATATTAGTTTTTATATCCTCGCAGAGGGTATTATAACTTTCGAGGGTATTCACGAAATATGTAATGCATTGAAGGAGCCATCTCCGACCCCATAAAGTATATATATTATTGATCAGGACGAGGAGAGGAGTTGATATAGCCATGTCCGACTGTCCGTCTGTTTATATGCAAACTAGTCGCTAAGTTTTTAAGCTAGGTAAACGAAATTTGGTATGGAGCTTGTGCTGCAGACAGCACGTATGTCGGAACCGGCCATATCGGACCGCTATATCATATAGCTTCCATAGGAACAATCGGTTCAAACATTGTATTGAAAACTTTTTGATTTTCAACGTATCTTGACTAAATATACAAATTATATGGAAAAGAGTGATTTCTAAACGCACACCTTAAATTAATAAGATCGGATTACTATATCATATCGCTCTGTAAAGGTATGTAATCTTCGACGCGCCAAAGATAGCCTTTCCTTACTAATTAAGAACTTTTAGCTGCGTTTTAAAAAATATTTCTAAGTAACCCATTTAATATTCGTTGCCTTTTATATATCATAGCGTACAATATCATACTATCAAGTGAGCTTTCGCTCGTGCGGCCCTCGTTTGAACTCTGATATCCAATATTTATACGATTGCAGAGGGCATTATGACTTTGTCATCAACTATGTAATGACTGCATTGAAGAATGCAAATTTCACATAAAATTATAATTAATCAATAATTAATTAATCGGCTGAATCAGTCAACTATATCATAAAACTACTATAGAAAGGAACAATTGGTCTAAAATGTTTTGTTTTTTTGTTTAGAAAATAATATCTTTCTTAAACTATCTCAATGACATTTGTAAGTGATGTTTTTTTAAGTGCACACAAAAAATTGTTCAAATCGGTGTACTATATTATATACCTCAAATAGGAGCAATCGGTTATAAAATTGCTGTATGTATAACTTTTTTGTTTCTCAATGTATCTACCATATTATAGAGCTATCAAATGGCTATTCCAGTCCACAAGGGTATGTAATCTTCGGCGAGCCGGAGGAAGACTTTCCTTACTGGTTTTGTATTTTAAATGAATGAGTAGACTCCCTCTAGACTGAGTGTTTTCAAATAAAAATAATGAATAAATAAATTATAACCCAAACCATTAAATAATTTTGTTCATGTAAATCGTTCATTGCCGTCAATATATAGTTTTATAGGATTCATATTGGATACCTTAAAATTAAAATAAAAATCTTGATTGGGCTTCTGCAATGTACAAATATATATATACATTTATCTATATATACAAGCGAATAGAAGACCTGATCATCGGTAAATAAAGAACAATATTCGTGAGAGTTCAAAATATTAATTGGGACCTGCCTTCTTTTTATTGTATGCAGTTGCTCTTTTCTGGAGAGACTTAGAGCTTTATATTAATATTTGAAAAATTTGTATATTTTTTAAAAATGTTTCCAAAATCAAACTCGAAGAAATAACTCGATTTATCGCAATATGGGGAACTCTTTCTTGCAAGGCTGCAAATAGCTTTTTGACTCAGATCAACTTAAAAACAGAATTCTTAAATATAATCTACACATAACTATAAATTTAAATTAATCCAGTTAATAAAAAAAAAAACTGTTGGAACTTATTATGTGCTTTGGCTTATTTCGAAACTCAGAGAAGCGCATTATAATTTTGCCCCGAAATGTGTAATGCATTGAAGGAGTCATCTCCTCCCCATAAATTATATATATTATTGGTCAGGACGATGGGATGGTCGATATAGTCATGTTCGCCTGTTCGCCTGTTCGCCTGTTCGCCTGTTCGCCTGTCCGCATATTTATGTGCCAAACTTGTCCTTTAGTTTTTGAGCTACGTAGATGAAATTTGGTATGTAGCCTTCTTTTTATTTCAGTCAGCAGCTAAGTCAGAACCGTTCGGATAGGACAACTATGGCACAATCTTTTCGGTTATTTAAGATATTTTAACGAAATTTACAAGTTACATGCATAAATATGTTTTTCAACTGCACACAAAAAATCATGAAACTAGGTCTACATATCATATAGCTGGCATAGGAATAATCCAGTTGGAAAGTTTCGGCATGCCGAAGACCGCCTTTCTTTACTAGTTTTATAGTTAGCACAGTTAAATGTATTCGATAAAAATGAATTGAATTACACTGTTTTTTTTGTTTCACTTTAATAAAATAATAATAAAATAATCTTTAATAAAATTTTACTATTTACTCTTAAAGAAAGTGGGATACGAGCCAGTTAAAGTATATATATATAATTGATGAGGATGATGAGACGCGAGTTGCTATAGCTATGTCCGCCTGTCCTTCTCTGGCTGTCGGTCTGTTTGTTTCTATGAAAACTAGTCCCTCAGTTATGAATGAAGTATGGCATTGGATCGGGCAACTAAATCATATAGCTGCTGCAGGAACAATCGGTTCAAAAGTTGTTGTATGGAAATCTTTTTAGATTCAAAAGGCATCTTAATGACATTTGCAACTCGGATGAAGCAATGTGTTTTGTTAATGTACATTGAAAATCATTACCATTGGACTACTAGATTTTATGGCTGCCATAGAAAGAGTCGGTCAAAATAAATAAATTTCACAACAATTTTTAAGTGGTTATTTCAGTCTGAAGGATATGAAATCTTTGATGCATCGAATACCAGTGTCCTTATCGCGTATTCAACAAATTTCAGTAGTCAAATAATGTATTGATTTTCTTTGTATTATATTGTTTACATATTAATTCGTGCTTAAATAAAAAATATTGCGTGCTTATAGTTAGTTTATTAGGTTTGCATTTTACGCGTGTTTTCAAACTTTTTTTTGCATTATTTTTTTTTTTTTTTTTACCTATTTAACTTGACGTTGAATTAACATCAATTTACCAACAATGCCACAAGGATTGACGTTTATTGTAGAAATATTGTTGTTGGATAATAAATCTCGGTCGACTAGCCCAAGCTCAGCTCAGCTCAGCGCCCTTTCCTTGCTATTAGGTGAATTCACGCAGCGGCCTTTTCTTTGTACTGCAGGCCAAGTTGATTTGCATGCAAATTGCGTATAAATCCTTGAGTTGCTGCTGCTTAGGTCCTTTCCGTCTTTTTCCTGCTACTATAGACAGTGCAACGAGGCAAGAATCGCGTGCCAAGGCGTGGCATCAGGACAAACAGACCTTCCATTATTCTTCAATTGCTGACTTAAAACGTGGCCGTATTTCTTTTTTCCTGTTTTTTTTTTTTTTTTTGGGCTTAGACCTGCTTGCGGTCATCTAATGGCCAAAAGCGTTTACTTTTAATTAAAAATTTCTCTGGCAAGCCAAAAAAATAATGGAAATGCGCAGAGAATGGGAATGAGAATGCTCAAATTCAATTTCAGCAGCATTTTCTACATTTCAATATATTTGTTTGTCTTGGAACTTAATTAATATGCATTTGTCCACGACACGTCCAAAATAGTATCTGGATGTGTAGGTGTACTATATAAAAATATATATACATATATTCACCTTTTTTTGGTTGTGATATCTGCAAAAACTTCCTGTGTAGCAGCCGAATTTCGAATTTTTTTAGTATAGTAGTATATAAAAGAAATATTAAAAAAGATATATTAAAAAACAAAAATTTTGAACTCGTCATATTATCTACATATATAATATAGGAATAGTCTGCTCTAGGTAGCATTAGCATTGAAACTCCTACATTTTATAGAGGTATCATGGGAAACTAAAAATATTTCTATATAACCACAACAATAACAACAGATATAGTTATCCGATCTGAAGAAGAAAGAAGAGTTCATGCCAAAAATTTATTCATTTTGCTCATAAGCTGACAGACTAGTTGGCACAAAAAAGACAAACAAAGGGACAAGGCTTTATCGATTCGTCCTGTTCAATAATAAAAATATACTTTATGTTTTTTATATTAGTTAATCGCCCAGTTTTATTTGTCTATAAAAAATAGCGCAATTTGTTGGTTTACAATGCTTTACTCAACAGTTTATGACGGCGCTAAATGCAGGCTTTGACAGCTTTTCTATTAGAGCTTTATTATAGAGTAATTGGATTTGGCTGGTTTAGAGCTAAGATGAGCTTAGTTTTAAAGCTTATTTCAATACATAAATATACTGGAGTATCGGTTAGACAAACCAGCAAACTGGCATCCTTATTGGGAATATTTAACCAAAATTAAAGAGGCCTTTGCAAAAAATAGCTAACTCTTAGGCCATTCTAATAGTAAGATTATTCAGGTACAATTTATTCGAAAGTGGAATATATACCACAATATAAAAAATGCCTTTAAAGACGAAATGTTTAGCTGTTGCAAAGACTTGAAAGAGCACGGAAAACCTTTTCAGCTTTCATGTT
Source organism: Drosophila repletoides (assembly GCA_018150835.1). Classification (NCBI taxonomy): domain Eukaryota; kingdom Metazoa; phylum Arthropoda; class Insecta; order Diptera; family Drosophilidae; genus Drosophila; species Drosophila repletoides. The sequence continues at coordinate 3,859,803 of JAECWQ010000225.1, read as the reverse complement.
ATGCTCAAACATCAAATATGCAACCGCTGCTCTCTGGTCCCGAGGCGTGTAACTAGTTAGTAGGGTTTCGAATGGCTTCCTATTCATGTCCTTTGTATAATTTATGCATTGGGAAGTGTTTTGTCTAGTTTAGCGGTGCAATCCCGAAACGTCACTTTATGTGTGTCATACACAACAGAACACAACAGAACACAATATAACACAGCAGAGCATTGGGAAGAAGAGAATAAAAACAGCGAAAATTGTCAAATCCGAAGGCATCGGATCTATTCACGCCTCTTATGATGATGATGAGATAGGATAGAGAGAAGGATTTACCCAACAGCCACACGCTAAAGCTATTGTGCGGTTAACTAACTGGTTGGTTCTTGCTCTTGTTGGATGCTTGGAATCGTTCCGACAGTGCCGTAGACAGAAAGGGAATCTTATGTTATTAAGCCCCCCCTCCGTATAATTAGATATATATATAACACGCCTTATCACGCCAGTTTATTTCATTAATATTACTTTAATTTTTATTGATATTTTTACCATAATAATATTTTTCATTTTCGATTATATTTCTCCCAAATCTTTACAAAAAGCGAATACAAATTTTGGTTTATATTTTTGATTTCTAATTCTGTTAGATTCAGTTTTAAAACAAATATAATTGGACAAATAATTTTATGTTTATATTTTAAACTTATATAAACAAGTTATTTGCATTTAAATAAAATAAAGTTTGAAATCTACTTGACCTTGATTTAAATCTAGAACAACATATTTAAAATGTTTCTGCATGGGTTCTGTTGTCTATTTTCTTTTTAAAACGGATCGAAAATAAGACGAGATAATTAGCTTAGACTTTAAGCAAAATAAAGTGAACCCCCTTAAAAAAATCCTTACACATGCCTCTGTTTGGCACATACTCGTGTGCTGACTTGCCATTTGCCTAGTTAGTTGTCAATGGCTTTTGTGGCTTGCTGTCTGCGTTCTTGTTGATGTGTTCTTAGGCCACACAATGGCAACAGAAAGGGGCTCTATTTTTGGAGGCTTGCAAGCAAACAAAGTGCAATTAGAGCTTTAACCCCCTTTCGGGCCAGGCTATTTATGTATGTGAACGCCAAACGGAGGAGCCAAAATTCCAATGCCAAACGTAAAAGGTTAAGTGTCAAATGTCAGGCATTGTTTGTTCTTCTATATATGCAGATACATATATATATATATATATATGTATATATGCATAAATGTATTGATGTATATTATAAACCTATGGGTGGACTCATGTGACTTTGATTTCGCATTGATTTTCCATTCCGCTGGCATTCAGTGGACACAAGGTTAAGATTACTGCCTTGTGGGTGTACTTGGGGCTGTTGTTTTTGCATAAATAAATAAAAAACACAACAAGCTTCTGGGTAAACAATTTAGAAAAATTGATGGGGTCCATTGGCATATACCCTTCACTAAAAAATGTATCACAGGTATCACATTTCAGAAATAAAAGAATGATAATAATAGATTTTCAATGGTTATCAACGAACAACAATTCTACAGTCAAATAAAATCTAATCAAATCCCAAAAGTTCCCAATTAATATTTTTCGCTATATTTCATTTGTTTGTTTATAGTCTTGATTATTAATTATTATTCTTAATTATATTAAGTAGTAAGTAAAATATATAGTTTTGATCAGGACAACGAGACGAGTTTATATCCCTTACTTAGCAGTTACTCTGCAATTTATTAAGTAAAAAATAAAACAGAATCAAAAAGAACTGACCCATCTAAATAAATAATAGCCTTGTGTAACATTTCAAAAGTTTAACTCTTATTGGAAGCTTAATCAATAGTTAATGCTGGCCAGCTATAAAAAGATATGAGTAAAGGTCATGAATAAGGTCGAAGGATACAGAAAACTGCACTCAATTCATGATACTTGTACTAAAACTTAATAATTAATGTCAAAACTCAATCTAAATTATGAACATTTAAGCAATTAAGTCACCCGTAGCTGAACTGTGAAACAATGCGCATACGCCCTGTGAGAATCGTATTTAACGTCAAGCATCATTTGTTATGTCAACTTTGCGGCGACAACAAAATAAAGCGCTAAATGAGAATTGACGTCCATCCAAAGTTGCCAATTCAGTAGTCCTCCCCGTAGTCTGGTAAACTGTTAAACTTGTGGCCTGGCTCTGGGTGCAGTAGGAGAGTATTGGCTTTTGTCGTGACCTCGTTGCCTTTAGGGACTGCCAACTGTAACTAATTATGAATTTTAATTAATTCTGGCATTTTTGTGGGTTCATTTGTTTGTTTTGTTGACTGGGCAATCATCAAGCCAAGCCGAGAATTGCACAGCGCTTAACAGATGTTTTTTATTGCTGCCGACTATTGCAATTTTGATTCTCCTGTTGCTGACTTGGCACTACGAATATATTGTGGCAACAATGTCACCATGGCATCAACTTTGTTGACTTTGTTCCACACAAAACCTATTGTATATTTCTCTTATTTAATCAAATTATAATTAATTAAATGTATATTTAAGTATTCCGGGTTTTAGTGCTTAGTTTTAACAGATTTAATCAAGCTTCCGGCTTGTAATTGTCTAGCATAGTTAAGAGTTAAAAGAAAACCGAAAGTACTTGCAGTTAATTTGAAACTTGTGAAATTATTAAAGGTAGCTAATATCATCCGGCATTGTCCGGGGAAACTCAATATTAAAGAGTATTTTGTTATGTTCAAATACAATTTTCCGCTTATGAATTTTTCATTTTCAGTCAAGTACATTTTTTTGAGAATTGTTGTAAATAATCCAATCGACCTTTTCCAGTCTTGAGACCGAACGTTATAAAATCCTTAATTATTATTAATTAAAGCCTTTGAAACAAAGGTAAGCCTAATAGCATGACATCAAAAACTCTTTAACGTCATTTTTCCCACCTTGAAGGTGGATTTTCAAAAAATTTTTACAGCTTCGAAAGTCAGTTTAAAGTAATAAAAGTCGATAAAATTAGACATTTCTAAAGGAAACCATTGACAGCCTATTTCAGACTTTGGAAAACCAAAGGTGAACAACATTAACAAAAAATAACAGTACATTTTATTCCTAGTTTTTGACCCCAACTTAAATTGTAAGTTGATGCTCTGAAAATAAATTTAAGCTCAATCGGATACACAACAAAAAACTTTCATGCAATGGTTTTCCTCCATTAAGAAATAAATTTTTCAAAGTCCCTTCTTAGTGGAAACTTTCATCAGAAAAGAAATCTTGTATCCAAATGTCATTCGTATGTTTTATCGTCAGGGCTGTGCGTCGATGAATCAGTCAGTCAGTCTGAATAAAGAGACTTATCATAAATAGCAATAAAAGTTATTAAGTATATAGTTTTTATTATAAAAACTGTACAAATTTCTATTAAATAGTAGAGCTCAGACCAATTGCATTGGAAACAGGCTGTATAACGCTCTAGAAGATTTTAAGGTAAACTTTATATAAGACTTTATTCTTCATGAGTGAAGTTTCTTTTTAAGTATGTGTATGAAAAAATAATAAATGAAACAGTCGACCAAATGGACGAATAGAATATTCATGGTTGGAGCACTCCTTCGTTAATCCTTATCTGCAAAAAAAAAACAAAATGTAAAATAGAAAAAGTAAAAATTGCAGTAGAAAAACCTTTTAGTGAAAACGTTTATTTGTCCTTGACTTGTTTCTGTGCACATTTTTATTTCGTTTAACCTGGAAAATACAACGAGTCTTGAATAACACAATTGAAAAGAAACCAAGCAGAAAGCAAAACAACCAAAATGTTTGCCAATTGGTTAACAACATTGTGGCCACCAAATGCAACTGGACCCACGCGCCAGACCCCAACCTGAACTCGAAGCCACAGCCATGGACTTATCCATCCATGGAAAACTGAGTCCAACCAGTAGTTGGCCGGTTCCAAAGGAAGTAAAACAATAAAAATATATATATGTATATATATATATACAATTTCGCTTGTGTTCCCACTTTATGGTGAGTGCACATGAAGCCTTCATTCCTCACGCAACTGATTATATAAAAAATTCCCTATGTAAAAAGATTCAAAATTATTTAAAAATGCTTTTAAATTACTTTTAGCTATATGGTTAATAATAGAGTATTCTGCTAATAATGGGCTTATTATATAAAATAATATTCATATTCGCAGTAACGTCTATAACTAGAACTTCGCTAGCTAATAAATTCTGTAAAGTTCTGAAGCTTTTAACAAATTAGTGGAAGCCTCGATTGTATTCTGGTGAACTGTTTGTTGAATATTTGCTATACTACCCTACGTCTATTTTACAGGGTATGCTAAGAGGAAAACACTTCAAACAACTTCTGACTTTGGCTAGTTGTTCGCTCTGCCAAAATGTGTTAATATTGGCTTACAGCACGCCAACTGCCTATTTGAAAAATGTTTTTTCTTTGTGCCTTTTATAGTTGCAATATGAGAAGTAAGCTTTAAAATTCCCCCTCTTTTTGGCCTGTTGAGTCCTACAAATCTGAGTCCTGAAAGAGTTTTTATCGTTGGCCGAGACTTGATGTAAATAATTCGGTTTGTACAGCTCGTCTGAAGCTTTTATGCAGCAAACAAAACATTTTCATAGCTGAAAAGAAGTAGTATAAATGGAATTTTTACATTATATTTTCCTGCAAGCTAAGTTTATTTGACTAACTACTGTTATTTCCTAAAAATAAACATCGATTTTATATATTTTCTTATGAAATTTCTTACGCAGTCTGCTGCAAGTTGATCTATAGCTAAATTAAATAAATTAAGTTAAAAAATATACATGGTCTAATCAAAGAAATCAAAGAAAAAAGTAAAATTTATATAATGCTAAATTTTCTAATTGCCTTCATGCTAAAATATTTATATATAAAAGTCGTTTTCCTGAAAAAACCGGCTTATAAACAAGAATTCTGTATTTAAATCGGTGACAAAAGTTATATGATCTGAGATTTCCTACAACCAAATACGATATTCTGTATTCAAGCTTGCTTTTTTCAATCTCACAGTTCTATGCTTTATCCTATCGCTGTTTGAAATTTAGTCTTAAGTCATTCTTCATTCAGTCCTATAATGAATTAAAATAATTATAATGAGATTAATAAAAGAATTCCCTTACTTTTGATATGTATATATGAGTAATTTTAGCAATTGTATACATACAAATTAAATGAATATTATTAAATTGTTTCAAAAGTCTTCTAGAGTTCAGGAAATATATAATACAATGCTTTTCTATCGGCTAGACATTTTGGAATTGGCCGAATTGAATAACTGAAGCTATACCATAAAGCTAAGATATACAGGCTAAGATATAAGATGGATCAAACATTGGGTTGTTGGCCAGTTCAGGATTCCACTTTCGAGTGAATTCGAGTGATTTAAAATAGGCCTAGGTCTGCTATATTTCAACAAAAGAAATCGGTTGCAGTTGATCAAAGGTCCAATTTTTATTTCAATTTCTTTTGGTCAGCACACTGCAAGCATTTGATAGAAATTTTTGAATCTAAATTTTACTTTAAATTATATAATACATTTTTGAAGTAGCCTTTGTAACAATTAATTCCTAAGCAATCCCATACGAATGAAATGAATTCACAAGTCCAATGCAGAATCGACCTGTATATAGTTTTTGTTGATATATTACTCAATGTGGGCTACTTTTTAATTGGGTAGAGTAAATAACGTCCATGTCAGTGACGAATGTTGAAGATTATTTTGTTTGGCTCATGCCATGCTAACTGATGGACATTTGACGGGGTCAACTCAATTTCAATACGATACAATTCGTTTTGGCCGCCTGTTTAATGGCCCAAACCGAAAATAGCTGAACAGCAACTGGCGCCCGTTGAAATCAATTAAGTGACGTCAGCAAAGGACCGTTTTACAGTTTCGATTGCATACTTTCGAGCTGCACATTGCATAATGTGTGTGTGTGTGTGTGTGTGTGTGTGCGTGGGTGTATGGGCTTGTAGGCGTGGCAGCCTCTTTGTTTTTACCCAGTGCAGTGTAGCGGGTTTTCGCCATTATCCGGCGCTAAGCCCGATAAACCGACTCTGACCCAGCTTGCCAGAAGTTTTGTTTAATCATGGTTATGTGTGTGTGCGTGCGGAGTGTTGTGTGAGGGTTGTGTAGTGTGTGTGTGTGTGTGCTGTGTGTAGTGTTGTGCTTGCTCCAGTGTTGCTCTATTTTCGCCCGAACATTCCAAACTTGTTATTATTGTTGAGGGCAAACTCATTTGTTGAGTGTTGAGCGTTCAGCTTTATCAACATGTTGCCATGCAGCAATGGCTGACTGACTGACTGACTGACTGACTGACTGACTGACTGACCGACTAAATTGAACTGAAAATGTTAGATTCAGCTAGCTATAAGCAATATCTGACTTTCTATATATTCTATATTAAATTAATTATGTATTAATAAAGCCTAAAAGGTTGATTGTAATTATATAGTGCACTGTCAGGCCACAAACTACTCAATGTTTATGTATTAATAGGCAATTTTTAATTTTTAAAAATTTTACAATATTTAATTTCTGTTCCTAAAACTTTAATAAACCATTTAAGACCCATGGTTTTCTACCAGTTAAGAACATAGTTAACCAACAACATAACCAATGTTTTATTAAAAATATTTCAAGTCGATAAAAATTATAATTTATATATTTAAATTAAAAGTTTTGAAATTTAGTTTTCTTTTTCAAAGCATTTCACTAGTTCTAAATTTAGTATTAAGCTTGTTGTCCGAGAATAATTCCATAATTAAAATTGTATATTATTCAAGTTAGTTAGTTTTCGAACTCGTTTTTTAATCTGGAAATTAAATATTTCATCTCCATCTTTTTAGCTAAAACACATGATATTTCTTTGTCAAACAAAGAGATGAATATTTTGCTCTATTCTCTGCTATTCTCTCTATATATATATATAGATTAAGAACCCATCGCAGGACACACAAAAAAGTCAGTGTTGCTAACTGACATTTGTCATAAATATAAAATAGGATACATAAAAAAAAAATGATAAAAATCTTGTCTCTTTTTACCTTTTGACATAGCTGTACATTTATGGATCTGAGAGTTGCTATAAAAAAAAAAAATGATTTTTTCTTACATTCATTGTCGTATCATTTGCTACACAGTCATTGAGAGAGCACTGAGAGCCACACACATAAAATGGCAAAAATAACCAGAAGGCGAGACCAACTTCTGTCAATTGCTTTTCACTCCTGCTGAGCAGCAGGAGAAGGACACGTAGAGGATAAAGATGGGAACTGGGAACTGGGAACTGGGCAACTGTGACATGAACGTGACTTACATTTGCTCGGCATGATAAGCACTAAATGTGGCTGACAATTGTCATTGTGAAACTATGCGTACCTGTGCAAGTCCTTTGTTCTTGGTAAGATTCCAAACGACCCACTCTAGCATTGTTACTGATTTTTTCTTTAAGACGAAAATAATGTCAAACTGAAAGTTTGCAGAACTTTTTACAATAGAAGCATTGAAAGCATTGAAATGCAGGAGAATATATTTTCTGTAAGTGGAAGCCAGGGAGGAGTTCAAGGAAACCCAATCAGATACAATCAGTTAGTTGGTTGATTTATTTGCTAGAGCTCTTATTGTTTTTCAATCAATTAAGTTTAAAATGCTCGATTCTGTTTTTACTTGCTATTTTTCAATAAATATTTAGAATATATACAGACGTAAATATCATATTCTTAATTAGGTTTTTGTCTTGAATGAATGCATTTTGAATGAATAGATAATATAGAGATTGTGAATGCTAATGCAAAATCCTATTTATTTTCGCGCTTTTCACAAAATATACGTACACAAAAAGCATTTGAATCGCAATTATAAATGAATATTTTATTACAATTGCATAATAAACCCAGCAATTATGAATAATAAATATTAAATTAGAGTTATTAAATTGAGGTTACAATTATTCGATTAGGCTCGTATGACTTTTAGCCAGCAATTTTATAGGCAATGAAAAAGATATAGTCGCATAGCTTGATCTATGTTTTCATACTTACAAAAGCGAAATAGGAAATTATATCGGCTAGGAATAGAAGATAGCGGTTATATGTGTGTAAATAACATGTTATTTTCTAGTATTTTCTTTTCAGTATTTACACTAATTTACACTTATTTTTGATGAACAAAAAGCTGAAATTTCTTGTAACCTGGCTGGAATTGATTCAACCAAGCTAAGTGCAAATTCGACGGATAGTAAGGACCAAAATTCATGGTTTTCGATCGTTTTTTATATTTCTCTGACCTCAGTCTTAAATATTTTCAATAATATGCAGATTAGCTTCTGAGATGTGTCTAAAATTTTTATAGATACCAAATCGTTCATGTCTTGGGCCATAATCATACTATAGAATCGGTTTATTCATTCTTCAACATATTACTGATTTTTTAGAATGCTTCTAGCCAGAACCACAAAAATTCCTTGATGTAAACGTTTTATACAGTGCACTCAAATGTTTTTTTTTTTAAAACAACTTTGCTTTTCCATTAAATACACAGTTTAAGTGTTGCTTTTCACAAATATCTTTGTCACATAGTATTTTTATACCCTTGCAGAAGGTACTATACCTTTGTCATGAAATCTGCGTATATAGTCATATCTATCTGTCAGTCTCTGTTTTTTTTCTCGAGTCTTTTAGGTGTTGAGATAGATAAATGAAATTTGGTAGGCACTCTTCTTTTCGTAGCCAGATCGGACTTCTATATCTTACAGCTGCCATAAAAAGGAACAATATGCTTTAAAATATGCTTGTATTGAAAACCTTTATATTTTTTTGTATTTGTTATACACTAAAAATTGTAATAACAATCGGTCAACATAAATAAATTTAGGAACAATTCTCAAATGGTTACTCCCGTCTGCAAGGGCAAATGAAATTAATTACACTAGTTTTCTTTTACATATTTTTTCAAGATACAAATAAAATATATTCTAATATTTAGAAGAGGGCAAAATCAAATTATCCTTCTTACTGAATTCCACATTCGAATTAATTGCATACCAAAATATATTGCATAGTTTAAAGAGCAGAATTAAATTGAAACTCTTAGTGAAATTCGTCCCCACAAAGCGGGCTGAAAAAAATGTAATTATTTTTATTTACTTATCTTCTTTTTATCGCAGCTTTTAGCCCGTGGAGCACATTTTTAATCCTCTGGTACTTTTTTTGCTGCAGCTTTTCTTTATCGACTTGTCCTGCAAAAAGTCCTTCCTTTCACTGCCTCTTTGTGTTCAAGGTAAATGTTGGTCTGGGACATAGGCTGTTATACTGGTAGTTTGTCCTGTCTTTGTCCTTATTTATAGTTATTCTATGGCCTTGCTATTAATGTTTACATTGCTTTTGACATTAGGGTTCAAAATAGTTGATCCGCTGTCCCATATCCTGTAAGTTCACCTTGGCCGTCGTTTATCCTTGAAATCTATAACATTCTTATGCGGCTGCTCCTCTTGTAAATAGATTCGTCGTCTTCAAACCTATGCTAAATTAAGTTCATTGAAAAATGTTTATACTGAGGAAATGATTGATGAAATGGGTTTGATTTAATACCAATGATGTAATAATGTAGGTTTCTTAATGTTTAAAAATTCTATGTTAGTTTTTTTGTATTTGGCTTCTTCTGTAATTTTCAATAATTCTCATTATATTTTTTCAAAATCATTTTGTAACCTTGATTAATTTATATTTTCTAATGTAATTTTTATGGGCACAAATGAAAATATTGCCTAAATAATGCTTAAAAATTCAACATACAACGAGTAAAGGGGTATTTTTCAGACAAGCAATTTCGACTTATATTTAGAGACAAAAAATAGCTATGGCGCGCGGAATTTATATACCCTTGTAGGCTGACCAAATGAGATATTTATACCCTTGATATGCCCTTGCAGAGAGGGTAATATTACTTTGTCACGAAATGTGTAATGCATTGAAGGATCGGATTTCTATATCATATAGCTCTGCAAGGGTATTTAATATATAACCTTTTCTTTCTAGTTTTAAATGAAAAATTTTGTTAAATTTATATTTTTCACCAATAGAATTTCTATATGATATGATATGACCTGTAGTATATCAGATACATCTTGATATTTTTATAAAGATATATTCAAAAATTAAAAAGCTTTCCTTGCTGGGTGCTATATGATATAGACGTTCGGGTCTTGTAGCCCTGATCGATTATTATTCATTATACATTTTATGACAAACAAAAAAAATAAAATACCATTACGTCAATGAATTTGTCGATAATTGACTGATGTGACTGCAAAAGCCCTTTAAATTCCAGCAAAAGGAACAAAATTAATAAAAGGATTCGCTTTCAGTTACGTCAGCAAAGGGAGAATTCCTTGCTCGTTCAATCGAAATTTGTATCTGTTAAATTTGCCGATGCGGAACAAAAAATTTCATGTTATCAAATTTAAAACGCAAAATTTTTTTTTTTATAAATGCTACTGCAGGGTTTTATTTACCATAACAAAAAATTAAAAAAAATATCAAGGCTTTTGGTGCAACCAACAAAGAAATGTTTATATTTCCAATTTGAATGTTTTATATTTTTTTATTTTTCAACACTTTATGAGGGTCTCTTCAAGAGTGGAGACCGGTTTTGTACAAAATCGATTCGAACTGGATCTCCGACATACTCCTTCTGGATTTCAAGCTTTAAAACACTATTCAAAATTAACCGACTACCATAAGGAATAAAATTTTGATTGACTTCGATTGAATTAGTAATTAATTTGTATAATTTTTATTAGTATAATATATTAGAAACTTTGCCCTTTTGACTTGTAAGAATTTTACGTCCATAGGAAATAGACTTTTCCTTTATTTATATTGATTACAACAGAAATCTCTCTCATTTCTTTCAAACTATTTCCAGATGAACTCCATTGATTGTTGTTTGTAGTCGCTACTTCTCCGGCAAAAAGGAGATTTACCGACTTATGACTTGAATTTTTCATGTTATTTTCCTTATTTCTTGCTGTTTTTCCTTTTATCTATATTTTATTCTTGTTCTAGTTGACTTTTTCTCTGGGTTTTCTTCATATATACTTATATTGTATATATATATATATATATATATATTGGCAAATTATTCTTGCGAGGCTTGCGTGCAATCTTCAATAAAATCTCGGCTAACAATATTTTCTTGACCTTGACAAGTAAATAAAATATAGCCCCAAAAGCCATGAATGTCACAACTTATAAATAACTATGAAGAAAGTGTTTGTTCTTTCGCGCCGACATTTAAAATACACTTACAAACTAATTTTCATTCAGTCAAACCAAATACAGCAGGATGAAACTAGAAAATACTGAATTGCTTCATAATCTCATCTGTACGATCTAGATTCGGAATATATACATATCCTTGCTTCCTACTCCTTTCTGTCATGCTTTGTGAGCGCCATAAATTGCAGAAATACAACCAGTGATTCGAGTATGAAAAGAAACATCTGCAAGAGTGGAATATTTAATTTGAATCGCAGGCAATATCCAGCTATATTTACTCCAGTTAATGTCTTGAGATTCAAATGATAAATGCCACAGACATCGAATTGCACAGGATTCTGCATAATTTGCAGCGCAAATTCGTTACTGTGATCACGGGTAGTTTTCCTATCCGCTTCCGTCGTCGTCCTTTTTCTTGTCTCCTGGCAAGCGACATTGAGCAGCACCTGTAACTGATGTGACTGCATACATATTAGATATGTGGTAAAAGTGGGGGAAAGAGAAATGTTCCAAGGGGTTTTATCCTTTCAAAAAAGTAAACTAGAATGCAGAATGATATGATGATGGTTAGAGGAAGAAGATTTAGTAAGGGCTCAAAAAGTGTTGGCATAAAGTAGGATACGTTTCTCAGAAATACTTTTGGCTTAAAAGAAATATATATATGTATAAATATAAGACACGAGATGAATTAATAGAGCCATTTTTATCCATCCGTCTGTATGTTTGTATGCAAAATAATCTCCGTTTTTAAGTTAGCAATTTTGTTCTATATTTGGTAACTATATTATATAGCTTCCATACAAAGGAACAATCAACTGTGTGAAAAACTTTTTGTTATTTTAAAATTTAGTTGTAAAAGTTTCTTTGCTAAATGCTTACTAGAAGTGATTATATAGTTGCCATAGAAACAATCGGTCAAAATAAGCAAATTTAAGAGCAATTTTTACATGATTGTTCCAATCTGCATTGGTATATTTGAGGCGCCGAAGATACCCTTTCCTTATTAGCTGATCAACTCATTTGAAAAATGATTTAAACAAGCATTTTATCGAACAAAAATCATGCGAAAAACTTACGCGTTTAGCACACTTGTCGCAAGCGGCAAACAGTGTCCAGATCTTGATTACAGTGGGTAGCATGACGTAGATAGTTTGCCACAGGAGCATCCAGTTGAGGTGCATGGCGGTTAGCTGCCAGAGTAATATGTGGGCATAGCATATCATAATAAAATCACCGATACAGAGCATATTCATCTCCAGCACGGAGAGACAATAGAGACGGGATAGCTGCCGTGCTAGCCGTAATATGTGCGCGTAGCTGGAACGCAGTTCCAGATTGGAGCGCCTTACATTGATCAGCTGTTGCTGCAGCGCCAGCAGTTTCGTATCCAGACGCATTACTAGCCAGGCCATTTGAAGGTATCTGGCTCGTACCGCCTGCATGCTGTATAAGTAGCGTAAATTAGCCAATAGCTGGCGACTTCTCACGGAGTAGAGAAATGCAAAAGTAATGCAAGTACTGCTGACAGCGCACTCAAGCGCCAGATGAAGGCGTAGGCTAAATACTGTGGCTCTATGCTCAATGTGCGGCAACTGGGCCAATAGTCTACGCTCTCGATTGCGCCACACCAGTGCCTGTATCACCATCGTCATATGGGCCAACAAATAGGCAACGTTCATGGCATCAGTGAATCTCACATAGGCATTTATTCCCTCTCGTTCATGTGCCTGAAAGTCGTTCATATGCCAACCACTTTCAAAATATCTCCATATCTGTAGGATCATATCACCTAGCACCAGTCCCAAATAAATGCTAAGCAGACTCTGCGAGGCTCGCCTCTGTGCACTACAACTGAGTGCCACCACCCGGAAATATACCGTCAGGTAGTGTTCTGTGCGCCTGGACATGATCCACTTAACTAACATCCAGCTGGCTTTCTGCTGCCCAGCTGACCGGGTCCTGATACGAATATTCATATATGTATGTGTATAAATACATTTATATATATTCGTTTTATCAGCCCAATTAATCGTAGTGGCCGATGAATGCATGAATGATGAATGATGAATGATTAATGCAATGAAACTTACGTGTACTTCTATCCCATCGTCGGATGATGACGCTTGCAAATCGAATATAACCCGACTATGGCGTACCGTAGACATTTTAATGCAATGAAAAACTTTGTCAAAATCTGACTATAAATAAAACAAAAGCTATAAATAAATTCGTAACTTTTTTTCAAACTTTTATTAATTTCTTTTGCAGTGCTAACGGTGCTCAGTATCACCATCAAGTACAACGAATACGCCACGGATAAAGGCAGTAATGTCAGCATACCCTGCATAGCACAGGGTAATACTATTTGGGTAAAGGAGCACGGCACCAATAGTACCATTGTGCAGGTAAGGGAAGGCCATGCAAAATGCTATCTAATTACATATCCTGCTTTACAACTACTTATTCACTGTCCTCTGAATATTATCAGCAAATTCCTAGGAAATCGGAGCAAAACAAATACCAGAGCATCTGATTAATAATAATCATTTAATAATTGAATTGTTTTGGTACACAGTATGTTCCCAAAAGGAATGCTTAGATTTTTAGAATATTTAAAAAACTCAAATAAAAATCTTCAATAGTTTTCAAAAATATATGAAAAATAATTAAATGTCTATGATTATATAACTTAATAAATATATCAAAAACCAGATAAATGGGTTTTCAAAATTAATTTCCCTACGGATACAAATTTTAAGCCTGTATATAATTTACATTTAAATTTTGGAAATGCACATAGAGAGAGAGAGAAGGAAATCAAGAATTTTATTCTTAAATCAATCCGAAAGAGCTCCTAACAAATGGTATTACGCCTTTGAATTAAATCAAGATAAAAATTCTAATTTTTTTAATGACATTTTTTAAGAACGAATCTGAAATCAAGATTTGATTTGCAGTTTTGGTCTTTAGTCGAAACGAGCTTGTTTTGAGAACGAAACAGTTTCGAACCAAGCATAAAATAAAATAAAGAAAGGATATATGAGAACGCATTCATGTTTTAATCAAATTTTCAACTTGAAATAAGAGTGATTCTCACACTTCAACCTTAGTAGTACTCACTCGTGCAAGGAGTAATATAATGTTTATATGAATTAATAAAAGGCGTTTTGACATTAATTGACAATAATTAGAAATATTGAAACATTGAATTGTTTTCTAGTGCGACCAGAGTACGATTCGATTCCAGAATCTTCCATTTATTGCTATTAATTAAAGACCGATCAAGCCTGACTTAACCCCGGTATTTTTGTTCTGTTTGTTTCTTCTCATAACTTCAATCTTCTGTGCTATCCCCGAAATTGAACAATTTGTAGCTCAAAGAAAATTTAATAAATTATTTCATAATAAAATTCTTAAATATTTAATTTGTTTTTCTGTTCGGAAAGTTTTTTTTTGCGCAATTTAATTATGAATTTGTTGAAAGGGCACAGGTCTATTTATTGATTGGAATTGCATAGACTGTACAATATTTTTCTTCTGTATCATTAGACAGGTCGTGTGCTGGTGTTGCAAAATGTGAGTACCTCGGATAGTGGCATTTATGTCTGTTGTGCGAAGCTGGCACTGACAACAACAACAACAGCAATAACAACAAGAGCAACATCTACATCTACAACAACGATAGCGAAGATAGCAACAATCCCAGCGACAGCACCAACTACCTCACCGCAGCAGCAGCAGCAGCAACAAGAACAACAACAACCGATGGAAGATGAACAAAAACAGGAGCAACAGCAACAGGAACAGGATGCAAAGGTGGATGGCGAGGAGGAGGAGACATACCAGGCATTTCAACGTATCAAGCTAACGGTACGCACCACACCCGGCCCCGTGACACAGCTCTATTTTAAGGCTTCGACCATACTTGGCTTTCTGATTTGGCGCTTTAATAAGACTCAATCTGGTGGCTATCCCGTGCGCAGTTTCACCGCTGAATATCGCAATGTCTCGTACCGTGTGCCGCCGGCGAATGCCAGCTTTGAGCATGAATGGATTCGCATGGATCCTATCAACATAGCGCCCAATGTGGTGAGTATGTGTGTGGTGACTGGCAATCTCTCCGAACAAATAGGGCAATTTAACAACAATCATTTCCGCTATATAATCACTTCCTGTTTTTGGGGGCGGCTGGGGTATGCAGCGACAAATGGAGGTCTATCGCCTGGCCCCGAATACCACCTACGAATTTCGAATATGGGCCAACAATGAGCTGGGCACCGGTGAGGTGGTTACAACCAATGTGACAACATTGCCAGAGACCAAGGAGGAGGGTAAGCAGCCAATTAAGCAAATAAATTGTCTACTTACCGTGTTACGAATACAATTAGCATTTAATGAGTACGAGAAACATATATATATATATATATATATATAGAACGTAATTGGACAAGGATTTATATTAGTTCTAGTTGGGCAATATACCACTCATTCGATAGTTTTCTTGCTGTCGTAACTATCGTACATCTATCGTATATACATAAATCTATGTGTAGTAGTTGCTCTCTTTTGTTGGTGTCAACTGTACGCAGCGCAGGACTTGTTCTGCGAGGCGTTTCCTTAGCTATATTTTATGTATGATTCGAGTATTAGCACTAACTCTAAATATCTTGTATTACCTATAGAATTATTTATATATTTGGTTCTTATCATTTCTGAATTTCTGAGTCGTAACAGTTGTTTAAGTATTTGTATCTGGTAATTTTGTTGTCATATCTCTTTTTCTTGTCTATCTCAACTCTAACTCTAACTCAACTCTAACTCGACGCTCGACCGTGTGTGTGTGCGTGTGGGCGTGTGGGCGTGCAGATCTCATACGCCTTATAAAACCCGACTTAGATAATTTCGATCCACGCATTTGGATAGTCGCCGTCAGTATAGTGCTGGGAACACTTGTGATATTAGCCATCGGACTCTGTATTGTACTCTCTAAGGAGTGCTATCAATCAACGCAAATGGGTACAGACAATTCGCCAACAGCAATAGCAATAACAATAGCAAGCTCCAAATCATAATTAAATTTCGTATTCATAATTAATTAATTCCATATTATTGAAACCTGTATAGAAAGAAGTCTATAGAATTATGATTTGGATGGATTTTAAATAATGTTTTTGTTATTGTTGCCATTATTTATATATATATATATATTTATATATAGCCAAGAAATGAAATGAAAACTGCAACTGCAATTTGTAGTGTTGCTAAAACTGTTGTAAAACTTTAAGAAAAACAAAAAAAATTGAATGCTTTTTAAGGGACTTTTTCTTTTTTGTGTATATTTTATTTTGTTTTGCCCGATGTTTGATTTAATTAACATATTTGCTGTTTCTTATACATATAAGCGTATCTGTTATTGCTGTTATTATGTTATTGTTATTGTTATCATTTATTGTTATCATTGTTGTTGTCGTTGCTCTTGTTGGTGTGTGTGTTCATATAGTATTACATACTTACATTTAAGTTGTGTGTTCCGCATTTGTTTTGCATAAATTACAAATGTTATTGTAAAATGCTTGTTCTATGCTTATTTATCCAGCTCAAATCCGCAAAACCGAACTCCCAGCAGATGGGAAAATGTTTGCTTTTTAAATATTATCTATAATCGCTAAGAGTATTTGCTGTCCACCAATTTTACAATATATGCAATATATAGCTACTAATCAAAATGTTTAACGATTATAATGGTCCATATATTATATCTGCATATATATTGTACCTATTTATGAAGAAACCAACACTTTGGCTCTTTATTTTATACATTTTTCTTTACTATACACTTGCAGAGGGTCTTGAGGGTATCGTCTCTGACCCCTTAAAGTATATGTATATATTATTGATCAGGATGAGGAAATACGAGTTGACTTAGCCATGTCCGTTCGCCTATATGTCTATCTCTCCGTCTGTTTCTATGCAAACTAGTCTAATAGACTTGGCATACACCCTTCTTTCTGTTGCACGCAGCACTTAAATATTCAGAACCGGTCCAATCGGACTAGATATATCATAAAGCTGCCATGGAAAAGAACAAAACTCGGTCCAAGAGTTGTATGGAAAACTTCTATATATATATAGTTGGTATAGGAACAATCGGTCCAAATAAATACTTCTAACTTCAATATTAAATTGCTTCTTCCTGTCTGCAAGGGTATGAAATCTTCGGCTCGCCGAAGGTAACCTTTCCCTTCTAGTTATTTATTTCTCTTGCATATTGATATATTGTAAATACTCGTATTATCCACGAGATGTGCATCAATTCAAAGAGCTATTTTCGGACTCTCGAGAAATTATTACACTTGCAAATTGCAGTCTATCGCAACTATAATAGGGAAAGTTGAGAAAGAGCAAGAAAAGTTTTTTAAGAATTAATTAAATATTGATATATAAATTAGAAAGAGCATATAAAATAAGTTAAATATAAACTTTTTGAGTCTTTATTAATTACTCACAACTGTTTCACGTTTTTGTAGCTTTCTTTAATGAACTTCTCAGTTCAAACTTCTCGTTTTCTCAATAAAAATTCGATTCACAAGAATTCTAAAGGATTCATTGTGATTATCAAATACTTTTTTGTTAAGCAAAATGAGTGACACATATTTGTGAACTTATTATCGCGCTTTTTGATCCAATTTTTGAAATATTAGAAAATATAGTGAAATAAATGCCAACTTCTTTTATTCATTATTTACAAATTGCTCACCACGTTCAATAAACATAATAGAAACTGGAACACCTTTCACATAGGTGGAAAATTTGATTATTTTTTATAGTGCTAAAAGTATTTATAATAATAGCAGTCCGTATTGTATATTAAATACAATTATATGATAAGTTCCTTTATCTTGCCAATTTTTGCTCAATATAATCATTTCTGAACAGTATTAGTTTTAATACCCTTGCAAAGGGTACTCTACATTCCATGTAGTAATCTAAAAATAATAAAATAGTATTAAAAGCATTTTTGTCTCATTAGTGAAAAGAATGAAATTTTTAAATATGAATATAAATAAGTCTCAAGGCTAGCAGAAGTTTTTTTTTCCAACAAGATTAATCAAAGAAGTATCATATGTTAGAGCATCTAAAATTTCTTTCAATTATCCAGTTTATGTCAAGTGAAATAATGATAGAAGAGCATCCATTTATGACCATTTGTCTAAAAGAGAAATAAAGCATTAGGCCTGAACTGTGATAGCCAGCACAAATATTTCCCATAGATTTTAGAACTTAAATTGATGCACCAAATTGACGGGATCGTAAAACATTGCCAACTGCAAAGTAAATGTAATAGCTTTAAACTGTGACCAAAAAAGCAAACAAACCATTCATAAATTATATACATAGATATAAACAATAACAATAAAAGAAAAATAAAATAAATGAAGAAATATGCTTAATTTAAATGAACAATATAAATATATATTTACCTGCAAACGAGTATAAATAAAAGGAAATATACGAAAGCAGTAGCAGCTTGTGATAAGATCGGTGATATGATTTATAGCTTTCCTGTTTTTGTTGTTGTTGTTCTTGTTGTTTAGATAAACGCTTTATTGATGTTGTAAACCGAATGTAAATGTAATATTATGTACTATATATATATATGCCATTATATACTACTATATATGTACTTCTAAGTAGTAAATTAATTTCGTTTTATGTGCTTTTATTATGGCACGCTAATTAAATGTTTCAACTTAACAATGAAAGAAAAATATATATATTTATCGGAATATACATATAATTGTATTGTTTTTTCAGTTATGTGCTTATTGCTAAATACACGCACACACCCACAAATACACACACATACCCACACACACTCAAACCTTACCTTGAAAAGAAAGAAAGAAAAAAAAATACGCGCATTACGTATACGTAGCGTTGGCTGCTTGTTTCCTCAATTTGCTGAGTGCTCTCAAAAATTAATAATTTTCTTCCTAGAGTCGAAATTTCGCTCCATCGAACTCGAGTGAAAAGAAAAAAAAAAAAAACGGTGAACGGATGAACAGCTTGAAAGCTCAAAATGAAATTTGCTCGCAACATTTAATGTTGATACTTTGTATTTTCAATTTTTGAATTTACTTTCATTTTAATCGGTTTATTCAATTTAAAATGTACAGTTTTTTATTCATATTTTACTTAATAAATTGCGAGCTCTTCAACCGACCAAGTTTGTTATTTTTACTCTTAATTTAATTTGAAATCACTCAAAGAGTGTAATTTCGACTCTGGGTGAGATTAATATACTCTTTGAATGCGCTTGTATTAAATGCTAACAAAAAACAGACACGCTTACAGACTGTAAAAAAACACACACATATACACAAACACCCTCCCTCCCACACATATACACACGCACACTTACATAATTAGAGAAACTAATTAAAAAGCGATTAAAAAAAAACA
Source organism: Drosophila repletoides (assembly GCA_018150835.1). Classification (NCBI taxonomy): domain Eukaryota; kingdom Metazoa; phylum Arthropoda; class Insecta; order Diptera; family Drosophilidae; genus Drosophila; species Drosophila repletoides. The sequence goes on along the minus strand of JAECWQ010000225.1, from coordinate 3,840,032 downwards.
TTAAATGAAACATAAAGGTAATATTATTAATACCAAAATGCCTAATGCAGTTTCTTTCCTTCTACTCTTTCTCTCTCTCTCTCTCTCTCTTTCTATTTCTATTTCTATTTCTATTTCCTGTACCTCTAATTTTCTATTTACTACCCTTTCTTTCTGTTTCTCTTCTCTCTCTCTCTCTCTTCTCCACTACTATTAAACTTTCCATTATACATGTATGTGACTACTCCTCTATGCGGCCTATATAGAACTCCAAGATGGTTGGGACAGCATTGAGCTTATACCGAATATAATACTTAATCCTGGTTTCAGTGAATCCGACGGAGCTAAGAGCGCACCGCCGTTCGCGCGGACTGTCATCTTTGGCCATACGGGGCAAGAATACGATGATGATGATGATTATGATGATGATGACGATTATGACACGGATGTGGAGCCAACAATGGAGAAATTCAAGCGTAAAGTTTCGGTATTTTTTACAGGTCCCACCATTAAACGTATTTGAAAGTACAAAGTGCAATTTTATGGCTACGTATCGTATTCTTATTCAAATCTATTTAGGTTGTTGATTGTGCTACGGTTTAACCCATACATCTATATGTGTATAAATCTACATACATTCAAACACAAACACAAACATATATATATATATATTTGTGCATATGTTTGTACTCGTACAATACTCTTACTATTCGTGTCTAGAGCTTATTATTTATTTTCGGGTTCATTTGCCGCCACCACGACACACAAATATTAATTTTATATAGACGCTATTTAAAAAGTTCGCTTAACAATGAATTATGATCTAGAATTTTTGCAAACTGCTAGACGTTCTATCAAGAAAGTGAGCTTCAAGAAGAACTGAAAACCTTTCATTTTGGGTTTCCAAAACAATAAACCGAATTATTTCCATCGGTTTTTCAATTTGTAGAACGCCTTTATTCGTGACTACCAAATGCTACATTTAAAGTCTACTGAAAATATTAATTATTTATTTATTTATACACCCTTGCGGGGGAGATTATAGCTTTTGAAGGAGGCACATCTCCGACTCTATAAAATATATACTCTCGATATAGCCATATATTCATATAGTCTGTCTGTTGAAACTAAACTAAGATTTTGAGCAAGATGAATGAAATTTGGTAGGAGGCTTCAGTTTTATTGTAAGCTTTAGAGCCGGGTGGATCGGACAACTTTGAATAGCGTTTAGTTGTCTTAGCAACAATCGCTCCAAAATTTGGTGTCAGTTGTTGCAGCTGTGTTGTACTGTCTAAAAATCATATAGCTTCCATTGAAAGGCCGGAACAATTAAATGTTTATTCCACTCTGCAAGGGTAAATAATCTTCGGTGCCTCGAAGATAGAGCTTCCTCACTAGTTTTTTTGTTATATACTAATACCCGTAACAATGTGTATTTTACATAATAAAATGACAAATATATTGCTGTGATAAAAATTCAATTGAAGGACATTGTAAGGATTTATTAATACTCGTAAATAGCAAAATCAAAGCGAAAGATAAGACACAAACTAGAGCTGGAAAGCAACATTGAAAATTCGATGTTTTAGTGCAAAAGATCGATGTATCATCGTGAAACATCGATGATTACGATGTTTATCTTATTTCAGCTCTAAAACAAACCCTTTCTAATTTAGTTAAATAACAAATAATGTTATTAAAAGCAAACAAACTACTCGTGTACTTACACATAAATAAATACATCAAAAATTTGCTGAAAATCATTATTTTTAATGTTTTTTGAAATATCAAATGGAAGAATTAGAAAACTTTTGAAAGTTTTATATAGCTAACTTAAATGAATTTACCAGTTCACTTTCCAAAAATCAAACAAAAACAAAAACCGAACAAAATTACTAGCAAAGAACATTTATTTAAAAAAGCTGCCAGCAGAGAACCGTTTACATTATTATTATTATTATAATTTTAGTTTTTACTTTTTTCGTAGCCTTAAAATTAGATAAAAAATACTCGTAGAAAAGAAATCCAATAACTGTGAAAGAATTTTATAATTGAGCAAATATTTTGCACTGTAGCGCGCACTAAAAAGAAAAAAGATAGATTCATATATATATGTAAATACATACTCGTACTTATGTACAGTGTACATATTATATATATATTTATATATGTATATGTATATGTATACTTATATTAGTTATCAGATAAGTACATCTAAAAAATGCTCTGATCTAATAATTGATTGTTAAGAACAATATAAGTACTTACATTAAAAATTTTTTAAACATTTTAAAACGGCAATGCCTTATGCTTTAGTTTGACTTAGAAGCTGCATAATTTACAGGAAAACTTAAAATTTAAAAACTAAAATATGTAAATATATCACAAAAGTGATTTCCATTGTGAAGTTAATATAGATAATAAAAAGAAATATTTGAAAACTGCTTCCACATGAAAGAAAACTCAACCCAAACAATTGAATTGTTATAATCCTAGGAACACGTTCAGTTAAATTCTAAAATAAGCAAAAACAAGCAAAAAAATAGCACGAAACTGAATTATTCTAAAAAAAAAAAAAAATCAAAAAGAAAATAAAGCGAAAATATTGTATAAAAATTTATATTTATATTATATAAATTAAGAAAGACTGTAGCTAACTGTTAAGACACTTGGCCTGATTGCTATGCTTTAACCTATTGTCATTATGATTATAATTATTATTATTTTATGATACTTTCATATACAATGTTAAGTAGCATTTAAACAATTATATTGGCCAAACTGCTTGCCTTACAGCTAAACTAACCATATTTCGAAATGCGCACTTATCTCATTTATTTTTAGGAGATTAAAGATTAAAGCACGCTTAAGCCTTAAACTACGCTTGAGTAGTTATTGCTTCAAGTTTATCGCTCTCAGTACGTTAAATTCCACAACTCTTCCCCCAGAACAAACTATAAAGACCTGTGCATATGGCAAAAAGCTTTTATGCTTTCTTTGTAAATCACCGCTGAAAATGACGGAACAGTTCTAGCGAAAAGCAAAAGAATAAAAACCATATGACACCCACACAAATATTGAAATAAAAAACTGTTTACATGAGTAAACCAATGGATAAAGCGTGTTTTTACTTAAAATTGTCTTTTACTATCAGAACTGCTCAGAATTTCGCTGAACAAATTGTAGTTTGCTTCTGCTCCGAAAAGTATGCCATACAAATTTCTGTGGAAATGGTTTTAAAATTTGCACAATTTATGTTCGTTTTATTTTTGCTTATATTCATTCTTCGAAAAATAAATAAACTCTAAAATTGCTGGAATTTTTTACTTTTTTTAAACTTTATTTCATTAGCTTTTTAATAGTTTATCCTCGGGTTATTCGCCTTCTAGGAGGTCAGAGGTCAAGTTTATCTTATCCGGAACCAACACATATACATACATAGAAACACCGATTGGCTGCCGTCTGTCTGTCCGTCTGGCTTTGTCATAATAATATGTAAAAAGCTTAGCTTAAACTTAATGTACGTAAACAGAGTGAAGCGCCTAGAGCGCTACACTCTCAAAGTATTTCAGTATTTTAGTCGAATCCATAGCTAAACTTAACTTATGCCATACATTCTATAAGAAAGAAAACATAAAGGGAATGCATTACAAATGAAATCGGAACAGCATACAATAGAATAGAAGAGTAACTAGAGTACAGAGCGAAACAAAAAAAAAAGGCTGGAAGCGTCTTAAATGCAAATTCAGATGTGTATATATGTATATAGTATGTAAAATATACATATATGAATAAGTATGCAAGGGTTCTTTAACTGTTTAATAGTTATTATAGGCGTTGCTTAATTTTAGCTGGTTTTATGCCTAAATGTCCACTACTAAACACTAATACAATTGAATTATACTCGTTAAATATTCTAGTCACAATTGCCATTAAGCCCACAGTTTTAGTTGGGGGCCCAATGCCTGTTTCATATGGACATTTCAGGCATTTTGTTGTGCTTCAGATTGATTTGCACACTTTGGGAGAACATCTTAATAATGCCATAATTATCATTAGCATAAACTTTCAAAAAACTGGGCACATTCTTATGCAGGAGCTCATGGCAGAATTGCGGATACTTGCGAAACGCTGGCTGCTTATCATCCCATATAGACAAGAGGTCACAATCATCACTGAAAAAAAAGAAGCAAAATTTATTAGATAGTAGCCTCGATCGAAATGTACTCGTAATAAAACTTACCGCACTTCATTGCCACACTCATCTAGCGATATGATTAAATATTGAATTTTCAACTGCGCGCACTGATTGTAAATATCAGACGATTGCTGGCGACTGTACACCGAATAGACATGCTCTGTTCGCTCACTATGAAGTCAATTATATATATTAGATAATGAAAAGCTATGACAGCTGATTACAAGCTAAAGACTTACGCCATTTGACGCATTTCTAGATGCGCATGATTGACTATGGGCCGATTGGTTGTAAGGTGCACGGTGCCAATAATCTCAACGGGGCCGGCAAAGACTGCATCGCGTTCCGTATTAAGTTTGATCCATTCAAGCATGCCTTCTAGGTCATCCGTTGGATTGGTATAACGCGAAGGAAAGTACTCTTCGCGTATGTTCTGAAAGCATAACACAAATATATAACGAAATTTAAATGAAATCCGTCTTGAAACTTACCACCATGCCTGGGTCAAACATGCTCAGCAGAAACACAGCCAGGGACACAGACCAAAAGATATTGCGCTGTCGATGATACCAGACCTTGGAGCATATCGTAGGCGCTATTACGCAGCCCTGGGTAAAGCAGAGGAAGAATAGCTTGCGCACGGTTAGACCAATTAGGGTGAAGACGAGCATCTGCATGAAACTGTACATATAATGGAGATTAAGTATCTGTGCATTGGTTGTGGGTACAACGGAGTTGCGACGCGTTGCTGTTTTCTGGCTGCGTTTGCCATTAGCAGCCTCTTTGCTATTTGCTTTGGACGGCAATGGTTCATCGGCTTCCGTTTCCGGATTTGGTTCCGGTACCGGTTCAGTTGCAGTTGCATTTTCAGTTGCCGTTTCTGTTTCCGTTTCCATTTCAGTTTGGACTGCAGTCTCTTTGGTATTGGGTTCGCTAGCCTGTTTACGTTCCTTCCGCTGCTTATTACTATTGCGATGTATCTGGGCTTTTAAACGCTTGATGTCTTGCATGAAATCATCACGTTCCGGCTGCTCTTCCTGTTGCATTTTAGCCTTTTCACGCTTGTAACGCTCATAATCATGATCACAGCTCTCGAGCATGGCAAAGCACTGCTGCAGCTGCTGTTCCGTTTGCTTATTGGACATGTCGCTCATGGACACATGATGCTCCTCAAGAAAATCCTCCAGCACATAGTTACGTGCACGTTCGCGCTGCTCCTGATTAGCCGCTGTGGGCACATTACTTTTACGCCACTTACGAAAGAACATAGCCAGCATAACGACTCCATACATGCAATATGGCTTAATAATCAGCGTCTTGACCAATTGCCATAGCTCAGACCAAGCGACACGTGCATAAAGCGGATTGCAGGCAGACAAATTGGTAACAAAGTTAACCTTGACCTGCAGCATCCAATAGGCCCACATATCACAATAGTGCATATATGTAGTATCCTGAAAGTTCAGCAGACCTGATTTGCTCAATACTTCTACCAATTTGCCCTGCATGCTGCTGGCAAATAGCAACGCCAATAGTATAAACTTAAATGAGAAATAATCGCCTTGCAGCAAATCATTTGTATAGCGCCGACTGCGCACCTGCCGCACAACGGTTATTAGGAAGAGGCTTAAGGATACGCTCAGCTGCCAGGTAAAAAGCAGCTGGCTGTTGCCGTGGGACATCACAAAGGCGATACAATTGCCCAGCAAATGTGATAGGGAATAGTCTAAGGCAAATGCATTGGCCAGGCCCACTGGCATCGAGCTTATGTTCCACGAGGTCATCACAATCAGTATTTGTGTTGTGAATATAAAGTTGGAGAACTGCCAGGAGAGCAGTGCACACGCCGTAAATAGCGACATCACGAATATCTTAAATGAAAAACAACAAATAAAAAGGTAAGGACACTGCTTGGTTAACAGATACTCTGTGCAAGTGTAAGAAGATTTATACAGATTAGCGAAACTACTGATATTATTTTCTTCACTATCAATATTACTTAATAAAAGCTGTAGGAATGCCGATAGTAAGATGAAACTATCGATAGTTAGTAGAATATAAATAACTAGTCCATGCAAATTTGTTTTTAATTCCAATGTAAGAATAACGTATACAACGTGCTGAAAATAAATATATTTTGTTTTTGACTTTCAAATAATTTACTATAATAAGCACAGATAGATATCGATGTTTCGATGCGTTAAAAACACTAAGTAAGGATATATATTTTGTAAGTATTTCTGTTTAACTATCGATAGTATGAGAACTCCAATTAAAATGTTATTAAAATCTTTAATTTCTATTTAATTTTAAGTTTTAATGCAGTTCTCTTCAACTACTGCACAGTATCGAAATAAATTCATCGAAAAGCTCAAGTGTTAATTATTCAATCATTATGAAAATTCATACATGGTGTCTCTTTGTCGTAAAGTCTACAACAGACAGAACGACAAAGTTAATTAGATGCTTCATAAGAGTAAATGTACTATTTTATACCGATTTTAAAAATATTTTTCTCTTCTGGAAACAATTACTTACCATGAAGAGGCGCGAGGTGTGTTTTTGCCGATGTAGGACGCGACCAATGCATATACACAAATAAAACATTTGCAGGAATATGAAAGGAAATGCGAAATTCTCACGCGCCAACGGCCGTTCATAGATTTTGGCCGCAAAACTGTGGAACATCAGATAGGAAATTACGCCGTAGATGCCACCAAATACATTTTCGCTCAATAGCGTGCCATATAGATATAACACCAGCAGCGTAACGCCACCCATTAACCAGACGAATTCGAAGTAAAATTCCATAGGCTGTACGCTCGGATTGAAGCCAGCACGCACCACATGAAAAAAGTACCTGTAAGCAGAGAGTACTAGTTTTATATATATAATTCAGAGATAAGATCAGATGAAGCCCAGTTGAATGATTTCCTGATTATTGAGTTGATGCGATTCTTTTCCGATTTTAAGATTAAAGAGTCAAACCAAATTACTAATAAGACAAGACAAGGCAACACAGTTCAAACTAAATTAAGGTACTATATACCCAATAAAAGCACAGCAAGAGCTAAAATAAAAAAATAAATTAAGTTGTGTATATTGGCAGTCACACATATATATAAAACCAGCTTTTCCCCAACTAACTTCAAGAACAAAAATATTTGTAATACTACAAAATCAATACAATCCGACCTGCAGCAAATAGAAGCCCACTGCAAAGTTTAATTACCCTGAAACACTGAGAGAGTTAGTTTCCATACAAACAGACCTGATTTAGAATATATATACATCTATATATCTTATGCCAGACATACACATGTTGTAACAAGTTTAACATGCACTCTGAAAAGGTCTAAATGATTCATAGATCGTGTCTGTCACTGAAAATATATTACATGTAATTTTATCGTCTACTTAGAACCTTAGCAGAATTCGATTTGACGAACCTCAACTGTACTCTTCCGATATAAAAGATTCATTGCAAATATACTTACGCTGTGACCAGCTCGGGTAGGACATAGAATCGTTGCAATACATTGACGCTGTGAGGGTATTCAATGTCGGTGACATTCTTTAGCTGCTCATAACCATGCCAGAAATCGGGTCCATCGGCTAGCTTCTTATAGAAGGTATAATAGAGGGCATCCTCGCGTCGTATCATCGATTCACGCTCCAATTGATTGAGATGGTGTATATTGGTGCGCGTCTCGAATATGACGCGCACATGATGCATATACAGGAAAAAGAAACCCGATCCTAGATATAACAATAACAGTAAATAATAAAACAAATAAACATCGATTATATTTAAAGCGGCCGGCGATAAATAATTAAGCTATTTACCAATAAGCGCATGCGATAAAATTACGTAGAAATTGGGCTCGCGCATTTTTTATGTGCGTTACTTCTGTTCACTTGACTGTTTTAATCATTATTTATTCGGCCTACAATTGGATTTAATTAACAACGCCTGCCGCGATATGGATGCAGTTTTTATCCGTAAACAAAAATTACTTAGTTACAGCTGTTTTCCTGGGCAGCACAGCTGTTTTGCAATATGAAATCAGGTGACATCTTTAATACGCACCAGCTGTGTTATCGATGGGCCCACCTATCGACTTATCCTTTTACTGGTATTTAATAATCGAATATGGTATGGAATATATGGTATGTTTTTACATTTTTATTTATTATATTGTAGTTGTGCTTAGGTGTTAAGCTAAGAGAAAGTTCATAAAAAATTATATTCAATAAAAAATTGTTGTCAAATATTAAAAATAAACTTACTGTGATTCTTTTAATAGTATTTTCTTTTAATTGTAGAAATAAATGATGCGATCGTAGTTGCGAGAAAAGTCTTTACCCATAATCTTAAGGAATAATGATTTAAAAGTTATCGGTAATTATTGAGTAAAGTTTTAATAAACTCTAAAAAAATTTCTTGAATATACACTAGAATTTGGTAAAGATAAGTATTCCATAATGTCCGCATATTTTGGTTGATCATTCATTTAAAAATTGATAAGTAACGAAACGATATATCGATAGCTTTGGTATTTCTTGTTGCATTGAGGTGCAGTCACATTGTAGAGAATATTAAAATTGAAAAAGCCTTCCCACGCATATTACTATTATTGGTTCTCGTATTATTAATTCGTTTACTGATTTAATAAAATGGAACGCTATGCGTTGAGCCTTCTGGTTGGGCAGGGCTCCTTTGGCTGTGTCTACAAAGCGCAGCGGCTTGAGGATGAAAAAGTGGTGGCAATCAAAGTCATCTCAAAGGTGCGTAGACAGAAAATAAAAATTTAAGCAAACCGGCTGCTCGACTGGGAGATACACTGTAATCAGGGAAGGATATTCAGATATTTCGGCATATCGTGCAAGCTGTGCAACTCCTGTGATTCACTTTATTCTTCAACTCCTGTGCAGCAAATTAAAGTTTAGATATGTTAGGTTTAGGTTTTGAAGTAAACCGGCTTAAATCTGGATATCCAACTATTTTTCTAACATGAAACGAACTATGTATAAAATCTTTTGTCAAAACATGAACAGAACAGAATATATATATATGTATATATATATATATATATATATATAGATATATATAGATAATATAGATTTAAAAACGATTTCGATTCGATATCAGCTTATATTTAGCGGAATTAAGTTAAGTTTGATATACATATTAGAGAATTCACATATAAAACTTTGTATCCTTTATAGTTCCAAAGAAAAATAGCCAGACAAGTAAATGGAAAGACTTGGAGTATGTAGAACTTATACACTTAGGTTAAGAAATCGCTCTTTGTGCATGTTACATACATTTCCATAAATTGAATATACTCTTTTTTATAAATTTTCAATAAGTAAAGGGTATACGCCAAAAATGTTTTATTGATTATAATTTATTCATTTAATTGCAGCGTGGACGTTCGAATCGAGAGCTTAAAAGTCTACGTCGCGAATGCGATATACAGGCACGTCTCAGGCATCCGCATGTCATTGAAATGGTGGAATCTTTTGAAACCAAATTCGATTTATATGTGGTCACAGAGTTTGCTTTAATGGATTTACATAGATATTTATCATTTAATGGGGCCATGGCAGAAGAGCATGCCCAGCGTGTTGTTTGCCATTTGGTCTCTGCGCTCTATTATCTACACTCGAATCGTATACTCCATAGGGATCTGAAGCCCCAGAATGTGCTGCTAGACAAGAATATGCATGCAAAGCTTTGTGACTTTGGTTTGGCACGTAATATGACAATGGGCACACATGTTTTAACTTCAATCAAGGGCACACCGCTGTATATGGCACCCGAGCTGCTGGCAGAGCAGCCGTATGACCATCAGGCAGATATGTGGTCACTTGGTTGCATTGCATATGAGACTATGGCAGCTCAGCCACCGTTCTGTGCCACTTCCATACTACATTTGGTGAAGCTGATCAAACATGAGGATGTTAAATGGCCCAGCACATTGAGCAGCGAGTGCCGTTCCTTTTTACAGGGTCTTCTCGAAAAGGATCCCAGTATGCGCATATCCTGGACGCAGTTGCTCTGCCATCCCTTTGTCGAGGGCAAGCTGTTTATAGCCGAAGTTCAGGCAGCAAAAACTTCACCCTTTATAAACCCACAGCTGGCCAAGGATGTCAAGAAATCAAAGCACCATAGGTAAGAGTAGATCTTATATCATAAGCTCTTCTGAGCAACATATATTTCATGTTAAATTGATAGCTAGATTTCAAAACTAATATCCTATTAACCATTAAATTATGGTTCTTAAGGACTTCATCAAGTAAAAGTTATGAAGAGAGTTGGTAAAAATATATATCAGTTTCCAAGGCAATAAGAGACTTTCGAAAAATTTTGAAATCTATAATATTAATTTTTTCTTGTTTTTCAGACATGGAGGCGCCGATCTAACAGATGTTTTGGCAGCGCTCAAGCTGAGCGATGCGGCCAATGAAAACTTGAGCACCTCTCGGGACAGCATCAATGCCATTGCGCCCAGCGATGTTGAACAGATAGAAACAGATATGGAGGATAATGTGCATCGGATGATTGTACCATTTGCAGATGTTTCCTACAGGGAACTTCCCAGGATTGCTGCGGCCGCTGCAGCTCGAGCTGGTCAAATGGAACTACTTAATTCACAAACTTGCTTTGTTAGCGGCAATCCAAACATGATAATGAATCATCTCAACGATAATTATTTATTCGAAATACCCGCCCCAAGCACAAGTAAAACCACGAAAACTAAGTTGAAGCCAGCACAAAACAGTGTTAAGCAATCGCGCAGCAAGGATCTAGAAAAGCGAAAACTTAGCCAAAATCTGGATAATTTTTCATTGCGTCTGGGCCAAAGTATCGATATGGAGACACAACGCAAAACAACAGAGATGCTCACACAGCAATCCCAATCTCATCAGCTTCAGAGGGAAGAGAAAAGGTCACAACAGCTTAAGCAATCATTGCAATCTACCAATGATGATAAGCTGGGCAGCGAGTAAGTTATACCCTTTAATTGTTTCGCATTTCAATTCGTTTTATTTTGTCGTATATCAAAAATATTCATTTACATTTACGCAAAACGGCCACGTTTTCAGTTCAGTTTTAAATACCCAGCTATCATTACATTATGTAATACATTTTTCTACCTTTACATTTTTTATATTTAACTATTTCCATGCTCAAGCGTACATATTTGTCCAAATAAACATATTAAATTAACGCTTCAGCAGCAGGTCTTTTTTTATAAATATATAGCACAGAGGTAAGTAGTTTGGCTGAAATGAAAATTAATGGTAAAATTATTATTTATATTTATATATTTTTCTTGTAAAAATATGCAAAACAATAAAGACAAGTGTTTGAATGGAATTAGGTTTTTTGTCGATGCAATTATTTTTATTAATTTGCATAATTTAAATAATATTAAATAAAATGTTTATATTTAATTTTTATAGAAATTCACCTCCGTGTCTCTTGCCCGGTTGGGATAGCTGCGATGAGTCCCAGAGTCCGCCCATTGAGAACGACGAATGGCTGGCATTCTTAAATCGTTCCATACAGGAGCTGCTCGACGGAGAGTTCGATTCACTAAAGCAGCATAATTTAGTCAGTATTATTGTGGCGCCACTGCGTAATTCAAAGGCTATACCCAAGGTACTCAAGAGCGTGGCACAGCTGTTGTCATTGCCCTTTGTGCTGGCCGATCATCATTCGGTAGCGGATGACATTAAAAACGTTTACATTGATGTCAAGCTGGTGCCCAATCTTATGTATGCCTGCAAGCTGCTACTCTCGCAGCGCCAGCTAACCGATTCGGCCGCATCGCTGCCGATTGCTACAGGAGTCTCTTTGAGTCGTACTCTACGCAGTGTGTCTGACCTGAGCACCGAGGAGATGACCACGGCCTGCAGTCTATATGAGCTGGTCTGTCATTTGGTACATCTGAAGCAACAGTTTCTCACTCAATTCTGCGATGCATTGGCAATACTCGCCGTCAACGACATGTTTATTAATTTTCTTACACATGGTGAGAATAACAGAGAACAGATATTATAAAATTCCATATTATTTTAGCTTACTGAAATTGTTGCGCAAATGTAAGAAGGCTCCTCATAGTATTTATTATCTATTACCGTTTCCGTTTGTCTGTATGATAAGAGCTAGAAATAACAAATTTGGTATGCAGGCTCACAAGTAATCGAAGTAAAGTGATTTCCTGTAAAACTTTTGATATCAAACACAATCGAATTATACGTTTAAATTTATAAAAAGATATTCCTATTGTAACTTAAGACTTTCAACTGAAAACAAGCTCAGTTTCGGTGTCACAAAACTTCAGGTTCAAAATATCTCGTTTTATCAAGGAATTCGAAAATAGACACAAATTTTTTTCGACGAACGAAAAGAGATGAAGAATACCATTTAAAACAGATGTTATTCATAAAATTAGGTTTCTACACTAAGTGTCAACTAGGAAGCTATAATTAACGTTGCCTGAGCACAGAATCATCGCCCAGTCACGTCTATTTCACTTCTAAAGATATTACTGTATATTTATTTTTGCAGATTTTAAGGATAACAACGCTGTGCGTCTGGCTAGCTGTATGCTAGCTCTCTTCTGCTGTGTGCTGCGTGAGCTGCCGGAAAATGCTGAGCTGGTGGAAAAGATTGTCTTCGATTCGCGCCTGCGTCTAGCCAGTCTTTTGCAGAGTCAGCACGAGCTGTTGCGCCAGCGTACCTGTCATTTGCTCCTCTTACTGGCACGATTCAGTTTGCGTGGTTTTCTATGTATTTGGAATGGAGAGCTAAAGAGTGCGCTGGAGGCCATAGCGGAACAAAAAACATCTGTATCGTTGCGCCTTGAGGCCGCTCAGACATTGGAGGAGCTTAGTCAGTTTAACTTTATTGTTGCCCAGACAACTACATAGATTTTTATTATTAACTTCAGTTGTCCAAAAATTTGTATATTGTAATCGTTGTCTAGCCAAACAGATCTTGTAGATTACCCTGGAAATAATCGAGCAGCTCGTTAACATAGTTTCCAAAGCTATCAAAACCCAACAAGTAGTTCCCATTGCAGTCCTGCTCGTACATCTCATTCAGCTTGGAGACATCCTTATCGGACAGACCGCGTCGCTGGCCCAGTGAGGCGTACGGATCCTTAATTGATAAAAGTGATTGTTATTACTATTATTATATATATATATATTAATGACTGTATATTTATTTTTTTTTTACTATGTACTATTCTACACTATATATACTATATATGTAATATATCGAGCTTAAATTTAACGCGTTAAGGCTTCTTTATTTAGTCTTATTTGAATTCATATGGAAATATCAAAATAGTTTGGCCTGTTTAAGATTCATTCAGATTGAATTTTACTATATAGTTGCTGTAGGAACATTATATATATCTTATAGTTGCCATAGGAACAACCGGCTCAAAGGTTCAAGCATTAAAATTTGTTTTGTTATTCACTTGGGAAGCGTATTATAATTATATCACGAAATGTGTAATGCATATTTCAGAACCGATCGGATCGAACAACTATATCATATAGCTGCTATAGGAACAATCGGTTCAAAAGTTGTTATTTAATATTCAACGTATCTTGATCAAATTTACAAATTTACTTTATCATATAGCTGCCATAGGAGCAGTCCATTTTGCAAGTGTATATAACCTTCGGCGTGCCGAAGATAGTTTTTCCTATACTAGTTTTTTAGTATATCTTTATAAAGCTCACAACTTAGAATTGTGTTTTTAAAATATATATAGCTGGCATCGTTGTTTAAGTACCACTCATGATTCAAGGATTTAATGGAGTTTTTAGTTTATTTAAAGTAGCTTACCAGTGGTTCAATAGTGGCCAGGCCATTCTTACTAAATGCCCGTGAGCTGTAATGCATAACGCTCTGATAGTCATACTCTACGCCAAAGTTGGTGATATGCGTGCGGGCGTATTTATTGAAATTGTGGGCGTGGCCATCCAGGATATTCTCCCAGTTGATCTTAACATATTCGTCGCGCTCCGTGGCGCTCTGTTGATGATAGAAGCCCAGAGCGTGTAAGAGTTCATGGACGACAACGCCATGGGTAACACATTTGGGGGTGTTCAGGTTGAGTATTTGACCACCCTGACGACGTCCAACACTGGACCAGCAGCCAGAATAGTTGCCCTTGATTAGAAGCCAGTGCTTGTCACCCTGTTCATAGGGCCGGAAGCGTATACAGGTGCGTTCATGATACTCCTTCAATGCCTTGAGTATAATCATAGTCTGGTTGGTCGCTGTGCCAGTTTTTGCTTACAATCTTGAATTATCGCATATGGAATAAGGTGTGTGGGCTACTCACTAAAGTCCTGTGGATCTATATAGAAAGGTACGGCGGCATCTGGCCAAGTTTGTCGTTCATTCAGCAATCCATTTCGTAGCAGTTCGCGATGCAGCATAATATCACCCTCAAAGAGACCGCAGTGCTCCCAAATATTACTATCACTGTCCTCCGTCCAATAATCAAAGGCAGCACCTAAAATAATCAGTATCAGATATTAAATTCTAAATTCAATTCATATATATTGAGTATATACTGTTCTGTCGACGCAGCATTTGCATATTGGCGCCCCAGCGGGGTGGCGGCGGTATAGCCGGCTTAAAGCGGCTTATGCCAGCTGCATCTATTTCCACTCGATTCGAGCCCAGGGCTAATAGTATTAGCCACTTTATGATAAGCGCACTTCTCGGCATTGTCTTAGCAAAAGAAACGCCGGCCCGAGCGTCTTGTTGCTTTTATATTTGTCCACGGAGAGGTATTCCAGGGTGGCGACAAAGCGACAATTGAAAGTATTTTGAATACTCGCAATTGGCTCTGCCTACGAAACTACACAAAAACCATCGCCCACGCTTCGGGATTTATGCATAACGGCTTTACGCTACCCTAAAGCCAATCGGGCATATCAACAGGCTAAAAAATCTTTCAAAATGAAAGAGGAAAATCAGATATGGCACTGAAGTTCTAAAAAGCAACTTAATCAATATTTTAAGCAAACTTAAAAACTATTCTCATATTTTAAAGAAATTTCTATGCATTGTAATTTAGGCATTGGCATTGGAACTAATTAAACTTGAATTAATTTCATTAAGTGGGGAAGTGTAGATATACTTTTTAGAATAAATATGTATACATATATATTTTGTCACTCTTTATTTTGGGATTTGAATATTTTAACACATAATTATGTACATATTTTTTACGATAATTAGTTTATATTAAATACCAAGCCTATATATAATACAGCTGGAAAAAACATTGCAACATAGATGATACACCGATGATTTTAACTGAAATTTTCGATGTTTTTTCCAGCTCTTCTGAGTAATAAAATTCAAAGAATAAAACGGGAATTTTCTTTTAAAATTCTACGGTTCGATTAGCAGTTCAAAAAATAAATTAAAAAAAAAATTATTTTATTTATTTATTGGAACATTGTTTAAATTACCAAAATATTGTTTGAAGAAATTTAATAAAGAATTTAAGTTTAATTAATTTATTATATTTATTCCTTATATATTATTTTGATAAGACACACATATAAAGATAATAAATGATTATAATTAATTAATTATCTTATTAAAGACTAGGAACTATCAGTAATTAAATCGGCGCATGCTAATTTTATGATATTTCTTTGAAAGAATGATAATCATGTAAATGGTTAATGATCAGAAGTTATTCGAGTTGAGATTAGTCACTTCTTTTTTTATTATTTTAATATATAAAGAGTATTTAAACTGCTGTGCAAGAATAAATGCTTTTATTTCTTATAGTAATTGGCCTGTTGTGCTCTCTCTTTCAGTACTCGCTGCGTATTTAAATTCCCTTGTCTTTTACGGCTTTTGATTTCATATTTAACTGGGATATTGGGTTATCAGCGGCAACATTGCGCGCATATGAAAATAGCACAGTCACCGGAGTGGCGTGGAGCGGAGTGGAGAGTGCCTCTGTCTCGTGCCCATCACCTGGGACTGTCTGAACACCGCCAGAACATGAACGACGCTGGCTTCATGCAGGTTGTATGTGATTTGGAAAGTTGCATGCAACATTTATTGGGCAAGTAAGCTGCGTGTTCATGCCATGAAATTTCATGAATTTATATTACATATTTGCAAGTAAAACTATTCTAAAATAATATTAAAAATTAGCTTTTTTCTGAGATAAGAATGTGTCAACTGTATAATAATGGAAACTATTTTTTCTTCCTTTGCTTCCAACTGTGGTGGAGGCATTAAAGGAGGCATCTCCGACCCGACTCATAGAATATATATACCTATTATGTATCCATCTCTCTGACCAGCCGCCTATCCGTCTGCTTATATGCGAAATGCAATTTCGCATGTACCCTTAATTTTTTTTAGTATAGGCCAGTTTCAGAAAACTATATCATATAATTGCCATAGGAACAATCACGCCAAAAGTCATTTTAAGGCAAAAATAGCTGATATAATAATAAAAGTTACTACTTAGAAGTAAAAATGTGTTTTCTAAATGCATGGTAAAAATAAGAAAGATCGGACTACTTTATAATTTAGGTGGCATGGCAATGATCCGACAAAATAAATCTAAATTTAATTTAACAACAATTTTGAAATGTTTATTTCATTCGGCAAGAATATATAATAATCGGCGCGCCGCAGACTAAACTAACAGTTCTTATTTATAAGAAGGTAAGATTAAAAAAAAAGCTTTTTATTTAAAGCTGAAATCTGTCCGAACCGATCCTCCTAGAACCGGTTTGATTTAAGTTTCTGTTTTCCCCTTTTCAACATTTTAATTATTGATGTCCCAAAGTTGATCTTAAACTATAATTTATTGCGAAATAATTATGAGAGTTATTTACTTTATCCTATATTTAATTTACTGAAAATAGTGAAAAATGTTTTAACGAAATTAGTTTGATTCTTGAAGCTTAAATCAGCTCTCTCTGCTTTCGGGTTGGAAACGCACGTGTTTGATGGCTTAGAATTATTTTACATTAGATTTTCATTGAAAATCGTGTGGCTTTAATGAATTTTATAACTTAAGATTGCTCTCATAGAAGAGAAGAATGGAGGTATTTAAAATCTTCTATAAAAGTTTTTAAATCATATAATCACGGTATACTCGTTCAGAAGCTCAGCTGAAAACCAATTGGATTTGTGGAAAATTTTGAATTTCTTCATGATATATGTGTGTATGTATGTGAGTGTGTGTGTAAGTGTGTATGCATGTGTGTAATACACTCTCACATTGAGAGAGGTGACGTCTTGAAAGCCTAATCAACGATCATCAAGCAGCGACAGTGAATGGGCGATCTAAAAGTTCTTTGAACCTGTCTGATGATGTCGATTGATTGCCGTGTTCATTGTTGCAGGTGTCAGTCAGTTCAGTCTCTTGGATGGGATACCTTCTTTTTTTTCTCTTCGTTCGATTGAGCAATCAGTGCAAGAAACTATCGAAGCGACTCTGGCAAAAGTGAACACTCGCCACAAACGAGTTCTCCCTTTCTCTGACCCAGACCCGCACAGCACTCTGAACAGTAGGTCAGTGTAGACGAAACCCAAATATGTGGGTCACCAATGAGTATGAGTATAGTATATAAAATAGTATGCTAACACGGACCAATGACCGAACCCACCGGACCCACCGAACCCACCGAATTCACCGAATCTCCAGCTATTCGTATAAGCCACAAAAACGCCCACCAGTTGGCGCAGTGACCCCAACCATAGCGGTACATTGACCTCAAGCTGGCATTGAAGTTGTAACTTGGAGCTTGTAGATTTTCTACTGGTGTTTCAGTGCTTTGAGCAACTTTTAATCATTGCATTTAACTTATTCACCTACAATCTACAACCTTATCTACAATCTAAAGTCGGCTGCGGGGATTTCCCGGTGATTTTAATGGGACACAGAGTTCTGCTGAATTTACTTGATAAAATTTATTGAAATTTTAATTCTCTTCTCTTTCAATAAGTAAACTTAAAGTAAATAAGATAGTTTTTTTCTTAAAAACACTTGAATTTATTTAAATCTACTTTAAGTTGTATAAGCCCAAAACAATATAGATATATCCCTTGGCTCTCTATAGTTTTGTTGAATAACAAATTATTATTTTGATTTTGACCATCTTCGGTAAGCATATATGCAAAAAAAAAAAAAAAAATTGTCAAATTTAAGATTGGATTCAGGATGTTCTTAAATATTTATTTTTTTAACAGATAAGGGAAGTTCGAGCGACATTCTATAATGCTCTACATAAATATCTAGTGAGCAATATAGAATATTTTGTGCATTTACTTTGTGTTATATTTAATACACATAATTACTATTTTTTAAATAAACCTTTAAACTGAATTAAACGCCTTATCATATAATTTATATACCATGAAGAATTCGCATTAATATAAGAGATATTTATTTCTATTCGGTAGTTTCATCACAATAAATTTATGCGATATTATCGTTAATAAATAAGATGTAGCCAAAAAATGTAAATTATTATGTGGAAAGATAATAATTTTTCAATTAAATGGAAAATTAGAAAGATTTTCCTTATGATGTTTCAAGTAAGTTCAACTTAAAATATGATGAGCTATCGCAAAGTTCTAAGAACACAAATATAAAATTGTCGAAACTATCGATTAGAACTCATTGAATCGAAATGCTTTCTGAAGTATTTTTTTTTTTTTCGTTTGTAGATTTGTTCTTGTAGATTTAAATATTGTTGATGGGGCAGTAATTGCTGCTGGTGTGTGCTGTAGATTTCTGGTTGCAGGTTGGGTGAACGTTTAGTTGTTGCTACACTTTCACTGCAGCAGCAACAAGTAGAAAATTGCACCAAAATCTAAGCCACATTACTCGTACTTGTAATGCGGTGATTTTGAGAACATTTTGGTTGTGGAAACTGGAATTGCGCCAACAGCGGATGCAGCAACAGCAACAGCAGCAACAGCAGCAGCAGCAGCAACAACAAAAAACATATTTGACGTACTATCTGAGATGTACTTGATCTTTGTCGAAAACTTGACACACTTTTTTCGGTCAACGGCTGGCGGCAACGACTTCCAGCTACAGCTACAACTAGCAACTAAAAAAAAAGCTAAAAAAGAGAAAAAAAAAAAAAAAAAAATCAAAACTCAAACTGCAACTACAACAGCTCCAGCTTTTAGCTTTACTCTTAGTCTCTAGTCATGCGGCTCACTGAGCTGCGGAAAATTCGAGGGAAATCGCTGCCGCTACCTCTTACCCCCTTACACCCTGCCGCTGCCAACCAACGACTTCATCGCCGTAGCTCAAATGCAATTTTCAATTGAGAAAGTTTCGCGGCCAAAGATTGCAAATTTGAGACAAGCACCGAAGCGGCTCTAAGATGATGTCCAACTTAATGTCGAGTCTTTTCCTTTAATCGGGAATTACTCGTACTCGTACTTGCAACTACCCCAAGGCGTTGAGAATGTTTTTAATCGTTTTTAGCCGCCTCATTTAATACGCTTACATTGCGATAGATTACTGGGTACACAACAAACAATTCTTTCTAAATTATCCGGTTGCTTTGAATTTTAAGATCAAAATTGTGCCAGTAGAGAAAGGTATTCAAAATTAGAAATATTAAGGAATCTTCATACCAAAATTGGTTTCTCTAGATCTTAAGGTTTTGGCTTTAATTGATCTGACTGTGGATTCTCATAAGCAAATTATTACTTATTTAAAAAAAGTGGTTCAGTTTACGCTTAACATTTATTTTCAATTTTTATTAAGTTTAAGTTATGTTTGTCTGTTAATTTAAAGGTAGCCAAATATTAACTTTAAGTTAAGCAATGCGAGTTTATTTAACTTTATTGTTTACCAAAAAATGATATATACCCACAGATTATATATATTATCGACCAGGCAGTCAAGGTGAGTTCACATAGACATAGTCCGTCTGTCTGTTTCTATGGAAATTAATCGCTCAGTTTTTATGCTAGGTAAAGGCATTATCGACCGGATCGAGGCACTATATGATACAACTGCCATATAAATGAACAATCGAAGATATCTTAATGAAATTTACTAGTTAGATGTATTTATGTTTTCTTAAGATCTTAAAGTAGCCTATGATCAGTTTTATGAAAGTTTTTCTATGAAAGTTTTTATATAGAAAACTAATTTGTTTGAACTGAAGATTTAAGCTTTAATGTAAGAAAGTGTTTTCTAAGCGCATACCAAAATTCATAAAGATCGGACTACTATATGATATAGCTGCCTTAGGAACTATCTCTTTAAAAGTTGTTGAATCGAAAACTTATCTCTCTTCCTCTCTTAATGAAATTATAAACTTAGATTTAAGAGTGTTTTTTCCAAGCGCCTATCAAGAATTACAATAATGGTAACACCATAACATAAGAAACATAATACCTTAAGAAAAATAGAAAAATAAATTTAAGAATAATTTTGATATGCTTTTACCAGTGAGCCAAGGTTTGTAATCTTTGGCGCTTTCCTTACTGTTAAACTATAAATCTCTATAAAAAAAATACTCCTACCTCCAAAGCTGTTCATTTTGTTAGAAATTTAAATATTAAAGTATTTTGAAAAGAAGCTTTATGTTTCTTATTGTTGTCATTTACAAACAATAATAATTCAATTAAAATATAGCACATATTGCAGTGGACAAGAATTAATTTGTGAACATATGGCTGGCCACCATTTGGTTCAGTGAGGATCTGTCGAAAAAGGTAACGATTTAACGGCCTCAG
The DNA here is from genome assembly GCA_018150835.1 of Drosophila repletoides. NCBI lineage: Eukaryota > Metazoa > Arthropoda > Insecta > Diptera > Drosophilidae > Drosophila > Drosophila repletoides. The sequence goes on along the minus strand of JAECWQ010000225.1, from coordinate 3,819,054 downwards.
ATTTCTCCACTTCCTTTTAGCGCAATAACCAAAAAAACTATATGTATGCACATATATACATATATATATACATATACAAAGCAACAAGTTTAATAAAAGGAATAATAATAACAACGGCAGCAACAACAATAAAGCGCATCGCTGGCTGACACAAAACTGTCATCAACAGATCAGCAAACGCTGAAGCCTTACAGCGAATGTCAAGTGCAACAACAACAGCAACAGCAACAGCAACGCAGCAACAGCAACACAGCCACAGCAACAGCAACTGTTGCTGCAATGCCAGCAATGGCAAATTTAATCATTGACCAACAACAATCAAAACAAAATAAATTGTAGTATAATAATGTTGTTTGCGCTGCACCATTTTTTCATTCGTTTGACCAGAAATGTCAGATGAATTTCACTCGACCGGAAAGTCTATTTTTGATAAATGGCAAAAAAAAAAAACGCTTTTCCCCAGTTACGACACCAAAAATGCAAAGTGCAACAGCAGCAAGAGCAACAACAACCGTGGCAACATTTAAAATGAAATCAAGACCAAACTAAAATCCTAATTTTAACCTAATGGAAAAACCAGTTAAGGCAGTTTCCTTCCGGAATCAATTATTTTTCACTTGTTGTTGTTGTTTTTGATTTTCACGTTCATGGTCACAAATGTGCGATAGCTGCTGCTGTTGCTGCAGCACATGCAACAGTTGCAGCACTCTGTGCGGAGTCAGTGTGTCAGTAGTGTGGATGCAGCAACAATAACAGCAGCAGCAACAGCAACAGCAACAACAACAACAGCGCTGCCAGCGTTGTTGCCGTCGTCCATGACTGCCTGCATGGCTGAGCGGCAATGATTTGTAATCATCGTGTTGTTGTTGCTGCTGTTGTTGTTTGTTGATTGTTGCTTGTTACTAGTTGTTGTTGCTGTTATTTGAGTTTTTTGTGCACCTTCTGCAATGCTGACCATTTCATTTGTTGTTGTTTTGTTTATAAATTTTCGAGTTGCTGCACTGAGTTGCTTCCCATTTTGTTGCCGTTTTTGCTCTTGCGACATTTGGCGGATTGGTTACTCGTCCAGCTCACTTGCCAGGCAGACTTTTTCCAAGAAATTTCTATCGTCAATTTAACTTTAGTTTAATTGGGGAAATTCATTTATTTACTTCACTTTTTTCCTCTTTTTTTTTATACATACTGTAGCTTTTTTACTCTACACATTTGGCGAAAGTATGCTGGCCGCTGACTCGACTCTGACAGCCTTCTACTACACTCTAGGCCTGTGTCCCACAAATTATTATACGAAATGTGTCCAACTGCAAAATCATTGATACTCCTCTCATTGAATTCAGGAAATCGTGCAATTTTTCTGCTAATTTTAACTTATTCAAAATAAAAGTTACATAAGAAGTTTTCATTTGTCTAATTTTTATACCCAGAGGGGATTATAGCTGGGTCTCGATATGTGTAGTGCTTTCCCACACTTAAAATCTTCTTTTTCAAACAATTTTCTGCTTCCTACTTCTTCTCCATTGAGACAAAGCTTTTCCGGGTTTCCTTTTCTTTCTTACTTAATTTTTTCTTTAATACTTTCTTATTTCTTTCTTTTTCTTCTTTCATCGTTTTTGTTATCCCTTTTATTTTTATTCATCGTCTGATTGTCTGTTTTTGAATAGGTTTTTCGTAATCTGTACAACAAATGTTGAGCCTTATATTTTTACTATATTCTAATAATATTTAATATTTAAATTTAATTTAAATAAGAAGTATAATGTATCTCGTATTTAGGCGATTTTAATCAAAAAATCTGTGCACAGCTCTAGCAGGATAAAATAGGCATATGTCGGAATCAGCCGGATCGGAAAACTATATCATATAAGAACGATCACCTAGGAACAATTGACTCAAAAGCTGTTGTACGGACACCTTTCTTACTTCTCAAGATCTCTTAATGTAAATTACAAGTTCGTTTGAAGCTTACCGCAAAGTTATTACTTGATTGCTCAGATCGAACTATAGCTACATATAAATAGCTTCGAAACCGGTCAAAAGTTGATGCGTGGAAACCTCTTTTGTTTCTTAATATATTTTTTTATTAAAAAGACAATTCGGCGCTGGAAAGAAAGTCTTTTTTTTACTGCTATTTAAAATATATGAACATATTAAGCAGACAATATAAAATAGAATGTTTAAATTTTTTTTCTAACACACCTTAAGGGCGCCAAACATTGAATAACTATATAAGTTTTATTTAATTCCTTTTTTTCATGTTTTTTTTTTATCAACTTTTAACTAATAATTAATAACCAGTAGAATCAATATATATATAATATTTTTTTTGGTTTTTTATTTATATTTTTTATTGAGCATAGCAAAAATTATTGTTTAAAAAAAAGCGGTTTTATGATTTAAAAGCTTTTGAAAATAATTATGTTTTATCATATCAAATTCTCTATTTCTATACATTCCAAAAAGAACAGAAAAGTCAAAGACTCGAAAATTCACTAAATGCTTTAAAACTAGTAAAGGAAGGCTATCTTCGGCGCTCCGAACATTATAGACACTTGCAAACTGGATTGTTTCAATGGCAGCTATATGATATATTAAAATCCAACGTGTAAATTTTATCCAGATACTTTGAGAAGCAAAAAAGTTTCCTATACATCACTTTTAAAACTGATTTTATTTACGTGAGCTATATGATAAAGTGTTTCGATCTTGATGAATTTTGGTGTGCGTTTAGAAATTACACTTTTCCAAGCAAGTTGTACATTTAGTCAAGACATCTTGAGAAATAAAATGTTTTCTATGCAATAACTTTTGAACCGATTGTTCCTATGGGATCTATATGATATAGTTGTCCGATCCAGCCGGTTCCGATATTTGTGCCTACAGCAAAAAGAAGTCTCCATACCAAATTTCATTTACGTTGCACAAACACTAAGACCAGTTTGCATATAATCAGATGGACACACGGACCAACGGACATGGCTATATCGATTCGTCTTGACGTCCTGGTCAATAATCTATATACTTTATGGGGTTAGAGATGCCTTCCCGAATGCAATTCACATTCCGTGACAAAATTATAATTCACTTTCCAAGTATATAAAAATATACATACCTATTACAATATAAAAAATATATAATTTTTAGTGCTTTTTTGATATTGAATAACATTTTTTTAAATTACCTACTGAAAAAAATTAAATTAAACTATATTTGTGTTTATTTATTCTAAATTCTAAAAGAAAAATCCAAAAATTGTTAAGCACTACTATAATAAGCAATTATTAGGGCTGATTAAATGAATAGAAATAGTCGAAAATAGTCGTGCCTATAGAGAGTACAGAGTGTAGAGTATAGATAAGAGCTGGTGAATGTGCTGTGTGCCATATTCTGGCGCATTTCCGGAATTTTCACTGTCACAGGCCTGCAAATACGAAAGACTTAGGCAACGAACTTGGTAGAAAACTTGCAACAATTTGCAAGCAGAGCGAAAGTTATCTTACACTTGATTGATTACCAACTTTCTACTCCTACGGATATTATAATATCTGCAATTTGAAATTATTCTGAGCGATGCAGAGAGACAGAGCGAGAGAGAGTGCGAGAGAGGGAGAGGGAAAGAGAGAGAGCGAGAGCGAAATACAGAAAGAAATGGAAAAATTTAGAAAGAGCTGAGCTGAAGCATGGACATGTTATTAAAGCTGCTGAAATGTTGCGGAGCGAAAGCAGAACATTTGAATTTTCATTCAATGTGAAGACAGCGGCAAGCAATCGAGTGCTGCCTCCGCCCTGCCCTCCCTCCTTCTTGTGCTCCTTACCAAATGTTAATGAACTTTATATGAATAAATTACAGCCACAATAACAACAACAACAGCAGAAACCGCGCTGCAACATCCGCCTAGCTACTGCTATTGTTTTTGTTGTTGCTGTTGCACTCTCCATTAGTTTTGCATATGGCAAAGTTTTCTTTTTTTATTGCTGCTGTGCCAAATCTGAAAATGTAGGACACGAGGGGCGCACGCTGACATTGAGGCGGATGTGGCTTTGCTGCCGCTGCTGCTTTTGCTTCCTCTTACCGCTTACCTAACAATCTGCTAACAACTGTGTGTGCCACTTTTTTGTGTGGTGCATCATTGTGGCATTTGGGCAACTCGCGTTGCGCATACGCCGCGTGGGACTCGCGACCTGCGATCAGCTGTGCGGCACTCTTTTCATGCTCTTTACTTACTGTCCCCTCTCTTTCTCTCTCTTGCTCTCTCTCTCTCTCTCTCTCTCACTATGTCTGTGTGTTTTTACTCTTTTCTCGCTTGTGAGATTGAGCGCTTTTCAGCTATTTTGTCTCAAACATGTTCGAGCTGGTTGCAGTTGTTGCTCTTATCACTTGTGATTAGAGTTCAGTCCCAACAGCTGTCATTCGCCAGTGCGCCGTCAGCTTGATGGGACGTGCGCTCCGCTACGTGTTGCAACTGCAACTGCTGCTGCTGCTGCTGTAGCATGTGATAACAACAGCATTTATCAAAAAAAATGTATGGCACAGCCACACGAGCTCAGGACACACAAGGGATGCAATTTTTGCTCCCAACTCTTATGTTATTGAGTTGCTGCTGTTACTGTTGCTGTTGCTGTTACGGCAACCACATTAAGATATCGCTGCTGCTGCGCCGTCGTCGTCGTCGTCGTCGTCGTCATTGCTGCTGGCTTCTAGTTGATTGCGGTTGCGAGTTCAATGACTTTTCACCTACTTGTATTCAAATTCGTATGAAAAATATTAATAAAATTATATGCTGCTGCTTCTGTGAACAGCAGCGCACTGCTTGCCCATCTGTATCAAGTCTATTTGGCACTTTTACTTTCAGGATTTTGTCTACAAAAGCTCTAAATTCTCTTACTATACAATATATAATCATTTTTTAGGCACTGTGTCAAAAACATAAATTTAGAAAAACTTTCTAAATTGTGAAAAAAATAAAAATGAAATTATAGTCATTTACAGGCTGCCGAATATTATATACACTTAATATAAAGTTTTTAGAGTTAACTTAACGAAAACAAATATCAGATTTTGTTTCAGCAAATGACTTCAAAATTGAGAGAGCAGTCAGCCAATTATTTATATGTACTCTCAGAGATTGGATTGGCTTTTTTCAAATCTATTGAGAGAATGATAAGACAATGTGGAAGGGTATCAACGGTTTACTGTAGGCTGCGCGCAGAATCTGCAGCAGCAAAAAGAAATTTTACGGCCTATTTGAGTTGTTGCTGGTGTTGTTGCTGTTGATGTTGAGGGTCTGTCTACGATTCAGAACTGGCATTTAAAGTCAAATGATGATGATGGCGATATCGTTGTCTCAATGGGCTTTTTGGCTGTTGGACACTTCTTAGGTTTTTGGTGTTGTTGCTTTTGAGGGCAATTAAAAAGTTGTCGAGCCGCGTTGCTTGAGTTGTTTGCTGTCTGTCTGTCTGTTTGTCGGTTGTTTGTTGTCCGTTGTCAGCTGTCTGTTTGCTCGTTGTATTACGGTTGTTTGGCCAAATTTACCGTTGCCTTCTGTTTTTTTACTTCTTGACCAGCTGTTGACTCATTTGTAATCTGTAAAAGCCTATGGGACAGGCATGGGCTTTTTTAAACATCGATCTCAACGCGATACTATATTTATATATATATATATGTATATATTCATTTATAGCCCTAGGCGCAGAGGGCGTATCTTAGGCTCTTGCTTAATTTACTATTTTTATTTTATTTTCCGCAGTGTTGTTCTTTTGTACATTTTTTTCTAATTTAATTTTAAAAAAATTAAAGAGAGTTAGGAAGAGAGTACTTTGGCTACTCTGTTCAAGAGAGCGCATATAAGAGAAAGAGAAAATGCCGGAAAAAGAGGAAGTAGAGTTGAATTAAGCTTTGAATTTCTCTTCCTTGCCAGTTCCGTTGTTGCTGTTGCGCTTTATGAAATTAAAAACAAATAAATAAAATAAATTGATAAATATAAACTAACCTTAATTAGATTTATTTTATATATATATATATTTTATATTTATGTATATATAAATATATATATATATATATATTTTTTTTTATGTGATAAATACTAATTTGTTATTTTAAATATTGCGATAGTTTAAATTTTTGTAGATACATTTTACACTTTCTTAGCTGCAAAAGTTCTTCTATAATTTAATATTTGGCCTTTTTTATTATTCTTGAAATTATTATTATTTTTGAAAATTTTTCCATTATTGTTTTAAGCATATAAATTTACATTTTATTTATTTTTTTTTTCATTGGATTTAAAATACTAATTTGGATTTTAGCAAACTGAGACAAAAAAGAGTTAAAAGAAATTAAATTTCTGAACAGAAAAATATTGTCTTGTTTTCTTTGTCTTATAACTGATAAGAATAACATTTCATTAAATTACTTTTCATTTTATTGTGTAGATTTTATGTTGAAATAATATATTATTCTTATAGCTAGTAGCATATTAAGTATGCTGTTGTTGAGATGTCTATAAAGATTAGAAAGATTTCTATGAAAAATAGTGCAACATATTTAATTAGGCTTTAAAAATAATAATTTGTAAATTAAAATTTATTATAGTAAATGCAATGCACTTTATGTTGTTGTTGATAGTTGATTAGAACTGCAATTAGTGCTGCATATTATTTAATTAATTGAACTATTATTTTGCCGAATAGTGTAAAAAAACACAGCGATAACGAACAACCGTCTTTGTTGCTGTTGCTGCTGTTGTTGTTGTTGTTGCTGTTGCTGTTGCTGTGGTTGTTGTTGCTGTTGATGTCGAGCACATTCATATATTTACAACTTTCGGAGATGCTTTCACTTCTATACCAACAATTTGGCAGCTGTTGCTGATGCTGCTGTAGCAGTTGCTGCTGTTGTTGCTTATGTGGCCCATGTGAACATCTTCCGTATGCAGCAGCAGCAGCAGCAGCAGCAACCAATTGCAGTTGCATTCGCATGTTGCATGTTGCAGTTAAAAATTGTTCCTGTAAACGATGACAATTGCCTGATAATGAGACAACTAATTGATAAGTAATCAAGTTAAAAATAATCAGTGTTATTTGTATAAGTATGTTACACTTATTTGTCTTCTGTAATTAATTAATGTCTTTTACAGCTGTATCTGAGTCTGTGGCAGAGCTGTGGCGCTTTGTATCTGTGTGGTAATAAAACCAAAAGAAATAAATAAAAAAGATATAAGAAAAAAAATAAAAAACGAACCAAAAGCAAAAGCAACAACGTGAATATTATCATTAGCATAAATAATGGTGAAAAATGAAACATACATACAGCAACGCACAGCTTGTCTGACTTTGTGTTGTGCTGTGTTGAGTGGTGTGTGTGAGAGTGTGTGTGTGTGTTTGTTGTGTGTGTGTTTGCCTGTCTGTATGTGTGTGTGTGTGTTTGTTGTGTGTGTGTTTCTCTGTGTGTTTACAACACACATTTCAAAAGTCGGTGACTGTGGCACTGAGTTAGTAGTGCGTTAAGTCAACGAACGCTGCCGCGCAGACGCTGACTGCGGCCGCGATGGCAGAGGCAACAACAACGGCAACATCGGCAGCAGCCACGGCAACAGCGTCGACGCTTGCGCCGGCAGCATTGCCCTGTCTCTCTCTCTGTTGGCCTCTGTTGGGGCTGCCGCTGTCGCTGCTTGAAATCCGCGTTTGGCAGCTACAGTTGCCACTGCTGTCGCTGCTGCTGCCTCTGTTGCTGCTGTTGTTGTTGCTGCTGCGGCCACGTTTGCATGGCAGCGGCATCGATGGACGATGACGGCGCCGTTGTCGATGTCATCGTAATGCAAACGTAAACGCACTTATAATTTGGCGTTTTGGTTGCTTTCACAAACGTTGCACGTTGCTTTTAGAGTGTTGTTGCTGCTGCCGTAGTCGCTGTTGCTGTCGACGCAGCGTTGCTGCCGGCTTCGCGGCTAAAGTTTGCTTTTGGGTTTTTGGTTTTATTTACTTTTTTATATTTCTTTTTTTTTTTTTATTTTTTTTTTTTTTTTTTTTTTGGCAAACTGACAAGTTTATTGAACTTTTCACAGTTCTCAGCTCTCAGCTGGTCGCTGCTCCATGGTCCGTCATCATCGCTGGAGTTGTCGATGTCTTCCATAGAAGACGACGACGTAGACGAAGATCGAGGGGAACGCATCGGTCGCCGCGAGACTTTCTCCGCAATCGTCATCAATTTATTAATTTGTTTGCCTTTGACTTTGCCTACTTATTGGGCTTGTCGTTATCAACGACAAATCATATTCATAGCATTTTTTTTTTTTTAATTTCTTAATTAAATTAGCTTAATGCTTGATTAATTTCTTCCATAAATATTATTACTGCCTAAGAAATAATATTAAACATAAAACTCAGACACACAATTTATAATCAGGAATATCAGGAAAATATTAGTTTTAAGATCGGTTGAGGTTGCGGTTGGGTATCCGGGTTCGAATCGCCTCGATCAAAATATGAATATTTTTGTTACATTTTTACATGATATATTCGGACTTGTAAGTTAAGTGTTATAACAGTTTATCAAAGTTCACGCGAACTCTCTTAAGAAACAGCTGACTTTAAGCTTTTAATTGAATGTTTAATTTCAAGCCTTATTCAGTTCATAAAACACCATCATTTTCTTTTTGTTTTATTTTTATCAATTTAAATAAAACTAAACAAAAAATGTACATTTTTTTTTAAATTAATTCAAAAGTTATTCATTTAAATGTTTCTTCTCCTCTCTTGGAGATTTTAAAAGTGTTTTTTCTTTACTTTCGAAATTTGGTTCGGAACATGTTTGGTTCTTCGTAAGAATAAAATTAATTATTATAATGATCAACTTGTAATGATCATAATAATATAATGAACTTATGATTTGAAAATTATTAATATTAATTCATAATTTTATTTTCTTTTAATTCTAAAAATTAAATTTTAATTTTTTTTTTACGAAAGCTGAATTTAAAAATATTTGAGCCCTGCTCTAGTATCTTAAAGGAGCTTAACGTAACTTTCTTCAATGTGTGAATAAGTTTCTCATATTAAAATCTTTTAAGCCCTAATAATATCAGCAAAAAAGAATGATTATCATCAGCACACCGAAGATTATATACCCTTGCAGACTGCAATGATCATTTAAAAATTGTTGCTGAGTTTATTTACTTCGACCGACGGTTTCAATGGCAGCCTTGTGGTATAGTAGTCTGATCTTATAAATTATACAGGTTATTGTATATTGTTGTTTCTATAGGAGCCATGTGCTATAGAAGTCTGATCGTTTAAAAACATACTTCTACATCTAACTTGTAAAAGTTTCCACTACAACAACTTTTAGCCGCTTGTCTCTATAGATATAGTTGATCTGAGAGATTGCTTACAAATAGACAGAAGGACACATGGGTATACAGACAGACGGAAAAGACTGATCAATAATATATGTTTGTATATACTTTATGCAGGCGGTAATGGCTCCATCACGGCGTTACACATGTAGACATAAACTTATAATGCCCAGTGCAAGGGTATAGCAATAAAAGACACTCAGACCAGATCCTCGCACGAGACTTAAAAAAAATACTCGTAAGACACATGAAAAAAAAGTTAAGTGAATTGTGAATACGAAACGAAAGTCGCCCGACCGATTTGCAACACGTTCGATAATAATCAAAATTTAAGCACGCAATAAATAAACAAATGTTTTTAATTTCACTCGCGGATCTTCTTTTATTTTTTTTTTTTATATGTTTATATATGAATTTTTGGAATTTTTTTTTGGCGCCTCTTTTTTCGGTGATAGCTGTTCCCCATGTTTGCTGGCGATGCTTATCAACACAACATCAATGCGATTTCAAGTGCGAGTGTCCATATGGGGAAAGAGAAAAAAAGTATTCGAAAAAGTTGGTCAAAAAGTTTGCCTGTTTGCGCCGATACGACAAATATTTAATTTGCGCATCGGCAAGCGGGTAATTTGAGCGTCCGTCCGCGTGATAAGTGGATCCGGTGGTGCAGGGGCCGCAGTGGGTGTCCCACGTGAATGGAGACTGGTGGGAAAGGGACTTAACATAACCCGAGACCGGACAACTATATATATATATATATATATACAATAAATGAGTATATATATATTCATATAGTACTCGTACTTACAAGTGAGTGTGTGCACGTTGGCGGGCACGTTACTCGTACAATAGAATATTCAGTGGAGCTGTCGAGGCGATAAGTGAATCTGTATCTGATAAACAGCAAACACTTGTTGACATCGTGTTTAAGCATTCACTCATTCACTCATTTATTCAATTAAACTGGTCTTTGGTCTGGCTGAACACTCGTTCACTCGTACCTACAGCACTCACATAGTTGGTGCTCTAACTCGCCAGTTCTTTGCTCATATCGGAATGTTTATTTATATTTATGAATACTCGTAGTATCCCATCAAGGCTGCTAGCTAAACATTTTAAAACCGGCTCAATTCACAATCTTAAAATCATTTAAATGAAGATAACTTAAATTATTTCTTTGGATAAATAAGGATTTTATTGTTTTTTTTTTTATTATTTTGATACACAAAAAAAGTTTGAGTACGATTCATTCCTTTTAATTTCCAATCAAGTATAAATATGATTAAATAAGTGAATCAATACCTATTCATACGATATTCAGGTGTATCTACTTGGGCTTAAATTAAGCAAAATTCTTATATTGAATCCATGACAATTCAAATAATTCACTATAGAATGGAATAAATAATAACGAGTCGGAGTTGAGTTCGGACTTTATTCCAGTTGACCCGGGATAGAAACTATTTAAATTATGTATTTACTTTTAAAAAATTCCGAATCTCATATCTTATAATATCGCTGGGAAGTATTCAATTAGCCCGTCTTTTTTTTCTGTGTATTAATACTTTACTTATAGAATTAAATGATTTACGAGTACTATGAATATTTATGGACACTCAGCACATTCATTTTTCATATGTTTAGCTAAAGCCGTGTATTTCTCAACTGATTTACATTTTAAATTTATACATAGTATTTCATTCATTCATAACCTAGAACTTTCGGTTTAAGCTCGGTTTTCGGATACCCTATATCACTTTATGAAAGTGATTTACTCAAAAGTATGTTATAATCAATCAAGTCAAATAAAATAATGCAACTTTTATGATTTCTAGATACAAAGTACTCTACAAGAACAAAATGATTATGTGATAAAGTGATATTGAGTTCCATTTATATAACAAAATATATTTTTTTATATTGCTCGTTCAATTTAATAGAGAAAAGTATAATGATTGTGCGGATGATAAGTTAAAATGCTAAACCTTCAGAAAATAATATAATAATTTTTTTAACTAAGTGAAAAATCAACTTTTTAATAAGGAATATTTTCTGTAATCACATGAGGTTAAGGTTAGTTTCACCTGGTTGTGAACCAAAATATTTACATAAAAGACTTCTTGGTAAAACTTAGTATAAAAATAAGAAGTTTCGAATAACAATAGTGAAGTATTTTTGCAATATGTATAATTCCTAGGCCAAAATTTATATAAATCAAGAATCGGCTCGCTGAAGATAGCCTTTCCTTACTTGTACATTATTTTCCCCCTTTTTTGATGTTGGTATTACTATTTTATAGCTGGAAAGTAAGCTTGCTTTATCTAAGTTAAAGCACAGAATACGAGCGTTAAAAGAAGCGTCAGTATTCGGACTCGAAACCCTTATATCCCGTTATATCATCTGAGATCATCCAATGATTTGTATTTAAACAATTCAAGTTTGAATTAAACAAGTGCAAAATTGTATAAGAGACTGCTTAGGCGGGTTATATGACAAAAAAGGCTATTTACATAAATATAATTCTCAGTTTGGCTCCCTTTCGGTTGGGTCTATCTCTATATTGTTCAGGGCTCAATGTTTAGTGTTCCGTCGTTGCAGATCGTTGGTTACGCCAGGGCTCAGCAACGCAGATGACGATAACAATCGATGGCAATCAGCTGTTGGCCATTGGCTGTTGGCTGTTGGCTGTTGGCTGTTGGCTGTTGGCTTTTGGCCTCAGGTATTATGTGACTAAGTGACTGACTGACAAAGTTTTGGTGTCGTTACAGGTAAATAAAAAGCGCACACACACGGACGGATGGACGGCCAGACGGACAGATAGCCGGACGAACATATGGACAGCTGGACGGATGGCGGGATGAAAAGAAGACAACCAGCCGAGAAAAAAAAAAATTTCACCGCTTTTTAAGTTAACGAGCGCTGCACGTTCAAGGGCCTTACGTAAAACCGTTTATTTTATTTATTTATTTATTATTTTTTTTTTTTTTACAATACAATAATGAAACCAAAATGAAGAGAGTTTAGCCCTTTTGTGTGTGTGGTACGAAACAAAGTTATTGAATGTTCATGAATTCCATTTGATTGTCGCATATTGTTCAATACGCACCCAAAAATATATTCAATACAAAAAAGCGCACGCAAACGCCCCCAAAATACCAAAAAAAAAAAAAAAAAAAAATGGGCCTAAAGATCAGAAACCAGAGAGCAAAGACTAGAGACCCGATCCGAGCCCAGCAACAGTCGTAGATCAACGTCCGCACTGTATTTAAGCAAATTGGAATTATGTTATAGTTGGGCGATTTAAAATTCAGTATTTTCCATGTTTTGCATAATAAAAAAAGCCTATCAAGAAACAAAAAACAAAAAAAAAAAACTAAAATTAAAAATTAATGTAACTGGTGCTTGAATGCGGCTGCGCCTTCTGCTTATATAGTTTTTTTTTTTTTTTTTTATTATTATTATTATACCCTTGCCGAGGGAATTATAACTTTATCGCGAAATCTGTAATGCATTGACGAAGCAATCTGCAACCCAATTAAGTATTACTATTATTAATCCGGATGAAGGGATGAGTCGATATAGCCATGTCCGTATGTCTGCCTGGATCTGAGATTTTAAGCTTTTTTTTTGCAAGCATCACATATGTCGAAATTGGGTAGATTGGACAGATATAACATATAGCTGTTATAAAAAGGAATTTATATGTTTTTCAATATATCTTGATGATATTATGGGTAACTAAATGTCGTAGTACCAATCGGCTTAAACCTTATTTTATATTTTCTATTGTAGACTATTGTAGCAGCTATATGAGCTGCTATAGGAACCATTGGCTGCGAAGTGGTTTTATGGAAAACTAATTTTGTTTTTTTAAGTATCTTAATATAACTCACAAATTAATTACTATAATTAAGATAGGAACAGTCGATTAAAGTACATAAATATAACAATAATATCCAAGTGTTTATTCCAGATGGAAAGGGTATGTAATATTCGGCACGCCAAAGGTAGTTGTAAGGTTTTTTTTTTTTTGATGATCACTTTGGGCAGATATTGTGACATGCTTTTAGGGTCGGTCGCCTACAGCGGTGCCCACTTTGAGCAATATTTCTGCTTTGCATAAGTAGAAATTTTTTTTTTTTGAATTTGATTTTGTATTGATTTTTATTTGCATTTCGTTGGCATTGCGGCCATTAAATTTATTTATTTTCATTTTTCAATCCGAAACTGGTTGATATCCAATCCAATATCCAATATCCAATATCCAATATCCAATATTCAATATTCAATATATTCATTCAATATATTCAAGTGTTTGCTCTTGTTTGTCGTCTTTGGTTTGCGGCTGTTCGATGATCGCTGCTCTGTGTCAACATTCATAATTTGTCATCCAATGCGCGTGTAATTTGTATAGATTAAGCATTTTTAATTTTTTTTTTGTGTCTTTTAATTTTTGGGATTTTTTTTCGATTTTTGATTTTGGTTTTGGGCCCACATAATTTTTTTTTTCTTGCTCTGAATGCGTACGCTTACGCGCGTGTGTGTGGTTTTTTTTTTATTTTTTATTGAGGGGCTTTGCACTTTCTCCAATTAAAATTAAATTAAATAATCGATTTTTGTCTCCGATTTTTGAATGTGTAAGTATTACTTATCAATTTGATATGCGTATGCGTTTCAGGCACACGCACGATAAAAAGATATAAGATATAAGGCCGACAGACAGACCGACGGATGGAAAACTCGGCGTTCAGAAGAATTTTTACTTGTCTTCCTAAGAGTAATTCTCTGGCTTGTACTAACTCAGTTTCTGAGCTAAGCGAATGAATAAAGTTAATGCAGTCGGTTGGTAGCTGGATGGAACTTACATATTAGTTGTAAGAAGAGTATTTTTTGTTAATGGTAAAGAAAACTTTTTTGTCCCTTAAATATTCTGATGAAACTTACAAATTACTTCTAAAAGTGTATTCAGATCAGAGCTCAATATCATTAATCTTCTATAGAAGCAATCGGCGAAAAACTTGTTGTATTACAATCTATATATCTATATATCTTAAGATATCTTAATCAAATTTACTAGTTAATTATAGGAAGATGTTTTCTAAATGCAAGATAAAGATACATCAAGATTGAATGGTTATCATATAGCTGCCATAGTAACAATCGTCCAATCAAGTGCTTATTCTGTCTGTAAGGATATGTAATCTTTGGCGTGCAGAAAATAGCCTTATCATACTATTTTGTATTATAAAACTGAGAAGGAAATTTCCTTGTGAAGTTTATTTTTTGAATGAATAAAAAATTTGAATTTTTTTACGATTAGATTTATTAAGATTTTTAGTCATATTCATTCACTTTTCAGCTTATATTTAGTTACATAACATACATTATTAATATTACTTTTATATTTATTTTATCTATTTTAGTTATTTAAATTTTAGAAGATTATTTATATATATATTCCACTAAATTAGGTGCCATACTTCAAACCAATTTATTAGGAATATGATTTAAATATAAAATAGAATGTACAAAAATAAATATATTCTTCTTCTACCACTTATTTTAATGGAAATCATATATTATTATTATATATCATATAGAAAGAAACAATCGGTTGCAAATAATATTTATTAAGATATCTTCTTCAAACTTAAAAGTTAGATGTAAAATTTTGTTTTCTACATACCGAAAATGATCAAGATCGAACTACTATATAGGACTGCAATTGGAACAATTGGTCAAAATTAATAAACTTAAGGAAAATTTGTAAATGCCCTATTTCAGGCTATAGGATTATGTAATCTTTGGCGGTGCGAAGATAGCTTTTCTTAACTAGTTTCAATTATTATATTATTTTACAGTCTGATGTGAACAATAGATTTGTTATAGTATGATATAGCGAGATATTGCCAAAAATATGAATACTAAAATCAGTATAAGACATATTCTAGGTTCGAATAGCCAAAATTATTATTGTTATGGCTTGGAAATCAGAATATCCTTCAGAATAAGTTAACTTAGTAATATAAATAAATGAAATTTATGTAGCTCACCCTCTTCGATTATCTTTCAAATGGCATAATACAAGTATTCATTATATAAAACTCAATAAGTATTAAATTGAAATAACAAGCATGGGGCTATGGCTAACAGGATCTGCAATAGGCAATCAGATCAGAGATTAACCTAAAAACATATTTTGCCACAACTGGCAAAGCTGAAAAAGAAAGCTACAACCTAAACTGAGGATCACAGTGCATAAAAAGTAGTTTTTATTTTTTTTTATTGTTTTCTTTTCGCAAATGGGTCAAACTGTATTTTGATTTATGATTTCCTGAGTTATGGCAATAAAAATCTTTTGGGTTTTTGGCCAGCAGACGGCACTTTCTAAAGCCTTGAATGCCCATTATGATTACTCTCAAAAGTGCGGGCAATAAAATCTGGCTAGGGACGTGTCTTAATTGTTGCCAACTTAAAATAAAACTTAACTGAAGAAAAAGGGCTCTTCTTTCCAGCTCGAATACAACCCCCATAAATCTGAGCTGTAGCCCTTTCCGGGCTTAAAGCCCCCGCAACCTCCGTCCTCCCCCAAGCGAGCAACCAACCCAGCAGCTCGGCTCTTGCCGGATCGGATCGGTTCGGATCGGACCAGCATCGAAGCGCAGCAAGTTGAATAAACTTTGCAAAGAGTGTAGATACAATTTAAGCGCTTGAATTATCGTTTTGAAGGCCATTTTTATGAAATGAGCTCCGAACGAGGCTAGGCATGCGCAATAGTGGATCGGAGCTGTTGTCGTTGGAGGGGGTGTGCAGGGGGGAGGGGGGGGGGTCGATGCTTGCCAGGCAGGGCAAGGGGCGGAAGCTGCGCTGCTGTGCTGGGGGCTGTAGCCGAAACCTAAACTTAACCAAGCAGCGCCAACTATAGCGCCAACGTTAACGTTAACGTCAGCGTCAACGCAACGCCAACGCACGAGCGTGTGAAGTCAGCGAGGTGAGCCGAGCTGAGGCTCAAAGTATGCAGCACAAAAGTTCAATAAACTAAAGTGTCTTTTAAAAACAGGTAAAAACAAGTAAGAATGCTCTAGTCGATAGTGCTCAACTATCAAAATACCGTGTAATTTGTGTTGATTTACCACAACACAGCTTTCATATTGTTCCCTCCATGCGATTGGGTGGCTATGACAAAGGGAAACCACATTTCTCCATTCATTTTGCACGAAGAAATTGTGAGTATTGGTACTGTATTTTTTCATAAAGTATTCGATTTTTTATTGATCTTGTAATTGAGTGACATTCGACTTTGACATATGAATGAAATGCTTATTCGTACTTAATGCTCTATGTATTAAAAAAGTCCAAAAGGGAATTAGAGTCCTTTTAGCAAAACCTGTAAATATACAATGCACATATAAGCTACAAGATATTAAATTAGGGATTTTACTTTCTTCTTTCTAAAGATGCTTACTTAATGTAAGTTGGGTAATTACTGCATCTTAATCAATTATTTATACTAATTGAGTTGAGATTAATCTATGGAGCTTTAAGATACACTGTGAGAGCATATTTTTGATTAGAGGGTATGAAAAGGCGACAGGCAACTGGTGGCCGGTGGTCGACTTGGGCCCGGGTCCGGGCCCGCCGACTTAGTTTGACTCCAATGGAGCCGTGTTATAGTGAACATATCTATATATATATATACATATATGTATATATATTGATATATATGACATATTTACGTAGTATTATTATTGCAGTGCTTGAGGTGCAAAGAAAAATGCAATTCTTGCCAAGCCAGTCAGCCAGTCAGCCAGCCAGTCAGCCAGCCAGTCAGCCAGCCAGCCAGTTAGCGAGATAACCAGCCAGCGAATCAGCCAAGCGAACAACAAGAATCAGTATCTGTATCTCAGGCTGAATTCGGTGCGTATGAGTGATTGGGATTCGGCATAGTGCTGTTGGCTGCTGCTGCTGCTTTGAGTCAATGCACTGCTAGTCAGCAGCTCCAAAAATAATAAATATATTATTGCATATACTCGTACGCGATCGAAGATTACCCGTTTATCAGGCCTCTCCATAAAGTTGTTGACACTTCCTGCATAGGATCCGCAGATCTCTGCTCTGCTCTGCTACAGCATCCGCCTCCCCCGTCATTGGACGCCTTCATTTCCGTTCATTTAACAGTCCAACAGTCGACGTCGGCTATCAAATCGAACCAAAACTTTCTCGCCAGGTGAAATGCTTTATTTACCAAAAAAATGAAAGAAAAAAATGTAAAAAAAGAGCCAGCGGCCTCATCGGCAATCGGCTCTCGGCCATCGGGCATTGATAGTCAATATTTTAGAAAGAATCTTCGAATTTGTTGTTCGATGAGGTTTTCGAACCTTAGCTTTCGTTTTTTTTTTTTTTTTTTCTTTCTACCAGCTGATTTTGATTCTATGGGGGCAGCTTTCTATGAATGTTGAACAAATATTTTTGAGATCAATTCAAACGTTGCCGTAGAATGCACTTTATTGTGAAGCAAAAGAATTAAATGAATATGTATAAATACTATAAATAAATACTATAAATAAATAAATAAAAAGTTATTATAATCAAATTTACTGATCTACTTCTAAGAAGAGAACCGTTTTCTTATTTTCATATTAAAATTAAGAGAAACTTTCAATATACGAATAAAGCAGATGGTAAAACTCACTTTTTTCTAATTCATAAAAACAATAATTATGTTAAATACTCGTATAAACCTAGCAGTTTTTAAGTCTAATCAATATTCACCTAAAAAACTAAAGAAAACTCCAAACATCCATCAATGTTTTTGTGGTTCTACAGTTCTCAAGTGAAAGGAGAAAATTGATTAAGTTATAAACTTTTTCTTTTTGCTTTCTTGGCTAGCGAGAACCGATATCAGTTTGGGTTCGATTAAATCTGGCCATAGAATTAAAACGCTTAAGGATTGTGAGAAGACAACTATGAAAATATTTACTCAAAATTCCAGCCTATTTTTTGGTAGTCAAAACTAGTATAGTTAATAAATAATTAAGCAAAATTGTAGCAATTTTGGGTAGCTCCAGGAATAGCAGTTTTTTATCTTAATCTACAAGTCAAAAAAGCCAAAGTTTAGCCAAATGAGCGAAATATCCGCTAAAAAAAAACTGAAGAAGCGAGAGTTTGATAATGACTTTTCTTTTGTCCCTAAATATGCATAATATTTGGCTTAGGGCTGCGGAGGCATAGTATGGTTTTATAATTAAGGTTTCCGCCACTGCCGACCCCTCCACCCGCTTCAAACAACTGTTACCGCTTATTAGAAACGGCAACCAAATGGTTAACGTTCTCCTCGTTGTCAGCGTCGACGTTGAAGTCGACGTTGCAGTCGACGTTGTGTCTGTTATAGTGGTAGATTGGCAAAAGTGTTGTTGCTGTCGCGGGCAGCAGCACTGACTGCGAACTGCGACTGAGACTGCGACTGCGACTGCGACTGCGACAGCGACAGTTACAGCGACTGCGACAGCGTCTTGGATTTAAGCCAGCGACGAGTTCGTTGACCGCCGTCGACTTTTTGAAGTTTATCGCTGCGCTTGGCGGCGGCTTCGCTGCTCCGCCTCTTTGCCACTTGGCCGCTTGGCCGCTTTCAATATGCCAAATATGCAACCAGGAACAGCCACTGAGAAATTTAGAAAACGTGAGTCCAACGGATCAGCTGTCCAATCTCAGCTGTTCTCAGCTGAGCTGCTTCCGCTTTTGCTTAGACAGACAACTCTTACCAAATCGCGATGTCAACACACCAACAAAAAACAACAACAAAGATAAAAAATAAAATATATACATAAATTCAAAAAAATACAAAAAAAAAAAACAATAATATTGGCAAATCAAGTGTGAGCCCGTTTTTATTTTTAGAGATTTTGGTATTTTTGGCACGCTTCCGGTGCGACGTCGATGACCTTTCCGCCCACCACCATTCGGGCCGACCAGGGCCAATGAAATGCCAATTTTTTTTTTTTCAAAATTGGTATGCATTGTTGTTATTGCTGCTGCTTATGGGGTTGACAACCTATTGGGTCTCTCTCAGATCAGCTGTTTAACCTGACTCTGTTGCTGTTGTTGTTGTTGCTGCTGCTGCTGTCGCTGTTGTTGCCGGTTATTGTTGCGGTTTTCTGTTTATTATGTAATACAGATGAGCAGCGATCGCAATTTATGTGATTTTTAAGTTTATTGACTGCACAGTTGAAAATTTGTTCAGATGCTGCTGGTGATGTTGTTGTTGTTGCTGTTGGTGTTGCTGTTGGTGTTGCTGCTGCCGGAGGCGCCAATTGATGAGGAAAGTTTTTGACCCTCGGCAACCGAGCGACCGGCCGGCAAGCCAGCGGTCCCGGCAGCGATCAGTTTGCTGCCCCGCTCCACCCGCACAACAAGCGTGAAAGTTCCTCGAAATAAATATATGAACATCAGCAACAACAACAACAGCTATATTAACCGCAACAACATCTTTACTCAAAACAGCCAAATTCATTGAATACATATAAAGTTTATTGGCTTTTGATCCCAACGCATTATTGTTGGGGTGGGTAATGGTTTCGTGTTGTTTTTGTTGTTGCTGTTGCTGTTGTTGTTGCTGCCGCTGTTTTTGTTGTTGTTATTTGCGGAATACAATTCACCGCTCTTACTTTGGCTGGCCATAATGCATACGTAACGGTATCGACAGGAAGTTGTTGTCTGCCGTTGCTGTTGCTGCTGCTGCTGCTGCTGCTGCGGGAGCTGAGAGGAGTTCATTCAATGCCATTTAGGGTCATTGTTGTTGCCGTTTCTTTTTGAGCACGTGCTGAAACTGATATATTTATCAGGATGCACCACAATATATGATTAAAGGTCTCCATAATTCTATTGGATTGAATTTAATTGGTTCAAATAAATCTGGATTGAATTGGATGAATGAATGAATTTTTAACTGAAATAATAATAAATAAATAATAATAAATTGCCAATAAGGTTAGTTGATAATAAATATAACAAATAAAATGAATATACAAAAATTAACTTTTTTTTCATATATTTTTTTATTTATTTTTCAGGTCCATTAAAATTCATAGCATAATAGTTCGATTAACATTAATGGGATGAATATATATTTTAAAATGGAAAAAATTAAATTTTTAATAAGAAAATGAGAAGAGAATTAAAATGTTATAAGTGTTAAATGTTTGTACAAATAAAAATTAAATATAAAGTACAAATAAATAAATAATAAAATTAGCCACATTTGTAAGCGGCTGTCATTAAGTGCTTTGTCGCATAAAATTCTTTCGATTCCAGCGCTCTGGAGCTGGAACTGGGAGCGTTAGCTGGGAATTCCGCTGCCAAGCGATATGTATGTTGCTGTTGTTGTTGTTGCTGTTTCTCTTAATGTGCCTGGTAACGAACGACGCCAGCAGCAACAGCAGCAGCAACAACAGCAACAACAACAGAAGCAACAGCATCAAGTCTTCGTCTCTGCCAGTGTGTGCGTGTGTGTAGTTTTCTGGTTTGGCAGCTGCTTCTTGGCACACACACACACGCGCTCACACACACACACACACACACATATATCGTCGTTGTCGTCGCACTTTTACATTTGTATATGTAGGTCTACGTCCGATTTTACTTTCACTTTTAAAGGTTTACGAACTTTTCTGTTTACAAGTCAACTCTGCTGCCGGCAGCCGTCGCGCAGCAGCAGCAGCAGCAGTGACAGCGACAGCGGCAGCGACGACTCGCATTTCAAATGCTTCTCACACACACATTCGGACAGAGAGACGGACAGACTGAAGATACACAGAGCTATGCGCACACACACACCTGGCCACACTCGCACAGTGGTACGGGCTGAGGGTTTTGTTGCCCAGCTGATTTGTTAGCATTTATTGCGCATGTGGACCACAGTGAATGGTCCTCGGCTTTGAGTCGGTTGAGTCATGCCTTGAACGTATGCATTATATATTTTGTTGCTGTTGCTGTTGCTGTTGCTGTTGCTGCTGCTGCTGCTGCTGCTGTTGTTGCTCGTGTGCAGCGCATAAGGAAGTCGCGTGTGCTCAACTTCCTTGACATTGAAGCAGCAACAGAAACAACAGCTACAACGCCAACAACAGCGATTGTAACAGCGCCAATAAAATGTAAATGAACGGCAAGGATTTTGCAAGTGCCAAAAGCGATTGCCGTTGCCTCGGAAGTGACAGCAGCAGCGGCAGCAGAGGCAGTATCAACAGCAGCAGCGACAGCAAAGTTGGCAGAGACGCCAGCAATACCAACAGCAGTATATGTATATGTGCTTCTCTTTATACATACATAATATATATATATATATATATATATGTATGTATATATGTGTGTGCTTTTTAGTCGGTCGGTCATTGACCGTTGCAGCTGAGACGCATTGACGCCGCTGCCATTGGCATGGTCGTTGAGCGTTGGCTGCTGCTGCTGCTGCGGTTATCCTGCCTAACTAAAATGTGCAAAAGCTTTGCTAGACAGGTGGACAGTCACACATAAATAGAGAGAGGGACAGTGGCAAAGAGAGCAATATAAACAGAGAGAGAGGGAGAGAGAGAGTCTGAGTTTCGCGTCGTCATCGTTAACTGTTGCTGTTGTTGCTGCTGCTGCGGCTGCTGCTGCTGCTGTTGCTGCTGCTGCTGTTGCTGCTGTGTCGTCTACCCAACTCGTTGGACAAGTTGACGGCCTACGTGAGTGGCGCGTTATGTGCATTGAATTGGAGTTGGAGGCTTGTGCGTTTGCGCAAAAGTCAATGAACTCCGGTCGCTTGACGTTGACGTCTGATCCGCTTGCAGCGCAGCCGCAGCCGCTGTTGATGTTGCTGCTGCTGCTGCTTCTGCTGCGGCTGCTGCTGGCGTGGGGGCGTCGGGTCTTGTGTGTGCAATTCACACCAACACAGCTGCATTTGGGAATGTAGGTAAGCCACTTGCCAGGCCGGGTTTGTTGTTGCTGTTGCTGTTGCTGTTGCGACTGTTGTTGTTTCTAACCTTTTTGCAATGCGCCGCTGCGTTAGGCAATAGCCTCACTGTCAACACTTGGTCAGCCAGTGCATTGATCTCGCCATTGCTGTTGTTGTGGATGTTGCTACTCTGTTGTTGTTGTGTTGCTGTTGCATGGATCGCATGTGGTACAATGTCGTTGGCACAGTGACCGGAAAACAGATTGACTTAATGACTGACTTTTCAAAATCAATGCTGCTGGCATTAGAATGCAAAGGAGCGGCATACTAATAGAAAGAGAGAGCAATTCTATGCCCATTCAATCTAATAATTGTAATGTTGTTGTTGCAGTACTTTGTTATCTCTTTGTCGGTCTCTTTGCGTGTGTGTGTGTGTGTGTGTGTGTGTGCCTGTGTGCATGTGGGTGTGTGAAGGCATTGAAGGCTTATTGATCATACAAAGTTGCGGTACATTGTGCCATAGCCTACAGTTGTAGGCCAGCGGTCAACGACCGAACACCGAGAACAGACGAAAAAGCAGCAGCAACAACGGCAGCAGCAGCCAACAGCAACAGCAACAGCAACAGCAGCAGCAGCAGCAGCAACAGCAGTAGCTTAGCTTAACTTCAAGCAACCAGTTGAACGACCCACTGAACCAACTTGTCATTTGACCATGTCGCTAAGCTGCAGCACTCAGAATTCTTCTCCTATACATGTATATATATATATATATATTTATATATATATACATGCAGATATATTTATATATATATATATATTTTCATAAATAAAATGTATATCCTGCGCAGTGTTGCTAATGCGACGGGAGTTTGATTGCTGCTGACTTCTTGGCACAGCATTAACATTACCGTTATATGGCAATTACTTACCAACTGACCCGGCTAATTGCATTTCACCAATTTATCACAAGACTCCCAGAGGGGTAGCCGGAACGTGGCGGGGCTTGGCGGGGCGGGGCGGCGCGGTGCGGTGCGGATGGGGTATATATTCTGGTTGCGTGCAGGGCTGACTACTTGATTTTTTAAGGCGTTCTGAATTTTAATGCTCGACATGGAAATGCATTCAGCTCCGTTTCTTTTGGGGCAAATTGATGTCAATTACTTTGCGAAAGTAGTAGCTAAAAATAAAAATAAAAAAAAAATTATATTAAAATAATAATGAGAAAAGCACCACGGACACAGAGACAGACAGAGACACAGACACAGACACAGAATTCGGCAATTATTATTGAAGCTGCCGCCCGGCTACTGCTGCGGCTGCGGTTGCTGCTGCTGCTGCTGTTGCTGTTGCTGTTGCTGCTGGCGACTTTCTGTCCATGTCGATCCATTCCAACATTTCCAACTGGCCGCTCCTCACTCTTCCTCTGTCCACTTGGCAGCTGCTCTCATGTGCACAGTTGCCAATTTTCTACATTTCATGCCGAACGTCGCTACTTTTGTTGTCGTTGTTGCAATTAAATTTGGCCTCAAAAAACACAGTAAGTGTCTGTGTGTCTGTGTGTGTGTGTGTGTGTATATATAAGTGTCAATTTAGCCATAAGGTGAAAATCGCCTGCAGCTGAAAATGCTGGGACCTCGAACCAGGTATCTTTCATTGCTGTTCCCTGCAGTTGCCACTATTGCCTGTTGCTTCACACCGGGGCGGGTCCGGGTCCAGGTCATCAGCAATAAATGACCACTGGAGGTCAAAGTAGAGTCAAGAATTTTGCATTAATTGCAAACAACGTTGCAACATTGTTGCAGCAGCCATTCAGATTGTCAAAACTAAGACATTTAATAGCAAAAAAAAAAAAAATCTTTCTATTTCTTTTCTGAATCCTGCATGAGCATCGGCGAATAAATTAAGCTTTTACCAAAATGAAAAAAGTACATTTCATATATGGCTAAAACATATAAAATTATAAATGTATCAATAAAAAGTATGCTTAAAAAGGGTTAGCTAAATTCTTTAGGTTTGTTTAAAAAAATTGCAATTTTAAAGCTAGCCGCAAAATAATATAAAGTATAAGAAACATTTTTAATCGTTTAGATATCTGAATTGAAGACATCTCAAACCAGTTTAAGATAGGTGTCTTCAAACTGATAAAAAAAAAGGCAATTGAACAAGCTTATCATAAAGAAGGCGCAGTTTAAAAGACTTAAATTCATTATAATAATTCATCAGAATCAGAAGCACTTAAAAACAGAGTATCCTGCAGTCGATAAATCTTTATTCATTACATAAAATGTAAAGGCAGATGTTAATATGGTAAATACTCAATAATTAAAATAACTCTGCACATGTATTGAATACCTAATAATGCCTTAAAACAATCCTTAACTACGGTTTGCCTACTGTTTAATTAAAATAATAAATAAGGAATTTTAATTAAATTATATAAATAGATTCATTTGGATCAGATCTAATTATAATTACTCTCGGTCACGTGCCCCATTGGTCACGTGGGGGCACATAAGTATGTAAATGTCTAATATAACGCTGAAGCCTCCTAGCCACTCCCTTTATGCCAACACACACTCAATCCATCATATCTCACACACCCCCACAATCACACACACGCATACACACACGCACGCATACACCAATATTGGTAATGCGTATCGTTTGGGGAATTTAAATCGCAATTGCATATTGATTTGGATTAGCATTCATAGACATCTATAGCCATAGCTACATCGACAACGCCATCGCCCACCGACCGATTTGTTTGAAGTTAGTTTGTCTGTTTATATAATGCGCCGCAGTCGCTGCCTCAGTCGCAGTCGCACTCGCAGTCGCAGTCGTTGTCAAAGTCGCAGCGACGCGTCGGCGCAGTGCTTCCCCGTCGTTCAGGGACTGCGACTGCAAGTGCAATTGCATACACTTTTGCCACATTTAATTACTTAGCTCTTTAATTGGATTGGTCAAAGAGCTCACTTAAAACTTGGCTAATAAAACAAAAAATCAATAAAAATATGCAGAGTTTAATTAATTATATGCCAAATTTGGGCAGCTCGGCGGGGTAGAGTCATATCTCAAGTTGATATCAAATAGATAAGTAAAAAGATAAATTGGCATCTTTTCAAAATGAAATTTGATTATATTTAATTGAAAGTTTACATGTTGAAACATATTTTAATAAAAAAAAAAAAATGGGCAGAGAGTGTAATTTATAAGGGTATTTAAGTGTCGTTCTGTTTGCTGTGCAACATATTGCTGTTGTTTTAATGGTTGTTGTAGCTTAGTGCATTTATTATTCAAGTGCCACATTAGAATTGAAATTTATCGTTGTAATTGAATTGTCAATCGGTTGACATTGTAATTGCTCAAGCGCAATTCATGTAAATAGAAATGACTGAGATGAGATTAGCAGTTCATGTTCTACGAATTCGAGAATTTACTCGTATATACGAGTACACAGGAGTACTCACTTATCTGTATTCGTGATTTGTGATTCAATATTCAATGGGAGTCCCATGGTGCATGGTGGTTGCACAATCAAAATCAATATTTCATTGAGCTTGTCAGCTAATGCGATCGATCCTGTTTGACATTAGCCAATGCCTAGACCAAGGCTTGCATCGCTTTGCCTCATATTTATAAATTTAAATTATATTTTATTATACGATTAGGGTAATATTTTTTCATGTGATCGATCTAGTTGTGAGCTAAGGCTCTTGTTGATATACTTATACATATATTTTTCAGTATCAAAAGCCTGTAGAAGCCTCTCCTCATCCGAACTGAAGATACCCAAAACTAACCTAAAATATAATAAGAACTGTTCTATTTCTAATATCTAAAAAATTTAATTAATAAATAGTATTTTAGGCTGAACATTATTGAAAATTTCATAACAAGACTTTTATATTATTAAAAGACCTTTAAACTTAGCAGACATTTAGGCTGCATCAAGGTTAGTTTTAAAAAGAAACGATTTGAGCTCGTTAGTTTTTTTAGGATTCCCCGAGCCTTAAATCGATTTCGGTATTGAAAGGAATAACAAAAGTAATCTGTATCGAAAGCAAACCAAGACTCTTGGTTCGGTTCATAAAAATGTTGGGTTACATAACTTAGCATAAATCTTCCTTCTAGGTTTTAATCTATCAATTTATCAAAATTCTACCGATTTTTATATTGAATACGATTTTTGACACACCTTTACTACAAAAATTTTAAAATTTAAAATTTTGTATGTTTGATGTTTAAATTAACTGCAAAAAAGAAACTATTCTAAAATGCTTTCCAGGTAATACATATTTTGGGCCAAAGTTCATGTTAAAAATTTGACTTGTATAACTCCCATGAATGATTTGAATCACAGCCTAAGAGCGGACTCGAAGTTTCCATTCAAGTTCAAATTACGTAGTCGAACCTCCTCTATTATTTTGAAGTCTTTTAGCCTTGGTCAATGGGTAGATAATCTATTAATTTCTATAAGTTCTTTAGTATTTATTTTGGCCCTTAGGTCAAGTTTGTTTACAAGAATAAGTTGTTTATTTGTCATGTGATAGATACCCTTGGCCCACGGTACTTTTCCGGCTACATGTCTGGCTGACCTTCAAACATATTTCTGTGCCCTAGTAGGAAGCCAGGTCATAAATTGTTAGGCGACATTGGTTGATAGATATACTTGATAGTAGCCTTGGCTGATATTGATATTGATATTGATATTGATATTGATATTGTAATACCCATCCAAGAATTTCAATTCTATTTCAGAGTTAGCATCACTTACATCACAGATCAATGAACGCTTTCAATAGGAAATCGAAATCGAAATTGAAATCGAAAACAAAATCAAATCGCTTCGTGTTTTCTTTGTCAGCCACAGCGTCAGAGTCAGCTTGAGCGTCAGAGTCGAGCTCTGTTCAGCTCAGCTCAGCTCCAATTCCATATGAATTCTGTTGTTATATTGATATATGATGGTGATTAGTGGGCATATTATTAGCGATTAAAACCTCAAATTCGATTCGATTCCATTTGATTTGTTTTGGTTTGGTTTGATTCGTCTCAATTCAATACAATTCGATTCCATACAATTCAATTCATTTTATTTCAAATCGAATCGAATCGAATCGAATCGGCATCGACATCGACATCAAATAGATACGATTCGTTGACCCAAGCAATGCAGAACCTTGGAATTAGCATAAAACGTTGTTGCTCCACATAAGTCCGGCTGGGCTAGCTCTGGGTAAGCTCTTAACTGGCCGACTCTAACTACACTACTCGTATACAATACTGTGATACTATGATAATACTATGTAGTGTAGTGTATCTCCCAAATGTATTTTCTCGCCCGTTGAACGGTTGCCAAGTTGGACTGCCAAATCTTTTGTATTTCACGCTGGACAAATCTGCTGAATCATTTCAAAACGGGCAGTTTATTATGAAATCGACCAACTAGAAAAGGTGACAAGCACTAAACTACTCCCGATCTACCCAAATATCAATATAATGCTGCCAGTGTTGTAACATCTCATCATCATCATCAAACTATCTCAAATTGTTATACGAGTAGTATATTTCGAGATTGCGCAGAGGTTATTATAGGTCATCAAATACGAATCAAATTTATTCAAAATTTCCTTTTTATTTTATTTTTACTTTTGCATTGCTTTCATTTTCTGTTTCCCTCTTAATTATATTTGCATTTTAGATGGAGTGCTAAGAGTTTTTGATTTAAAAGTCCTATGAAAAAATCTATTTGGTACTTTTACTCAAATCAAAATATATTATATTATTAAATATGAATTATTCGAACTGTTCCAAATTTATATTTGACAAAATAAAATTTTTCAAATAGTTTAATTTTTTATCAAAGTATATGGATTTTGAGTACCAGTTCATACACTGTTTAAATTATTTAATATTTATAATAATATTATTCCATGCAAATTTCAATAATGACTTTTCAAACATATTACTACATTAGGAGCATTTAAAATTTGGTTGAAAACAAAAAGAAAAAATAGTAGAGAAAGGCTATCTTATAGATTATATACATAAGAAAACTGATTTAATCCTTGGAAGCAATATGATACAGTTGTCCGATCTGGCCGATTTCGACATATGCGCTGCATATACCAAAATTCATACAATAAGCTTATAATATATGCAATAGCTGAGAGACGTCTCTTCGTCGTGATTAATAATATATGACCTTTATGGGGACTGACTCCTTCAACGCATTACACATTTGGTGGAAAAGTTATAATACACTTAGCAAGTCTATAAAAAAAGTTTATACATCTAAATTTAGGATCATAGATGCGTCTTTCAATGAATTACATATTTCGAACCACAGCTATTATACCCTATGCAAGGGTATATAAATATAAAGTATATAAAAGTCTTAATGTTTCTCTCAATTGATTTTGGCAAATAATATCAAATAAATTTAAATTTTAGAAGCCAAAGAAATATAATACATTTATTTTTTTTAAGAATTAATTTTTCATTATTAAATTTGAATTTAATAAGAGTATTTTTTGTACTTTAACATTAGAATTAAATTATATGAAAAGACTGTATTAAAATTATATTAAAAGCCTTAAAAATATTCTTCCCAGTCAAAGTACCATTCAAAAATTTCATTCAATTTGTTTTCAATCCTAATTTATTGTGTTAAGTATTAAAGGCATTTATCAAAAAAGAATTATTAATAATTTTGAAATTGAATTTAAAATTCTTGTACTTTGCATTCAGAGTTGAAAAGCAATAAATAAAAATTACGATTAACTATTGAAGCTGAAAGAAAAAATATTATTTCTTTTGATGACTTCATTAAAACGCTACAACGCCTCTGCCAATATTATAGCCAGCTATTTTGTGAGTGTGTGTGTGTCTATTGAGCAGGTGTCGAAACAATGTGTGGAGCGCAATTTAAATTAGAATGTTGCCACATTCATTAGACGCTCAACAACAACAACAACAACACCAACATCAACAACAACAGCAGCAGCAGCAGCAGCAACAAAAACAATTACAAATTACAACAACCAAAAGGCGATCAAATAAAAATGTCAGAACAAGTTGAGTCGGCAATTTGTCAACCGGCAACAACAACAACTGCAATAACAACAACAGCAAAAACAGCAGCAGCAACAACAACAACAACAACAACCGGCTAGACGCGCGGCCGGGTATCCACTTTACATTCGAAATACATTTTTTGCATACTCGCATCTCAAAAAAAATTTAAAAATCAAATTCAAAATCAAAAAAAATTTACAAAAAAATATCGAAAAAAAAAATCCCACGAGCAACACGAAATTTCCGTGAGCTCTTAATTTTGGATTACAGCCAAACAGCATTACTAACTGCACTGGCGGGGAAGGGAAGGAGCTAAGGGGATGATCACACTGACCACTGACTACTGACTACTGACTGCTGACTACTGACTGCTGACTGCTGGGTGCTGCCAGTGAATGTGTGTCCATGTCCATGGATTCGTTCATGCGCAAGGTTTTTTGCTGATTCAACTTCAAATTTGATTGCAGCGTTCAGGCGTTGGTTGGCCCGGCCCCGGCTCTCAGGCCCGCTCCGTCTTGGCCTAGACTGGCAGTGGGCACGGACCGAGCCGAGCCGAGCCGGGCCGGGCCGGCCGGTGATACGACCGCGCACCCCCGCCCCAGTTAGAGCGTTCAGTTATTGCAGCGCCGGTGCATTGATCTTAAAATGGCTCAAAAGCCATTGAACTGTGCGGCACTGCAACTGCAACACCAACAGCAGCAGCAACAAATTGCTGCTTGATTTGGCTTGGCTTAAACGCAGATGCAGACTCAGACACAGCGTCAGCTTATCCCAAGCCGGCACAGGTACCCAAACACCGGGCAAAACTTTTGCAAAAGGCACCCAGTAGGAAATTGTAAAATTCTATCAATTATATTTAATATCAAGTAAATATAATTCTTAATTAAAATAGTAAATAGTAATTTGTTGCCTAAATATACTACAACATATTTTTCCATATTTATCAATACGCCAGAATGGACTTTTTTAAAGCTTTCCAAGTGGAAGCTCTATTTAGCTTTGCTTTGTTAGCCTCGAATGGAGGTACAAAATTTAATATTTCTACTTGAAGTAATCGATATTTTAGTCAGAACTCAATACAAGTCTAATGATAACTTTTTTCTATTGGTTTTCACCAAAAATATGTCCATGGCAAAAGGAAGAATATGGATATTTGGTAGTAGATAAGAAATATGGATTGCTTGATCAGTGCTAGAAGTAGTATATTTCGGAAGCAATCCTGTTCTCCTGGGTAATTTGTGTAGTGCAGTGTACTGCTGCTTGGGTGTGTTTATATCTTATGCTAATTTTTATAGCCAGTAAACGGATACGACGGGGGAGGGCGGTTTGGGGCTGTGCTGGCCAACAGCCATCGAAATCGAGAATGAAATAAAAATGTGACCAAATGTACATTTTTTTGTAGATATGTATTTATTTATTTATGTTTTATTGCCGACGACGCTACTGCAGCGACCGCTGCTGTTCTTAATCATTAAAAGTACGAGTATCTATTGGATACCTGGCGTTGTTTGCACGTTCTTGTGGCTCGCTCTATTCATCTCCTTCTCTCACTCCCTACCTGTCGGGGTCTACCTGCCTGTTGGATGAGTTAAATGAACGCTCGTTTTGTCTCTGAAAGATGTCAAGGTATCTGTAAAAAAATGTATTTAATTTTGTACGCTAATCACAATCATTTTGAGCAAAAACAAAAAAGAAACTAATGAAGAATCAGTAGAATCGTGGAATGCGCATAGCATGGTGGCAGTGATACGAGAACCTATTTTTTTTTTAGATAATTTAGAATAATACAAGCCAGTACAAGTAATTCTGTTTTCTCTTTAATATATTATTTCTTGTTACTTTAAATTGAATATTTAATATTTAATCCAATGTCTGCAATTTACAAGGGAGTTTTTTGAATGAAATATGCATGTTATTTTGGCCAAAAGAATGCCACTTAATTGTATTTTTATTCTCAAAGCTCGATTTCAGATACTAAGATAAGATATTTAAGCATTTTAAAAAGGAAAAAGGCTATGATAACATACCCTGCCAGTCGGGAATAATCCCTTTAAAATTGTTGTTAAGCGTTCCTATGACACCTTATTATATAGCTGTTATCCTGATCTTAATATGGCTATATAGAGTCAACTCATCATTTCGATACATATTTTACATATACTTTGTAGAGTCGGAGAGGTCTCCTTTTTCGTAACACAGCTATAATATAAGGGTGTATATATTTATATATATATACATGCATTTTACGCTTCTCGTCGGACTACTACGAGTATTTATTCCATTATATATAGAAATATAGTATATTTAACACGCGGATTACACGTTTATACAACTATTTGTATTTGTTTTTACAGCGTTTCAGTTGTGCAAATGATTCTAATTTTAATCGGAAAATTTCATAAGTGAATTCACCCAGAAATAAGCTTCTTATCTACTCGTACTACACAGGTGCGTCATAATGCCGACATTACACTATCGCAATCTAAGTGCGTATATTTATTTCAATTTACAATTTATTTGTGAATAATATATATATATAATAAATATATAGATTATTCTTAATTGGGAGATTTCACATTTTTGATGCACAAAAGTCAAAGAGTCATCCCGGTAAATATTATTTCAGACTGAGTAAACATCAAATGTCAAAAAAAAAAAAAAAATCTAACTTATGTCAGTTTCTATATATTTCAACTTTTGAGATTTGAAAGGTTTAGTAATTAGTTCAAGCAACTTTTTTCAGTTGAAAAATTAATTATTTTACTCTTGTTGAGGGTTATATAATTTTGTCATGAAATATGTAATGCTTTCAAGAAGATAACGCGGAGGGGTATACCCACATATATTTATGTATATATATTATTAATCAGAAAGTTGACATGAATTGATATACCCATGTCAGTCTATCCGTCTGTCAAAGTAGTCTCCGTTTTAGCATGAAGCCTTTTTTGTTGTAGTCAGCATACATGTCGGATCTAACTAATATATCTACTAATAGAAACATCTATCTAAAAAGTGTTTCCATTGAAAATATTTTTGTTCTTTCATCTTAATTCAACTTACAAGTTTTGTTAAGAAGTAAGTTTTTTTTTTACTGTTGGCTTACATTTATTAAGATCGAACTACTATATCCACAGAAAGAATAGGTGTAAAATTTCTTGTATGGAAAAGTTGAATGTTTCTCATTATATCCATGAAAAGATATGGGATGATTGTCTAAACACTTATTTACAATTATCCAGATCGAACTGCTATATCATATGACAACTTAGCAACTAATTTAAAGTAGGTGTATGTAACCTTCGGTGCGACGAAGATAGCCTTTTCTTTATGTTTTTTTTTTCGTTTTATATGTACAAAGGGATTTTATTTTTAATAAACAACTAGTTAATCTTGATGTTTACATATGCATATAAATATATTTTTTTTTATTTAATCTATTACTTTCATATATTATATAAAATATATTTTGTCCTGATCAGTAATATACTTCGCAACTAATGCAGGATTATTAGTCATCTACTTGATCTTTCACACCATGAATCAATTTACACTCTTACAAATTAGTTGAAAACTGACTATTGATCCGAAAATAGAACCCTTTTTTTTTTCTGTGTACCGGTTGAAGAAGAAATCCAAACGATCGTCTGTTTTTAGGGGCCGGTTCTGATACTCGTAAAAGGCTATTGAAAATGAATATGAGTTGCCGACTTTGCTGACCATTACAAAGGTCAGGCGGTAGTAGAATGTATGAGTACTACGAATCGAATACGTATTCATATGAATAATTATAATCGAATTTCGAATATGATTCTTAACTGCACAACCTTGGACTTTGGACAAATGCAATACGAATGCGGACAAATGTGAGATGCGTTCCATTAATGGCTTAATACGAGTATCTGACGCAGCATATTTGGTAGCAGCATGTGCTCTGCACATATATATTTACTTTGATATATATGTATTTATGTATGTATGTATAAAAGTATATATATATATTTAATGTACTTATGACAATCAAATAGCAACTGCAGCAGCACCAGCAGCAGCACCAGCAGCAGAAACAGAAGCAGAAGCAACTTTGAAGCGCAGTGTAAAAATTGGGTTAAGAAATAAAGCATGCAAACTACCTTGACATATTTACCGGCTCGTGCTCGTGCTTTCGAAATTATTTATTATTTATTATACTCACAGTATGTACATATATATATGTACAGTAAGTAAATACTTCGGTTGGTTCGGTCCGGTTATGCTTGCCATCCCATAAAGCTAGCGAGAAAGAGAAATGTCGCAGTCTTCTGTCTTCCGTCTTCAGTCTTCTTCTTCTTCACAATGTTGTTGCAATTGTAGAAAAAAAAAATAATAAAAATCATATTAATACGAGTATAAATAAAAATTGATTTTACGAAATGTACACAAATATGTGCGTCGTATATACAATACGAGTAGTACGAGTACTTTTTTATAAAGAATGTTGAAATGATAAGAGGAACGCGCATACGCCACGTGAGCCGTACTACGAGTACGTACGAAGCTGCCCCCATTTTTAAACCAAAATCGAATCGAATCGAAATTCTTTTATACGCTGCAATACGCTGATTTGACATTAGATCATTATACTCATATCAATAATGAGTGTACAACAAAGTTTCATAGTTTCAAAAGTTTATTGACCAGAAGCAGGCCTGTTTGATCGCCCAAAGGCACTCAACTGAAAAAAGCGTTTAAAAATAATCCAACAATGCAACGCAACGTCTCGGGTTCATGTCCTTTTCGTAGGATGTTGTTCCGGCCAATGATCTCGCCATCGCTTTGAACCTGTTGCTTGCTTCAAGAACATTGCACCAGCCACCAGCCACCAGCCACCAGCCACCAGTCCAATGCATGCGTAGATCTGCTCTAGTACACCCTTTTTTCTGTTTTCTTTTTTATTTTTATTTTTTTTGTTGCAGTCGGCTTCTCTGGCAGTTCATTGAGCCTGAATCTCAGTACCAGCTTTAGCTCCAGCTAGCCCTAGGCGGTTAGCCTCTGTCTCTGCCTCTGTCTGATCGCAAAACTTTAGCCTTTGATTATTTTGGTTGGCAACAATAAAAAGGTTTGGCTATTTGTGTCAGTGCATACAAAAGATCAAGCTAAAAACCGCTAAATTTATTTAAAAAGGATATAATAAAATATATCAATATTTTCGATTTCTCCCATTTATATTTACTTTTATTCACATTTCAATGAAGCATTATAAATAAATAAAGAATGAAATCTCTTATTTTTTCCAATAAATATATTAAGTATTTCAATTAATTACATTAGAAAGAAATCAACCAAAAGATTGAAGCATTTCGATTAAAAAAAGTAAAATTGCTTATTAATTTCTTTATTTTCACCGATTGCTCCTACGAATCTATAGATATAGTAGTACGATCTTGATAAATTTGTTGCAATAAAAAAGCATACTTTTAAATCTAATTTTTAAATTTCATGAAGATACCTAAAGAAAAAGATACCCAAATTTTGGACTGATTCTCCTTATGACAGTTATATGATATAGTTTTTCGATCCACCCTGCTCCAAAATATGGGCTGGCTGCAGAAAAAAGAAGGCTACATACCAAATTGCATTATATTATATATTATTTTTAATACCGAGAGGCTTCTTTTCATAGTCAATATTTTTGAGGATATATTTTGTGGCTTTACTGTTGGCTTTTACTAGCTGACTGAAGCAAAATTTAGCGGAAAAAAATGAATGATCATGTCTATCGCTGCTACGTAAGAGTATGTGTTGTCGTTTAAAGTTGGATGTTGCGGTTCATTGGCAGAGATTCATGGACTACCGTCATTAAAATATATGTATTGTTGGTAGGAGTAAAAGGAGTAAACGTTAATGTAAACGCACCAGTCGTACATCTTGGCTGATGTTGTGTGTTGGAAGCATCGAGTAGCTGTAGCTGTAGCTGTAGCTGGTCCTTTGGCTTGAACGGCAAAAGCCGGCTTCCAGTGAGCAGTAGAAGCAGAAACAGAAACAGAAGTCAATGGCATGCGGATTGAATTCTATTTTAGCCACATGCCATTGGCCCTGAACTTGACTTGTTCATGACTTTGGCCATTGCCATTGCAATTGGCCAGAAATTTGATATGAATTGGCTATAGGCTTAGATACTTCGCAATTTAACACAATTTCAATGTTGAACGGTAAATTCTTGAATATATTTACATATATTTACATACATATATACAGATATGCATGGATATAAAATAGACATATCCCGAATATATAATTAATCATAATGCAAGCGAATATGATCGCGATACAGTGGCAACAGCTGATACACCAAATAATTATATTTCTCGATGGTGTCGCCCAGATATATTAGATTCTGTATCAATGGATCTAGCGTTATCAAGGTACCGCCCAGTGTCAATTGATCCAAGCTGCGTGCAGAGTTCAACATTTCGATTAAATAATATGCCTTTTTGCGTGCCAGTTCCAAACTCTCCTCTTTTAAGTATACGGTCAATTTAGCATATTCCACATTTGTTATCTTCATGACACGATCATCGTTCGGATAGCACAATTCAATGTAATTGTATATGGAGTTCCATTTGAGCAGCGGCGCATGAGAATTATAGTACTCCAGCCATTGGATATGCAGCTGGAGATTATTAGTGCCCAGGTTGTAAAGCAAATGTTGGGCATCGCTATAGGTTGTCAGGCATTCCTGCTCAAAACGATTCACCAGTGTACTTAGCTTGTTCAGTAGAAATTGAATGGCGCCATCCCGTTGATTGATGAGCTTCATGGCTGAGGATCAAAAGTTTTCTATTATTATTTTTCGTATTTATGTAGATCGGTATTTTTTGTATTTTTGTTTGTTTTATTTTTTCTTTTTCGATTTTGCTGTTTGTCAAACTTATTTATAGTGTCAATACAATTAATAATTAATGCTACTGTGTTGTGTGTAAGGCAAAATATTGCTTCGATGCTAAGCTGATATAAATATATATAAAATAATGAAGAATTCTTTTAAAATTTGAATATTAAAAACCAATGCTCGAACCTTCAATATATAAATGTATATATTTTTTGTTTATTAGTTTTTCAATTTATCGAATAAAATTCGATTCACATACTTCCAGTTTTTCTATGAACCTATCTTGATGCTTTTACTAACATTCCTCAGTATTTTAAATACACATTTTTAGTATTTAACCAAACAACTAAAATAACAATTAATCTTACGAATTTGATATTATTTTTTTTCATAAATGATATTCGTTCCTCTCTTCTTTTATCTGGTCTTAACAGCCTTGTTTCTTGTATATTAACTAGCAGAATTATCCTTTATTCCTATCAGCTATCATTTAAAATCCCCTCTTTCTATCACTTGCCGGAAAACCCTGACCATTGTTGACTGCTTTTCCAGCAAGAGTTCTTCTTCTCTAGATCGGAGTTTGTCCTAGTTTCTCTTTTCTTCTTTATCCTAACTATTTCCTTTCTATCTTTATTATTACTTTTTTTTAGTTTTTTCTAAGTTTGTTTTTAATTAGTTTTCTTTCTGTCTTTCCTCACCTTTCAGAAGTAATATCTTTACTTCTGTTCTAAATGCTTGGTCTAATGGGGTTTTCTGGGGTTTCAACCAATATTGGATCACATATTTTTTCTGATATTTAGTGTAAAGCATAAAGCAGAGTATTGCCAGCCAATAAATTTATTCATGATCTTCAATTATTGAATGCTGTAAATGACTCTGTTCGCTATGCATACGAATTAATTTCAAGATTGCAAAAAAACATAACTAAAACGCACGCAAAATACCCAGGAATTTGTGAAAACATGAGATGAAAATGAAGTCAAAATCTAAAAGAAATAGAAAAATAAAAAACTGGATTCAAAGCAAATTTCAAATGATATGCAAGAGATTCTGAGCCGATTGACCGAGGGGAATTACCGATGTATTCAGTGTTTTCATTACAAATGCACACTATATATATATATATATATATATATAGGTGTATATACATATATATATATATATATAAAGAGTATAATATATGTGTACAAATATATGTACATATACATAGCATAGCATTTTCAATTACAGTCCATGTTTCAATTACAAATTTTACCTTCGTATAGTTAGGAAGAAGCGAACCTTCTTGTATATACGAGTAGGAGTGTGAGTGTATGCGGTTACACTGCGAGAAAAACAGTTGAAAAAATTAACTAAAATTGGTATTTTAAAATCGAAGTTAAAAATCTGAAATTCTACAAAAATAATGTGTTCTAAGGAATAAATGGCTGGTATAACTTTTACTTTGAGAATAGCCTATATACAAAATATTGGATTAAAATCTTAGTAATGAAAACTTAGCTTAATTTCAGTAAAAAAGCACGAAAAATATTTAAACCTTTCAGATTGCATTATAAGCTGCAATCTCGGTAGAACGAAAGTCTCAAATTGGCTGGGCTTAAGATTCTGATGAGAAGTACTTTATTTTTCTCTGAGTGTATGCAATATGCATGCTATGTATCTGTAGCTGTATTTGTATCTTTAGAGTCGTTACTCTGTATATATTGTTTTCTGGAAGTGTGTGGCCTTCGTTTGTCCCTGCTGTCCCTTGTCCGTCTGTTGTCTGTTGTCTGCTGTCTTCAGTCTTTTGTCTTTTCTTCTTCTGTCGGCTGCCTGAGTCGCTTCGTTTGCATTGCGATCCAGACACGTTTCAAATTCTACAAAAAAAGAAAAAAAAACATTCCAGTAATTGAAGAGCCTCGTTGCCGAACGGACGTTACGGAGTGTGCAAAATAAACCAAGTCTACCTGCCGGATGCACCTTAAATTCTCAAACTGAAACTGAAGCGGACAGAAATATGACGGAAAATTCAGATCTAATGGGACTCGTAGTCTTTGCTGTATTACTGGCAGTGATTATTATAATCATTTCATTGATTTGCCAGCGACGTAATACTCGCCTATTTGGTAGTACACCTCCTGGACCTTGGGGTCTGCCTCTGTTGGGCTATCTACCGTTCCTGGACAGAAAAGCGCCGCATAAATCTTTGGCGGCTCTGGCCAAAAGATATGGCGGCATCTATCAGTTGAACATGGGCACTGTGCGAACTGTGGTGCTTTCCGATGCGGTTCTGGTGCGCGAATTCTTGCGCCACGAAGAGCTTACAGCTCGTGCTCCACTCTATTTGACCCATGGAATTATGGGCGGCTATGGTAAGTGCATCCTGCACGTGGGGCAGCTACAAACAAATGACTTAAGAAGGCAACTCTACTGACATGAAGAGAAACAGCCTTTTTGAAAATACATTTTATTGGAAATCTTTTTCTACCGCATATCGAAATAGTTGCAAGCCCAGGAATAAGGAAGCAAAGCTTTAAGTAATATAAACTATTGGAATTCGGAGAAAGTAATGAATTTCTGGTAAATTTATAAACTAACCGAAGCAAAAAGTTGCAAAGATTTCTGTGCAAATGTCTTTAGATTGACAAAGATTATATTGAGTGGCTGCGTGAGTGAAAAAAAACATTGGATAATCAAAGTTCTCATCGTTTCTCAGCTTGTTCATTAAACGGTCCAAGAAATATTCGAATATCTGAAAGCATTTCTTTTTCGCCAAGGGTATTTATCCCTATTTAAATACCCTATAGAAGGGTACTTAAATAATGGCCTGCAAACGAGGTTCATTCTGGAATTTTTTTTACCTCCGATTATTTTATAAAAGTTGCCGAGGGTTCTCATCTAGAAATGATCTGCTTTCTGGCTAAAAAGGTAGTGCTTAACCGTTGCTCTCCAAGTTGCCACTGTCTATACACAATAAAAAAAGAGGTTATTAAAGTGTCAGGACATTTTCAGGCAATAAAGAAGAAAGGCTAAAAAATAGATGCTAGTGAGATCGGCTGTACTGCTCAATAATATATATGGCTTTTTGCTAGCAACTTTTAATTCGCTGATTAATGGGAACAATATTTAATTCTTGTTTTTTTTTTTTTTTTTTCTCTCTGTGCATCTGTGCAGGCATCATTGGAGCCGCGGGCGCCATCTGGAAATATCAGCGACGCCAGCTCATCGATTGGCTTAAGGCGCTGGGCATGACGCGTAAACAGTGCGAGACGCGTGCGCAGCTGGAGCAGCGCATTGGTCGCGGCGTCAACGAGTGCGTCCAGGTGAGTCTCAATTCTCAATTCTCAAGTCTCGAGTCTAAAGTCTGGAGTCAGTCTCTGACTAATTGGCTAACTGGCCTGCGCGAGAAATTCCAAGAATCATGAAAGTGAAGGTCCTACGCGTCATCGACTCAGTTGCTGCGGCTTTTGCTGCTGTTGCTGCTGCTGCTGCGGCTGCGGCTGCTGCTGTCGTTGGTGGACATTCACTTTCCGTTGTGG
Source organism: Drosophila repletoides (assembly GCA_018150835.1). Lineage (NCBI taxonomy): Eukaryota > Metazoa > Arthropoda > Insecta > Diptera > Drosophilidae > Drosophila > Drosophila repletoides. Next base: position 3,779,322 of record JAECWQ010000225.1, on the reverse strand, counting down.
TCATCACTCGACGACGACGACGACGACGACGACGTCCGCTGTGTTTGTATTTGTGCTGCTGCGACGCATAAATTTTAAATTTGCTAATTTCTTATTGTTGTTGTTGTTGTTGCTGCTGTTTTTTTTTTTTTTTCTGTTTTGCTTTGCAAATTTTGTATGCCCTTACCAACGAAGGGTATTCAAATATTATCACAAAACGGGAAAAACCTCGAAGGCAGCTCAAGATATTCTCGTAAGAAGCTACGCAAATGAGAATATTCCAGAAAAATAAAAATTGTAGATCAAAAGACAAGTTTTAGAACTATCTAAAATTTTATTAAAGTCAAAATACCTTAATAAACTTGATTTCCAGGGTATTTCCCTTGGAATCCCTTGTATATTACTCTTGCAGAGTGTATTATGACTTTGCCACGAAGGTGGCATCTCCGTCATGTTGAGGAGCTGACCGAATCGAGCAGCTATATATAGCTATATCACACATATTGAAATAATCGGTTCCAAAGTTTTTGTGTGGAAACGTCTTCTTGTTTCCTAAGGCATCTTGATAAGATTTACAGATTATATATATATCGTTAAGATCGAACTACTATATAAATTGGCTCCCTAATCGAATACCCCTATAGGTACAATGGGTCCAATATTAAGAACAATTTGGGAATGCTCTTTTTTAGTCTGTAAAGGTATGTGAGCTTCGGTCCGCTGCAAATAATTTTTCCGTAATAGTTTTTATATATGTACATATATTTTTAGGGCTCTGCTTTCGTTTTCGGCACTTTTTGGTACTCTTTACCTAACTGGTCCCACTCCTATTTGATTTTTATGTTGATTTTTTTTCTAGGCATACGAAACGGAAGCACTGAAAATGAATGTGCTGGATCCGTTGCCCGCCCTGCAACATACACTGGGAAATATTATAAATGATTTGGTCTTTGGAGAAACCTATAAGCGGAACGATGCCAACTGGATGTATCTGCAGCAGCTGCAGGAGGAGGGCGTCAAGCTAATTGGAGTTTCGGGCGTGATCAACTTTTTGCCCTGGCTGCGTCATTTGCCGGCAAATAAGCGACGCATACGCTTCTTATTGGATGGCAAAGCGAAGACTCATCAGCTCTACGATCGCATTGTGGAGCGCTGTGAACAGAAGCTGGAGGACGAGCAGCAGCAGCAACAGCAACAGCAGCTGCCTCCGAAGGAACCAATTAGTGTACTGGAGCATTTTCTGGGCGAGCGTCAGCCCTATTCGGAGTTATATTGCGATGAGCAGTTGCGTCATTTGTTGGCTGATCTCTTTGGCGCTGGCGTGGATACCTCATTGGCCACTTTGCGCTGGTTCCTACTGTATATGGCAATTGAGCAGCGCTGCCAGAAGCGACTGCAGACAGAGCTGCAGCACCTCAGCGAGTCGCCGACGCTGGCCGAACTGGAACCTTTGCAGTATCTGCGTGCCTGCTTAGCGGAGGTGCAACGCATTAGATCCGTAGTCCCATTGGGAATACCACATGGTGTCGAACGAAATCTTACAATAGGGGATTACTTCTTGGAACGCGGTAGCATGGTGCTGATATTACAGTGGGCCATACACATGAATCCGGAGGTCTGGCCACAACCAGAACAATTCCGTCCGGAGCGGTTTCTCAATGCCGCTGGTGAGTTTACAGTGCCGGCACAATTTATACCGTTCCAGACGGGCAAACGTATGTGTCCCGGCGATGAATTGGCTCGCATGATGCTCACCCTCTTCGCTGGCCGAATCCTGCGTCGTTTTCATGTGGAGCTGCCTACGGAGCAGGTTGACCAACTGAATATGGATGGAGAATGTGGCATAACCTTGGCGCCGGCCCACTACAAGCTGCGCTTCCACAAGTTGCAGCAGCAGAAAGAGGAATAAAACTTCAATTTTAGTTTTTGTTCATTTTTTTTATTAAAACATTTTTTTTCGGCTAAAAAATAAGCATAAATAAATAATAACTGGATTTCTATTTGGGTCTACTTTTGTACAATTAATAACATTTATTTAAAATTGTTTCATTAACTAATTTTATATTTTATTTGAATATTTGTTCGGACAAATCTTAAAGCGGTGCTTGTATAAAGAGAAAAACTCTACTTAATATTTATAATGGTTTTTTTATACCCTTCCAGAGGATATTATAACTTTTTGTAGCCAAATTGAATAAAATATTTATAGATATTTTTGAAAATGTTTCCTTTATTATTGTTTTTATGAATTTCTTAAATTGTTTTGCCTATTTTGTGTGTGCATAAAACTAAACCACAGTTTGTTTTGTTGTTTGTTTGCCTTACAGTTAGAATATAAAATAAACAAAAAACATCAACTAACTAACTAATTAATGCCAATATATATAAATGTTTATATATATAAAAACTATTATATTAAAACGAAATTATAACTTGGCTAATTAAATTGCTAAATCAATTACAAACTAGGCTAGCAGGTAATTAAACGTTAACTGAACACAGCTTCTTGGGGTTAAAAGAATAGAATTCGTTTTGCATATAACACAACAATATAAATATAAGCACATAAATATGTATATATATATATATATATATATATACATATATATATTTTGTTGCTGATCGGCTGTTGCTTTTGTTGTTGTTGTTTTTGTGCACCTTTTTAAAGATTTAACTACAACTCATTTGTCATTTGTAAAACTCTTCACTTAAACCTAAATTAAGAACTGGAAACTTAGAGCTATATATATATATATATATATATATAGATATAACATTAGATAAAAAAAAACGTATTTTCACTTTTGTGTTGTGTGCGTGTGTATGTGTGTGTTAGTGTGTGTGTCTAGGAACAAAACCGTGCTCTGCCGAAGCCCAAGTCCGGAGCAAGATTCAATTGGCACCCACATTTCGCACCTGATGCGGCTCTGTGGCAGTTGGCGCCAGTGGACGACGCTTGAGGCAAACCCTAAAGGATTCGGGTGTTATGGTGGCACCCACATTACCCTTAAGGCTGGGCAATGGTTGACCCTCGGGTAATGCCATATCGAAGCAATGCATGAAGGAGGCGAAGAACAGGAAGAGTTCCATGCGTGCCAGCACATCGCCCAGGCACATGCGACGTCCCACACCGAAGGGTATAAAATATTCGGGTTTACGGACCTTGCCTTCCGAATCAATGAAACGTGCCGGATGGAATTCCTCGGGCTTATCCCACAAATTGGGATCCATATGAACGCTATTGATCAATGGAATAACATGTGAGCCGGCCGGTATGGTATAGCCATTAAGTTCGACATCTCTGTAAGGGGGAGATAGCAAGAGAAGAGTGGGGAGAGAGGGAAAGAGGAGAGTTGGGAGATTAATCAAGTGTTTCAATAATATTGATAGATTGATTTGTAGTTTTTAGTAGCAGCAGCGGTTATCAGCTGACAAGCCTCTAATCAGTGTATGAAGTGCGTAGAACTCGAAACTGGGCCAAGCTGCAACGCAAAGGAAACTGACGACTCAATGGAAGAGAAGAGTCAGTTCCCAGTTTCTCAGTTGCCCAGTTCCCAGTTCGTAGCTTTCCTCTATATGATTTTTTTTTTTTTCTTTTTCTATATACGTTTTTGATTCTGTAGAATGAATGTGCAATCTGATGTCATTGTATCATTGTCCAGTTGTGGTGTGAATGAACGAACGAATGGACCTCGCTTTCCATCGTCATTTGCGCACAACTTTATTGAATGCGTAAGCAATGGGCGTAAGGGGCGTGTCAGCTACTACTACTACTACGGCTACAACTACTACAACTGATAAGAGATAAGAGAATAATTGATATTTACCTTGTGGGCGAGTGTGTGGTGGCCAATGGCACAATGCTGGAGCGTCGCATAGATTCAAGTATTGTTGATTCAGTTACTGGCAAATATTGCAGATCCTCAATGGTTGGCAAGCGATGACGTCCCACAACCTGATCGAGCTCATCCTGTACGCGACGCATCTCCTTGGGATTACGCAGCATAAATACATTGATCCATTGCAGCGTTGTCTTAATAGTTTCCATGCCGGCCGAGAACAGATCAATAATCACCTGTACCAGCTGTTCCTCTGCAAGGATCAATAAAAAAATAATAATAAGATTAGTAAGGATTTACTAGCTTACAAACGAATCTGATTCTATTCGTCTTCCTTCCTTACTCTTGTCTACTTACCATGATTTTTGCCATCGAAGAGCTCCGCATCGGTGCCCTCGGCCTTGGCTTTCTCGATCTCGCACAGGTAATAATCGACCAGATCGCGTATATTATTGGGATCAAAAGTGCGCTTGTGCTCATCAATGACATCCTGATAGAATTTCTGCATTTCAGCGCGATTCTGAGCAATCTTATTTTTGGCCGTTGAAATGCTGGGAAAGCATTGCAAGGTCGGTATATAATCAACCGTATGGATCTCGCCAAAGAGACGCATTCCCTCCTCAATAAGGAAATTGAAGCGTCTAAACTTGGGATCATCTATGGTAAATCTTGTGGACATCATCAGACTACAGATCACATTGCTCACGGCCAATGAGATAACGGGCGATAGATCAATTGGCTGCCCGTCGCTGGCATGCAAATGTCCAATAAATTCATGCACCTCCGTCTGTTGAGAAAGCAAGAAAGTATTTACAGAGTTCAATTAGTAAATTATGTTAAGTGTGCATTCTGTTAAGCGCACACTCTGTCAACTGGCTGTAAACTCACCATTATGCGTTTCTGCATCTGTTGCTTGCCATTTCCCATGTAGGTCATACCAAATTGACGCAGTTTGTCGTGCAGAAAGCGTCGCTGATCCTTCCACAATTTGCCGGTGCTATTGATGATGCCTGTAAGCGATACGATACGGTGGTTAATCGAGTGTTGCACTTAAAATACTTGAGTATTTTTTTATTGTATTTTTTTTTATGCTTTTTCGCCTTTTTTCTCTCTCTTTCTGTCTTATTTTTGAGGGATTTTATTTAAATGTAATTGGGGTAGGCTCTCGTACTCGCACTCATTGATTTGCCCCAAATTGTTGAATCGGTGAATAACAGAAATGAAATTGGTAATTTATATATATATGTTATCATTGATATAAAATATATAAAAGCTGCTTATGGACGGGAGAGCAGCAAAAAATGAACTATAAAAAAATGTAAGGCTGACAACAAAGAATTTCACTCAAGTTTCGAGTCTTGTAAAAGTTTCGAAAAACATTCTGTAAAAATGCAAGAGAATTATAAAAAAAATTTTTGTTTTCAGAACACAAAGAAATCTAGTAGTATATATATATATATATATATATATATTTGTGGAATATTTTGCTGCTAATCTATTTTTATTATTATTATTATTTATTGAAAATTTTGTGCTGCCTCAACTAAATTACCAAGAAGTCGATTGTAAAACTTTCCATACTATAATAAATAATATAGTAAACATTTCCATACTATAATAAATAATATAATAAAAACTATACGCGTATATAGTAATTTTTTGAGATTCAACAGATTTTTTGAGTGCATGTGCAGCGCGTTTACGGATCAAAGTCAAATCACTGTATCGGGTTTTTTAATCCGATTTTAATATATTAAGGGAAAACTTACCATATCCATTCAGGGTCTGCATAAAGGGCGTATCCGGTCGTCCTGTGAATTCTTCCCGGCGAAAACATTCCCTAATCATTTTATAATCACTCATAACGACAGTTAGTTGGCTGCCCAGGCGGGTGGAGAAGAGGGAGCCGTATTTCTTGGCCAGCTCCATGAAGCGAGTGTGCTTCTCATTGCCCATGAACAGCAGATAGCCAATTACGGGGAAGCCCCACGGGCCGGGAGGCAATTTGCGTAGTTCCCGATAATTTCGGAGTAGCCATTGTAGCAGGCTGATTAGCGTCAGAAAGCTAAGGAACACCAACAGCAGATGCTGAGCGTCCTGCTGTTCCACCTGCAGCTGGCGCAGCATGAATTTTATCAAATATGAATCGGTCAACATCTTGTGAATATATATCTATTTTTGTATATATTTTTATTTCTTTTTGTGTATTCGGTGGGTTTGGCTTGGTGGGGACGGAACGGGATACGGCTGGACGCTCTGTGTTCTTTTCCTTTTCCTCTTCCTTTCCTTTATATATTATTTTTTCTTTTATTTTATGTTAGCTTTTATTTGCCGCACTGCTCAGCCATTTGTTGTCACTTTTCCTCTTATTTGCGTATGCTCCAAATAAATTCAGTTTCGCTTAAATATTTTCTGCGATTTTAAATTTTTTAAATTGATGTTTTGTTGTTTTTTTTTTTTTATTTTAAATTAATTTTGCCAAAAATTTGGAAAAAATTGGTGAAAAAAAAACAATTAAAAAAAAGTAATAGTTGCGTGCTCGAGTCGAAGACGAAGACGAAGAGTCAGAGACCAAAGGCAGAGACCCGGAGACGATTTCGCGTCGAGCGTTTATAGTTTTCGACTAATGGCTCGAGCGTATGTCCTTGCCACTTTTATAACAACTCGGCCGCCGCCGCACTTCGCACTTCGCAGAGCAGCGCCGAACGCGAACGAGTGATCGACGGCAATCGCGGCTCGGCCGCTTCAAGCGCGCGCACACGACGACGACGACGACGACGGCGACGTCGCTCGGTATCGGTCGTCGTTGGCGACGCTGTCTGCAACTGCTGTTTTGAGCAGCGCAGCTTTGGCTCTGACTCTGACTCTGACTGTGACTCTTACTCTGTGGCCCGCTCTGGGCCAGAATCTGTTAGTTAAAGCTGCTGCTGCTGCTGTTGCTGCTGCTGCTGCTGCTGCTGCTGCCACTGTCACTGCCGCCGCTGCTGCTGCTGTTGCTGCTGCTGCTGCCGTCTCTGCCGCTGTCACCGTCAGCGATCATTCAGTCTTCGTCTCAGTCTCAGTTTGATGCGCCCGTATCAGTCGCTGCCGCCAACGCCAACGCCGCCGCCGCCCCCTACCACCCAACGCACTGCCCCACAAACCTCCCCCCCACCGTGTTTGCCGTTGACCAGCGCCAAATCAACAAGTTTTCAATAAAACAGCGCAGTCGCTGTTTTTGATTTTCACTCAATTTTTAACATGTTGGCCGCTGCTATCAAACCATCCCGAACATCGAACATGTTTGAGCTCAAACCGGCGCTCAATGCGTCGGCTTTTGTTTTGAGTGTAACAAATCCACTCTCTGTTTATGTTTTAGAAACGCAGCTCAAGAGAGCGCCCCACAGTCGACAGTCGACAGTCGGCAGTCGCACATCGGTTGAGGTTGAGGTTGAGGTTGAGTCTGCGCTGCACTGCGCTCAGCTATCAAACAGGTGGCAAGCTTATCAGCACAGTTCGATATACAAAGAAAAAAATAATAAATTTATATATCGGAAATAAATTAAAGCAAACGGAACTTAGTCGAGTTGCAAGCTTGAAGCGTCTTTCTATAATATGTAAATTTCAGCCGAAACTGAAGCGGAAGCAGTTGCAGTTGGACCAAAATGAATGAAGATCTGAACAGAAATGCGAAGATCGCCTGCAATTCGAACCGGTCCAAAAACTAAAGAAACTATAAAAAATACCATCAAAACATAAAGAAAAATACCACAAATAAATATATTTAATTCAAATCAATGCGAAATTTGCATTTTGGGTCAATTTGCACAGCCTTCAATCAGTTAAGCTAAGCCAAGCCAAGCTAAGACCTGCAGCTAGCTTAATAGCTTTAAATTCAAATCACAAAAAATCCAATTTATTTCTTACCATTGTTAATCGTATTATTATCTGGCTAGGAAAGTTCTGGCATCTATCTAAATATAACATATTTCTCCATATTATTCCAACCGTTACACAGGCTTTTCATTATAAATTACATTACAAATCTCCTTTCTTTTATATAAAAAAAATTTAATATTTTACCAATGTTTCAGTGCGCCGAATTTTTTCTTAATATTATAAAAAACGTTTTACACTAAACAAAGAAAGTAGGGAAATCCTCCCACAGAAATAAAAGGGAAAAATTCAAGAATTTCGAACTCGAATCGGTGACAATTCATAAGTCGAAATTCTTGATTTAAGCCCGCTTTTTACCATCTCATAATTCTTGACTTTATCCTGTTGCTATCCCAAGTCGGCTTGAAAACTGCCCGTATTTAAGCCCGACTCGTTCTTTAATAATGAATTATAATAATTATAATGAGATTAATATAAGAATTCTCGTACTTTCTTGATTTAAGCCCTTCTAGACTCATCACTTAATAGTAAGCCGGTTCCTACTTGAATAAAATATGAAAAGGAAATGATTCCATTGTTATTCCTGATGATACTTGATTTATAATTATGCTTAAATTAAATTAAAAGAAAAAGCTGAAATTAAGAATTAATAAACTTAAATTTATCATTATCATCAAAAAACAGGCAAACATTTCTTCACATGTTTTCACATGTGAAAACAAAAAACGCTGTACTACGCTATTTATTTAAGGCCATTTTTACAAGCATTTTTAACTGAAATGACGTCAGAGGGCTTCAAGTTCAACAGAAACTGCTTAAAAAGGGGCAAAAGCAATAAACCAAATCGGTTTTTTGGGTAACAAATGCAAATTGAAATGCATTTGTAATTAATTCTGCAGAAGTTTCTGTCGCTTTCGATTTTATTTCGATTTTTCTTTTGTTTTGTTTCTGTTTTATATTTATTTGGTTGTTTACCGAAATATGTTGCCGGTTCTTTGGGCTTAAGGACAGGGTTTGACCCTCAGCTTTCAGCGCTCAGCGCTCAGCGCTGACGTCGACAGCGACGGCACAGACGGAACCAGAAGCAGACGTCGCTGCTGGCCAAGAAAATTCGAATATTATAGCCATATTCATATATACAAATATCATTGAGCTTTGCCTCACATCAATTTTTTCCAACTGAATTCTGTTTCTTTTTATAATGTATCATAAATTCGAATGTATAGCAGCTCGTTCCCATATTAAAGTAAATTTCTTAAATTTAATTATATAATTTTGTAAAAAAAAACAAAATTTTTTTAAGTAATTCTATTGTTGAAATTGTTCCATCATTAAACCAATAATTATATTATTTTTTTTTTATCAGCATAGAATACAGCTTTGAGCTAAGATTATTCATTACAGTCTGCTAAATTTAAAAGTAAAAAAAATAGTAAAGTAGCGACTCTCCTAAGAAATCTTGAAATTAAAAAAGTTTTCCATATATCCACAATATTTTCGACCGATCATTCCTATGGCGCCCATATGATATGGCAGCTCGATCTTTATCATTTGTGGCTAGCATTCCTACATCTAATGCCTGAGGTTCATTAGGATTTTCTTCAGAAACAATAATGTTTTCCATACAACAGCTTTTGAAACGATTGTTCCTATATGATATTGCTATCCGATCCGCTCGCATCAAACATAGGTTGCATGTAGCAACAAAAAGAGTGCTGCATACCAAGTTTCATTATTTACTTAGCTTAAAAATTGTGAGTCTAGCTTGCTTATAAGCAGATAGATAGGATAGATAGGACAGAGAGACAGACAGACGCATAGACGAACAGACGAATTGCAAATTATTATATATTACACAATAAAAGTGCTTTCTACTACAGGGTATTTGCTAGTTGAGCTGTTTTAGCTGTGTAATTGCAAATAATCCAACAGCTGGAAGCGTATTCAATTGAGCTTTAGCTCATAAATATAAAATGAATCCCGGTTTAGGTCTGAGTGAGAAAAAACAAAAAAAAAAAACTCATGGTAAATGCGAGGCTGGAAGATCAAGGCTGAGAGTCCAAAACACGCGCCAACAAGCGGCATGGCAACAGTAACAGACAGGCAGCATTAACATTAACATAAATGTTAACATTCAGAGTAACAGTAACAGAAAGAGCAAATTGTACAGCCACACACAGAGACTTAATAAAGTAGGAGATACTTAAGATAAGTCATTGAACTGACGACAAGACCAGCTGCAGCCGCTAGGACGACGCATCAAGTTGCATGCAACAGGCTGGCTCTAGGAAATAAAGGAAAAAAACTAAAAAAAAAAAAATTGATACAAAACACTTAAGACAATGCTCTTCTTTTTCTCCTAGGGTTAATGCCCCGTTCTTAGCGCAGGACAACAAACTGAACTGTGCGTTTAGTGTTCTGTAGATAGTTTTTTGCTTGGATGTACTCGAACTCGTATATAGGTTGCCTGGCCTGGCCTGGCCTGGCCACTTAAGGATCAGAAAGCGAGAGGGAGAGGGAGAGCGAAAGACGAGAGATAGAGAGATGAGATGAGTTGCAGGCGTCGGCATGGAAAAATGAGAACAGGAAAACTGAAAACTGTGCGGCCTTGGAGCCGGTCATTGGCCCAGACTCAGATCTACGATTATTATTATACTATATAAATGCAGAGACGCTGGCGTCGGCAGAGAATGTTTAAGAAGTTTCCAGGAACTGTCAGCCAGCCAGCCAGTCAGCCCTGCCAAAAGGCTAATGACTGCTAGGCAAAATCCCAAAGCCGAACCCGAACCCGAACCCGAACCCGAAACTGAACCCGAATCTAAATCCGAAGCCGCAGCCGCAGCCGAATCCGAAATCCAAACAAAATAGTTTCCACTTGTACAGTCACAGAATGTGCCCTCGCCTTTGCCTGTTTGCCTTTGCCTTTGCCTGGGCATCAAGGATGCCGGACATGAGTCAGTGCAGAAATATGCCAACAGTGGCCTGCGGCAGAGCCAAAGATCATCGTTCGTTCACTGCATCGGCAGAGGGGTAAAACCTCAAATCAGTTTCTGTTTCTGTTTCAGTTTAATTTTTTTCCCCCATTTTTTCTGTTTCGGTTTCAGAGGCAAAGCTCCTGCACAGTCGTTGTGATGGGTAATAACTAACTGGTTTGCCCATCTCATCTCATTGGAGAGAAGGCAGCTTGAAACGTCAGCCTCACCAGCAGCTGCACTTATAGACAAAAAGTATAGCCCATTAATTATAAAGTGATTCAAAATCAAAATACTAAAATTAGCCATTAAGTTATTCAGCACATACTGCCGAACATATATAGTTGCATATATACACCTATCTATATCTATATATAAATGTTAATATATCTATATCTACATATGTGTGCATCTTATATAATGCTTCAAGATACACTCAAAAAATAGCTATTTTGAAATGTTTTACAAAATTTTATTTTGTTTTAATTGCAAAGGGTATTAGATTTTTGTCGTGTGATATGTAACGTATTAGGGGAGATTTCTGACAAAGTATATATAAATAGTTCATTAGATGAGACGAGTTGATTTGTCCTAGCCTCCTAGTTGCTGAGGTAGTTGAATGAATCTGGTCGGATCGAACAGTTGAATCATTTACTCGCCCTAAGAACAAACAATCCAAAACTTGTTATATAGAAAACTTATTTGTTTTTGAAGATATCCAAATGATCCAAATCAGGTGTAAAATAAATCTGTTTTCTAAATAACTAATTACATTAATATTAAATAGAGCTAACAGTTGGCTTAATTAAATCTATATAAATATTAAACCTGAAGATAAACATTTATAAATAAAATATTAAGCGAACTTATTTTCACTCTTGTTAATTTCTTGTATATCTATTAATTTATTTTAATGCATATATTTGATCAGCTGTTTCTAATTGCCTAATTTTGTATTTAATCACATAACAATTTATTTAAACTATTCTAGGAATTAACTTGAAATAAATGTCATATTTAATTTTTCAATTTGTGATTCTTTTAGGCTTTCCCATACTTTCTTTTCTTTGTGTAAATTATCTTGAATGGATATCTTTTTTTTTTTTTTTATTTTTTTGCTTTTCAGAATTGCATTATTTCCTTCTTTTCTCTGAGTGTAATTGCGCAAATTCAGTTAGCTGTCGTGAGTGAATTTGCATTAATTCACAAGTGTTTATTCCCGCTCGTGTCGCCGTTCTAAGCTGAGGTTCAGTCCCCAACCCGCAAGCCCCAATAATCTCACGGGCTTATTTCTTTCATTATTCCATTGCTGATTATCTTCTCTATACTCTTTCATTTCTGGCTTACTGTGTTGGGCATCACAGCTAATTCATGGGGCTTTTCACCAAATCCATATATATAATATACTAGAATGGAAGTTTGTCTATGGTAGCTATACGATTTAGTAGTGCGATTCAAGTCATAAATTTAATCCAGATATTTTTAGAAACTATTTCTCTACAACAACTTTTAGACCGATTGTTCCTATGTTCCTATGACGGCTATATGGTATTGTCGGCTGGTCGGCTGATCCGGCCGAAAGGAAAGTTTCATACTAAATTTCGCTCATCTAGCTCAATAATTAAGAGACTGATTTGCATAGCAATAGACAGAGAGACAGACGGAAATGGTTATATCGAGCCGTCTCTCCTTCTGATCAAAATGGTATGCAAGGGTATGAAAATATACTCTATAATTTATTGGATAAGTTAACCATAAAGATAATAATATTTTCATATAATAATAATAACCTTGGTCTAAAAGCTCCAGAAACTGTTTCCCGAATCGAATTGCTTGCAGCCTTTTTAGCTACTTAACTATTATTTATCTTTTTCAGAGTATTTGAGAATCGTATCTGGAAATTTTCGGCACGTGTATGTTTTGTTTATTGTGTGTTCATTCGTGATGCAATATTTAGAATTATTTTTGCACATTTTTTATTGCTCGACCTTGAGCGTCCAAACAAAGCATCGTTTGTAAAGTGCTATAATATACAGATATATATATATATATATATATATAGATTCAGATATAAGTGTATGGGTATGCATGTTCGCAATAAATATTTAATTTGCCAAGCTCAGACAGAGTCGATTAAGCTGAAATTCGACCAAAAATTAATAATAAAACGCAGAACAATCTGCGTTTAGTGGGAGGGATGAGGGAGGGCGGGCTTATCTGGCAAAAATTAGAATATAATGAAAACGATGCTATTATTATTGATATGCAATAACAATGATTGCATTAAAATTAAATTAACATTTAATTGTTTGCTGCAGTTATAATACAACAACTGTTGGTGGTTAACTACCAGGTTTTTTGTTGTTTTTGTATTTATAATTTATAATTCAATTAAAATGCAATTTTAATTAATTTCGCAAACGAGAATTAAGAATTAATTGAGCGGAAATTAAAATACATTAGTTTATATGTCAATTAATATAAATTCAATTGAACATGAGCAATGACTTTGGCGCACCGAAGATTGTATACCCTTGCGGAGTGGACAGAGTGAAGCTATATGATTTAGTAGTCCTATCTTGATGTTGGTTTGACCTATTGTTCGTAAGGCAGAAAAAACAACCAACTTTTCCATAGAAGAAGTTTTGGACCGATTGTTTCAAAATGATATAGTTGTCCGATTCGGGCGGTTTCGACATCTGCGCTTCACTTAACTTAAAAACTCACAGGACAGTCGGACGCGGCTATATAAACTCATCGTCCTGATCAATAGTATCTATACTGCAGGATGATGGACGTGTGTCTGTCAATACATTACATATTCCGCGACAAAATCATAAAACCCTCTGCAAGGGTATTAAACAGTCTTTTTATATATACTGTGTCTTAACTGTTTGTCTATATGTTAAACAGATTGAACACGTTTAAAGTTTGCAGCAACTGACGAAATATTTAGTTTGTAGTACGTTTATCGGCTAGATTTTTATATCACATATAATAACGATAATAATATTCTTAATGAATGATTTTCAAAAAATTTCATAGAATTATTTCTTAAGCTGCAAGTTAACCCCACTACCAAAATCTCTTCTCAACGTATTTAAGATGAGTCACACTGGAACTTAATATATGGATCTCATATATGTATCTTGGCCTATGATTCTGACGTATTTCGCAATCGCCTATTTTATTTCATATTTAAAGAATATTCCTTTCATTTAGGCTGGACACAAACAAGATTTAAGCTCTGATAAATATCAAGTTATTTATTTTTATTCCATGGTAAGATGTAAACAATTTTTTTCTCTGTTTCCCGAAAGTTCTGTTCTACGCAGAAGAATGCGTAAAAATTGTCCTATCCAAAGAAATACATAAAATACTTATGCTAAATAGCATATTGTGTTGTTGTGGTTCTTTTTTTTGTATTTATTTTTGATTTTTTAGATGCTCTTGAACTTGAAAAAAGCATTGTTAATTCCTGGAAAAAAATATCGAAAACAACAAAAGCAAACAACAAAAAAAAGAAGATCAATTTTGGGATATCGAAGTTTGGAATACACTTGCAGACTATTCTTCAGGCGGATATCATAAGATATTTATGTAAATCAACTTAGACTTTGATCAAATATACTCAAACTATATATATATATATAATATATAAAAACTTTATTTTTGAGCCATATGCTATGGCTAAATGAAATGAATTACCATCCATTTTCCATATATTTTTTTTAGGTACACTTTTAATTCATAAGTTTTATTGCGATACAACATCTTTTCTAGAACCAATCTTTTTTTTTTTCCTTAATTTATAGACATAGAGAAGCATTCTTCAAATTTGTGCTGAAATTTATGATACCCTCAGTAAGGGTATTAAAACAAAAACATCATCAAAAGCACGTAACAACGCAAAACCAAGCAAGAGATCACCGGCAGGTTCGGGAATGGCATAGAATATTATGAAATTAACGACGAAAACAAAAATAAATCTTCCCAAATTCTAGCCATATATCGCTCGTATTCGCATTCTTTCGCACTCTCTATTGTCGCCCCATCCTTTTGGCCTTGAAAACTCATTAATTCGAACGCGAACTGACAAATCGATTGTCGTGACAACGCAAAAGAAGCCGCCGACACTTGAGACGGCGGCTTGAGAATTTCACAGCTATCGAGAATATGTGAACCGTACTGGGAACTGGAGAGGTTCGTGCTGGTATGGCCGTCTTACAGGTGCGCTACACAGCCCAGCGGAGCCCAGCAGAGCACAGCATAGCACAGCATGGCGACCCGAAGGTATTTCGATAGTTGCAACTGTTTTTAGATAAAAAACAACAAGAAAAAACTTCCGTATTGTGTTTTGTACTCATTTTAATTAATACAGTTTATGGAATGTATCACGTATTTAGAATTAAGTCAACGAACTTTTGAGAATTCTTCTTCTAATAATTTATCGTATAATTATGCTCGTATGTATCGCATATAAATTAACACCAACTGATTATAATAGTTGTTTCAATACCGATAATAGTTTCCATTTCGGGAGCCGTTGATTTGCCAGTTTATTTAAATTATTTTTCCAAAAATGAATGAAAAAAACAAAACATATTTTCTTTGAAAAAAGAAAAAACAAAAAAACATAAAACCTTTAAAAACAACGTAGATTTCTTGGTGAAACTCGACGCCTCCAACCAAGTGCAAGTCCCGAGCTTAGAAGTCATTCATGCCGGGCGTGAAAGACCCGCCAGATGCAAGCGTCAGCGAAAAAAGCCGTCTCCAAAAATATTGTGCTTTTTATTCTTTAATTCTCATGATACAAAATTGTAATGTTCCGGCGTTAAATCGTTGAGTATACGACTTCAAGTAACCCAGTAATTAACTTTAGTTTCTGCCTAAGAATCGACAATAGACAAAGAGAATACGAGTTCTTTACTTAAATCTTAGGACACCGGATTTCAATCCTAATTTGCTCTTATTAATTATAATAATTATTTTGAGATTACCATAAGAATTGTCGTACTTTCTTTGAGCTCACCAAAGCCAGTTCAAAGCTCAAAGCCGGTTCGTACTTGAATAAATGGGAATAGATTCAAATCATACTAAGTTTTTTCAAATTGGTTAATCTTAAATAAAGAAAGTATTTTTCTCTTTTAAAATTAGCTTTTTAGAAATATTTCTTTCTTCCCACGTAATTTATATAGGTTCAAGTGAAATATAATAATTTAACCTCTATAAATTTTGGAAAATAATGAAAATTCTAGGCTTTATTTATTACAATAGAAATAAATGGCGAATAGCATTGCTATTTAAATATTTAATCAAGTAGTTCAAATAAAGCGTTTGATAATACATGCCAAAAGGTATAGATCACCTCGCAATATACCCCACTCTTTCCTCTTTGTTACAGGGTATCCCAGCCAAAAATACTGAGAATTAACAGGCTGTGGCTTTAACGTGTGAAAATGTTGAGCATTCATTGAACCCGGCGCGAAAATGAACCCAACAATTTTGTTGTGCTTGGCATTATGTAATTGGAGTACCTGGAATATCTTTGGTGGGGAAAAGGAGGAGACCGGAACAGTCGTCTATATGCTCGAACCACAATTCAAAAACATTGCTTCTAAATATGCGAAGAATGTGCGTGTTGCTAGAGACAAAATAGCCAAAGTTCATTAAACCAACAGCATCAGCGAATAGGGGAGGGCTAGGGGATACCGAGGGGTATATGAAGGGCCCGGCTGAAACCGAAAACAAAACTGCGACATTTCGTTTTCTGTTTATGTTTCGGTTTTTTTTCTTCTTTTTTTTTTTTGGCTTTTGCTTCTGTTTCTGCTTTTGCCGCACGCCTAATTAATGGATAATAACAACAAATGATCAACAACAGAAAAGGGCTCAGAGGCCCGATGATGAGGCTGAGACTAAATCTGGATTTACACGATGAACTTAATTCATGAAGTTTTCTCTTTGCGTTTCTCAGCATGTTCATTTCGAGGAATATTCGAATATTTGCAAGTTTGTAGTAAATTTTTTATTCATACCATCAAAGCCTGAATGAAAGTGTTTTTCTTTAAGCTCGATGTTTACTTCAGGCTAAGTTCTTTTTGTTATGCCAAATTATATGGAATAAATGTAAAGTTACTTCATCAAGTTAGTTCATCGTGTAATTCATCGTGGCCGAAAAAAGATTAAAACTGAAACTGAGGCTGGAACGTCATTCAACCTGTTGCCGAACAATCGACTGGCCGGCCGGACTGTCTGGCTGTCTGAGAGTCTGGCAGAGTTGACTCATACACCAAAGGGGAGCCACCAGTTGCCAGCCAGAAGTTCCCATGCGAAAAGCCTCAAGCCTCTAGCCCTAAACAGCAGCTGAGCGTATTTACTACTCGCCTCTCGTAAGCTTATGCGTACGAGTATCTATTAGATACGGATACAACTTGTTTTTATTTTTCGCGCCAAGCGCGATTGGAAGCAATGAACTTTGGAGGCGGCATGTGGTATCCCATGTCCAAGTAACGTTCGTTATAATATCTTAAATGAGCTCAACCTGACGACGATTATATAATGTCAATCGATGCGCCATAGCTCGTCTCAGTCGCAGAGCCACAACCTTGAGCGCGTACGCTGACATCTCAGAGCCCCGCAAAGCCCCCCAGACACCTCGGACCCCCGACACCCCCGACAAAATCCCACAGCACCAGCATCAGTCTAAGCCCCAGCCCCAGCCCCAGCCAGAGCCAGAGCCAGAGTCAGAGCCAACAGCTCCACAAGTTGGCAACACGTCCGTCCACCAGTCAAGTCTCTCGAGCGGTTTCGTTTAGCATTCTTGCTGCTAGTGCGCCATAACGGCCAGGCTGAAATTAAGCTGCAGGCTGTAGATTATAAACTGTAGACTGTAGATTGTAGATTGTAGATTGTAGCTTGTAGAGTGTGTAGACTATGGGATTGTGGGGGTTCAACCACCTCAGAGCACCTCAGGTGGTTGCTTCGTTTATTGGCTGCTTGGTAGCGTTCTATCTGGGGAGGTTTTTAAGTCCAGCTCCACTTCCTCGAGCATAAATTAAAATATTCCAAAGCTGTAAGCTTATATATATAAAAATAAAAAAAAAAAAATGAAAACAGTTTATAAAACAAAACGCGTTCAATTTGCGTCAATTGGCAATCTACACAAATATCTAAATATCTGCATTTATAATAAAGCTTAGAAGCAATGCAAATTCAAATTCTATCAAAACAAATGAAATTCCAATTCATTTCATATTCCTGTTCTAAAAACAAAAAAAAAAAAAAAATAAATAAAATAGTAATAATTAGAAAGAAAAAAACAAGCTTCTGAATGAGAGAAGCGCGTAGATTTCCGGACCAAGAACTTTGTCTGATTCGAAGATCAAGAACCCGCGCTCCCACCCATTGCGGGCATTATCGTTTCTTTGGACATGACTGAAACAGCTTTGGGTTTTTTGCCATCTTCTTTGAATGAAGCGTAGCTGGCTATAAACAGCCCCGCTCGGCGATAGCCCCTGCCTCTGCCCCTGCTTCTGGACTCATCCCTCTTCCCTAGTTTATTGTGCTGCGTGCGTGCTTCATTGAAATTTTGTAGTTTTGGTTGTAGTTGTAAAAAATGATTTTAAAGAGCAAAACAAAAACCGCGTGGTCGCCTCCCTCCTGCCACATCTCACTCTCTCTCTGTCCACCTATCCCTCTTTTCTGGCGCGTATCCCAAGTGTTTATGTTTTGATTCTGAAAGTTTCGGTATTGGTATTCAAGGTTACTCTTGTTTTCATGTCCATTGACCTATTTGGTTTCACAAATATCGCCATGCAAATGAGCTGTGGATCGGGCGATCATTTGATGGATCGATCATCGATCTACATATATATATATTGATTTTATACATATAATAATTGGTTTTAAAATTATTCTATTATTTCATTAATGTAGCACACTTATTCGACGAATTATACCTTATGTCTAATACATCTCACTTTTTTAATAGGTACTTGAAACTAAGACTTAATTAAAATCCCTTTCACAGTTGACTTATTTTATGTGTTGCGTGTACTAGAGAATTTCAGCAGAAATATCCAGCAAAAGGTTAGATAGGTTTGTTTCTTTCACATAGCTTTGAATCTTGGAGATAAACTTATATCTCATTGTATATTGTATAAATACCTTTTACATAATTATGAACCACTTCAATTTTTGTTTATATTTGTTACATTTTTTTGTATCTGTCAGATATTTTTATATTATTCAGATACAATTCCATATATACCAGGCCCAAAATATTATAACTAAAATTTCCTTTATTAAAATATTTACAGATCAGCTGGCTGCGATTACTGTTCACCTAGTAGATTCAGTTAAATATGAAGTTCAAGGGTCAAAACAAAGGGCGAACTGAACCAGTAACAAGTCGATTTATTATTATTTTACCATCCCACCCTAAAAGCATGCAACACAAAATGAGAAAAGATATTGAAATAGCAGCTTGCTGCAATTTCTGCTCGCCTGGTCTTTTATTTGTGAAATTCGACCTTTGGGCAAGGACAAAGGTGTTCCTCTTCTTAAAAAAAAACCCTTTTTTATACATTAAAACTGTTTCGGTTTTTTTTTAAAAGATTAAAAATGTATTTTTATTAATTTAATATTTTTTTTATTAAAATTAATGCTTTAGTTATAATGTAATGAAAAGATGTAATGTTAAAAAGATTAATAAATATAAAAGATAGCATTTTTCTTATATAGATTTTAGATATATGAGCATTTTTAAAAAATGGTTGCTTAAATAATAATTACAGAATCAAAATCGTTATTTATTGTATAGAAAATATTAGTTTGTTACTTTTTACCAACATTAAGCAAGGATAGTTCGTTAACTCCTCATGTGCTTTTCTTATGATTTTCTGATATGTTTATGTCATTTTTCAGCTAAGAACTTAATTAAGTTGAAAAATCTATAATATAAAATGCATTTTGAATACTTATTTATTAATACCTTGTTAAAACTTAAATGATTTGCAGTGTAGTGCCAATACTTTTTCCGATATTACTCGTCGTGTATCTATTGATTACAAACAAATACCGGGGCATTGCTTGTTTGCGGACTGCAGTGCAACGGTTGCACTATATGTATATACTCCGTTTAAAAAAATGTAAATAAATATAATAAAGATACATACAAAAATATATATACGTAAGTAATAACAATCTGAAATACAGAAATACAAACATAGGCACACCCTTCGATGGGGCAAAGGTGGCTATCATGTTGTTTTGGTGTGCAATGCAGTTCAATTGATTCATGAATATGTTGATAATAATTATGACTATTCAGTTATATTTGTATCTAAACCATTGTTTCCAATTTACCTGTGACCAATGCTCTTAATTAGTCAGTGGGTTCTGCATAAATACTGAATAATGCTTTTAATTGGGTAAACAGTTCCTCAATTGTATTTGCTAACATTAACTTTTATATAAAAATTATTTTATTCAAGCTTGAGTGGGGATATTGTTGATTTAATTGTGATTTATTATACCCCAGTAGAGGATATTATAACTTTGTCTCGAAGCATGCAAGGAGGAGCTATCTTCAGTCCTATATAGTATATTTATTATTTAGTCCTTCTGTTTTTGAGCTAGGTTAATGAAACTCGACAGGCATCCTTCTTTTTGTTCTCTTTGTCGATAGTATCGCACAACTATATTCGCTATCACAGAAAGGAATAATCGTGGTTGAATAGACAATTTTATTGTATCTTAAGAAATCTCGACGAAATGTACTATATAAGAAAGTGTTTCTCTATATACTCTGTCAGGATGAATAAATTGAACAACAATTTTCGTATTGTTATTGCAGTGTGCAAGGGTATGTAATCTTCGGTGCGCGAAATATAGCCTTTCCTTAAGTGACTCTTACTTAAGCATATAAGCAAATAAAGAAAATATAAATTCTCCATTTCGTCCACAAGTTGATTTTTCCGTGAAAATTCACAAAAACTACTACGCTGGAATTTCAAGCAACACAAGAGAACCCTGATTAAGTTTGATATTCACTAGTGCTACGAGTAAGTATTCTACGAATCCCCAACTGATTGAAACAACAAATTAGCTACCATAATTCGCATGTAGATTGAGAGAGAAGCGTTCTATGGAATTTAATTAAACGAATATTAATTCAAAACTTGTTTTATTTAAACATGGGCGAGGCTAGGATGTCAAAAAGAGGGCGTTGAAGAAAAGATAAATTGGAATTAACATGTTAAAGAAACACTATATCACTGGCTCTTAGTCCTTTCCGGATACATTCAATAATAAAAAGTGTAAGAATATTTTCCCTTAGTTTCGTTAGCTTCCCCTGGCTACGCCCCTGGCTTTCATTTCAAAGGCAACTGTTATGTAACCAACAAGTGACGCAAGGCTTCTAGTTAATATTTTTGCATGTTTTAATCAGATTAAAGTAGAATTTGCACACTGTGAGTATTCTGCGACTTTACTGAAATCAAATTTATTGTTATTTTTTTACATTTATGATTCTGGTCGCTTGCTTTGTGTCCGAGCATATTTACAGCAAAAATAAATTTTCACATTGTTTGTTTTTGATTACATGCTTGTTTTTTTTTATGATTTTTGTAGTCATTATTGGAAACTAATTTGGTGCCACAGTGTGATAAGCTTAAATGGAAAAGTATTCTATAAATATAGCTCATACGCAGTGTGTTGCCCACAGCTTTGCCTACGATTATTTTAAGGTTTTGCTTTTTTAATGAATTTTTGATGCACGATACAATCCATCTGTCAATTTATACATTTAATATAATTATCGCTGACTTACCAAGGATTATTTGTATAATTGACGAAAAAGTAATACGTTAGGAATTTTTAATTTGATGGAAATAATGTATATGCCGAGTCCAGTGAAAATGGTTTAATAAGTAGTAAAGGCTCAAGGCTAATAGTAAAGGCTCAAGGAAGCATTTTGAAATGCATAGAATGAAAAATGTGTAAAAATTTAAACCTACGTGTCTTTTTTTATACCCTTGCAGAGGGTATTATAACTTTGTCACGAAATGTGTAATGCATTGAAGGAGCTATCTCCAAGCCCATAAAGTATATATTATTGATCCATCTGTTTATATGCAAACTAGTCTCTCAGTTTTTAAGCTATGTGAATGCAAATTTTGTATGGAGCCTTCTTTTGTGCTGCCTGCAGAATCGGCCGGATCGGACAACAATATCATATAGCTTCTTTTTTTTTTATGTTTAAATTTTGGCAGCTCAAGCTTGTTATACATTATGCATGGAAAAAATTTTGATCATAGGGCAAATCATATATGACATACATATAGTTCCTATAGATATAGGTTCAAAACTTCTTGTTTCTCCAGGTATGTGACTAAATTTACAAGTTAAATGGAAAAATGTAATTTCTAAACGTATACCAAAATCATTTAGATCGGACAACTATATCATATAGCAATCGGTGCTAGAGTGTTTTTTTTTTAAATTTTAATCGAGTCTTGAAAGACGAGAAATTTTCAAGTTAGATTTTACAATATAATATAACTACCATAGAAACAAACCAGTTTGCAAGTGTATATAATCTTTGGCGTGCCGAAGATAGTTTTTGTCAAGAATTTCTCACTCTTTCCGTTTTAATACACTAGAACTTACTAAAATTTATATGTGTGGAATCTAAGAATGAGTAGCTCTGGTTTATTTCTGGTCTGATCGGGTCAATTTCTGTCCAGAAAAAAGCAGAATTGAGAGCAAACAATATATTCAACGTTAGTTTCTGCACACACACAAGTCTCAGTAAGGTTCTGTTTTCGGCTAAGACAGTGCTTGAGTTCGAGGCAGATAACCGCTAGATGGCGTGTGGTGCTGATGATCGTAATCTTAGCTCAATAATTAAGATACATATGGCGCATACATATAGATACTATATATGTGAGAATATGCGCTTGACTTACTTTATTATTTTTGGCTTTAAGGTTGCGATTAGGCCCAAAAAAACTTTCACCCGTCTCAAATTACAATCTCGCGCGCATTAAAATAAAATAAATTAAAGTTAAAAAAAAATAATTGAATGCCTTAACAAATTTCGCTGCGCTACGAAGGTCAACTGCATGAAATGTAATGAGCCGCGCAACTCTTCTCCAAATAGCTGAGCCACGTTTCGAAATTGCGACAGATAAACAGCATAATTAATATACAATGCGAATAACCCGTTTCAAGTGAAGTCCAAGTGGAGACCATCGAAATCCAAGCAAAACTCCAGCGACAATTGTATAATTGAGTAAAAAGGGCGCGTCCATTGCGCAAATCCGCCGCCTTCAAGACTCGACGACTCCAATTGAATCAAAAAAAAAAAAAAAAAAAAAAATATATATATATATATTCATACTTATACCAGAAAACAAAAACAAAAAACCTGGTCAAGGTCGCCGTTGGGCCCTGTGTGCGTATACTTAATGACTAAAGGCGCAGACACCGTTAGGCAGCCGCTTAACGCCTTCAATAACTCAAGTAGCTCAATTTGTATTGGTTAATAAGCAACACAAAAAAAAACCATATACATTTATATATTCGTATAAACATAAGTAGTCATTGCTGTAGTCTTTTTTTTAGCAACGCTTCGCCACGTTGTTATCGCTCAATTGCAACTTGAAAGTTTAAATAAGTGCGGACATAAAAAATGTATTGAGTTCAATTTGCATGGTTTTTCGAAAATTTCGAAATCACTGTCGCTGTTGCTGTTGCTGTTGCTGCCGCTGCTCTGCCCAAAACTTGAGAGCTTCCCAGCCCCTTCCCATCGGATCTCAGCCTAGCATTCGCCATGGATTACATAATAGCGTCCGGTCGCTGAGCTCTTGATTTTATGCTTGTTTTTTTTTTTTATTTCTCTTTTTGAATGTGTTGTACTCAACATGAGAGATGTATGAGATTGCCTCTATAATCCATATATATATATAAATAAAATGTGTATACAGTGGGCAAAAACCCATATTTTTACTGAAATATTATCCCAAATGATTAATTTTTCTATGCTAATACAAGCTTGTGGCTGGGATGGTACAGAGTTTGGGTTCGGTTTACGTGCTGTTTTCAGGCGCTTCATATGAATAAAACCTCTTTTGATAATTTTTTGATTTATTTAGTAAAGTTATGCACTAAAACTTTTGAACCAAGAAGCTTATCGGTTTGTGTTCATGTTCGATCGGTGGTTTATGCGAATGAAGCGTGTCTGTTCTCAGGTGTTTGGGTTTAAACCGTTTTGTGTGCTTGGCCTGTAATATTGCTCAGACTTCAAAACTATTCTCTCAGAACATTTGAAAATAATTGAATTTTTTCAAACTAAATTTTTGATAAACAGATATTGCCATACGTTGCCCAAATCAAAATAAAATGAAATCTGCAATAAATGTCGAGTTCATTTTAATATAAATTTCTCGTTTATTTATCCGATTTTTTGCCTCATTTGTTGTTGTTTTTGCAAAAGCCGTCCAGTTGCTGTGACAGCACGCCGCTCCCCAGGGTGCTTCCAGGTCAGAAGGGTCAGAATTGGCAGGTGGCAGCGTGTACTGGGAGTGACAGGTGTGCAGAGATACCTGCATGCCGCCGACAATAAATGCTTAATAAATAAGTAAATAAGTGAGTGCAATTGGACAGAAGGACAACGGAATGTAAATGGGTTCCGTTCGTAATGGACATCCACTGTGGGAATGTCCTTATGACTTGTGACTAGTAAAATGACCGCATTCTCTATTCTGATAGTTTAAATGGAGCATTAACCCATGCATGCTTTTTTGAATTTGAATTGTCTGGGAATTGGTACAAAAGTACCTCGTACCTCAGCTAACAGAACTGAGTCGTTAAGGCTAAAGGGCTGGACTCTGGCTCCTACTATTAAAAGCCTTGAGCGATATTTTTTCTTTTTTTTTTTTGTATACGTGCGTGGGCTTATCCCACGTTTCCACGTCCTACGTTTCAGCTGGCCATGATCTGATTATAATAATTCCAAGAAGGTGCTTTAGCTGTTGGCTGCTGTGCGAGCATCATACGCATATTACGTGTAATAACTGTGGTAACTGTCACGTAGGCCCAAACAGAAAAACAACAACTCCAAAAACGGCTAAGGACACTTGGCCACCTGACGTCACATACTTAAACTAATACTCAGTCAGAGGCTGTGGCAGAGGCAGACGAGAAAAGTGATGCCTCCGTGTGAACCATTGCAGTTGCGACAAATTGGGGCAGGAATCTGATAATGGAAATTACCAACAGTTTGTACAGCTGCTCATCATTAATTGCAGACGGAAGGGAGTATTGATTGCATAATCGAAACGCTTCTAATAGTTCCCATTAATAAAATCTATCTGTATTTAATTGCAATTGGCTAAGAAATAATTAAAATAATTGGAGTTTTCCAATAATATAATAGTCTGCAACAAATAATAGTGTATAAATTGGTCAAGATAAAAGAGTTATTCAAACTTAAAATCTATGAGATATAAAGAAATAACCAAACTACATGTTTAGCGAAAGGCTATCTTCGGCCCACCGATACTATAGGAACTATATAATTATAGTAGACCGATCGCAAAGATTTTTATCAAGATACCTTTTGGAAATAGGAAAGTTATCCGTACAACAACTTTTCGAGGCTATTTGATATAGTTGTTTGTACCAATAGGAATAGACAGGTGGATTGAGAAACATGGATATGTCGACTACTCTCATTTCATATATATACTTTACTTGACAAAGTTATACAACCCGCGGCAAGGGTATAAAGAATAGATAGAAAATCGATAAGAATTATATATTTAATGAATAATACCTTTTTTTTTATGTGAAGAACAATCGTTTTGTGGATTCTTTAGTCATTGGACCAAAAATATTATTATTATTACTGTTATTAAAATTATTATTATAGTTTATATGAATATTAAGGAAGTAATCCTATTCCTACTATCTATAGGGTTTAAGATAGTCGGATAAAAAGTTAGAGTTTATTTCTTTAGACCATTTTCCAATTTCAGCTCGTTAATGCTTTGGTAACAATCACTTCATTAACATACTCGTCAAATCAGCGAGGAGAGAAGCTTTAATGTCCTTTCTTGGGGCATGTCTAAAGTGATGCAACACTTGCCACAAATCAGAAAACTTTAGCTGCATATGCCCCCTTCTACTTCTGCTGCTATGTAAGTGCGAGTATTCGTAAAATCCTATGGAGGATGGCATTGCCACACAAAACCGATTTTCTGAACATGTAGCCCATCAATCAGAATGCCACGTCCTCAGACAGCAAATGTTACACTGAAAAAAAAAAAAAAAAATAATGAGTTAAGGATTTAACACATAAGAATCAAAAAATTTCATTTTTGTTTTTTTCTTTTAAATGTGTTAATAATAGAAAATATATTTTGGGTAGCAGAAGCCTCTGAACTTAAAGTTTTTTCAAGCCTTGGTTCATTATAAAAAATATTTTTAATTATATTTTTTAAACAACAAATTTATTATCTTTTCTTATTTTCATTTTTATAATAATTAAAATAAAACGTAATTTTTGGCTTTAAAGAAAGAAAAGAAGAAAAAATGCTTTATAGAAAAATATACATAAAACCCAAAGGAAAAGAGTCATATTTTTTTTTTCGGTGTAGCAGCTGGCTTATGACTAACCATTGCATGCACTTCATTTGTTATGGTAAGGCGGTAATTGATTTCTTGTGACCACAACAACAGCTCCGACACGAAGCCAAGCAAGTGCATGCTTCTTCCATCCGTGCGTCGGCATATGAGCATTCTTCTTCATTCACATTCGCATCCGCCTTCGCCTGCGCATCCGCATCCACATCCGCATCCCATATTAAGAGTATTGCTGTAATTTATGGAGTTGCCGTTGCCTTTTGTTTGCTGCTATTAGTGAAGCCATGGCTGGAGCTGTGAGAGTGTCGGGCAGCTTAATGGGCGTCTGTCCAGGAGTACACAAGACCAAGCCCTGAACCAGATATGTACAGCTGAAACATCAAGAGAATAACCAGAAATTTCAAATTAAATTAATGTCCCGCTCATTAGCTTCGAATGGGTAGCCAAATTGACGAAGTGTTCGTAATTGTATTCAATATCTCCACGGCAATCCATAGCATACATTTGCTCGTATTCGTAAGTAATCAATATAAGTTCATCAATTAACGTCTGCTTTCCAATGGGCCAGCCTAAAAGTATGCAATGCAATGCAGGCGCAAACACTTGAGCCATTTTTTATACAGTACACACTGCCTAACAACTATTAAGGAAATTACATACTCTGGAATTTTCTTAATAATGACAGCTATTTAATATAGTAAACCGATCTTGATAAGTTTCATTATTCCTTTCTAAATGATACAATAGCTGTTCCATCCGGTCTGTTGCCTGAGAGAGTAGCCAGCCAAGTCAGACTTGCAAGCGGACAGCCATGTAATCAATATATCTAGCTAATAAATGAAACTAAAATTTTGTTGGGTAGTGAACTCATTTTTGGTTCACAAATAAAATTGTTTCGTTTATTTTATTCCTTTAAATTTACATAAAACATTTATTGCTATTTGCATATGAATTGCATAATTTGCATTCCTTAAGTTCGTTCAAGTGTACAGGATTGAAAAATATTGAAACACACATATATATGTATATATATTCATGTGCGTGTTAATGCATACATACAAAAGGTGTGTGTATGTATGAATGTACGACTACTGCTTAAATATAGACATTGTCTTCCGAGTTCCAGTTTCGATTGGATTCCACACAAATATGTACCGCACACTTAAGTGGAGCAGCACTGAATTAAAACCCTTATCGTTAACTTGTTAACTTGTTAAGCGATCCTATTGATAGACTTTATTTCGTTCCATGGAATTCATTTGAAAGTAGAAATCGGAACAGGCCATTGTTGACGTTGTCTGTTTGCTTTACTTTCTTCTTTTTGTTCTTTTTGTTTAATGTTTGTTTTACTTGTAAAGGAGTTGGTTTTCTGTAAATATATATCAAGTACATAAGCGAGGGGTGCATCTACTGTTCTGGTTATTTATTTGTTCAGTTTCATCATGAACGGAATGAAAATACATCTATAAATATTGAGTAAATTGTATAGCAGCCAGCTGGTGCTTTCCTCCTTCATCTTAGACATGGTAATACTGTCAACCTTATCAATATGTATACGTATATATTAATAAAATAGTGATAAGCTCTATAAGCTAACTAACTTTCCTAGTCGATTGTATTCGTAGTCATATGTATACGAGTATATCAATTGTCACATTTAAACATTAAAGTATTGTATTGTAGTATGTTAATTATAGGTATATCGTACTTATACAGCTGACAGACAAATAGTTATACGGACGGTTTTACACGTCATTGTTTCACGGGATTCCATTTGGTTATTTTATTTAGTTCTTCAGTTTTTGGTAAATTCAGTAAGAGACATTTAAATATCGGGGGTTCATAGACACACATAAGATTCAAGTTGTATTCATTTTGTATTTGTAGAGTTTTTCAAGTACTGTGGACTCTTGTCCTGCTTATTTATCTAGTTTAACTCGTAATTCTATGGGGTTCATTGAATATTGTACTGTTAGGTGAATAATATGCGTATATTTTAAGCATTTGTCATAGGTTTCGGGTTAAATAGAGACAACTCTTTGCTGGGTATATTGAATATTGTAGTTCATTGGTTAAGTAGTTAAGTGGGATATTTGCTTTGTCGACCTCGAGAGAATTATTTGCTTATTATTAATTGATTATACATTTACATATACACTTCTATGTATAGATAAATACATATAAAATTCAGAGGAATTACATCATTTAGTTTTGTTTGGTATTGTATTTTTCGTATTGTATTTCGTATAAACATTGAAACGCAGCCCACCAGCGCGGGCAAGGACACAAGTCTAAAATTTGACAATTTACACTTAACATTTAACAATTAGAGTTTTTCAAGTAAAACAGCAATAAAAACAGCTCAGAATAGATAAGATACTCGTATCAATATTTATATGTATTTCTACCAATGTCTTGGCCAATTGCCAAATACACCAAATACGAGTAGTAGTAGTAGTAGTAGATATAGTAGTAACAGTATTAGTAATAATATATATGTATTAAGTACATATTAAGTAGTATATATCCATACCAAAACACAACTTACTTACTTGGAGTAGAATCGTTGACAACCACAGTTTCAGTTTCTTGCACATCACATTCTTGTATTACATTACAAATCAAATGGCTCTTATAGCGATTCCGTTTGCATCTGTCCCCATCTCGGCATGCCCCGATTTCTTTTATTTCTGCTATTTCCATTCCTATTAAGATTCCCCATTTCAATCCCATTCCCATTCCCATTCCCATATCCATATCCATATCCATATCCATATCCATATCCATACCCATTCCTGTCACTATATAGCATACTTCTTTGGGCCCGCGTCATCTGTGGCTGAGTTTCTCGCTCTCAGAGCCGCGGACTCTCCAAAATGGTATGGCTGGACATGACAGAATTGGCCATAGCTATAGAATTACCGGCCACCGATAGATTCGTATCATTTTTGGATTGACGACGACAGCATCGAAATCGTCCCTTATTATACAATCGCATCCCTTTGAAGCTATCAACAAAGGCCCGCCGAAAGCCGGAATTCATGAAACAATACGTAATCGGATTGCAGCAGCTCGATGAATAGGCCAATAGCTGCAGGAAACTAATTGTTGTATAATCCACATATTCGTATATTTCGGGCCCAATTAGCATAGTCACGGTATTAAGCACATACAATGGTGTCCAGCATATGAAGAATTCCAAAACCAGAACAAAAAGCATCTTAACCACACGTTTCTTGCTCTCCAAGCTCTTGCTTTCATTCGATCTGTGAAGAGGCATAAATAGCTAAAAATTCTTATATTAAGTTTTTCCATTTTTTAATTTACCTGCGTAGTGTCGCCTCCTTTATACGTAAAGTAGGCGTGGAGCCCGAAATCCGTCGCTCTCCACCTCCATTTGCCATTAATAACTGCTGCTGCTGCTGGCGTATCCTTTGGCCGCGGGGGCAGCAATCCACAGAACCACAGAGCTGTTGATGCAACAACAGCTGCTGCTGCATCAGCTTCTTCTGCTGTCGCACCGATCTGACTGATGCGGTTCGCATGTAATAACCGGGTCCAGACCCAAATAAACAATGATGGCTGCCGCCATGAGCACATGGCTCCGCTGCAAAGGAAACCCACAGAAAATTTATGAACAGATCAAAAAACGGCATGCTAAATTTAAGCTCAAGAATTCTTAATTTCAAAAATATAAGTATTTTTTCATTTCAAATTATGTATGAGCAGCATTAAATTAAATAGTGAATAGTGAATCAATCATTCATTCCAAATTCAAGCACGAACTGACTTATTGTGGGCCGATTAAAATGGGATTAAGTTGAACGAAGTAGTACGAGAAATTTTATACTAATCTACTCATGATTATTATAATTCATCATAGGATTAAATGAAGTCCGATTCAGGGTCAAATTCGGAACAGAACAGGAGAAATCAATTAAAAAACTGGCTTTAATCAAGAACTTCTTAAATGGCTTGTGGAATTCTAGGATTGCTAGGTAACGATACAAGTTTGTGCCTGTGCGCTCCTTTTTATATGAAATTAAATCGAAATAACTTTTTTATTATTTTTATTTTAATTTTATTTTAATTTTATTTTATTATTATTATATTTCTATATAGTAATGTATCGACACTACCAAAAAAATAAGAAAAATTTTAACTAGTGGAGAATGGGTCGTAACAGAATCAGAAAAAACAAGGTACAAAATGGAGGATAGATTAAATAGAAAACCAGAAATAAAATTTACCAAGATTTCATTTGATATATATTAAGCTAATTAGGCCAATACATATATTTTCTATATAAAATTATTGTTCAGCAATTTATAAGGATTACTTCGGTATAAGAGATCAAAATAAATAAAATAGTTCGAACACAAAATACAGAGCCTAAGCAATGCCAAAACATTTTTATGGTGAAACTATTATTAAAATTTATTAAATAATTTATTTCCAGCTCCGATTTGAGATCTGACGTGAACTCAGCTCATTTCTTAATAGACTAACATTTACGGCTCGTGTTTAATATCATTTCATGCTAAAAAATATTCTTTGAAGTAACTTAATATAACAAAATTAATTTTTATGACTGAAAAAACAAAAATTAAAAATAGTAAATTATGAATTATAATTCAACATTTCGGGCAGTCAATTGTTTTCGGATACAAATTGGTTTTTACTGATCACAGTGACTCTGCTTCTGCATCTATAGATAGGCGAGGTCTACCATTGTTCTGCTAAATAAAATATGTAGAATTTATGAGGCTAGAGTTGTCTGGCACCTTTATTGCAGTACATATTTCGTGACAAGTTTATAATACCCTCTCGAAGATTATACAAAATAGATCAAGGCAGGGAAGACTAATAGCAAGGAAAATGTACATGACTTCATATAGGACGAAGGCTGTTAAGCAAAGTATATACATTATATTTACAGGCAATGCACGCAATAAAAAATTGTATTCACTGCCCTTTAGGATATCAAAGAAGATATAATACGTTTTTATTTAGATAAATGAAAACGTTTTTATGGGCCTGGGCCTTGCATGGAAATGGCAATTCGGCCTCAGACCTATGTATGATTGGCAAAATTGAGTTAGCCATGAAAAATAATCTAGGGCTAAAAGCTTGCATGTTTGCTAATGGAATAATGTAAACGAATATTTGCTTACACTTTTCCAAATGCGAGTATTTTCGCTTGTGTTCGCGTGTGAAGTAACAAACTGCAATTGGGAGTTGAATAATACAGTGAAATCTCAATAATTAAAACGTAAGCTACAATTTAAAAAATCATCTAAAAATATTATAACATCGAATGTTCTAAATATCGGGGGTCTTCTGTACTGAAATTGGCAATATCCAAGTGATAGACAGCTGGCGTGTGGCTAATGAGCTGCAGTTAGAGTCATGAGAGGATGGGATTAGTTGAACAATAAATGCCAGCGATGTAGTCAGTTTCATATTGAATATTCTTTATAACGATGCTGCTGCTTCTGCTGCTGATCCTAGTGCTTGTTTGCGTTTTATACCTTCTGACCTGGCAGAGCACCTATTGGCAACGTAGGGGCGTGGCCGGACCTTGGGGCTGCCCATTGGTGGGCAATATGCTGCAGTTCACCTTCGGCTGGCGCTCCTATGGTGATGTCTACGCTCGGTTATACAAGTGAGCAGTGCACAAAAAAAAATTAAATGCAAGGGGCGAGTTTCAGCTAGCCAAACATTTGGATACCCTTGATATATATTAAAAATTAGTTTTTAAATTCCAAATTCTATGATAAATGACTCGTTTTTGATCAATTTAGTAAGCTTTAGAAAGGAAACCATTTTAAAACCGGTTCGATTTGCAATTTTCGGAGCCATTAAGTGCATCTACAAAATATTCCATAATTCGAACCTGAACCTTCGCCTGAAAAGGGCTTTGCTTGAAAAAAGAAACTTGGACAAACTGTCGACCCAAGTAAAAATAAGAAAATTAATTCGAACACATAATTCCTCTTTAACATATAAAAATAGAATTAATTTATATAAAAACTTTACAAAAAAATGGAAAGACTAAAATAATAAAATGTATATAAGGTGAATGGAGAGTAGAACCCAAGCCTTTTTATAGAGTACCAACCCTCGAAACGAACCTTTTCCAAAATTAGAAATTTTTTTTATTAATTACCACAGACATGTGTATTTTTCTCCATGTACAGTGAACACCCCACGCTGAGCTATGTGGGCATCTATCGGCTATTTAATGCACCTGCCCTGCTGGTGAGGGATCAGCAATTGCTGCGCGAGGTGCTGAGTGGCAGCAGATTTTCCAATTGTTCGGAGAATGCGTTGTGCCTGGATGTGGAACGCGACCCGCTGGCCAGCCAAAATCCATTTGTGGCATGCGGTGAACTGTGGCGACAGCGACGCGGTGAGCTTGTGCCACTTTTTACACCTCATCGATTGAGGCAGACGTTGCCACATATTGCTGCAGCCTGTACCCAGCTGGAGCAGTTCGTTTCTCAACGACTGAACCGGCAGTGCTTCGAGGCCAAAGAGCTGGCTACCCGTTATACGCTACAGGTGGTTGCCTCAGCAGTTTTTGGACTGGATGCACAGTGCCTCCAATTGGATGACGATGCAGAGGAGTGCGATTATAGCGAGTGGTTGGCACTCCTGCAACCATTGTTTCAGCCCAGCGCTTGGAGCCTGCTGGAAACTATAGCATTGTTGCATTCCAAGCGACTGGGCTGGGTGCTGCGCTATCGGTGGGTTCAGCTATAAATTCACACATATATTTCAACGCCTTTTCTTTTCAAGTACCACAACTTTTATGGAACACTTTTTGGTGAAGAATTGAAGCCAAAATCTTAGGCTATTTTGCTGTAAAGTTCACTTTATTCAGTCGATTTACTACTTAATTTCCTAGAACTCATTATTCCATTCATGTCATAAGTTTTCACGGACTTGTTGTCAAAAATTGCATCTAGTATATTCATTTGTTTCTCTTGTGTCGGAAGGAAAATATTTTTGTAATATTAATCACATTTTAATATTATAGGTATGTACCACTAACAATACAGAAATGGCTTCATCGTGTAGTCTCCGCCAGAAGCAATGGAAACTGTTTGCTGAATTTGCTCAGAAGTAAACAGGATGCTGATATTGAAGGACATGCAGCCACATTGCTAATGGAAGGTTACGAGACCTCAGCCATGCTTTTGGCCTTTACCCTCTATGAGCTTGCTCTAAATCCCTCAATACAGCGGCGGTTGCAGCTGGAGATCGATGAGGTAGCCCAGCGCCATGGAGGACAATTGTTGGGGCATGAGGCATTGGAGGCTTTACCATATGCAGAAGCTACGCTCTACGAGACGCTGCGTTTGCATCCAGCGATGCCTGCGCTATTCAAGCGTTGCACCGAGTCCTTTATGCTGCCTGCTCAGCATAAATTAAATGGAACAGCAGGCTCAGGCATGCTTGTGCCTAAGGACATGGTGCTAATTGTCCCTGTTCAGGCTATACATCTGTAATTTGCCAATAGTATACCTTAAATATTTATGAGATTCTTTATGACGCCTTTTCATTTCCAGTGATCCTACATTTTATCAATTACCCTGGAGCTTTCAACCGGAGCGTTTCTTGCAATCGTCTCCTCTCGGTTGCCGCTTTCTGAGCTTCGGTGCCGGACCACGTATGTGTCCGGGTATTCGCTTTGGAATTGCACAGACTAAAGCGGCATTGGTAACGCTTCTCCATGATTACAATGTCCAACTGGCTGATCTAAGACAGCCGCCTGTAGAGAAATCAGCGCTGACTTTTTTAACAGCCAGCAAGAGAGGAGTTTGGCTCCAGCTTCAGCGACGTTAATAGAATTCATTTTCATTTATTCAAATATTAAAAATATATGTAGACATATATTTATTTTTTACGTTTTCCCTTTTAATAATACTATCAATTTAATATATAATTTTATTTGACCAACTTGATTATTCTTATGATTAATTTTCTCAAAGATTTTAGAAGTGATATGGTTGGGGTTCAAGTTCAAGCAGATTGAATCAGAGTTCAGTTCATAGTTCTTGGAACAGAGGAACTGAACTGATCCTCTTAGAGACTCCTCAGTACCTCAAAAAGAGAATTTTCTTAGGTGTGTGGTGAAGGGGAAAGAAAACTGCTATGAAAGTTGAAGGAAACAGATTACCTATATAAGAAAAAATAATATTTGTACATATTTTATCGCTAAGCTCAGTAGGCTGTGAAATTAGTGGATATTATAGATTATTAGTGTTGAATGTGTTCTAACAATCGGAAGGCAATAATAGAAATACCTGAAAAATGAATAACCCGATGTTAAACCCAGTTGAAGGCGGAATGATTACCTGGCGCGTATGCCTACAGATCGTTCTATTTCTTCTGATTGTATTCTGGGGTAAGTAAAAAAAAAATATATATTCGCTTTTAAAATTGTCTTCATAAAAGTTCTATGTGCAGTGTGCCTCTGCGCCAAGCTGTGCTATGATGCAATGAAGACGAGCCCATGTGACGATTGCAAGCCAACTAATTCCACAGTGGATTGTTCGAGTAAGTTTTGTCAGATAACATTGGGATGATTCTGGTTATTCTTTTTCTGATACAGGTAAAAATTTACATCCCTACAACTTGTTTGGCGGCCGAGTTCTTGCCTTGCGGCACCGTAATGCATTTCTGGGACTTGATCGCGAACTCGTAAATAGTTATAGTAGTCGACTTGTGGACATTATCTACCGTACAGCCTTGGAGCATACCATTAATCGTAAAAGGCAGCTGGACTTTGAGCAGTGTCTGAAAGCCATGGCTGTTGCAAAGCTCAAGCAAACATCACAGGTTTATCTGGTCAGAGCGGCGGATTTTGTGATCATTAATCCAAAGGAATCCATAGATGCGAAAGGTAACAACTAGCCCTCTCCGCCCCTTTCCATACCATAAACTAAGTTAATGGAATTTCAGAATTGATTGCCGCTGATGACTATAACTATGAAAATTATGGGAAAGGTGACGTAACTGATGCAGAAGAAATTGCCGAAGACGAAGGTTAACAGGGTGTTTAAACGGAAATTCTCAAGGACCAAAAGCAAAAGAAAAGAGTTTTAAAATTAACCTATTTCTAAAGAAAAAAAATGTCCTTATACCAGTAAAAGCACTTAAGAAACAAGATGCAAATTCTTGAAAATTACTACTGTTCCACAACTGTATCATCCGCTTTGGATTGTATTGAATCCTGCGCCTTGCGCGAGCGGACTCCTTCTGTTTCTCCTGCTTCTCAACCTTGGGGGGGGGGGCCAGCTGAACATAGACATGGGTATAGTAATAACCAGCTCGAATGAGCTGCTTCAGCTGAGCGAATTGTTTCTTAATGCCAGCAATATTGGCTTTCGGAGAAACGAGCTTGTTTTGAGAATAGATCAGTATTGATACTTCAAATTCTTGATTCAATTTCATTTTTCAGCTGGAAAAAGGATACATTCTTAGTTCTTTTTTATTCTCTTACCTTGGTAGAAGGATTAAAATAATAAGTATAAAATATATTTATTATAATTAAATAATATAAATATTTAAACTTATTTTGCGATCACTTATTATCTTGTTTTCATTTCAATCCTAGCTTAAGCTTTAAATAATCTTAATTTGAGACTTGCATATTTATTTTATGACCGTATTCAGCTTAACCTGGGAGCAAGAATAAATTGCTCATAATTTATGAATAATTCAAGAATCTTTTGTTCTCAATTTAAGATCGAGAAAGCGCGTAGCTTTTACATTTTTTGTAGACGCTTTTCATTCATTTCATATCAAATAGATTGAGTATAAAGTCGTGCTGTCTTTTGAGCGAATATCAAAGAATTTCTGAATATTTTTTTATATAAAAAACAATTTAAACTTCATTTATGCCTACCAATTTGAAAGCCATAGCAACAGTTCAACTGAAGCTGAAGCTGCGAGTTTACGAGTATACTCGTTCATTGAAGTATTCGTATTTATTTTGGCCAACATATTCGTTATGGCCTCGTATACTCGTTTATTATACTCGAATTCTTAATGTCGCAAATAAGTGTTTAACGTCGCTAACCCACTTAAAAATGAGGGCAAATGGTGGCGTTATGGCAAATGAGCATAAGGCTGTAATTATATGGAACTTGGTTATGCAAATTGCCAGGGAGCGCGTTGAGCCAGCAATAATAAAACATTTCCCTGACACTTTTCCAACTTGAACCAACTTTTCATAGCTTTCTCTCTGGGCTAAGGATGACTGACTGACTGACTGACTGACTGCCTCCTGCCGGCTTGCATGACAATTTATGATACAAAAATGTTAAGTGACGGCAGTAGTGGAGCGAGAATGTGGCTTTTAAAAATTGAATAAAATTTATTGTCGCTGTGCACAGTGTAGAGAATTTATTTATTTACGTATGAGTGGGGAACGATAGGAACGATCTGGCCGCACTAATTTGCGCCGGGTTTCCTTTGGTCGATAAACGAGATAAAGGCTTTTAACGAGCGTTTAAATGCTCTCGACCCCCGCATAATTTACAGTATTTAATTTGACCCTTTCAGTTTGAATGGCATTGCGAATTGTACGGGTGGGCCAGTATAAGTAATATATAGTATAAATGGCACCCGAAAATTCAGCTAAAACAGCACAAATACCCAAAAATGGAACCCAGCTGTGTCTCTTCTTCCTGTGACAATTCATTAACAGTGTTTGGGCTTTGCATTTCAAAGCTCTCAAAATAAGCAAAGTTTATGCTAATATGCAATTTCTATTTAGTTGTTTGAGCAGATGAAAGATATAGAAACGGAGAAACAGGAAGGAAAAAAACGGCCAAGTGCCAAGTGAATTGGGTCTTTTGCACGTGCCCAAGCTAAAGGATATTACGGGCTTACGGGTCGACCTCTTTTCTGCTTTAATATAGCAGTACGAATAGAAAAATTAATTATTTAAGGCAAAATGTATAAAAGCAAAACGGAGTTTATAGTTCCAACTAACTATTATTTTGTTTTTAGTTATACGTTTTAAATTTTATTGTTCTGCTTAGAATCTTTAGTAGTAACAAATAAGCAATAAATTTGAATAGTATTCTGATTGAAACCTGATGAAATAAAAGTCTTGCTTAGATTTCATACTGAAGTATCTATAAGTTTTGATTTATTTCCAAATAAAGGAACCTCACGAAACCATTGAATTTATTCTTATCCAAGAAGATCCATTCTATCTTATTATTTTCAATTAATTAAAACTTCTATAAAATTTGAGACCAATCGATTTTTCTTAAGGAAGAATCTAAAAAAACATACGGATAAAAAGGATAAATTGAATAAATTTTATACTTGCATCGTTCTGCCGCGTTGCTTAAAGATAATTCAATACTATGATGAATTACAGTAATTATAAAGAGATTAACATAGGACTTCTTGTATTTCATCTAATCCCGATTAGACTTATAGGTCCATACTTGAATCTATTATGAATAGTGATTGATTCCTTTATTTAATAATGCTTATACGACTTGAATAAATTTGGCTTAAAATACCCTGTTAAATCGAAACGCCAAAAACTTGATTAAAGTTACAGTTACAGTTACCGCAACCCGCCTTTATGGCACAATTTATGTCAAAATTAACGCTCAGCTACTAAATTAAATTAAATGCAAATCAAAGGCAATTTAATTGGCTTTGGCTCTGGGTCTGGTTCTGGTTGACTGGAAGTTATCGCTCCTTGAAATCTAATTGAATTGTATGGGAACGCTATTTATCGTCGCGCAGCGTCTGTCCAACAGTGCGTATGAATAATATAGTTGGTCTGGCTTCATATCAGTGGAGCAGCACCCTTTGCGTTGTGGTTACAAACCGGTTAATGTCGCTGTCGCTATATATATAGTATATATTATCCTATGTGTGGACAGCTTTGCCATGCAAATGTTACTGCCAGGATATGAGAAGGAATAGGGAAAATGGCGACAGCACACTTCAGTTACGGTTGCCAGGACAAAGTTGTCGCGCATTCCAACAATTGAAGCTGACGCATGATTTTCACTATACAAATAATGCTTTCCTTTTACTGCTTCAGTCATTGAACGAATTTCGTGTGAGAGACCGACAAAATAGCACGCAATATTCCTATACATGTATATCTATATATATAAATATATATATAAATATATATATAAATATATATATGTGTATGTGTGTATGGACCATGACTATTGTTGCTAACAATGGATCCAAAGGGAAAACGAACGCAATAAAACTCAACTGAGAGACAAGCTGCCCGCTCTGAATATCAAATTTTTGTATTTTCTCTATACACATTCTAATTAAATTTTTAAAGAATTTTTAAATTACATTTTTTCTCTACAATTCATTTTTTGTATAGCTTTTTTTTGCAATTTAAAATCTATTTTTTATTTCGAGAGATTTCGTTTCAGTATATTTTGAACCGCAGACTTTTTTACTAATTTGTGTCAGCTTTCTTTTGGTTTAGTTATTAAATGATAATATATATTTTTTAATTCCACATAATTCACATGCAAAAAGTTTGACAGAACTGTGCACATGTCAATTAGTTTGCCAATTAAATTAAGGCAGATTTTTTTATTCAACTCGCCAACTCATAAAAAACATTTTTTCATCTCAATAAAATAAACTTGTGCTTTGCCTTTCGAGGAAAGGCAAAGGGACCCAAGACAGAATTCCTACATCCAGTTTTATAAACTGTTCTCAGTATTCATTTCGTAATTTAAATTTTTTCCCTGAAAAGGGACCAGCTAGTTTTTGTGATTTTTTCCAGGAAAACGGATTATATTAGATTTTGAAAGTTTTTTAATTAAGTTTTAGATAATTAAAGCCAGAAAACAAAATAAACCGACTGAAACTGCGAAACAGAGCCGGAACTATATCCACTAGATAAAATTTTTTGAAAACCGACATCCGGAACCGATATGCCAAAAAAATCGTTCCAAAACGGGTACTGTTTCGCTTCCAAGTTTTCTTCTTTGCAATTGGTTAAATCTCACATAATTCTTGTACTGCTTCGTATCGGCATACCTATATAAAAAACTATCGACTTAATTTCCTAGTTAGGAAAGAGGAATAAGAATTTGAATATTGTTAGATGCTTCCTATAGTAGCTATATGATATAGTTGTGTGATCTTAATAATTTTTGGTAGGCATTTAGAAGACATAAAACTTGTGGAGTTGGAGATGGGGTTAAGGGTATAGAAATTCATAAAATATGTGGTCGAACCGAATAAGTTTTTCAAACCGATTTGCAATAATTGTGAAAATAGTTTTTAAAAGTATTATATGCTCTAATCAAAATTAAATAAAGTATTTAATACCAATCTGAACTGACTTCTGTTCCACTTTTAAGTTTTAGGTTTTTAAAGGGGTAATTAATTGAGAACCAGAGATAGAGAAAATCACTAGCCTAGAGGATTAAAATTTGTGGGCTTTACATTTGTCAGTGAAATTATTTTTCAAGTGTAAACTGGAATAGGAACAAATCTTACCGAAATAGCACTGCTGAGCTTGTCCACATTGTTGCTGCTGCTGCAGAAGGTTATCCACTTGTCCGGGACACTCAATGTTAATGATCTCGTGGTCAGCACTGCCGCTTAATCCCTGGCGCATTTCCATTCGCAGCACTGGATGCGGATTACCATTGGATCGTCGTGAGCTGTTGCCATTGCTGCTGTTAGCGGTGCTAATGCTGCTGGTGATGCCTACATCCGGTCCGCTGCTTCCAAAATTCATAGCCCTTTCCTTACGCATGCTCACATAGAGAGTCTTCGTAATGAACAAATAGGCGAAACTGAGAGCCAGCAGGGGAAAGACGAGTAGTGCAAAGTCTAGAAAGATGTTATATGCTCGCTCGTAGCCCCAGGAGCCAGGTGGCCACTGCTCTCGGCACTTGCGCAGCCCTACAAACAAGAAAACAAAAAAGAAATTATACAAATCCGATCAGGAAATCTTAAAATAAAAGCACAAAATTTTAAATATATTGCTAACCCTGCACAGAAGTTGTTGTATATCTAGAATTCTATTATACAATATTGTTATATTAGGTGAAAGTCTTCACCTGTGTTTTACCAGTTGGTTCCAATATATATATAATATAACTGAAAAATTATACTCAGTTCTAGTTTCTCTCATTTGGTTGTCCTTGATTTTTGTTTTTTCTAACACTTACATAACTATTTAATCAGAGAGTCAGAGCTTGGAATTGCTGGCAATTTGTATTGAAATATATACCTTGACTGGTTGGCATTAGCTGGCTAAAAATCGCAATTGGCGCCATGCAAAGCAAGCTGCCCATCCAGATGAAAGCGATGATTTTATTGGCATGATTGATGGTCTGCCAGGTGCGAGACCTCAAAGGATGACAGATGGCATAGTATCGTTCACAGGAGATGGCTACCAGGGTCCACGAGGAGACGGCGACCGAAGCAGCTGTAAGTACAAGAACAATATATCCGATTAAAGCAGTATCTTCAATGTTAATTATTGTAGGTAAAACTACGAGTATATTTTAGTTTATTACCAGTATTATGCTCGGTGAAAAGGTGAAAAGACTCTTTAAGAATAAAGCCTATTTGAGCATCGGAAGTTGTTAAGCAATGGAAAAGTAGCCAATTCGTGGGATGCTTCATTAAAATGTTAATTTATGCCAGTTTTCGGTTTGCTTTGTTCGTAGCTCTATGCAAAACAAATGTGGCCCATTTAGGCCAGAACAACGGTAATGATAATGATACCTAGGTCAACTCTTGGCCAATGCTAACTTCATTTATATGCCACCGACCACCAGACACTGTCCCTGTCCTATACATCTCTTGAATAAACTTGGCCCGAATAAGTATGTACAATTAATCAAGGCAGCAATCGTTTCGCCAATGGTAGCTATTTTCGTACATTCTCAATTTCAAAAAATACCAGTTGCTTTTTTTTGTTGTGCTGTGAAGGCTCAAATAAAAATTTGTATGGGTAGAAAACTGAAAAAAATTTATACAAAAGCCGATGATTTTTTCTCCATTTTATTATATATAACCATATTCTATATAAATTGTTTTTTTTTCAATTAATAAGAATCGATAACAAGCGGAAGCTTTGAAAACTCTTAGGTCCGTAATAGCAGCAGGAAACAGTCTATAATATACTGCTGGAATTATATAAAATTAAAAATACCAATAAAGCAATAAGCGCTGTTTAACATTTTTCCGCAATTGGTTTTAAAAAGGGAAAAACTGTTGAAAAAAACAAAACTGAAATTCGGTAGACTGATCAAAGGAAAGCCAGATAGGCAGCCAGTCAAGCAGGAAGCCGAGCCACGGCTTTGTGTGCTGACTTACGTGGAAAGCGAAGAGGAAAAAAAATAGAAAATTCCACAAAAATTAGGTGCTCTGCGATTTGGACTCCGTCAAAAGCCGTTTCCTATATCCCAATTCGCTTTGCATCCTGTGGCATGCAGTTACTGGTAGAAGGCAAATACAGATACGCAGATACTCGTCGTATGTGATTAACAAAAAAAAAAAAAACCAGCTAGAAAAGCTCTAGGAG
Source organism: Drosophila repletoides (assembly GCA_018150835.1). Classification (NCBI taxonomy): domain Eukaryota; kingdom Metazoa; phylum Arthropoda; class Insecta; order Diptera; family Drosophilidae; genus Drosophila; species Drosophila repletoides. The sequence continues at coordinate 3,737,434 of JAECWQ010000225.1, read as the reverse complement.
AAAATACATTCAACTAGAAAAAACCCTTTAAGCGGAGATTCGATTCGTGGATTCGAACTCAGTTTCACTTAAGGCTTTGTTTGGACTTCATTTAATAAGAGAAATTTATTACTTTCTTCATATATATATTGATTTTTAGATCAAAAATGCCTATTCCTAACAGAATTTGAATCCGTAATATTATTTTTTAAGCAAGTCGTAAATAGGGGTTCAGCTGAAGAAATTTGGGTTCGAAGCGGATCGGCCAAAGCCATGTTTGGCCATGGACTAACCAGGAATTTGTACACCATTGTTTGGTATAGAGTGTATAAAGCTAGTAAGTCCTTTGAAGGACTGAAGATTACATACATAGAGGCTACAATAATGATTACAATCATCGGTTGTGCATATAATATATAATATAGTAGTCCGATCATGACGATTTTCGGTTAGCGTTTAGAAAACTCGATCGTTCATTCGACTGGGAAGTCATGGGAAACAAAGTTTTTAATCGATTGTTCCTATTAATATCACCTTTATGATGTAGTTCCTCGATCCGGTCGGTTCCGATTTATTTGAAACCTTCAACAAAAGGTGGGCTCCATTTTCATTGACCTACCTCAAAAACTGAGAGTCTAGTTTGCAGCCGAAAAGGGCTAAATCAACTCGTCTTCTTGTCCTGTTCATTAAGATATATACTTAATGGCATCGAAAATGCCTCCTTTAATATATATACATTGCAAATATCATTTCAAAGTTATAATACCCTTCCTTCACAAGGGTATAAAAACTGGGTATGGCGATTGGGAATGGGAGTGGACTGAGCTGAGAGCTACATTTTCTGTTTGTTTTCTTTTTTTATGCGTCGCACAAGTTGAGCTCTTTGTGTTCGTGGGCGGCTGTGCAGCAACCCGTTAGGTGGGCATGGTCGTGGGCGCAAATGTTAAACAAGCCAAGCTCATTAACAAAATTAAATTTAGCTTTGCCGCATTGCCACATTTCCACAGTGGCACAGTGCCGCAGCTGACCATGGTTCAATGAGCCCGTCCGCAAATAAAAATGCAAATTTTATGGAATTTTATGCTAAATATAAGAAAATTGGTACTGCGACAGCATCCTGAGCATCCTGTCAACTGAGTCAGATGAGAATCCTAGGTAGCACAGCTCGTAATAATGCAAACATACTATACAAACTCCAGGAGAGACCCAAAAGGCAAACTTTCAAGAACACTTGGGACCTGAAGTCTGAAACTGAAACTGAAACTGAAACTGAGACGGAGACTGAGTCAGGTCCAGGAAGTACAGTCAAGAAATATTTCTAAAAGTAAATTAAATTCAAATTTTATATCTCTCTTCTAGCGATTTTAATGTATTTATTTTCTTGGTTCATTTTATATATTGGAGTGTGTGTGTGTGTGTGTGTGGGGAGGGGGGATAAAGAGTGTGAAAATGAGTGGCTCGACTGATGGATCTTAAAGGAATCTTTAAGTGCGTTTTAGTATTCCACTTGTAAGCGCTTTGCCGTGAATAATATTACTGAAGCGTGGTAAAACTGTTGAGTTGGGTATGCACGACTAAAAGGTATTCTCGGCGCGTTTTTGTAATTTATTTGTGCGAGGTTCAATTATTTGTATACTCGTATAACCAATTAAATTTAATTGAGAAGCTCAAAAGTTTTATTTTTAGTATCAAAGAACAAATATTGACTGCTCAACATTATATTATTTTCATGGTTTCATTATGTGAATAACATTCAAAATTTGTAAATTCTAATTTACTTATCAATTTTTATTTCTATCCCAACCTTAGCTAGAGCTTCTCAAATTTAAAATAAATATTTCCAGGAATTTTAGTTTACTTATAAATTTTTATTTCCGTCCCAGCCTTGGCTAGAGCCTGGAAAATTTAAAATAAATATTTCCATAGAATCTGTTCGATTCTGTGTTGATTTTGTCTTTTTTTTTGCAATTCGACTTATATTGTTTTTATATAAATTGCTTATAAATATGGAAGCCATGAGTCCCATGTCAAATTTATTATTGGCTTGGAATTCGATCCAAAGGGATTAAGGTTAACGCGTTGAAGAACATGAGCCAATTGGGTCAACAAAATATATAAATCGTTTATTGGTTGTTATATTCTGCTTTATGCCGTTTAGGTCCATCAGTTGACACTGACCCTTTGGGATCCAGTACAAGAATTAAATTGGATTTACGACTCGCCTTAACTGGACGACACGAACATGAAATGTACATTTCTTTGACTAGTGGGACTGGAATGCTACGAGTAAATTACCTGAAATGGGGCTAAAGCTAGAGCTAATGCAAGCTTCTCTTTTTTTAGAGTAACATTTTGTGTTGCTGTTGCTGTTGCTGAAAGGAAATTGCAATAATGTGCATTCCACATGTCGCATTCCACTACTACCTCCCATCCCCTCCTCCACGACACGAACAAACTCATCCAAAAAAACAAAAAAAAAAAAAAAAAAAATCGTGTAATTTACCTGACAACATTTTCACAGTTTTGGCCAATTCATTTAATTTCGATTCATTTTATTTCACTCGAATCTGATAAATAGCCTTGGTCAAATGAATGTTAATATTTTACATTTAAAATGCAATTTCTTCAGAGTGGGAGTCTCTGATATATATATATATGATGAATGTACCATGAAAAGCTTCGCAATATGCGTGGGATTCGTAATTACGTCATTCATGTGGGCTCCCATTCGCCAGTGCCCAGTGTATAGCGTATAAAAGCCATATGAGTATATGAGTATACAATACATGCGTACTTATATATGCACACATATACCTCAGGCTTCAGTGGTAGATTGGCTTTTATCCAATTGCAACCTTTGTCACGAAAAGGCATCTCAGAAGCCTTGAAATTCTGTTTATTATTGATTTAGACGATGAGACAAGTCGATATAGGCATGTGCCTGTGTGTCTGTCCGTTCGTTCACCTGCAATTTGGTATGAGACCTTCTTATCGTTAGACGAGCACATCTGGCGGAACCGGCCAGATCGGACAACTATATTATACAGCTGACATATAGGACGGTATCGGCTTAACAGTTGTTACATGGAAATCTTGTTTGTTTCTAAAGATATTTCAAAATAGTTTATAGGTCAGATAAAGGATATGTGTTTTCTAAACTCACACAGAAAACTATCAAGATCGGACTACTATATCGTACATATATCTGAAATAGGAACAATCAATTCAAAAGTTATTATGTGGAGAATAATTCTATTTATCAACTAAATATAAATAAATAAAAAATTAAATAAATAAATTTGATAATAATTTTCATATAGTGACTTAAGTCTACAAGTTTATGTAATTCTTTCATTACAACTTTTTAATTTTTTTTTATCCATTCGTAGAAAAATTCTTATTGAATAGTTTTTATTATTGAATATTTTGCCTATATGTTCATTCGAACTATATGTATCAAATGACTCTCTAGCTCTTTTAGTACCCGAGATCAAGGCCTCTGGAGAGCCAGAGAGACGAATACAATAATTGCAAAAGTTCTGAGTAGCTTTATCTTTTCTTTGGAGATTATACTATCTTATTAGCTTGTTTAGTCTATTGACTAGATTCCATTTTCCATTCGTTCGAAGGGACAGTATTGCTCCATGGCTTTTCCATAGGAAGAACCGTTCTCACTTCCCTATAATTTTTCTGAATGTTTTGTGTTTTTTTTTAAAGATTTTTGAGAAAAAAATGTATATTCAGTCGATTTTCGATATTTGGTCATATTGCACCCAAAATCAAGACTTTAATACGAACAGATGAATACAATTAGATTGCAAACATTTTATACGATACGAAATGGCTTTTTTTTAAGTTCAATGTATAAATGATTTATGGAGTAACTTTTATTATTATTTGAATAGTTTGTTGTTTACAAATTTAATGTATGTTTTTGGTAATTGCCAAAAAGTGTAGTTTTCAGTTGAAAATGCATTTTAATTATGACTTCAAACAGTTAATTGTTGAACGAGATTGCAGTGTTAACTGGAATTCAGCTGAGCATTGTTAAAAGGGGTAAGTAAAGTTAAATAAAAGTTTCCGCAATCTCGAAGCTCGAATTCCAGTTGAAAAATGTAAGTAAATAGTTTTTGATGCAAACGTTATTGGTTTACCCAATACTCTCTCTCTGTAGCCACAATTGAAGCAAAGTTTTCTGTATTTTTGGCATTTACATCCCCACAATTCCCTCGTTCCCTTGAGTGAAGCTTTAATAGCTGGTCTAGTCAATTTGTGTGCCAACCGCAAGTTGCTAGCTACATTCAATTTAACCTCACACCACAGAGATTCAACTTCGAACTGGGTAACTTTTATTCCTGGTATATTTGCCAAGGATCGAGGGTTGCTGTTGTCAGGCGTCACGGGCAATTTGGCTTATCCATCAGGCTCAGGTGCGGCAAGCCCAGAAGGCGAGTGCAATCCAGTTGAAACCGGGCTATTCAGAATACTATAGTGTATTTATTTTGTATCTGCATTCGCATCAAAAACATTGCTAAAAATATGGCTTGTAGTTAAATAAACTGGTAAGGAAGAGCTATCTTCGGCGCACCGAAGTTTATATATCTTTACCCCAAGCGTTCAGCTATAAGATGCAGTAGTCTGATCTTAATAATCTTCAACCAGCATCAAGGAAATACACCTTTATGCCAGTAAGTTTTGCTAAGATACATTCTTTTCGATGATCAAAAATTTGTGGGGACGGAAATGCGTCCATCTATGCACTGCAAGCTTAGTGGCAAAGTTATTATAATAGTATCATATATAGTAGGTATATATAGTAGTATCATAAACAAATGTCAGCTACAGAGAGAGAAAAAGCAAAATACACTTGGAGTTGGGAGTCCATGCAGAGACCAGGTAACACCATAGAATATGTTTGCTCTGCTCTCAAAGCAACAGTTTATAAACTAACAATTAAATGTGCCCTGGTCGACTAGTAGATGCTCTATACTCAAGTAAAATTACTCTAACGTAATGCAAAATATTCATACACACAAAAGTTGAGAAAGCATTGCTCAATTTTCAGACCTGTTCGTACTGTATTTTCGAATAATTTCCGATTAAACCAATTTAGATAATTGGATGATTGGAAAATTAAATTATACACGAATTTTAATATAATGTATTCTATACATTTCCACATTCTTATTTAAATGTAAATACTCTATTTCAGTTCAAGCAAGGGAAAGTAAATATTATTCTTCTTTTTTTTAGGGTAGTTGTAAAATTGTTGTATCTTTGTTGTACAACTTGAGTTGTAACAAAATAATCGATGTTAAAAGTATAAGAAACAACTGAGGAATATAAATTCTGCAAATGTAGTAAAGGTTATTTTGAAATAGTTTAATTACTTTATGCGTTCGGCTAGTTTTTAACTCTCTTGGCACGATGTAGAAGAGTATAAAAATGTACAGCTGGGTCCAATTAAAGTGGCCAAGTATAGAGTAGGGAACAAAGAAAATTTAAAGTCAAAGTTTCTCGTAAGTTTTCGACCCCTCAGGAGGCCAAGGAATTTGATATTTTCAGAAAGTAAATTGGTCAGTGAGTAGCTCAAATACTTTCTACATTTTCTCCTTATTGCAACTCATTATAATCTTAACAATATTGCATTTGTTATTGTAAACTGAAGATAATTTTAACTATTAAACAATGAAATAAGCGGCGAGCAGATTATGAAATATTCTTCTATAAATCATTAATATAATTTAAGTATATTTAAAAAAAAAATATCTTTTAACCAATAAAATCTTGTGCTAAACTTCAATTGAAATTAGGCGAATAATGATAACATTTATTTCATTAAGCAAGGAAAGAATTGGTAAAATGAATCCATGTCCTCTGTAGAACCCGTGGTAATGGAAACTATATCCACAATACGGAATATGGTTACCCTTCAGAACGTATTAATAACATTCGGAAAGAGTTAAATATTCAGTCATGTGTGTAAGCATCAATATTTGTTTGCAATTAAAACGTGATTTTTATACCCTTACAGAGAGTATTATGACTTTATCACTGAATGTGCTGTGCATTGAAGGTGGTATCTACCGACCCACAGAGCATATAGATATTTTATTGATTACGGCGATTATACGGGTCGTTATAGCCGTCTAACTTCTGTCCATTCGTCCGTCAGTCCATCTGTTTGTATCAAGGCTAACTGTTCCTCAGTGGTTCGCATATAAGATGACGAGACGAATTGATATAGCCATGTTCGTCTGACCGTCCGTCCGTCCATCTATTTATATGCAAACTAGTCCTTCAGCTTTAAGGTGTCTTCTTTTTGTTGTAGGCAGCACACATGTCAGAACCAGCCGGCTCGGATAACTATACCTTATAGCTGTCATAGGAACAATCGGCTCAAAGTCCTCATATAGAACACTATCTAGATATACTACTATATCTTATATGTATTTGCAATTGGAACAAACGGTTAAATAAAATAAATTTAGCAATAATTCTTCAATGTAAGAGTATCTAATCTTCGACGTTCCGAAGAAAGCCTTTCGCTACTGGTTTTTTTTTGTGTTTGTCAAAATTGGTCTGCAATATCCGACAGGTTTTCCGCCTCCCATACAAAATGATACATTGAAATGACTTTTGAATTTTAATTGGAAATTAATCCGTATTTTCTATCGGAATTGGCTGCGTATCTGCGATATATTCAGTTGCTGTTTATTATGGCATATTTCGCCGTATAATTTGCTGCACCGATTTTTTGTTGAATTTCCTCTGCAATTCCATAAAATTATGCGCCATAAAAAATTGGCTTTAAAACTTAGCCTAACTAATTAATGATACAAATTAAAAACGCATGTTGATAAAGTGTCTAACAGCTTTTTCTAAGAATAACCAAGAAGAGGAAATAATAAATGATACTTTACTTTGGCCTTTTTATGATAAATGGCTGATACGACTGAAGGAAACCGCAACTTTTGAATGGAAGAAAATATACTTGTCTTATATGCCCCTTGTTCCTCCGTTCGGTTGCTCATCAGCTGTTTTTCTTAACAAATGGGCTAACTACATATGAAAAACCTTGATTAAATTCGCCAAATTTTTCACATAATTTATCAAAATCAATACTGAAGACTAGAGTATATATTTAATTACGCAACTGTATTCATATTCAGCCATAATCAAAGGGAATTGTCATTATGGAAACTATTACACAATTATTCCGTGAAATTAGATTAGAATTTAATTACATGCAAATACCTGAAATCATTGCTTCAGATGTTAGTATCAATTGGCATTTGAAGCGAATTTACTGCTCTACACTTTGTGCTGAATAAAACAGAGGAAAATTGGTAGCATTTACATGTCATTGGGCTATAATTAAATTAAGTCAAAAGGGAAGTATTCGCACTTGCATAATGACTAATTAAAATGTTAGCATCAAATAGATTATCGATTTTCGGCCAGTCGAAAGTTGCATGGAAAGCGTACAAATTTGACAATAATTTCTTTTGCATGCCCTTGCGAAGGGTATTATAACTTTGTCATGACGTCTGGGAAGCACTCCAATTGTAAGTAACCCAAGAAAACTATGTCTGATATATGGGAAAATATGTTTATAGAGGCTATGAGAAAGAGACGGATAGACAGACATATATATGTGCATATATGTAAATTGAGCAGGATCATCTACCGATCCTATGAATCTCTTTCCGTCTGTCTATCTGTTTGTTTGTCTGCTTGTATTTAAATATATATATATATAGTCGGCACTGCCTACACAAACCAAATATACTCCGCATAAATCATTTGTGGCATACATGAAATCGCATTCATCATAGCTATGCACATAAGAACTCATCAAAATTCCTGTCCTGGTCGTTAATGTGTCGTTGTCCAGGACGACTTTTTGTTTATATCCATATTGGGAAATGTTGGGGATGCTTTTGGTCATTGTTTTTGATTTAGTGGCAGGATTCTTGTTGCCGGCTTCGTAGTCATAACTGCGCTTTTATGGACTTAGGCTCAGTTTCAATTTAAAATGGTATCATGGAACGCATGCCTCTGTCCTGGCTACGAAATGCTCATTCGGTCTTTATGCTTGTGTGAGTATTATCAATAAAAATCATTTCAAATTTTGAGATAACAATAAAGAATGGCAAAAGAAAAGTTTCGGCTGTCAGAAAATACAAGAAAAAAGCAAGCACCAAGCTTTGCCCGACTTGCAGGTACCCTATACTCGAGTCTATGCCTAGTGTCAGTGTGAACTTCTTTGAATAAATTATTTCTCTTTTATTTTTTATTATCATACCCGTAATTTATGGGAGAATATGTGAAATTATTCTCATTTGGCATATTTGTGTTTGTACAGGGTATGCAAAAGGAAACTGTGGCCCAATTTACTCAATAGACATATTTTTTTCCATATAGTATATGAGCGTATGGGTTTTTTCTCTGCTTCTTACGGTTGCCGCTTTTTCCATCCCGGCCGGGCCCAACTTTGTGTCCCGAAATTGTGAAATTATATAAGAAATTGGTTTCCATTGTTTTTATTGACGAGGCAAGGCAAGGCAATTCCGACCAGGCCAACAGCACCAACTGTCACTCCATTTGCCAGAGGCTCAATTTTATTGGCTATGCGTGTTACTCATGCGGGGGCCCCACATTTCAAATGAAGTTATAAAGCATATTGTAAAACAACAAATTAAAATGTCTTCCATAGCATGGAACCAACCTACCTATATATATTTTTATACATACACATATATATATATATTGTACACACTTGTATATAAGCTGATAGAGAATATTGGTAAGAAGGGCTACTACAGCTATCGGCATGCCCAGCACTCAAAGAAACTTGCATTTTGCTTCAAGAATAGCTACAGAATTGAGTAATATATGAATATATCGTATATGATTAACCGATTTTAGTAATTCCTCATTTGAATAACAGGTATCCAATTCTCGATCCGTAGTTCCAATGGACACTTTCAAATTATTACAATTTTTGCAAGAAGCTCTTATCTCTATTATCATAATTTAATAATACAACTTTTATTATGATAATATGAGTAATTCAATTTTAATTTTCTTTTTTTAGTTCGGCATAAAAAAGATGGGTCTAGATATTTGAATATTTCTCGCCCGTGATTAATATATTAACCGTAAAAATGGTGAATTCTTTCTTTTTCCCAGCTTTTTTTTGGTTTTTCGAGCTTTGTAGCTGAATTACAAGTAGATCCGGTAAAACTCACAAATATAAAACTGTGATTGAAGTTAATCAGTAAATCAGAAAAAGAAAAATTGTAATCACTTTTCCCATGCAGCATCTGGATTCTTCGACAAATTTAATATTATATGAAAATAAAAGTGAGCTCGATCGGTTGAGTAACAAAAAATATTGAAACAATTTTTTTCGGCTTGGGTGCTGAATTACCCAAAATCCCCTTCTACATAAGTAAATCAGGACAAAGTGTAAGCGGATAACATCAGTTTTATATCGATAAAGCTATAGAGGAATACAACTTTAAATATGCAGTATGCAACTCATTGTCTGCATCTTTAGCTATTTTCTTCAATTTTCGAAATATTCATTTATGGAAACAGGTATTGCCAGTACCCATTCAGCAGTCCAGATATTCATAAATGCCGCAAAACGATGATGAGTGGGGTTTGCGATAGCGGAAAGCAATTGGAATTACCATTTGGTTTACGAGTGCATTTGATATATTTTCTATCAATTCGGATTAGTATCAGCAATCAAATGGTGGTCAAAGAAATGGTGTAATTAATATTTGTGTATTCCCAATTTCAAATTCTGGATTTAATGTTTAATAAAGTGATGCCCCAATGCAGAGGTCAGAATTCAAGGAAAACCAATTAAAACCAATAAAAGTGAATCAAAATTATAATCAAGTTTTGAGTTCACAATTTTTAGTTGACAATGGTCGAAAATTAAGACGCTTCGTTAGTCTTTTTTTAATTCCCAGAAGTTTTTGTTCATCACCTAAATTCAAAGAACGCCCTAAAATATTTAATTTAATTATCGAATATTCAGTGTTTGGCTCTCCCAATTTGTGAAGCATTTAAAGTTTGTGTGGCCTCTAGTTGATGTACTTAAATCAATGCCAATCAATGATTTATGCCAATTAAATTGATTGAAGAGAAACAAGTTATAAACCAATTATCTGAGTATTGAAGCACATTTATAATCGAAAATTTATATTAAATTTGAATGCAGGTTGGATGCAGGTCAAATTTCAGGTGAACGCAAAATTTCATTTGGTATTCAAAGTTTATTGAGAACAAAGAGCTACTCATAGATAGTAAGAAGATAAATTTTCGCAAGCACCAATTGGGCGTGGACGCTGTAAAGGCTCAGCCTTTGGATATTCGCAGTCCAAAGCTTATTTTTCTTTGCTTTTCTTTTACTTTTCTCAGACACTTGAAATGCAGTTCTTAAGTTTGTCTGAGAGCAGCTGAACGAGATGAGAAAAAAAAAAATGTCTCTGCAACTATTGCTAAGTAAATTCCTGCTATTCTTGTTCTAGTTTTATTTGACGATAAAGTTTATGTACCTCTTGAGCTAAACAATAGATAAGTTTTTACTTTAATACCTTGTGGAATAATACGAAATGCAAACCTTCTGAGGTAAAGAAAATGGGACAGACGACAAGTAAATACTGGTATAAGAGCTTGGGGGCCAATCTATTAAAACAAGTTAGTAATTGTTGTTGCCATGACAGATGGACAGATGGATCGAAGGATGAATGAAACGAAGGCTATATGGATGGATGGGCGGCAGAGCTAGGTACCCAAAACTTTTGCAATGATGTGTAGAAAACTTTTTTCTCGCTTGCAATAAATTGAAAAACAAATTGAGTACCAAAGTGGTTCAGTTGAGTTGAGTTGAGCTGAGCTGAGTTGGACTAACGTCAAAGTGCCACTTGACCAGCTGTTGGTGGCATGCGTCAGTGCGAAGTTTTTGGATGAAATTCATTTCATATCCGTTCGAGGCGCTAGGAACTCCGCTCAATTTACTCGAATTTCGACTCATATATGGCGAAGGTCAAATGCCAACAGCAACTAAAGCAACGACTGTACTTCCAAGCCAATGTGGATGAAGAAGTTCTGCTTTTATGGTAGTGCTATGACTACGCATATGCTTATCAATTTCCACCATTTTCACAGATATTTCCATCTTTACCAAACCAGCAAAAATCAGAGACTGGCACAAGTTTAAATTGCCGTAAGGCAAACGTTTTTTACCTTTAAAAAATGGCAGCTCATTTGTATACCTTTTGTGGCATGTGACAACAGCAAACACACGCGTGCGAATATATATTGAAAAGCCTCCCTTTCGCTCTCCTTCTCTTCAGATTGAAGGGTATATTTCATGCAAATATGTATATATATTTACATATATACTCATATATGCGAATTCCCTATCGTGCTTATTAGTCGCACCTTGATGTGGACCCGTTCATGCTGCGCGTGTGTATTTTTTTTTTGTGTTGCTTTTGATTGGGTATCAAAGAGACTATAAAAATATAAAAACGAAAAAAGGACAAGCAAGGAAAGGCTTCGGCGCGCCGAAGATTAGATACACTTGCAAGCAGGATTGTTCCTATGGCAGCTACATATATGATATAGTAAATTCTCATTAAGATATCTTGAAAAAACATGAAACGTTTTCCATGCAACAATTTTTTAATTCTACAGCAGCTATATGATATAGTTGTCCGATTCGGTCGGTGCCGTTATATGTGCTGCCTGCAACAAAAGGAAGGCTCCATACCAAATTTCATCCACCTGACAGACAGACTGACGGACATGGCTATATGTCGTCTCTTCGTCCTGATCAATAATATGGTCTATGGAGTCGGCGATGACTCCTTCAATGCATTAATACGCTTCACCAGTGTAAAACAAACAAAATAACAAAAGGATGAAATCTGTGAGTTTTTATAAAGGCTGTAATTACTTTCAGCCAGGTCAAAAAAAGAGGGGAATAAAATAAAATATCGATACTGTATCGAGCCAAATAAATCAAATAAAGTTAAATTTATTGCCAGTTCAATATTTTCAGCCATATATAAAATTTGACTGTTAACTTTGCCACTTTTTTAATTCAAATCAAAAAGGAAAGGGAAAAGATGATTGTAAAATGAAATATCAATTTAATTGAGAGCTCAGTCAAAAGTGCATATGTTGATATCCCACGTCCATTAGAAAAAAAGGGAGGCCTAGAAAACCTATTTTTTCAGGTTTGTGGAACTGGTTGCACACCAAGCACCTCAAATGGTTAGCTGTGTTTGCTTTTTTCAAATTACATATTCAGTTTTAAAACAAATTTAAATACAACAAAATTTGCATAGTGGTTAAAAACAAAAAAAAATAAATAAAAAAATAAATAGGCTAAATATATTTGGCATACATAACTGGAAAATATTTCTGGCTATGGAGCATACAGGCTAGGCACCTAAAATGCTACAAAGGCCCCAACATCAGGCTTATTCACCTGGCAAAAGTTACAGACCCAAGCGAGGAGGAAGGATGTCGTCGACGTTAGAGAAAAATTAATGCTGAAAATGTTTCATGATGCATAACCTGTAAGCCTGGGTGGCAGCGAATCCTGTGGAAAAGCAGGGAAGCTGGAAAACTGTGTCTGCGTTGTGGGTGTGGGTCTGCTTGAGAGTATGTCGCATTTTTGGTTGGTTAACTCTTATTAAAAACTAGGGGAAAACAAACACACTGAAAAGGCATTCTTCAAGGGAAATAAATTTATATGAAAAGCCACACATGTTGCCATTGGGTTTGGTTAAGTAGCTAGCAAATAGGAGTGGGTGCTTAAAACTTAATCCTTAGCGAACAAGATTATTTAATCTAACAGGCTAGTTGCGAATTTTTCCACAGCTGCCTAAAATTGGATTGAATAGCTAACCGCTCCTATTCCTATTCCTCAATTTTATCCGGCCTGTATAATTTTCTTTTAAATTTTTACTAAATTTATTGGTATTTTTCCTAATAATTGAAATACATCAGTTTTGTATCCCGCTGGCTGGCTGTTCCGCTTTTTACCAAATCATTGATTTCAGCCAACTTTAAGGAGCATAATCGTAAAAAAACCAGGGCTATTTTGGTCTTCAGTTGGACTGGGAGGCGGAAAGGGTCTGATAAATTATCGTTAAGTGTAAAGTCGAGACAATGATTAAATGTCAGCAGAATCTTTGATAAAAAACTTATTTTTTTCCAAAATAAATTGGAAAACTTTAAGCTAGTTTCTTGATTCTGCAAGTGGGTTGGAAACTGCTTTGCACAGTTCCTTTTCTTTTAACTTCTTTGCAAGTTACTCCTAATGAATCCTTAATATACAAATAATGCATTTAAGTGCATAATTTTTCTCATTATTTGCGTCTGTAGCATTGGGAAATTCTTCTTCTTTTTTCTCTTTTCTAATTGAGAATTTACAAATTTATATTGTGGCTCGTGCACCTTCATCCTCTTCGTTATCCTCGTCTTCATCTTCATTTTCATCGTTGTCGTCGTCTGTTGCGTCTTTGCCATTTCCCAGCTTAATTAATGGCCTCTGATTTTTTTTCAGCAACAAGGAAAAAAAGTGGCACAAATATACAAAAAGAAAAACGAAAAAGAAAAAAAAAACCAATTAATTATTAATTTGCTTGCTGTCAGGACTTTGAATGAGAACAAGGCCATTGGACGGACCAAAGACTATCGCAGCGGGCCATGTCTGGCGTTCTTCTATGAATTAAACTAAAATGCTGCTTTACTGCTTACATAGGCTTACACGCCTTACCTTATATACAGCAAACAAATCTAGAGTTCTGAATTCGCAGCGATAACAATCGATTTTAATAATCGATTAATTCAATAGCACGAAAGTATTTAGTGTCAAAAGTCTGGATTTTGGCCTAAGTATACGTAAGTTAAACAACGAAATGGTTTCAGTTTAATTAGGAATGAATTAAAATGAATACATTGTTGCGGTCTAATGAATAAATCTTGAATGAACTCAAGTAAATAATCCGATTTAATTCTTGAATAAAAGTAATACATGAAGCAGACAGTTAAAATTGTATTAGCTCTAGTACACGTTTCCTTTTTAGGATGACGAGATGAGTTGATATAGCCATGTCCGTCTGTGCGTCTGTCTATATAAGCATTCTCTCAGTTTTTAAGCATTTATATTATATATGTGAAACATAAAGGAACAATCCATTTAAAATTTGATGTTTTTTTGTACAAGATTTCATCATGAAATTTAGATGTTGTATGGAATCATATGTTTTCTTATTGAAAACAAAATGTTATTGAGATCAGAATACTATATCGTATATGTGGCTGCCATAGGAACAATCGGTTCAAAAGTTCTTCCATGAAAAGTTTATATGCTTCTTACTTAAATGCTGGCTTAAAATGATTAAAATTCGACTACTTTATTATGTAGCTGCCTTAACAACAATCGATTGATTTAAGATTTATTTAATGCTACAAGACTTGTGGTTCATGAAAACGTAAGTAATCGGAATTTTTTTTTTTTGCTTATTGTATTTTTTGCGATTTTATTAAAGCCAACAAAAATCGTATGGCATATTTATTGAGACACCGTGCTTAGCTTCCTGGGAATGGTACAAGATGTTCGCATTTTTCTTTGGCAATTGACAGCCGTCATAAGCCGCGGAGATGGGAATTTGCTTGAGGTTTGAGGTTTTGGCCGTATTTGGGATTGACAAACAAAAATTGAAATTTTGGCAAGCAAATTGAAATTGGATTTCGAGGACTGGCAGATAACCGCATTCCATGCCATATTCCCATATTCCCATGATCCCAGTAGTAGTCAATAAACTCGTAAATCAGCTGGCAGGATTCAACTTTTTGGCTTGCAATTGCAACGAATGTTGCACCTTGACATAATGTTCTTCATAAATTCGTATGACATGCCGGCCGGCTGGCCAACGTTGACATTTATAAATTTACGAGCCAGTTGCAAGTCGATGCCATGCAACAGATGTGAGCTCAGTCGGACCCAAGGCTCTGCCAGACTTGGCTGAAAAAAACAGGACATAGCATAACAGAAGAAGTCTGAAGGTTAAGGGCTGATGGCTGAAAGCTGTAGGTTTCACAAGTGTTTGTATAACAAATTGCCATATGGCGTCGACTGTGAATGTGAGTGTTTGAGTGCTTCAAGTGTTTTGGGTATGGATGATGGGTGGTTAGGGCCAAATTGTTTGCTTGCCATTGTTATTATACTGCTAATAAGTTGGTCATGTGGGTGTCGACTCGAAAGATGAATGTCTGAAATGAGCATGCACGTAACAACAATTTCACCAACCAGGCAACCCCAATACAAACTTCAGCAACAAAGTAAACAACATTATAAACATCATCAACAGCAGCAGCGGCAGCAGCAAGCAGCAGTGGCAGCAGAAGCAGCACCGGAAACGGAAACAAGTCATAAAACTGCAGAGCCTACAATGAAACGCCAACATACGACGCACAGTGGGACATAAGTCAAAATGACAAAAATAGAAACTGAGGCTAAATACAAATAAAATTGCGTTAAACGAGTTTATTGTGCTTCAAACAAAAATATAAATAAATTTTAAATATATGCATACAAAAATAGAACATAAGTATTAGTATTTTGCAATTGCTTCTTTCATTGAATTGATTTGATTTTTCTTTCCTTTTTTGCTGTTAATATAAAGTTCAAACAAAGAAGTCTAGAAGAAAGTATAAATAAGCTTAAACTGTTTATAAATTTTCAGGTTTTTCCTAGCATTAAAATGAATTGTAAGAAACAGTATAAAGCTCAGCTTCGTTTTTCTGAGTGTAATAGCTCGAATAGTTGGCCCCCAGAGTGCCAACAAATGTATACATAGAAGAGAAAACACATCTTCTTAAATCCTTGAAGAAAGATGTTAAGATATTTTAAAATACACACGCACACAGACAGACAGACAGGCAGACAGACAGGCAGGCAGAAACTCTGTAACTGGGGACTGGGAGACATTTGCACATTCTCACAGATTCATTCAGATTCACATTTGCAGATACTGGAAGGACTCACGTTACGCTAAGACTCGACTAATTCGCATCGAAAATGAGGATTTTCCTCGTATTATCCAGAGTCATTGTTACTTGCTTGGCATTTGCTTTGGCTTGGGCTTTGGCTTTAGGTTTGGATTCAGCTTCAGTTTCATCTTCTGCTACGGCTTTAGCCTTGTCGTTGAGGTCCTTTCAGTATCTGATTCAGTATCAGTATCTGAATGTGTGCACTCAAGCACTGAAATTTATGCTCTGTATTCAGTATTCAGTTGCTAGATGACAGTAGTAGTGGACTCATAAATAAATTGCTATTTCTTTGTTTCTTTCGAACTTTCTTTTTAAGTTATGCAATTGCTAAAACATGTCCCAAAAATGAACATCTCGACTGCGGGTCATCAACCCGAATATGGCTACAAGCGGTTTCAACCAAGTAAATGAACTTTACCAATTGATAAGCGATTGTGACAGGTGCCATAAACATTTCACTAAGCTTCTGTTAACATGCAGCAAATTGGCATCGGACCCAACAAACCCAACGGCGAAAGGTAATGAAAGACAACGATGATCGACATTTAACCGCAGCTATACACACAAAAAAAATATGTACAAAAATTTTGAAACTACCAAAATTATTGCAATTCGTTCATAAACACAAATTATTAAAATTAAATAGAACCAACTTTCTTTTGTTACCAAGAAAACGAGAAAATAAGACAGTGAAAAAGAAGTTTCCTCTTAATTTGAGAGCAGTCTCACAGTCAGCTCACACTATACTTTTCATACCCTTTCAACTAATTTTTAGCTAGTTGGGTGGACCAAATCCGATAAAGCTTTGGCTTGCGGCTTGATGCAAGGGTGGATTATTTTATAGGTTCGATTTGCGATGCAGTTAAAAAGACCTAAAAGTTTTGAATGAGAACCGATTCAGAGGGGTTCTTGTTCAAGCTGCTTAACTTCACAAAGATATTTTAAGAAACCGGTTCAAATTTAATCAGACAGACGGACACGGGTTGGAGATGTCTTCTTCAATGTATTACGCATTTTGGGACAAAATTATAATATCCTCTGCAAGGATATACGCAAATGAGAACGAAGCTCTAAGGCCTTTATTCTTCGCTCAGTGTACTGAGAGGCAGGTACAGAGCTACTTGCAAAAAGCAACGGGTCACAGCCATTTAATTTTTTGGGGGTAGACATAACAAAGTGAAATTGCATAAACCCATTGACGATGATGACGGCAACCCATTTAGTCTGGCGAAGCGGTTCTTAAGGAGCTAAAAACTTGGTCTGCCTGGTCGCAGAGCCTTGGAGCCACTTCACAAGTGCACTGGGAGAAAACTATGCAGTGTTCTTTACTTGAACTTGAAATACTTAATAATACTTAATTAATTATACAGTTCTATTTCAATTGTTAATAGAAGCTTGAAGCACACATTAGTAAATTAATAAATTGTAAAATTAATATTAATTCAATCTCGATCTGTGATTTCTTTAAGAGTAATTTCTTCTTGAAACTAGTCTGAGTCAGTTCGTTTATACATTTTGAAGTATGAAGGAAACACTTTTCGACTTAAATGAATAATTTTTTACTTAATTTAAGAATATTATTTATTTCTGTGTATATTTCTGTATCCGCTTGTTGTGTGCTCGTGTGTGGATTTTTACCCTTATATGCATATTTCATCTTTTGAGCCCTTGATGTGCCCACAATGGTGACGCCTCAGCGCTGACTCGCCGTTGCTCGTTAGTCGGGTCTGGTCAGGGAATCGCTAGTTCCATAATAAATAAAAGAGTGCCGGAAAATGGAAATGACTGCTGCTTACAGATGAGTATGTGTGTAGCATACTTTATAGCGGGCGCGGCATGGCACTTGCTTTGAATTATGTGAAGTCAAGTCGATGATAGAGGAACCGCTTGAGTGGAAACTCAATATACACAAAAGAAAAATTGAAAATCTCAGAAAGTTAAATACACCAAAAGCGAAGATTACATACACTTGCAAACTGGTGTAACCATTTAAATATTGTTAAATTTATTTATTTCCCTTTAGCAGCTATAAGATTTAGTTGACAATTTTGGTCGGCTCCGAAAAATGTGTTGCCTGCAACAAGAAGTAGGCTCCATTTCCATTGAGCTACTTCAAAAAGTGAGAGACTATAGTTTGCAGACCTACAGACAGACGAAAATCTTAATCGACTAAATCGACTCATCTTTCTGTCCTGATCAATAACATATTCACTTTATGGGCTCAGAGATGCCGCCTTCAATGTATTACACATTTCGTGACAAATTTATAATACCCTCTGCAAGGGTATAAAGAAAGGAGTGAGGCCATAAAGATGATATTAAATGGTATGTAATATGGTGAGCTTTTCTAAAGAATTAATACTTTTAATCTATATACAATCTACATGGACATTAAATGTAACATTAAATTCGAAAAGTCCTTAAAGTAAATAAAAAGAAAAAGTTTCTCATTTCCATTTTAGTGCCAACAGAAGAATAAAAAGTTTTGACAAATGTTTTTCTATTTGACATCAAGATAAACTAGCCTTAGACCCATTTCATTTAATCAGCAGCCCAATCGCTGCTGGTTGGTAAATATTTTAACCCAGCTCATTTGCATCGAATCCAATCGCATACCCTGGATCATCAGCTATCAGCATTGGGAATACTCATCCACACAATTGTCAAACACACAAAGTGCTGAATCGCATCAAATGCTTTAAAGGAAAGGACGATGACTTTTGCAGCAGAGTGTAGGAGCAGGGGCACAGAACTTCATATCATAAATACGGACATTTTCTAAGGTGGTAATCCTCCATTTAATGTGAACTATATATCTATTATTATATGATAAAGTAGACTGATTCACTTCTGATTTTGTTTCAGAACTATGTGACTTGAATTCCGAAGCCAATAGGCTCGTTTGGCGCATTAAATCATTTTTATTTAATTTAATAAGAAAAATGGGATTTATTTCTGAACAAATTCATCTAGAATGCAAAATACTAATTTCAAGTTCGGAAAATGTTCACTGTCAACATAAATTTCCATAAATTATAATCTTTAAACCGGAAATATTGGAATAATTTAGGTTAGGGTTCACAAGTAAGAATTTTAAATTTTTTAGGAAGTATTTCTTATAAACTCCAGGTGCGATAAAATGATGAGCTATAACCTGCTCCATATCAAATGTGAAGTTAATGCTTATTTCTAAAAAAAATAAAACCGGTAGGTTTATACTCTCATTTTAACTATGGAAATATTGTTATTTGATGAAGCCGCCTTTGAAGAAGGTCAAGCGGAAAAATGAGCGGAAATATAGTGGAAAATGTCAGAGGAAAACCGTAGGCGGGCACCACGAGGCGCCGCCCAGCAATGCAAAACATACACATATACATTACGAATCTCTGGAAATTGCAAACATTTGCTTTTGCTCTTACCTTAACTCTCAACTTTTCTGTTATTTTGTTTTAACTGGCTTTAAAGTAGTGCGAAAAGAAGACAATTCACATTGCACTGGCTGAGTATGCTCCACGAGAAGATACCCATTACTTAGGCACTTATTAATAAATTTGACCATTTCCGCAAAGTGGTGAATTTTTATAGGAAAATTAAGTTTTATTTTATAATTAACAAAATATTTAATCTGAAAAATTGCCAAATTTATAATGGGTTTTATTTAATTATTTTATTTTTAAGAATAATAAAATAATAATAAAAGTAGAAATCGATATTTGGAATTGACCTAATGAATAGTATAGGCGGAGTTGGTACGACCTGTGACATACTCGTTCATTGGTATTAGCTTGTGATACCCCTTTGCTGTTTTCAGGGATTACAGGGTATACAAAGAACTTGCACACACGCTTTATGCTTTTACTATAATTAGCCGCTCATGCAGGACATCGCTCAAGGAAACGGCCTTTTGGTTGCCCAAGCAGCAATATTCACTACAAGTCCTAAGTCCTTTTGTCCCCAGTCTTGAGCTCTCAGTGCTGAGGACTTAGCTTTCGAGCGTCGGGCGTCGAGCTTGGAGACTTCATTAAACTTGCGAAATGATGCTAGTGCACAATTGTTAATCACAGTTGAAAGCGCACAGCTAAACCTTCCTCTGGCAGACACTTGGGAGAAAGGAATTGCGCTTAAATATATTGCACCACAACGACGAGGACGACAAACAGGGTCGCGTCCACTGATCCTTTTTTTTTAGCCTAGTTTGAGTCCATTGCCACATTTACAATTTAAGTTGGCTCGCAACACTTTTTATGTTCAGCATAATAAAACCATAAATTTAATGGAGTCGCGCCACATGAGACAAGAAAAGAGTTCAAGAGTCGAGACTTACCTTGAGCAAACTGGATGAGCTTGCAGAGAACTTCGCCAAAGATAAAGTGTCGTAGCAAGGTTCCAACCAGGGTCACGGGCATACAGAATACACCCAATAATATGTCCGATATGGCCAGATTGACAAGAAAGATATTGGTAATGGTGCGCATGCGACGATTCTGCACCAAGGTGAGCACCACCAACAGATTGCCTACTATGGCGCATAGTAGTATGATGCTATAACACGGTATTACCCAGATGGGTACATCAGCACTTGTACGCGTCATGCTACGATTATTTGGTGTCATTGGAGTGGGTATTATAGCTGTGTCCGGCTCGTCACCAGATCCCGAAGTCATTAAACCCTCATAGCTTAGTGCAGCGCTTGTAGTGAGGGAGAGAGAAAGGGTCGAGGATGTTGTTGGAGCTGCAGTCGGAGAAGGGGATGCCACGGAGTCCAATTCATTACCATAATAACTGTATAGATCACTTCCATTGATCCCATCGCTGCCGCTGCCACCGCTGCTGTCGCCGTAGATCTCCTCGGCTGCAAAGCTAGCATTCAGCTGCAATGCAGCATTCGTTGCCAGCGGTGCTAGCGCGGACAGCAGCTGGCGATAACTGTAACTGGAGTTAATTGTGAGGCTGTCTTTATGGATCTTGATGCACCTGTAACACCTCACACACTGACAATACTGATGACAACTTGAACAAAAAATTCAAACAATTTAAGTAGACCCAGCACAACACACTGCCAAATCAGCGGTTGCCGCGCTGTCTGCCTCCGCCTCGTAGTCACTGTTGTGTACTGAATGCCGCCAACGGTTTTTCAAGTCCTTTTGTTGCCAATTGTCGGCAAATGCGGCAACAGATGCGAAACTCACCACACTCAACCTTATCAACATACCATTCACTTGGCAACATGCTGCAAACATACTTGTTGCTATCGCTGCCCAAATGGGTTGATAATTACACTAACTTTTCCCTATTTAGCTTATTGAATAATAATATTCATCAGACGCGGACTTCCATTTTTAAAACAATAAGGTTATTTAAAAAAATAGTCCAGCTTTTTACCTAAATACTTGGAACAAATGATGTTTGAGACTTTTAAATTTTATTTACATTTTTTGTTTTATTCAATTAAAAAATTTTAAATAAACAATCAAATAACATATTTTTTTGTCCACTCTTCCGGAGGATATTATAGTTATATCACGAAATGAATATTGCTCTTACTGAAACAGCTCCGAGCCCATAAATTAAATAAATTAAATGATTATTCAGGGCGATAGGACCATCCGTCAGTCATTTCTATGCAAACTGGTTTCTTAGTTTATTAGCTAGATGAATGAAATTTGGTAAGAAGCATTATATATTGATTGCACTCAGCAAATATGTCGGAACCGACCAGATCAGACAAGTTTATAGCTACCGTGGAAACAATCGGTGCAAAATGTATTATATTAAAAACATTTTAGTTTCTGCACTATCCAAACCTGTTAGTAAAACCCGCCGTTGTTTCCGCAAGGCAAAATTTTTCCTTGCTTTATCAATTTCTTTCCTCAGCTGATTGGTCTACTCTATACAATTCGGTTGATATAAATTTTGCTCTAACCCACTTCTATGACACTTCTTGATATCTGCATTCCAAGTAGTGTTGTTTTGCCTGTTTCATCCAAGCCTCCCTGGTTTACACGTCGACTTTCAAATTTAAAAAATATTAAAACTAAACTATTTAAAAAATTTAAACTCTCTGGATCTAATATTGATTTTTCTAAATATTCTATTGCTAAATCTAACTTCCTTCTCCTTAACTCTCAATGCTATAATGAGTATCTTATGCGCTGCAGGAATCAGTTTGAGCGGGATCCTAAACTGTTTTATAAATTTGTAAATTCTAAGCCTAACAGCTCGTCTATACCTCCTACATTTTTCCTGAAGAATGAGGGATCCATTGACGACTTAACCAGTGCTAACCTTTTTGCAAATTTCTTTCTTACTTTCTTACTTACACTTCTTCCATTAATAATATCGCTTACCCTTATCCTTATCCTATTTCTTCCTCTAACTCTTTATTTGCTCGTATCATTACTGATAACGATCTAGTTACTTTACATCTTCCCCTACTCAAACTTTTTAACTTACCTCTTGATTCCGCTGTATTTCCCTGTAGGGAAGGAAGGAATCATTTATTATCCCAATTCACAAAAAGGGAGCTAAATCCGATATATCGAATTACAGAGGAATTGCAATGTTGTCTGCAATCCCAAAATTATTCGAAAAAATTGTAACATCAACTTTGCAGCACCTCTGTAAATCGATAATTTCCCCTTTTCAACATGGCTTTATTAAGAGTCGGTCTACCATGACTAATCTGCTTGAATTCACATCATTTGTGAATGATGCATTCCTAAGTAGAATGCAAACAGATGTCATTTATACTGATTTCAGTAAAACATTTGACTCTGTAAATCATGATCTTTTAATCTTCAAGCTAGATCGAATTGGATTCCTCCACAGACTTCTGACTTGGACTTCCTCTTATTTAAAAAACAGGACCCAAAAAGTTCTGTTGAGATCCGAAATTTCTAAACCCGTATTTGTTACTTCGGGTGTGCCGCAAGGTAGTCATCTTGGTCCATTATTTTTCACATTATTTATTAATAACCTGCCATCTATTTTGTCCCACTCACGCATCCTTATGTATGCTGATGATATGAAACTTATTCTTTCTTACAACGATCCTTCTAAATATATTTGTCTGCAAGATGACTGTAACTCCATGCATCTTTGGTGTCAGGCTAATAAGTTGCCTGTTAATTTATGACTTTTAGTCGAATTACTCCACACTTAGTCACGTATACGCTTGATAATGTACCCTTGCAACGTATAACGACTGTGGAAGACCTTGGTGTACTTTTTGATGCCAAACTTAGTTTCATTCTGCAAGCCAAGGGTGTTCTTGTATTCATTAAACGTTGGTCCAAGGAGTTTAATGACCCCTTTGTTACCAAAATCCTTTATACTTCTCTAGTTCGTCCCATACTAGAATATTGTTCATGTGTTTGGAGTCCTCAATATGGAATCCATCAAGTTCGTATTGAATCCATTCAGAAGCAATTCCTCCTCTTTCCCCTTCGTGACTTAAACTGGGATCCCCGATCGCCGTCTTCCACCGTACTCTGATAGGCTCTTACTAATTAATCTCCCTTCATTAACTAACAGTAGAACTATCCTTGGTATTATCTTTCTTCATAAATTAATTATCGGTGACATTAGCTCTCCTTTTCTATTATCTCGTCTTAACTTTCATGTTCCTCGTAGACTAACAAGAAATTATTATCCTTTATTTTTATCTAATTGCACAACTGACTATGCGTTGCACAATCGATTCCGTGTGCTGTGCTCCAACTACAACGAATTTTATCACGTTATCTCTTTAGAACTCTCTCTCTCTCTCCTACACCTAAAATCTGGTCTTCTGTTCTATCTTCGGGAAAACCCTAATCATTGATGGTTGACGTGGTTGCTGCCTTGGCAACACTGCTTCTTTTTTGGTGGGTGTTTTCCTGAATTGTCCTTATCTTACTTTATTACTCTCTTTCTTTCCATCCTTTTTTCTACTCTAGTCTAATTTCATTCTTTTTTCAACAATCTTTATATTTCTTATTCGCCTTTTTTCCTGGTCTGATTGGGTTTTTTGCCTGGGTTTTCCCCAATCCTGTGCAACAAATGTTGGACCATAAAAATTAATTGTATTTAATACCCCAGAAGGCTTAAATGTAATTCAATTTTAGTCTTACTTATAAATTTTAATTTAATTAATTTTCTAAATTTTAATATAATTTATATAATAATTATTTTTATCTTTTGTAATTCTTTAATCGACTGCAATTAGTAGATTTAATAATAATAAATAACAAATAATATCTTAATATTATTTGCAAGTTAAAAAGTATATACACTGGATGACTATATCAGCTATATCAGAAAAAGGAACAATCGTCTTAAATGGTTTTTGATTGGAACACTCTTCTGTTTCTAACAATACGAGTTAATAAATCAAAATAAAATATTCTAATCCATTCCTTTCGTTTAGAATTATACAGCGCTAAGCACTTTTCTTTAATAATTTAATTATGTAGATTCCAGCGAAAGCAAGTTGTTCAATCAACTTGTCGTTGATGACTTTATCTTAAAAACTCGCACACAAACTGCATAAGGACTCATTTATTTATTTTATATTATGTTTATATTATTCATTTGAAACCTGCCTTAAGATATTTGTATAATTTGAAGCATTAATTAAATGATTAATTGCCACACTATTTGACAAGCAGTTGGTATTTACATTCACAAGTTGACAACATTTGCATGTTGCCAACAAAAGTCAGAGGCGCTGTATTCTCTCGGTCTGTATTGTCGCCAATTGAAGTGGGGAGGGGATTGGGGGGCGGGGGGACAACAAGAACAACAGCAACATTATTATAATCAGTGCCTGACGGAGAAAAGGACGTCACATTTGTCAAGTTAATTAGCGTACCGGCGACGGCTTCCACTTGTTTACACCTTTTCCTCATTATTTAACCACCGTTTTGCTTTGTTTGCGTTCAGACACCTTCTGGGCTTCCTTCCCTGACCCAACTTATATATATATATATATATATGTATATAAGTATATATAAATCACGCGGAAAGAGTTAAAGCCACAAAGAGTGAACTTGAGCATTCTGCACATCATCTTGAGCCAGCCAGAAAATATATTTCACTCGTAGTTTTCCAAGATTCGCCCGTAATTTGGGCAAAGTTCATCTTTATTGTTTTTTTTTTTTGTAATATTTTCTGACCTTCCCTTCTTTTCTAAAAGTGACTAATTTAATTTAACTTTTTGGAGGAGCCCCAAAAAAAAAGGCAAACTTTCGGCCAGGCACATAAATAATGCCGTGGCATTAATTAAACTTTCCCGAATCCGCTCAGAGATTCCCGCTTGTTCCCTCAGTTCCACTTGTAAATTGGGAGAATGGGGGATGAGAGATGAGGGATGGGGATGGGGATGGGGTTGGTTACTGGCCAATGCTTTCTCCATTTACTTATTTACATTGTATTTTAATTAATTTTAATTATTATATTTGCATTTGCTGTTTGCCTGTTGGCGGCATTTCATATTGTTATTCTTATTTTTATTATTTTACTCCATTTCCATCATTATTATTATATTCACTCTACAAAATTCACAGTGAGCCCAGAGCAAAGAGTACTCGACTTGGCGAAATTCATTTAATATTGTCTAGCAGGAAGAATATTACACCGAAGATTACATACCCTTCCAGGCAGGAATAAGCTGTTCGAGTGTTCTTATGGCGTAAGAATTTTAACCAAGCAATTTTCATCCAGCTATCTAAAAAACATAAAAAAGTTTTCTATATTACAACAGCTTTTTGTGCCGATTATTCCGTCATATGGCAGCTATAAGGTATAGTGGTCTGATCCGCCCATTTTCCGATATATGAGCTGAGCACAACAAAAATTAATGTGTTGATCCTAAATTTAATTTGGCTAGAAACTAAATTGATACTTTGTGTTACACATTGCGTGTCAAAATTTTAATACCCTTTGCAAAGGTATGCAAAAAAGTGTATAAAAAGTTTTATACATAAGTAGCTATCAAGGAACGTTTATAATAAAAGAAAATTAATATGAATTGAAAGACAATTAAAATCAATTTGCAGCTTATCTCTTTCCAGGAATATTTGCCAATGCTTATTGAAAAATGTTAGGGTATTTCAGCGCAGAGTAGTCTTCTCAAAAGTTCTTGTAATTAATTGCTAATGCAATTTGAGGCACCGTAAATAACATTTACCATCATTTAATAGCATCATCAGAAAGACTAAAAGATCAACAGATATAAATTTAATAGAGCCGTTGCATAAATTAAAAACCGCCGAGTATTTGCTGTGGGACTTGCTACTTAAATCAGAGGCATATTTTATGGCTTAAACATTAATTAAGCTAATGGTTTTTTATATATATTTTTTTTAACCCAGCACTAAAATAATATGCAACGAATTTAACTTATTTTGCAATTTGATTTACAGAATTGAATATTTGTTACTAACAGATCTGAAATATTAAAAAATATAAGCGAAATATGCAGTTTCATACTTTATTTTTTTGCATTTATTTTAGATAGAAAAATATTCGAGAAAGTAACTAGAATATAGCTAAGTTCATGATAGATTATAATAAATACATTAATAAACTTAGTTATTCATCGATCTTTCTTAATATATCTGAAAAAATAGTATAATCACACAAAAATCGGTATATATTATCTGGGACAATATTCACACACTTTGTTAACGATCTATCTTTCCAAAGGCAACTATTCTTATATAGGGTATTGATTTGATTATTTCCTTGGGCAGAATAAGAAATATGCAAAAAAATTTGTATAATCACCCCAAACCTGTATATATTATCTGCGAAAGGAAGCATCCGTGTCAAGTTTAATTTAACTAACTTAAAAAGTTGTTTACATAGAAACAGACAGCACGTTGTCCTGATTAGCAAAAAATATATCAATTATACTGGGTTGGAGATGCCTTCTTTATGTTTTGCAACAAAATTGTAATACTTTCCGTAAAGGTATAAAAAGTTACATTAAAGTCGCCGTTGGCTATGGCAACGCCATGTAAAGATGCTTCACGTTATGGCGGAGAATGCGCCTGAAAGTAGACTCATAATTAACGTCCAGTAGACATTAAGACTGTTTAAGAATGTTTTGGCTCGAAGCAGCAAATAAAAAGTTACTGACTCTGTACTAAAAATGCCCAGTACAGAAATACTAAGTACTTCGCTGCTCGTACTACATTAATGATATCGTTAAACATAAACAGCCATTTAGTATACTTAATATCTGAATATTTCATGCAAAATATTAACAGAATAATGCAAGTATTTAAACTTGATTAGAAAAATTCTAAGCTAAATGCATTTTATTTTCCCCACAGCACTATTGGAGCCCGACCCGTAAATGGAAACTTATTTTATTCCAGCTCATCATCAAGCATATATCAGGGCTGTTCCTAATTCCGATTTCGAATCAGTTTCATAGATTAAATAAGTTTGGTTTAAAAAATTAATTCGCTGTAATATAAAATACAATTTTATTTCCTTTGCCACAACTTTTAAATCAACTTTTAAATCAATTGTTTTCA
Source organism: Drosophila repletoides (assembly GCA_018150835.1). NCBI lineage: Eukaryota > Metazoa > Arthropoda > Insecta > Diptera > Drosophilidae > Drosophila > Drosophila repletoides. The sequence continues at coordinate 3,709,835 of JAECWQ010000225.1, read as the reverse complement.
TGAGAGTTCTATGATACAGTTGCATGATTCCAAAGGCTTAAATAATAAAATAAGGCTTAATATCACATTTTACACATCAAGCTCAGCAAATAGGAGACTAAGTTTTAGACTCTTGCTATATAGACTCGTCTCAACGTCCTGAATAATAATATATATATATATATATAACACGCTTTCACTTGAAAACACGCTTTCAATCTGGTCTTCTTTATAAATCTTCTGATTGGGAAGAATATTAATAAAAAAAAACACATTCTTCTGTCAATTTAAATTTTAATTTCAATTTTCTCGTCTTGGTCAAACAAGCAAATGCGACTTTTTTGATCTAACATTCGAAGTGGAAGAGGAAAATTATTTTTATTTAATTCTGCTATCGAAATATATGTGAAATTAATGCGAAAGTGCAGTTCGGAACCTGATTGTCCGCTGAAGGATTTAATTTAGAGCAGTGGACACAAAAATTAAAAGTTGTTAATGGAACATGTGCTGAACCAGCTTATTTTTCTGTTCTATTTTAGTTGGCCACAAAGCCATTATAAATGGTTAGTTAATAATAAGCCAATAGCAAAATGAGTTAATACGCGATGGTGGGGGAAGGAAAAAAGGATTTAGAAAAGCCGTTATAAGCTGGCTATGACAGAAAATTTACCCACAAAATTTTGGGCTCACCTTTGGTCGCCATTGGGCTTTGGTTTTATTTTACCTTTAGTTTATTGACTTAAAGAAAGAATTCTTTTTCACTGCCATTGAAAATTTTCTTTGTAGCGGCCCCTTCCGAAAAACTTTTATTTGAGTTTGCTCTGTGTTTTTGTTTGTGGCACTTTTCTTTGTTTGCTGTTACATCGTTTTTTGACCTTTTTTTTTTAGCTTTTTCTGCTGCTCTTTGCTGCTGCTGCTGCTGTCATTATTATTACGAGTATTCGTATTATTATTATTGTTGCTGCCATTGCTGTTGTTTTTGAATTGCTGCAAGCTTAAATTCAGCTGCAAAATGCAGTGGTACAGTTACCCCCATTTCGTATTTTGCTTAGAGGCAAAGGCGCTGAATACATAAATCGAGTCAACTTAACAACAATAAAGAAATCGACAATCCGAGCTGAAAGGTTGAAACAACAACAAAAACAAAAACTGGAAACTGGAAACGGAAAACGAAAAACTGAAGGCGAAAAACCAGAAAGTGCTTGGCTTCTGGGTCGCCCACTTAGTTAAGTTCGTTAAGAGCCAACCTCCAGGATGCTGTGGGTGTTGACTTGGGATCAGGTTTGGGATTAGGGTTCTCAGTGAAAAATGAAATGAAATTAAATGGAAAATAAACGAATTAAAATAAGTTGTAATTATCTAAATAAGAAGCCTGAAATCCTTTACATGCTATCGTATACAGACCCAAGAGTCATGGCTCCGCCAGCTACTTAAGAGCCAGAAATATTATATTTCTATTTAACTATTGATTTTTACTATTTGCACAGTAATCACATAATTATCCGTTGCTTAAGAGCAAAGGCAACACCATAAGGCAAATTCATTTATAATTACATGTGCGTTGCTTTAGGACCAACAAGTTATCAAATTTCCCTAGTTACTTTGATAATTTCCCAGAAATTTGAGTACTACAGCGAACTAGTCTTGAGATGTATTTATGATAATTAAATAAAGCCTTTGGTCAGATAAATCTCCACACTAGTGTGAAACATAGATTTCAACCTGTCAATTTTGTTGAATGTCATTGAAAACATGACAGATGGCAAACTAACGTGACTCTGCTTTGCTTTGCTCTAATCTAATCCTTATAGTCCTTATAGCGCTCTTAACAAGCTTAACCCATCCATCAGTGTCATTTGCAACTTTTGCCTGCCAAATCTTTAGAATAAATCCATTCTCTTCACCTTTAAAGCGCTGGAGTAGGAACAAGACAAGAAGACCTCAAAAAATGTAAAGAAAAATGTTTTTCATTTTCCAGATCTTCGATGTGTTAAGTATTTACTACATTAGTATTGTTTTCCAATTATTTCCAACAATTATTTTAATCACTTTTCACTTACTTTTATGTTATCAACTTGTAAACCTGTCCAGAACCTGGTTATCCTTTTTACAAGGTATAAAAAAAGATTACAAAAAACATGATAGATGAGCAACATAACTGGATTATATCTGTGTTGAGACCAATTCTCGCATATATATTTTGCACCCATTGTAGAAAATACCCAATTCCGATAGCTCCAAACCTGTATTTTCTAATAGGTTTTTCAATTGAATATAGTGTAGAAAGAGTCATCATCAAAATTTAAAATAATCATTAGATAGTATAGCTTTATTGTCTCTGAAAAGGAACTATCTCAGAAGGACAATGAGACACAATGGCCAAGATCGACTCGTCTTTTCATGCTGAGCAGAAATGTTTTCCTCTGTCCGTTACATACTTTTGCACAAACTTAATATGCTATTCCATTTTTAAAGGGTAGAGAGCATTTCAATGAAGGAAATAACCTTAAACTGAGACGAATGTAAAAAAAATATAGAAAAATATGTTGTGAATTGAGGCTATATTTTATACACTCGCCGAACTGTAGCGTACACGCTTTTCGTCTAAAGAAATCTTACTTGATTGCGAAATATGTTGTTGTTCATTTTTCCTTTTTTTTAGGTGTTGCTGTTGGTGCTAGTGTTGTATTTACTTTTGAAACCAACATGCTTAATATTTGTCCATGTCCTCTCAATCAAAACAGATTTGGAGCATCTCCGACTCCTCCGTAGCAGAAGAGGAGATTCTATATATTCTGCCGGGTCCGGAGCCTGGACCTATGAGTATTTGACAGGCATAGCACGTTTCTTGGTCATACCAAACACGCGCATTGCACACATATAAGCAAAAAAAACACACCTCATACACACACACACACACACACACGCACAAACAACACACACATGTGGCATTTAGAATTGGTTTACTGTAGGCTCTTTAAATTGACGTTATGCATACGCCCCGTTGGCTGTTTTGAGATGAAATGCTTATGCTGAACGGCTACCATTTTGCTTCATTTTTTTTTCTCCCATAATTTGAAGTAGAATACTACGTGTGTGACATGTTGTCCAAATAAATCAAATAGGCAGCTCTACGCCCCCACTCGCCTCCTTCATAGCAAATGCAAATTATTTATGTGATGCTCAGATTTGTTGCCATTAGCCCAACTCGCATGTGAATACTCGTATCATAAATTTACTCGACTTGAAATTGAAAAAGCGTGCAAGTTTGATGGCAAAAGGTCATGGCCACACCCACAAGTGCTGCGCGTGGTTTAATTTGATCACCGGGATGCCGCAACGAAACGAAAGGGGAAGGCCCATGCGAGTGTCATCTAAAAAATGACAGCTCATCAATAGGCGCAGACAAACTTCGCACGGGTATCGAATCAATCAGAGCACAGCCAACCGAGAACAAAGGAATTAAAGTAACTGAAATGTGATCGGCTATGAAATACTCAGTGATTTACTTACTGGGTTCCTTCAAGCATCAGGTCCCATAAGAGGATCCCCTAAGCCATAGCTTTTGGCTTGCCTACTTATTTCCTTTAAAAATGTGATATTTTAAAAATATTTAAATAATATTAAAGAAAACAAGCCATTCCAAGTATGAGAACAAAAATAATTACAAAATTTATAAACAGTTTCAAAACACTAAAGAGTAACTTCAATTTGAGCAATTTCAGAAACAAAAGTACACAACTTTTTTTGTCTCAATTTTTAACAGCAATCAATCAGAATTTGAAACAAAGCAGATAATACTCTCTTCAAGGCAGTGAATTATTTGCATTGCGACTTATAGTTGTCAATATAAATATTGTTAAATATTTATTAAGTTGAAAGGCTAAAATTCCTTGATTGATTCAAGCTATATAAAAGTAGATTTAAAAAAAATGTAATTATTATAGTTTATACGATTTTGGATACTTTTTGTTGACGGATCAGTTCTGGGATAATCACAGCTGAATCTTATTGCCATCTATGAGTATTTAAGTTGATTGATGTCCCTTTTTAGCCGTACATGTCCAGCATAATAAATTATATACCCCATTGGATGCAGTAGCTAGTAAATAAACAAGGGCTATTTACGAGTGTCGTCGAATGGTGGCTTGATTTTAATTTTGATTGATTGCCTCGGCATCTTTTTTCTTCCCGGCTGAAACTCAACAGCAAATCAGGTAAACGAAAGTGACTGAAACTCCTAGACCTGATGAATGGACTGCTCGGTGGGAAGGGCAATAAAAATGAGAATAAAAATTGGCACCACGTGCCAGAAAACCACCTACGCTTTACCCTCTTTATCATCTTAATTTAAATGGAAAGGTAATGGAAGCGCATTAAGGGTAGCCCGCTTAAGCAAACAGATTTAATTACTGACGCCGACAACGTCTGTGAACCGGAGCAACACTTCATTAGTTGACTTGGTTCTGCAAGTGGATTTTTGTCTAGCCAAATATGTATTTAGCTCTAACTTTTTAATTTCCCTTGTCCCACAAATTTAGATACATATCCCAGACTCTCCGTACAATGTTATGGACTAAATGCCAACACTAAGAGAAACGCACCTTTCTGGGCCAACAAGGGTTCTCGACTAGAAGTTGCTTTGTAGAAACATTTTGCATTTAATATCTAATATAATATTAAGTTATTGATTGGGATACTCGTATAATATCATATAATTGATCTTCATTTCTATAGGCATGCTAAATGCATTCGAAATTTGTATTTAAGCTACAAAACGTGCTGCAATTATTGACTGGATTGCTGCCTAGGAAATTGAATTTTCTATTGATGATGAAGCAGAGCAGAATGGAAGTCTTGGTCTGGTTGAGTTAATGCGATTACTTTCTTGCATTTTCAACGCATTTTCCATCTGATTTCCCAAAAAGTTTCGCGTGGCCCAGACAGCATTCAGCTCCCAAATGGTCCTCCTTTTGTACCCGTAAATCCCCACAGGGGTTCGCGGTTCGCAACTTTGCAAAGTGCATTTCAATTTCCGTGTGGTGTCGTCACAGTTGTTGCTTTAGCAGTTGTTAGTTGTTATTTCTGTTGATGATGGTGCAGAATAAATGCGTGTGCACACCCACACCAAAACCCAGACCCACCCACACACACACTTAGCCGCAGCATCACACGCGCGGATTCATATTTTACCTGCATTATTTCCAAGTCACTTCCGGCCAACATCAGCTATGTGGATTTTATTTGTTGAAGAACTCGCAACTTTTGCTTCTCAAGCCGAATGTCCACCTCATCAAGAATGCGCCCAACCTGAAAAGCTTCACTGTAAAAAATTTGCTGTGAAATGTTTTAGCAATTTATCTTTGCCCCTCAGTTTGAAAACCTTACAAAACCTATATATTTATATTTATATTTATAAGACTTAACTTTTTCAACCAGTGGACATACGGCTTCAACTAAAAATATAATAATACGCATACTGCCTGTTGTACAGGCCGCTGTCTTGGGTATGTCAACTCTCGCTCAACCTCGCACGTTGTCTTGACAAATATATATAGCAAAAACAGCAGAAATACAGACAACAATAACAATGCAACAACAAGTCGGAGAGGTCTCGGTGTTATTACTACTCGACTAGAAGATACTCAATACAAGTACTGTGAAGTACTTTGCGTGGTTAAACACACTTTGTTAACGCGAAGTTAAATACAATTGATTTAATATACTATCGATAAACACCGGTGTGCTACAGTCGCAAATCGATAAAATTATCGATAGGATCGATTGTTAGCATATCTCGCCCTCTAGGGATTATTTTTACACTATTTCACCTGAAAAAATCGTTTAGTTTAATAAATGTTCAATACAAAAAAAATTTGGAATTTTATATTCCTCTTTATCTCTCATTTTCCCAATAAAAATGTGTTTCTTTCAACCAGAAATTCTTGTTAAAATCTACGATCTTCACAGATTACTTTTCTAGTAGTTTTAGAGATCAAGAAGATGCCTTCTTCTAGTATATCTTATATACCCGTTTAAGCCATGTTCAAAGGGTATAAAGTATAATAAATATACACCAGTCAAGCTAAATATTTGGGAAACATACTCGTATATAAAATTAATGTCTGAACTTATGTACATAAAATGTGAAATAAAACAGTGACCAGGCGCTTGCCCTTAGGGCCACTCGCTGGCAATTCGCGGGCCACTCGTTTCCTTTTGGCCATTTGCAGCTGACGGCTGGGGCGGCTTATCAATGTTTAAACAGCGCAACATTAAAACAACAACAGGCAACAAAAGACAACAACCAAAAAATATGCAACAGCGAGGAGCAACAAAAAATAAGCTTAAATATTTTAAGACGCCATTTTATGATAATTTCACATAAATTCTCAGCAGCAGACAGAGTTGAATTTTAAGGACGAGGGTCGGGTCTGGTCGGTTCTTAAGAAGGAATCCTCATTTTTGCTCATTTGGGTGCCTTTGGCCCTTTCGGTCCATTGTCGTCGTCGGAGCATTTTATGATTGTTTTGGGTGCTTGCAAAGTTTAGCGGTTTCTTGGCTTTATTTTCACATCTTATGCTACAATACCCTGCACGCAATTGGGCCATGTCTTAATTCAGACTACGACATTTTCCTTAAGGAGCTCTTAGCTCTTTTTGTTATGTTTAAGTTCGACTTAAAGTTGGCTGTATATCCTAATCAATATATATTTTGATTGCCTCGTTAACCACTTTTACTTTTTGACCAAACAGGAAAGAATGGATATGGGCAACTTTGCATACAGAGTGTCTCCTTCTCAGCTCCTTCCACATATTAAATACTTCAATAATCATAAGCACGCTAACGTTCACACTGCAGAGTCGAAATTAATTGAATTGAAATTGATTGGCATTTAATTAGCAGCTGATTGAAAGGCAGTTGATTCTAAAGTGCAAAATTGAACTTAAATAGAACTTGATGCATTTCAATTAGCTGCCTAACGAATATATTAATTTTTCTGACCTTTAACGGAGCTTGTTAAGGAATATTTTAAAATTGTATATATATTTATATATAAACAAAAGAAACTGTGCCTTAATAGCTATACCTTCGCTTAGGAAATGTATTATTAAAAAGGTTGAATCATGACCGTTATGTCTGTCTGTTTCTATGCATTGTTTGCTTAGAGCTCAATGAATGATATTTGATATAGATCTACTTTTTTACTTCCTTAGCAAAGAAACAAACTATTTTGGCCCTTAAGATATTTTGTTAAAACTTGTTAAGTATTTTCTTAATGGTGGTAAAAAAAAGGAAGGAAGGAAAAAAAGCAAGAATCGGTCCAACAGTTGTTTTATAAAAAAACATTTTTAGACATCTCAATAAATATTAGAATTTAGAGGGAAGAATATATTTTCTTCTCGCAGACAACAAATTATAAGAATCGGACTACTATAACATGTAACTGCTATAGTTTAAGTATAGTTAACTTTTTTGTCTCTCGGAATAGTTAGCTATGTTTTCTAAATGAAAGATCCGACATTAAGATCGTATAACTGCATTAGGAACAAATGTCGGCAACAGTATGAAATCTTCGGCATGCGGAAGAAGGACTTTGAAGGTTTTGATTTGCAGTATTGCGAGAGATATCGAAAATTTGAAATAAAATTTATATGCCCAACAGAAAATGTTTCATTCCGATGGACAGGTGAAAATAAGCCGGATATTTAAGAATATTTAAACTTTACAATTGGGTCAGTGACGCAGAACTTCAATGGTAAAAAAAATAATGGATGTGGCATACTAAATGCTCATTCATATTTCACTTAAAACTTCCAAGTCAGAGGGCAAAATTTAATTAAGTGGAAGAATACAAGTGGTTTTCTCTGGGTTCACTGCTGGAATTTTACTAGTCCATCTACACTGCACTGCTCTGTAAAATCTCTGTACTGTAGCTAATGGAATTTGATTATCCTCCTATCCGTCTGGCTGTAAACTGCATCGTTTGAGTTGCAGTCAATTACTCAACGCACATATTGTCAGTCCATTTGATGAGTATTTTACGCCAGTGCATCCTGAATATGCTGTTGCCATCTTAGGTCATGTTAAATCCGTTTAATACCCTTGTGAAGGGTATTATAATTTGTCCTGAATTGTGTAACATTGATGGATGTATCTCCGACTTCATGGAGTGTATACTTAACTCGCCAGGACAATGGGACGAGTCGTCTCTTTGTATACTTATGTAACAAATACTCAACCATCATATGCCATAGAAAACTTAGTAAAAAAATTAAGTTTTGATACTTGCAGGCTTGAAAATATTAAAGTCCAATTACTAATGCAGGAATTATAGAACGAAACCAAAGAGAAAAATAATGAAGCATTCCGGTCTTAAATCAATCAAAAATTGAGTCCTGAGTACGCAAAAACGCATTTGGCTTGGATCAAGCCAAAAATTCTCATTTTAAGAATGATAGGACGAAAATTCTGTCACATTTTGATTGGTATATTAAAATTAAATTTTGACCACAAATACTTGATTTAGTTTCGTTTTTAGCTAAAAATATGACCCAATCCCAACCATTCTAGTACAGCGATTAAGCTAAGTCTTTATATGAAAAAATGAAAGAAAATTTATATTATTTAATTGATAATACAAATATTACAACTGAGCTCTCTTTAATGGTTTCAACTTTCCAGTGAAAGATAATCAACAGAAAAACTACAAGTTCTAGGTAGAAAAACAATGAAGCGATAAGTCTTACTGCTCTATATAGATCTGAATAAAATTTATTAAAATTGGGCTTCTACATCTACAAGAGTAATTCAATTTTCGACTTGCCAGAGATCACGTTTTCAACTGATTAATTAATGGAAATGTGTGGTGCATTCAACGATATGTCTCCAAAGCTAATTAGTGTCCATCACATTTAGACACGTTGTCATCTAAGATAAGATCCAACCACAGGGAATCATTGAACCACTGAACCACCTTGTTAACCAGCCACAGTTCTCATTTGGCTATTTCAATTACTAGGCCTGACTTGCTGCCAGACACCTGGTTATTTCCCCTGTCTCTCTTCACCATTGCCTCAATGCCAATTAGATTGACTTCAACGTTGTTTTTGCTGCTAAATAATCCACCAGTCGGCAGGCTTTTGGGCCACAAACGGCAAACCCCGTTAAGCGCCAGCCCATTTTAAGTTTAACGGTAATCACATTAACGGCATGCTGACCTCATTCTTCAACTCCTTCCACTGGTGCCGCCTTTCCACCTGCAACACACAAACAAGCAAGAAATTTATTTTCTCTTATACACCACACTAGTTGGGTGTCCGTTAGTTATCTCTTGGTAATTCCATGTCTATTGAAAGCCTTTGACATTCAAGCATGAAGACTTGAAACTCATGTTGTGTGTTTTGATTCGCAGCGCGAACCAGTTTTATGAGTCCCAGCAGGAAAGGTTCGCATTCGAGACTTGATTCCTTTCATTAAAAAAGTGCAAGATGGTAAACAAATGCTCGGGTTCGATGCAGACCCGTTTTATAAGTCCTTGAAGCTAAGATTTTTATTTAGATATTGATCTCATTTAATTTAATGTAAAAGGATTTCTTTATTCTTTATATTTTCTGAATATTTGTTTTGTTATTGTTAAAAAACATTGTTATAAAATTATAATTTTAATTGATAAACATTTGTTTCAATTCTAAAAATAATCTGTTTTTGAACTGAATTTTCAGATTCTTGAAAGTAACTCGGTTTCCGTAATTAAAACTGGAGCTGCGAGGTTCGGAACTGAAAAACATTGCAGTCAGGATCAAAAGCTTGAACATTTTCGGATGAATTTTTTCGGCAGATTTAAAGCGAAGGGTTCTTAATCGATCCTTGGCTAATAATTCTCCACTTTGTTGAACAGAACCTTATTGATGATTCAATTGAGGTTCAGGTTCTTAGACTTAAGCATGTTGTATAAGGGATTATTTATAGGGTAGTTAAAGCCTGGATAGGCTTTTGAGCAAAAAAAAAAAAACAAGAAACTATGAAAAACCTTGTACTAAATTCTATTGTGATTGACTGACTGAGGCGCAATCAAACCTTTTTTAGAGAATAATTGAATTTAAAGTTCACAATTGGTGGAAAGCTGTTTATGGAAATTTGTATATTAAGAGTGACCAATTCCAGATAATCTATTTATATCAATGATACATGGCCCAAAAAAGTGAGTCGGTTTGGGAACACCCACCGACAATAAATGTAACCCAACCTTTTGACATGAGATTAAAATAAACTCATAATATGTGCTTGTTCCTCAATGTTTTCCGTTTTTTGCTCGTGACTGGGGCTCGGATGTAATCTGTCTGCTAAACAGATTAGCCATTTAATGCGCAGCTCAGACGACTGAGCAATGATATCCCATCAAGTTCCTTTATTTCCAATTGGCTGCTATATATATATATATGTATAGATGTACATATGTACTATAAAGCTGCATGGCAATGGACTCTGATTCGGTTCCAGTCTGGGGCGAAGTTCTTGCCTCGTGCGCGTGACCAACTTTCAGAGTCTGCAACTGTCGGCATAATTGGGGGCATGTAATTAAATTTGTAATCGGCTTATGTGGCTTCTTCCGTTGGACCCGCAGCAAGTCATACCCAAAAGTCGGAGCATCCAACCAGGAAGAAGGCACACGCCACTTGCTACTTGCCACGTGCCACGTGCCACTCAGTGTCGCCTTTGTCTGGCGGCACACGTAGCTTTCATCTAGCAGTTATCCTCTCCATTTACCTACCAAGACTACCTGCTGAGAAAAGGAAGCTGGAGAACACCCGATGCCAATTAGATCCTTGAGCTGGAGAGCAGGCCAAGGCCACAGAGTACCGAAAGTGCCAAAGTGTGTTTCTGCTTTCTGATTTATTTTTGAGCAGCTTTTAAATCATCTTCATCTGACACACCAGAGTTCACGCTTACTTAATTATATGATATTAACGTCGTCCTGTTGCCTGAAGTATCTCTCATACACTAACATATATATGTACCATTTTGCTATGTTCAATCTATATCTATACCTAGTACAGGATATTAAAATTTCAAGCTTTTCCATTGACTCAGGCAGTCCAGCAAAGTGAAACGGAAAGGAAAATTACATTCTAGCTAGCCGAAGATTATAAACATTTGCGTACTGCACAGACCATTTGAAATTTGTTGCATTCATTTATTTTGAAGGATTTTTCCACATATGATATAGTCAACTGATCTTTATTAATTCCAATGTGTGTATAGAAAACAGACTATTTCATCAAATAAATAAAATGTGTAGTGTCTGTCCGTCTCCTTGTATGCAAATTAGTCTCTCAGTGAGCTAAGTGAATGAAGTTTGCATTGTAGCCTTCTCTTTGTTCCAGGTAGAATACATATGCCGGAACCGACCGGATCGAATAACTATAACATATAGGTATATCAAAAGTAGTAGCAAATTGTACTTTTATTGCCAACTGAGGATGACTTTGCTTATCTGCCTGTTAATATCTGGAACCTTTTGAGTTCAGTTGCTGTGGTGGAGTTTTATTTAGGAAATTCTCTCATACTACAAGTATCTTTGTGTTGAAATCTATCTTAAGTTGGTCGGCTATCTGAACGCCTTAAGATTGCGATAATTGCCACAATTTGTGGCCCTTTTCATTGTACGCTCCGTACAAAAGCTGAATCTGCTTAATATGTCGGAATGGGGTGAGAAAATGAATGTGAAAGTGAGCCGGGAGGGACGAAAGAAAATCAAGCTTGAGCCAACAGTTGGCAACTTTCTGCTGAGTCAGTTAGTTGGGTAGATTTGGTTTGAGAGAATATCGATTGGATTAAAGCAAGAACTATCAAATAACATTTGGCATTATAGCATTTTCTCAAGCCTTTAAGTTATTATACAAACATTATAAGAATATCAAAAATATTTGTTTATAACTTACTTGTGGTGCGGCGTTAAACAATATTGAAATTGCGAAAACCCCCGCAAACATTTAATTAATCCGTAAGAGTCCACCATGACGTATCAATTTCAAATATTGCTCTAAGCTCGCTCCACTCGACCCAATCCAAATCCGATTCAATATAAAGTCGTACGTACATTTGTCAATAAATTCCTTTTGTATGTTGTTTTGTTTTGTTCTTGACGGTGCATTTGAGCCTTGGGGTGAAAATTCCCTTTGATTTTGAGGACAAAGACTCCTGTTTATTATGTTTACAATTTAATAAATATTTTGTGGGGAAATACTCCACTGCACAGCACAGCTTAGCACAGCACAGAAGCTGTCTTCTGCATTCCGACACCAAAATCACACAAGGCTAGAAAGAAAAGCAAGTGAAAACCAAACAAAAATAAATAAAATAATAAAAAATAAATGGAAAGGAAAGGAAAGAAAGAAATCAAGAAAAATAAGAAAATAAAAATACAAGAAAATCTGGCTGATGGAATGTTTATTGCTTTGTTTGTGCGATTGTTTGTTTGTTTGCTTGTTTGCTTGTTTGTTCAACCATCAGCACCCATCATCAAATCCGCTTGGCCGTCATTTCATTCAAGATTTAATTGAATTGAAGCTGCCGCTGTCCACTGTCCACTGGGAGGGATACAGAGGATTGCATTGAACAATTAATTCTATTATTAATTGGATTAGTAGCCACAGCTTAAGCCGACATTTAATTAAAGCACACAAACTGCAAATTGCACGACTATGCAAATTCAAATGTTGGCAAATTGAATTGCAACAAAGTAAATTCAAATCAATTGAAAATCAAATCAAAAATCAATTGAACTTAATTCAAATAAAACAATTCGTTTATTGACATTCTTATCTTGTCTCTCAGCATTGCTAAATCAAACTTCAATTGAACCATTTGCCGGATAACAGCCAATTTCTAACAAAAAAATAAAAAAAAAATAAATGGCGAAAAGATGACCAAACACTACAAAAGCTCTAAAGTGGATTTAGTTTGCTTAACTGAGAAATTTGAATGGAATTGTATGAGTTTTTGGAAATTCTAAATGGGAGTATTCTATGATTGAGTTAAGATTCTTAAATAAACAAGTTGGTTTTTGATTCAGATAGCGGACAATACTTTCCTTTTTACTTGAATAGATGAATCTATTAATGAAGTAAACCAATATTTTCGGTTTACTTCAAACAAAAATAAAAAGTTTTTCAAGAAGTTTTGTAACTTTTAACCTAATAAAAATGGAACCCAAATTATGAGGGGCTATAGACTGATTTAAAATATTTTTTTCTAATTGTGTTTTTTTAAAAACTGGAAATATTTAAATATTATTTAATAAATCAGTTCATGGTTTTTCTTTAACAGGTTAATTAAATATCAAATTTTAATTGATTTAAAATTATAATTATTTTTCTCTATTATTGTTTATTTATTTCCTTTTTATTTAATATTTATGAATTTGGAAATAAAGAAAACAAATTAAATCCCATTCTAAATTGAAATTTAAAAAATATATACAAGAATGATTGGTCTGAATATTTTATAAAGGAAAAATAAAAATGTTGAATAAAACTCAGTTCCCGAACTGAAGAGGGTTGCATAATTTCCCACCTGGAGCAAAAAGAATGCCAGTTATAAATTTCAGGCGAACTTAATTAGATAAGCGACAAGAGGTAATCGCTGCCATCAGACAGCTGTCATTTGCTGCTGAAGCATCTGGCATTAAGCAGCATGTGTGTATAAGGCTCCCACAAAATCTTGCTTGGCAAAAAAAAAAAAAAAAAGTTTGGGTTCACTGAGGTCCTGCGTCAGCCCGCAGCCTACGGATAAAAATATTCCACTTTGATTTTAATAAAAACGAGCAACAACTGGCGGCATGCCTGAGACTCAGACTCAGCCTCAGACCCAGCCTTAGCTTGAGTCGAAGCCAAATGCGGAATCAAATATACATCGGTAGTCACCTCTCACCCGGATTTAACCTATAGGAACGGGGTCGAGGAGGGCAATTATGCCGAAATTACAAACTTGTTATCTCATTTATGGCGCCAGCTGTGCGTATTTTTGATTTCCTGTTATGATTTTATATATATATATGTATACACATATTTATTTTTTTTTCTAGATTTCCTCTACAAAATGCCATTCCCATTTAAAGGGCAGCAGATGCGTGTGCACGCGTGCATTTTTCACAATTTTTAATTAAAAATTCTGTTATGAGTTCAACGGGATTATATCAATAAGCACAAGCAACATTATCCAAAAATGACCAGTAATTAAATATTTAGCATAAGGTATATGCGGGAATACATAAATATTAAGTATACGCACTGCTTGGCATTGCAATAGCCCATAGCTTATTATTTATTTAGTTAGTCAGGAAACATTAAAGACTACTTGAATATAAATTTAATAGATGAATTCTTATTTAATTTATTTATCAAAAGAAGTTTTTTTTACAAAAGCTTAAGACCGATTATGCCTTTCCATAGTAGCTATATAATGTTGTTATCCGATATATGTGCGGCGTGCAATAAAATGAAGGATATATAGAAGGATATATACATATATATGCATTACACATTGCGTGACAAGGCTTATTACACTCTGCAAGAGTATAAAAATGCAACTATTTATTTATTTATGTGTAACAAATGATTACAATTACAGAGCGGCCAGACGGAAATGTTGAAACCTGTTTGCTTGGGTTACTTCAATTTTCTCCATTTTATATCAGCTCAGAGAACTCCTCGAGCTATCTCCTTACTCCGAATATTTACCCTCATAATTTTTTCAGTATATTATGTCAAACTATTTACGCGAAAGTTCTTCATTTAATGCTATGGTCTTACTACATTCAACTTTTCCCCCTATCTAATCTAACAATATTTGCTAGAACAGCAGTTACTTACAATAGATATATTGGAGCAAATAATCAAACCAGCCACCATGGAACCAGGCAAGCGCCTGCCAATAGCTAGCCACCAAGGGACCTTTCGATACCCACATCTTAACCATTTACAAATTAATTTTTGTTTTTAATTTATTTTTTTATTTATTGGATCTTCTCGCTTGGAGACTAACGATAAGTAATTGAATCTTAATCTAAAGTATTTGGTTATTAATTACAATTAATTTCTTAAAATACGGCCCTAACCCCACTGCTGGGTGGGGAGGTCTCTTCGCCGGAGTCCTGTATGGCCAACCTGCCTTGTTAGAGACTGCGCAAGTCTATTTGGATGGAACTGAAGTTTAACCTGATACTTGGCTTTCACCTTTTTAATTTCAGCTTTAAAATTTTCAACATTTAGGTCTTTATGGTTATTTTCATTCCATATATACCAAGGGGCCCCGGTGATAGTTCTCAATATTTTCGATTGAACTCTCTGGATTAATTCGAGGTCACTATCGCAAGCGTTGCCCCATAGCTCGGAGCCATATATCCAAATTGTTTTGAGAACTGCTTTATATAAAAGGACTTTGTACTCGAGCCTTAGTGGTGAACGGGCGTTTATAACCCAAGGAAGATTATTAGCTTTTAATTTCAGTTGGTTTCTCTTCGCTTCAATGTGTTTGCGCGAAGTAAGCCGTCTATCCAGGTGGACACCAAGGTATGTTACTCCATCGGTTTGTGGAATGTTGATATTGTTTAAAGACAAATTAGGGCAAGTTTGTCTATTTAGGGTAAAGGTGACATGTTTGCACTTTTGCTCATTTACATGTATGCGCCAGTCTGCTAGCCACTTTTCTAAAGCTACAAGATGAGAAGCTGAATTAATTGAAGTTTCAATATTTTAATCTGTTAAACGTGAAAATTGGCCACTAAACTTATTAATTATTAATTATAATATAGACTAGCTGATCCAAAAATAATCTCAAAAAGTATTCAAGCTTTCGGAACATCCCCCCCATTTTATTAGTATTTTCCTTTGTTTGGTTTAAATAGGCGAAAGTTATTTGAGCAAGCGGCTATTTATTTATTTAGTTTTCACAATCAATTGCGATATTTTAGGAAACTGTTGTCCCAAAATGCAGGTGTTTCTCTATATGACGCTTTCCGAACCGATTCGTCACTTTTTTATTCTATTCACACTTGGATATTTTGTCGGCTTGGACCGTTGGCTGCTGGCCAAAAGCAACTGAAACATTGCAATTGCAATTACAACCTGCAACTGCAACTGTGCAACTGCACCGTGTTGTTGCCACAGTGTTTTTATTGGGAGGTGGTTCGCCGGTGAATTGCTTGCATTGAGAATAAATTCAATTTCCGTTTGGCAAACACAATACATTTACACACATGTTTATTTGGCCGTAGACTCAAATTGATTTCTTTGTGCTGCCCCTGGGTCATTTGTACTACAATATTTATGTGCTGAAACCTTTTGGTAACCGGAAACTGTTTGCCAAGTCGCTGACTGCTGGCCAGGTGTGTCCTGGTTGCTCGCTCAATATCCCTGAATTTAACTCTGCCTCATTTTCTTCATAGTACAACACCTGCTTGAATCATCTGTAGAAAGAGACACAACGTCAACTTACGTCAACGAAATTTAATGCAAAAGAATTCACAGCTCGACTATATGATACTCTCTACACAAGTCCAAGCAGGTTTGGTTTAAAGTAAATACTAAACGCAGGCTATTATTATCTATCCAGAGTAAATATACTTAATTTGGTTTGAAAATGGCATTCAATCAAATAAAGATTGAAGCGCTGATTACAGTGTTCCATACATATGCCAAATAATATCCTTAGGAGCAATCTTTAGTTCGAATCTCAGTTAAACCAAATTTTTTCAGCCCAATAAAATGGTACTAAATATAATAATATTAATGACCTAAGTAGTAAGATAGGCTATATACAAATATTGCCTAACAAAGTGTTCTGCCCTGAGAGGAAAATCTCCTTACTCAAACCAATTCCATTTGAGACTTGATTTCCATTCTCAATTGGAAATGCCTTCTTCTTTGACTCTTTTAATATATACAGGACATTATTTTATAAAAAACGAGTAAAGTAAGGCTATCTGTGACACACCGAAGATTAAATACACTTACCAACTGGTATAACCATTTGAAGAAAACAGCAAGTTAAGTATAACAGCAAATAGAGCCTCCATACTTAATATCAGCTACCTAGCTCAAAAACTGAGAGACTTGTTTGCATGTCGATAGGCAGACAGGACTAATTCGACTCGCCTTATCGACCTGATCAATAATATATATACTTTATTGTCTCTAAACTAAGTTATAAATCTGGAACTTGATATTATATATATATATATATATATTTATACAGAAACAAATACTAGGACCAAAAATTTTACTGAAACAACTGTTTCGATACATTTCATTTATTTTTCTTTTTCCATTCCAATTTTCTTCGCTTCCAATTCGGTTCAAAAACCGGGTTACAACAATGATGCTAAAATATTTTATTTTATAATTCATGTAAATTAAGGGTCAACTTTAATGATGACAGAAGCATGAGAAGGAGAAGTCAATGGAATCTTGTCTCCGTGGCCGCAGGCTCAGTTCAATGACTTTTGCTCTGCGGTCTACTTGTGAGGGATAAAGGACTCCGAGGGGATCCTGAAACTGAACTACGTCTTAGCCCATTAAACAGTGGTTGCGGTCATTGGCAAAACAATTAACAGCTGGTCAAAGGGGTCAAACAAACGAGATACCAAGTTGAATAGAGTTGACTTTTTTCCGTGAACTGCCTTGAGGCTGCAATTGATTCTGACCGCCATTTCCTCTCTGTTTATATTCGATTATATAAATATATATATAAAATTGTTTCTATTTATTTATTATTGGACGTATCTACTTGTGAACAGACTGGCCACGACTCCCTATGTTCCAGTTGTTCGACCCGGGATCTTACATGGCTTTCAAGGCCATCAATTAAACGGTGTCTACGTGAAATAAACTTGCCGCAGGCTCAATATTTTTTTATATGGAGCTCGATATGGAAGCACCGACTGAGTTTTTGGACTTAGTTATTTTATTGTACCCTTGCGGAGGGTATTGTAACTTTGTCACGCAATGTATAATGAGTCCAAACCCCCAAAGTTGAAATAGCCATGTCCGCCTATCTTACCTATCATATATATCTGTATGTCTGTCTTTGCGTCTGTTGCTATATAAACTAGTCTCTCAGTTTTTGATCTAGGATTGTTGGACTTTCAAGAAAGATTCTTGGAAAGTTCCAAGAAGTATGTACGAGTGACTATAACGTACAGCACAGGAACAATTGGCAACGATTTTCAAATAGGTTTTTCAGAATGCAAGAGTATCTAATTTTCGGAGCGCCAAAGTCAGCCATTCCCTACTTATTTTTATCACCATTCATATCTAAGGGGCGGAATTAAATTCAATTGTATGCTGTTTGGAATACGTTTATTAAAACTATTCAGTTATATTATATTCTATTATAACTTGAGCAATATTCCCCATAACAATTGTCGCATGGACTGCAGGCTTTCGAGGCATTATTTGGCCATTTGCTTAGCATAATTTGCCGCTGATGAAGGGGACAGCTAAAAGGCTGTGGTTGCCCAAGGATCATGGAAAGTGCTAGAATAGAACTGGGGCACAAGTTGCAATGCCATTAACAGCAGATGCCAACACGAAGGACATCCGGCATACCAAAAATTACACACAAAAGAAAGGCAAAGTCCGTAATATGTGCCAACACAGAGTCATCGAGTAGATATCCAGTATTCTGGAATGGGTAATGCGACAGAGGTGAGATTAGCAATATGCCAAGAATGACAAAAACTTTCCAAAATAGAAATATATTATTATTATATTATATACAAAGACAGTGAGGGCATCGGCGAAAATTAAGAATACTCTTAAGATTTAATGTCAACGCAACAAGAGGGGGATCCGCTTTCATCAGCAGTAGAAGAGTAGAAGCTATTAAAACAAATCCTGAGGGAAGGATGAAAAAATTCATCGATTTACGAGCTATTTCGCGATATTTATCGACTGTCTCATCCAGCCATCGGATGTACCTGTCCTGACGTCCAAGCCATTTATAACAGTCTCTGCGTCTGTGGAATGCACTTCATTACATACTGTTTATTAATAATACACATTTTCTTTCCTTTTACTGTCAGCGACCAATCGTCATCGCCTCAAAGATATTGCACAGTGAGAAGAAGACCTTCTATGGAATAATGACAGATAATTCACGCACAATTAGCGCAACAATGACAGGATCAAGATATTACTATATTCAGGGATACGCTCAGACTTGTTGATACTCTTATCAGCAAAAAGGAATAGCCTGGACAGCACCCACACAAATTAACTGCAGCTGGTGCTGAAGGTTAACTGTTGGGCTAAATAGATGCCTTGCAGGACAGTGCATAATAACAATAATAACACCTTCTAATCCAATCCAAAAGGTAATTGCAACACTTTCCGCATCCCAAAAAAACACATACACACACACCACACCGCTTTATTAACGTTTGCGCTTCGTAAGGATGGTAATATGAGCATTCCTTCGGGCTGCGTTTGTCTGTCCTTTCGCATCCTGCACCTCATCATCAACATCATTATCAGGATCCTTGCCAATATATTTTCATCATCATCGTCATAATCTTCGAACTTTGGCTAACCATTTATTGCCTTACTCCATTCTATGCAGCAACCAAGTAACTTCATTTTCGATGTTTGTTTATTTAACGGTTGGCCAAGGGAAATGATACCGGATGGCCGGATGTAAACCAGCCAAGTTTGTGGCCCCAAATAGAGATGCGCTCGTGCCTCACAACACACAAGTCGGGAAGCACGATAGAAGTGCTACTAAGAGCCAAGCAATTTAAATTTTTTTTTTTCGTTAATTTATAACTCTCCATTTATTCATTTTATAGGATTAACAAGAACAAAGAGAACAAGACCAAAAAATTATTGCAGACTTTCGGGTTGCGGTTTTGATTCCTGCCTGGGCTCAACTCATTTGATCCATTTATTTTAAATAAAAGTTATTTTTCTTATATTTCTCATTTTTCGTTATTTTTTGAATTTTTAAGTTTTAAGCAGATTAAAATTGAGCTTAGAACCAGAATAGATAAAATTTCATCCAGTACTTTTCCATAAACATTTTTATTGCACCCAAATGTCCATTTTTCTCAACGAACGGTTGATATATAAATGAAAGCTAAGGCTATTCTTGCGAGTATGAAAAAAAAGGCTAGATCTATACCTCCGTTCACGACTCTTAGAGAAAACTTGACTCGATTTTACATTTTGGGAAAGCCTGTGTAAAAATCTCTACGCGAACAAATTGATAAAAATATGGACAATTAATTTAATCATTGAATACGTATTTACTATTTTATTTAACTGAAGCAAAGATTATGTTTCGGTTTATATTAAGGTTCTGTCATATTTTTGTTTGTTTCATGGTTTGATACGAAGAGGGAAAAATCGGCGGATGTAGATTGAAGATAGAATTCGAAAAGGTCTGCTTTAAAAAGGCTGTGTCCTGATCAAAGGAATTGTATTGTATTTCTGTACCGAGTCAATCGTGCTGGCATCTTAAAAAAAAAGAGAGTATACCTCACGCCCATCTTTAGACCATATTTTCTCCGCCCATTTGACCTTATTAATTCGCATAATACGCGACTCAGCGCGTGCCTTGAATATTTACCAGCCCTTGATTAGAGTCTGCCGTTAGAGGTATCAATTTTTTTGGCATATATTTGTAAGTATTCAGATGCTAACCAAGGCCACAATATTTTGAGTGAATGGAACAGCTGACCGCTAAGTAGATTGAAAAAAAAAAAAAAAAAGATTCACTAGTTGTAGCAAATTAATCAATTACCGGAATCTTGAGTTGAATCTTTGCTGGACTTGTTTAAAATAAAGCATCGTAGTAGTAGACGCAATTTATCATGGCCTTAGAAAGTTTTCGGCTCTCGGCTCTCGGTTCTGGGGTAAGTGAATCTGTAATCAAATTAAATCTCTAATAATGCACATGAATAATATAATGCCATGAAATGGCAGTAAGAGAAGTAGATTGATGTTATTGTCAGGTCGTGCCGAATCCGATGGGATCTTCATTTGCATGATGAACAGATGCTGTGCCCAAGTGGCAGCTGTTCGCTGGTTGGAATGCTTCGATGGTTGGTTGCTTGGCTGGTTGTTTCTGGACTCCAGAGCCATCAAAACTCAATTACAAGGCCAGTATTTGGTTGGACTGGGCTAAGTGTTGCTGGACTTGGTTAGGCGCGAAGTTTATTAAATTTTTCGGCATTTGTGTCTCAAACAAGGCGACACCTGGTGGCCAAATTGTCAACAAAAGTTGCAGCTGACAAGGTGACAAAAAAAAAAAAATAAATAAATAATAATAAAAGAGCCAAAACAAAACCAATTTTCTGAAAAAATGCGGACAACGATATTTGTCACAGAAAATACAAAGAAAAATAAAAACGCAAATTGCTTTGCTGCAACAATTTTTCTAAATTTTTTCTTCCTCTTTTTTGTGGTATACCCTGTAGTCACACAAAAATATGCACTTTACAAATAGAGGAATATACAATAAATAACTAGTTAGAAAGGGCTATCTTCGACTACCCGAAGATTATATACCCTTGTCAACTGGAACAATCATTTGAAAGTTGTTGTTATATTTATTTTTAGCATTTAGAAAACACTCTCCCATATCTAATTTGTAAGTTCTATTAAGATATGTTAAAGACCTGAGAAGGTCTGAAGGACTCACAGATGTATATATTTCGTCGTCGCCGCTCTCTCCTTTGAGACAGAAATACCCTCAGCAAGGGTAGACAAATGTACAAACTTCATATATGTTTTAATACAGACATTAAAAGAACTAAATTGAAACAAAAGTACACAGAATTATTTTACAAGGGGTATGCACTAGTCGGGCATTCTAAACAGTAGCTTTCTTTATTTTTTATTTTTTTGCCATTTGCCTCTGTTATTTTACCCTCTCTCTCTCTCTCTGTCTCTCTCTCAGTCTCCCTCTATGTCTCTGGTCATTGTCATAACCATAAGCTGCTTGCTCTTGACGATGGTTTTACGCATTTTGTAAAAGAAACTGGCAAAAACAACTAAGACCATTAGCCTAGCAACATGCCCTCGGAAAACACAGCACAGGATAGTGCGGGAAATCTGCAACTAGGGTCTTATTTCCCAGAAAAAATACTAGAAGATGCAATTTTTTTGTGAACCCTTGATTGGATCAGTTAATGGACTGAAATGATTTGTTTACTTGCAGCAAGCAACCAACAATGATTTTCCAGCAAAAATCGTATTACAAAACAACCGGATTCTTGTTAGAAACAATTCTCGTCATCTGAGTTTTAGTAAGAAAAATAAGCGACTTGTAAACGCTTTTAAGAGTGTCTATTCAACAGTATTTCCCACTGGGAAGCAATTATTTATTTTGCTACAATGCTGGCTAAAAAAAAAATAAGGTAAAAGAATATGTCAATATAATCGCAAATTGAGAGGCATGCCTATGGATAAGTGCGAGGTATTAAAACTGCAACACAAATCTGCGAAAATGAGGGGAATGAAATGAATCAGAGTGGTTTCTGGTACTTTCGCAATTCAGGTTAATTCTTTGTGAGTTTTCTGGTTGTTATTTCTCGGTATTTTTCTGCTCGAGGCAGCTTCCAGAGTGTGACATGCGGTAAGGTGGCAGTCAGCTAGGGAATGCATAGGATTAAATAAAATAATAGTTAGTAAAGATATTAAATGTGCAAAGCTAGGGTATTTATTTCTCAAAAATTACTTGTAGATTTCATTATTTTACAGTAAAAACTTCTTCTTAACGAGCGTATTTAAGCCAGACTTCTTCCCATTCTCAAGCGCCCCTTTATTACACCAATTTAAAAAAGTAATAAGTAAGCAAAACTATGTTTTCTGTATACATTTTTAGGCTTATCGAACCGATTCAAGAAAAGTACTATTTTTTCTATACCCTTGTACAGGGTATTCTAGCTGAATCTCGAAATGTGTACTACGCCTTTATAAATAGTTTATAACACTGTAGAAGGCTGTAGAAGCTTTCGAGCCAAGTGACTGAAATTTAGTTTCGGGCCTATAGAATAGGCTCGATCGGATAACTATATCTATAGAATGGAACAATCGATTCAGTGATATCTTTATGAGACTTACATTTTAGAATCAAGAGTAAGTTTCCTAAATGCTTACATAAAATTCTCTAGGATGGACTACTATATCAAATAGCTGTTATAGGAACAAACTATCAAACTAAATAAATTTGACAACAATTTTCAAGTCTGCAAGAGTATGCAATCTTCGGCGTGTTGAAGAGAGCCCTTCCTTATTAGTTAGTGTTTTCATTGCAGAGCTTGTAAATTTAATTATAATTTAACCAAAATAATTAAACAGAATGTTAAATTTATGTTTTTATTAGTATTAGCGAACAGTAAAAACAGATATTGTAATATATCAAATAATTATACTCTTGCAAAGTGTCAGAACCGGTCGGATCATATAAAAAATTCAAAATTTTTTAATTAAATTTACAAGACAGATGCGTAAACTTGTTTTTGAGATCGGCTTACCATATCATATAAGTGCCATGGAAACAATCAGTTTTACTATTATATGGCAAATTTATTGATTTACAAGTTGGATTTTACTATATCATAGCTGCCATAGAAGCAGAGCAATCCTGTTTGCAAGGGTATATAATGTTCGGTGTGCCAAAGATAACCGTTCATTACTAGCTTTAATTAAAGTAAGTTCAGCTTTAAGTCGTTGAAACTTTACAACAAAAGCAACAAAGGAAAGAGGAGTAATTATTCATCTCAGACAGTTGATATTTCTCTCGACTTTTTGCTTAATTAATATGTTATTCTCAATTCTGTCCAACTAAATGATGCATGGAGATTAAATTACGCATTTCTCTTGATATTATTCTGCAATGTTTCATTGTAATAGCAACTGCTGTCATTAGATAAACAAACTGTGTTTGTTGTTGCTGTTGCTGTTGCTGTTGTAGTTGTTATTGTAGGCAACAGCAACAGCAACTGCAACTGCAACTGCTGGAATAAAGCTTTGTAGTTGTTCAAGTGTCTGTCATCCGCTGTATAAGCACAGCCGGCGGGAGTTGCTTTGTTTAGTGGCAATTTCATTTGGCAAGTAAATACAGAGTTTGACACTCAGACAGACGGTCACTCAGACAGTCAGTCAAACAGCTCAAGCATTACTCCAACAATGTAGGTATAAATCCCTGCAGCTTTAAGTCAGCAGAGCATCTGTTGTCATCGTCCGGCGAGAAGTGCATAAAATTAATGACGACGGCTACGTGCTACGTAGTACGGCTCAAAGGCCCAGTACAGTCCACAGATACTCTAGAAACAATGCACGGTGAAGTACGCAAGGATGCGAATCGTTTCAAGTGCATTAGCCATCAAGTGCAATTGTTTTAACAGCAATTTTTATGCATTAGTTCATATAAAAAAAAGGCTAAAAAGGCTAGTTTATTTACACCAAGTATATATGTATATACTTAGGCTAAAATTTGTTATTTTTCTTTTAGGATATTCGGCTAAGGAGCTTGGTTTACGCTTAAATATCAAATATTTTGGTTCATAAATGTGTATCTTAGCCTTCTTTTTTATTTACTCGTATATCCTATAACCATTTTGAATAGATCCAAGATTAACCTTTGTATTTACTGCATTAATCACAGTAAATTCTATTTGAATTAAAGGCGATTTACTTTTGTCAACTATGTTCTTACCATAATTAATTAAATATATAAAAATCCATTCCATTTTATTCACTAATTAACACAATATATAATCTAAATCAAAAATTTTCCAACAAATCATACATAAAATTAATTAATAAATTCAAAATTCTGCCGTTACTTAATAAGTAATTTAAATGCTGTTTAATATTCAATATTATTTCATTCACAGATTTTCTGCTGAATTTGCGATGGATTATTGACAGCTGAATTAATCGGACGCATTAAAATTCAAAGGAAATCACATGCTCTAATGAAACCCACAATGTCAAAGGTTTTATTTAATCCTGTTATATTTATTTTATCCGCAAAGTGAACACTTTATAATAAATGTGTATTTGTTTGTACCCTTCGAGAGAGTATTATAACTATGTCATGAAAGAAAAGACTAATCGGTGGATCGAACAACTATATCATAAATATAGCTGCCATACGATCTGTTGTTGTATGAAAAACATTCATCTTTCTCCAGATATATTAATAAAATGCACAAGTTATACGGAAAAGTGTGTGTTCTCTTCGTGATGTTTTACGCTTTATTTTTTAATGTATTTTAAATATACCTAACTTGCCAGAAATATGCACTCATAAAATTCCCACTTGCGAAGGGTATTTATAAGTTCGGCGTGACTCAGATAAAGTGCTTTATTGAGCTTTTGCATTTAGTTCATTCAAAATTCTTTTCATTGAAATTAAAATTAATATTATAAAACCATACCTAGCATGTAATATGAAATGGATATGAATTGCTATAGCTTACAAAGGATTAATGAGGCTTTAAATGTTATTATTTTATATCTGATTTAAAGGATTAAATAGGCGAAATACAAATCTTTTTAAGTTTGTGAGAAAAGTGTGTAACAGGCATTTCCTGGGAACACTTGAAGTACATTTTCATATATTGAATTACAGTTTCGGTCGGTGGATTTATAAAAATCTATTAAATTTTATTAGCTGGGATTTAACTCTTCAGATTATCAATCATCAACCAAAAAAGTAAATTCCTTATATTTTTCCCGTCATATTTGCGGTTTGTGAAGAATTTGTTTAACAATTATATATAAAACCCTCTGAAAATAGTAAAGAAATAAAAAATATTCTTAAGAGATTAATTTTTGGTTTTTGGAGCTTTCTGTGATCCAAAAAAAACGTTCGCAAGGAATTAGAGATCGTCGACACCATTTTCTGATCTTAGGGGATACACGTATACCTTTAGGATAAGGTGCGAAATTCGTCAATGGTTTTCACCCCATTTTCACGCCGAAATTTTCAAAATCCCATCTTAATGGAAACTTTCAGTATGCCTTAAGTCTTTTGTCCAAATTTCATTTTGGTTAGTATGATGATGAATCAGTCCATCCGTCCATCTGTGTGTTTCCGACCATCCGTCTGCAAGTAAACTTTTCCAGGGACCAATAACAAATTCTCTTGGAGAAATAATCATATCTATCAGTAGCACTCGAACCAAGCAGCCGTCAATTTGATGGTCAAGTTGTGGTGGTCTTCGCCCACCCAGTAGGAAATCTCACACTAATCTGCAGAGTTGGCAGCAAAAGCCTACGCCCAACAAGCCATAAAAAAACATTAATTACTTTTGCATTCGAAAGCTGTCAACGCCAATGGCAATCAACTGGCAAATTATTAGCCATCGCCCACTCCTGTGGCTAACAGCTGGAGGCCTAGAAAGCCTATGCGATTAGATGACCTAATATACAATAAATACTTTTGCTGATTTATGCTACACTCGACCGACGGAACGACAGACCGGCAGACCCAGCCGTCGGACTAGCCCCATTTATCATAAAAGATATTTTATGAGCACATAAAATACCAAAATAGGCTCTTCTGTGGAGACCTCTTCCCCCTTAATAGAGTCCATTCAATTGGTGTTGCGGTTTGTGCTTTTCTGTTGGCCAATACATTACAAATTAAATTTTTATTTTTCATTTCAAGTAATTTCATTTAAACATGCAATTTGATTAGCAGCTTCCAAACAAAGTCCATATATTAATAAAAGTAAAATGCATATTTGAACCTTCACTTGGCAACGAGTCCCCGTCAAAGCAGCTCCAGTAGACCTGAAAGTAATTAAACGATACGAAAACATTTCATTTTAAATATAAATCTTTTGAAATCTTCATACTTTGTCGTTAAGCTGTATACCAATTGGGGCTAATTAGTTAGGTTCATTAGTCGCATAACTTCAAATTTTGTTAGCTGAATTCCATCTTCTATGGTTTATCGACCACGTTTTGTTCCATCCTTGCATACTTAATAATATATGATATATAGGCTTGCTTGTATTCATAGTCTCATCAACTTAAATAGATTCATGCCTCCGTTTAGATATATATATATATATTATACAAGGTGTTTTAATGATGTGTCAACTGTAAAAGAAAAATAAATATTTGAGTAAAATTCGCAAGCTGTTTCCGCTAAGAACAAAGTTTTATTGGAGCTTTATCTGCGTTTGTTTACGAAAAGCGCAACATCTAATTTATTTCATTGCTGACAAAGTAATATAAAATTAATTTATATAAAGTTGGACTTAAGATCTATATGCTCTGTATTCAGTATTCAGTATTCTGTATTCTGCATTCTGCATTCTATATTTTATTTTATGCTTTTTGCATTTTGCACTTCAATTTCAATTTAACTTCACCAGGGGCAACAATGTTGCAGAGCAGTTCCCCTGTTGACGCTTGCTACTTGCATATATTTGTGTACCCTCCGTTTAAAGGGTATTACAATTCTAAAGAATCTATTCCGACCTCATAAAGTAATCTGTCTGCTTCTAGGCAACTTATTTTTTTTTAAGTATGTCGACTCCGATTTGAAGAAGTAAGAACTATATCTTAAAGCTCCCATAGAAAGGAATAATTGGAACAAAAAAGTGTTGAAAATTCCAAATTACAAGTAAAATATGATTCAGATCGGAAAAATTTAACAAATACGAATAGCTCCTATAGGAGCAATCGGCTTAACAAGTTCTTGTTTATCTTGGTTCTCAAGATAACTTAATGATTAACCTAAGTAAGCTATTTTTTCTACATGCACACAAATATATATTAAGATCAGCTTTCTATATAGCTGCCTTAGCTGAAATCAGGCCAATAAAAGTAAGGTTAGAGTATTTAGCCTTCGGCATGCCACAGACAGCATTTCGTTACTAGTTTTATGTACTTTTTCTTTCACAAAACATGGTTATGACTTTTGACTTTGCCCGAACTGCCTCGCATTATACACTATACAAAAATATTCATGCAAAATATAGACTGTCCGCTATTTAATTGAACTACCGACGGATTCGAAGTATCTTCAAATTTTACAAAATAATAAAAAATTAACTTTTAGTTTATTTAAGGGTACAAATTCAACTATTTCTTCGAGTGTACCTTAGCAGAGTTAATTTATATTGCGTTGCCTTACTATTCGTTTTTGTAAAATGATTTTTCTACTGCTTCTTGGATTCCTAGTTCCATATATATATATATATATATATATATATATGTTCAATATATATATATATTGTTTGCTTTTTTTTTTTTTTCGTCGTTTCTTTTGTTGGCAGTGAAAGTGATACGAGCTCCCTCAAGCTTGTAAGTGAAAGACAGAGACAAAAGGCGCCCAACTGTCCGAGTAATGTGAGATGTCCTCACTGTCTGTATATATGTATGCCTGGCGTAAGGCAAAACCTGCCAACAATTGACCACTTTAAACGCTTTTCTCGGGTTGACAACTAAGAAAAGTAGTTTCTCTACCAAAGGAAAGCAGTTTAGATATGATTGATCATAAGTACTGGCTATATCATTACATATTTAACAGTATTACGAGTATAAAGTAATAATAGCTACATACCAAATTAATATAGAGTGGAATTCGTTGTCCTTCAGATTTGCGGTTGAATGTTATTAAAATGTTTAAAATGGGCGCTTCCAAAATAGTTTGAATTATTATTTTTTTTTTAATTTTAAAATTATTTTATCGAATTTTATGTAGAAGGCGATTCTTCTAGATCCAAGGCTTCCAATAGGCTCTCAGTAGGATGCGAATATTCATATGAAAATTCGGCCAAAAAATTTAAATATGGGCGTATATGAAGGGTGTCCGTCACTTTTCTCAAGCATCTGGCGACAACAGTTGGTATCATGGTTAGATCGAGCACATCATCGACAAATCGTATGTTTTCTTTCATTCCGGGAAAAATTTCACAAAAATATTGTAATTGCTTCGGTAAAACCGACATGGAGACAATGAAGTCCTTGCGATTATCAAACATATAGCAATCGACACGATAAAGTTCAGTTGTTGCCGAGTCGCGTCCTGGCCAAATCAATTCTGGTCTGACGTTTATTTTAATGGATAATATATCAGCGAGCTTGAAGAAAGTTAATAAATCCTCGTTTTTCGGAATCGGGCAATGACTGATTCGCTTAATTAGAGTGGAAAACTTCTCGAAAGCTATTTTCGCTGGCAATGTACGTAGAGTTTTTACGATATGTCCTTGTGCTTCAATCGAAAATTTTTTGGGTGGTTCAACAGGTTTCATTAGATGCTCAAAGACCGATGACTTAGCATCTAATATTGTTGTTGAATTATTAAATTTAACCAATGACACTGACGATGTGACTGGGATAGCTCCCTGGGACTCCCGATGTTGAAGACGCTTGAAAATAACCCTAAAGCCATCAGCCTCAAGTTTTATTCGTTCCCAATACTCCCAGGATATTTCCTTATGTTTTTTTCCTGCATCACCCCTAATATAATAAAGGGGACGCCGATCTGGGCAATCGTACATAATCGTCTTTGGTTTACTAGCTTTTTTAGAACTTGAACTGGGCTGCTCGCTGCTCTCCTTGATATCCTGATATGGCTGGATTTTTAAACTTAGTTTTGAATATGTTTTTTTAAAAGAGGTACCCGATGGAAGTACATCTGTCTCACGCAATGCCACAGAATCATGGTCTCTATATGTAAAGATTAGCTTTTTGCCGGCATACCAAGCGCGCACAGGAACTACCGGCTTTTTTTCCAATACCCTAAACAGCTGATCCCGTATCGGAGTCTTCCAGTAAACATCCTTCAGCTCAATATGCACGGAACAGTGCACTATATAGACGCCATTAATGCTTTGTTCACTTTCGATGAGTCTCTGTTCATCAATCGTCACGCTGGTTACACCCGCATGCTTCTGCTTGTCGACCATAAAAGCATGGGCAGTGCTGTTATTTAACTGATTTAAGCTTGACTTCACGGGCGTAATCAGGAGCAGCATATTTCTAATATTCCGGACACCGAATAATGAGCGCAGAAAGCGTACTGAAGCCAAGTTGCAGTTCGTATTGCCAGCCTTGGACAGCATGGGCCTTGCATAGCGTTTTGAAATCTTAAAGGGAAAGCCACAGTCAACTTTGGTCACATAACGCCCAGGAAATTTAAGGATCTTCTCATCCTCAGAAAGGGTTTCGGTCAGCCCTTGGCTGCACGTTAGCATCAATTCAGAGTTTTCGCTACTGTCGGAACTCAATCCAGGCGCAGAATTCTCATTAAATATTCCACCCAAAATGGCCACAACATTGTCGGTTTCTTCCTTTAGGTGGTCCAGGTTTTCTTGGTGATTTTCACTCATTTTTATTATTGTACAAAATTATTTTGGATATTCGTAAAATTATAAACAGAAATTTTCAGAAAAATGTACTAGAAAAAATAAAAGTGTTTCAGAGCACGAATTGCGTATAAATAAAATCTATAACTGAAAATGTTGACCAGCTTGCCATTGTCGAAATAAAATTTTAAAATGGGCTGCTTCGATTACCAAATTACTGCCGTAAAGTAAAAAGAAAAATATGACTACTAGATTAGTTTTTTTTTTTTTTACATAGGCACTATCCAGTTTTATCCAGCGTTGCCCGGGAAAGTCAATATTAAAAAGGAAAAAGTATTTTTCTATTTACATACCAAAGAATAATTTAAGTAGTTTGTGACTCATTTCTTTGAGAGATAATAGCCACTTTATGGAAAGATACTTTTATTAAAATGGATATGTAGAAATATTCCTGAGACACTTTTAATTTCTACCGAACAAGTTAATTCCTTGAAAACGGATCAATCAGTGATTTCTATCGATTTTCGGTTTTTTCCTTTAAACTATTTATTTCGCTATTAACTTTATTAAGGTTTATTAAAAGTATTAAATTAGTTAGCATGTTTTTCTTTTAATCTTAAAACTTTGTAAAACTTGTCAGTTTAAGTTTTGGTAAGAATTCAGTAAGTCTGTAAATACTTCAGTCAGTAATTTTTCCGTAATCTGTGCGTGTTGTGTTGTGGAGTGTGTAATGGAAGCACGGCGTCTGGAACGAAAACGCCGAGAATCTACCAAGAGTAACGCTGCACCCAGCTTACCCTCGACACAAGATCAGGACTTTCACTTGCGTTTGATAGACTTATATCAAGAATATCCATGTCTGTGGAACACTTCGCTGAACGAGTATGAGGATGCGGAGCTGAAGCGACAGGCTTGGGAGGAAATAAGCAATAAATTGGGCAGCCATTTGACTCCTTGCTTTGTGCGCAACCGCATCAGCAGCATGAAATATCGTCTAAATGTCTACAAGCTGCAACACATCGAGCATAAAATGAATCCCGCCTGCACCAAGCAGCCGGAGAAACTCTACTTTATTGATAGATTTTCGTTCCTGGATACCGTGAACAATTCCAAGCAGCTATCAGATAGCGATCAATTAGAGTGTAATAAAGACAATTTAGATCCCAAATCTAGTGTGAGCATTGCCAGCATTTTCAAGCAACGCATCCAGCAGCAACAGATGCGCCAACTGCCGCAGGTTTTGCAACGCCTGAACCAACCGGAGCAGGATAACTATAAGGATCTGGGCATTGCCAATATTATGCAGAAGCACATGCAGCAGGCAACGCAGAAGAGCTCCCTAATGCGATTTCCAAAATTCCGTGATACCCTGTTGAGTGCTCGCAGCCTGCTGCAGCAGACACGACAGCAGAGACAACCAGGTGGAGATCAGGTAATTGAGAAAAAGGAAAACAATCCAGAAAATGTCGGCTCAGTAAAGCAACGTATGCAACGATGCAATCTGGCTGAGCAGGGCGCGGCGTCGCAGTTTAGCAGCACGGATAGCTTCTCTGATGTGCGGCCACAACGTTTAGGCATTCCCAGTGTAGTTATGAAGCGTATGCGGAAGCAGTTAGCCTTGGGCATGCATCGTGGCTTTGAGATGCAAAAGGGATCACCAGACTCGCTGACGAGCATTAGCCAAAACTATGAAAGTCTGCAAGCCCAGCCAGGGGATTCAGTGTCTAAGACCAAGATGAAGAAGTCAATTCAAGATAATCAAATGCAGCAAAGTTCCGAAGAATCACATCAGCACTCAGATGACGAGGATCTCTATCGCCTTCACTGGACTATTCGTGCACAACAGCGTTCGCTGCGTGGGCCCGGAACTCCTTCAAATCTTGATCACCATCCCCAGCCGCTGCCACCTCTGCTGCTTGGCCCCCATTCCACTCCCAACTCCAACATGGAAAATCCACACGATACTCACACGAAACATAAATAGTCGTAAACACAAGCATCGCCAGCCCATCATCCCCATTTTAACTAACATTCATATCTAAACTCATACCTTTGCCAGTATACATCAGTTCCAGTAAATTCAATTCGATTGTATTCATATACATATTTAATTTCTCAAATCACTGATGGATTTCTCTCAAATGGAGTGCTAAATAATTAATGTATCCTCAATAAAATATATATTTAATAGCAATTTGATTGAAATCTTAATTAATATACGATATAAGGCAAGTTCTTTTATTTATATTCATTAATACGCTCCAATTTATGCAAACATCTGGGAAGGAAATCAGAAGAAGCAACCAAAAATAATATGCTAAACTCTTTTTAAAAGAAATCTTTACTTTTTATGCAACAAAACGTACTGTTCATTTCCATATGTTGCAGTCCTTTTCAGTTGTTTCTTCTGCTGAGTCCCTCGTTTTCTGTTGTTGGAAAAATTTTAATTTTCCACTAGATTTGCATGGATTTTTTGCCTGTGTTTTCTTTGCACTGTATCCTATTTGACTTTTCATACCATTGTATGTCATTAGTCTGCTTTTTTTCTTTATTGTGTTTATTTAAAGGATACTTTAAGAAGCACTCTTTTATTTTGTATTATACCCTGTACATATATATATATATATATATATATATGGGTATAATATAATTGAGCCATGATTTTTATTAAAAATATTCTATTCAAAATATTGTACATATCTTTTTCAAAAATTTTAGACCTACATTTTCATTGGAATAAAAATCATTTGTACTCAATTTTGATCTCCATTTCTAGATTATTTTATTTTTCAGGATATTCAAGTTCAAAACAAACGTTATATTACAAATCAAATGCAGGGTAACTTAGCCAACATGCGGATTTTTTTGGATAGGGCTAAAATACTAGCTACCTCTTCGTTATCCTACTTCCTGCTTGCTACGGACCAACTTTTTTCCAAAGCTCCCTAGTGAAATCAGCAACTGTTTTGACTTTCGACTTTCGCCTAGATGGCGCGTCATTTTGTTTGACGCAGGCAACGCGGCGTATGATGAATTTTTCCTGGACTTTTTGTGAAGCAAGTTTTGCTTTAAGCTAAAGGCAACAGGCAAAAGAATAAAAATGCGGTCCAATATTTAATCGTTTTACTATTTTAGCAATCGCAGCATATCGTAACTTAAATTTAATCCCCTTTAGAAACACTCATCAAACCGGTAAGATCAGGTCAAAAATTTGTTACCTATTCTCAATTTGAGCAGTTGACGTGCTCATTCCCGATGTGATTAATTCGAGTGCTTTGCCAAATGAAATGGAAGGCTATGTCAATGGATGGATGAGAAGATGGGTGAGATGCTGGCAACTTGGTCATGATTTATGAATGAGATAAAAAGTCTCAATGGCAAAACTTTTTGACGCCTCCCAAGCGATAAAAGCCAGCCAAAATTATTTTTAGCCATGCTGAAAGACCGTCAGAGGGAAATGGGCGAAAATAAATTACAGTTGGCGCTTGAAAATAATATTATTCGTCTGAAGCGTTTGCCCAAAAATTAAAGACGCTAAGCCAAATGTTAAATGGGCTCATTAAAAGCAGCAAAATCAAATCAAATGTCCATTGTCTGGATCAGATGGATGATGAGCATGAAAGTGAAACTAACTCGTAGTATTTTAGATGCATAGATGATTCTATTGATGCGTGAAAATTTCATATGTAACAGGTATTATAAGAATAAGAATAATTACATAATACCGAAGCCAAAAATTTGAAATATAATTTATATAGCCTGTACTCAGTTACGATCGAGAACACGCAACTGGTCCTCAATACACTCACGGCATACCTCGTCCAAATCTGTGGCTTGTATATATTTTTGAACACCAATTAATTGCTTTTTGAGAGCTGCAAAGGAGCTAGAGTAGAGCATCTTATCCTGAGTTTTGGCCTCCATTGGGCACCACAGCATCAGAAAGAGTTTCTCCTTCAGGCATGTAGACAAAGCACCCTGGCACTGATGCTGATATGCATAATCATAGACCGCATAACGGCACTCCTCAGGTCCTCCCTTACGTAAGTCCTCTAGAAAATGTTCATAGCCAGCATCGCGAGGACCCACAATTTCGATAATAATCTCACGCTTCTGTTTAATGGCAAATATCACATAACGATGTTGCTTCAATTTCCTTATCTCTTCATAGATACTGGCGCAATCCGTGGAAACCTCAATGCCAGAAGTCATGTTGCAGCTTTTAGTAATAGAGATTAGAGTTCTTTATTATCTACAAATACCAAGGACACTCAAAAAAAACTCACCGTTTATTACTATGTGTGATATGTGATAAAAAAAATATATTTGTTTGTTTAATTTATATGTGTGCTTACTCGAGATTCCCAGATTACTGAAATAACTCTCAGCTTCTGTATAAAGTAACTTTTTTTTTGTGAAGCAAAAACAAGAGCCTGCTGTGTGAATTTGAAATGGAATATCTATTCCGGAACATTGTTTGAAAATGCATTTGAATCCGATCAGAATAGACACACAAAGCGGTGCTTTCCTTTTTTCCCAATTCAGTGGAAACTTTCATCATCAAATGAAATGTCTAAATTTCTTCTTTGTAATTATAACCGCTTGGGCTGTCCGTTCATAAATAAATCAGTCAGTCAGCATGGACAAAGAGTTTTATATGTAATCCAATTATAGTCCAGACTTAAACCATCTCTGAAACAAATATAAATTAATTTTTCACTTCTGTTTACATAAATTCACTTGAGAACAATTTTAAAAAACCAATTTATTTTAAACACACTCCCCCGGCCCTGAACCACTGCCAATGTATTTTTGATGAGCATATCATAAATAAAATACATCCTTGAATTTATAGTAATCAATATTTATTGTCCAATAAATTAATAAAAACATTTTAATACATATTTTAAATTTAAAGCAATCAAAGAATTAGAAATGAAAGCCAATTTATAGCTTAAGCTTTTAGTAGTTGAGTTTAATTGAGATATCTATGACAATGAGATAAAAATGCCTTTATACTCCAAACAGAGTGAAATTAAACAAAAATATGCATTCGAATATGAATATGTGCTTCTTAATAGCTATAATTCGAGTATTATCCTTAATATCCTAGCCTGACAGCTGCTCCGATTTAATAAACAAATATTTGAACCCTGAAATCGCATCACTTGCATTCAACAATTTTTTATAATTATACATACGAACAGTCTGCCAACTTGTCTGTGCATGCAAATTCGCAAATGACTTGCTAATGACATTTATCCACATAAAGATATAGATAAACGGATATCGAATGAAATGAATACTCGTACAAGTCGTTCACTGAATGCTTCCATTGTCTTTTATAGAGAAAATCGAATGCAGCGGCAGCACGTCTGTCTGATAGTGAAAAGCTTTAATAAATTCAAAATTATATAATGAATAAAAAAGACAATAATTTATTAATATGATATTAAATATAATAGAAATTATATCAAACAATGTGTGAGTTGTGCAGCCGATTACAGCAAAGGCTCTTTTCGGGGCGCTGAATCATTTGAAAATGGTTTCAAACTATTTTTAGTTTGACTGATTCCTTTTTCATCGCTATCGAAAAGTGTTGAACAACGTTTTTAGCACAAGATTTTGACAAAAAAAAGAAAGAAATCAAAATTTTTTGAAATTGTTTAACTAATTGCGGAAAAATATACTTTTAGCCACCCTGTCGGTAATACGAGGAAGCCAGGAATCGCAACCGAAGGGAGCTTTTATTAAGTGGGCAAAGCTACGGCCCTCGCTCTGAGCTAGAGACGAACAAAGGGCAACCGAATTCTCAAGTATGGATGAAGCCACATTTGGACTCCGCCAGTTTAGAAGTTAGCAGTCAGAGTTTAGGAAGATGAGAAAAACAGCTGGTGAACCTGCAGAGCTGCAAGCCACCAAAGGTAACAATACTCTTACCGTAGCAACGACCACTACTGCCAGCATATGTTCTGTAGCAAGTACTGCCGAGAAGTCTACCTTTCAGATGCCAAAGATCCCTCTTGTTAAAAAACAAACAAGAGTAGATAAGGTATCGAAAACAATCCAGAAGGTCAAACCAACAGAATGGCATCTGAACAAAGGAAGTCCAAACAATAAACCTAAAAATAATCGTTTCGCCGCATTATGTGAAGAAGCCGACTCTATTATGGAATTAGGCGAGCAGGATGAAGTGGACCAATTAGACAGCACCAATTAGAAGACAGCCAACAAAGCGAAGTTAGCAATGAGCAGCAGAGAAATGCATTTTCAAAACCTCCAGCCATTTGCGTGCCACAAATTAACAAAATGGACAAATTGGAGGAGCTCTGACAGAGCCTAGCTGCGAGCTTTAAGGGAACATACACCTAGCCGACTAGGATTAAATATATTCAACCTAATGTATCCAAGTATTTAATAGAGCGTACATTTTCAGATAAGGGTTTCAGACTTTTGAACATGTACTGCCCCCGGAATCCAAACTGGCGCAATATTGAAATAAACTCAGCTTCGTTTGAAGAGGTGAGGAAATAAATATTGTAAAAAACGCAGATTAGAATAAACATGAGCAAGATGCTTAAACCAGCTGCAAGACTACCGAAAGATGGACGGCAAAATAACAGCCAAATGAATCACCCACCTTGTTGGACGAAGAAGGAACAATATATTTCAAACGCTGCTGTCAATACCGGATTTTCATATGCTGATGCAGCAAGTGCAAGCAGAAAACAATATATTGATGTGACCGCAATCCAGGATGACACCCGGTCGACTGACTATGCTAATGATTAGCATTACAATAAAAAATTTGTTATTTTAGAGAAAGCTATTTTAGACAAATATTTAAACTCATTCAAGAGACAATGGAATGTAACAAAGCCTTTCGTGGCTTGGTGCAGAAACTACTGTCTTAATGATGAACTCTGGACTAAAAATCGGATTATCGAAAGCACGAAGACTGGTCGGGAACAATGAAGAACTTCCTTAGTGCTAATGCAATAGATATAATCTCATTACGGAGAAACACATGCGCCCTGGTCTAAAAGTATACCTACCTGGATATGACCAAAACTACGCCAATCAGCGTTAATGTGCTGATTAATGGTGGTAGCGTCAAAGTCTCTATCATATATCTCCCTCCCATCGAACAGTGATGTAAAGATGACTTTGAACAATTATTTAAAACCTTAAGATGGAGTGGCTGCTTGCACCCGGTAATAAACTGTCCGTACACAATAAGGTGGTCATGTACAAATCCATTCTAAGTTCCATATGGAAGTATGCCTTTCACATGTATGGAATCGCGGCGAAAAGGAACCTAATCAAAATAAGGATTGCCCAAGTGAAAAATTTAAAAAGGATGTCAAATGTTCGTTGGCATATCCGAAACAGGGATATTGAAAGGGATCTTAAGATCACTAAGGCGGGTGATGTACTACAAGCACAAGCCGCCAACTAATGCACTGACTAGACACCTTAAAAGGTTTCATCCACTGGATCTCTCCAGGAGATTCATAGGATAATAATGTGAAAACATGTTTTATCCACCATATCCAAGACATAAAAATTATGGCTTAAAACTATATCACTAAAAATAATAATTATAATTAATTACAAATAGAATCGTTTGTTTAGAAACAAAAAGAAAGTAAATGTTTTTATACCGTTGCTGAGGGTATTATAACTTTGCTTTTTGTTTTTGTTGTGCAGATTAACAGAAAAGACCAAACTCAATTAATGAATTCTCTTCCTCGCAGAAAAATGCTGTGCAATTGCAGTCACCTGCTAAGGGGTTGCTCGTTCCAAGACAGAAAATTTCAAAGGACGACTTTACAGGAATCGAGGTTGCCCCATTTAAATTCAATATGCAGTCAGCTTATGCATATTTAAGTGATTTTCTGCATGTCTCATGCTCATTTTGTATAGCATTTACAGCCTCACCAATTTACCTGGGACTTCCTGCAAATCGGGAATCTCAGGAGGTGGATGACTACAAAGTAAAAAAAACAAAAAAGGAACAGCATTGCGGCCATAAATTAAATACAAAATAACGTAAAATACACTGGAGGCTGGAACCCGAGGCGCCGCACTGCGTGAGCCACATCTGTGCGCAGAGCCAGCAACAGAAGAACAACGAAGAGAAAAGCAGACGTGTTAGTGTCCGACTATTAAATACTCTACACTCTATATGTTAAAATAAAATACCTGTTTTCTGGTTCTCAACTTCACAAAAATAATGCTGTTTACTTTTTAAACAGATTTTAACAAAACCAAAATGTAAAATACTACAAAGAATATAAATAGTTTGTCTAAAAAGATTTGCATTCTATGAGCTGATGTTTTAAGTTGAAATGTAATCAATTTTTAATCCAATTTATTTAGATGATATAATAAAATTAAATTAACTAGCTAGCCAAATCTAAAGAATTACTGGTATCAGATTTTGGTATTACAAAATTGATTTGTTACACTGAGAGAGTCAAGACAAACTCGACATATTTTATACCCTTGCAGAGGGCATTATAATGTTGTCACGAAATGTGTAATGCATTGAAGGAGCCATCTCAGGACAACGAGACGAGTTCATATAGCATGTTCGTCTGTGCGTCGGCCCATCTATCGGTACCGGCCGGATCGAACAACTATATCATATAGCTCCCATGGGAACAATCGATTCAATAGCTTTAGTATAAAAAACCTTTTTTTATTTTTCAAGATATCTTGATGAAATTCAAGTAAGATGTAAGAGTGTGGCTTCTAAACGAATACCAAAAATATCTCATTGAGATCAATATAAAATCTCATATACTCCACAATGGAAAAATAGGTCCAAAGGATGTTGAATTTCTTGTTTCCTAAAGTATTTTGATGAAAATGTCATAGGACCAATCAGCAAATTTTCTAATGATTATAATATGTCCTTAACAGTTAAATTTAATTGTAAAAACAGTTTCTGATATTCCTTAGCAAACGGCAGCATATAGCCAATTCGATGCACTCTGAACAGAAGAATAAAAAATATAGAGAATAACAAGAATAACATTGGGAGAAATACAGCTTTAAACAGTCAGCTTAACCCTGCAGCTCAACTAAAAAAATTAAATTTATTTATTGATAGAAAACAGCAGTATTTAAATTGGGATTAAAAATATTATAAAATTGTCACGTCCCCATCTGTTAGTCCAATAATATTCACATTATGCGAAATTTACAGGGTATACGGCAACTTAGCTAACAATGACAAGTTATGGGCATTAAAGACCGCGAGCTGCAAAGCTCAAAGCCGCCTTGCGGCCAATGTTCAACGGAGATTTCGTTTTTATTACGCGTAAATGAAAGACATTTGTTGTCGAATGTCGTGCTGGCTGCTAAAAAAAAAAGCATTGAGGAGTGGGTGGATTTTCGACTGAATATTATTCAAAGTGGGAGGCAGAGCAGGTTGAAGCTTGGAGGTTAGAAAATTTGTTGTTGTGTGAAACTTGGACTGCTGTGCTATGCCTTGTCCTACGCCTTGAATTAAACTTGGCGATTAAAATCACTTTTACGGCCATCAGGCGTCTTTTTTCTATCAAAAGGGCAGACAGGCCATCAACGGACAAAGTGGGTGGAGCGCGGGGTGGGTAGAGTGAGGGAACTGATATTATTCGTAACTTAGAGGCGAATGATTAACAAGCAATCGAAGCATCTGTAGGAACAATAATGCCCCAATGGGCGCTGTAACTTTGCTGGTGAGTTTTCAATTAATTATACCGGCATTATTCATACCTCTCTCTTGCCACAAGCCGTGAACCCAACCCAACAAAGTGAAAAACTCAGACCATTCCTGTCTTGTCCAATGGCCAAAGTTCATTTGAGTTTAATTGATTTGAGCCATTTGTTTTAAACAACAGCAAATACAAAGCTGAGTTCAACAAAAGAAATAATGTCAACAATAACAACAACCGCTGCTGTAACACAAGTGGGCGTGGCACTGCTGAGGACTGCTTGTCTACTAATAGTTTTCCCTCAGTTTGTAGTTAGCCATTTGCTTGAGTTGATTTTGTCATTTAAATATGCATATGAACTGGAAAAAGTATTATATTTTCGACAGCTCGACAGGCAGATACTCTGTAAGCTTATGATTTGGACTAGCTTTTAATCTAAAAAGTCATTAATTTATTATGCCAGATGAATAGACTGGCAGTTCGATTCAATTCTTGATGCGGACCAAGAGTCGGAGATGCCATTCTTTTATGTGTTACATATCTATACAGAAATGTCACATGCTTTTTATAGAGTATAGGAACAATGCCAATTCCAACAAAGTCCATATATTTTCGATGATTTTACTTGTCCTAGACTTGTCCAGTTGACACCCGACTTGAAATTAGTTATTGTTACATGAATACATGAGTGAGCGTAAATTAGAGTTTTGTTTGTGTTGCTGCCTAAAATACTCTT
The DNA here is from genome assembly GCA_018150835.1 of Drosophila repletoides. Lineage (NCBI taxonomy): Eukaryota > Metazoa > Arthropoda > Insecta > Diptera > Drosophilidae > Drosophila > Drosophila repletoides. The sequence goes on along the minus strand of JAECWQ010000225.1, from coordinate 3,669,076 downwards.
TTGAATATCTATGAATTTATTATACAATATACACAGTACTCAGCCTGAATTTCCAATATTTCTAATGATGATTAAGCCAATTTCCTTCGACACTGCATAAATTAAAATCATTGTTGGCAGATGTTGCAACTGCCACAAACCGGATGCACTTTTCTTAAATTGGGATAGCCTCTCTAGTAACATTCTGTTAGGATACTCAAGGTAGCATAGCTCCAGCTACATATTTCCACTGTCAAACAAGAAGTTCTGGCCAGAACCAACATCACGAACACCCAACAGCAGCAGCAATTTAAATAAGTATTAAGTCTTTGGGTTCGTTTAGACTAAGGTTTACACATAAAGCAAAACAAATCATTCAGATTACACGAAAATATTGCCTAGTCTGAACAAGTCTTGAATAAAGTTTTTCCTCAACTACAAAGAAAATTTGTCTCTGCGACAAAACTTTGTTCGACAGTCTAAGAAAGGAGCAAAGTTTATGGCAAAAGTTGCGCGCGTGGCTACTTACCACACACAAGCTTCAATGTTGCAACATTGCACCGTTGACGTTGCAAATTAAACTGGAAAATTGCTGTTCTTGTTGTTGTCGCTGCCATTGTTGCAACGCCCCCCTTTATTCATATGCTGAAGCATGTGCTGCATCGTACACAAAGAGAAAACATCTGAAATATTTCCCAAGCAAAGTAAACTTTTACATATTATATTTATTTCTATTAAAAGTCAGCAGGTTAATATCTTTGAAAAATATACAAAAACAATAAGGAAAGTTAACTTTAGACTGCATAAATACTTTCTATGCTCAAATATATTTTGCCTATTTAGAAAACTAACTTTCTTTGGCGCACCGAAGATTACACACCCTACCACACTGGAATAACCAGAAATTATATACGAATTTTTGAAGGTTTGTTGATCGAACGTTTAAACAACTTGTAAATTTCATCACGAGAAGAGATTTTCCAACCGTTTCCTCCTATATAATTTTGAAGTCTTATTATAAAAGATGCATTATGATAAGACTTCAAAATTATATAGGAGGAATCGGTCGGAACATCTCTTCTCATGATGAAATTGAAACAAAAAAAAAACTTCTATATGCAACACATGCACAATTCAGAATTCAGACTGAAGTATATATAAATATATATATATATTAAATTCAAGAGCAAAAAGTTTGATTTTCTGTGAACCTTTCATTGTCAGTCAAGATATTTGGTTCTAAAGAAAACACCTACAAAGTTTTTCTTATGTTTTATGAAAACTCAATTAAATGCGTTTAGCTGAAAATGTACTTAAATTTCGCACTTTTTTTAGTCTTCACTTTAAACAGAAATTTGTAAATCATTTGGCTAGAATTAAATCTGCATGGAAATCTTAAAATGTGAGTTTTTTTCTTGCGTTTTTTAAATCGTTTACACAAGAATTCAAAATGTTTGATCAAAGAGGGAAATGTTCATGGCTTATCCTTCGACGCTATTGGCAATTTGGATGCCACAGGTAACAAAAAATGACAGGTACTCGTATGAGTGGAGGAGGAGGAGCACCAGGAAAAGGACGTGTAAACACTTAAGCCAAAAGCGAAGCTAATGTGTGATAAATTTCGATTTTCAGTTCGTGACTCACACATATAAATCCTTAGCTGTGTGACAGGCCCTCGTTTTTCAATTTTCTTTTGTTGAGGGTGAGACGGCATCCGTTTCCGTCGCATAATGGAAACAATGTCATCAACTCTGCTCGATGCTCGACAGGCGACAATTCCAGCAATGATCAGTGCACATTCCGGAGCATCAATTCCGTTGGATGTGCCGAATACGGACGGAAGGAATACTTGAAAGCCTTAAGCTTCTGGCTGCCGCTGTGGCTGCTGTATGCTGTATGCTGTATGCTATATGAATGTCAGCACATAAATGTCAAAGGTGCAACGGTGCGAATGAGTAATTTTCAAATAAATTTTTTTATGTACATAAAGACACTCTTTGTATGTGTTTGTATAAATGTGTGCGTATGTGGAAAGAGCATCTTAAGCAGAAGCTCGTATGTCGATTGAACGAACTTATTACGATTATAGTTTCTGTTTTGCTCCTAATGAATACAAACTCATCTCAATCCAAGTTAGTTGCAAATATTTGTTCCAAGTTTTTTCGTAACTCAACGAATGCCCTTTGACAACTTTTTGACCAGCAGATATCTCAATTTGAAGCTCAGTTTATTCGATTTAATACGGTTCAATTAATTTCACTTTGCTGCATTGGTTGCAAAGTTTTGCATTCATTTTGTCCCTAGTTAAATGCAACTTCATCAGAAGATGATGTGCCCCATTAATTGAAACAATTATTCATTGACATTTCTACATCTTTTCGCTATTTAAAGCTGATAGGACATAAAAAGGCTACACGTATCTTCGACAAGCTGAAACCTCTCAATATGTATACTAAATAGTTTTGGGATAAAATAGGTCAGACTGAATCTACTATATTTTATCTGTGTAAACGTGATAAGTTTTAATAAGTCCGTATGCAGCTTAAGCTTAGACATTAATCTTAGGTCCATTCAACTAGTTCAATATAAACTGACAGGTAGACGGGCACACAGATATAGGACTTAGCTTGTCATTATATTTATTCTCTAGCAGCTTATGAACAGCTTTCTCAATCTCATTCTGTTAAATTTCGGTCGATTGGAGAAGCTTTGAATGAAATCGGAGTATTTATATCCTTGCAATTATTTTCCACAGTCATTGAACATTGCAACAGTCTATAAAGCAAAAGATTGAGATATCTGTAAAATCTCACATATTGTTTATGCCCGCTAAAAAATATTTTTTAATTAATTTATAAATTGAAAAATTCCTGCTTCAGTACAAAACAAATTTATATTATTCCCAGCAAGGGTACTTGGAAAAAATATTGACATGCATTAAGTGTATTAAATTCAACAATACAGCTGAATTGCAGCCGACTTATCAATTACTTTTAAAGTTTTAATATTTGTAACATAAATTAATTAACTTAAAAAATTAATCATAGTTCATTATTACATATAAATTATTTAGCTTAAACTTTTAACTAAGGTTGGCAAATGTCAATGTGTTTTATTTTAATCGGAAAATGGAAGAAAAAAATCAAGAATCTCTAATCTCAATTACTTTTGTAATTAACTTACTTTTATTCAATTTCTCGATACTGTTTCGTTCTCAAAACGAGCTCATTTTGGCTTAAAAACATATCAATAAAAGCATTATTAAATATTATTGTTCTTTAAATATCATTTTTCGGCCTGATTCAAGCCAAATGTTTATTACTATGCATCATTTTATTTATTGATTGATTTAACACTTGCATCCTTAATATTTTTCTCTCTGTGGATGTCTGACCGCACTCGCGCGCAAATAAAGAGCCAGTGAGTGCATTTCGGTTTGCTATATTTACAGCTGTTGCGGAATTACAGGACTTATTAAATAACAAATTATGAAATGAAAATGAAACAAATTCGAATGCAGTTTTCACCGGCGTTGTCCGGGAAAAGTTACTATTAGAAGTGTATTTTAATATGAAGAACATAAAGAAGTGTAAAAAACTGTAAGTGAAAGAAATTATTTTTACAGTCTTTTTTCCTGTTTTATGGACGGAATTTCCAAAATAAATAAATTTTTTACTTAATTATGAACAGACGGACATGGCTATATTTACTCGTCTCATCGTCCTGATCAATAATATATTTTCCTTATGGAGTCTGAGTTGCCTCTTTCAATGCATTATACACATTTCGTGACAAAGTTATAATAAACTTCGAAAGCCTATGACGAGCTACAAAAAGTCTGCTTTCCAAGTCGCATTTCTCTGTCTATGTACACATATATATATATATATATATATATATGTATGTATATATATATATAAATTCGTATTCATATATTTTTATCAATTTGACATTTGACACTTATTGAGCATTTTATTTCAAGTAAACAATTTGTCAGCTATGAAAATCAATTCGTTACACCTCGAAGTAGAAAAAAAACACTCCTCTTTTTTTACACAACAAGCAAGATTTGGTATATGAATAAATGAATACCTATATTTTTATGTGGCTTTCAACTAATATTATGAGAGTGTTAAATAGTCGGCAATCCGAAGATGGATTTTCTTTTAATTTTGCTTTTTTGTGCTTAACGCCCGTTGTCTATTTATGCCGCATGCAAATGAATGACATGAGAATGACACTGGAAGTGTGGTTAACATCTGTCCCTTGTTGCCAGATTTGCGACAAAAACCAAAAAAAAAAAAACAAACAAAAAGAAAGTGCTTGATAGGGAAATACCCTTTTTCGGTAATAAAGTTCACATATTGGGAGAGCTTTATTACAGAATGGATTGTTTCAAAACATAATAAATATATATATAAAGATATCAGAATACAAAAGATTACCTCAAAACTCAACATTAAAAAGATCAGATTAATATACCTTTTGAACTCTTTTTCTGATTACAGGATATAGAAAAAATTATATGTATAAGTAAAAAAGACAACAACGCAGCAGTACTGAAATAATCTAATGTGGTAATATTATTTTTTAATTAAGTAAGTCAGAGAGGCAATAGATGGCTGACTGACTGAATGCTGTTAGCCTTGCCGGCAACTGATTCAATTGACAGACAAGGCAAAGTTTGGCAAGAGACAGGTTCCTGTCGTATGAACATACACACAGACATATACATGTATCCTGTTGCCAAACGAATGCTAATATCCTTCGCGGCAAGTCGGAGTGTGCCAAGTTCAGGATATAGGGCAAAGGACGCGGGAACAGAACACCCGAGCAACGTGCTGCCAACTTTTGACAACGCGCACGCAGCTTGCATATTTGCACATCATTTTCGTCCTTACCCGATGAAGGAGCCAAAAGAAAATGGAGAATCCCCATCTCTGTTCAGGCCCGTCCTCCGTTATGCTTTGGCTTTAAGGAAATTGCACTGCGTGTTTAATTTATGGCTTCGAATCGGCTTTGAAACTGAAACTGTAATTAGTTGTGACGCGTTGTCCTTCCTAACTAGAATCGAATTAGAGTCGTGCTCTTTTTTGCCGCGAAACAAACACGATCCAAAAATTAATCAGATAAATTGACAGAAATAGAAAACAGAAGTATTGATATTTTCATATTTTAACACAATAATAAATATATATATAATTTCGCAGGCTTGAAATTATATGAAAAGTAAACCAATAATTCGCCTTTCGCTCAGTTTTCGAAAGACGGACGGATTTCGCAGAGGCAAACAAAATTTCTAGAGATTTCCTTTCCGAAACACCTCGAAATATTTTAATATAAATACAAATGGCTTTTTAAAAAAATGCTCTCTTCTATAATTTGATGGTGTAGAAGGATTTGGAGAGTATTTTTAAAAGAAATAATACCCGAATGTAGAATAAAATTAAGTGAGCATTGCACACTTCTAAACTTGTGTTTATAATAAAAAATACATAAAATAAGTATATTAAATGATTATATTTATAATACATATAAAATTTGTTGGCCTGTTGCATGGAAAATATCGAAAAAGTGCCATCTCTAGTCGCAACCGCATCGACATTCCTTAAGTACTTGTTCATTCTGGACCAAGTCGTACAGCCAACCCTTCGCCTGTCATTTGTACTCGTAACTTTGGGCATTAGGAAATTTGAGGTGTGCATGTCAGAGAGCCATTGTGGCTCAATTAACCAAACAATTAATCACGAAGTAGCCAGAAAGCAGAGCTCAGAGTAGAGTAACGCGTGGAAGATGCTTTAAGCTTAATTTATATATAATTTTTCTCTAATTAAATCACTTAAGGTTTTCCTTCGCTAAGCGAAAAATTGCGATATAACTTTGGCCCTATTCAAGGGAAGCACTCATGAATTTATAGCCTGATGCTAAGGACGCTTGGATCCTAGTAAGCGTCATGTGTACACGTAATTATACAAAATATATATGTTTCTTCGTTGGCCTTTTGAACTTGCCTTTAAACTTCTTGCTCTTTGCTTTTTTTTATCTCATTCATAAATCAAAAATAAATTCCGAGCTGCTCTCCCCTACGCCTCATCGTGGTTTTCTTGCCTGTTTTCCTTTTCATTTAGCAGAGCTCTTGAATTAATCCATTTGCCTGGGGAAAAAAACACATTTTTAAAGTTATTTGACAAGTGCAATAAGTGCCAAAGCTCGTACTTTGATGATGGGAAGCAAGAAAAAAGGGAAACGAATATAAAAAAAACTGGAAGCTAAGGCTGTTTTCAGGTCTCCGAAGATTAAATACCCTGGAATTTCGCTGAAGAGACTTATTTATTTTGACATATTCCAGTTCTTATGCCAGCTATAAGATATAGAAGACCGATCTTGATTAATTTTTGAGAGACAAATAAAGTATGGTAGATGTATTATATAGTTGCTCGATTCGGCATTTGTGCTGGCTAAGAGTAAATGCCAAGTTTCATTCACCCAGCTGAAAAACTCACAGATTATTTTGCATAGAAGCAAACAAATACATAGCAAAAGATTCGTCTCATTCTCCGGGTTAAGAACAGTATGGATACCTTATATGGTTGAAGCTTTTTCCTTCAATGTATGAGTCATTGCTCTGTCTCTGCTAGGGTATATAAAATTAAATGCATCAAATGCTTGTAATGCGATACAATTTTTATATTGGCATTTGTTTCAGTTCTGTTGCTGTAATGTATCATTTTGCTCAGTAGTCTGGCAGAGAAATTCATCATACGCAGCGTTGTCTGCACTCAAGACAACTGTCAGGCAAGAGTCAAAGTGAAGTAGAAAACTGTTGTTGATTCCACTTGGGAGAGTTGAAACTTGAAACTTGGTAAATGGCAAGCAGGAAGTCGATAAAAATAATCATAATACAGCCTGAATTTACACCATGAGAGAAACAAACAAAAGATAAAAGATTTTGTCCGTGATTTGGAATTCTTGCCAGATATGATGACTACAAACCACACATACACATATATATATATATATATGTATGTATGTATGTATGTATGTATGTATGTTACGTACTCGCATGTTCATGCAGAGTCACAATGATCCGTGTAAAAATCAAAGTGAATCAAAAAAAGGACACAAAGCAAACAAAACACAAGCCAAAAATCCACGCAAATCTAGTGGAAAATTAAAATTCTGCCAATTTATGCGTGCAACAAAGACAGCGAATGAGTGTCAGAGCGTGTCAGAGATAGCTATTGAGATAGAGATAAAAGCTAAAAAAAAAAGGGCTAAAACTTAAACGAAACGAAGCGGAACGGGCCAACAAATTTACGACTATTGAATGCCTCGTTCTACCACAAAAGGATTTCAGCACGGTATCCTTTTTTGTTTGTTTTTTTTGTTTTTGATTTGGCATGATGCTTTTAGCCAACTGCGGGCAACAGAAGAACACCTGAGGCCTCAATGTATGTGGAATGAGCTCTCTCGACATTCCTTTGTGTATTTCTAGTGCTTTAATCGAGCAACCATTAAACCACATAGAACATTTAAAATAATGCTTATAATAATTTCCCATATTCTTAGAGCTGGATCCATAAAGAATTAAAGAGGAATCTAAAAGGAAAGAAGCACATGGAATTTATTGATTATTTATTAATCTATCTTGATTGATTATTTATTAATCTATTAATTGATTGAAAAAATCTATATCTTAAGAGACCAGATAAATTATAAAATATTATTATAAGATATCAAAATAACTCTAAAAGCTTTCAACGTTGGTTAAATGTCAAATGTTTTTTTTCAAATCTATTTGAGCATTAAAAGGTGTCCAAAATATTTGATAAAAATTTTATAAAATATTAATTAAAGTGTCAAATCAAAAATGAAAGCAATAATACAAAGAAAGCCAGAAAATGAACGTAGGTAAGCAACGAATGAATTTTTGATAATTCATCCAATTTCACCTAATAAATTAAAACTTTGTTGCAATGTAAATATATTATAAAGATTTAGGTGGCAACTGAAATTGAACGTTTCATTGACGACCGAGGAGTAGAACAGGAGGAGAGCGAGAAGTAGAAGGAGAAAGAGAGGCACTCCTACTCTGAGTATTCCCCATGCCCATCGTTGGCAGACATTAATGCCATTTAATTATGCTTGTTGTGCGCCACTAATGAAATTTTATTTATTTTGCTAAAAGTTTTTCCTCCAGGCGGCATTAAAAATCGCCAGCGACGATGCTGTCACTAATGCGATTTGTCCTTGGTGCTCAATCTCCTACTTCTTGGCACAGCTGGTTGGGTACGTGCAGCTTTTTATTCAACACTCTGTCAACAGCATCCTCCTTTGACATTTGGATGCTTGAATTGGCTTAAGTTGTTGTCAAATATAAAACTTGGCCATAAATTGCAAGCTTGGGCAATATGAAATACACAGCAAAAAAAAGAGTGTTTAGTTTGTACCCAAAAAAGGTGCGAGTGACAATTTATCCAAATTTTTAAATTTGTTTTTATTTAATCTTTAATCATAGAAATTAATAATTTATTTATTTCAAACATTTGTTACTATGGAAGGAAAAAATACTCTTTCATTCAACTAGCTCGAAGACTACAGGATGTGATCAAGTTTAAACACGAATAAAAACTTATTGCGTTCAAAGGAGCATTCAATATTGAAACGATTCAAACATAAAAAAAATATTGTTAACACATTGGGTCCTATAACTTTACGTCTGATAATAAGGTTTCCCTGTTGACTACACGCCAATAAATGGCGCCAAGAGTCAATGATGCAATAAAAAACAAGTTGTTTTTCCTATTTTTTTGTATTCATGTGCCATTTGTGTGCGGTTCCCTTTTCGCTTCCCTGCGCCTGGCTCTTGATGTAGCCCACCCAACAACCTTCAATCTCGAATATCCAGCTCCAAGCATAGAGCAGACTGCAGTCTCCGACATCGTAAATGCGCTTGTTACCCGTATTATTTTGTTGACATATGAGTAAAATGCTTCGGAGCGTTGCTTGTCACGGCTGGTTAGGTGTTTAATGTGGCTGTAAAGGAGTTATCCTGCAAGCTGGAAGGCTGCAGAGCTAACTGGATAACTGGATATTAATCTGTCAGCCGCAAGCTGCAGTTAGACCAACTGTCAGCCAAATGCCAATCAACACACGCTGATGACAGCTGTCATCTTAAGGGAAGGAGTCAAAAACGCCTCCGAAAGCTTAAAAGGTTTCATTTCCGTGTCAAAAATATTCGTAAATAGAAACGTTTAATAGTACTCCAGTCGGGAATATTTGACTAGAATATACTCTACCCCTACAATTCAAAGCAATGTAGCTGCAACACTATCAGGCCCGATTTAAGTTAATTTATTTATTTATAATCAACACAAACTACTATAAAATAATATTTAAGATTTTATTTAAAAGCTTTAAAACTGTGCTTGAATTAGATTTTTCGCCATACAACATTTGACATAAATTCTCCGATACTTTTCCCCGTAATTTCCAACCATTGGAGCACATTCTCCAAAATTGGTATGCTGTCTTTAATAATTTTTTTAATTTACCTTTGAAAATGAATTTAAACCCGATCAGATAGAAAATATGAAAGTTTCACACAAATATTTTTTTCAATTTTAAGCTCTTGGTTGCCGAATTTGCCAAAATCCCTGCTTAGCGGAAAGTTTCTACACAAAATAAGCCATATTTCCTGTTTGTATGTTTTATTGTTTTGAGCTGGCTCAAAGCGTTTGATATAGAGAGATTTGGTGACTCTAAATATCGACAGAATCTAGAATATATATAGATTTTATGTGATTATGAATGATCGCCTTAGGATTGTTACACATATTCCCACTGAATAGTATGATCCACTGAATAGAGCTGCTCAATTGGAGCTACTCAATTTTGGAGTAGTATTGTGGGTAATCAAGCGTATGAAATGTCCTTTTTGTTGCTTTATTTACCTCTGTCCAATTTTATTTCATACTCGCATTTGCCATTTCCCATTGATATTTCTACCATTGTTGTGGCAGCAGTCAAAAGCTTTTCGCTTTGTTATTTGCCCATTTTGTTGGACAGTGTTGTTGCAACGGTTCCACATTTTGCAAAAGAAATAAAAATGCAGGTTTTTAGTTGACAGCTGAATGGCATTCAATAATGCAGAACATTTTTATTGATATGCAAACTGAAATATTCACAAAACTTTTCCATAGAACTGCATTCGAATTTGTTGCCGTTTTAACACATTGCATACTTTGCCACTGTGACAACCAGACAACTTTTGCAGCTAGAATTCGCTATCTAAAGGCACTACTATATATATATATATACTCATACTATATATATATATATACTTGACTGCGATGCAAGCCGCATGCCACGATAAAGCAACTAACCAACGATGCAGCGAATCAATTTGAATTGCAAAATAGTTCCATAGAAACTACGAAACAGCCAATATACCGGTACAGCTCACAGCTTACTATGGTCAATACAAACACTTTGTGACAAAGACCGATTTTTGAGGAATATTTTATTGAACGTGCGTGTGAATCGCTCCCGAATTTAAATCAAATTTTTTCAATACAGATAATATACATATAGGATAGCACATCAAAATGTTACAGTATTTTGGTTAATTTGTTCTATTCCTAATCTATTTATTTCCTTGCAGAGGGTATTAGCAACCCCAGAAGGCACTTGCAATACAACAAAATATATATATTATTGATAAGGATGATACGACTAGCCGATGAAGCTATGATTGTCGGTCTGTCTGTTTCCACTTTTTGTTATTTGCCAGAAGCTGAGTCCGAACCGGATGGATCGGACAACTATATCTTTTAATTGTCATTAAAAGGAACGATCTATTTAAGATTAATCTTACGGACAACTTTTTTGCTCCCCAAGTTGTCTTAAAATGTAGGACAGTGTTTTGAAATGCTTCCTGAAAGTTATTGCGATTGGCTTCTAAATCATTTAGCTGCCATAGAAACAATCAGTCTAAAAGTTACTTAATGATAACTTATTAGTTTCATAAGACATCTTACAAGTTTGTTGGAAGAAAATTATAAGTATACAGTGGTCAATAATTTTTAAAAATCGGTTATCTACATAAAGCTGCCATGAGAACAGTTGGTCAATATAAGTATTCTTAAAAATTTACGTTTTCCACTGAAAAAGTGTATGTAATTTACAGCACGCCAAAAATAGCCTTTCCCTTATGGTTTTTTGTTTTCTTAATTTTTTAAAGTCTTAACATCTAAAAATTACCTTTTCTACTTAATTTAAGAAGTAAATCAAATATACTTTCGGACCAATTCATTACTAACTGTAAGATTGGGAAAAGTTTTATGATAAAATCATAAAGTCATGTTCCAAATGGCGAAAAACATTTTTAAGCCAAAATATATATTTCTTGAATCGAACTTTTTTTTTTTTGGGAATTTAATGGTTTAGTTCGGGTTTAGGATGGACTTGTTCGCTTTGAAGTAGCAACAAAACTTGAAGCAAAAATCACTTCTAATTTTCCATATCCTGTATAAAGATGAATTCAAAATGAAATTTGACTATAAAAGACTAAGGGAAATATGTAAAGGGGATATCAAGGATATTTCAATCTCGACGCGGTTTTGAGTTTAAAAGAAGTTTATGAATATATTTTTTCTCCCAATAGATTTGTTAAGCAGACTTTTTTTTGGAGTTGCAACGATATAATAAATAAGAAATTGGCTATCTTACACCTAAATTTCTATTGCAGAAAACTGTTTTTTCATCCACAGTGCACAGTGACGCAAATAGACATATATATGTATGTACATACCCTCATCAGCAGATAGAACGTGTGGCATGTGACATGTGGCATAGAAGTCTATGCCCAAACAAATTGTTCATTTGTATATTGAAAATTGGCATTTTTATTACACGACGCTTAAATATTTGATATGTTGCCCAAAATTTAGCAATTGAAACAATATTCACACATGGCTGAAGATACATGTGTTAATATATATTGGGGGCCTTGAACCCTTTGGTATTTTCTTGGTCTAAAGCCTTCAAGTCAGCGAACTCTCCGCCAGACACAAATCAGACGAGTAAGAAAGGTCAAAAATAGGCTCCTCCTGTTGAGGGAGCACCAAAACCACTAAGCAAATATTTGTGAATATTATCCAAATGCTTAGTTTCATTTAATAAATATTTTTTTTTGAACACAGATATTTGCCATTGCCAACTGAATAGACTCAACTTGAAGCTATTGAGATATTGGGAAAAATATTTGGGACCAGATCGGAATAACAGTCAAAAAAAAGAGCAAAAAGTTCTATCCTTTAGTAGTTGTATTAATAATTAATTAGTATAAAAGTTTTTACTTTTCTTCATCTAAACTAAGAAGGTCAATGCTTGTACTAAGGCTAGTGAAAGAGAAATGAGTCTCACTTCAAGCTGAAATGGGATTGAATCAAGAATTTGTGGTCTCAATTTATTTTGTTCGTTCTCAATACTTTTTTAAATTAAAAACCATAATAATCAAAGTATTATTTAACATTTGTCTTCCACAGCTTTCTAGAACTTTTAAGAAACTAGAATTTTTAGTTGGATTCAAGCCAAATATGTACCACCATAATTTTTACACTGTTTCAGATTGATTAAAGACCAGAATTTTCGATATTCTCACTGTGTACAAATATGATGAAACTAGTTTATACTATAACCTATGACTATAACCAAGAAAACAAAGTATCCACCCCTTCAAAAGCCCAACATTTGTTGTTACTACGAAACCTTTAATACTGCAGGGTATAAAAGTTCGGTATTTTTGAAGCTTCTGGAAAATATTTTGAAAGCCAAAAAGCTGCTCATTTTGTAATCCAGCAAATGAACTCCCAAGCTAACATAAATTCTCAGAGATATATAGTAGTTCCATACGCATTTGCAGCTCAGCAATTATACTAATTAACTAGGGAGCTCGGCAAGCTAATAAGGTCTGCAACCAGGTCAACGTATCTGAAAAATACACTCTGTGCACTAAAACAAAATATATTATTATATAATCTATGTATAATCTAACTTTTCGATATGGAACTCATTTTTACACCTGAAAAAACATTGTAAGTAGATTAACCGATTTGATTTATTAATCAAGGCTTACAAAGAAAACTGAAATACGACTGTCTCATTTTAAGTATCCATCGGAATTATTTAAATAAATGCGAGTAAATTTATACGAGTTTATATCAATTAAATGTCAAGCTCTCTTCTATTTATAAAATTAAAGGAAAATAAATTCATCGATACTAAAATTTTAATTGTTAAATTATTTTTATACACTTCGCCGCATATGTAAATACAAATATGCCACTAGCATTGTATTTTTATACCCTTGCAGAGGGTATTATAACATTGTCAGGCGAAACGTAATGAATTAGACATCGCCGATCCCATAATATATATATACTTATATCATTGGTAGGGACGATGAGACGAGTCGATATAGCCATATTCGTATCCGTCACTCTCCCTGTCTATGCAAACTATTCTCTCAGTTTTGAGCTAGATAAATGAAATTTCCTAGGGCGGATCAGACAAGGATATCTTATAGTTTTCGTCCTGCCAAAGATACATAGTTTTACTTGCTATCCAGATATTTTTTGTATAAAATATATTTTTAATCAAGCACACCACAACAGAAGCGCAACAGAAATGTCGAACAAATGAAACAAACTTTAAGTATTCTGAATAAACAAATTAATCAACTTTTTCTGCAAGAAAAAAAACTAGTAAGGAAAGGCTATCTACGGCGCACCAACATTTGAATACCCTTGTAGTGTGGAGAAGACCGATATTTTGACCGATTGTTACTAAGTCAGTTGATATAGTAGTCCGATTTAAATAGTTTTAAGCCAGCATATAGGAAACAGACTTCTATTACTAATTAGCAAGAAGATCTTAATAAATTTTGGTATGTATATAGAAAACACAATCGTATAACTAACTTGCAAGTTTTGTATATGCTGCCTGCAAAATCATTGACGGACAGAAAGACAGTCAGACGAACAGTCTATACACTCGCCTCGATGCCCTGATCTATCTATATATGCTATGTAAGGTGGCAGATGCCTTACACATTTCGTGACAAAGTTATAATACCCGCTGAAAGGGTATACAAAGGTGGCTCTCTGTTGTCAGAGGTTAAATTTAATTTAGCAGCCAGCTGACCCGGACCCGTTTAAATGCACGCCAACGCGAACTTAAAGTTTGTGAACGAAAAAAAAAGTGTTTCTCTTAGAGCTGTGTTAAATATAGATTTTTTTTCTCCCGTTGAATGCAGTGTGTACAGAATAAATATTTGCGTGTTCGTGTTTTTTTTATATATATATATATACCTATATATATTTTCGTATATTTCATTGTGGTGTTTTCATTGTTCTTAGCAAATAATTGAAAGTTTAATGAGACAGACTACTCGTATTTATGCCTGGGTGCAATTTAAAATGGAATATGATAGAGAGGTGAAACTTTGGGAGGGTGGAATGGCCATGAGCTTCATCGATTGCGAATTGTTTTTTGGAGAACTGCACCAGTGGTAAACAGGGTGTCCCATGTGTGAAGCTGTGTGTGCGCCTTGATTTTATATATATATATGAAATGCATATTTTCGAATATTTGCCACTGGACAAATCGAATATTATTTGAATGGTAAAGTAACAAGAAGAGGGCAAGAGCAGCTGTTCGAACGTATGACAAGCCTATTCACATGCGTATCTACGCTAAGGGCATTCCAATGAATACCCGAAACGAGTACCAGCTCAGCTTAAAGCTTTTTAAGGGGAAAACTGTGTTCTACCAATGCTTAAATCAAAATAACAATAACAAAAAGAGTATTATTTCATTCTGGATTTGATGGCGATGGCGATGGCGATGGCGATGCTGATGCTGATGCTGCTGATGATGTTGATGTTGATGTTGATACATTACCGCAAAGAAATCACTGGGCTGTAAGAAGCAAGCAAAGTGGCAACGTTGACAATTTAGCCTTGTGTCGATTTTTGGCATCCACATTATGCTTGCCGCGTTTGCCTGGTTGCCGCCACGCTGTCAAGGTCCTTTTGCTTTTAGGCCTTCTTCCTTTTTCCGTTTCCGTTTCCGCGTCACTGAATTCGACTGTGTGAAATATTTGTGGACCGAAACGCATAAAAATGTTGTAAAACAAAGCTCAGCTCCAAACTAGAAAGTGCCAAATGCCCAATCCCAAAAAGAAACTAAATGTTTTTAACGAAAATAAAACAAATATATATATATATATAAAATACTAGCACATAAAATATAAAAAGTTGTTCTTTAAATGTGGTGGAAAAGCAACCCACATTTAATGCTCTTAAAGTCTTTTTATTTTCTCAGCTTTCAATTTTAAACATTAATTAAATATTTTCAAAGTCGAATCCCCAGATAGATTGCACATTTTTTTATTAATTGTTATCCATTTCCCAATAGAAAATATCTATTTATAATGCTTAAGCATATGTAAATATATAAAAAATATTTGATTCAATTTTCATATATTTCTTGAACCTTTGATGGCTTTTTGCTTCCGTATGCATATCCGTAAAGGCTAGAGAGCTTTAGCCGGTATTGCCCGCGAAGGGGTAATATTTAAAGAATATTTTGATATGTTGAACTATCGTTTGAAATTTGTATTTCTGAAAAACAATTTAAGCCGAATATTAAGAAAAAAATACTCTACAGAGTTCCAACTATAACTAAAATAATCAAAATATAATTTATACAATTTTAAGGAACATAATAAGTTAGATTAAAAGTGCTTAATGCTCCTTTTTTGACTTTGGGAGCTCCAAAACTGAGATTTAAGTTTATCATATAAAAATTTGATCCTCCCTTTCTGATGTTAAGTCGTTCATTAATGATTTTAATAAAGAGCGGCAATCGTGAAATTGGGCGTAGCCCGGTCAATATTTCGAGCCCCATTTTTTACATAGTTTTGTTTATATTTAATTTTAAATTTAGCAGGAAATATGTAAAACACTGAAGGGATCACATTCAATTGCACACCGCTGGGTTAATACGATAAATATTTAATTAATTTGAGATTTATTATATTTCAAAATTTTATTCATCGTCACATACAATTGTTATTCAAAAATTCAACAAACAAACCATGAAAATTTATTCATTTATTACTAATGCAATTCTTTCCGTTGTTTGCTATCAGCTTTAGTTTAGCTCTTAGCGGATTTGTTTCAGTTAAATTTTTTAGTAGCTATTTGCCCTAAAAAATATGTAAACCAATTAGATGAGAAAAAATAAAGTTGTTCAGCCACATTTTATGGTTTCTTGTTATACATCAATTTCGACCGAAAATAGTATCAAATTTCAAGCTGCAAACCGGTTTTTTTTCGAATCTTTTCGAACCGATGTGTCTTCACTTTGAGCTGAATCGGATGAAGTTAATAAAGTCAAAAAAAAAAATTAAATATGAATCCCAAAGGCTTTTTGTGCTTCATATTAATTAACCCTAACCTTTCAGATCGAAAAGTGAATTGAAATTCACAATTGAAAATTAAAACCGGATATTAGGTCTGACGGCAGAACATAATATTTTTTTTTTTTTTGGTTTGCAGTCTTTGACAAATTGCACGTTATTCTGGCAAAGTTCTCTCTCTTATCGGAATATTTCCTGACAATTTTCTCAGATAGAATGCTTTGAGCCAAGTCATAGAAAGCAAGAAAGAAAAAGGCTAACGAATCGTGCGAAAAATGTAAATCATCAAAAGGATGTTGTCAGTGAAGTACGCTTTTAAAATTGCTTCGAAATTGGCTCAAATTGACGATAATTAAACCTTTTAAATCTAGTTCACCGAATAAAGTTATTATTAACTGCAAGTACTAATCAAATATAATTACTAATAATTTTCAGTCGAGGATTTGTTGCAAACTTGGTGTCCATTCGGAAAATGCAATCAGTTTGGCATTGCAGCTGGAATTTCAATATGTCGACTAGAGTTGGCTGCCATTTGGCCATACGCCAGCTCACAAACCAATATGAGTACTCACAAACACTCACTCACAAAAGTATTCACATTCGAGTATACAAATATCTGCTGGGAACTGCACAGCTGGTAGTCATTTAAATACAAACAGCAATTTACGTGCCAGCTAAGCTTTTTGGCCATTTAACTTTGAAGTCGAACAACAAAAGCACAAGGCGACATCCCTGGCACTGCACCAGGGATGAGCGATATTTTGTCATTCAATTGTCGCAATAGAAATACTTTTTAATAAATAAATATGGCAGAATATTAGTTGCGGCAGGCCTATTAAATCACGGGGAAATCGCATATTAAATGTCATCTTTGACTGATTTTAATAAATTTTATTTAATAAATTGGTTTTTCCTCGTACAATAAATATGATTTTTAGTACTCGATTCCAATATTTTTGGAAAGGCTATCCCCGACGTTCCGAAGATTATGTAACCGTGCAGACACTGGAATAATTATTCCATAACTTTTTATTTTTCCAATTTTCCCTATATGATAGAGTCGTCCGATCTAATATTTTTGGTAAGCACTTAAGGCATACTTTTACCTCTAAATTCGGCTGCAATAACTTTTAAAGCCATTCCACGGCAGCTGTAAGATATAAATACAGGATCCGATTCATATACTGGGTACAACAAGATGAAGACTCCATAACAAATTTCTTTCGATCATAATACCCATAAGGTATAAAGATATATGATATAAATGCTACATTTTTTCTTTATCTTTATCTTATAACAGACGAGTATTGACTAATTTTGCTAAAAATCTTAATCATTATTGAAGAAATCCAATGTGAAGGGACTGGTTACAGGCAACCTCGAATCCAAGGCTTTAATTCGTCTTTTGGTTGACTTTAATACTAATAATTTCATATATATTCTATTACTTTATTTAATCAAATTTTAGTTTTAAAACAGCACAAAGAAACAATAACAGTTAGAAGCATGATTTTCAATTTATGTTTTGGGTTTTTTAATCAAACCAAATCAAATTTAATTTATTAGCTATAGTTCAACTCGTGATTTTGTCACGACCGTGACAATGACAGGAACGCGATATCTGTCTCACCTCTAGCCTGCACTTTAGGCTAGAAATTGTGCTAGCTGAAAGTGCAATCAATGCGCAGTCACGTTGCAATCAGACGCCAGCAGCCAGAATCCTGGCTCGTTCTTTTTGTTATTTTGAATGTTGAATATCTCGAAGCGCGGACCTGTCCATTGCACTAGTAGAGGACCGAACCGGTTGAGAAGGGTTGAACTATCTGAGAGAGGTGCCAATTTAACGCTTTTCGGGTGAAATCTATTTTTTTGTGGCCAGTTTATGAGCAACTGAATTAAGCCATTTTCAAGTAAAAATAAATTTATTTCTCGCAGCGCTTTTGTATGGCATTGAGATTCTCCAGGTAATCAATCCAGAATCGAACTCTATCCCTACATTAAATCAAACTGATATGCTTTGAGCAGAGGTCTTTTCGATTCAAAGCATATCAGTTCGATACCAGAACCGGCTCAATATTTTTTTCATTGCGATGAGTTAAATCTCCACAAAATGCATCAATTTTTATTTAGCGTTCTTTAAAATAACTTAAAAGCCGAAACAGAACCATAAGCAAAACAATAGTTTTGATACGTATATGATTTAGTTATCCAATCCGGCCGGTTCTGACATATATGCAGCCTGCAACAAAAAGAAGGATCCATACTTGCTCAAAAGCTGGCATGGCTATATCAACTCTTCGCATCGTCCTGATCAAAAACATATATATATATATATGTATGTAAAAAACAAATTTTACTTATTTTTTTATTGCCCGAAATGAAGCTCATTTCATAAAAGAATTGGTCAGTATCGAAATAAATTGAAAAACTTATTTAAAATATTTAAGAATTATTTATATATATAAATATAAATACATTTAAGACTACAAAAAAAATATGTTAGCTATTTTGTGTTTATTTCCAGCTTCTTTACAGCCATTTTTTATTACTGGTAGCTGGCAACGCTACTGGTTAAACTGGGTGGGAGCTGGTGGCGGGCAGCGGGGTTCATAGTCTTTGTTTGTGGTGCTCGGACTCCCCTAAGCTGGGGAAAGAGGTCGAAAATATTTCCAGTGCATGGCGTTGAAAGGTGAAGAGGCTTTTGCATTTATAGCTGTTCCAGTGTAGTCTAGTTCGCAAATGTATTTACCCACAAGGAATTTCATATACTTCGTTGAGTTTGACTTTGCGGCAAGTTTAACTATTTGACAAGCCTTTCAATGTTTGTACAAAGGCTGCTCCGCGGCTCATGCAGCATGGGGTATCGGGCAAGAAAGGAAGTAGAAAGGGGATGGAGTGGACTGGACTGGGTAACTGGACAACAAGTTGACCCCGGTCTACAAATGCAATTACAGTTTGTCGTTTGCGCACAGATTGTTCCGGCACGCGACAACTTGGCAAGAGTTGTATGTATTTGTTCAACTCTGTGGAGTAATTGGAATATTTCTAGCCACAATTTGCAGCTGAACAGTTTATGGCCCTAACTTTTTGGTACTAATTTGGATGACCAAGCAAGTATTAATTTCCTTTCTGAGGCCCATTTGCCAACTTTTACAAATTAAAATCTCATTTTACACATTTTCCTAGCTGTCCTTGACGCACTCTCCCAAACAACTTTAAGACCTGCAATCAGGGGTGTACTAAGGGGGTTCAATTAAAGTTGAAAAATAGAGAAAGAGAAGCTCTCAACATTTTCAAAGTTTTAAATTTTTGTAATTTACTCCAATATTTCCGAGCGCTAACTATTGAAATTTACTACTGATAATGGTGAGCGTAAATTTTGTATTCCCTTTGCAAAAGAATTTCTGCATACGCCTCTGCATAGCATAGTTCACAGCATAATCAGAAATTACATAGCTATGGCTGCTGGCTCAGATAAAGACTCTACCGGGAATGACAAATGAACAGTCGACTCTGGGCAGGATAACAGACGTAGTCCAAGGACTTAATATCATCTTAAGTCATTGAGCACTTATTGTGGCAATTTGAAATGCAATTAATTATTGGTATTGGCTTAAAGCCATCCATAAAAGAAACTCAACAAAAATTGAGTTGAGTATTGGGTGATGAGGAACTGCATTTGATTTTCGTATTCACTCTTCACTTGTCTAGCACAAGAGTAAGTGAAGGATCTAAAAACTGAATAAATTTCTAAATATCTCACCCACATGCACCTCCCTCTTCCCTCTTTAATATTGCCTCTGTCATCGTATCCCTTTTGCGTCTGTCTCGTCCACACATATTGACGTGTCCTGGCTATCATTTTAAGCCGAATATTGTCTAAGCTGTCAGTGCTACTTCATGCTCTTCACTGTTTACTCTTCACTCGTCACTCTTTAAGCCTTGACAGCTTCGCACAAAGTAAAATGAACAAACGGTGACTGGGTTTAGAGGTTTCCCAACTCTTGAGCTGTAAACGCTTTTGAGACCATCAATTAAGACTGATATTGCCCCAAGGTCGAAATAATTACCATGACAATGGCCACTGTGTTACAGTTAAACGAAAGAATTTACTCAGAGATTGTGGGTCAAAGAATGGTCGATTGAGTCCAATATATTTGCACATTTGGGAAACGAAATCAAATTATATTGAATGGGCAACTGATGCTGTTGAAAATATTGAAACTATTCGTTTATATTTGATTGCATTTATTCTTTGGGATACCGCCTCAGTCCAATGCCTGCCAGCAATTGTTTTGTGGATTGAAGATTAGGACGCATTATTTGGGAATTTGCTTAGCATAATCTGCCACTGATGAGAGTGCAGAGGAAGGAAGGGAAAGTATGCGACGTCAAGTGGTACCAGCTGTGTTTTCTGAAGGATCGGAGTGGTGCCAATGGAAGCGAGGAACACGTCGCAATGTCATAAACAGCAGACGACAACAAGAACGACGTCCGGAACAACCAAATTACAGACAAGAACAGCGTAGGATGTCCTCGGCGGGTTCCAAGGCGCGTTCGCACTGCGAGGACATCCGAGTAGATACAAAATGGAGCTGAGGAGACGGTGAGATAAAAATAAATTAGTGCATGACGGGACTCAAAAAAGAGGCCCACAAGTATAGAAATTTATAAACAGATGCTGCGTGCGTGAAATATTCTTTTAAGATTTTATGTCAACTCATTTGCACAGGCAACAAATGTTGGCAAGCGAGTAAAGTAAAGTGAGTAGGAGAAATGTCCTTAAGGATGTGAGAAGACGTTTTGCAGTAGCAATCATTGTAGAGATGACAAATGTATCGATTTACAAGCTGCTTTACGATATTTGTCGACTGCTTCATCTGTGTACGTTCATCAGCCATCAGCCATCAGCCAGCAGCCATCGGGGAATGTACGTGCCCTGACGACAAACCCATTCATCACGGTGTCTGGAGGTCTCCTGGCGGTGCCTAATACAAATGCACTTCATTACGCATTTTCTTTTTTATGAATAATCTATCTATCTTTCTGTGTATCTATTAACTCTCTTTTCTCTGCTGTTCTTGTAAGAACTCACTTGACCAGCTTAAGCAATGCTCACACTGAGTGGAAGGCCACTCATAGTCATATGGTAACAGATTGCTCACGCGCTATTAGCCCAAACAAAGGCTAGAGATTGATATTTACAGATTTCATTCACAGACACTCACATTCGTCTATGTTGGCTGAATGCTGAGGTTGCCTTCTAGGTCTAAAATAACACTTGTCAATTGGAAAATTGAATCCCAAAACTTTACATGGACAATAGAAGCACTCATCGCACCCTTTTAAGGAAGATAACACATACATATGTGCAATGCCTATGGCAGAGTTGGGATGAGTGCTTCATTATTATCATCGTCATTATTAGAGTTATCATCATCATCTTAGGCTTTCTATACAGCAACAATAACCAAGTGTTTTCGTTTCCGAGGTTTGTTTATTTAATGATTGACCGCGGGGAGCTGCTGTCTATGCCGGATATAAGCCAGTCAAGCAGCTCCATCTTCAACTTCTTCACCTTCCCATTGCCAGTGATTCCAGCTAGTTCTTAACGCTCTGGAAGTAAAATCAAGCGCGTGTCTTGAATATTTATTTACATTTGATTAAAGTCTCGGTTTCATTTGGTATTCATTTGGTTGTCGAAATTACTCCAGGTTGAATTTAACCACAATCTCCAGAGCCAAATAACGAGGGTTATCTTTAAGATTTAGTCATACAGTTCCCAAAATTGAGATACACTCCAAAACCCAGTCGAAGCGCTAAATGAGATGCTGCAACAAATAATCAAACCACATTCAATAAATCAGATGTTGTATACCCAGTGTAAGAACTGGACGCAACTGCGCTAAAGATCAATTCTGGTTGAATTTCATGACTATCCTCCATTGGAAGCAGAACAACGTTGGGTCTTTGGGACGATACCGATGCCAATGTCGACGCCAACCAACCAAAATCCTCATGAATAATGTCACCTGATGCCAACAAATAGCCTCATTAAGCTGGCAATGAGTTGTCGTTATTCACACCTCCGGCCACTTTGCGACTCCTCCTAATGCTGATGTACTATTTGCCCTTGGGCTATACCCCTCCAGGTCAAGTCCAAGGTTGGAGTAAAGCATATTTTAAGAGTTTCTTTGCACCGCCTCATAAGTATAGCTCATAGAAGCTCATAACCAAGGCGGCAAAAAGTTTTACAATTTGATGGGAGGAACTTAAAGAACTGCAAATAAAATAAAAGGAAACCTTCTAAGAAAATAATATTAAGAAAGGATTCGGACAAATTAAACTAAAATTTAAAGTATGCGCCTCATAATGCAGATATTTTGCATTTTTGTTGTTAATATTGAACAAAATGCGATGAATAAAGCAATGTATGGAATACTCTTCACCCAACTTTCATTGGAATATTCTTCTTGTGTATGTAGACACTTTGTTTGCACTCCAGGCAAAGGCAGTCTGTATTAGCTTTTTGTCATAGCTGCAATGTAAAAGCGTATAACTTCTAGAGGCCAGATAAGTCGATTGGAAAATACCCTGTACACCTCTGTGACCAATCAGATTGCAGGATCCAATAGAAATATACAAAGGAAAAAGTTTTATTTGGCGTATTCTTTTTGCTTTTATTATTCATAATAATAAAAAATAAAATTGGATTTACATACCTATTATTTACCACTAATATACAGAATATAGCGAAAAAATAGATTAACGCTAGGAAGGAAACTGAGAGATTAGAAACTAAACTGCAGATGGACAGAGGAACACACGTATCGATATATATTATATAGTCTCATTGTCCTGGTCAATAAAGTATATATATACTTCGTGGGGTCGGATACTTCTTTCGTGACAAAGTTATAATTCCCTCCGCAAGGGTATAATTATTTTATGAGTACAGGGTATAATAAATAGACAGAAAGGACCAAAAAGAATACTGATGACAAGATTTTGGCCAGTTTGTGGGTTCTGTGTAAGCCTTCTTCTTTTATTATTCGTACTCGTATCCCAGATTTTCGTCTTTGTTGTTCTTTTTTGTATCCTTTCACAGCTGTGTGCAGTTGTGCTTATAGTTGTACGAGTATCTATGTATATGAGACTCGTAAATTAAATTACTTAAAGGACAAAGAATATGCTGAGCAAAAAACTAACAACAGCTCGTTTACAGCCATACATTTTGCCGGATACAGCGACCAGAGACGGAAAAGACGTCGCTTCCTTTGGGTACTCCAGCTACTTCTTATCCCTTGAGTCTTTCTTTCTGCTGTTGACAAAAAATGTATGCATACAAACATATATTTATATGCTAGAATAAAATAAATTGGAGTTACTCGCACGCTCCTTGTTTATATCAATTTTTGGACTCCAAGTTGATATCCCTTTCTGAGTTGGGAATTGATAAATTACTTTGCATGCAAATGGATCTAATGATGCATCTACCCCTAAGACTCAACCACAGCAGACTATGTGCCAATGATACTCAAATGCCCTGCAAAGGACATTTTTTAATTCTCTCTGGAAAAAGCCTGCAAATTTAATCATGTCTCATTACTTGATTTTATCAAGTAGCTTTGAAACATTAAACTTAATTAGGTTCTTGTAATGTTTTACAATAAATTGACAATTAATTCTGCAGCTTGAAATTGAAATTACTCGTACAATTTTGGTTCACATCCCTGTAAAGGGTATTATTACTTTGTCATGCAATGTGTAATATGCAGTGGATTAAGGAAGGCTTCTCGAACCCCTTAAAGTATATATTATTGATAAGAATGGTGAGACTTGGCTATGTCATATTCGTCTGCCAAGTCTGTTCGCCCGTCTGCCTGTCTAGTTCGGTGAATAAAATTTAACATGTAACCTTATTTTTGTTGAATACTGCATATATCATAAATCCTGCCTGATCGAACCACTTACCATATAGATGACATAGGAATCGTCCCAAAAATTGCTGTATGCGAAACTTTTAATTCCTTACAATGTTCTAGTTTCCACTATCAAAAGCTAATAAATTATTTATTGAGAGCAGCTTTGAGGACTTTTTATACACAGATAGAAATGCGGCAATTTAAAAATAGGTTTTATAAAACATAATTTGAGGATTATGAACCGAAGATTTTCAGCACATTTCAAGCAAAACATTTTTGAATGCAGCCCAATTCGTACTTTGATGGATTTGTGTAATTATATTCTAGAATTAAGTTAAGAAACTATTTTTTTAAGTAATATTTATAGTGAATTCAAGCCTTAAAAATTACAAAAAAATACTTGGCTTGAATGTATTTCACGTAGAAAAAATTTTTTCAACTGAACTTAAGGTTCCTAGTGTTGATTTTTAAATTAACTTAGACGAAAACCTTTCTTGGAATACAAATTGATATTCTATAACTCTCAAGCAGACGACCTTTTGACACTTTTTTCAAATCTGAAATTCTTGAGTTTCTCTCTCTGCAGGCTTTTTGCCTACTACTCAGTAAGTATTTATATTTGATGCAGTCCCTTTTTAATTGCAAGCTCAACGCGACCAACAAAAGCAACAGTCTGGCCCAAGCAAGCTGCTTATGCTTCGGACAAGGGTCGACGGGTCACCGGATACTCTACCCCAGATGGCTCTGCAACCGGGTATAAGTATAAGTGTGCAAGTGGGTGGCTCTAAAGTGTAGGGTGTAGGGTGTAGGGTGTAGGGTGTAGGGTGTAGGGTGTCGTGATGTTCGTTAGTTGCCTCGGTTCGTCGCCTTGTCAAGCAGCAACTTTGGCTACAATTAAAAGCCACAACAGCTGTAGCAAAAACTCCAAGCAGTATCAAAAAAAAAAAAAAAAAAAAAAAAAAGAAAATAAATATAAAAAGAGAAAAGTTATTACATTTTAAGTAACAGCATACAGGGAAAAAGCCCCCACGAAAACAAGGTGCTTAAGTAGGGGCCCTTTGATGCAGTTTTCTACTTTCTCCACGAGCCTCTCTTAGTTACCCAAAAGAAAGGATCACAGAATACTTTATAAAGAAAAAATCATACATTTATTAAAAAAAAAAACCATAATAAAACTTTTGTTTTGTGATCTAATACGAAATATTGTATGTACAGAGACTCACAAAAGTATTGGCACAGCGGAGTATTTTAACTTTGTATTTTAACAAATGTAATTTAACTAAAATATTTTTTTGAAATTGCCCTCTTTTACACAATTTTATTTATTGATCTCTTCATAAATGCTTAACCAGATTAAGATCTGGTGGCTCAGGAAGAAACACTCTGCTGTGCCAATACTTTTTTGAGTCACTGTATGTATGCACGCCGGGTGACATACTCGAACGTTGACCTATACTTCGTTCAAAGCTGTGTGAACGTTAAAAATATACGAGTATTGACGAACACACTAACGATTCATCGACGAATACAAGTCAGTTGAGTGAGTCGTTACTCGAACTGATTTTTTTGCTTCGAGTATCGGTCGATACTCGAGTAATACGTCACAATCATTACGAGTACGACCGAAAGTACTCAGTACTCAAGTATGACCGAAAATGTTTTACTAGTTGCAGTAGGAAACGCTATCTTTGGCACGCCGACGATTAAATACCTTGCAGACCACAGAGGTGTGCGTGTAGAAATTACACTTTTCCATACTTCCAACTTGTAAACTTAGTCAAAGTTATAATACCCTCTGCAAGGGTATAAAGGGACTGTCACACTGTCTCAAAAAATACGGTCACTCAGTTTGAGTGAATTTTTTGACGTAAGCAATATAAATTTGACATTCGTGTAAGAAAAGGAAAAATTGTGTCAGTACAAAAAATAATTCAGCAGCGGCAGCACCAAAAAAGCAAACGTAAATTTTCTTTTCTCAAAAATATTATTGTGATTATAATAAAGATGGATATAGTCTCAACATTTGAAGAGCGCTGGCGTAAGAAGCATCCTGATGATCCGTATTTGCCGCCTTATTTGGGTGGTCCCATTGACGAAATCTTTCTAAGTTTTTATAACAATAATGGTGAATTTCCAAAATTCATTGCTCCGAAATGTGTACCAGTTTCTCCGGTTCAGAGCCCCCCTAGAAAACGTGTATTGAACATGAATTATTATGCAGCACGCGAGGCGCTGACCCCAGTGAATGAATCAAGTATTTCATCAACTTCTTTTGTGGATGATTTGGACGAAGTTGTACACACAAATGAGTGGTTACGTGTCAAGAAAATTCCGGAGAATCTATTCTTACCGATATATAATTTCTTCAGCGGTCTAGGCAAGATAGACAGCATGCGTTCGTATGAAGGTACTACCCTATATATTCTATATAACTCACCAGCTATTACCAGATTGGCGCTAAGCTGCCACAATAAATTGATTATTTGTGACGATATATATATATACCTACACCTTACTACGGTAACCAAGGAATATATCATGAGAATGGATCAAGAACAGAAGATAGCTGCTCAAATTCGAGCAGAACAAATAAAATTGGCGCTCAATATAGAGGCTGAAAAGAAAAAAGCAGAGAAAATTTTACTGGATGAGGCGGAAGCAGAAAAATTGAAAGAAGAAAAGGATAAAAAAGATAAAGAAAAAAAAGAAAAAGAAAAAAAAGAGAAAGAAGCTGCTGAAGATCTTGAAACTGAACTGATGATTGAAAATGAATTTGCTAATAGATATCAGCTAGGATATGATTACGACTGGAATACTTTGCCGTTTCTGAGATGGCAATATTCCTTGAGGTGGTGGCCAATTGTAAAGAAGATCTGCAAATCCCCATGGAATATCGTGAAGCGCCTACTAAAACGCTAGTTTATTTTATTTAATTATGTTTTATTTATTTATGTTTTATTTTGATAGCAACCTTGGGAAGTTTTAATTGAAACATCAAAAGACTTATTTATTTTAAATATATGTAAAAAAAAATATATAAAAATCACGCAATAATTACATATTTACATTTAAGACATTTAAGGATCTCATCCTGTCTCGATTCGTCTCGTCTCGTCTCGTGTCGACTCTTCTCATCTCCTCCATTTTGATTTATAGTTGCGGACTATCCGCTGCCACAGCGCTGTTCGTGTAAACCACAGAGTTTAGCATATGGTCATGACGGGAACGCGACCGCCAGGTGTCCATCCCCATAGTCGTTCCGGGATTGATATTGGTAGCATTGGGCTGACCCGCCTGGCTGGCCGAGAGGCCAGCTCTGCTACGATGCCATGGTAAGCCCTTGAAGGTATCAACAAAAGCCCGCCGAAAGCTGGCATTCATGAAGCAATACGTTATAGGATTACAACAGCTGGACGAATAGGCCAGCAGCTGCAGAAAACTGATCGTTGTGTAGTCAATGTACTCATACAGTGCCTGTCCAATGAACATGCTCAGCGTATTGATCACATACAGTGGTGTCCAGCATATAAAGAACTCCAGCACCAGCACAAATAGCATTTTAACCACACGCTTCTTGCTCTCCAGCGTCTTTTGTTCATTGGATCTGTGAAAATAAATCAAAGTTAAATTGAGTTTATTTTTTATTATAACACCTGCCATATAATTTGCAATTAGATTCCTGAAACCAGTACTTTTATATCAAACCCAAATTATATTTCAAACCGTCTTAATAGAAGCACTTAATGTTTTCATTTTTATTTAATGATTTTGTTCGAGGATGCATTGCAAAATATAAGTCAAATAAAAATATTAACTTTTGAACATTCTACATTTGTTATTTAAAAAATTATCGAAATTCCACTATAAATTTATTTTAAATTCACAAGAATTCCACTGCAAAAACTGAAGCTAAGGTTTCAAAACAATTCCGCTCCAAAAAATTTTTAGCTTGCGAATTACACTGAGTATTTGTGCATATTCATAAGTTCATTAAAATTAGTTTAATTATACTGAATGAAAATCGCATTGACACCTATTCGTCAACTGTTGCTCAAATGTCATAGGTCATGGGTCATGGGTCATGGGTCATAGCTTACCTACGCAGGGCAGCATCGTGTATGCGGATGCTAGGCGATGTTGTCGAAGTCTTTGCCAGTGTCACCGTTGTTGTCAATGTTGTCGTTGTTGTTGTT
This sequence comes from Drosophila repletoides, assembly GCA_018150835.1. Taxonomy (NCBI): domain Eukaryota; kingdom Metazoa; phylum Arthropoda; class Insecta; order Diptera; family Drosophilidae; genus Drosophila; species Drosophila repletoides. Next base: position 3,640,493 of record JAECWQ010000225.1, on the reverse strand, counting down.
GTCGTTGTAAGGGTCGTTGTTGCTGTTGTGGTTATTCCACTATTATTGTTATTGCTGCTACTCTCTGCAGATAAAGCGGACATTATATAATTGGACGGTGGGTGGAATACAGCTCAAGCTTACCATTGTATTCAGTGGGTGCGCTTAATACCAGGACACAGCTACTGCTGCCCGGATTGGCGGACATAGCGGCTGTAGCCGCAGGCTGAGCAGTGCCACTGGTAAGCGGTATCCTAGCATCCTTGCCAACATCCATGCCCACGTAAAGGGTACGTGTAATAAGTATATAGGCAATGCACAACACCAGCAATGGAAAAACAAGCAATATCAGATCCAGCATAATGTTGTAGAAACGCTCGTAACCCTGGTCGGGCCAGATATCTCGGCATTTACAGTAGCCTACACGTTGGCCAGGGAAGAAAACATATGCGTATATACAAATATATATATATACTTAACTCAATAATAGGCAGTATTGCGCCTTATACTCATAGCAGGTCACTCACCTGGCCGACTGGTCGGTATCAATTGACTGAATACAGCAATTGGCGTCATGCATAATATACTACCGAGCCAAATAAATCCAATTATCTTGTAGGCATGACTTATTGTCTGCCAGGATCGTGAGCGCAAAGGATGGCAAATGGCATAATAACGCTCACAGCTTATGGCCACCAACGTCCACGAGGAGACGGCCACTGAGGCAGCTGCAAAAATATAAAAGTAAAAGATAATAAAAGTATTTGAATTTTAATCTTACGCTGGGGAAAAGATTGGTTCGATGAAATTTCCCGAGTATGTAAAAAAGAATGTAGTATGGAAAGGTTTATATTTTTTGACCGATTGCTCCGATTCCAGTTATGTAATACAGCTTTACATCTCATACTAGAATATCCTAGCCAAAAGAAATTTTTAATGTTTTCACCCAACTTTTAGTCAAGACACCCAATTCCCAATACTCATGCAAAACTCTGGTCATTCATATACACCAACCCCTTAGAACTGTTTCTGCTGACTCTCCTCCTCACCAACACTTTTTAAACATCCGTTTTAATTTTATTGTTGCCAATCCAATAAAATTGATGTTCTTCACACTGTAGATGACCGCACACAATAAAATGTCAACTAAAAAATAATAAATAAAAAAAAAGTATAAAAAAATATATTACACATAATTCAAAATGAAAGCGCAATATTTCAGTATTTTAATATCATTAAAACAATTAAATTAACATTAAAGTGTAATATTGTTTATTTGTATTTGATGAGTAGAAGATGTAATGAATTTATTTGTCCTTTACTTTGTCATATGAAAAGGACGAAGAAACGCAACACATCTTCCACTCATCAAATACAAATAAACAATGCCTGAGACTTACATGGAATTCAATTACATATTTTGGCAATCAAAAGCAGTTTCCTCTATAAAAATACCTAAATTGCATATCGAGGACGGTTTGGGAATACCTCTGATGTTATATATAATGAACATACAAACACATCAGCCATTTCGTTTATTTGTCCATATATGTAACCTTGAAATTAATTCGTTTTAGTATCTAAGAATAGATACAAGGTAAAGGTCAATCCGTCAATCAAAATAACCTTTCCCAGTTGACGGTTTTATTTCTTTTTTCAATTAAAGTTGGCAGCTGCACTTAAAAATCACTCAATAATGGAAAGGTAGGTAATAAATGCAGACTGCAATAAGCCTTGTTCAACTTATTAATATTGGCCGACTCTTGACAATGGCAGGAAGCGAAGGCATCACTGGGCTCGTCAACTGTCTCTAACTTTGGCAGTAGAGGCAGTCCGCATGGCGGTGCCCTCTCTCCCCTGTCATGGAACATAGCACTGAAAAATCTGCTTAGGCCGATAGAAGGTGGGAGTTTTCTCATTCCGAGATCCGATATCTAGACTCATGCTTCCCAGTCAATAGGAGTGGTTATTCACCACTTATTAATAGTATAGTCGGTCTTTCCTGGCTTCGCCCGGGGAATAAATTAATTGAATAAATATTCAACTAAATATTCATGTGGTCCCAGGTTTTTTAAAATGATAAATCCGGAAACGAAGCTGTATTATTATTCTTGTTTATTTAATATTATTATTGAATGCTTAGTGGTGTTTTAACAATTTGATGTTTTTATTATTACGCGTGCGTAGCTTCCGATATTTTGACATCGGCTACTCTCTCAATACTTATCGATATTCCTTCTCTCGATACTTTTCGATATTACTCCACTCGATAATTGGGAATTAATTAATATCGATGACCACTTCGACTTGGTCAGCTGTTTACGCTTCTGGCTCCTCGCCGATTCTCACATTTATAGTTCATAAGTTCATTAAATAATTAACAAAGAGAGAAGTTTCCGCTGGCTGTGGCGGGGACATTTTAATATTTTTACCAGTACTTTGGGACCAGTATATTGGGGCACAACCGTGGGATCGACTTGGCGACATCGGACACCCTAACCAACCAAGTACCAACGGCGGCTGCGTCTCCACTGCACCCGACAAGCGACAACGGCAACGGCGACCCCGTGACCAAGTTGGGAATTGTGTAAAATTAAAAAAAAAGTTTTTGTTAAGGACTAAGTTTCAATATTTTATTAATTGGCACCTGAGCAGAGACCGATTTATATCCTTAAATAATGGATATCGCGACAAATACAGGTGAACCCAATTTAGTACCCGTTTGCAGACGTCTGCGTAAAGTGCCCCAAGGATCCAAAGTAACTGGCTGTACCGCCTCAAGACGAAAAGGACACAATCCGAAGGATCAGCGTGGGAGATTGACCGGATGCATTTCTATCTCTAAGCTTCGCATTTAAGAGTGAAATAAATTTTATTAAATAAAATAAAATAATTAAAAATAATTATTTATAAAAATATATAGAAGAGAAAACACAAAACATTGTTAATAAAATAAAAGAAAGAAAAGCAATACAATTTTTAATAATAATATGTAATAAACATTTAAAAAGCAAATACATTTTTAATAAAATAATAATTCAAATAAAATAATAATACAAGTTTAAATTTAATTTAAATATAGTTTAAAAAACAGGAGAAACAAAAATTCTTACAATTAATTATAAAAAAACTAAAAATTACGTATGGAACATTTAAAGTACTAAAAAAAATACTATAAGGTAACTTTATTATTTTTCTTTGCTTATTTTTTCTTTTTTTTTTTTTTTTTTGTTTATTTTGTCATTTATCCTTTTCTGATTACTGTTGTTTTAATTTGATAATCATAAATTAATTTAGAATCCTGAAAAACATTTGATATTGCGGTCCGTTTACGCGACCCAATAAGGTAGAAAGATTAGAAGAAAGAGATAACATAATAATATCCAATAATAAAATTAAAAAACAAACAGTTCATAAGGATAGACAAAAACTATATTATATATGAAACGCGCAATGCTCAATTCCAGGAAAAAGAACCTTGAACAGGAATAGACTTATAAATATTATCTGATGACCTTAGCTGTACGGAACAAAGTGATTGGTGAAGCCGATGGAGTTTTGAAATCGTACCCCAAGGAATTGGAAGGATATTGCAAAATCACTACGCTGATAAACGAGATTTAAAGGCTAATATCAAATATTTTCACTTACTCAAGGTAGCATGACAGTAAATGCATTTTATCAAGCATCAAGCTGTCTATCATCAGTTATCCTTGATTCTGAAGCAAATTGGTGAACAAGAAGAAATACCAGAAACTATAAGAACTATAGATGTTTTTTTTTTTGTTTTTAAGAACCACCTCATCTCATTCAAAGAAAAAAACATAGAAAACAGCATTCTCTGTAAATGATGGAAAATCCGAGTTCTCAAGATGACTTTCAGGACTAAAGAACTCCCCATCGATATTCCAAAGGGTCCTAGATGATACTCTACGGGACCACTAAGGAAAGAGAAGATACGTCTGTTTAGATGGCATCTTACTTTTCAGCACATCTTAAAGATCTTCTGAAAGTTTTCTCATCTTTACATGGCGACCGTGACACCGAATCACAAGGCTGGATGGAACCATAAGAGCTGAGGTGGATTGAACCATAAAGAGTGAGTAAAGTGTGAGTGTAATGGGTTAAAAGCACGGTGGCTTAAAAACCCAAGTGAACAAGAGCATAGCATATTTAAAATGGCAGAGATAGTCGAAACCGCCAGTACCCGCGTGGTCGACAGCTCAAAATTACAAACTGAGCTCTCCTTCCTGCAAATTTTTCTCAAAAAACAAAATAAACCCAACACCGCTACTCACTCAGCAAATATTCAAGTTATAACAAGCCATATAACTAATAAAATAACTCTGCCAACCTCAGCCTGCCTGCCGAAGCCCAGGAGAACTTGTCCACCGGATTGTGAAGGTCCACTGCGAAGTGCCTTCTGCGAATTTACGTGCAGACATTGCACTGCCTGTGCCAGCACCGTCACCAGCACCGGCCCCCCAACCCAGTAAAAAACTAACTCTACGACCAGCGCCGGCACCGCCAAGGGCATCAAACTGGCACATTAAGCCGGCAGTGCCACAAAGGGCATAGAAGCTGGCGGCACTATAAAGAGTGCAGAAAACAACATAACACCCTCTGCCGCGGCGACTCTTCGCCATCCTTTACTAACTTTCTTTTAGCACTTAAGAATATTTTGTAGTTAGTTGGTAATTGGATTTCAAGCTGGATGCTCCGCTTCAGCTGTCCTATTGTATCACTCAAATAAATGATTAATCAATCATTTTAAATAATTAATAAATCATTCTTATTAATTTATATTTATAAGAAAAATATTGTGAAATTGCGCGGAACCCTATCCGCCCGATAGCAGTATAGCCCGCAAAGCTATATGAACAAATAGGTAGAATGCTCTAAAACAAATAAAAAAAATAAAAAAAAAATCTTTATTAAAATCACTTAATTTTTGTAAAATATAAATTTGAATGAACAATAATAGTATAAGTAAATTTGATGAAAACAATGTTATATATGATAAAACCACAATGTGTTTAATAGATACGAAAACAGTGGATTCCACTGCAAATGTTATTAATAAGATAGAATCAAATAATATAGATTTGGAACTAATAAATATATTGTTAATAATTATTGTCGTAATAATGTGTGTAAATTGTTTTTATAAATTGTATAAACTGCATAATAAATGCTTAAAAAAGAAGTTTATGAGCCAGGCAAATGACTTGGACAAAATTTAAATTTGTACATCAGGAACGGCAATGATTATTACTAATATAGATATAGATTAATACCCTGCACTTTGAGGGCAGCGCTGCACAGTACAAGGGTCTCAAGTTGCAGCTGGATCGAGATCTAGCTTTAGTTTACAAATGTACTCCAGGGCTAACGCTCTGTTCAATAATTATTATAAAATTATATGAAACAATAAATAAAAATATAATTTACAAGTTAACTAAGTTAACCGAGCGACGGCAATGACCGTTCGTTCGACAGCTCGCTCCGGCCAAAACTGCTGACACAGCGTCTGGCCGGAAGCCCATGCATAGCCGGCAAACACAGCATATTTGCGTGGCCGCTATGATTCCAATTTTTGTTAGCTTTAAGTTAGTTTCATTCTGATCTCAATAAAGAACAGACATGCTTGAATATAACTCCGGCCTTCGTCGTTAAATCATTTATCACATTGAACACTATCTGAGTCTCTAGGCCAGTAGTGATAGGAAGACAGTCATCTTCCCAACGTAATCTTCGTAACTCATCAGTTACCGAGGAGGTAAACACCGGCCAACCGGCTACCTAACGGAGGACCAGAAGTGTCCACCAACCTTTTAATAAGAGACAGCAGCGTGGGACCAGCAGCCGCCGTGCGTAATTCGCAATTACTACGAGACAGCAGCGGGGGACCAGTTGCCGATCTACAGAAATATATTAATTGGCGCCCACGTTAAATTACCCATCTAAGTCGGGAAAACCATGTAAGTGAGCACTTCTGTTCTAAATATTTTCCGGCATCTGCATTAGTAAAATATTTAAATACGCTATATATTTTCTGCAGCTCTTTATTAGAGTTTCGTGTTAACATTTGTATAAATAAACATACTCATTATTTGTTTGACAATTTAATTGGTGTAATCACAGGTGATATTATTAATGTTTATCGTTGTTTGCATTTTTTAAATTCTTTTAATAAATATCTTGGTGCCGAATATTATCGCCAATATTACTACTAGACTACATATTTAATACCCCAGCCTAGGCGCAAAGGCGTTGCCGGGAAATAAATTAATTAATTGTGCATTTAATTTACCCTTATATGTAGTCGTCTTTTTGCTTACACCTAAATTCTTTGTGTTAGCTTCGCAACAATCTTGGGTTTGTTTTTTTTATCGCTTCCCCACTCCACTACTACACTCAAACTTGACACCGCGACGTTTGCATTCCGATTTTGTTTAGCTTCGCTTCTTTGTATTTTTGAACGGCAGCTTAGCCACCACGGATCTTGACTGTGTAAATTTTTGTTGTTTATATCTTTGTTTGCCATAGCGGAGACCCGGTCCCCGCGATCCCCTCTCCATTGTCATTGATTGGCAAGGCAACAGCTCAGTTTTTCAACGAGCTCTCGTCCATCGTTACCAAGCGGCAACTCAGCCCCCGCGGCCCCCTCGCCATATCCATGGGCAAGACCGCTTGAGCATGCATTAAATCGTTAGGGCGATTTAGCTTGCACAGCTCCATATGAGCAATCCGTTTCAGCAATATAGGAACAACAAACAGTTCGATAGCGAATCTGAATCCGAGACCGAAGGGCCGGCAAAAACTTCTACACCAAAGAGTGTAAACGTCGGCACTTCCTCAGCCATAAACATGGCATTTAACCCAGACCAAATACAGGCAGTAGTAGCGGCTGCCGTAAACCATGCCCTGCAGGAAGCGGCTGCTGACAACCGGCGCAGGGAGAATGAGTTGCGCCAGACTATTCAACAACTGGCCAACCAGGTGGCGGCGATACAAGTCGCACCCGCCCAGACAGTAGCCCCTCAAATTAAAGTCTATACACCTATAGACATAAATAACGACATCGTTTGTAATGAGCCACTGGACGCCGTCAAATGCCTGCCCGAATTTTCGGGGGCCCAGGAAACATACGTCTCCTGGCGGCAGGCGGCAGTAGGCGCATACTATATTTTTAAGAATTTCGAGGGAAGTTCGCGCCATTATCAGGCGGTCATTATAATTAGGAGCAAGATAAGGGGCCCGGCAGATTCTGTGCTATCTTCATTCGGCACAGTGCTTAACTTCGACGCGATTATAAATCGCCTCGATTTTACGTATAGTGACAAGCGGACAATGCATGTCATAGAGCAAGAGATGGGTACCCTCAGGCAAGGGAGTCTCTCGCTTCTACAGTATTATGACGAGGTTGAAAGGAAGCTCACCCTCCTCACCAACAAGGCGACCATGTCATACGAAGCCACGGCTGCACAAGTTTTATGCGAAAAATTCAGGGATGACGCCCTTCGCGTATTCATCTCTGGATTAAAACGCAGCCTCACTGACGTCCTCTTCGCGGCAAAGCCCAAGGACATGCCGTCAGCACTTGCATTGGCTCAAGAGGTGGAGTCGAACCACGATAGGTACACCTTTGCATCATCATTTGCAAAAAGCCAGGAGGATAAGGAGAAAAAACAATTTCCGAAGGCGCAAGAGCGTCATCAGGCCCCTCATGCTAATTCCCAACCTAGTGGCGGTAAAAATCCCCACTTTTCTAAACAACACAAAGTTCAAGTACACTCCGCTCCGCAGAGTGATAGGCTTCATAGAAATACTCCCGAACCCATGGATATTGACCCGTCACTGTCCAGGATGCTTAAGCCATCTCAGGCCCCGGCATACCAAAATAGGAAGCCGGCCGCGTCTGACCGATCAGGCCCGCAAAAAGACAGCGAGTAAACCACATTGCGCAAAGCGCCGATACTACTGCCGACGCCTACACCACCGCGGCTTCCAGCGCGGCAGTAGAAATTGAGGAAGACGCCATCTGCGAGTATGACTCGGATACGATAAATTTTTAGGGGAAGTCCCTGCTACCCGTCATCAGACGAAGAGTAGCAGGGATCGACATGAGGCTCCTCATAGATACGGGCGCGGCCAAGAATTTCATCCGACCGTACGAAGGATTGAAAGGCGTCCGCCCAGTAGAGTCCCCTTTTAAGATTCATTCAATTCATGGTGTCACCACCATCACAAAAAAAATGCTTCGTGTCCATTTTCAATTTGAAGGCTACGTTCTTCATCTTACCGGATCTTTCCTCCTTCGATGCTATTATCGGCCTCGACCTGTTAAAACAGGCGGGGGCATCGCTGTGCCTAGCTTCGGGCCACCTTAAATGGGGCACTGAGGAAGAAAAAATTGACTTCCACACATGCCCTGAGGTAAATTTCACCGAGGTGGACTGCTCTGAAGCGCCACCTCTGGTCAGGAAAGCTTTTCTAAAAATGCTCAGCGACAGGCGAAAAGCCTTCGCTGACCCCAATGAGGCCCTACCTTACAACACATCGGTGGTAGCCACCATCAGAACGATTGATGAGGAGGCCATCTATGCCAAGCTTTACCCATATCCAATGGGAGCAGCTGATTTCGTCAATAGCGAAATTCAAGATCTGCTAAATAACGGCATCATACAAAAGTCGAAGTCCCCCTACAACAACCCAATATGGGTAGTAGACAAGAAGGGCACCGACGGGGCTGGCAAACGAAAAATGCGGCTAGTATTGGACTTTCGTAAATTAAACGAGAGGACGATACCAGACCGCTACCCGATGCCAAACATATCCATGATACTCAGTAACCTAGGCAAGGCCAGATACTTCACTACTCTAGACTTGAAGTCTGGATATCATCAAATCATACTCGCGGAACGCGACCGCGAAAAGACTTCCTTTTCCGTTAACGGAGGGAAATACGAATTTCGCCGACTGCCATTTGGGTTGAAGAATGCTGCCAGCATCTTCCAGAGAACCATTGATGACATTCTGCGAGAGCAGATCGGTAAATTCTGCTATGTTTATGTGGATGACGTTATCGTTTTTTCAGAAGACGAAAACGCCCACATTCAGCACGTAGATTGGGTTCTTAAGAGCCTACACGATGCTAACATGAGGGTGTCAACACAGAAGTCTAGGTTTTTCAAGAAAAGCGTTAGCTTTCTCGGGTTTATTGTCACCAACAACGGTGCCACTACTGACCCGGAAAAAATTAAGGCCATCCAGGAATTCCCTGAGCCCAAAAACGTATTTGAGGTGAGGTCGTTCTTAGGACTGGCCAGCTACTATCGATGTTTCATTAAAGATTTTGCATCAGTAGCTAGACCTGTTTCTGACATTCTTAAAGGGGATAACGGAAGTGTGAGTAGGCACAAGTCCAAAAACATCCAGGTGCAGTTTAACGAGCAACAACGGTTGGCTTTCCAAAAACTGCGTAACATTCTGGCTTCCGAAGATGTCATCCTCAGATACCCTGACTATAAAAAGGCGTTCGATCTAACGACGGATGCCTCAGCATACGGCATTGGCGCGGTGCTAGCCCAAGAGGGACGCCCTATTACTATGATCTCGAGGACCCTAAAGGACAGAGAGGTTAATTACGCTACCAATGAAAGGGAGTTATTAGCCATAGTTTGGGCACTGGCCAAATTACGCCATTATTTATATGCAGTCAAAGATATAAACATCTTTACTGATCACCAACCATTGACCTTCGCAGTGTCGGAATCCAATCCGAATGCGAAAATCAAAAGGTGGAAAGCTCGCATCGACGAGTCCGGTGCTAAAATTTTTTACAAGCCCGGCAAAGATAATCTCGTCGCAGATGCCCTCTCCAGACAGCAACTTAACGTTGTGGAGGAGGAAGAAGCTTATTCGTGTGCGGCCACTATTCACAGTGAAATGTCGTTAACACACACCATTGAAACTACGGACAAGCCTCTGAATTGCTTTCAAAACCAGATAACTCTGGAAGAATCACGCTTTCCGTCTAAGCGCAGCTTCGTACTCTTCGGAAACAAGAGACGGCACGACATTAACTTCTTATGCAAGGAGTCGTTGCTTGAAGAACTCGCAGATATCATTGTCCCTAAAGGCGTAAACGCCATTCATTGCGATTTGCACACGCTAGCGATGATACAGGACGTATTGGTTCGGCAATTCCCAGCCACCAAAATTTGGCACTGCAAAAACCGTGTTACGGATATTTTTGCGATCGCTGAGAGGCGAGAAGTCCTCACTGCCGAACATAATAGGGCTCACAGATCGGCCCAGGAAAACGTTAAGCAGGTACTCTCAGAGTACTACTTTCCGAAAATGGCTAAGTTGGCGAATGAAATCGTTACCAACTGCAGGACATGTGCTAAGGCAAAGTATGACAGGCACCCAAGAAAACAAGAACTCGGCGAAACGCCAGTCCCCTCGCGGGTAGGAGAAATGCTACATATAGACATTTTCTCCACAGATAAGAAATACTTCCTTACATGCATTGACAAATTTTCCAAGTTTGCCATGGTCCAGCCAATTCCCTCTAGGACCATAGAAGATCTTAAGCCGGCCCTATTACAGCTATTAAACATTTTCCCCAGAGCTAAAGTCATCTATTGCGACAATGAGCCGTCATTGAACTCGCACACTATTTTGACTATGCTGGAAAACCACTTCGGCGTTAGCATCTCGAATGCTCCGCCCCTCCACAGCGTCTCAAACGGACAAGTGGAACGTTTCCACAGCACTTTGGTAGAGCTTGCCAGATGCCTTAAAATCGACAAAGGCATTAGCGACACCGTTGAGCTAATTTTGCTGGCCACTGCCAGATACAACAAATCTATCCATTCGGTCATCGACAAGAGGCCAGCCGACGTGGTTGCAGCACAATCAAGTGACCCACAGTACGAGATACAGGATAAGATAAGGCATGCCCAAGACAAGCTTAGAGCCAGAGAAAACTCTTCCCGGCAAAATAGGGTGTTTAAGGTTGGCGAAAAGGTCCTAGTTAAGTCCAACAGGAGACTAGGCAACAAGCTTTCACCGTTATGTGAGGAGAAAACTGTGGAAGCGGACATGGGGACCAAAGTCCTCATTAAGGGGAGGGTAGTCCACAAGGACAACCTTAGGTAGGCGAAGCACAACCATATGGTCATTCGTCTGATAAGTTTTTATTAGTTTTACCATTTTCTTACCCCCTATCCACTTGGTATAAGTTTTTGTTATAAGTATGCTTTATTCTTTACGCTTTGGTGGTGGGCTACCCCGTTTTAAGCTATCACTACAATTCATCCAATATTACAGGTTCGCATCCGTATCCCTGTTAGTCCTGCTTACCGTAACATCGGGGCACGTCACGGACTACTCGCAGGCCAAGTACATTCCCATCATTGATGGTAGAATTCTAGTTTGGGAAGAATTCGCGTTCGTTACTCACTCGGCGAATCTCTCGGAGTATAGGCGCGTGGTGGAAGAAACGGGTGGCATGACCAGCATGTTTCCCCAGTCACATATGCAGAAACTTTTGAGCGTCGATGTCGCTCACCTGCGTGACCTGCTCGACTCGTTGAGCATCCACCATAGAGTAGCTAGGAGTTTAGATTTCCTAGGAGCGGCGTTGAAAGTAGTGGCGGGAACGCCAGATGCAGAGGATTTTGAAAAATTAAACTTAATGAATTTCAATTAATAAATGCAAACAATAGGCAGATAAATATCAATAATAAGGTACAAGAACAAATTAATCAAATTACTACCACCGTCAACCAACTTCTGAGGTCGGCCAAAGGAGCCCAAATTGACTCGGGACATCTTTATGAGATGTTATTGTCCCGAAATAGGATGATTAGTATGGAGCTGCAGAACTTATTACTTGCAATAGCCCTTGCTAAGGCCAACATCGTTAGCCCTAGTATACTAGATCATGCAGACCTAGAAGATATATGGATAGAAGAGCCCACGGGTACCCCCATTAAAGACTTATTGTCCGTTGCGTCCGTAAAGATATTACAGTCCGCTAACATGTTGTATTTTGTTATTAAATTTCCTATTATTAAGTCGTCATGCACTAAAATCACTATTTTTCCCGTGTCCCATCATGACACGATGCTCAGGCTGGAGGACAAAATAATAGCAGATTGCAATGGAGAAATCCACACGGTCAACAATTGCTCCGCAACATCTGGAGCTACATTTTGCCAGCTGGCGCTAAGAAGGTCGTGCGCACAAGAGCTCCACGCTGGAGGCAAAGCGCACTGTGACATCCAACACAGCGATCTACATCCGATTACTCACGTAGATGAAGGCATTATAATTGTAAACGATCGTCCGGCACGTGTGATTGTGGATAATGGCACCTACATCCACATACGAGGCACGCATCTCATCACTTTTACTGAGAGTACCACGGTTAATGAAACCCGTTACGTCAACCATGACAGGGCCCAGAAAAGGGTCCCAGGAGTAGCCAGCTCGCCCTCCCTGAACATTACTATGGAGCACAACATACTCAGTCTTCCATACCTTCACCGCTTGAGTGAGCGTAACCTGGAACACATTAAGAGATTCGGGAGAATATCAACGACTATCATTCACATCAGATAGTGCTAGTGGCAGGAGCAATATGCTGCGCGTTGATCTGCGTCGGCTTAACCTATCGGCGAGTCATCCAGGCCAGGAGATCTGCGGCCCAGATAGCAGATATGATTGCCCAAATAGGGTCGGCCGAGGGCGGCCTCATTCCTGAGGGGGGAGTAGTTAACTAAGTTAACCGAGCGACGGCAATGACCGTTCGTTCGACAGCTCGCTCCGGCCAAAACTGCTGACACAGCGTCTGGCCGGAAGCCCATGCATAGCCGGCAAACACAGCATATTTGCGTGGCCGCTATGATTCCAATTTTTGTTAGCTTTAAGTTAGTTTCATTCTGATCTCAATAAAGAACAGACATGCTTGAATATAACTCCGGCCTTCGTCGTTAAATCATTTATCACATTGAACACTATCTGAGTCTCTAGGCCAGTAGTGATAGGAAGACAGTCATCTTCCCAACGTAATCTTCGTAACTCATCAGTTACCGAGGAGGTAAACACCGGCCAACCGGCTACCTAACGGAGGACCAGAAGTGTCCACCAACCTTTTAATAAGAGACAGCAGCGTGGGACCAGCAGCCGCCGTGCGTAATTCGCAATTACTACGAGACAGCAGCGGGGGACCAGTTGCCGATCTACAGAAATATATTAATTTACACATAGACTTGTATTTTGTGAACAAGAAAAATGTACTAACCATAATAGACAAATTCTCGAGGTACGCTTGGGGATTAACAATTCCGGCAAAAGAAAGCGTAAATATAGTAAAGGCAATAAAAAATTTCATGGCCTTATTCGGAATACCCAAGAAGATAGTTTGCGATCAGGGCGTAGAATTCTCGTCCAACCCCTTCAAAGACTTTTGTAGACAGTACGAGTTGGAACTGCACACAACGTCTTTTCAGCAGTCGTCGAGCAACTCCACGGTTGAAAGACTACACTCCACGATTACGGAAATATACAGGCTTATTAACGAAACTGAGAAGACAAATAAGTTGGATATCAGGCATGAGGAAGTACTGGATGAGGCGTTTATAACTTATAATAACGCTATTCATTCAGCCACTAAGTTAACACTGCAAGAACTATTCACTGGGAGAACACATACTTTCTTAAATAACGTAGCGTTTATCAATGAACACGATTATTTGCAAAAGATCAATGCGTTTCAGGCAGAATTGTACCCAAAAATCAAAGAAAGGGTAGAGCAACAAAAGACCAAGAGAATAGAAGCAGCAAATACAGAGAGGAAGGAACCAAGCCCGGTACAGACAGGAGATACGATATTTAGGAAGGAAAACAGGAGGGATAAGCTTACCCCTCGGTTCTCAAAACACAAGGTGTTGGAAGACAATGGACTGACGTTAACGGCAACCAGACCACAGAAGATTCACATGGAGAAAATCAGAAGATTAACCAAACCAAACGAATAAATCATTACAGGTGGTCAAGGACCATGGCCGCGGAGAAGAGATTCGAGATCCGGACATTACAAGGAGACGAGCCATTAGCACAAATCAACTTAGGTCCAGCGAAGATAATACAGACACACAAAAATTTGATACATATAGTAAGACTACAAGAATATCAGGAAGCGATAGAGAACATAGAACAAACACTCAGAGATGTAGTCGACGATACAGAGACAAAAGACCTCGTTAGAGCATTACAGAACAAGTTACAAATGATAAAAACTAGACTAGAAACAATATGTCCCAAGAGAAGGAAAACTAGAGGGTTAATTAATGGATTAGGCTTCAGTTGTCAAGACCATAACTGGAAACCTAGATGCAGAAGATGCAGAAAGGCTGGAAGAAGAAATAAAGAAGACCCAAGAAGAAGAGAAGATATTGAGAGAGACCCTGAATACACAGGAAAAGACAGGCGTAAAATTTAGCATAATGTTTCAGAATCTTACGAAATATATTAATATATAGTTAACACAAGCAAATAAGCAAGTGTCGTTGACACTTGAGAAATACGACTCCGGTCAAATTGCTGATCCAGCATTTGAACGGATGTCTTGCACGAGCCGGCAAACACTGCATATTTGGGTGGCCGCTGTGAGTCGATTTAAGTTAATAAAGTAGAATAAGTTTTCAGTTATAATTTGGATTCAAGCTAAGCATGACTGCCAGCATTAATAAACAATCTTGAATTTTACTCAATCGTTTCCTTTGCCTAGGCACCGCCTTGCATTTTACAGGAACAACTAGTGGTAATACTATTTACCCACGCGAGTGTGCACGATCAAATTAAAATCAAAAATTAAAAATCGTGTGAACTCTCAGTGACATAGACATAACTAAGCTCACAGAAAGCATGTAAGTGGTAACTTCGACCCAGTCGTTTATTAAGTCTGTGTAAAAATAAAAAACTATAATTAAAATATAGTACGCGTAATGTTTAAAACAGTGATTTTTGCAAATCAAATCAAGCTACTATCTAACGGCTCGCATTTAAATACTTCATTTCGAAATACTGTCACTAACCCTGTGTTTAATAAATAAAAATTGCACTCGCATTTATTTTCTCAAGTCCGTCTGCTTATGAATTCCCAGTTTCGGCAGTATAGAGACGTCAGGCACCTCGCCAGCGATTCATAATCTGAAGTTGAGAGTAGAATTTCAAACTCAATACCAAAGCGCTCGCAAACGGGCTCTTATAAAACAAACACAATGGACCCCGAGCAGCTCCAAGTCTTCGTACAGGCAGCGATAAGCAATGCCTTAGCAGAACAATCTGTTAGAGCCGCGGAAAGAGAGAGAACTTTAGAACAGAGAATAGAGTCTTTAGCCAATCTGCTAGCTTCAGTTCGCACAGGCCCAGCGCCAGCGCTGGAGATTCAGACTTATTCAGAAATTGAAATAAGAAACGACATTCGGTGTGATGAGCTACTTGATGCCGTCAAATGTCTCCCTGAGTTCTCAGGGGCCCAAGAGTCTTACGTGTCTTGGAGACAAGCGGCCCTCGCCGCATACCGCATATTTAGGCCCTTTAATGGCAGTTCCCGCCACTATCAGGCAGTCATAATTATAAGAAATAAAGTCATAGGGGCCGCTGACACAGTGTTGGCTTCGTTCGGCACAGTGCTGAACTTCGATGCAATATTAAGTCGCCTCGACTTCACTTATAATAACAAAAGGCCGATGCACGTCATCGAGCAACAGTTAGGCACACTGCGGCAGGGTGACCTTACTATTCTTCAGTATTACGATGAAGTAGAAAAAAAGCTGACGTTGTTGACCAATAAAGTCAACATGTCATATGATCCCATAATGGCACAGGGCATGTGTGTAAAATTCCGCAACGATGCGTTGCGAGTATTTATCTCAGGCCTTAAGCGAAGCCTAACTGATGTGCTGTTCGCGGCAAAGCCCTCAGACTTGCCGTCAGTACTGGCACTAGCACAAGAGGTGGAGTCCAACCACGAGCGCTACGCGTTCGCTGCCAATTTTGCTAGGAGTCAAGAAGACAGGGATCGAAAGCCCTATGCCAAAACACAGGGTCGTCAGCATGACAAAAGCTCACAGCAAGCTGACCCACAATCGAGTGGTCAGAAAAATCCACACTATCGACAACAAAAACCTCAGGTCTCTTCAGACCAACGTAGTGCTAGGCATCAGGCCGGCAACAACCAACAAGAACCAATGGAAGTAGATCCGTCACTTTCTAGGATGATTCAGAATCCGCAGGCTGCGTCGTACCAAAATAAGAGGTCTGCCGTTTCCGAGCACACAGGCGCAATCAAAAAGCAGCAAAGAGTGAACCATGTCACTCAAAGTACAGAGCTAGATGCAGAAGCATATGCGCGCCTGGCAGCGCTTGAAGAGGAGAAAATTGCCGACGCTATTGGAGAATATGACTCCGACTCAGTCAATTTTTTAGGGGTAAGTCCCTGCTACCCGTCCTCAGAAGGCGAGTAGCGGGGAGTGAAATGCACTTCCTTATCGACACGGGCGCCTCTAAGAACTTCATCAAGCCGCATAGCGGGTTGCGGGGTGTCCGTCCAGTAGAGTCGCCTTTTACCATTCATTCTCTTCATGGCGCAACCAAAATCACTAGTAAATGCCTCGTGGCTCTGTTCAATCTGAAGGCTACTTTCTTTCTTCTGCCAGACTTGGCAACATTCGATGGCATAATAGGCCTTGACTTGCTTAAACAAGCGGGGGCTTCACTTTGCCTAGACTCATGCCAGCTCAAATGGGGCTCGCAAGTCGAGCCGATATATTTCTACTCGTGCTCCGATGTCAACTTCACTAGCGTGGATTGTCCGGACGCACCCGCGTCTGTAAAGAAAGATTTCCTGGCCATGTTAAATAAAAGAAAAAAGGCTTTTGCAGACCCAAATGAAGCCCTGCCTTTTAACACTTCAGTAGTGGCCACCATTAGAACCACGAGCGAGGAGCCCATTTACGTAAAATTTTACCCTTACCCCATGGGCGCAGCAGGTTTCATCAACAACGAAATCCAAGATCTGCTAAAAAACGGGATAATTCAAAAGTCAGCCTCCCCTTACAACAACCCTGTAGTGGTTGTAAGTAAAAAGGGCACTGACGAGGCAGGTAACCCAAACATGCGACTTGTGATAGACTTTCGCAAACTGAACGAAAGAACAATAGCCGACAAATATCCCATACCTAATATCTCAATGATATTAGGCAACTTAGGCAAAGCCAGGTATTTTTCGACATTGGATCTTAAGTCGGGTTACCACCAAATCACGCTTGCGGAGCGTGATCGCGAGAAAACTTCCTTCTCGGTAAACGGGGGGAAGTACGAGTTCCGAAGGCTCCCTTTTGGTTTGAGGAATGCGTCTAGCATCTTCCAAAGGGCCATCGATGACATTCTCGGAGAACAAATAGGGAAGTTCTGTTACGTCTATGTTGATGACGTGATCATCTTCTCAGAGGACGAAGACTCCCACCTTAAGCACGTTGACTGGGTTCTAAAGACCATTCACGAAGCTAACATGAGGGTATCTCTAAAAAAATCATGCTTTTTTAAGAAAAGCGTGAACTTCCTAGGCTTCATAGTGACCAGCAATGGGACCACAACAGACCCGGAAAAGGTCAAAGCCATTAAGGAATTTCCAGAGCCCAGAACCATCTTTGAGTTGAGGTCTTTCCTTGGCCTCGCAAGCTATTACAGATGCTTCATAAGGGACTTTGCAGCTATAGCAAGGCCCATTTCAAACATTTTAAAGGGCGAAAACGGTAACGTGAGTAGACATCGATCAAAGAAGATCGAAGTAAATTTCAACGAAGGCCAGCGAGTAGCGTTTCAAAAGCTACGCAATATCTTAGCATCCGAAGATGTGATGCTGAGGTACCCAGATTACAGAAAGGCATTCGATCTAACGACGGATGCGTCTGCATTTGGCATTGGCGCGGTTCATTCCCAAGAAGGACGTCCCATTACAATGATCTCAAGGACATTGAAGGACAGGGAAATTAACTACGCCACCAATGAAAGGGAGTTGTTGGCCATTGTATGGGCCCTGGCGAAACTGCAACACTATTTATACGCAGTCAAAGATATAAATATCTTTACAGACCATCAGCCATTGGCATTTGCCGTGTCGGAATCCAATCCGAATGCGAAGATCAAACGGTGGAAAGCCCGCATCGACGAGTCCGGCGCCAAAATTTTTTACAAGCCCGGCAAAGACAACCTCGTTGCGGATGCCCTCTCAAGACAGCAACTTAACGTTGTCGAAGAGGAAGAAGCTTTTTCAAGCGCAGCCACAATTCACAGTGAGCTGTCGCTTACCCATACTATTGAAACTACGGATAAGCCTTTGAATTGCTTTCAAAACCAGATAACTCTGGAGCAAGCATGCTTTCCGTCGAAACGCAGCTTCGTCCTCTTTGGAAACAAGAGACGGCATAGCATTGACTTCACATGCAAGGAGTCATTGCTTGAAGAGCTCGCGGACAAAATCGTTCCTAAAGGCGTAAACGCCGTTCATTGCGATTTGCACACGCTAGTAATGATACAGGACGAATTAGTTCGGCAATTCCCGGCCACTAAGTTTTTGCACTGCAAAAACCGGGTAACGGATATTTTTGCGGTCGCTGAGAGGCGAGAAATCCTCACTGTTGAGCACAACAGGGCTCACAGGTCGGCCCAAGAAAATGTGAAGCAGGTACTCTCAGAGTACTACTTCCCAACAATGACTAAGCTAGCGAACGAAATCGTCGCTAATTGTAGGGCATGCGCTAAGGCGAAATATGACAGACACCCCAAAAAGCAGGAGCTTGGCGAGACACCAGTCCCATCTCATGTAGGAGAAATGCTACATATAGACATTTTCTCCACGAACAAGAAATATTTCCTTACGTGCATTGACAAGTTCTCGAAATTTGCCATGGTTCAACCAGTTCCCTCTAGAACCATAGAGGATCTCAAACCGGCATTACTACTGCTGATGAATGTTTTCCCTAAAGCCAAAGTCATATATTGCGACAGCGAACCATCGTTGAACTCGCACACCATTTTGACCATGCTGGAAAACCATTTCGGCTTTAGCGTTTCAAACGCACCGCCCCTCCACAGTGTCTCAAACGGACAAGTGGAGCGATTCCACAGCACTCTAGTGGAGCTTGCTAGATGCCTTAAAATCGACAAAGGCATCAGCTCACTGTAGAGCTAATTTTGCTGGCCACCGCCAAATACAACAAATCTACCCATTCGGTCATCGATAAGAGGCCAGCGGACGTGGTGGGTACACAATCGAGTGACCCACAGTACGAAATACAGGATAAATTAAGGCATGCCCAAAATAAACTGAGAGGCAGGGAAAATGCCTCCCGACAGAACAGAGTGTTCAAAGTTGGCGACAAAGTCCTAGTGAAATCCAACAGGAGGCTAGGCAACAAGCTTTCACCGTTATGCGAGGAGAAAACTGTGGAAGCGGACATGGGGACCACAGTCCTCATTAAGGGGAGGGTGGTCCACAAGGACAACCTTACGTAGACGAAGCACGACCATGTTGCCATTCGTCTGATAATTTTTTACCACTTTTTCTATTTTTATCCCTAGCCACTTGGCATAGTTTTTTGTCATTTTATTACTATTATTTTTACTCATTTACATATTTTTTCGTGCATTTTGTTTGATTACGCTTTGTCTTTTATGTTTTGGTGGTGGGCTACCCAAAGTTGATATAACGCTACAATGAATCCAAAATTACAGGTGCATACCCATACCTCTGCTATTCCTTTTGACCGTAACATCGGCACACGTCACGGACTACTCGCAGGCCAAGTACATTCCCATCATTGATGGACGAGTTTTAATATGGGAAGAATTCGCATTCGTGTAACACTCAGCGAATCTCTCAGAGTATAGGCGCGTGGTGGAAGAGTCTGGTGGCATGATCAACATGTTCCCCCAGTCGCACAAGCAGAATCTCTTGAGCGTAGACATCGCTCACCTGCGTGACCTGCTCGAATCTTTGAGCATCCACCATAGGGTTTAGACTTCATGGGAACGGCGTTAAAAGTAGTGGCGGGAACGCCAGACGCGGAGGACTTGGAAAAAATCAAACTAAGCGAATTTCAGCTTATCAATGCAAACAATAGACAGATAGATATTAACAACACGGTGCAGGAACAAATCAATAGTATCACCGCCACTGTCAATCAAATTCTGAGGTCGGCTAAAGACTCCCAAATTGAGTCGGGACACCTGTAAGAGATGTTATTGTCTCGTAATAGGATGATTGCAATGGAGTTGCAGAATTTATTGCTGGCAATAGCTCTTGCTAAAGTCAACATTGTTAGCCCTAGCATTCTAGATCATGCAGACCTGGAAGGTGTGTGGATTGAGGAGCCCACTGATACCCCCATCAAAGATATATTGTCCGTTGCGTCCGTCAAAATATTACAATCCATTAACATTTTGCATTTCATTATTAAATTCCCTAAAATTAAGTCAGCATGCATCAAAATCACCGTTTTCCCCGTGTCACACCATAACACAATGCTCAGACTGGAGGACAAGGTCATAGCGGATTGCAATGGAAAAATTCACACGGTCAAGAATGAAGGTATCATCATCGTAAAAAAACACATTCCCAAAACCGGCAGTGCAGAAGTACCCAAAAGGTAATTGAATCAAGTCTATACGGCAACCATGTGCGATACTGAAAAAGAAACCAACTTTCAACCTTTTATTAATTAATAAACATATTTCTGTATTAAATTACTTTTTATATTTCATACATATACCATTTAATATAAATGTAAAAAAAGTAAACTTAAACATTTTTCGTGACCATATATAAAAAATGAGAAAAAGGAGCAAGTACTAAAATCCGTTATAGAATTATGAACCCTCTCGCTGTTTTACTGAACGAGTTGGAACTTAAATTGAAACATGGCAATTGACCTGGCCAGTATTACCAAATTGCTGGCATATGAGTAAAGACATAAAACCCAAACTCTTATGGTAGCTAGTGAAGGGCGGTGTGGAAAGGTATACGAAGGATCGGCTGCTTAAAGTCGTAATCACAGAAACGGAAAGGGTCTTAACTTAAACAGCACGCATATAATTTGGCCATATGTCATTGGGGTTGGACCTTTTGTTGTTCCCCTTATTGTTGTTGTTGTTGCTGCTGCTGCTGTGTTGTTGTTTTTGGTGTTGCCGTGTACGTTTATAATCGTGTTCGTTTGTATTTTAGCTGGCTAAACAAATTTTGCGGTTTTTATGTGGTTTTGCCTGCTGCTTGTTTGGCTTGTTTGGAGCTGTCATGGACATGCCACTGCCCCTCCCTCTGTCCCTGCCCCCTATCGACGCCCACATCTCCACGCCCCTTTTATTTGCGGCAATCAAATTTTATCGCCCAACTGACGCTTATAAATTTGGGGCCTGTCACAGCGCCTCGTTGCGCATATTTATGTTCAGGGCTCTCGGCTCGTATACGTAATATGCTTAACACGTCGGCCTACGGGTTTGATTTGGAATCCAAAACCGTAGCTGTAGCTACGATTGAATCTAAATCTAAAACAGAATCAGAATCTGAAACAGAATCCTAGCCTGAAGTCTGGAATTTGGGCGTGTTTAGAAGCCTTAAAGATGCTGCGTGAGCTTTCTGCACAAATCAAATTCAATCTATAAATAAATATATGCACTTAGAAAAAAAAAACTCTATTTAAATTTCACCGCGATTGACATTATTATATTTCTATCTATGAATAATATATACATAGACATATATATATATATATATATATATATATATATATATGAATAAAATACCAATATTTTGATACGAATAAAAATGTTTTGTTAAACACAACATAAACATCCTCTAAATTTCAAACCATCTTATCAGAAGTAAACGGTTTTCCATATGGAATAACATTTCGTTGATTCTTTTTCCTATAAGATTATATAGCATTTAATATTTTGCAAAAAGCAAGCAGAATTATATAGGAATTACCATTTTTTAATAATGTCTTGTATTGATTTGTAATGTAGTTCTTCTTTTTTAAATAGGAAAGGCCAAAACCTTTGACCATTGAGCACCAGAGACCATTCCTAACTTGGCCAACTTATGACAGATTTATGTTGAGAAATCACCAATTTTTTCTCTCACTGTATATGTGTAAATAAATAAGTAAATAAAGAAAACATAAAATTGAATTTGTGTTCAATGTTTGCTCGTCTTTTGCTGCTGCTGCCTATTTGCTGTCAGTTTTGCATTTGCCAATTGAATTACACTCGCACACACACATTCCTTCATATATACATATATGTATATACATTTATACATATATAAGTATATACTTATATAGTAATACAAACCGACTCACAAATACGAATACAGTAAGGCGCTTACAAATCGTGTTTGTATTTTAAAATGATTTAGTTGTCATGGCACTTTTTAGCGAATCAATCTAACACTAACAACACTTCTTTACACTGTAGAAACACACACATTCCCACACTTTCAAATGCCTAAAATATTTTTAGTTTATTAGACACGCCCAGCCACATATCAGCCTTCAATCTTCCGCTGCTAATGACGAATATCAGAAATGGCAAAAACTGGTGCAGCCCAAAAGTATGCAACGCCTCTCAGCAACACTCATTGGCAGCAACAATTTGGATTTCTATACCCTTGCAGAGAGTATTGTAACTTTGCCACATAATATGTAATGCATTGAGGTGGCTTCTGCTACACCAAAGAGTATATGCACTGTCGTTTAACTGAATAGATTCAACACTTTTCGTCAAGTAAAACTTCTATATCTTTTCAAGCGATTCCATTGAAATAAATTCAAAATAAAATTGGTATTTTTCATGGGTCAGATGAAGGAAGACTCATCATTAGAACTGCTTTAAAATCACAGCGTTCTGCAGCCAATATATATGTTACCATGTTCGTCTGTCCATCTGCTTTTTATTTTGTTTAACGTATTCCTACTCGTATTAACTTAAAAATCAAAACTTGCTAGCTTGAAGCGTTAGCAAAGTTCTCACATGAAAGATACGTTGGCTACAATAGTTAATTCATCTCTTTGTTGATCTGTCCTCGTCTCACTCAAACGCTGAGCTAGAACGTGTCTTCAGCCAAATAAATATTGTTAACTCAATTCCAAGAAAAAGAAAGCTTGTTTAGGAATTTAATAAGTATTATGTTGGAACATGTTCCTTTTATTCCCAACTGTTCTGCAAGTCTTTCCTGGAATATACAAATTTAAAGCTGCTTTGCAAATAAATACATAGAAAAATAAATGAGGATTTAATATTTACTTCATATTATTAGTCCCTTCAAGTTAAAATTTACCTTTACAATTAAAATTTAACTTTCTCATATTTTTAAAAACAATTAGTAAAAGCTTCAACATGATTTTCTATAACCCAGTAGAGGCTATTTTCTTCGGGGTGCCGCACTTAACTTTCCCCAGAAGTCTTTTATTATTTATTTTCATTATTATTTGAGCTTGAACATGTTCGACTTGACGTACGATTGATTGACAAGGGAGATATAAGTTTTCCGGTAAACTTGCAATTGAAAGGTTTTCATAACAAGGAATGGTAGGAATTTATTACAAGGAAAGACTAGACTAAAGAATATTGCAAAAAAATAAAGAAGCCATGTCCATGTCTCTTACGAAAGACACGTTACTTGAAGAAGACATCCGACCCCACGAATTATATATATTATTGTTGACACCACTCTGCAAGGGTATATAATCTTCGGCGCACCGCAGATAGCCATTCCTTTCATTTTCTTCTTTCTATTCGTTAATTATTTGTGCTTAGCAATAGAGTTTAATTTTCCAGCGTCTGAGCTATTTCCTGCACGAGTCAAGTTCACTGAGTGCACCTGCAGGAATTCTAAGAACACTTGGCCGGAGTAAGTCTAAAAAGCAGCCGGTTATGACACGCCTGCAACGATCTAAGAATTCCAAGGATCTAGCCAAATATCAGCCAGCGCCAAGGCAGCGAACGTTGCCTCTTAAACACAGACCTTAAGTTGTTTTGGTTTGATTTTGAATAAAGTGTTTCCTAATTGGAGCCTAAAAAATCCATCCATGAAGAGCCATTCAATAAAGTGAATTCATTCATACTCAGAAAAAAAGTTGAATTTAAATATTATGAATTCATTTTCCAATCGATATGATGCATCAGAATGCAGTGGGTATCTCTGTCACGTACCCTGAAAACTTGAATTGCTCTGCAGAAGGCAAGCTGCAGATTGATATGGTGAAACTTAAAAGAGAGTTGACGAATTTTATAATTTTCGCATAGCTTATAAAACTTTTTGCCCATTGTCACTTCAGACTCTGAACTTATTTATATTCATTCATTGCCTCATTCCTAGTCTAGTCCGCTCTGGTCTGGTGTGGTCCAAGGATTTTTAACTGGTTGCGTAAAGTTTAGCAAAGTTTTTGAATGCCCTTTTCAGATGTTATGAAAATTTTGGTCACGTAATGTGTAATCCATTGAAGGAGAAAATAAAAAAGTTATATGGACGTTTAAGCAGCATAATTCATAATTCTCAATTTTTGTGAGAGATAATTTTTAAATCAAAGGGTACAATTACAACTGAAGGATAACCAAAGAAATTATTTCTACTTTATTTGAAATTCTATTTGCAATCTTTGGAAATCTACGGGCTCATTCTGGGTTAATTTTAATGCCGCATTCGAAACTTTTGTGTGCAGCAACAAACTGGCAAATTCGTTTAAATTCAATGGATTTAACACATAAATGCCGGCATTTAAGCGAGGCAATCACAGGGACTGAGGTCTCAACTGAGGCATGAAGGCATGTGGCATGAGGCATGAGGCACGAGGCATGAGGCATGCCCGAGGGCTACGCCAAAAAACTTTGACGTCAGACGCGAAATCCACAGTCTTGAGTCCTGGCACGCCCAAATTCTATTTAACTCGAAATTGAAACAAACTTGACAAAGTACTCAGCACTCGCCGCCCGCCCTTTTATCAAATTAAGTAAGTATTTTAAAGTGGCTACGAAAACCAAATCGGGATCTAAGATATACCCATATGTACATACATATGTACGAGTAAGTATGTAAGTATTTCCCTCACAAAACTTTGAGAAAAAGCTCATATCTATCTTAAGACTTAGAGTTTGCCAAGTAATATTTAATAGAATTTGGTGTTTTGATGTTTTTGTTATTGTTACTACCTCCCTCCAAGTGCACACAGTGTTCACAGCAAAGGTCTTATACGAGCCCACATGCTCTTACTGATCAAATGAAAGTTACCTTGTTGAACCCGACTCAAATGTGCATTCATTAAAAACTTCATTTCAAAATAAATCGCCATTGCTGCAACTTTTCCCTCACCCCAAGCAGGGAGAAAATGATATATTACGACGAGTATATTACACCAGCCAACAGACATATATTGTGCCCAATGGCATCATTAGTTGCTAAGAGATTCAAGATGAAAACTATTTCTTTACCCTCTGCAAGTCAAAGTTCAGAGCAAAGCTTCCGAGTAGTCAATATATAAAGTCCAATAAAACTTGATTTCAGATTCAGTTTTTATTCAAAACGCAATCAATTTAATGACGCATCCACAGAGCTCAGTTGCAAAACTCATTTTCAATATTATTCCATCCATCCATGACAACTGTCTCTATTATTTATTTTTCCAAAAAGAAAGCGCCTTTTTATTTCTCACACAACATCTGATAGAGAAAATTGACTATTTGGTAGGGAAGGTAAAGCTGTTGGACGCTATGGTATTCCATATTTTTAAATTTGTCTTACACATATTAAATGCTATATAAATAAAACACCACTAAGCTAAAAATAATATAATATTTCTTTCTTTGCTTTTAAACGTTATATTAGGGGCCTCTTCTTCTTCTTCTTGGTTCTTCCTCGTTTTTACTTCGTGCCATGTTTTGTTGCCTTATCATCGGAGAGACACTAATTACAAATTTGAATTCCATATTTTAATGATAGTTTGAGCCTGGATAGAAGCAAAGCGTGCTATTATTAAAATATATATTTATATAACCAAATATTCTTTTAACTTTACTCCAAGCTCGAATAATTGTTTTATTTTTTGTTTAGCGACTATACTGCCGATAGCTCATTGCTTTTATTGAGACTACTTTTTTATCTTAAAGTTTATGGTTCAGAGGAAGGGTCTTTGCTACGCCTACTGCTGTCCATAGAAACCAAGTGTGGTAAACATTTTTACATTATATCTTTTTGATTTATACACCCACACGTATTCAATCTTTACTGGTGTGGGGATTGGAGAGGATTGGAGAGGATTGGAGAGTGGGGGGAAAAAGGAATATAAGCAGTGAGTTAACCCAACACTAAACCAATTTTAATATGGGGCATAAAAAAACCATTTAGTGCTACATTTGCTGTTGTTCTGGACAATTTTTATCTGCTTCTTTTTTTTTTGTTTTTTGTTGGTTCAACTGACAGTTCTTATGAAATTTGTTGCTTTTGTAACGGAGAGCATATGTTGAACAAAAGTTTTGCTGCCTGGCAACGTTGATAGAAAATGCAAAATGTGTTGTGTTAACAACACACAGACAGAACCAAAAGACAGACAGACAGACAGAAGAAGAGAATATGTGTAAAAGTGGGCATCTGACACATGTGACTAAGCCGAGAAACTTGCTATACATGGATCATAGCGTGGACCGTTTTCTGTCACCTAAAAATAGGCCAGGTTAAGACGATGTTCAGGTGCACAGTGGTTGCATTTATATATATATAGTAACATATGATACTCACTTATCAGGAATCAAATATCCTCGTACATAAGGATATGAAACAATATCTAAACAACACACAAATAATATAACACTTAAGACCCAATTCTACTTAAAAACCGAAATTATTTTACTATATCTAGATAATGATAGTGGTCAAAAGGACTTGTACAAGGTTATGCAAAAAACCAAGTGATGAAAATCAAAGTCGTAATATAAGGTTATTGAGCTGTGTAAAACTGAAATTTATAAAGCAAAGAATCAAACAGAGAACTTGATTAAAATAATGATTTCATAAAAATAAAGTACTGGTAAAATGTAAAAAACAAATATAAACTTAAGGATTTTTTCCTGTTGAGGCATTTTTAACTGCAATTTCACTAATTTTCCTCAGAACATTCGATGGAAGCCTTCACTTTAATTTTAAATTTTAACTTGTTTCTTTTTATTTCTTAGCCACTGTGCGGAGGCAGTTGCACAGTGCGTCTCACTGTGTTGTTGTTTGCTTTGACAATTGTTGTTTTTATTGCCGCTCGCTTTGTTTAGATGGGAAAGGAACCAGCAGATGAGCCAGCAAAGTGTGTTTAAACAGGGCCTTTGCAGGTTGCACAATTTGCTTAATGAGTTTTTGGCTAGGGGCAAAACTCTCCTTTGCTCATCCGACAACATGTATCCCCCACCCCCTTCCCACTGCCCTCTCCCTTGAGCGTTTCTGCGCACAGTGGTTACCTTTAAGCTCACGAGCCCACGTTGCAGGCCAACGAATTCTTCTATGTTTTTTCTGTAATTATGTGGCTGGCTCAAAGGTTAGGTGAATTACAGTGCCGCAAAGCACACTAAAAATAATCGTAATCAAAAAGGTCACTTGACTGAACAGCAACGGAAATCGAATTAAATTACCGTCATTAGCAACAAAGCGGACCAGAGCCGAGCCAAATCGACTACCAAGTTTACAGGTGTAGAGTATAGTAAATTGGCATTCAAAGTTAATTGACAATAAAAACAAATGTGCCATAATCGGAAGAAGACCTAAGATTGCAACCATTAACAGCACAATTAAATGTTATATAAGTTGAGAAATCAAATGCCAGCAATCACTAAGTAAGCCTTTCCTTTGCCAACGGAGTTACCATCCACAAGTCGACAGGACGAGGAGAGCTCAGGACTTTATCGCGACAATGCGCGGCGTAACCCAAAATCCCTGCTGATCGTTTCGCAATTGCGACAGTGCTGGCAACGGAATGTGCTAACACCATGGAAACTAGCCGTGGCTTTGGATAGATTAATTTTAGAGCTTAATTTTTATGAGGAGTCCAAGTGGTATAGTCTTCCAAATGCTTCAAAGAATCATTACATTCGAAACTGAATCATCCAAGTCTATTTATTATTGAAATCCAACAAGCACCCGACTGAAAGAAATAACTTTCACGGAATATGAGGTAACCTTGAAGGGATTACCTCTAACATTGTAAAACAAATGCGGATGTAATATGATCATCCTGTTGTACTCAAGCTTACCTCCACCCGCGTGGGCAACAGCCCAAAAATTACAATCTGAGCTTGACTTTCACAAAGCAAGCCTCAAAAATAAAAACCCAAATACATCAAAGTAATTAATGAAATTAAAATAAATAAGTCTCTATCCCCCAAGCCATTGCCAAAGGCACTGGACGTCTGCCCGAGTGACTGCCCCGGACCATTGATTTTATAATTAATAAAGGCACGTGATGTCTGTCCCAACGACTGCCCCGGACCATTATACAGTGTGTCGTGCAAGTCCACTTGTGGAGCTAAGAAGACCTGTGCGAAGACCGGCATAGGCCACGCTTGAGCCCAAAAATCCAGGACATCAGCAGCAGAAACAACGTGCGAGAGACATTCCGTCTCTTGCGCCAAAGACAGAGCATCAGCCGACGCCCAGCTGATGTTAAAAACAACAGATTTAGATAATAATTATGTATAATATAATATATGTATAAATAAGAAAATTTGTAAAATTGCGCTGAACCATTTTAGCCCAATTACTAATTGAGTAGTATAGCCTGTAAAGCTATCCGAAAAGCCAGGTAGATAAATTGTTAAAATTAGTATTAATATTAATGAATACAAAACGCTGGTCATAAACATTTAAGTCCAAGCGTAACATGATCGCGCCTTTACCCAGCTAAGTGCGCCAGCGTCTGGCCGGATGCCCATGCATAGCCGGCAAACACAGCATATTTGCGTGGCCGTTATTATTCCAATTTTTGTTAGCTTTAAGTTCAGTTTCATTCTGATTCCAATAAAGAACAGACATACTTGAATATAACTCCGGCCAACGTCGTTAACTTATTTATCACTTGGAACACTAACTGAGCCCCTAGGCCAGTAGTGAAAGGAAGACAGTCATCTTCCCAACATAATCTTCGTAACTCATCAGTTAGCGAGGAGCTAAACACCGGCCAACCGGCTACTCAAAGGAGGACCAGAAATTGTCCACCAACCTTATAATACGAGATAGCAGCGTGGGACCAGCAGCCGCCGTGCGTAATTCGCAATTACTACGAGACAGCAGCGGGGGACCAGCAGCCGATCTACACAACGTAATAATTTGCATACAGCAACTCTCTCACATATATATAAGCACCACAGTAAACCAAATTCTTAAAACTTCTAAAGACTCACAAGTCGACACTGGCCACTTATACGAAACTCTCCTGGCCAGAAATAGAATGTTAATGATGGAATTACAAAACTTAATGCTTGCTATTACACTTGCCAAAGCTAAAATTGTCAGCCCTAATATACTTGATCACACAGACCTGAAGTCAGTTTGGCTTGAGGAACCCACTAACACCCCCATAGGGGACCTTATGTCCGTAGCGTCCGTAAAAATTTTACAATCTACCAATGCCCTTCACTTTATAATAAAATTTCCAAAGATTAGAATGGTTTGTAAAAAGGTCACTATATTCCCTGTCTCCCATCATGATGTCATGCTGCGAATAATGGATAACGTTGTGGCCATGTGTGGTGGAGAAGTCCACACCATTAAGAACTGTACCGTATCGCCAGGAGCCACGTTCTGTCAAATATCATCAGACAGTTCATGCGCCAGGGAACTCCATGCAGGCGTATTGGCACACTGCACAACCCAGCCAAGCGATTTACACCCCGTCACTCGAGTCGATGAAGGAATCATCATCATCAATGACCAAACAGCTAAGGTCAGAGTAGACAACGGTACTGAAGTCTGGGTACACGGTACACACCTCGTTACCTTCGAAGGTCGTGTCTCCATAAACGAAACCCTCTATGTCAACCACAATAAGGCCCACACGAGAACTCCAGGAGTAGCAAGATCACCCTTGCTCAATATCACATTCAATCAAGATATACTCAGCCTCCCTTACCTTCAACGATTGAACGAACGTAACGTGGAGCTCATTAAGGAGTTCGACTCAAACATCCACACCAACCGGATGTACCGCATAGCACTAATCGTGGGCATATCCTGCTGCGCGATGATCTGCATCGGTATGGCCTATCTGCATTTATTCAAAGCCAGAAGATCGGCAGCCCAACTGAAGGAAGTCATTGCTGAGATAGCGCCGGCCGAGGGCGGCCTTAATCCAAAGGGGGAGTAGTTAACAAGTTAACATAAGCCAACAGAAATCAATGACATAAACATTGGTTTCTGTCCCTTATTCAACTCCGGCCGAAATTGCTGATGCAGCATTTGGGCCGGATGCTCGTGCACAGACGGCAGACACTGCATATTTGCGTGGCCGCTGTGAGTCTTTTGTTAGCTTTAAGTTTTATTCTGAGTTCAGTTCATTTTTGACTTTGCAATAAAGAAGGAGCCATCGCTCCTATAAATTGAATTCCGGCTCCGCCGTCAAATATCTTTTATTATTGGTTGTTGTGCCTTAAGGGCCAATGATAACGGAGGTAGTTCCTCCCAACATAATCTTCTAACTAAGAAGGAAGACTGCAAGGGCAACTGGCCTGCAACCACCCCCCGCTGACGCTGCACCGACTGCTGCGTGGGACTTATTAATTTATACATAAGCATATAAGTTAACTAAGTTGATAAGCTGCAACGTCCAAGTCAGCAACATTTGTTTAAGACGTGCAAAATTTTATATAAGTGTGTAACTTGACTAAGTTAACCGGGCGACGGCAATGACCGATCGTCCGAAAGCTCGCTCCGGCCAAATTACTGACACAGCGTCTGGCCGGAAGCTCGTGCATAGCCGGCAAGCACTGCCCATTGGAGTGGCCGCTATGAATCCCATTTTTGTTAGCTTTAAGTTTCAGTTGGTCTTTAATATTCAATAAAGAAAGAGCACCAGCTCTAATTAATGAAACTTCGTTAATTACTCTATTCATTATTATACTGACTGAGTCACTAGGCCAGCAGTATTGAAGGGCAGTTACCCTTCCATCATAATCTTCCTATTTCAACATAGGAGCGATACGGCCAACCGGCCACTCACGGGACAACCGACGTCAGCCAACCGGCTACGATCCATTAGAGACCGCGGCGAGGGATACTTAATTGATCATCCTCTCCCCCTCTTAATATTAATTTATATATAAGTATACAATAACAAATACATTACATTAGGTTAATGATAAATCAAATTGTATGAAGAGATTCATTCTAATAAAAGACACCATAAGAGACACCATGAATAAAAAGCATTTGGAAATATAACACAATACCCATACTTTTGATAATAATCGTTATTATAATGTTTGCAAATGTATTTTTCAAATTATACAAATTACATAATAAATGTTTGAAGAAAAGATTTCAAAGTCAAGCAAATGATCTAAACAAAATATAATTGCGATTACTATCAAAAGTAATTATTCTGAATAATAAATATATAAACACAAATTTAAAAATTAATAATTTATAGAGTACACGAATAGTCTATTAATAAATTATCAGTAAAACTATATCTATATCTATAATAACGACCCAAATTTTCGAACTCGTGCATTAAATACTCTTCATAATCACAAAGAATATATATCTATATATGAATTCGAAATATGAATATATGGCCACATTTAATACAATGTTCAGTCCTTTGGGACACTTTACTAAAACAATAAAAAGTGTAATTTTAAATACATTTAAATACTCGCGGAGCTAGTGATCGCCGCCGGCCAGCCAGAATGCTGACCCGGCACTTTGGCGACAGCGCCGCGTAGAGGCCAAGGCCTCAAGCTGCAGCCGGGCCGAACTTTAAGTTAGTCTAAAAATTTACTCCGGCGCTATTGCGCACTGCTCCATGCTTCCAGGTCACCTGGATCCAGTTACCATAGTGGATCATGGCACCCTCATCGTGAACGATGCCAACGTGACCATAACCGACGACCAAGGGCGGGACCAAAAAATATCTGGGACCTGCCGGGTAACCTATTCCGACAAGGTAGCCCTCAACGGAACTTGGTTCGTAAATCAATTGGGAAGCTCAATGAAAAAACCTGCCTCACGATCCAGGGAATAAATAAATAAAAGTGCAGCCAAGTACTGGCACTATAAATAAGTATCCATAAACTTTTAACAAATTGAAAATTGGAAAAAATACAACTTTTAACAAAGTGAAAAGTAAAAAAAAAAATATACAACTGTAACGGGAACGACAGCAATTCCCCTCGAAAAAGGTAACCTAGTCGCTGAGTGCACGACGCGAAACATCAACATCGGCTACTGCAAAACGACAGTTGGCGCCACCTTCTGCAGGGAACTCCACAATGGCACCTGCGCGCACTGCTCTACGCATCCAGGTCACCTGGATCCAATCACCATAGTGGATCATGGCACTCTCATTGTAAATGATGCCAATGTGACCATAGCCGACGACCAAGGACGAGACCAAAACATATCTGGAACCTACCTGGTAACTTATTCCGACAAGGTAGCCCTCAACGGGACTTGGTTTGTCAATCAACAATCAGCCATAGCTGTAGTCAACATCACGGCTCACCAGAGCAGGCTAAGCCTCCCATTTCTCCATGAGCTGAGTTTAAGCAATCTCCACCATATTGGGACCCTCAGAGAAGATATTACACTGGGGTCTCTCCTCAGCAACTCCTTCGCCTTACTTGCCGCCTTCTTGCTGTGCTCCACGGGTTGGCTCGGTTATCACTACCTGAGAGCCAGATGTCACGCCAAGCCAAAAATTAGCGATGATATAGAACAAGCGGGTCAACGGGGCGGCGACCATTTGAAGGAGAGAGAAGTTAACACGTCCGGTTCCCACGAGACAAAACAGCCGAATTGCAAGCCATATCTGGCAGTCTGCGCGCGCAATGGAGAATCTGCTGACGACGCACTCCAAGGGCAGCTGCCTGGAGCTCGAACACTCGCGGAGCGTGGGATCGCCGTCGGTCAGTGAGAACGCTGACCCTTCACTTTGGTGCAGGTGCAAAGATGCTGACCCTGCACTTTGAGGGCAGCGCTGCACAGAGGCAAAGGTCTCAAGTTGCAGCTGGAGCGAAATCTAGTTTTAGTTAACAAATGTACTCCAGGGCTAACGCTCTGTTCAATAATTATTATAAAATTATATGAAACAATAAATAAAATATAATTTATATAAAGAAAAATTAAAGTTTTTATGTTTAACTTATACAATACCCAAAATGGGTTTAGTTGATACGAAAGTTGTCGATTCTACGGCAAATGTTATCAACAAAATAGAATCAGAAAAGATCGATATGGAAATAATTGTAGCATGCAAGTTAACACAAGCAAATAAGCAAGTGTCGTTGACACTTGAGAAATACGACTCCGGTCAAATTGCTGATCCAGCATTTGAACGGATGTCTTGCACGAGCCGGCAAACACTGCATATTTGCGTGGCCGCTGTGAGTCGATTTAAGTTTATAAAGTAGAATAAGTTTTCAGTTATAATTTGGATTCAAGCTGAGCATGACTGCCAGCATTAATAAACAATCTTGAATTTTACTCAATCGTTTCCTTTGCCTAGGCACCGCCTTGCATTTTACAGGAACAACAATAAATAAAGTATTTAATAACCTAAATCACTAATTGGCACCCAACTAGTGGTAATACTATTTACCCACGCGAGTGTGCACGATCTAATTAAAAATCGTGTGAACTCTCAGTGACATAGTGCCCTTCGCTTAACACAAAAAAAAAAGGCGTTGTGAGCAGTGTCATACAAAACCAAAAGCTGACCTACACTAACTCAGGCAGCAAACTTCAGTGCAACTAAACAGTGCAACTAACAGAGCGCTTAAGCGTCGTTGAATTTAATCCAATTGTAAACCGGAGCCGCGGGAGCTCTTCGGGCAGCGACTTATCGCCAAGTAGCGCGCTAGTTGCTTGGACAGCTGAGACCGCGGCGTTGGAGGCAGTGGTTCCAGTTGCAACTCGACATTTAACTTCGTCTGTGACAGCAGCACGGGATATTATTTTTGTAACTAAGCTCACAGAAAGCATGTGCGGACTCTTCATCCTCTTATCCTTGTCCTTAGTGTCGGCACGCATAACCGATTACTCTCAGGCGAAATACATTCCCATCGTTGACGGCAAAGTCTTGGTGTGGGGGGAGTATGCCTATGCCACACACACGGCGAATCTGTCAGAGTACACGCGCATTCTGGAAGAGACAGCAGGCATGAGCGACATGTTTCCACAGTCGCACATGAGAAAACTCTTGGATGTGGATACTGCGCACTTGCGAGACCTTTTAGATTCGTTGGGTGTGCACCACAGAGTGGCCAGGAGTTTAGACTTTTTAGGGTCAATGTTAAAGGTCGTAGCTGGGACACCGGAAGCCAGTGACTTAGAAAGAATCAAGTTCACTGAATTACAACACTGATCAATTCAAACAATAGACAAATCAAAATTAACACTAACATTCAAAACCAAATTAATCAATTAACTTCCGCCGTCAACAGCATTCTTAAATCGGCAAAAGGCACGCAAGTTGACACCAGCCATTTATATGAAACTCTGCTTGCCAGAAACAGAATGCTGATGATGGAGTTACAAAACCTAATGCTTGCCATAACCCTTGCAAAAGTCAACGTTGTTAGTCCAGTTATCTTGGACCATGCAGACTTAAAAGCGATTTGGCTCGAGAAGCCCACCAACACCCTCATAGGGGATCTCATTTCCGTTTCGTCCGTTAGAGTTTTACAATCCGTTAACGCCTTACACTTTATAATTAAGTTTCCAAAAATTCAATTAGCGTGTAAGAAACTAACCATCTTCCCAGTCTCACGTAAGAACCAGATGCTCCGAATCGTCGACAACGTAATAGCAGAGTGCGGCGAAGAGTTCCACGCAATCGGGAATTGCACTGAAGCGCCATCAGCAACGTTCTGCAAGCTATCAACGAGAAGCTCCTGCGCCAAAGAGCTGCCATGGCCATAGTCAACATCACGGATCACCAGAACCGGCTAAGCCTCCCATTTCTCCACGAGCTGAGTCTGAGCAACCTCCACCACATTGGAGCCCTCAGAGAAGAAGTCACACTGGGGTCCCTCCTCAGCAACTCCTTCGCCCTACTTGCCGCCTTCTTGCTGTGCTCCACTGTTTGGCTCGACTATCTGAGGGCCGGATGTCATGCCAAACCAAGAACTAACAACGATGTAGAACAAGCGGGTCCCCAGGACGGCGATCACTGCACTATGAGGGCAGCGCTGCACAGAGGCAAAGGTCTCAAGTTGCAGCTGGATCGAAATCTAGTTTTAGTTTACAAATGTACTCCAGGGCTAACGCTCTGTTCAATAATTATTATAAAATTATATGAAACAATAAATAAAATATAATTGGCGCCCAACTACATCGACTCACGATCCAGGGAATAAATAAATAAAAGTGCAGCCAAGTACTGGCACTATAAATAAGTATCCATAAACTTTTAACAAATTGAAAATTGGAAAAAATACAACTTTTAACAAAGTGAAAAGTAAAAAAAAAAATATACAACTGTAACGGGAACGACAGGAATTCCCCTCGAAAAAGGAAACCTAGTCGCTGAGTGCACGACGCGAAACATCAACATCGGCTACTGCAAAACGACAGTTGGCGCCACCTTCTGCAGGGAACTCCAAAATGGCACCTGCGCGAGTTACCATCGAACCAATTCCTCCACCAGCCAAACCCCCGCGATTGCAAGTCCGCCGAACCGGGAAGAACGAAACATAAACAAATATAGGGCAAGTTTTGTCTCCACTGCATCCGGCTAAATGCTGACACAGCGGTCAGCGACAATGTATTTGCATTGGCAAATTCCACACAACATCTACTCTAAGCATTTTTGTACATTAGGCTAAGGGCTTCATGCCAACATAAAATAAAACATTTATTCACTCTGATTTTCAAACTCAAAAGAGAAACAACGTCTTTTCGTAAGCGGCATAAATTCTTCAGCAAAACATTAACTACGGCACGATTCCACAAGAGGATTCATCAACATCTTTGAAGCTCCTTCCCTCAACAAATTGAAGCTCCTTCCCCTCTTCCTTCTACCAGAGGTTAACTCGCGCACTGCTCTACGCATCCAGATCACCTGGATCCAATCACCATAGTGGATCATGGCACTCTCATTGTAAATGATGCCAATGTGACCATAACCGACGACCAAGGACGAGACCAAAACATATCTGGAACCTACCTGGTAACTTATTCCGACAAGGTAGCCCTCAACGGGACTTGGTTTGTCAATCAACTGGGAAGCTCAGTAAAAAAACCTGCGGTGTCAGCCATAGCTGTAGTCAACATCACGGCTCACCAGAGCAGGCTAAGCCTCCCATTTCTCCATGAGCTGAGTTTAAGCAATCTCCACCAGATTGGGACCCTCAGAGAAGATATTACACTGGGGTCTCTCCTCAGCAACTCCTTCGCCTTACTTGCCGCCTTCTTGCTGTGCTGCACGGGTTGGCTCGGTTATCACTACCTGAGAGCCAGATGTCACGCCAAGCCAAAAATTAGCGATGATATAGAACAAGCGGGTCAACGGGGCGGCGACCATTTGAAGGAGAGAGAAGTTAACACGTCCGGTTCCCACGAGACAAAACAGCCGAATTGCAAGCCATATCTGGCAGTCTGCGCGCGCAATGAAGAATCTGCTGACGACGCACTCCAAGGGCAAGGAAATAATTGTAGCATGCACATTTAGTGAGTACATACTGTATAGTAAGTACTTACTACTACTCTCACATATATAAGTTAACTAAGTAGCTAACCGGACGGAGGCGATGACCGATGCAATCGTAGGCCTCGACCTTCTTAAACAGGCGGGAGCATCACTTTGCCTGGCCTCTGGCCACATCAAATGGGGCAACAAAGAGGAGAAAATTAATTTTCACTCGTGCCCTAATGTGAATTTCACCGAAGTGGATTGCTCAGATGCGCCACCTTTGGTCAGAAAGACATTTTTAACAATGCTCCGCGACAGGAAAAAAGCCTTTGCGGACCCCAATGAGGCTTTACCTTACAACACATCGGTGGTAGCCACCATCAGAACTGTTGATGAGGAGCCCATTTATGCCAAACTCTACCCATACCCAATGGGCGCAGCCGATTTGGTTAATGGCGAGATTCAAGAGCTGCTAAAAAATGGCATAATCCAGAAGTCGAGATCCCCCTACAATAACCCGATATGGGTTGTAGACAAAAAGGGCACCGACGAAACGGGCGCCCGTAAAATGCGACTCGTATTGGACTTTCGCAAATTGAACGAGAGGACAATACCTGATCGCTATCCCATGCCAAATATCTCTATGATACTAGGGAATTTAGGCAGAGCGAAATACTTCACTACGCTCGATTTAAAATCTGGCTACCACCAAATAACGCTGGCAGAACGCGACCGTGAAAAGACTTCCTTTTCCGTAAATGGAGGAAGTTTCGCAGAATGCCATTTGGACTAAAAAATGCTGCCAGCATTTTCCAAAGAACTATAGACGACATACTGCGAGAGCAGATAGGCAAATTTTGCTATGTTTATGTCGATGACGTTATCGTCTTCTCAGAAGACGAAAACTCTCACATCCAGCACGTAGATTGGGTTCTCAAAAGCCTTTACGATGCTAATATGAGGGTATCAACTGAAAAATCTAAATTCTTCAAAAAAAGCGTTAGCTTCTTGGGTTTTATAGTCACCAGCAACGGGGCTACTACTGACCCAGAAAAAACCAAGGCCATTCAGGAATTCCCTGAGCCCAAAAACGTGTTCGAAGTTAGATCATTCCTTGGCCTGGCCAGCTACTATAGATGCTTTATTAAAGATTTTGCGGCCATAGCTCGGCCCATTTCAGACATCCTGAAAGGGGAATTCGGTAGTGTCAGCAGACACAGGTCGAAAAATATCCAGGTGCAGTTCAACGAACCGCAACGGTTAGCTTTTCACAAGCTGCGTAACATTCTAGCTTCCGAGGAGGTCATCCTCAGGTATCCCAACTATAAAAAAGCATTTGATCTAACGACAGATGCCTCAGCTTACGGCATTGGCGCAGTCCTATCCCAAGAGGGACGGCCCATTACCATGATCTCGAGAACCCTAAAGGACAGAGAGATCAATTATGCCACCAATGAAAGGAAGCTGCTAGCAATAGTTTGGGCATTGGCCAAATTACGTCACTATCTATATGCAGTGAAAGATATCAACATCTTTACTGACCATCAACCACTGACCTTTGCGGTATCGGAATCCAATCCGAATGCAAAGATCAAACGGTGGTGGGAGAGGAAGAAGCTTTTTCAAGTGCGGCCACGATTCACAGTGAGCTGTCACTGACCCACACAATTTAGGCAACGGATAAGCCCTTGAATTGCTTCCAAAACCAGATAACTATGGAGGAAGCTCGCTTTCCGCAAAAACGCAGCTTTGTCCTCTTTGGAAACAAGAGACGGCATGCGATCAGCTTCTCCTGCAAAGAGTCATTACTCAATGATCTCGCAGATTTAATTGTTCCTAAGGGCGTAAACGCCATCCATTGCGATTTGCACACACTCGCAATGATACAGGACCAACGCCAATTTCCAGCCACAACATTTTGGTATTGTAAAAATCGTGTAACGGACATTTTTACAGTCCCGGAGAGACGAGAAATTCTGTCCACTGAACACAACAGGGCTCACAGGTCGGCCCAAGAAAATGTAAAGCAGGTACTCTCCGAGTACTACTTCCCGAAAATGGCCAAGCTAGCTAGCGAAATCGTCGCCAACTGCAAAACATGTGCTAAAGCTAAATATGACAGGCATCCCAAAAAGCAGGAGCTTGGGGAAACACCAATCCCGTCTCAGGTTGGGGAAATATTACACATATACATCTTCTCAACGGATAAAAAATATTTTCTTACATCCATTGACAAATTCGCAAAATTTGCGATGGTCCAGCCAATCCCCTCTAGAACCATAGAGGACATTAAACCAGCACTGCTACAACTCTTGAATGTTTTCCCGAAAGCCAAGGTCATATATTGTGACAACGAACCATCGTTGAATTCACACACCATTTTGTCCATGCTGGAAAACCATTTCGGCGTGAGCATCTCGAATGCACCGCCCCTCCACAGTGTCTCAAACGGACAAATGGAACGTTTCCACAGCACTCTAGTAGAGCTTCCTAGATGCCTTAAAATTGGTAAAGGCATCAGCTAGGCAACAAACTCTCACCATTGTGTGAAGAGAAGATTGTGGAAGCGGACATGGGGACCACAGTCCTCATCAAGGGGAGGGTGGTCCACAAGGACAACATTAAATAAAAAAAGAAGTTTTTTACCTTTTTGCCACTTGGCACAAATTTTACTAGCTTTAAGCATAGCTAATAAAATATTTTTTTAAGGTTAAGTTAATTTCCGTTGGTGGTGGGCAACCTTGTCATGAACAAAAATATAGCTCTGAATTCATTCCACAGGTCCAAAATCATTCCAATCCTCTTCTCCTTAACCATGGCGTCGGCGCACATCACCGACTATTCACAAGCCAAGTACATCCCCATTATTGACGGTCGAATACTAGTGTGGGAGGAATTCGCATTCGTTAGACATTCAGCGAACCTTTCAGAGTATAGGCGCGTAGTAGAAGAAACAGAAAATATGAGCGATATGTTTCCCCAGTCACACATGAAAAAACTTTTGGACGTGGACACAGCTCACCTTCGCGACCTGCTCGACTCGTTAGGCGTGCACCACAGGGTAGCCAGGAGTTTAGACTTTTTAGGATCAATGTTAAAAGTCGTAGCAGGAACTCCGGACGCCGGGGATTTAGAAAGAATTAAATTCACAGAAACACAATTAATCAATTCAAACAATAGACAAATAGAAATAAATACCAGAATACAAAGTCAAATTAATGAATTAACGTCAACCGTAAATCAAATCCTGAAAGTGGCAAAGAGTTCACAAGTGGACACTGGCCATCTATATGAAACATTGCTCTCCAGAAACCGAATGTTAACAATGGAACTTCAAAATTTAATGATGGCAATCTCGCTTGCTAAAGTAAACATAGTCAGCCCAAACATATTAGATCACGCAGACCTAGAAAGTATTTGGATGGAGGAGCCCACCGACACTCCTATAAAAGATATTTTGTCCGTAGCGTCCGTGAAAATTCTCCAGTCTGTTAACATATTGCACTGCATTATTAAATTCCCAAAAATTAAATTAGCATGTAAGAAGATTACAATGTTCCCGGTAGCACATAATAATGTGATGCTAAGGTTAGTGGATAATATAATAGCAGAATGCAATGGGGAAATGTATGCGATCCAGAATTGCTCCACAACACCAGGAGTCACTTTCTGCCGACTATCAGCGAAGACCACATGCGCCCGAGAACTCCATGCAGGTGGAGTTGCGCACTGCGAGACCCAACCAAGCGATTTACATCCGATCACTTATGTCGATGAGGGAATTATGATCATCAATGATCAATCAGCGCAGGTACGAGTAGACAACGGAACAAGCGTCTGGATACACGGGACGCATTTCGTCACCATTTAGTGAGCGCGTCACAGTAAACGAAACCCTGGTTTTGAACCAAAACTCCGCCCAGAAGAGGACTCCGGGGGTGGCAAGCTCACCCTCACTGAACATCACCATCAGTCAAAATACTCTGAGCCTCCCCTACCTTCACCGCTTGAGTGAACGTAACCTGGAATACATTCAGAAGTTCGGAAATAAAATCAATACCAATCAGACACACATGGTAGCGCTAATTACAGGAGTAATATGTTGCGCATTGATTTGTGTCGGCCTTACCTACATGCGACTCACCGGTGCCAGAAGATCTGCGGTAAAACTAAGAAGGGTGATCGCTGAAATAGGGTCGGCCGAGGGCGGCCTCAATCTTGAGGGGGGAGTAGTTAACTAAGTAGCTAACCGGACGGAGGCGATGACCAAATGTCCGAAGCCCAGCTGCGGCCAAAACCGCTGACGCGGCATTTGGCCGGATGCTCGTGCATAGCCGGCAAACACAGCATATTTGCGTGGCCGCTATGAGTTTCATTTTTGTCAACTTTAAGTTAGTTCGCTTCAAGCTCTATAAGAATAAAGAACACAAGTTCTATAGCATTGCAAAACTCCGGCAACCGCCGTTAAATATCTCTTATTATTTTGCACTGACTGAGTCTCTAGGCCAGCAGGCGAAGGGGGCAGTTACCTCCCAACGTAAGTCATCCTAATCAGCAATTGTGAAGGTACAGCCATCCGGATCTGACTCCAGCGAGGGATCCCGATCTCCACAGTCGCAGGTGCGACCAGCAGCAACTATATTCCTCCCGCGTTCACGGGAGGCCATTACAAGCAGCAGCCTCCAGCGGCTCATCCTCACGCGTGGGTGCTAACGCATCCCCCCGCACCTACGGGAGGCAACCACAAGCTACTGGCCGCCACTCAGCTATAACGGGCGCTCCCAGAAGCGACCGCTTCCTCCGCGCCTACAAGCGAGCTCATCGAAGAAGACCACCCTTGACAGTAAAGAAGAGGACCACCCTTGGCCACACACATATCGCGTATTGTTTCTCCCGCACATACGTGTGGGCTCATCGAAGAAGACCACCCTAGACAGTGCGGCCATTGAGGACCACCTCAGGCCGCGCCCATCAACTAGATTAATTTATATATAGGTATACAATAACAAACACATTGCGGCCGCTCCGCTGCCGAC
This sequence comes from Drosophila repletoides, assembly GCA_018150835.1. Lineage (NCBI taxonomy): Eukaryota > Metazoa > Arthropoda > Insecta > Diptera > Drosophilidae > Drosophila > Drosophila repletoides. Next base: position 3,598,516 of record JAECWQ010000225.1, on the reverse strand, counting down.
GTCACCGACAGCGCAGCCAGTCGGCCCTAGCTTAATGCAAATACATATTGTAAAATATCAAGCATTCAATAAAGAACTACTAAAATGACAAGACGTCTTTTTAAACTTAAACATAAGCTTTACAAAATACTGGAACGCTCATTCTCCAGCGCACCCAGCAGAGGCTGTTCCAGTGACTTCAGATCCTCACTGCGGCCACCGAAGGGAATCTCTCCAACGTCCAACTAGTTGCTGTATTAGTTGCGACAAAACAACTGGTCAACTCTCACAGATGCTACCTAGAATTAATTAATAAAGAGGCGAGAAACCATGGGACCTAAGCGCTGATTGATTCCAACGAATTCTTGGTAAATTATTCATATTTTTTATAGACACACGAGCTTATATTTCACGTTGAGTATAGTAACATAACATAAATAGCAGGACTTGGAAAAGGATTAACAATTTCAATAGGCTTAACACTTTTCGAACTGAGAGCCTGTAATTTCGTTATACCTCAAAATATTCTAAATTTTAACAAGCAACCTAAAGTGAATAAATTGCTTTAAGTCACTTGCAGCTAATCCTTTAATCCTTTAATACGATTTTATTAGCTGAGCCATTTGTCGCCAAACAATTATATTAATGGCCCAATAAAATTTAATTTTTAGTCTCATTGTGTTTCACTGTATTATGTTGTCTATATTTGAGCCTTCAATTAACCGAAATTACAAATATTTAGGCATTTTGACTGCCATACACGCTCTATGTATGCATGTGTGTATATACAAATGTATGCACATATATTCACATACATACGTACTCATATGCGAAGCACATTAAAATAATTTTTTATTATTATCACCGCATGTGGAATCGTTTTATTGACTCACGCTGGCACGAACTTCATTTTTGATACCAAGGCACCACAAGGCAACTACAACAGAAATAGACAGAACACTAAAAGTAACAAGTAACAACATACATATACATGCATATATACACATATATACACATATATATACATATATACACTTAATACCCCCAAAAGGGCAAACACATGCCGGAAATTCGGAGTCAACTCGTTCTTTTCTATTTTAGCTTAACTTTTTATGTGTGCATATAAATTTTGTATACCCTGTATCCATAAAATTAGTTAAATAGAGGAAAACGACTACGTTCGACTCATACAGAGTATTATGAGAGAACATAGTAAATTGTCGCCGGACAAGCCATAAATTCACTAAGACTCATCCACGGAAATGTTTAGTAAAATGCGAAAGATTTATTCGACAAATGAAGGGAAACCAGAAGTAAACAACAACTTTTTACTGATTATTCCTATAGAAGCTATGCGATAAAGTATTCCGATGTTTGCGCTTATAAAACACATTTAACTTGTGTCTTGAGAAGCACAAAAGGATTTACATACAACATCCGATCTATGAGGGCACTTTATGGTATTTAAGTTCACTTTTCTTTTATCTTGTGAGTTTCATAAGATATCTGGGGAAACAAATGGGTTAAAAAAAAGTGATGATAGTCTATCTAGAATATAAAATTTTGCTTGAAATGAATCGATATTGGCTCTTTCAGGTTTAGGTTTAGATTTACCTATTTTTTGACTCCTAGATTGAATTCTAAGTGAGATTCGAACCGGAGATCGAGTCGAATATTGTTGAACTAATATAAGACGTGGTTTCTTTAGTGCAACTTAATTATAAGGTATTTCCTAGTTGATCATTTTGGTCATATGCATATTGACTGATAAAGAAATTTAAATGTTTCCTGACTCGATTATTTTTGTTGTTGTTTTATTGCCTCGCCGCTGTCAGCTTTGACTTTTGCTTGAAGGCATTAAACCAAATGACAGACAGTGAGGGATATACGTACTTACTAACAGGATAAGTAGACATATGTATGAACCTAAGCATACATATATGCAAGTATATATATATAGTAGCATATCACCTTACAATAAACATATTACGCCTTGTCATTCATAGTCTTCCATATACATAAGTCAGTCTTCAATCCTGCGCATGTAGAAATATGAAACGCGAGTTACCACAACCACCTCTGCCTCGCCACCGCCTAGCAAGACACCACGAGCCACCCAAGTAGGTCACTCGTAATTGTTAAAGAATACAAACAGAAGAATATCCTGTGTTTCTGCTGACTTGCGTTTGGCGGATAATGCTAGAATGCTGACTAGGCGGGATGGCGATCACGCCATGACCTGACTGCCCAAGCTTAGAGCTATATACTGGCACTCTAAGAACTCTGAGTTCAGTTGATAGAAACCAGCGACATAATAAAGACAAGTCAAAAGTACAAAAGGCGTCTTTTGATTTTCAATAAAACAATTGTCACAGTTTGGTCACTTACTAAAGACTGTCAGTAGCTATAGTGATAACTCCCGCACGATCGTTTGTTCAATAATTCTTTCTTTAAAAATTTCTGTAAGTTAGTCTTAAGCTGATTATTAATAAAACTGGACGTACAAAAGAAACGAATCCACTTTGCGTTTTTATTTGAAACCAAAATTAATTAATTAGCGTTGACCTTAATGACCTTTGCAGCCCGGTCATTAGATAGATTCATTGTAGGATGAAAAATTATTGATGTGAGAGTCGATCTATTTAATTCTCTAATTTTTTTATCCGCTAAAGAACTTCCGCTAATCGTTGCAGCAAACTCAGTAATCGTGCATGTTATTGTGAAGCATTAAGGAAGATAACAAGTTACGATAAAAAGACGCCTTAGAATTCGTCAGAGTAATAAATCCATAAAGGTTGCTCTAATCCAGACGAAATTGTTAAGTGTACACCGAACAAAGACCTACAAATTTGGCTAATAGAAGCTATTGATTGTGACTTGAATGTGACTAAAAACTACTAAGAAAATATTTGATAACGTGGCGGTCGAATGCAAAGTGCGGTCAATAGAAAAATACTGATCTTTCGTTACCATAGCTTGCAGAAGACAAAATGTATAATGCAATATTTCAAATTTAAAAGGCCTTATAAACACACCACAAAAAGAAAAGGGTCTTTACGAATCACCAGTTTTCAACAAAGGTAATTTAAAATCAGTTCAAAACCAAAACAAATCACAGATTAACAGACAAATAAATACTCAAAGCAAGCCAACTACACCTTTTCAACCATTTTATCATACAACTTATCAACCTTATTACGGACCACCTACCCAAATACCACCTCCAATATCCACAACTAACCCAATTTCTTTTCCACAACAACGAGCTTCACAATATTGTGCGTCCATGATACCCCACAGATCAAACTCGCAGTTTAGTAGACACAATGTATTTGACCAGAACCATTTTGGGTCTAACTATGCCGGAACACCGACAAATTTCCCACCAATAGGAAATACAGCAACATATAACTCGGTTAAAAGGCAGAGACCATCCGATAGCGGACAATCAAAAATGAGCATAGACGAAATGAGGTACCTGTTCATTCTGAATACCCATACAACTTTGCTTATTATCAACACCCATATTATCCAGACCATCTCCAAGTTGATTATCAACCGTTTTATCAACCGTATGACATGACTAATACAATTGACAATGTTCCCGGACAAAATTATAATAATATAAATCAAACCATGTCAATCCCAACAAATTCAAATCAACAACATTGATACAGACCATATCTACCTTCTATTCTCGGATAAACCAGTAAAAATTGCATCAGAATGCGAACACCATTGTCTTCGCATCAACCTTACTCATATTGATAATTTAATAAATTATTTCCTATTAAATTATGATAAATTAGAAAACGTCAACAATCAAAATATACTACTAATCAAAACATCCATTCGGATTAATCATAAAGATAATCAAATACTAATTATATCCCACATACCTGTTGCACACGAAATAAAACAATCTATTTAAATCACCCCTTATCCTGATCACAACGGTTACCAATTAGATTATACTGAAACTAAATCTTATTTTGAAAATGAAAACAAAATATATAATAAAAAAAATGAAGAAGTACAGGATGATTGTATTAAATATATAATTAAGAGCCAAAAACCAATCTGTAATTTCATTTCAATAAATACTAAAGAAATGATTAATTATATAGAACCCAATATAATTTTAACCTGGAATCTAACCGAAACCAATGTTACACAAAACTGTCAAAAATAAAATAATGAATTAAAAATTAATGGAAATAAAATCATAAGAATAACACCATTATATCCACCATTAGAAGTAACCAAAATTGATATCACTAAATAATTGTTATATCTATTATACTATATTTTTTCCTATAGGAGCGGTTTATGATATTTTTATCTTGTAAGTTTCATAAGATGTCTGGGGAAACAAATGGGTTAAAACACATTGAAAACTTTAAAATGAGGCTTACAAATTTGTAATAATTAAATAAAAACTACGACCTAAATTAAAAAAAAAGTGATGAAAGCTGAAAGTCTATCTAAAATATAAAATTTTGCTTAAAATGAATCGATATAAGCTCTTTCAGGTTTAGGCTTAGATTAAGCTATTTTTTTGATTCCTAGATTGAATTCTAACTGAGACTCGAACCGGAGATTGAGGCACATATTCTTGAGCGAAAATTAGACGGCGTTTCTTTAGTTCAACTTAATTATAGGGTATTTCCTTGTTGGGCATTTTGGACATATGCATATTGACGGGCTTAATGTTGCGCTCATGTAAATGATATAGAAATTTAAATTGATTATTTAAATTTAAATTTGTTTTGTTGTTATTTTGTTGCCTCGCCGCTGTCAGCTTTGACTTTTGCTTGAAGGCATTAAACCAAATGACGGATAGTGAGGGATATACGTACTTACTAACAGGATATGAACATAAGCATACATATATACAAGTATATATATACATATGTACTCACACAGGACGAAATAACCATGAAATAACTTCAAATCAAACACTTATAGGCGCTGACAAGATACCAGAAACGGCCCCAGTATTTTATATGTACTCGTAGTTCTATTAAAAATACATTTGCCACAGGACACATGACAAAAGTCCTGTTCGGGCTGCCATGGCAGCGCTCTATGGATATTTGTTTTGCGTGGGCGCAAAGTAATTTGCCAGCACACTTTTGTCAACTTAAGGCGTGGCTTTGGAGGCGGGTGTCCAAATAGCAATAGAAATAGAAATGAATGAATTCGGTTTAAGAGCCAAAATTGATGTGAAAACTGAAGCTGAAGCTGGAACTGAAGCTGGAACTGGAACTGTACTGTCCAGACAATTAGGAGGAATTAGGTCGCCTCTCGCCGTTTGCCGCTGTTTATTGTTGCTTATGTTTATGATTATGTTGTAGGCGCATTAGCAAAAGGAAAAGTAAAATATATATGTATACATATATATATATATAGTGACATATTCACATATTCACATACCAAGAAATAAGAATATGCAGTGTAAGCGATCCCACGCTGAATCAATGTAAACAATCCACATCCGGAGCAGGCGATGCTGCTCCTCAATAACATAAACAATTATTGCAATGACTAAGCCCCGCTCCCTGAGTGGCACTCTCGCTCCCAAACTAATGTAAACAAAGGGCAGCACAAGAAATATTTTTGTCACCAGTTTTTTAGTCTTAAGCTGAGATCCATCAAATAAATACGTAAACTTCAACTTCGTGTGTTTGTACTCTAGCGTTGTCCTAAGTCTATCGACGGGACATTAATTCGACTCAACAATTAAAACATAAACATTTTACTGGCGCAGCCGGTAGGATACAAAAGTATCCGAAAAAAAAGAACCTCGAGTGGAAAATAAATTAAATTTTATAATTCAGTTCTCGAATAATAATTACGCAACCCATTTCAAAATCCTTCAACTTGGATTATAATTCCAATTCGGTTGTCCAACAAAAAGTGGAAGAATAGAAATACAACAAAAAACACAATAAGTCCAAAGGCACCTAACAGTTAATAAAAAAATAAATTTTAAGAAAAGTTAAAATTAAACAAACACTTAAACCTTAATAAGTGAAATCGAAAATAAAGTAAAACAAAAAACCCAATAAGTCCAAAGGCACCTAACAGTTAATAACAACATATAAATTTTAAGAATAATTAAAATTAAACAAACACTTAAACTTTAATAAGTGAAATCAAATAAACAAAAACAAAATTTTACCATAACAAAAAAAAAATTTTGTACTTTAACAATGGCACAACCAATTATCGCCGCACCCCAAATCGTTACGCTAAGCGACAACAACCTTGCTGAAGCTCGTCGACAGCTAAAAGACATCATGCCATTTAAGGGTGATCCAGAAACTCTCTACACCTTCGTCAGCAGAGTGGACTATGTAATTTCACTCTACCCAACTAATGATGTGCGACAACAGAGGATTCTTCTTGGAGCCATCGAAAGAAACTTGGACGGACACGTAACACGATCATTGGGCCTTCCGAACATTGAAGATTGGCCTACCCTTAGATCGAGACTAGTTGCAGAATTTAAACCCCAAACACCGAACTACAAACTACTGGAGAACTTCAGGGAGACACCTTACAAAGGAAATCTGAGAGCATTCTGCGAGGAAGCAGAAAGACGACGTCAAGTGCTGATTTCGAAATTGCATCTGGAAGGTAACCAACCAGATTTTCTTATTTATGTTCAGGCGATTAAAGATTCCATTAAAATATTGATCAGAAAATTACCAATACAATTATTCACAATTTTGGTTCATCATGATATTGCAGACGTTGAAAGACTACATAAGACAATAAATGAAAAAATCCGAATAATCAACTCATCCGATGATGAAGAAATAAAATTAAGCAAGATAGAGACAATTCTTTACACATACAACCATAAAATAAAACATGACACCACTGGACAAACACCTGCTCAAATATTCTTATACGCTGGGCACCCAATATTAGACACTCAAAATATTAAAGAAAGGAAAATAGATAAAATAAATGAAGATCGACAGGAATTTAACATTGACACTAGATACAGAAAAGGTCCACTTCAAAAGGGAAAATTAGAAAATCCATTTAAGGCAAATAAAAATGTAGAACAAATAGACGAAGACCATTACAAAATTACTAATCGAAATAGAGAAACCCAATACTACAAAACACAATTTAAGAAACAAAAGAAAACTAATGCCGTTAAACTTCCACAGGAACCTTCTGTACAATGATGTTGTTTCTATTATTCACCACGGGCCACACTCAACAAATTCAAATAACCAACCCAGATTCCGACCTTGGCTATTTACTTTTCTCAAGCATTCCAATTCAAATACCGGTAGTGTATGAACATCACTGTTTAAGAATTAATTTAACGGAAATCAATATTATCACTGAATCTTTTGGTAAAAAAATCACAAACTCGCCCAGAATGAAATATTTGTACAACAAACTATTGAAAGAATTAAATGGTATAAATATTCATCAGCAAAATAGGCAGAAACGGGGACTATTTGACATAATTGGTTCATCTTTTAAATTTCTATTTGGCACACTTGATGAAAATGATAGGGTAAAAATAAACAAAAAATAGATATAATTGCAGAAAATTCAATTCAACTTCATAAATTAAATGATGTCGTAAAGTTTGTGAATGAAGGACTGGAGAAACTTACTAACTACGAAAATAACCGCAATAGTATTGACACACTTGTTTATGAACTCATGCAATTTATTGAGTACATTGAAGACATAGAAATGGGCATGCAACTTTCACGTATTGGACTTTTTAATCCAAAGTTACTCAATTACGACAAACTAGAATGCATTAACAACCAAAATATACTTTTAATCAAAACATCAACTTGGATTGACCACAAAAATAACGAATTACTACTTATTTCACATATCCCTATTAACCACAAAATCATTAACACCATTAAAATAATTCCTTATCCCGACCATAATGGGTATCAGTTAGACTATTCAGATCAACAATCATATTTTGAAGATGAGAATAAAATTTATAATCAAGACAATAAAGAAGTTAATAATGAATGCATTAAAAATATAATTAAGCGCAAAAATCCAATTTGTAATTTTATACCAACTCTTTCAAAAGAAATGATTCAATACATTGAACCAAATATTATACTTACATGGAATCTACCTGAAACTACAATCGAACAAAATTGTCAAGAATTAAATGGCGAAATAAAAATAAATGGAAGCAAAATTATTAGAATAAAACAATGTAGAGTTAAGATTGGAAATGTTATTTTAAGCGAAAATTCGTTAAGTCCAGAATTTGATTTAACAGCATTGTATTCACCGATTAATGTAACCAAGATAAAGATAGTAGAACATAATGACGTTTTAAACCTAATTTCAGAAAATAATACCACACTTTACGTAATTATAACATTAGTAGTTATTGTTCTTATTATTTTTCTTCTCCTATCAAAATTTTGTACACTAAATCCACTTACCTTTTATATACAAAAATTAGAAAACAAGCAAAAAATAATCAAGAACCACAACAAAAAATAGAACCGGCACAAAACGAGTTGCCTGCATTGTACCCTGAAATGCCAGCCCAAGCATAAGCAACCCTTTTTAAGGGGAGGGAAGTGACATATTCACATATTCACATACCAAGAAATAAGAATATGCAGTGTAAGCGATCCCACGCTGAATCAATGTAAACAATCCACATCCGGAGCAGGCGATGCTGCTCCTCAATAACATAAATAATTATTGCAATGACTAAGCCCCGCTCCCTGAGTGACGCTCTCGCTCCCAAACTAATGTAAACAAAGGGCAGCACAAGAAATATTTTTGTCACCAGTTTTTTAGTCTTAAGCTGAGATCCATCAAATAAATACGTAAACTTCAACTTCGTGTGTTTGTACTCTAGCGTTGTCCTAAGTCTATCGACGGGACATTAATTCGACTCAACAATTAAAACATAAACATTTTATTATATACATATATACACTTAATACCCCCAAAAGGGCAAACACATGCCGGAAATTCGGAGTCAACTCGTTCTTTTCTATTTTAGCTTAACTTTTTATGTGTGCATATAAATTTTGTATACCCTGTATCCATAAAATTAGTTAAATAGAGGAAAACGACTACGTTCGACTCATACAGAGTATTATGAGAGAACATAGTAAATTGTCGCCGGACAAGCCATAAATTCACGGAAATGTTTAGTAATATGCGAAAGATTTATTCGACAAATGAAGGGAAACCAGAAGCAAACAACAACTTTTTACTGATTATTCCTATAGGAGCTATGCGATAAAGTATTCCGATGTTTGCGCTTATAAAACACATTTAACTTGTGTCTTGAGAAGCACAAAAGGATTTACATACAACATCCGATCTATGAGGGCACTTTATGGTATTTAAGTTCACTTTTCTTTTATCTTGTGAGTTTCATAAGATATCTGGGGAAACAAATGGGTTAAAAAAAAGTGATGATAGTCTATATAGAATATAAAATTTTGCTTGAAATGAATCGATATTGGCTCTTTCAGGTTTAGGTTTAGTTTTACCTATTTTTTGACTCCTAGATTGAATTCTAAGTGAGATTCGAACCGGAGATCGAGTCGAATATTGTTGAACGAATATAAGACGTGGTTTCTTTAGTGCAACTTAATTATAAGGTATTTCCTAGTTGATCATTTTGGTCATATGCATATTGACTGATAAAGAAATTTAAATGTTTCCTGACTCGATTATTTTTGTTGTTGTTTTATTGCCTCGCCGCTGTCAGCTTTGACTTTTGCTTGAAGGCATTAAACCAAATGACGGACAGTGAGGGATATACGTACTTACTAACAGGATAAGTAGACATATGTATGAACCTAAGCATACATATATACAAGTATATATATATAGTAGCATATCACACTACAATAAACATATTACGCCTTGTCATTCATAGTCTTCCATATACATAAGTCAGTCTTCAATCCTGCGCATGTAGAAATATGAAACGCGAGTTACCACAACCGCCTCTGCCACGGCCCCGCCTAGCAAGCCACCACGAGCCACCCAAGTAGGTCACTCGTAATTGTTAAAGAATACAAACAGAAGAATATCCTGTGTTTCTGCTGACTTGCGATTGGCGGATAATGCTAGAATGCTGACTAGGCGGGATGGCGATCACGCCATGACCTGACTGCCCAAGCTTAGGGCTATTCTCTGAGTTCAGTTGATAGAAACCAGCGACATAATAAAGACAAGTCATAAGTACAAAAGGCGTCTTTTGATTTTCAATAAAACAATTGTCACAGTTTGGTCACTTACTAAAGACTGTCAGTAGTTATAGTGATAATTCCCGCACGATCGATTGTTCAATAATTCTTTCTTTAAAAATTTCTGTAAGTTAGTCTTAAGCTGATTATTAATAAAACTGGACGTACAAAAGAAACGAATCCACTTTGCATTTTTATTTGAAACCAAAATTAATTAATTAGTGTTGACCTTAGGCTTTGCAGCCCGGTCATTAGATAGATTCATTGTAGGATGAAAAATTATTGATGTGAGAGTCGATCTATTTAATTCTCTAATTTTTTTATCCGCTAAAGAACTTCCGCTAATCGTTGCAGCAAAGTCAGTAACAGTGCATGTGAAAGTAAACATGAAACTCAGTAATCGTGCATGTTATTGTGAAGCATTAAGGAAGATAACAAGTTACGATAAAAAGACGCCTTAGAGTAATAAATCCATAAAGGTTGCTCTAATCCAGACGAAATTTCTAAGTGTACACCGAACAAAGACCTACAAATTTGGCTAATAGAAGCTATTGATTGTGAATTGAATGTAACTAAAAACTACTAAGAAAATATTTGATAACGTGGCGGTTGAATGCAAAGTGCGGTCAATGGAAAAATACTGATCTTTCGTTACCATAGCTTGCAGAAGACAAAATGTAGAATGCAATATTTCAAATTTAAAAGGCCTTATAAACACACCACAAAAAGAAAAGGGTCTTTACGAATCACCAGTTTTCAACAAAGGTAATTTAAAATCAGTTCAAAACCAAAACAAATCACAGATTAACAGGCAAATAAATACTCAAAGCAAGCCAACTACACCTTTTCAACCATTTTATCATACAACTTATCAACCTTATTACGGACCACCTACCCAAATACCACCTCCAATATCCACAACTAACCCAATTTCTTTTCCACAACAACGAGCTTCACAATATTGTGCGTCCATGATACCCCACAGATCAAACTCGCAGTTTAGTAGACACAATATATTTGACCAGAACCGTTTTGGGTCTAACTATGCCGGAACACCGACAAATTTCCCACCAATAGGAAATACAGCAACATATAACTCGGTTAAAAGGCAGAGACCATCCGATAGCGGACAATCAAAAATGAGCATAGACGAAATGAGGTACCTGTTCATTCTGAATACCCATACAACTTTGCTTATTATCAACACCCATATTATCCAGACCAACCCCAAGTCGATTATCAACCGTTTTATCAACCGTATGACATGACTAATACAATTGACAATGTTCCCGGACAAAATTATAATAATATAAATCAGGTAGAAACAGAACCGTCGGTACCATTTCTAGTCGATACAGATTCAAGTGATCCGGAGCATGCCGAAAATTTTCGATTAGTAGCCACGGATCAAATCAATTCATAATAATTAAACTTAATGATAAAAATTTAAGATGTCTAATTGATACCGGCTCTACCATAAATATGTTGACGCGAAATATTTTAATACATCCATAAATTAGAAAACCCATTCAAAATAACAAAAAACGTAGAACAAATTGACGATGACCACTACAAAATTACTAACAGAAATAGAGAAACATACTGCTACAAAACACAATTTAAAAACCAAAAAAAAAAAAATCGACTCCCTATCCTAAAGGCCCCTGGCTCATCTTAATACTCATCCAAATCAACAACATTGATACAGACCATGGCTACCTCCTATTCTCAAATTAACCAGTAAAAATTCCATCAGAATGCGAACACCATTGTCTTCGCATCAACCTTACTCATATTGATAATTTAATAAATTATTTCCTATTAAATTATGATAAATTAGAAAACGTCAACAATCAAAATATACTACTAATCAAAACATCCATTCGGATTAATCATAAAGATAATCAAATACTAATTATATCCCACACACGAAATAAAACAATCTATTTAAATCACCCTTTATCCTGATCACAACGGTAACCAATTAGATTATGCTAAAAGTAAATCTTATTTTGAAAATGAAAACAAAATTTATAATAAAAAAAAAGAAGAAGTACAGGATGATTGTATTAAAGATATAATTAAGAGCCAAAAACCAATAAATATTCAATAAATAAATTTCATTTCAATAAATACTTTAGAAATGATTAATTATATAGAACCCAATATAATCTTAACCTGGAATCTAACCGACACCAATGTTACACAAAACTGTCAAAAATAAAATAATGAATTAAAAATTAATGGAAATAAAATCATAAGAATAACACCATTATATCCACCATTAGAAGTAACCAAAATTGATATCACTAAATAATTTTTATATCTATTATACTAAATTTTTTCCTATGGGAGCGGTTTATGATATTTTTATCTTGTAAGTTTCATAAGATCTCGGGGGAAACAAATGGGTTAAAACACATTGAAAACTTAAAAATTAGGCTTAAAAATTTGTAATAATTAAATAAAAACCACGACCTAAATTAAAAAAAAAGTGATGAAAGCTAAAAGTCTATCTAGAATATAAAATTTTGCTTAAAATGAATCGATATAAGCTCTTTCAGGTTTAGGCTTAGATTAAGCTATTTTTTTGATTCCTAGATTGAATTCTAACTGAGACTCGAACCGGAGATTGAGGCACATATTCTTGAGCGAAAATTAGACGGCGTTTCTTTAGTGCAACTTAATTATAGGGTATTTCCTTGTTGGGCATTTTGGGCATATGCATATTGACTGGCTTAATGTTGCGCTGATGTAAATGATATAGAAATTTAAATTGTTTATTTAAATTTAAATTTGTTTTGTTGTTATTTTGTTGCCTCGCCGCTGTCAGCTTTGACTTTTGCTTGAAGGCATTAAACCAAATGACGGATAGTGAGGGATATACGTACTTACTAACAGGATATGAACATGAGCATACATATATACAAGTATATATATATATGTACTCACACAGGACGAAATAACCATGATATAACTTCAAATCAAACACTTATAGGCGCTGACAAGATACCAGAAACGGCCCCAGTATTTTATATGTACTCGTAGTTCTATTAAAAATACATTTGCCACAGGACACATGACAAAAGTCCTGTTCGGGCTGCCATGGCAGCGCTCTATGGATATTTGCTTTGCGTGGGCGCAAAGTAATTTGCCAGCACACTTTTGTCAACTTAAGGCGTGGCTTTGGAGGCGGGTGTCCAAATAGCAATAGAAATAGAAATGAATGAATTCGGTTTAAGAGCCAAAATTGATGTGAAAACTGAAGCTGAAGCTGGGACTGGAACTGTACTGTCCAGACAATTAGGAGGAATTAGGTCGCCTCTCGCCGTTTGCCGCTGTTTATTGTTGCTTATGTTTATGATTATGTTGTAGGCGCATTAGCAAAAGGAAAAGTAAAATACTTATATATATATATATATATATATATATACATATACACTTAATATACAAACATACAAAGAGTGTGAGAAAGATTCATAAAATGGCTGCTGTGGCCACCGATGGCCGACGGCAAATTTTATTTAGAAACTTATGTAAGCGCACTGCAAAGAATAACAAAAACAACGAGCAGTACACTGATGCTGCTGAGGTATAGTCGACTAATGGCTACCCTGTAGTCGATAATTACCATTAAATTGTGATGCAGAAAGTCCGGTAGTTCTAAGTAAATATTTGAGTATGCTATTCAAAATCTTTCACAAAGATTGTTAATGCAATTTTTTTTATAATCCCCCAGTTTTGACCAAAAATTAAGCATTAGGAAATTAATAAATTAAATTAAATTCTGATACAGTCTTTTTTTCTTCGTTTTAAAGTGGGATTTTGTATTGAAAGAATATTATATTTTGTTCATCTAAGATCCAGGATAATGAAACAAGATTAAAGTCATTTGTGTTAATTGATAAATAATAAAGGGGCCCCGAAATGCAGCTAAAGTTAATATTCAATAAGAAACACGTCAGTAGAAAAAAGATTTTCAATAAAATTTATATATTTTTTTTTCTGCTTATTTAAATCTATTTTGGACACATAAATAATAACTGTATTATTTATGCGTCCAAAATAGATTTAAATAACTACAACTAAAGCGATCGCTAATAGAATTATATGATATAAAAAAATACTGAATAAATACTTAAATAATTATGTAAAAACTTCTAATATAAACTAAATATTAAAATCTTTGGTGTTGCATATAAAATGTAATCAGTTTTCTTTTTGAAGACTGAAACATTTGAATAATACAATTTGCTATTAAAGAGAGCACTGAATATGGAAAAAAAAACATAAGAAAATCATATGCCCGTATGTCTGGGCATATGCACAAAATATATATATACATATATTATATATATAATTGATATTCCCGATATTTCAATGAGTGCAAGGAGCAAAGAAAATTATTACAATTCTCGTTAAGTTCGTGTGCCACACGCCAGTAATAATGCATAAAATACGCGTCCTGATTTAATCTTGAGTCAAATTATGGAATATAATAAGCGGAATACAGCGCAGAGCACGCATTTTTTTCCTTTTTTCCTTTTTTTTTTTTTTTTTTTTTTTTGTTGTATTCAGGAATACAGGACTAACACAGTAGTTGAAATATAGGATGCTGAGGCATGCGGGTAGAGTGTACGAGAAGAAGGCACTGGACATATCACTGCCATCGTCAAGCGTCTCATTTTCAATTTGTCATTGTTTTCCTTTTCCTTTTCCTTTTTTATGTTTTTCTTCCCTCGATATGAGTATAATTCCGTTACATGTTGCTCGTTTGCCGCCTTCGGATTCGCTTTGCATGTCATTTGCATGACAAAAGACCGCCAAAAACGAGAAGAAACGCCTCAAACAGTATGGGAGGAGCTGCTGCCATCTGTCGACTAGGAAGAATCAATACAAAAACAAAAAAAAAATAGTAAGGCACGCCGAAGATTGTACACATTTTCGGACTAAACGAACCATTTGAGAATTGTTAAAATTTTATTTATTTTGTCCTTTAGGTTCTAACTTTCTTTCTTTCAGCTGACTTGTAGATTTCATTAAGATGCTCTGAGAATCATTGTTTCCTATGCAACAACTTTTTATGCCCACTGTTCCTTTCTAAGGCAGATATAGTTCTTTGATCCGGCCGCTGTCAACTTGCTTATCTGCTCAAAAACTGACTAGCTTGCAAATAACAACAGTAAAAAGACGGACATGACCAGGACTTGTCGTCCTGATAATAGTGTACCTGGGATATGGTTCCTTCCTGGCATTAGACAAAATTATAATACCCTCTGCATGAGTATAATGAGCCACAGAGTTAGTTCGCCCCTGTCACTATTTATCCTGAATGTAAATTCTTTCCTATAAAAAACAGTTTCTAGACAATTTTCTGTATTGATCCTTAGACTCTATTTAAATTTATATATTTTTGTACCTAATTTATTTAATTGTTAACTTACGATGAAATTTTCAGCATGGATGAACAGCTTGTTGCTCTTCATTATTTTACAAGTACATCTGTTACATAGCTTATATAAAGTTATATAAGCTTATATAACTCTTTTCGAAAGATATAAATTATAAATCAGAATTGCTATCTTATATGAGCTAAATACCCCATAACGATTGTTCTAAGACCAGATATTCTGATTTGTATCAAATATAGTCAATCCTTTCATACAAAACAGAAAAATGTATTGTTTCCAGCTTAATAATATTCCATAAATTTTACGAATCCATTTTTTCGATATAGATTATATGATTTTTTTGAAAACATTAATTAAAATGTTCTTCTATTGATCAAGGTTAATTCTTTTGCTCATTAGAGTAGGTTCAGCAATAGTGTAGTCTATGGAATCGTTTCAAATTTGATGACTCAACTATGATAACCATTGAAAGGGTATTGACATACTAAATTCTTGGCACATTTGGTGAACGCAATTTAAATGCCGAGCATTAGAAAGTGAGCAGCGCAAACCATACAAATAAACAGACAGATATACAGACAGGAACAAGCTGCTGGCTGTAATATATAAATTGTTATTTAATTCGAGTAATTTTAATGGGAGATTGCGAATGTGACAGCAGCAACAGCTCCAGACACACTCATAGCCAGGACAGTAAGTGCAGACAGGATAAAGGACACGGCAGGAGAAAGCAGACAGCAGACAGCAGACAACAGACAGCGCGGAGCGAGGAACGAGGAGCAAATGAAGATGCGGCTAGATTACGTATCTGTTTGCGACAGTTTCGAATTGCTGATCTACGCATAGCGATATTAAATGTCAAAGAAATATTTCAAGCAAATTAAATCAAATTAAACCATTGAATTTATTTTTAAAATTATAATAAAAAAAAAAAAATACATAAATCAAATTTGATACAAGGTGCCTTCTCCTCACTTACATCTAAAGGACACAAGACACGCCCTAATATAAATGTTCGTAATCTTCTAAATAATAATAATTTAAACATTTAGTTATTCAACATTTTAGCTGAAAACCTACTCTTTAATAGCTCGCCATACCCTGTTTGTTCCTGTTCCTTACGCAAGCTTCACATACCCTTTTTATTCATTTTCAGTGGGTATACCAGAGCGACTACAAGAAAACATTGCCTAGCTTCCATCCTGGTACAAACTGAAGATACCCCCTTTTATTAATATTCAGTGGGTATTTCAGAACAGTCTCAAGCCTGTTGCATGAAGTTGCACAAGACTGATACACCCTTTTTACACATTTCTAATGGGTAGTTCAGAACAGCCACAGGAATATATATCATAAAATGTCTGCTTCTATTCCCAACCTTTTCTTTAACCATTTTCAATGGGTAGTCGATGCCAGCCACATTTATCAACTATGGCTGTAATGAAGAGCACTCGACGAGTAAATATCCTCATGGTCCATTTGGGATAGTAAAAGGTGAATTATATAAGTTTACTTAAGGTGAAGAGCTTTCACTTTATATGCTTCGTTTAAGTTGTATATTCATTTCCGCAGAGCTACTTAGTTAAGTGAATGCACACAATATTATAATATTAGCTCACATGCAAACTTGATACACTTCCTCACAGCCCTCACCTGTTAAGAGAAAATGAGAATCTAAGGTGAAATAATCCTGATAGCAGGCAGCAGGCAGCAAGCTGAAGTTGAAGGTATTCTTGAAGACAATTGATTTCCTATTTTAAATTAAAACTAATAAGGAAAGGCTTTGCAGACTGGAATAAGCCTTTGGAAATTGTTGAATAAGTCTATTTATTTTGGCAGCTATATATTAAAGTAGCGTCGTCTTATGTCTATCGCCCAGCTGATGTTAAAAACAGTAGAATTAGATAATAATTATGTATAATATATAATATATGTATAAATAAGAAAATTTGTAAAATTTCGCTGAGCCATTTCAGCTCAATTAGTAGTATAGCCTTTATGCGAAAAGCCAGGTTGATAAATTGTTAAAATTAATGCATGAAAACCGAATTAATAAATCGGTAGAATATTTTATAAAAACAAATATAAAAGGCATATTAAATTTTTATAATATACCCAAAATGGGTTTAGTAGCTACAAAGACAGTCCACCACCTCCACTGCAAATGTAATGAACAAGGTAGAAGAAGGAACTGAAGAACTAGGACTAGGACTAATAACCGACAAAGTCGACGCAAAGTGCAGCACTCCAGCGAAGGAATGTGCAACACTCAGCAGATTCTGGGAAAACCAGGACGGGCGACAATATCCGATACCGTCGCATAGATGCAGTAAATGACCGTCGCCAATCACGAAGCGCTGACGCGGCGTTTTGTCAGAAACATCGCCAACGATTCGAGGCTTCGAGGGATAGTGTTAAGTAGATCTAAGTTTAGTTTATAATCGACTACTATTCGGCCCTCACGGGTGTTTATGAATATTATAATCTCACTAGTCCTCGCGGGCATTTATATAAATATAATAAATAAATAATAAACAAAAATTGAATCCATTTAATTTATACAATACGCTGGACATAAACATTCTATGCATACCTAGCATAATGTAGCTATACATTGTTAAAAATTAAATCATTAAATAAAGAACGTTCATAAGTAGAAACATAGAAAAATTGTAAATCAAATGATAAACGAATGAATGAAAACCGAATTAACAAATCGTTAGAATATTCTTTAAATAATAAACGGCCAATTATACATGGCATATTCATTTTAAATAATAGCCCTCTCCGCAAGCCCCCAAAACGTTTCGACGACTCGTCCATGACGTCGGAAGAAATATTCGAGATCGGTGAAGAAATCGTGATTTTAGATTATCCAGCAAGTAGTTCAGGGCGACCCACTCACTTCTGCACAAGCGAAAGCTCTCACAGTTCAATCAGAGATTGGATAAATAATGTTTATATCAACCGCGGAACTTTACGAACTACTGGGAAAGATTACCATTTTTCTTCTGTAAATATTACAAATTCTCAAGGAAGTAGAGCGATAATGTGTGAACGATAGAAATTTGCCTTGGAAGAGGATTATTACAACGATGCAACAAAGGACATTGAGAGTTTTAGAACACATTAAAACCAGCAAGATAGACTTAAACAGAGCTACATACGAGGATTTTGTAAAGTCGCTCCAAAAAGGAGAATTTTACACGATGCTTATGAGAAAAGATATATGCCTTGCGCTAGTATATATGATTACCAAACTTTACATAAAAAACACAAAGGAGCATCTGCGACCAAAACGACCACTACCACGTCGTCCACGCTACAGCTTCGACATTTACAGCTGTAGATGCGGCATTATTGAATATTGGAAAACCCATGCAGGAGTCGTTTAACGATTTTCCAGACGAGTTATTGCCAGTATCCACTTTACAAATGAGCACTGGGTCAGTCTCGCAATCTATTTCGAGAGGGACTGAAAACCAATATATTGTTTGGACAGCGCCGGGGGAAACAGGATAATCCAGGTTAT
Source organism: Drosophila repletoides (assembly GCA_018150835.1). Taxonomy (NCBI): domain Eukaryota; kingdom Metazoa; phylum Arthropoda; class Insecta; order Diptera; family Drosophilidae; genus Drosophila; species Drosophila repletoides. The sequence continues at coordinate 3,579,353 of JAECWQ010000225.1, read as the reverse complement.
CAAACTGGATATATACAATTTCAAAAAGATTGTCGGACTGCAGAAGAAAACTTGGTGGAAGGACGCAGCAATCAGGTCGACTTTTATTACGAGCAGCCCAATGGATCCCCATCAGCAATTAATTCAGAAATTAACAAAGAATAGGGCTCTTCAAGTGACAAGCTTGGATGGAGTCAAAAAAAAAAAGGAAAGGCAGAGACTGGCTCAAAAGTACCCAGTATCGCCAATAAGCCGCATTCTTTCTTTAAATTGATAGTTAACAACTAATTGGAACTTTCTCAATAAAAAATGTTTAATAAAATGTTCTTTAGTTTTGGTTATGTTGCCACATTTGGGCATATAAATCTATTGGACAAGACGTAGTTTGAGTAAACCATCAATCATAAATTGTGAAATCTTTTGCTCCATATGAGCAACTCCAGCATTATGAGCTTCATAATCTGGATATTTAGATTAATCTGGATTTGCACTTTTCCAGGTATGTACAAAATATTCAGATATTTAACGAGGAATACACAGTATTTATTAATATTCATAATTAATAAATAATAATTTATTAATATCACATGGTACAATAGTTTTTACTGCAGTTGGAATCATTGTTTACATGGTTTATTCACACTATAAGATTTAACATTTAATCCAGCTGCAGCTTAACCAATTAGAATATATTCACAAGTTGCTGATCCACTTAAAGAAGTACCAGTATCAAAAGCAGTTCTAGTAGTTCTAAAAAACCAATATTAGTCTTATTAGAAGAAATTAATTGCACGAAATGTCAAAATAATTCATAGCCACTTATTTGATACACTTCTTGGTTCACATATTTGAGGTATCTTTTCTGGATATGCCACTGTTTTTTCACACTCATTATTATATAATCACACACATACATATACGCTTACAAATATAGTATAGAATCAGGATACGTAATTTTTGTATAGATGACTTACCCTGTGAGAACTGTATGAGTTTGCAGAGGAACTCGCCAAAGATGAAATTTCGCAAAAGTGTGCCAACAAGGGTAACGGGCATGCAGAGGACGCCGAGGAGCATATCCGAGATGGCCAAATTAAGCAGGAATAGATTGGTAATTGTACGCATGCGACGATTCTGCACCAGAGTGGAAATGACCAATAGATTGCCCAGCACAGCGCAGAGTAGAATCACACTGTAGCTGGGTATAAGCCAAGCGGGCATCTCAGTTGCACTGCTGCTGCTGCTGCTGACTGCAGTTCCGGTTGCTGTTCCTGTTCCAGCTGCTCCAGTGCCTAGACTTACATCCGTGACGACGCTTTCAGTGATCGCATAAAAATTGCTAGCTGCTTGTGTATCATTATCGAAGCTGGCCCTGATATTCATACTGAAGCTGCTGCTGTTGCCAGAATCGGAATCGGAAACGGAGCCGGAACTGGAACCAGAACCGGCACTAGTATTGGACATCGACTCGTTGAGCGGCGATAGCGTTAGGGATACAATGTGACTGGCAGCGGAGCGCGCATTGGCATAATAATCAAGCAGCGCTCTGTAGGCAACCTCAGCGCTAGCGCTGGCCATGATCTGGCGATCTAGTCACTGGTTCACTGGCTCCGGTTCACTGGTGCCGACATTTCACCGATTAAAAGAAAACGCAAAAAAAAATCACACCCAATTCGGAGTACAGTCGCGCGCGCGCAATGAGTTGGATTTTGTTGTTGGGATTTTTTGGAATACTCGTGAATACGTCTAAGAAATGTATGTATGTATATATAAATATATGTATATAAGATTGACGCGTATACGATCACGACGCCCACGAGACGCCGACGTCAAAAACGCCAACGTCGTCGTTTATTGGCGCGCTTCGCTCTGCCTGCGTTACCGTTACGTTGAACGCGTCGTTGGCAACTGCTCGGGCACCCAATGAGGCTAGCTAACAATGGCGCCTGCGTTTCGATTTTGCGAAACTCACCACATGTTGCAGCAACAGGCGCCACTGCAACATGTGGCTATACAAAATACTGCAATCCAACATGCTCCCACGCAGCATGTGACTGCGCCACCCACGTCAGTGTAAACACAAATTGCGTAGGAGTCAGTAGGAGTCGCTGCATCTGCAGCTAAAGGTCAAACAGTCATAAGGGATACATTTTCCCACTTCATCTTATACAAAGCTTAAGTAAAGAAGTTTCAATATAATTAATTGAATAGTAAGAACTAACCAAAAGTTCAATATTATCTTTTGTTGTTTTGTTTTCTTTTTATCCATAAAATTATATCAATTATAATTATTTTAATGTTGAATCTAGCATATCAGAGCATAATTCACATTATTCAAGTCGTAACTAGCCCAAATTAATAAAATTTTTATAGTTGCCAATCCCTAAATATTCTATACACTTGAATCAGGGAAGCAAACTCTACCAATAATATATATAAGATATAAATTACTTTATGAAATAAAAGCTCGATTCGATTCCTTAATATAATGTAAGAACCTTACTGTGGTATGTGAATACAGTGAGTAGAGACTGTAACACTTTTGTGTAAGAAAACCCTGGCCCAAACACTCTTCAAGTGCGAGGAACGCGGCCAGCGATTCATTGCCTAACTTAGAGGCGAGAAGAGATCACTTTATACTGGATACAATATTCGAGAACGTTGCATATACATTTTTTATGAAACACTGTAAGAAGTGTACTTAAAGAATACACACTGTAACAGTTTGTTCCAATGACTGAACGGATCAAGAGAAAAATCTGTGCACCAGCTGAACGCATAAATATGTATATTATATAAGTATTATATTCCCTAGCGATAGGACAGTATTCATCATATATCAGCTAAAAACCCAATAAAAAAAATTCAACTAAGAAGATTTCATAAATAAACTTCGGACTATATAACTTAACTTGCAACACTTTGATTGTATATAATATGCACAACACAAGGTGACCGTGACAGGACCTTTGAAAGGAACTGCTGGATGCTAGAAATGCTCTAGCAGCAGCGGCAAATGTTGCTAAACCACATAACAAAGCACAGCAATGTAGCTTAACAATAACATGGTAACACCACAGCCCCCAGGAATATTGCTGCATTTCTGCTGAATCCTTCGACGCTTCTAGGAACTTGGCCACTTGTACAACTTCGTGAGTACGGAACGTCTTAGTAATGCACTAAATAATAGTATAAGCGCGCCAGAGTGGAACGATACAATTAAAAAGAATCACACTAAGTGCAAGGCATTCAATAAAGAAAAATATGCATACCATCCGTCCGCTATCGCCGGATAAAAATAAATAAAAATTCCACTTAAAAAATCCAACTGTCCAGGATCCTAGGAAACTATGGCCGACATCTCCTTGAACTATAGTTGGTTTAGGAATCACCTTGGGCTCTTACGGACCCAGTCGCAAGTTAATGTGAGAGAGACTCATCCTGTCATTTCTCCATGAACTAAGAATCAGGAATCTACAGAACACTGGCAAAGGGGATCCAACTAAGTGGCTTATATTGAAAAAGGATTACACTAATGTTTCGTCTCTCTATAGAATTTTGTAAAAAAAACTAAGAAAAAATTTTAAGAAAACATAGGATAACATGGAATCTGATGAAAATGAAAAGTAAATGATACGCCCAAAATGGGGCTAATAGACACCAAAACAATGGACTCCACTGCTAATGTTATTAATAAAATCGATTCAATAAATATTGACTCGAGTTTATTAGTATCGATAATCGTAATAATATGTGCGCATATATCCTCTTTAGACCATATATATCTCACAATAAATGTATAACGAAAAGAGCCTTAAGCGAAGCGAATGATCTGGATAATATCCAACTTAACGAACGCACAGACGATTATCATAAAAACATAGAAAATAATAAAAAGATACAAGATAGACAAGTCTCGCGAAGGATGCGAAGGATTCTACACGTGGAAAAGGAAATAGACATTCTCGGGACAACGAAAGAGTCAGTAATAGTGTAGTAGGTGCATATAGTGAGTATACACTGTAAACAATATTCGAAGGGATCTGTCATATTAATCAAGCCGATGAATCGAGTCTGTGACTAGTAAAACAACTCTCTTCGTTTTTTTAGAGAGGTGAATGAATCTTGCCTGACTTGACTCTGCTTTATGCTGCACTCAGAGTTTCTATATCAAAATCAGCCTACTCCAATTACTATGTGGTACAGCGAAATTTGTTAAAAAATATTTTACGGATATCATAATGTTTTTCTTTCTGAAATTGTACCTATGAAACTTGCACATTGCAAGTATTGGTAAAGCGCATGAAATGATAGTTAAACAATTTTAAAATCTGACTAATAGGAATCTTAAGGGTAATCTATAAGTATATTAAAATCTTCTTAGCTTTTCTTTCCGATTCATCTATGATTTTCCTGCTCTTGCTTGAAGTTCCAGTATTTTGTCATGTTGTTCGGTAATAATTCCTGTAAATACGGAGAAAAATTATGTACTCGTATAGTTATTCTAATCTTAAATAAAAGTATAAGCTTTACCATGAATCAGGATGCCTGTTTAATTGACCTCTACCAATGTCTTAAGTCCTTTAGACCAGCCCACATCGTCTATCTTGATGGAGGTACAGCAAGAGTCGTAACGACATCAAAAGACAAATATTGCTCCAGAGTTTCGATATCGTCAGCCCCATCGTCCGACAATCCCTCCAATAAACTGTCATTTTCATCATCTTGATGGCGCAGCCCCCTTAGGTTTCGGGCAAGCGAAGATACATCCGATGAATAACCATCACCCTCGGGTTCAATTTCTGAAGTGAGATGCTGATCCGAGTTGTAAATGTGAACGTTTACCGAACTGAAGCCAAAGTTAAGCTCCCCATTGGCAGCTTTAATTGGAGCTAGTGATTCTTTATTCAAAATAAGCAGCGCCTTATTTGTAGGTCCTTGAGTATTTTCTACGTTTGCCACTCTCCAGCCATGAGTTGAAAGCTGAGGGTTGCACCGCTGCAACATCTTTAAAATACAATCAGGGGCCGTAATTGTTGCTGGAATCTCTATAGAAGCTTGAAGTCTTTTCGGCACTTCATGCCAGCCGACAACAATTAATTTTGCTCCAGTATAGATCTCTCCCAACTTTTCTACAGCTGCTTTATATAATTCAACAGTGCGCATATTGTCGCAGGCGATGATCTTGATATTGCCCTGATACCATCCCAAGTCTTTGCAAATAGGCGGAGGACCCGGATCTGTTGCAAGCAGTTCAAAGCAATGGACAGCCAATGCTCCTTCCACCCACTTCCATTGCTTACGTGGTATTCCACCGTTGCCACTACCTTGATCCAATATACCAATCAGTATCTTTTCTTTGGCAAGCTTATCAAAAGACTTTGTTGGTAATATCTTAACCCGCTTAGCCGTTAATCCTTCCACTTCTTGAGAACATGGTCTCTTTAGCTCACAAGTATGGCTGTAATTTGGAAGAACATCCTTCGCCCAGTTCAACTTTTCCAGGGATTCAACTGTGGGTCTATCAATGCTGCTTTTACTGTGACGCTTCAGTATACGCTGAGCTATTTTTCTGTCAATGTAGTTATATTTCTTTGGCCGCATTGAATGAGAGGTTTGTGGGTTATCGGAGATACCAAACTCCTTATTTATATCAACTAGGGTACAAGTATTCATTCTAGTCTGTCCAGAACAAAGCCTTCAGGTGAAAATTCCTCCTGATGCGGAGATATAGATCCCAACTGTCAGGCTATCTATAAGTCCCTTTAAAAACGCTGTAGCCTCCTTTGTAGTCTCCTTAAGAGTTCAACGAAGGAAATTACGGATTATCGTTTCTGCAACAAAATTTAAACATCAAATAGTAACATACTCATTTAATTATATAAAACTTTAAACTAAAATATTTGTTAAATTTATTTCTTTGGACCGATTGTTCCTGATTTAGTAGTCCGATCTTGAAAAGATTTATATACTTTAGAGAGCAAGTTCCCAAATTCAATTTGTAAATTTCATTAAGAAATCTTTATAACCAAAAAGCTTTTTATATCACAAGCTTTTGTCTGATTGTTCCTATAGCATTCCGACCATGATATATTTCGGTATACGTTTTGGAAATCACACAGTTTCCTTTAATAGATATTTTGAGAGACAAACAAATTTTCCATATAACAACTTTTGGTCTGATTTTTCCTATAAGAGCTATATGATATAGTGGTCAGTTCTTGATAATTTAAAATATACAATTCTAGAACACCTTCTTATATTTAAATGTAAATAATAACTCGTAAGAAGATAAAATTTGGACACAAAAATTTATGGCAAACTGAAAATTTCCCCTAAGTAAGAAAATTCCGAAAATTCGGCCTCCAAGTGACATAATAGCTGAAAATCTGTAGAGTTATCATTTTCTTGAATTGCTTCAATATGTTTCACAAACCTATTTCCCAAAAAATAATAGTGTTTTGGACATATCTAGGGACGGGAAATGTAATCCAACATAATAAAATAGTTCTTATGTTGACCCGGGCAACGACGTGTATACCGGCTAGTGTTATATATAGTAGCCTGATACAGTCGGCTATAGCATACTTTCTTATAAAAATTTCTACTATTGCCCTTCATATATAATTGATCAGATTATTGGGATAACTAGATAGAGCCACGCCTATCTATAACTATATGAAAGTTATAGAAACAATGAAAGTATAGAAACAATCGATCACAGATTAAATAAATTTAACAAATATATATAATAATTGGTGTACCGTAGATAATTGTCTGTTGTAAATAATATCGTGTTCACTAGAAATTAATTCTCTATCCATTAACGAGAATTCTGCAGAAAAAATCCTGGTTTTCTATTTAAAAATTTGTTTTACTGTTCACCTCTGTCAATTTCGGTTTGAAAAAAATTCGGCATACAACAGATACCTATATCGAAACCAGATCGAAAAACTTTAAATATAATATATGTATATATATACACATATAGCTGCTATAGAATAAATCGGCTCGAAATTTGTTGCCTGTTTTTCAAGGAATCTCACAGATTCTTAATGATCATCATTAAAAGTTAGATGTAAGATTGTGTTTTCTGAATACATACACACAAAAAAAATGATCGAGATCAAATTAATTTAGCATGTAGCAGCCTTAGGAATCATCGGTCAAAATAAATACATTTAACAGCAATTTTTAAACGTTTATTCCAGTCTACAAGGGTATGTACTCTTCGGTGTGCCAAAGAAAACTGTGTCAACTTTATTTCAATGATTGTGAGACTTACAAGTTGGATTTTACTATATCATATAGCTGCCATAGGAACGATTTACAACATTGTACTTTGCAAGATGGCCTTTCTATACTAGCGCAAACTAAAAGGTTAGGTTGAATTTCATCTTTCTTGGCTTTAGTTTTTGACAAGTTGAACTTTAAATTTTTCCCTTAGAAGCTCTAAAAGCTGCTAAGGATTCAAGGAGGTTGTAGACATTTAGGATCAGTAATATATTAAGAAAGTTCGCCAACTACAATGAGGGACATTATTTTTTATATACCCCCCGCAAAGCTTTATAAAAATAGCCCAATAACCCGTGTATTTACAAACTGACGAACAAAAATGGTGTTCTATAAACTCGTTTTCTGATTCATAATAAATCAATTAAATATTTTAAAATATCTTCTCAGATCGAAAAAAAAAATTGTTTTAATTGACTCTTGATTTTTTACAGATAGAAAAATCGAGACTGTTTTTAAATCGTTGGAATAGTTTTATTATTTGTTATTTTGTTACGGCACACCGATTGCTGACTGGAATAACCATTTGAAAATTGTTTTATTATTTAATAATTTATTATTTTTAACCGATTGAACCGATTGATGTAATATAAGTACTCCGATCTGGTACAGTTTTAGAATGAATTTTAAACTAACTTGAAATTGCCAAGAAAATATATTGAGAAACAAAAAATTTTAAATGCAAAAACTTTCGGATTGATTAGCTATGTGATATAGCTGTCCGATTATTTCTGAAAGATAGCTAGAAAAAGATAGCTCCATACCAAATTTTATTTACCTAACTCTATAACTGAGAGACTAGTTTGCATATATAAATAGATGGACGACTTGGCTATATCGGTTCGTCTCATCGAACTGATCAATAAAACATATATACATTGTAGCCCCTTCAAAATATTATCCATTTCGTGATAAAAACTAAGAAAGGGTATAGAAACATTTGTTAACGCTAACTGAAACTTACATGTGTTACGGCAAAAGAGATTTTTCCTGAATCCAGAATATTTCTAGAGAACAGTCGTGAGTCGTGACTTGCATTTATTGTATATGCTAAAATTTTAAATTTAAAACATTTAATTTTTTTTTTTGACAATCAACAAAGTACTCAGCAAGAAATTAATCAATTTAATACCTCTCTGCTGCAGCTCCAATATAATATTCCAGCCCACAATATTTTAAATGAGGAGTCAATTCAATATAAACTTGAAAACCTTAGAATTTTAACTCTCAATATTAATCACTGCAAAAAACACCAACTGTTCGCTTTGAATTCGAATTGAATAATGTTTCGTTCGTTCAAATGCTGCGCTTTGCATGGAGGGATGCTTACACAACGAATATTTTGTGTATCTAAACAAGTTGCTGCTCCCAAGAAATGTTGCTAGCCGATTGAATGTGGGTTTCAAATTGCTGCCGCAGTGGCTTGCTGTGTTTTCGAATGTTTTAATTCTCCCCATCGTGAATACGCTGTGTCAGATCCTCTCGTAATATCGCTTGGCCAGCACATTTGTCCCCTATTGGACAGCTATATATATATAGCTGATATATAAGTAGTAAATATGTGTACATATGTGTATATACATGCATGTACATTAACAGTGGTGGCTAGAGTATTAGAACCATTGCGGATTTTTATATTAGGAATTAAGTCAAACCTGCGTGCTACAAGCCTGCGTTCATCAATGTTTTTTTTTTTTTTGCAATTTTTAATATATGTTATTATTTGTTTTATCGATTTATTTATTCTCTTAAATATATTTAATTTAAAACACATTTTAGAGTTTCGTTTTAACACCAAATTAATTCAATATTTTTAATATTCTGCAATTTTAAAAATTATTATTTTTTCAGTTTTATTTTTAAAAATATATATATTTTTTTCTTGATTGTTTTGTGTTTATTCACAGAATTCATAAAGAAAACAAATATCTGAAAGCGTGTGAATACAATTTTCTTCTTTCCAGTCAGAAGCTTTTGTTTGTATGTATATGAATATAAACAAAACTCGTACATAAGTATAAGTCGGGTTGAGTATTCTTTGATGGGATTAATGTCTGCCTCAACAAAAAAATGAAGTAGAAGGGAAGTCGTCTTTAAAAACATTTTTTAAACTGTTTTTTGGATTACATAAGAATACAATTTCTAGTGAATCAATTTGTATTTAGATAATAAGCTTACTGTAAAACTTGAATGGCAAATATCCTCTTTAACACTCAGATTGGAATAAGCACTTGTGATATATGTATTATATTATATTATGTATATAGGTATTATATATGTATTATATTACATTAGGTATTACATATATAATACAGTTTATCTAATGCTACCTGCAACAAAAAAGAATAGCTCCATATCTGAATTCATTTGCGTAGTTGAACTGAGAGTCTAGTTTGCATATAAAGAGTGAAACGGGCATCCAGACTAATAATATATATATTTTGTGAGATCAGAAAGAGAATCCATTAATGGCGGAGTTATAATATCCTCTGCAAGGGTATAATAATGTCCAGTTCCTTTTAGCTGAATATATAAGTATTATAAAAAGAATGGATTGATCGAAACTATCGAGCCGAAAGTCGAATTGTAGCATAACAATTAAATTTCGGAAACACTAAATTATAATTGATTGTTCAGTTTATCATTTTGTCTAATTCGGAAGTAGAAGCTGGGCTATATACTTCACCCAGTAATGTGGCATTTCTTGAACGCTGTCAGCAACATAGACTGTTGCATACTTTTGGGCACATTAATATTCAACGAGCATGATCCGTAAAGTGTTGCCTACTTTTAGGGCAATCATTGAAGACTGTCCATTGCAGAACGGAAAGTATTAAATAATTTCAGGTTTGGTCAAAATATCTAAAATATTTAATTTTTCGACGTCTTCTTCTTGCTTTCGTTTGTATACCCTGTGAGGTTGCAGTAATTTTCAGAGAGATAATTCCAAAAAAGAAGATAGTCAGACATGGACGGGATATGTTATTGACACTGTTAAATATTTTTTTTATTTATTGTTTAATAAGTAAAATCATTTTATCAACATATTATGTATAACTGAATGTAGTTCTCTCCTCGCTTATTGCTTTTTTTTTTTTTGTTTCCACTTAACATTTATTACATAAATAATTTAAGACTTAACTATAAAATGTAATTGTAGCCGGTTTTGCAGACTTTGCACGCACAAAAATTTAAACAAAATAGAAAAAAATAAATAAAAAAATATATAATAAAATGCAAATGATAAGAAAATACTTTTGGATAATTTCAATCAATCGAATCAAAGAATCGAAACAACGCATAACAATTGTCTAGCATGTTTTGTTTTACGTATTATAAATAATTAAATAATAGCTTCATTCAAGAATACAAACACAGGAGAGACGGAGGAAAACCGAATATCATGTTACATTAAATACAATACACACCAAATAAATTAGGCACTATAAATTTATGGGTCCTTTTTTCTTACGTCATTCATGTAAAATACAAAAAATAATAATACAAAAAAAAAGACGGCTTAATTTCTAAGAAGTTGTAGTACGAGTAGTATAAATATAATGCTAAAAATACATTAAGAAAGCACTTGAATTTCTCTCTAATGACAAAGGCAACTTGGTGTTCAATTTCATTTTCTATGTTACATTATTTCCCCGGTAGGCCGCTTCGCTGACAATAAGCTCCTTGCTGCAAACTCCGACATCATTTGACATTTTATGCTGACTGCTGTGACACTTAACCGCTGTAACCATACAAGAAATGAGAATTATGATATATGAATAAATGTATTTGTTTAATTAACAGATATATTTTTATTTATTGTTTTATTGTTTAATTAATAAAAAGGCAATGTGGGTTATTAGTCAGTGAGTATGTTTGTGGTATGCATAAAGGAATGAAGCACGCAGAGAAGAGCTATCAACAACAAATAAGCGTTATAAAGGAGGAACAATACTGCAATTAGAAAGGATAGTCGTATAGTCGGATATGAATTGATCATCTGAGCACCAGTTGAAAACATAGACGAGAGTATTGGGAGCACATTTACCAACAGACAAAAACACATTTCTTACTCTTTCGCTTTGCTTCTCTGACGTTGCATTTTGCATGTTGTTGTTGCTGTCACATGTTGCTATTGGTGTGGCTGTTGTAGTTGTTGCTGTGGTTGTGGTTGTTGCAGTTGCTGTGGCTATGGTTGTGGTTGTTGCTGTTGTTCTGGGGTCTCACAAGTGTTGTTCTTGGTTTTAGCTGTTGTGTTTATTTTCATTTTCTTTTGTTTTTGAGTGCATATGAGTTTTGTTGTTGCTTGTTTTAAGTGTGCGTGCAACTACATGCGCAAAATTCACAGCACTTACTTTAAAAAGTCATTCATATTGATGTAATTTTTATAACTAAATAAAGAAGAAATACATAAATGTATATTTATATATATATATAGAAATAACAAAATAAATAGCTAGAAACATAATATTAGACACAATGCAAGTGGAGTAGTGGAGCATGCAGCTGCTGGGATGATATACATACATATACTGTGAGAGTGAGATTACGAATAACAATGCGTAAGACATAATAACAACACACAGATAGAGAGCACAGAGTAGAGAGCAAAAGCAGATACAAAGAGAAAGAAACAGACGAAAGGTGAAACAGTGATAAGCTAAGTGATAATGATAAGCTTTTTTAGGCACAGGCACAATGAACAAGCTATGAATCGATGTATCGATCGATCGATCTACCTTTTGGCCGATGTGGTACGTGAATATGGATTCTGCAAGATTTTCGGATGCGTTTCCATAACGCGCAGCAGTAAATTATCCAAATAATCCTCCAATTCCTTAACACGCTGACGCTGCAGCAATGCCTCATTCTCCATACCGTTCGCAATTAGCATCAACTCCTGGACAAAGTAAACAGACCAAAGCCAAATATTAATCAAGAGAATAAAAGAAAATATAATAATTTCTTACAGCATACCTCTCGGGACTTTCCCTCATATTTTTTAGCCAACTGTGCAGAGATTTCGGAGCGACGTTCCGCATGTGACTTTTCGTGTCCAATTATAATACGTTCCGTTGACTTGGGACTTGGCGAGTTACTATCGGTATCATTCTGTTTGTCTGCATACAAGAGAGTAATAGTTATATAATAATTTAATTAATAATTATATAATGCGATGCATACAAGATGAGAGTGTACGTGTGTGAGGGGTAGGAAACTACTCTTATTTAACCTGTTTCTTTTTGACGGAACCGGTTCATTATTATGCTAGTTTAAATAGTTCGACGGGCAATGTGAGACGGTGCTGCCAATTTGTGACGAAGCGCAACAGTTCCAATTCCAGTTTCAGGAGAAAGACTTATTCATCTGGAACTGCAACCAGCTTGCGACACAAACTTTACTGGCGGATGCAAAAAACAAAACAAAAACCAAAAAAAAAATAATAAGAATTTGTAAACGAAGCAAAAAATAGAGAATGATGAAGAAAAAGTTTTGATGATAAAAACGAGTTAAAAAAAAATTAAACGCTTCAAAGAGGATGATGTAAAGATAAGAGCTGATTTGGAAAATAGCTTGATTCGATTGCTTGGTTCGATTTGGTTGATTGATTGGATCCGCCAGCGTTTTACAACACTGCGCACACACATGCCGCACCTCCCTGCGCCGCCATATAGGATTAGATACGAGGTTCAAGACTGAGGTATAATTGGTGGATTAGTTTTTTTTTGGCTGGATAGGTTTTTGCTGGGATCTTTGGTTTCTTTTTCTGTTCTCGCATTTGATTTGTCAAAGATTTTTTTTGATTTTGCTTTAATTTTGTGGGTACAACAGCTCACCTCGCTTATTGGCGTATTTAAATTTGCCCAAACGCTTTTCCCAGCGCTCGCCGCTGCCGCTGCCACCGCCATTGGTGCTGAATTCCTTGGGCGACTGTTCCGGCGTTAGGAAGTTGTGCTCAATGCTTGTTGCATCCGCATCGGCCACGATTTCCTCTTGTGTCTGTGTTTTTGTCTGTTCTTCCAGCGATGTGGAGCGCTTGGCAAAGCTTAACAGACGTTGATCCTCCTCACGCCGCTTAGCATCACGCCGACGCTGCTCTTCCTGTTGCAACTCTAGCTCCTGCTGTAGTGCCTCCTCCTCTTCACGCAATCGCTGCTCATTCAAACGCAGCTCCGCCTCAAGGCGTTCATCTTCTTCGGCCCTCCGCTGCCGTGCTGCCTCCTCCTCAGCAGCAGCCTCTGCACTGGCCAGTGACACAGTCGCGGCCTTTAGTTGTTCATTGTTGGTCACACGGGGCTGTGGCTTGGGACAAACGCTTGGCAACGATGGTATCGCCAGCGATATTAATGATGTTTCAGGCTTTGACCTAGGCACAGGCTCATCCGCGAAGATTGCGGTGCTATTTCGTTGCTCGAACTTGGCAAAGCTAGCATTAAAAGAGTCAAAATTGCGCGGCTCCACATCGGGAGAGAACAGGGACTTTGCACTGTTGTTGTTATTATTGTTGTTGGCACTGGGCACTGGCGGCATGGGCGCTGCTGCCTTCACTTTTGGAGCCGAAGGCACTGGCGGCATTGGCGGCGCAACCTTGGGCGGCTGCACATCCAACTCATTCTCCTCCTCCTCATCAGCGTCACTATCTGACGAACTGGAAGAGGACCTTGTCGCTGCCGGCGGTGGCGAAGGTGGCTCTTCGCTAGTTGCCGGCAGAGGCACGCGCGTCTCCCAGCTGCGTCGCTTCAGTGAATCACTACTGCCAATCTCTAGATACTTGCCTCCACCATACAGTTTCGACTCCCATTCATTTAGCTTAAGCGGTGCCTCTGGCTGCGAAATCTGTACTGTGGCTACCTGCGGCAATGTTTCCATACTTATTTCTCCATTCTTTTGGGATTCTACTTCCAACTCCGTTTCCTGTTGGGTCTGTTGAGTGCGCGGCGGCTTTGAGGGAGGTGGCAGAGTACGCGCACGAACGCTGAAATCGAGCTCAAGCTGTTCCATTTCCGCAACAATTGGATCCTCATCGAGAGTCTCTTGCAAATTGGGCTTACCTCCGTTGAGTTTTCCTTTCGTACCGATTCCGCCGTTGGTTCCATTGCTCAGCAGCGGTGACGGATTACGAGGTGTGAAATTGGTTGTACCACCAGAAGTTGGCACCTGCAGGCCAGACCGTTGTATATTCAGAGAGCTGCCCGAGCTCTTGTGTGACAAATTGTCGAACACAAACTCATCCTCATCTTCACTAATCACGCCAGGATCAGCTTCACCAGCACGTTGGCCACGCCTACGGCCACTTCCGCCACCAACGCCGCCCAGGCCGGAAGAGCTGTTTGGTGTTCCAATGCTAGCAAAGGACCCACTAAATGAACCACTGTCATCACCATCTGCCTGCTTCTTCTTGCTGCGTATGTGCAGTTTTGAGCTTAATGAACCGGCCAGCTTCTTAATGCCCTTCCGTTTCTCGCCTTGCCCAATGGATAGCAGGCTGCCACCTACAGAACTGGCCAATTGACCAATGGAAGACTTGTGCTTGTCTTTTTTGCTGAGATCAGTCAACGATCCAGATTTGACAACAAATGCGATGCGTACTTCCAGTTCGCCACGCTCTTTGTTCTTTTTCTCTTTGCCAGGCTTACTCTCCAGCTTGCACCACTTGGCACGTGGTCTGTCATAAACGTCCATGTCCTTCAGTGGCAGCGTTGCCTGCCCAAGGAACTCATCGATGCCTAAATTATTACGATGCAGGCATGTCAGCGTCAGTTCCGCTCGATTACCCTGATCCGGAATTTTACTATAAAACCATAAAAGAAAAATGCATCACTTTCTTAGTAACAAAGAATAAAAACAAGGCTGCAAAACGGACAGGTTCTGTCTTTTTCCTAGAACCGAACCACTTTTAAGTAAATTGAAAGACAAGGGATAAAAGTTAATTTCATAAACTAAGCTCAATTTCTAGCGGTTTGCAGCCCTGATGCGTATTTGCAATGACTCACAGTTCACACTCCTCGTTCCAATTGACGCTCGTCTCTGCCTTATCCTTGACCGATGTCTGGTATTTCTCCTTTCCCAGGGCAATTGTAACAAAGCAGTTGTTGGTGCCATTTTTACCCTTCGTCAAAAGACCTCGCGCACGTTGCACTGTAAAGAGGAGAGAAATACATATTGAAAATAGGAATGAGTAAGGATTTTTTGCTGACCAAAGTGATTAAATAAATAACCGTGTTTGGTTGAGAACTATAAAATTCTACCCTATATATATAACCAATGGGTAATTTATTAAGCCTCACAATTAATATTTCATCAACAGGCAACAACCAACCAAGCATTTCAAGCAGGTAAGAGAATATTGTGATAATTTTCACAATAGATTGCGATTATTATTATTCTAGAACAGGTATTACAGTATTAATAATATTAGAGGCTAATGTTCCTTCAATTTACCTATATTAGACAGCATTACCCGGGGTCGTTTGGATAAACTCAATATTAAAAGTATCTCTTAACATATTCAGTCATATTTTATTTATTACTTCGGTTTTGCGGACGGAATTTCCAAAATATTCAGAACATTTAACTAATAATAATTTATGAAAAGTTCTGAAAACATGGATTATTGTCCAATAGCAGGGGAATCAAGAAGAGTTTGATTTTCTAAATAAAAAAAATGTCAGATGCAAATTTTAGATTTTTATATAGAGTTCTAAAACAGGCATAAAATCAATCAATTCCTTTGAGAAATTCATATAAGCTTTACAGACTAATTAAAGTAGAGAGAGCCATACAATTATTTTTTATAAGTAAGTTCCTATTATAAATTATTGTTTTATTACAATTGAGATAAGAAATGTAAATGAATTAACAATTGTCGAATGTAAAGTGCACCGATAAAAATAAAGATATAATCATATTTTTAGATAATGGATTGAATATATTTATATCCAGTCTCGTTTCAATACATTAAAGAAGTTGATTCCTTTTCAGCTGTAAACGAAAATAGCGTCCAGACCCCGGGCAATGTCTTAATTTTGATTTTTCCGACTTCATTTCCGGCAGCTGTGCCAACAGCGCTATAAGAACGACAAGGTCTCGAGTGTGTCGCCAAAAAATAAAAATAAAAATAAAAATAAAAACAACGAAAATTGAATCCACGCCGGTTAAAAATCCCATGGATGGATATGTGAGTAGTGTGACTCAGTTCTCTCGTATCACAATCAGACGATTCGGTGCTTTGATTGCGACCCAAAAGCAAATTTCGAGTCGCATTGAGTTTCACTCGAAAGCGCCTCGTGACCTCGACAGATCCAAAAAAAAAAAAAAAACTAAAGCCAAAGCCATAGCTATAGCCTTAGCCATAGCCATAGCCATAGCCATAGCCATAGCCAGAGCATCCGGCTGATATGGAAACCGCAGTAATTTTGCTTTTGGCATTTGAGTTGCGCAGAAATTCGCAGCATTGTTTGGATTCAAGTCGAGAGTCGACTCGGTTCCAGTCCAGTTACATATATGCATAAGGCAGCAATTGGAAGATTCCAATTCTCAGCGCTGATTATATGTACATACATCAAAATTTATACATCCGCGAACAGCACACCAGGAATATATTAGGGTTCAGAATTTATGTACTTAGTATCTACACTTATTCACACATTTGCAAGCATATATATATATATATATATATATATATATATATATATGTATATTTAGTACAAGCTTGCGGAGAATCCGTAGGAGAATAAAAAAAAAAGCACTTTAAATTTATGAAACTTGTGCAAATTGCGTGTATAGACATGAATATGTATAAACCTCTTGATGAGAAAGCTCGATAAGCAAGAAGTAAAAGTTTTTTATTGAAGACTGCTTAATGCAGAGATATATCCTGTGTAAAAGTCTCAAGATTTGTTGAACTTAGTTGAGGTCATTAAATGGGTTATGCATTGAAGGAGAAATCTCTGTCCCTTGCCATAGGTAATATCCGTATAAAAAAGTTTTGTTCGTCTGACCGAACAACTATATCATATAGCTGCCACAAAATACAACAATCGATCCAAAATTTCTTTCATGGATATATTTTTTGTTTCTTAGGATATCTTGATGAAATTTACGACTTAGATGGAAGTGTATTTTCTTAAGACTTGCCAAAAATCGGTAAACTGATTCATTTAGCTCCCATAGAAACCATTGGACCAAAAGTTGTTATATAAAATTTTGTTCTTCTCTCAAGCTATCATAATTTAATTCTAAGAATAATCCGATATGCAGGCGTATTTACAAATAAATTGTAAATTTTTTTAAACCCTATCGATTATCAATGTGTTTTATTACTTATCGATCTTTTTTTACATTTCATTTTATTTATTTAAAAAATACTTTGCAGAAATTAGTTAGCGTAACGTGAATTACGCAAAAATTTAGACTCGTAACAGCAACAATTACAAGGCATAAAGTGAAAAGTGTTTAATAGAAAAACAACGCTAACTTTTTTTATTTATTTTTTTTTTGCACACTCTTGCAAATTTGTTTGCATCTCTTCCATCTCCCATTTTGTATCTGTTTCCCAGTGCTTTTTTTTTTATTTTTTTTTATTTTTTTTTATTTTTGCACATTTCCAAGTGAAAGAAGTGAAGTCGATTTCGATGTCGACTGCCCACTGTGGGCGTCTTAACGCCGTATAATTATTATTACATTAACAGTTTTTTCCTTTTGCCCATTTGCCGTTTTGTTTTAGGCCCGCATTCATCACTCATTGTTGTTGTTTACCTTTTTTTTCTTGTTGTTGTTATTGTTTTTGTTGTCATCATCGGCGTCGTCTTCTTTGGGCACATAACTTAAGCCAATTTGGGAAGTTTTTGCAACGACATCGCCAGTCGCTCAGACTAGCAATATACATATATATTTATACATATAATAGATACAAAGATACATATATATATATTCCAGCATACATATATATAAATAGCAGAGACGTAGGTTAAATTTACAAAGGTTAAATAACAATAGGGAGCGAACAGGCTAATAAGCCAAATAAACTTCGTATATGGTTATAAAATGTTCACCAAAAAGCTTAGGTTAGGTTTCCTTCTGCAGGAGGTTTGTTATATCCTTATATAGAAAGACCAACATGCAACATTGAGAATATTAAATGAATATTAAGAACCTGGTTAGCTATATAGGAAATTATAAAAAAAACCAACAAAAAATAACCTAAATTAGTGTTTTTTTTTTTTCAAAAGAATAAACACTTCAGGTCCTTAGTGATATCGTATTATATTCCCAGCAAATTTAAGAATTGATTCCAGCGATGTCGACTTAAAAAACCACCTTGTGCGCCACTGGTAGAGACACATATATAAATAATTGAGGTTAAAACTGCCAGTGGAGAGACAGACAGACAGACAGACAGACAGCCCGCAACAGCAACGGGAAATAGTAAAGAGCAATAGATGAACGGATGGGCAAGAATCGAACCAATGGCTATCAAGAATAAACCGGTTCTCTGGGCACCCAATTTAGGAGCTTGCCGACTGCAATTTCGTGCATGCGTTTCATCATCAGTTCTCGGAGTAATAAATTACAGTGTGGGGGGGGGATGGGGCCATGGATTCAGCTCAGATAGAGCGACATGCAAATGTCCAACTTTGCCAGCTCCAATAAAAATAGAAATGGCAAAAGGTAAATGCTAAATGGCAAATGGCATGTGGTAAATGGTAAATGGTAAAAATATGCCAAACAGCGCAAAAAAAAACAAAGCGGAGAGTGTGGAAACTATAGAATGAGCAGAAGCAGCAGTAAAACCGTTAAGTTGGTCCGCTTATTTGGTTGCTTCTCAGTTAGAGATGGGCAATATTCGATGTATCGATAACTGAGCAATAACTAAGGATCGAATCTTTGGCGTTGCGGAAGTTTTTCATAGCTTACTGCTAAGCAAATTATAATTTGATTTGGTTCAAAATGTAGAAATTTGGTAAAGAAAAAGTATCTGAAATCTTTCAGAATTTAAAGACTTATTAAACTGGTCTACAAACAGATGAAGAGTTTTTAGAAATTCCAGAAAGTTGTATGACTTGCAGATCTGTTTACAGAGTTTATCTTCCAATTTTAACCGTCAGAGCAGAGCCTTGAATAAACCAAGCTTATAGGTTAAGTAAGCCCAGCCATCTATCCTTGCATAAATGATACTTTTTCGATCATTAATATTTTGTGTAATTGAACATTATTTATTCTGATATCTATTCAAAGCTATATCTGGCTATAATGCAAATGTGTATGTATAAAGTCACTGATATTTAAGAGGCCCAGCTAAAGAATTAATGAAGAATATTACTCATCTCTATTCCCTGTGCTGGATTTACTTTTCTTTTTTTTTTTTTTTTTTTGAGTCATAACGCAAAATCGAATGAGTTGTTTATCGTTCGCAATTCGATCTTGGATCTTTTATGGCCCAGCCGATTAAAACCAACCAAAACACTTTTTGCACCTTTTCTGTATTACTCCAACTCCCCGCAATTCGATTCGAGTGGCAAACTTTCGACACGTAATTGAGAGCTTGTTGAGAGCAAACAGAAGCCCAAATCAGCTAAACAGTGCGCTGGCGTCATCAATGAATTGTGGGCAAAAGTACGAGTATAAAAACACACCCACATACAAACAATGAGGCAAGAGAGAATGGCAGATAAACACAGAGGGACAGAGAGAGAGAAAGAGAAAGAGAAAGAGAAAGAGAGCGTGTGACTGAACAGGTGAATGGATAGATGAACAGATCGACTCTGTTAAAGTTGTGCTTATATACACGTGTGCATATATATTTTACATACATACGTATGTATGTATACATTTTATGTATTCATATGGTGAATGATCTAAAAACTATATTTTCGTGCTTGCAGTGCAGTTTTATAAAAAAAAAAAAAAATAAAGTCTGTATAACACATGTATGTACAGATAATATAATAATACAATCGTAAATGACAGCAATTTATGGTATGACTGTAGGTCATTTAAATTTTAATTTAATTTAAGGTATTCAATGAAATCTTTTCATTGCGATATATGTAATATATATATATATATATACATATACATATATATGTATGTAAGTATCTGAAATTAATATGCAATACTGATAGACTTTTATTACGTTCATAATTATTTAATAATTGCGGCTCGTACTAGAGAATGACAAAGTATTTAATATTTAAATATCTAAAAGCCATTGTTAAATATATTTTGCTCAATAATAATAATAATCAAGAGAATATACAAAAGGTGACTAATAGGGAAAGGCTCGGTTCCGCCTCTACAGACTGGAACAACAGTTTGGAGATTATTGTTAAATCTATTTATTATGACCAATTGCTTCTAAAAGATAAAGTAGTCAAATTTAGTAATCACTATTTTTCCTCTCTTTTGGAAGTTTCATCAAATTATCTAGGAAAACGAAAAAGATTTTGTTAAAGCTGTCTGATTAGCTGCAACAGAAGGAAGGTTACCTCCCATATTTAATTTTCACTGCACTGAAAAAGACAGACAGAGAGGCAGACATGGCTTCATTGACTAGTCGCATCGACCTGATTAAAAATGTATATCTTTAATCAGAAAGGATAAAAATAATACTAGAGTTGGCGGAAAACTGATGAGTGTTTTGAGTAATATCAAAACTGGTCATTTCTTTATTCATTGGACCACGGGAAACTTTCTTTTTTGAAGTCTTTTGAGATGGTAAGTTTTAACCTAAAAATATATCCTCAATTTCATTAGCCAATGCTCTCAACATTAAGGAAAAGTTATTCTATGGAAATGAGTCAGGCCTCTTCCAAGCATGAGCAACATTTTTTCTGAATATCACATAGGAACCCTAGCTTCTATATGCTTATATGTATGTAGGAATTTGGGGTTTCCCAATAACAAGTTTACTGTGCAGTCTCCACAACTCCCTTTCGCTCACTCCCTCTTAAAGGCGAGAAAGCAGCCGATAAACCAGTAAAAAAAAAAGAAGATAATTAGCATTTAACATCTAAAATCGAATTGAGTTATTTTTTAATTTGCATACGGATTATTTACATTTCTGATATTAAAAGTTAGTCTTAATATTAGCAATTAATTAAGGAAAATGGCATCGCAGCACAGAACTGCTAACTGGATTCTACGCAAAAGTGGACTTCAAAAAGATATTGTCTACAATTGATTAAAACATAAAAAAGCAATTCAAATACGCTTATTTAAAATTGAAAGTAATTTTGTATATATTTTATGCCCACTTCTGGTTTGGAACACGATCGGAGAACTATATCTTATAGATGCCATTCAAACGAACAATCGGCTTAAGTATTTATTGTATGGAAACTTTTTTTACTAGCAAAGAAATCAAGATGAGATATGTGTAAGATCGAAAGACTATAAGTTATATCAGCCATAGGAATATTCGATCTAAATAAATAAATAATCATTCCAGCCTGGAAGTAAGGGTATGCAACCTTCGGCGCATCGATGAGAGCTTTTCCTTACTAGTGTATATATAATAGCTAAGATTTTTTCATTATAGTCGTAGATCTAACAGCCAAGCAGCTGCTCGTAACACAGCTTTTTATGCATATGTTTGTTTTTTTATTGTCATTTATTTTTGAATAGTTCACATGACCCACACCCCACCCCACTCAGGCATACACACACACACACACACACACACACACACACGCCCAATGAACAATGGGTACTGCACCTTTATAATGTCCGATTCCAAAAGAATGACAACAACAACAACAACAACAACAACAACAATGCAACTGTCGCATTTGTATTGCTCTTTTTAACTTTTTGTTGGCCTCTGCTTCTCGCAGGGAGGTCAACATTTGAGGTTAATTAATTTCAATGAAATCATTGTCAAGTTGTTGTTGTTGCTGCTGTTTCTGTTGTTGTTGCTGTTGTTGTTGTTTTTGTGAAGAGCCCCTCGCCGCCTCTTAGGAAATATGATTATTATTATTAATATAATTTTTTCACTTAAACTAAAGAAATTTTATATAATGTAATTTTATTCAAATTACGCCCCAATTGCATCATTTTACTTATTATCGTTCATTTTTGAGCTGCTCTTCAATTATGCGCGCGTTTTGTGGGCGTTTAAAAACGCGTCAACAACATAAAACAAAATAACCCAAAAATTTAACTTGGGACAGTTAAAAGTGGCAGTCGACCGTTAAGAGCTAAGCGACCTTATTTTAAACTACAGAGACGTAGACATTTTTGGGAGCTGCTGTTTCCCCACTCTCTCTCGCTCTCTCTCCGTCGTCCCCTTCTCCCCCCTCCCCGTCCACCCACCGCCTTGAACGCCTTCTCGTAGTCAGCCGGCTATCCCCTTTGGAACCAGTAAAAGTCGCATTACAAATGTAAAAATTCTCAACACGCACTTTGAGAGTTCGCTGTTCCACTTTTGACTGCGTGAGGAGGTGGCGCAACAGCTCCACTGAGGGGGCGTGGCACCTAATGAGACACAAAACAGAAACGACGCTGATGATGAAGCGGCTATTTTAGCCGCCAGTGTTGCCAACTTAAAACAAGCAAAATAAAAAAAAAGGGGGTAAAACAAAAAACAAAATGCTTTAAAATCAATTTAATAACTGAAGAAATGGCGATGTTTTTTTTTTTAATTATTTATTACATATTTCTTTTGCATTTTGAATCATATTAATTTCATTATATTATCAATTTCGATGCATTTTCTTAATATTAATATTTTATTTTGGTATTTAGAAAAAAGGAAAAGTTGCAAGCAAATAAATAAACCTAGTTGGCGATTTAAATAAAGATAAATTTAAGATTAAAACAAAAAGTTAGCTAGATCCCATCAACTGCACTGAGTAAAATAGCTAGAAACGTCGATCAGTGATCAGATTTGTCGGGAAAAAACGAAGCCGACAACACTGGCACTGGCTGTAACTAAAGCTTTAGCCATTGCTGCTGCTGGTGCTGTATCTCTCGAGGCCAATGCTCCTCGCGGCGTCGTTCGCTGCTCTCCATGCATGCTAATGAGGCAAAAAACGGAAGAGAAGTGGAGAGAAGAGTCACCCCAGCATTGAAACGATACCAGCTGCATTTAAGATACTCATACACTCAAAAGATACATTTCAAATTCGAAATATAATTTTCGAATTTGCTTTGCTTCGGTTCTGTTTTCCGTTCAGTTCAATTTCCGCTGGCATTGGGTCACGGTTTATGTATTCCCTAATTGTCACCAACGGCAGCAGCAGCCGGAGCAGCGCCCTTGCAATTGCAATGCTTTTAAATTGGCTATAAGCTTCGGTTCGGTTCGGTTTTCAGGGACCACCAAAATCAGTTTACTGATCAACAAATTGGCTTTTTAACAGCTGTCAAGATGGATTTATAGCCTTCAATAACATAAATCTCTTGACTCCAAGTGCAATTGGCTAACAGTTTGGCAACGACCGTGAAAGCAATTAAAGCTAAGAAAGAGTAGCTATTTACATATTAACGACGATTTAATACTCTTCCACGACAAGTCATTTCTGCTAGAAAGATTTCTAGAAAACAAGTTTGCCTTTTTCTGAATAATAATTTTTAATAGATAGCTAAAAAATTAAATAAAAATGATTTATAAATTATTGTATTCAGTCGTTGCATTTCATTATAAAGATCCTTAATTTTCTTTATAAACAGAAACCGAATTAGAAGAAGATGAATTCCACTAAAAATTTAGGATTCTTAGATTTAAATAGTTAAGGTTCCTAAAACAATTGTTCTACAATGTGTTTCCATGAAATGAATTCCAAACTAACTGCAGAAATAAGCCTGAATATTCCAATATTTTTTTTGCCCTCCATTTTACAACTTTGTTTAGAAATTAACAGTTTTAGCCAAGTATTGATATTCTACAGTTAACACAGCTCTTTCAAATGATAATGACTCTTTATGTAATTCTTTTCTTTTCTTTTCTTTTTCGCTCACTTTTTCTGTCATTCTCTCGCCGGCATAACAATTATAACAAAATGCGTAAACACGAGCAAAGTTGGAAACCCGTTAAGAGTACAGCATTTGATAATAAACATCAACAACAATTAGCCGCAATATCATAAACAACAACAATAATATGAATAATTGCAGAGATCGTGCGAAAATGTTGATTTATTTGCCTCCCCACACCCGAACCCAACAGTGGAAAAACCACTTGAAATAACTTGCGAGCAGCAAGCAGGCAACTCCGATCACTCCTCCGATACCTCCGATTCCACCGATCACCGCGAACGCGGGAACACTCACTTCACTTCACTTCACTTCACTTCATTTCATTTCATTTTTTTTTTTTATTTTTCTTTTATTTTCGAATGAGCATTGCATTTAGTTATGCTGTTATTATTATGCATTTTGCTGTGAAGCAAAAATTCAAAAGAAATTCAAAAGAAATTACAAAAAAAAAAATACATTTTCCAAACGAAAGAAAGGGGCTATTAAATGATTGTTTGACTTGGACACGTAAAGACAATTTAATCATTGTTCATGTTGATGGTAATCCCATTCGCTAAAGGTCAAAAGAATCTTCACTTCATTTCGAAAGGAGACGCGGAAGAAGAATGCATTTAATAGTAGGAGTTAAAAGTTAACAGTAGCTGTAGCTGTAGCAGTAGCAGTAGCATTGAGTAAACTGGAAATCAATTGGTGCAACAGGAGGCGGAGCTGAGATCTGATTTCAGACCTGTTTCAATCGCTGCACTTCTGTTATTCGCCTGGAATAGTCGCTAACTGGGTCGGAGCAATGAAACGTAACTGTTTCGCGTAAGTGCATCCATCGGGCAACCGACTATATATACATACATAAAAACCTATACATATATAACGTATATATCGTATATATCGTATCGTACATTTTCTCACTTTTCTCTAAGAATTGGCTAAAGACTGTAAGCGTGGGCGGGGTCATCAATCTCGAAAATAATATAATTTATTTCGATTAAATTTTGTAAATATATGCTGCAATCAGTGGTATAATAAAAACCTCATTTATACTTATCGCCTAGTAAATTATTATACTCTGATCCAGCTCAACATCATTTCATATCTTGAGCTATCTAATCTAGCCTTAATTCCATTCAAAAAAAAAAGACAATTGATAACAAACTTAGTTTTTACTTATGTAATGATATAATAATAAAAACAATCCAATAGGAAAGGTCGCAAAATACTAAACATTCAAGATAATAAATAAATAACTATTTGGGAATCTTGAAGCTCCGAACTCTTACGGAAAGAACACTATCTAACCACATTGATTTACCTGTAACTACTTCAAAAACCAGCTCATTCTAACCCAAGTTTCATCCTTAACTTTGGTATAACTAGAAACATTTCCAAATTTTCTAACTTTTACTTATTTTCCATACTATAAAGCAGAGCTTGCTTGCACATTCGCAGAAACTCCATTTTGTAGGTATTTGAAAACATTGCGCAGTTTTAAAAATAATTTGAAATGGAAATCGGAATCGTATGTACATATTTCTAATTTTAATACCCTCGCAGAGGGTAATATAACTTTGCCACGGAATGTGTAAGGCATTGAATGGGGCATACATATAAATATAGTTGATCAAGACAAGAACCGGGTTGCATAACTATATATTATATAGCTTCCATAGGAACAATCGTTTCAAAAGTTTTTATCTTTGTTTGTTCAGATATCTTGATAAAATTAATATGTTTTTTTAATGCAAAGCTAAAAATATTGCAATTATTCTTTTTTGGTTTTTAACGAATCTTGATCAAATTTACAAGTTAAATGCAAAGTAAAAATTTTAGGTTAAGATTAGATCAACAATCAACTTTCAATTTGGCTATTCCACTCTGCCAGGGTATAGGATCTTTGGCGAACCGAAGATACTCGTTCCTTACTCATTTTATTTTTTTTTTCTGTTTTTCTGTTTTGTTGTTTAGGGATTGGCCAGCCATATGCGTGTGGTTGTTGTTTTTACAGTAATTTTTTATTTTGTTTCTTTGGTGGTTCGACTAGTCCAATGTTTGTTTGTCTGGTTGATTGGTTAGTTTGATGGTTTCTGTGGTCTGCTTAAAAAGGCAGCGAGCGCGTTGCGCAATTTCTTCGTTGTATTGTTTTTTGTTGTAACTCCGTCCAAGTCCGAGCGACTGGCCTCTAAAGAATTTATGGCTAAAAATAACGCACGCAATTAGACAGCAGCAAGTTCTGAAAACAGCAGCCAACTTCTAAAACAGACGATGAGGCATTACGAAGCACTCCAAAACTCTTGCAGGCAGGCAGGCACCAAGGCAACAATTGGAGAGTGGAGAATGTATCAGAGAGAAAGGGGGCAACACAACAAAGGAGTGTCAGTCCCTGGGAGTGGCTCTATTATTACTTTGGGCAAGTGCCCAAAAGACTACCTAGCTAACTAACTGAGACCCAAGGGATCCAAGTCATCCAACTATGACAACTTTAGAAATATTTTAATCGACAAATTATTCAAAAAAAAAACATGCTAACCCTTGGAATTAAAAAAGTCTACAAAATGCGACTTTTGTATACTTTGAAATAAAAAAAATCAAGAATACAAGACTGTGGTTTCAAAGAAAGGCTATATTAATATAGTAAGATTATACTTTGCTAGGTATTTTCGATCTTAAAAAAATTCCAGAAAACTCATAAAATTATAACACCCTCTTAAGGATACACTCTTAGTATAGAAATATGAAAATAATATTATATTGTAAATAAATAGATAATCCACGGATCGAGTCAAAAACCTTCAATGGCAAAGTTCGAACCGAAGGTGAAATTAGGTTTCTGCAGTTAGCAATCCAAAAGGTGACTGGATAT
The DNA here is from genome assembly GCA_018150835.1 of Drosophila repletoides. Lineage (NCBI taxonomy): Eukaryota > Metazoa > Arthropoda > Insecta > Diptera > Drosophilidae > Drosophila > Drosophila repletoides. Next base: position 3,552,253 of record JAECWQ010000225.1, on the reverse strand, counting down.
ATTACTTATATATATATATATATATATATATATATATATATTACTAACCATGTACTTATATTATGTATAGATTTTAGACTCTATAAATTTGTTCCTATTTATACGATTTCTTTTAAAACTTTCTTTAGGTAAAAATCAATATACAGAAATTCCTTTCTAAACATTTTTAGAAATTTTAGTAATTAGTAATTATCGGGTGGCCGAAGTAATCAAGTTTAGAAGAAATCTATTTCCAGAACGTCAACTTCATACCAGAAACAAGTGTTTCTTTGGGTGTGTGTGTGCGTGTGTGAATGAGTATGCGGGTGTTTGAGGCGTACACAAATGAGGCGTGTGCTCATCTCAAGTGCAAATATTGATACTAGACTATGACAAATAATAAAATAATATACAGGTACTCGTTTTCTTTTTATGTTATAACGACTGTTTCTGGCGGGGGAGTGGTACGGCCAACAGACAACAGGCCCGTGGATCAGGTGTATACGCATGCTGCATACATACATACGCATCTGTATGTATGTGCAAGTTTGTATGTATGTACTTATATCAATGAAGAATGCAAACAATGCGAAGAGACAAGAGAAACGAAAGCAGACACCCAACAACAACAAGAACCAGCTGACGGATTTGTTTATTAATTGACGTCAACGAGTTTTTATGACCATTACTGAAGGGAGTAGAGTCATGTTATAATATAAGATTTGCAAAGTTCTCTGATTCCAATTATACGAACTTTACGCCGTGATTGTATATTCCATTAGTGTTTAGTGGTTTTTTTTTTTTTAATATTTCTTTATTTTGTATTATAATATTATGAATTCTCATTGCTATTTGACTCAAATTCCCAAAATAATAAATATATATGAATGTATATTATTTAATAGGCCTTTTTTTCATATTTCATAATTTAAAGTACAAAACAATATTAAGTCCGATCTGGAAGTATGGCCTCCAAGTTTACGGAATCACAGCCAAAACTCACCTCAATAAAATAAGAGTAGCACAGAGCAAAATTCTGCGAAAAATGTGCAACGCGCCTTGGTACATGCGCACTAGGGATATAGAAAGGGATCTGAGAGTTCCCATGATCGGAGACCTATTACGGTTGCAAGCCCAAAACTACGAAAAAAGATTAGGATCGCATCCCAACGTTCTTGCACGTCGCCTTTTAAACTACCGAGGAAAAAGAAGGCTAAAGAGACTTCACCCACAGGATCTTCCTTCCAGAGTCCTGTCCTAAATAATTATGTAAACTAGCAAAAAAAAAAAAAAAAAAAAAAAAATTCTAATAATAATAATCAACTTTTGTAAATATGTAAATATTGTAAATATGTAAATTTCACTATTATAGTCATTATTTAAGTTACTCTTAATGTATAATTAGTTTAAGCTGTCAAAAGGTAGCAGGATACTAGTTAACTGCAAAATATAAACATTTTTAAACAATAAAAAAAAAAAAAAAAAAATAATTTAAAGTGTACAATTTAGAATTTCAGATATTTATTTAGAGTCTTCTACATGATTTCTTTACGATACGTGTAGAGTTTCGTCTAAGTAATTTATCAGTATATGCGGATAGCTTTCATTCAAATGTAATTCTAACAATTTTTAAAAAGTTTTTTTAATATTGCTTGTCTGTCGTAGTTGTCTTTCTGTCTGTCTATCACCTGTCTGTCTGGATTAACGCGTCGATCTCGGAGACTATAAGAGCTGGAGACACAAAGTTTGCTATGTAAAACGGAACCGGCCCGGAACCATTGAACCAAAATATATATTGATTAAAACTGAGAACCAGAACCGGACCTTCGACTTTAAAATTTTCGCATACCGGTATCGGCAACTTATATTGTTGGAACCGAAAAGATCGTATCACCTTGTACCGGTACAAAGTTACGGTTCTTTATTTTCTCCATTTCATTTAATGAATTCTTTAGAATGATTTCAATATATATGAACATATAGTTTATTTGTTTAATGCAACTTCATACACACATTTGTATGTACGGATATCTGTACCTGTAGCGGTATCGGTACCGGTACGGAATTTAATACCTAATAATAGTTTCAGTACCTGTCAGAACCAGAACCGGACCCGAAATATGATTTGGTGTGATTCCCTGTTTTCATTTAAGGCTAATAACAGGCACTGTTGCATAGATATTGCATTGCAATTTGAAAGCCGCATTTCATAGAGAACATTAAAACTGGGTAAAGAGTATTTTCTAGTCGACTTGAGAGTTCTTGTTTCTTTAATTGCTGAATTGTTGTGTGCTGTGCAAATACCTACGATCGTAGGCACATAAATGTTAAGTATTTATGCATGTATTACGTAAAATATGCATCAGTATGTGTGCAAATGATAATTGTGGAGAGGAGAAATAACTGTCCAAGTTCAAGGTAGAAAGGCAGACGGCGTAAGGATAAACAAAGTTAAAGCAAATAACCAATCAAAACTGATGACAAGGCGCACAACTATTTATATATATGCATATGTATGTGTGCATGTGCCTATGTATGTATGTACATACATATGCCTTATCTAGCCCTGCTTTATCTGCATTATTCGCAACATTTTGTGAGTCATATACCTATTCATCTGTACATATACATATACATATGCAGATGCATGTATGCATGTATTTACTGTACATAAGTACGTACTTTTACATACAAAATATTCATTTGCAAATTTGTATTCATAATTATGAACACACATACAAAGCAGAAACGAAGAGAGAGAGAGAGAGAGAGAGAGAGCGAGAGAGTAAATTGCGCAGGTTTTTATTTGTGATTTTGTCACGAATTTCAGCGCTGATTTCTCACCGACATTCAACCATGAAAACAACAACAACAAACATAAACATGCTTAATACAATGGGCAAATAAGCCCAACAACACACACACACACTTACGAATGTGTGAAAGAATGCGAAAAAGAGCAAAGTACAATAAAACAAAAACAGAAAATAAAAATAAAAGAAAAGGAAATCAATCAAACAAAACAAGAAATTTTTGTTTTGGCTAGAATTTGCGAGTTTAATTTGTTGCCTTTTTAAAGACACGCGCGATGAGTAAGCGCCGCCTTACAAAATAATCGCACGAGCAAATAATAAATAAAAAGAAACACTTAATCTTATCAACGTAAGTCACTGATACTGTCCCTAGAGCAGAGAGTCACCAAAATAGAAAAACAGCAATACGAAAATAAAAAAAAATAAAAAGAGAAAACCGGGAAAGACTTGCAGCAGCGTTTGCCGTCAGAGCACAGTGTTGACATTTTTTTAGCTGTTTTTCAGCTATAATATTATACGTAAAATATTGAATTTGAAGCCTAACTTAACTCTTGTAGAGGGTAATTTAATTTGGTCAAAAAATTTGAGATGTGTTGAAGAAGGCATATTCAATCCCCAAAAATTAAATACTTTTGTTAAGCTGAATTTAAATTTAAAATACGTTCGTTGTATTTGAATGTCTATGGAGAAGTCTCATTTTTATAAACTTTTTAAAATTAAATCTAGTTTTAAATTTAATTTACGGAATTTCGTTATAATAATAAGATGATCACGTTTTGAAATGGTAAAAAAAGCTATATACTTGCTTGCTAAAAACAGCTAAATCTAATTAAAAATGCGAAATGAATTGCCATTCTCAATTCAGACAATTGATAATATTAAATTGAATTATACTAAATATTGACTTCAGACCGCAAACATAGTGAAAAATAATTAAATTAAATTAAATCTCTGCACGCCGAAGATTATATACCCTTGCAGACTGGAATTACCTTTTAAAAAGCGTTTTAAAATGTATTATTATTATTTTGGTCGATTGATCCTATGGGAACTATATGATATAGTAGTCCGATCACACATGCTTATATCTAACTTGTAGTTTACAAATAGATATTTGAGAAGCAAAAATGTTTACAATGAAACTACTTTCGAACCGATTGTTCCAAAGGCAAGTCGGCTCCAACAAATGTGCTGCATGTAACAAATAAAAGGCTTCACAAGTTTCATTCACGAAGCATCAAAACTGAGAGATGAGTTCGGACAGACAGAAAAACATTGCAATATTATCGTAATGATCAATAATCTATATAATTTATGGGATTTCAGATACCTCCTTCAATACATTACACATTTCGTAACAAAATTTTAATACCCTCTACCCCCTGTGTATAAAAAAAAACCGTAATTACAGAAGCATTTTTAGTACGTTTAGCTTTTTCCAACTAAAAAAACGACATCACTGCTGCGCTGACGAGGGTCAGGCCGCGTTCAGAGCTTCGTTAAAGAAACAGAAAAGTGAAATTTTAAACAAGATTTTGTATAGGTTACAATGCTTTTCACCACAAAAACTTTATGTATTTGTGAGGAAAGAGAGAGAGAGAGAGAGAGAGAGAGAGCGTGATGTACGTTGTTCTTATTGGTGTTCAACTGTAACAAGGCATTAACAATAACAATTGCAAGGGAAGAGGAAGAGTAAGAGGCAGAAGCAGAAAGCAAAAAGCAAAAAAGTATTAAGCACAATTCGAACAATTAACTGTATTTATAACGCTGTTCAATCGGCTGTGGGTTTTAGCTTGATGACAATTTTTTATGCACACACACAAAAAAACAAGTTTGGCTTTATTTTTATAGTGATGTTTTTTCAAACGAGTGCCACTGTGCCTTGTTATTGATGCAATGGCATTTACGGCAATTGGCAAGTGTGACCAGCTGACAGGAGAAGGGAGAGAAAGATAGGAAGAGAAACACCTGCACTTACCAGTTACACTGCAATGTGTTGGACTCCACATAGCGTTAGGCACCCTGTAATCCCTGCAGTCACCCTGTGTATGGAAGTTATGTTGTTTCTTTTTGTTTTTAACAAAATGACGCACTAAATTCGTTTAACGCAACGAGGACCTGTATTAAAGGCGAAGGGGAAATAACGAAGCTGTTTTTTGGTATTTTGTCAACTACACTTATGTGTACTAATATTTAAATTAACATATGCACACACTATTCGCACTATTGGACGCGTCGCGTATGTTATGTTTGTTTCTATAGACTTTACTGTAAAGCAACAATAAAAAAAAAGAATAGAGGAAAAAGACGTACAGGCCCCACGCGGTCGCTCTGCAGTTCTGTCGTATGTGATGTCTGAATTGGAACTGGAAATCGTTGACTTATTCATATCGATATACTCTCTTAAAAAACACCAAAAAACAAAACATGGTCAGCCTAAAAATACTCATGCTCATCTATCGGTATATATATATATATATATATATATATATATATATAAATATATATTTATAATAAAAATGTAACACTCGCAAACAAAAAGTTGTTTTCCAGTCGATTATTTATAGCGTACGTTGTCATAATGTATTTAAATTAAAATTCATTCTTATTCCACTATCATTATATGTCACCTATCGGCAAAACTATCGATGCTGGTAATATCATCCCCAAGTATACTTTTAAAACTATCGATTTGAAGTAATCGACATATCTCACTGCAAACTAAGAAGGCTACATTAATTTTTAAACAGCAAACACATCAAACGTAAATTTGTTCAGTCCGATTCACTTTGGGTCTTTCTATTTGTTAGCTAGTCGTATATTTTAATAAAAAAAAATAAGAAAATGGAACCAATGACGCTTGGAAGTCCCATCGGCAGCCCTGGCAACAATCAAAACCAATATTTGCCGCCTTTTCTCATGGGAGATCCGCAGGCCATGACGCCTCATAACAATACGCTGTCGCCCAACCAGGGACGCTTTAATGTGAGCTTCGGTAAGTGTGGCCAGCAGCTTATGCTCATTGGATTCCGGTTCTAATCGCTTCATGCTTGTTGATAGCTTCATCGCCCAACGGCAATTCGCCTCAGGATATTTCATTTACCAGTCAACAGCTCCAGATACAGCAGCAGCAACTGCAACAGCAACTCAATCGCTCTACCGTCGGGACACGTACACTGTTTGCAGGTGGAACTGGAGTAAATTCAAGCCATCAAACTGGACCACCCACTCAGGGATTGTTCGATTCGCTCCGTAACGAACAAATGCATGGTTCACCACAGCATCGCCATCAGTTGAGCATGCTGCAAAGCCCGTCGTATAGCCTGAATCAGAGCTGTCATCCGCCCACAACTCAACTGAATGATTCTTTTACATCGACAGCACCCAATGCAATCAATGCCTCGATGCGTGCACTTTATTCCCCGATGGGCGCTAATATATCACCATTAAGCATTTCCCGTTCATCTCACGCACGTGGCAGTGACTTTTGGGTGACCATATTTGGGTTTTCACCGGGCGCCAGCTCCATGATTTTACATCATTTTGCCATATGCGGCACTATCGTGGATGTGGTGCATGCCCCACAGGATGGCAATTGGATGCATGTACGCTTCGCCTCACGCATCGAAAGCGACAAGGCCTTGAACTATAATCTGAAAATAATTGCCAGCAATGTTATGGTCGGTGTCACACGCTGCACCGACGAGAGCATCATCGACAAGGAGAACTCTAGAATCGGAATTGGAAGCGCTCTGGGTGCTGAAAATGGCAAGAATGGAGAGCCATACAGGCCAAGGGTGCGTCCTCTTGTCCAGCAGTCGTACAATATGGCCCAGAAAGATATACTCGTGTCTCCCAAAAACAATGCGCCACAGAAGAGCACCGGTTTAGTGAACAAAGCAATTGATCTCATATTTGGCCGGTGAAGCAACTATTAAAATTGGTTCAGTTTCATGGTTCGAAGTAATGTTGAATAGCATTCGATTACATAATCGATAGTATCGACGGCATTTTAAACACTTTTTAAAATGCTTTTTTTCACGATAGTACCGTGATAGTAACTATCGAATTGATATACATTAATATTGCAAAAATAGTACAACGGCTTTTTCACAACATTATTTCGAACCATTTTCTTGACCCCGACTTATGATTATAAACCTTGTTTTATTATTGTGGTTTATTACATATTTGTAAATTTTAGTATACAATTTCAATTCGGATAGCAATTCTCTGAACCGAACCAGTTACCTTAACAATGCTGGAACAAAACGCCCTGCCTCGTAACCTTAAATAAAACTACATCTATTTTCTTTCTTTTGTTTATGTATTTCTGTTCGAAACCAGATATAGATTGAAATTCAGCTTCAGACATTTTCAATTGCAACATAAAATCCTAATGCATACGTTTATAATAATAATATATATATATAGAAAAAGAAATTGGTATTTGTATTAATTCTTGTTTTCGATTACACATTCATATCAGATACAGCTGCCACGCCCGCCCGCCCACGCTCGCTCTTACATTTTTATTAGTGTTAGTCCAAATTTACACGATGAAAGAATTCACTTTTTGACTTCTTTTAGTCGGTTTTCTGATGAAACTTTTTGTATTAATACAATGAAATTTGGATGTAGCTATTTCATCGTGTGAATTGGGATTTACTTTTATGGTTATACCCCTCTTTCCATACCCCCATTATAGTTGATCTATGTATTTTATTTGGGCTCCACCTGCGCAGTCTCTAGGTCCTTCATCTTCGGATAGCTGATGGACCGACTGTCCAGTTTAGATTGTGCCCAGAGTATTAGCTTCAGCAAAAACATCATTTTTGGCGTCGAGTCCTCGCTGTGCTCACAACGCAAAATGGCCGCGTTTAGCTCGCTGGCAATCTTTTGCCTGTACGACTGCTCCAAAAGATCAGCAAATGGACTCTCCTGTGGCTTTTCAAATGCCAACAGTGCCAGCGTACGCTCCAGTTCGAAACGGATTTCCTCACCCGATTCGGACAATTTGGATTGAGCGAAGGCCAATGCCTCCTCCACCTTACCCGCCCGAATCAATTCAATCAATTGCAATTGCTGCAAATGAAAGAACAAGTACAACTCGCTGCTCAGCAGTTCAGGATGCAGCTGATTCACCAGCTGCGTTGCCTCCTCAATGCGGCCCGCCTGCACCGCCTCTCTTATTAAAATGCGATCATCCAGACTGCTTAGCTCAACGCTCGGTTCCAGCTCTGCTTCGTGTTGGAACTTCTCTGCCGCTTCCTTGAAGCCCTCTGTTACACAGGAATAGAACGTTCGAGTTAAAAAAAAAAGTATAATTTTAATAAAATTAATTTATATTTTAATTAAGGCTGCAAACCGTCGCAAGTTTAGATTTAGGTTTATTATTTATATATCTGCAGATTTTGAGGAGCGGTTTGTAGGCTTGATTTTTATACCCCAAGGTTTGGTGACTGAAATTCAGACGGTGGAGCTGTTTCCAAGCCTTGATTTCAGAATGTTTTGGAGTGGTTTGCTTTACAGGTTCATTGAACCAAATCTATCAGTTTTTAATAAGTGAAAATTTGACTAAACCAAAAGTGAACGGAAACAGTTTTACTTTTGTAGCCAACAGCAGAAACTATTCCACTATAGTGATGCGGTTAAGGGTTCAGCTGGATCAACTAAAAAAAAAAAAACAAAAACTGTAACAGTTATGCAGCTGCGCAGGTTACAGGCTCAGGAGCAGTTCAAAAAACAAAATCATTTCTAAACCCGAACCAAATAAATTCTTAGCAATTCTTCAGCTTAGTAAAGTGAAATTGATCCCGAACTGAAACAGTTCCACACTCGTATCCCAGCGTAACCTTAGTTGTGCAGGGTTGCCTTTCGGTTCGGAAACAGTTTAGCGATTGGTTTGCAGCGCTGATTTGAAGGACTCTAGATTTTACCTGTCACCAAATAGTTCATGATCAGACGATTCATATCCGCCTGCTTAAAGGGGAACTGCTCCAGTCGCTGTAACCATTCCTCTTTTGTGACGGCCTCGCTTTTCTCATTGTAGCTCATTTTCTTGTTTTTGCGTATTTTGCCAATTTTGAGGCCGTTATTTGTAACCGTTGGGAACGCGTAATGAGTTTGGTTATCGTTATCTCGTTTATTGCTTTATTTGCGAAACAGCACAAAAGCGCACAATAACAGTATTATTTTGCGTTATAATTGTTTTTATTTAGTTTGTTTTCTCGGACAAAGCGTATGCTGCCGTCACCTTGATGCTAGCGATGAGCTAATAGTTATCGATACCAGCCCGTGAGGTTGAATGCGATATATGCATTTTGTTATCGACGTATGCACACCACCCATTTAAATATACCATTTCTGATTAATTTGACCCTTTTTTATTTGATCAGTTATGATTTATAATTTTTTTAATTTTTAATAATTAACACTAAAATTCGATTGTGTTTAAGATGAAAAATTTAAATAGTACCAAAAGAAAGTTGATTAAATACCAACAAAATTTATTCAGAAAATGACAATTCGTAAAAAAATTATTACAAGTAATTTTTTTAAAGTAAAAAATGTAATGCATAAAAATAAATATAATAATAAAATGTAAACAATCTTAAAAAATAATGATAAGTGTATTTAGTCTTCAATGTAAAAACAAGGCAAACTTCTTAGAATATTGTCACTAATCGTAGGTATAAGATCTAATATAAATGTACAATGTAGTCAAATATAAATATTTATAAGTATATATTTCATACATCTCTATTAATTAATTATATAAGACTTTTGATGATCAGAATTTATTAACTTATTCGATGCATCTGAAGGCTATTACTGATCAGAAAATACTAAGACTTGAGTTGAGTCCTATATATAAGTTTGTCTACGGTCTATTTATGATCTATGGTAAGCGGATTGACGGTTTTACATATTCACTACATTGAAAACTCGATCATGTGTATTATATATATATATGTAATATGTATATATATATATTTATATTATATATATATGTATATATATATATGTATATATATATGTATATATATATATATGTATATATATATATATGTATATATATGTATATATATATATGTATATATATATATGTATATATATATATGTATATATATATATATATATATATATATATATATATATATATATATAGAAGGTCTATAAACTATGGCAGTGGGCTTTTTCTGATATTGAATAATTATCATTGAAAACCCGCTCCAACTCTGTACGTCCATCAGTTTTTACGATTACCGCGACGCCTCATGGAAGCGGTACACTTGGGGCAATACCATTTGCCCTTGGGTGGCTGAGTGATGCCAACACAAGGATAATGGAACCATTCGTAGGGGCAGGCATCGTTGTCACAGGCAACCATATCACCATACGATACCTGATTGCAGGTACAGTAGCGTGGCTCGTTGGGATCGTACGACCATTCCCCTTCATTTGTTTGCTCCACAACCAAACCATTTTCGCTTATAGTTAGATTTGTTCCTGGCGCCAATGATGCAGTTGGTATTCCAATGGAGGTCGCTGTAACGCTATTGACAGTTGGCAGCGTAACTGCACCAGCAGCAGCAGCGGCGGCGGCAGCTGCAGCCGCTGCTGCAGCACTAGCGGTTACAGTTGCTGTTGGTGTTGCATGGCCGGTTGCCAATTGATTACCGGTTGGATTTAGGGTCAAGGTACCATGACTGAGTGTAGCATGCTGCAAGGCAGCGTTGGTTGCATTTGTTAGTATGTCCACAGACTCAACGGTCAGAGCCTGTGATGATGTCGATGTGATCGAATTACCTGATGAGGACCCAATCAAGGATTGCACAGCAATACTACCGGGTATAGAAATGCTGGTGTTTAGTTTCCTTGAAAAATATAAAATATAATAAGAGGTTATTAAATTAATAAGTTGTAAATTATTAAATTATTGTGACTAGTGCGCTAATTTATAGGGATTACCTTTAGCACTGGGGTATAATATACCAAAATAGATAAAATAAAGTTTAAAGTTTCAACATCCAAAATTTGTTTCTTTTTGGGTGAAGAATTGTGATGATATTAACTCTTACACAAGGTAAAGTTTGTTATACTTAAGTAAGGTTAATTTTCGACCTGCTGTCTGAATATAGCTATATGATTAAAATAAGTCTAATCTGGACAGAAGAAGGAAATTAACAGACTGATTTGTACAAGAATGAATACAGAATACAGACAAGCAAAGTCTATCCATTCTGATTTAGAAAAAGATAAATGTTACTCTCTTTTCTGACAAGATTTATGGCATACTAAAAGTTTCCACTAAGGGATTTTTAAAAATTCGTCCCCCAAGAAAACAGGGGTCAGAGGTTTGTATAGGAAAAAGCATAATTATTACCGAATCGATTTTAAATTCACTTTCAAAGCTCTACATTCAAACCTAAAACATACGTTTTAACATGGTTTCAAATCTCGGGTTTTACATTTTTTGGAAAATCGGTCCCCAAGGTCAGAAAATGTGGGATCAATGTTAAATAGGGTAAATTCTTGGAAAATGGGTGTAAAACTGATTAAAAAAAAAGGTTTTCTTCATTATTTTCAGAAGTGTTCAGGAATTATTATTATTATTATTATTCACAGACTTGAAATTCATACCACGATTCCGCAAATATGACGGGAGAAGTATTAGTATTAAAGTGTATTTTTTTTGAGTAAATATATCATAAAAGTTATTTTAATCACGGGAGGAAAATAGGTAAAAAATTTTAAGGTACAAACCAACAAAAAATAGTTTTGATAAATTCAAGGACGGAAAATGTAATAAAACATATCGAATTTTAAATAATGTTGGTCCGGGTAATATCGGCTAGTATATATATAGTTCGCACTTACTTCTTATGCTTTTTCTCCTGATGATGCTGATGTTGATGGTGTTGCTGATGCTGGTGATGTTGCTGGTGCTGTTGTTGGTGTTGTTGCTGGTGGTGTTGTTGGTGTTGTTGATGCTGATGATGTTGATGTTGCTGCTGATGTTGCTGCTGTACTTGAAGCTGTTGCTGTTGTACTTGATGATGTTGTTGCTGCTGTTGATGATGATGATGTTGTTGATGTTGTTGATGTTGGTGGTGTTGTTGTTGTTGTAGTTGTTGTTGCTGCTGCTGCTGTTGTTGCTGATGATGATGATGCTGTTGTTGTTGTTGTTGCTGCTGCTGCTGCTGCTGTTGCTGCTGCTGCTGCTGTTGCTGCTGCTGTTGCTGCTGCTGCTGCTGCTGTTGCTGTTGCTGTTGCTGGTGCTGGTGGTGATGATGATGATGATTGTGATGATGAGTAGCGCTGGAGAGCGTAGTCGCTGGCTGAATGCTGTTATTATGTGCCGCTGCAGCAGACCAAAACTCTGTGGTTGCAGCAACCCCTGCACCATGTATAGCCTCATAGCTGGCCTTCAGACTGGCCGTGCGTCGTCCTTGCTGCATTAGCTGAGTGGCCACAATTGCCTGGCCTGCAGCAGCAGCAATGGCACTCGAGGCAGCGGTGCCACTGGCCAGCTGTTGCAGATTATAACTGACTGTAGGATTTCCATGTGAGCCAGGAACAGCTGTGCCTGCACCTGCAGCCACAGCCACAGCTGCGCTGGCACCTAAGCTTACACCGAGATTAACGCTAACGTTACTGCTGTTAGCAGCTACTGCAGCAGCTGCGGCCGCAGCAGCAACGCCAGCGGGATTGGTGTTATTGGTGTTGAGGACACTGTGCGCGTGTGTGAGATTCGTAGGTAGTTGACGGACTACGTTGCCGGCGACCGCAGTAGGGACAACGCCTGCTACGGGTAGCTGGACGTGCGAAGCAATGGTATTCACGTGAGTGGTTAAGACAGGATGAATAATATGAGCGCTGGCTACTGTGACAGTGGTATTGCTAGCCACTGGCAAGGATTGATTTAAATTGGCGCGCTTCTCCTGCACGGGCACAGTGCAAATGGTTTCCCTACGCTTCTCCAGCTTGCGTTGCCGCTGATGGCTGCTGCTAACTGTGACGCTGGAGTTACTGTTTCCGGCGTGACTACTTAAGGCGGAGGAGCTTCCAATTAACAGGCTGGTACCGCTTGCAGTGCTGGCCACAGTGCCAGAAATAACCCCTGTCGAGCTATTAAGACTATTGGTAATGCTGCTTGTATTATAATAACGATTCTCCTTTTGGTTCATGTTCAGCAGCAGCGCTGTTGCTGCTGTGGAATTGTTACCATCCAACTCTAGCGAGCGTTTTTCCAATATTTCCGTAATCCCATTATTATCGGCCTCCAGCTCACATTTGAACTTAAACAGTTCACTGTCCAAACGACGCAGATAACGCTCGACAAGCTCATGAATTTGGGTAGCAATCGCTACCTTCTCGTCCGCGTCTTCCATCACCTTAAAGTATTCTCCACGCAGGCAATGGAATTCCGTATCCATTGACTCGTGCTGCAGTTCACCACGCTTGCACTGCTGAAAGAACAGACGCGACTTTTTGTCCAGTGAGTCCATATTATCTGTGGAGGATTATATAGCTTTATAATTATATCAGGCTTGCACGATGAAGTTACTCCACGAAGTTTCTTGATTTACTTTTTAAAATTTGGTGATCTTTTTGGTTCAGTTCGTTACCCGTTTTAGAAACGAATCTATTTTTTGAAAATTCATTAATGCATTAAAGAAAACTAAACCGTTTCTGAACCGATTGTCATAGGATTGTCATACCAGTTCAGTCTAGGTAAGCCTAATTTACAAGTTAAATTAAATTTTAAACTATAGACCTAGACCACAAAAATATAGCGCGAGCCAGTTTGTCTTCAAATAAGTGAAATGTTCGATTAGAAACTGTAAGAAATGTTATGCTCTTTATTGCAAACCGGTTTGGCTGAACCGCTTGCTTTAGCACCTATTCATATCCTTTTGTTTATTTTGAATTATATATTTTATTTTTGGTATATTCTATAGTTTTAGATAAAGTTTCATCATTGTATAAACTTCATGAAGTGACTCTATCTTATGAACTGCGACTTACTCTGAACGGCCAGATCCAATTCACGCATCTCCGTGAAACGGTCACGCAGCTCCTGCGGCAGATGTTCAATCACTGCAATGAAATAAATAACAATTTAAGTTGGTTTGAGCGTTTGCGGTGAATTTAGCTTTCTGGCGACTTACTTTCCAAATAGTCCTCCAAATATAACATGTTGTATTTTTTTATTTTTATTGATTAATCTCCTTTTAATTTATAATTTGACAATCACTGACGAACGAAAATATTTCTGACTTTTGTTGACAGTGCTGCAAAACAACGCTTGTTTTTTTAGCCAATATGGTCACTCTAGGTAAGGGATGTCAATTTAAATATATCAATATATCGATAATTCTATAAATATTACTTTTGTATTCGATACTTGTATTTGAATATAAAATTAAATTCGCTATTTGCCGCAATATTTAACAAATTAAGAATAAATACAATTGCCGAATATTAAATTATCGATATATTTTGAGATAAGTACAAATATGCTCAAAATGCATCGACAACGTACACAATAATAAAAATAAGATTTTCAGATATCGATGAGCTACATACATATACTCTCGCATATTGTTTCTAGGACTTATGGGCTTATCGATAACAATTTGTTATTACTTGTGACCATTTGGTTTCTGTTTTTCTCTTCGATGGTGAAATCATAATAATAACACATAATGGACATTGCCAGCACTATCAAATTTCGAGACATTTGCAAAATGATGCAAAGAGTCAAAGAAGCTAAGATTACGCAGCGTAAGGAGACAGTGCTGAGACGATATTACGAATCCTTCACTAAACATCGTGAATCATTTCGCCAAAATGCCGAAATAATCGATAAGCCTGAGGATGGCAGCAGCAGTTTTTATTCGGTACTGCGACTCCTGTTACCTGGCGCAGATACGGCACGCGATAATTATGGATTGCAAATAACCGCCTTGGGAAGACTCTACACACGAGTCCTTCAGCTGGGCAAAGACTGTAAGTATTTTGGTTGGGCAGAAAGCTGTTCACCGAACTGTTTTATTCGTCCTGTCAATCCACCGTTATTACCGAAATAAACTAATTAAATTTGTGCCAGAATGCTTATCGAAAAACCTGTTTATCGGTATCGATTATGGATGTTTTTGAAATCAAAAAACAAACTCTGGGTTATAACAAAAAACAGAAGAACCTCTTGTACTTTTCCTTCTACATCTATAAAAAATATGACTATCAGTTTCGCTTTGAAAGAGTTTATTTAGAGTTAAATATGAATAAATTTAAAATTAATGATCAGGTTCAGGTTATTTTAAAAGGCTGTCTTTATGGATCGGTTCAAGGGAAGCTAATTATTTAAAAACTGGAAAGCAAGGTATCTTCGAAATCTTGTAGACTGAAATATGTATTTGAATTTTTATGACCGATTCCTATAGTATATAGTGTACTAGAGTAATCTGATCTTTCAAATCTTTGGTGTGAGTTCAGAAAACACCTTTATTTTTAACTGACAAGTTTCAGTAAGATATCTTGAGGACCAAAAATGCTTTCAAAACAAGAGCTTTTGCACCGATTGTTCCAATGACAGCTTTATCGCCATACCAAATTTCGTCATATTGCTTAAAAATAGGTAGACGACTACATTAACTCGTCCTATTGTCCTGATCAGCAATATATCTAAATACTCTAATAATATGTGTATATGAATATACTATCTGGAACAGCTGACGATGCTATACGTCTGATGCATCGGAATTGGTCAGCCCATCGCGACTATGCAGATGTTGTTCACGCTGTCCTCCTGCCCCGCTGCCACAATCAGCCCAGCAATCTGAGCCTTAAGGATGTGCACGATATGCTAGATATTATCGCCAGTGAGGATACAACCGGTATGTAAGCTTGATCCGAATAAAATTAAGATTAATCAGATTAAGTTAACATTTTCTGTATAAGCAGTAAAAGAACGCGAGCTGATACGCTTCACTGAGCTGGCCTCGGCGGAGGAACAAAAGTGGTTAATACGCATTCTACTGAAATCTATGGGCCTGGGCATTGGTGAGCAAAGGATATTCGGATTGCTCCACGCCCAAGCGAAGGATATGTATCAACGTTGCACGGATCTTCAGCGGATTTGTAATTTGCTAGCGGATGATAAGCTATCAAAAACCCTGGAAGCCTCGAACACTAAAGCAGGCTGCAGCAATAGCAGTCGCACCAGCTCAGTTACCGCTATTGTCAACTTAAATACGTTTATTGAGCCCTTTCAGCAAATACGTCCAATGCTGTGCGAAAGGTTTCCGGGAAAAATCGAAGAGCTAATGCAAGCGGATGTGCTCTATTTGGAGACTAAAATGGACGGTGAGCGGTTTCAGCTGCACTATGCGCGTGGCAAATTTAAATATATATCCCGAAATGGTGCGGATTATACTAAAAGCTTTGGCGCCAGCTATGAGTGTGGCACTCTGACTCCGGATCTTCGAACGCTACTGCCACTGGGTATGGAATCGATTATACTCGATGGCGAAATGATGGTTTGGGATACACAACAGCTACGCTATCGGGAGAAGGGTGAAAATACGGATGTTAAACATCTAAAACCGGACCGCAGCTGGCGACCCTGTTTTGTTGTCTATGATTTGTTATATTTGAACGGAGAAAGCCTTTTGGATATGACATATGTGCAGCGTGCTTACAAGTTGCAGGAGCTGCTTAATGAACAACAGGGTGTTCTTCAGATAATGAAAGCTACAAAAATTAGTTCATTGGATCATTTTAATACGCTCTTCCAGCAGATGCTTGACTCCAATGCCGAGGGTATCGTACTCAAAAAGCAAAACTCTATTTACAAGCCAGGAGTACGCGTCGGTGGTGGCTGGTACAAGGACAAAGCAGATGTAAGTTTTGAATTGAAGGATACCCTCTTTTTTACAAATCTAAAATCTTATTTTTTACAAATCTAAAATCTATCTTTTTAGTATATCGAAGGCCTGATTACTGAGTTTGATGTGCTGATTATTGGCGGTTTTTATAATCGCAAAAGAACGTTCATCGATTCGTTTCTTTTGGGCGTGCTAAAGCCTAGCGAGGGAACTGCTCGTGATGAGGTTTATTCGATTGGCTGTGTGGCAAATAATACGCGTCAACGTAGCGTCCTTCACAATGAATTAAGTCCACATTGGCGGAATGCCAGCACGGATCCACCACCGTTGTGGTTTCACTATAAACCCAATGAAAAGGAGGGTTGTCCCGACGTCTGGATTCAACCAGATAAATCCATTATATTGCAGGTTAAAGCAGCTGATTTGACGCCCAATGGTGCCTATTTCACACCCAAATCCCTACATTTCCCGCGCATTCAGCTCATGCGTGATGACAAAGTGTGGAGCGAATGCATGACGCTACAGGAGTACACAGATCTGTGTCAGGTAAGCAATGGTTTAGTTTGGATATTGCATAAAAAACGAGTATATTTTAAATTCAAATTCTTCATACCACACTTTTTTTTATGATGCAGGGCCGCGGTGCGATAAAAAAATTGAACAAACGTCACGTGGATCTCAATGACTTCACCACGGAACGCAAACGTCAAAAATTGACACCAGCGGCTCGCAATCGTCTAGGATTGCTGGCCTATCAGAAGCGTTACGATCAGGAGCCCATTGAAAATAGGTCGCAGCTCTTTGAGGGCTTTAGCTTTTGTATATTAAGTGGAGCACGCGGACACAGTAAACAGCAGCTGCAGGCATTAGCCGCACAGAACGGCGGCACTGTGGTTCAAAATCCATTGCCCAATGATGCGAAATGCATTTGCATTGCCGGGGAACAGGTGTATCTAGTGGAGCGGCTGATGCAACAGCAGCCACGCACAAATGATATTTTACGCCTCGATTGGCTGTTGAGAGTATGCGAGAAACAGCAGATCGATTTGCGTCCTAAGGATGTGCTCTCCGCTACCGACGCATTGCAGTCAGAATTCGATAAAAGTTTTGACAAGCTAGGCGACAGCTTTACGGATTGTTTCGCTAGTCTTGAGGAGCTAGAGGAACTGCTGCAGGATATTAGCGAAGAGGAACTAAATGCTGTGCACATAGAACAAGATGAGCTGGACAAGCTGGAACAAGAATTACTGGGTGATAACTATTTAAATATATTTTCCAAGCATCACGCTTACTTCTATAATCGCGATGCCGATGAGGTGGCCAGACTGCTGTTCATGCAACGTGGCGGGGAACCAGTCAGCGATATAAAGCAGCACAGCCTGACGCTTGTCATTGTAGCTCCCAATGGCATAAATCAGCAGGAATTCGACGAGTGGCATCAAATGCATCTCGATAACCGTACCATACAAATAGTCACCACGGATTGGATTCGGCAATCGCATGACAGTGGCTGTGTCCTGCCCATTGCAGAATTTCTATTTAAATCTTAAATACTATAAGTAGGCTGCTGTTTGTATGCTTTGTAAGACTACTCAGTAACTATTAAATATATATTATATTTTGAAAAAAAAAAAATCTGTAGATACATATTTTTATGTTTGTGTGAAATGTCCTCCTCGCATGTAAGTTACTCTTAATATCTGCATTTCTATATCCTTTTTTCATTTGGTCACCAAATGTGTGATGTGAAGGCAAGACATCCCCTTATGTATAACCATGTCCGTCTGTAAGTCCGCGTGTCTTCTCTGTTTGGAACCTTCTTTAAATGTTGGAGCTGGTTCACGGGATTGAAGTACTGTCATAACCAAGGAACATTTAAGATAGTATTGCCAAAAATGATCAAATTTCTATATTTTATAGTTGCCAAGTAACTATCAAGGATATGCAAACGTAGCCCTTCTATACTAATTGCTTATCCCCATGTTGATCTCAATCTACTCCCAGCGCTCAATCTCTGATGACACACACTCAATCGCATCAAGTATATATTGGCTAATGCCGTCAGCTTTTCTGAAGGAGAATGTCAATCTAATCGAGTTTGAACTCAAAGTGGAGCACGTGCCAGTAAAGCCAAAGCAGAAAAAGGAATCAATACAGAAGAATATTTTAAAGAAACGTGTTGGCCTACGCGTCTGATGCAGAAATATGTGAAATCTTGGCTTAATATGGTATCATATGAATAAATAATTAAATGTGTGAAAATGTTTTCATTTTTTTATTTTATTTTTTTTCATCAGTATATATATATACATATATATATTCACATCAAAAGAAAGAGTTGCGAGCAGAGAGAGAGAGAGACAGCACATAAAGGCGCAGAATACATCCATTTTTATAGTTAATTTTAACAAACATTTATAACAATTTATATATATTTTTAATTATTTGAATTATTTAGATAACTCTTCCTGATTTCGCAAATTGAAAGTGCCTATTTAATGTTGCTGTTTCTTTTCCGCACGCTTTTAACTCCATGCATTTAACAACAACAATTACGTATATTTTGAAGTGCTCGAACTTCGAAATCGAAATCGAATTCGAATCGAGTGTATATAACTTTTTTTCTTTTTTTTTTTTAAATATTTCCATTCAGCAATAAGAACATCAAAAATACATTCATTTGGGGTCTATGCAAGTGCACACATATGTATATATATATATATATATATATATAAATATATAAATACATAAATATACGTGGGTTCTGATAACAATTTATTTTCCCTTTTATCGGCTTTGTTGTGGGTTTTGCATTTAACCAACTGGAGTTAAACAAAAAAAAATATTACATATGTCGTTATATATATATTTATCTTAGATCGAACAAAAAAAAAATGTGTTTATACCAGCGCATAATAATATAGGTTTTGTATATATGTATTTATGAGGAATATATGCAATCTCTGAGATTGTTTTACACATTTACATAACACTTAAAAGCTTTTATTTTTATTATTATTTTTATTTTAAATTTGTATTTTTCTTAAATTGGGCCGTTTTAAAACCAGTAGCGCTGCGAAAAAACATCGTAACGTGCGATGTTTGGCGATATTTTTTGTTTAGCTCTTAAAACTAGTACGAAACGATGTTTTTTTCTTTTTTAAATGTGGAAATGACCATTGAAGCTACAAGTTTTTTTTTCGTGTTTTATTTAAAAATTTAATTGTAGCAGCCTGTTTTATTGATTTTTCATCATTAGATTATCCAAATAATTCTCGCCTCGCCGAAATTCGTTTTTGTAATCAAATTCTATGCGTTTAATATTATATAATAAATATTTATGTGTAAATATCGTACAATAAATTGTTAATTTCTCAGGTATACAAATGCATATTTAATAGGGTTTATTTCTTCTTTTGCTTTTATTGTTAATAATTAATAGTAATTGTTGTTGATTCAACCTTAACAATTGAGGCAAAGTACTCAGAAAACATTATTGATATTGTGATATCTGACCATTATCAGAACGTATTTTTTGGGGGCTCTTTTATTTGTATACCCTTGCAGAGGATATTATAACTATGTCACGCATTGTGTCTACTTTTTGTTGCGTGCAACAAATATATCGGAATCGGATGGCCAACTTTATTATATAACTGCCATGGAAACAATCGGTCCAGGATCTGAATGAAATTTACAAGATACAAGTAAACAATAAGTTGTAACAATTTTCAAATGGAAATGCCAGTCTGCAAGGGCATGTAATCTTCGGTGTGCCGAAAATAGTTTTTCTGACATATTGTAATACTAAGCAACGCGCTTTAACACACAAGGATACATTTAGAGCATACACATACATATATATATTCACATACATAAGTATATAGACGCAAAGATATAAAATGTATATAGATATGATTTTATATATGGTAAATGGGCGCGTATTTAATTGATAGATAACTCCGATTTTGTGGTTTACAGCTACGACTCGACTACATAAAGAAACAACTAACAGTAATAATTCATAATTAATAATTAATAATTAATAATTAATAATGACATATAATTTAAATTATAAAATTATTAGTTACATTTGTGTTTTGCTTTCTCCTTGCAATTAAAACTTTAACAGTATGAAAAAAATTGTGTTTTTTCTTTTTTGGGTGGTGTTTTTTTTTTTTTCTTTTCTTTCGTTTTGTTTAAATAAAAAGTCTTTTGGAATTTTCGCATATTCATATTCGTAGCTATAAATATATAATTAATTATAGGTGTATATATAATTTTCATGTATTTTAACTTTGCAAACCTCTAAACAGAATATATATATATGTTTATATTAAAAAAAAAAAAGAAAGTATTTTGCAAATTTAAATAATATATTTGCAAAAAAAAAAGTAAAGTTGTTTTTCATACATCAAATCAGACTTTCAACTTTCGAAAAGCTTCGGGATAGTAACGCAACAAAAAATAATACGAAAAATTCATAGAAAAAATATAAATTTTCCAATAATTTAATTTAAAATATAAGAAAAACTATTTAATTTAATTGCGATTATAATTTTAGTAAATTTGAAGTGCGTCCGATTATTATTTATAGTTGATGTGCTGCGGCTTTTGGAGCTGGAAAAAACATCGAAAATTCGATGTTTTCATTGCGAAAAATCGATGTTTCACTATCATAGCGATGTTTTTTCCAGCTCTAATTGCTTCGTGATCTATTCATGTATTTATATGGCAGTCGTTATCATTTTTGAGATAATTTGACTTTTGTATTAAAAAAATCAATTTAAATTTAACAAAAAAAAAAAAAAAACAGAAAAAAGAGAAATATATATATATATAGTATATATAGGGTCTACAGCTTAACAATTGGGGATTATAACTATAAAAGTGTGGGTAAATTATTTGTTGTTCTTAATTTTTTTTTTTTTTGAATTTTTATTTTGTGTTTTGTGGAAGAGGCGCCTTCAATTATTTTCCTCTTAGTTGACAAAATATTGGTCCACAATTAACTTTGTTGTGTAGTGTAAAATGTATCTATGTCTACGCTTAGGATTACGCCTGTGTGGTTTCCCCTTAGTTGATGATGAAAATAATCCAATAGTTTAATCTGTTGCCATTTAAACTGAAAATAGAAATGGAAAAAGAGCATTGTAAGTACATAATTTTATATTCAGTTTTAAAATGAAAATACTCACGCTGGTCGAATGTGCTCGGATTGATATAACTGATTAGATCCTGATCGGACATTGTGGTCAGCTCCTGGGGTATTGGTGGCTGCACAGCGACGGCAGCGGCAGCAGCGACGGCGCCAACAGCGGCGGGTATAATGCTGCCGGCGCTACTGGGTGCTGAGGCCTGTTGGGTCATTACAGCGCCATTGGTGGTGACTGCTGCGGTGGCCACGGATTTTTGCAGGGCATTTTCGGTGGCCAGGGCGACGATGAGAGATTCTTGTGGAGTCGGCGGCACAACGGGCAAATGTACAGAGGAAAGTGATGGAAAACCGGCGGCGGCAACAACAGCAGCTGCCTCAACGTTGACCGCTTCCGGTGTTGCCGAGTGATTTAATAATAAATTTACAAGCGGATCACCAGCTGTTGCTGAGACATTGCCAGCCTGTTGTTGTTGCTGTTGTGCATGTTGCTGTTGTTGCTGCTGTTGATGATGCTGCTGTTGATGATAATGATGTTGTTCCTGTTCCTGCGTGGTTATAAAATCGGCTGCAGCCTTTATAATCATGTTGCTGACCGCGGTAGATGTAGCCGTTGCAGCTACTTCTGGCTGTAAAACAGCTGGTGTTGGTGGTAGTGTATCAACGACATCAACGCCAACACCAACACCAGACGCCGCTGTCGGTGGACTCATCATAATGTTGCTCAATGCTAAGGCAGCAACAGCCGCATCCTGCTGTGTGGGTTCTGCCTGCATGGCAATATCATTCAATATTGAATTGGCCATCGTTACCTGATGTGGCGCCAATATATTGGGCACCACAGCCGTGGCAGCACCGTTTGCCGAACAGAGTATAGTTGAGGGTGAGACGGCCGGATTCATAATGATATCGGTGGATAGGGCACCGCTGGCAATGGGCACATTTGCAGATGGCACCACAGCTGGCACCAATTGTTGCATGGGGAGACCATTGCCCAAGGCGGCTGCTGGTTCGGAATTTAATATAATATCCTGGGTCAAAGGTGAACTATTCGGTGAGCTTTCGCTGCCCGATAGCGAACTGTTTGAATTGTTGCTGCTCAGTGATAGGCTACGCTTTAGCGCATTCGCTGTTGCTGGTGTGTGTGCTAGGTGCGAGTGTGTGTGCGGGTGTGTGTGCGAGTGTGTGTGCGAGTGTGTGTGCGCCAATACGCTCACTTTCTGTTGCAAAATATCGGTGAGGGCGTGATCAATAACCGCCGAATTGGTAAACAAAGCCGGCTCACTGGTTCCATTGCTATTGACCACAGAAGTCGATTTGGTTAGGTCATCAATAAATTTATGCACATTCGCCGCCGCCGACTGTTGCTGCTGTGCCGTCTGCTGCTCCTGATGCTGTTGTTGCTGCTGCTGCTGTTGTTGCTGCTGTTGATGCTGTTGCACCACATGCTTGACAATCTCATTTTTGACTGCCAATTCAACGGCCACAGCCACAGCAGCGGGATCCAAGTCAACAGCTGTTGTTGCCACCGGAAATCCGGGTAAGCTATTTGATTGATCATACATAATGGTATCCATGCTCGTCTTACGTGCATAGTGCGCGTGATATTGCAGTGCGTTGGGGCTGCAAGGATTCAATGTTTCCGGCGAATGCAGCGTCTCTGCAGTCAACGGACTATGCGAGCTGTTCTCGTCCAACAGTTCACTCTTCAATGCCTCGGCGTTGGCCACAGCACTCAGATGCACCAGCTGTTGATCCGTTATCATGGGCGTAGCACCCGATAGTGATGATCGTCGTAATCCCATCGGTATCTGTGTGGTTATCGGCGGTGGCATCATACCAGAATCAATTTCATGCTTTGTGTCCACAGCTGTGCCAGGGGCTGCCACATTAGAGGCACTGTTCGCCCAGGCGGAGTTGCTGGAGGAGGCGTTGCTCGTGTCCATGAAACTGCTTACATCTACAAGTATAAAGAACGGATATTTAGTACACAGGTTGTGGCAATTGCGCGGTTCGGTACGTTGGCGGGCGGGTAGGGGGAAAGTGGTCGAATCAACTAAAAAATAAAAAACAGTTTCGATAAAAAAAATAAAAAAATTAAACAAAATAATAAATATAATAATAAAAAAAAAAAAATGCAAGGTCGGTTAAACAAAAGGGCCGGTATTATAACTGAGTGAAGCGCTTACTTCTAGGAGTGGGTGGGCGTATAGAGAAACAGAGAGAGAGAGAGAGAGAGAGACAGGTTGAGATATAGAGACAGAGAAACAAAGAAAGATGGAGACAGAGAAACAAAGAGAGAGTGAGAAATAGAAAGAGAGACAAAGATAGTCAGCTGTTTTAATGGGCATGACGACATAGGGAGCAAATGTTTTTAATGTTCTATTTTCTTATATAACTAGAGATAAACTTAATTCTATTACTACAAACTAAAACATTGCTCTCTATTCTCGCATCCCACTCCACGCTGCTTGTGTGTGTTTGTTGGGTGTAAGTGTAAATTTATAATTTTTTGGCTCTTTTTTTTTTTTTTTTTTTGGGAGTAAGGGACTCTAGACTTTTTAGGTAACTTTTGTTAAGTCTTATGGCAAATCAGTGCCTAAATACTAAAAACTAATTATTAAACAACTATATTAGATATATGTATATGTATGTATGTATATATAACTGCTCTGCAATTATGTTTTGAGGTAGGAAATTGCTTTGTTCATTCATTCTTTCCCTGAAGACTGTACGTCTATGTTAAAGACACAACTGACAATTGACAAACAGACATCTGTCTTTCTCAAAATAAAAAATATTAACAAAAAAAAAAAAAAACAAACTACAACCGATGAATCAAAACTTTTGCCAAGCTACACAAAATTAAACGCCATTTTGTGATCCAATTCCAACTCCAAAAGCAAAATGTTTAGTATGAGAGACGAGTTATACACTCACAAAACGAACGAGCAACGAACCTTTCGCTCTTTCATACACAGAGAAGCTACAAAATATAGTAAACATGTAACGGTTCCATCAGCAACAAAACTCTTTTTCATACACTCTCACGCCCTCTCTTACTCTTTCTCTCTCTCACTCACGCACGCACGCACGCACTCTCAAATACGACCACACGCTCTCACTTAGTTGTCGTATAACAGTTCACTTCAAAGCAATTTCCAGAGCAGCCGTAGCCTAAAGCTATTCGTTTAATGCTAAACTTAAGAGCTAAATATTTTGATGGGTTTCTATGCGTTTAAGTCTTAGGATCTAGTTAGGGTTTTCATTGTGTATATAGTAGGGTCATATATATGTATGTGTATGTATATGAATGTAAATGGGTGGATAGTTCAGGTCAGGTTAGTATGATAATACTAAATGATACGAGTCTGAGTACGAAATAATCTAATTATCATAATAGAATACCAGTAAAATTAACCATTCACCCACATTATAGAAGAGTTTCATCAAATGGGTTAAGGGCCAGTTGAACTGCACCACAACCTACATACAGTATATATATATTTATATATATATATATATATTGTGTATCATATCGTCATTGTTGAAGATCTCTCTAGGCGTAATGCTGAGGCTCTGAAGTGCGAGCAATGCTTGAAATTCCACTCGTTCTAGGTGAGTCCCATCACTACCTCTTAAAGAACTTATTAAGCGACCCTACTTTTGTGCAGTTTAACCAGCCCAAAGCCCAATTGATTTTTTTTTTTATGTGTATTTTATTATAGATGAACTAAGAAGGGGGAGCGTCAGACATACGAGTTTGTTTGGGTATACACAGCTACTTAGCTGCCTAAGATATGCACGAAGATCGCAATTAGTCCTTTTCGTATTACACGTGGAGGAAGCATCGCCGGCTAAAGCTTTTGGAGGAAATAGAGAAACTTTTAATGCGATGAATTCGTTCGTGAATTATGAAAGCACATTGTTAATGAACTGATTTTTATTACTGATTGCCATATAGCCATAGTCCTCTAGACACTGTGATAATTGAAAATTAACAATGATCATTTACCCATTGCGGGCACTGAATAAAGTGGAATTTGGCTATTAGACTAACGGAACTATGATATGAATCGATATACCTATCGATAACAGTTAGAAACAAAACAGGTGACTAGCGCAAGTTTTAGGTGGGTAATATCGAAAAACTAATACTTAGACAGTTAGTTAATGTGTATATATGATTTTGTATGCCTGTTATATACTTATATATATGTATGTATGTATGTGTGTCGGGAATTAGGAATATTATGTGTTATATGGAAAGTTGTACCTAAATTGTAATTGTTAATAATAAGATATGTTTATGGATATTTGGTAGACAGATAAATGTATGGTCGAAATGTCAATACGAGGTCAATGGTTGAATATATATATATTTTTTTTTGTTTCTTTTGTTTGTTCAGTATTTGGTTGGTTTATTTTTATTATTTTTTTTTTTTTTTTTTTTTTTTTTTGTATAACCAGTACCCTAAATAAATGGTGGCCTGATGCTCTCCATGGTTGATGATGTCTCTCGTGCAGTAATCCCTGGCGGAGCTGAGGTTGAATTCCGGGGAAGGGTTGTATCATCCAAGTTGCAAGGCTGTAGATCGATCATCTGCTCCTTGCAGTAATCCTGAGCATCATCAGTATTGCAGGAGTCGGTCTTAAAGTCTGTTGTGTTTTTTTTTTTTTTTTGTTTTTGTAAAGGGTTCTTGGTGTGCATATCTCATTGGATATATAATATAAGTTTTTATGATTTGATTTCTATTTTCATAGTTTTTGTTTGTTCCATTTAAGCTGCGGCGCTATTATCGTATTGCTGCCTTATTTAGCTGGGCATATTTGATTAATTGAATTTTTGGATCTTTGTAATTTGTAATTTTTGGGGAATATTCTTGACTAGATTTGTTTTTTTTTTGTATATATTGCATTTTATAGCACTCAAAATGGTTACATATTTGACTATATAGTATATTGAGCACCTAAATTGCTAAGAGAAGGGGGGGAGGAAGAATAAAGTAAAAATATATATATGTATATTTTTTGATTTTTTTTTTTGTTGGATTGTTGTAATTAGTGTTGCGAAAAAGTTCCTGCCGGTTGCCCTGAATAAGAATAACGGCTGCCTTCCTTTCTTTTAATTCTTTTTATTTTTTTTTTAATCCTCATCATCTGCTTCTGCATCTGCTGTTGCTGCTGATTTTGTTGGATTTTTGTTATCGGGTATCGGTTATCGGTTGCTTCTTCGTTTGCTGCAGGCGCTGGCTTCGTGCGGTGGAAACGTGATCAAGAAAACTCTGCATGCCACATACAGTTCCCACCCACCCACTCACTCCCTCACTCACTCATTCTCTCTTGCTGTCCACACCTCCCGCACACACACACACACTCAGACTCACACCCACCACACCCAGATATTTAGATTCACACTCAAGCACACCACATATATTCACATAATCCGAGTCACAACAAGACCCCAGAAAATTGAGGAAAACGGCTCCCAAACTAAATCAAAAGCAAAATCTTTTTCAACGAAGAAATCTCAAGCAAACGCGTTGCCCTCACTGAATACAAAAGTGAAAAAGTTCTCTTAATAATGTAGGATTTCTTCGGTTTCGGTTTCATCTCAGGAATCTCGGATGGATCCCTAGCAAAAATGCAAGCAATATGAGAAATAACAGAGCAACTAATTTCACACATTCACACCGCAGAGTTGTTTCGATCAGTTTCCTTGTTGCCTCATCCAAGTTGATTGATTGATTGATTGATTCAGTGAAAAATAGTAGGAGAGTAAAGCCAGATTCGCGCATATTGAAAACTCTCCGTATTGAAAGCTTTTGGGATTTAAGATATCTAAAGCATCGCTGAGCATTTTTGTGGCATTACATTTATATTGATTGCTCTAATTAATTATTATCATAATTATTTTTTTAAATAGTTGGTATTTAATTAATTATTTGTTTTCCCTGTGAAAACATAATGCCCTAATAATTGCATATAATTTACCTTAATTACATTAAATATGTGTTTTTTGATTCTTAATTTTTGGCGCAGCTGTCCCTACTTAAAAATTATATGATTTTTTTTGGGTTATTAATTTCATGCGTTATTCTGGTGTCATTTCTCAAGAGATAGCAATTTTTTTTTGTTTTTTTTTTTTTTTATTCATAGAATATGCAGGCAAACATTTAATTGCGATGGATTGGCATTCATATGAAATCTCCAGAAATGTTTTAAATTCTCTTTTAGTTTCGGGTAAATGGATTAAAAGTATTATGTAAATGTACCAGATCAATGATTTAAGTAGCCCCGCTTATCTTCTTAAGCCCCTGCAGTGCGTATTATTTTCGTCTTCCTCAATATATATATATATATACTTAAAGATAAATGTTATATATTTTTGATCAATTGTAGAAGCGATCCAGATCGGATAACAATATATGTATAACAATATATATAGCTGCCATAGGAGCAAGCCTTTCAAAAAGATATAGTATTAAAAAATGTTCTTCGTTTCTCAAGTTAGATGTAAGGATGAGTTAAAATTATAAGGATCAGACTACTATAGCTGACATTGGAAAAATCGGTTAAGAAACTCTTTTATTAACAAGTTTTTTAAGTCCAATGAATGTTTGTCTAATGCGAACCCAAAAACTATCAAGATCGTACTACTTTATCATGTAGCTAGGAGCAATCGGTCTAAGTAATCAGATTTAACAACAATAATATTCAATCTGCAAGGGTATATATTATTCGGCGAGCCGAAGATAAAGTTTTCTTACTATTGATGGTTGTTAAAGTACCTAAAATTAGTTTTATGAAATGGGTGAAACCCTTAAATTGAAATTATTAAATTTTTTGTAATATTTTACTATATCATTTTATTTTTTTTTTCTATTTTTAATTTGGATTAAACTAGATCCAAGGAATTGAAAAAAAAAATTATAATAAATAATAAAAAACAGAAAAAGAGAGAAGAGAAAAAACCCCCCTGAAACGAACAAATGTCTGACACGGAACCGGTTAGTGGAGTTTGTTTTGCACATTCTTTTTAGCAGTCTCAACATCAAAAAAAGAGGAAAAAAAATAACGTACATTCTATGACTGATTGAAAGCCTCGACTTGACTATACAGAAAACCCCTCTATTTATTTCTAGTGGATTTGCAAATAGATGTGCCATAGTATAGACCAGAAGAAGATTAGACAGGAAAGAATTAAAGTTGGCCTACAACAGAATAACGCATGAAGGCATAAAATGTTTATAAGAGATTTATAATTGTTGTATAATTAAAATTATAGATTATTATTTATAGTATTTATTTTTATTATTTAAATTGCTGTACTAGTAAACTATATCTAATAAGCTAACCTAAAAAAAAACTCGCTTTAAAAAAAACTAAAAAAATATTCAGTATTTTGTTTTTTTTTTTTTTTGGGTTTTTTGTTTGGTTTTTGGAACTATACGCGAATACGTACTTTATGGATGGATATACATACATACATAGGTGTTCTCTTTTTTTTTCTCTTTAAATATGCACGAGTGTGCGAATAGGAGAGTACGAGTTGTATTTATATATGTTTGTTGTTGCGAGCATGTATGTATGTAACATATGTATGTATTTGTATGTACGAGTATTATTGGATACGAGTATTATTATTATTATTATTATTATTATTGGATAGGCTAACGATTATATAGTGCGTTAAAGCTGGCCTGCCTGCGACGCCTGCCTGACGGATTAGTGTTGATTTGTTTTTATTTTGCTTATTTAATGTTCTTTGTGTTTTGTGCCTGTGTGTGTCTGTCTATGTGTGTGTGTGTGTAGTGTGTGTTTATTTGTTGTGTATGTGTGTGTGGATGTGTGTGACTGTGTATGATGTGTATCATGTTTGAATCGCGCTTGATACGGTATTATGGTATTATGTTTTGCCTGCAGGGGGCTGTTTACATATAGAAATAGTCAACAAATAAATACCTTGGCTATGAATTGTGCTACTTAACGTGCTGGCTGCCGCTAGCGTCGTATAGCTACCCTTGGGTGTATAGGTGAAGGTGTGTGGCTCGCTCTTCTTGCCGCTGGAAATGATTGACACCTGTACGCCGACCGGCTTGAGTAGATTCTGATGCAGATACGGCGGCACTGTGCATATCAAATGTGTCTAAAAACAAAAATCGTATATTTATATATATATATACATTAGTCTTAATCAATTATTATTAAATATTATTCCATTATTCCGTACCTGATGCAAATACTCCTTATCGGGCAGAACGCTCTGTTCCCAAAGCGCTGCCGTTCCACCAATTAACTGCTGTCTGACGGCTATTTCCGTTGCAGGATCATCGGCACTGACACTATCGTACGTCTCCTGGAATACAACGTGTGTGTCCTTCAAAAAGTTCTTGCCAATAATAAATAATTCCAGGCCTCCGTCTACGGGGCAAGAGTTGAGGGATTTTTTGCATATCTCTGGTACGCCTGGTGGTTGAGCTGTAAAAGTTCAATCCAAAAAATTAGCTTACACTTCAAAGAATATATTGTATCTTAAACTAAGTAAAGTAAGGAAAGGCTATCTTCAGTACCCAGAATATTACAGACCATTTGAAAATTGCTGTTCAATTTATTAATTTTGACCGATTTTATATAATACATACAATATATATCAATCCCTATTTAGTCTTTCATCTAACTCGTCAGATATTTGTAAAAGAAAAAATCTAAATAAAAAAATACGTGAATCTCGTTTTTAAAAAAATACCTTTAAAAATATTTTTTAACGTTTTCCTTAACAGTTTTAACCTAGATCCGTTTTTGTTTTTTTCTTTGCAATATTGAAAGGAAAAACAAGATCAAGGTTGAATTTCCCGGTTAGGATTGGTTTTTCCATTATAAACTTTACCAACTAAATAGCCGGACATCAGAAAGACATAAGAACTTTTATTGGGATCATTATCTAAACTATGATCTTCCTATACCCGTTATATTCAACTTTGCATCAGTTTTCTTTAGTATATTGATCGATGTACGAGCGGGGGCTATACTTACTACATATGATGGGATTAGAGCAGACTTGGAGGGTCTCAGTGCTGCCATCATCGCGTGTTAGCTGTGTGCGAAAGACCATGCGACAGCGAGTCGACTTTTTCTTGTTCTTTTGCGCCAGATGTTCCGGAAAACGATGTTCCACATCGACGTTGCGTTCCTGCAGAGAATAGTGTATAATTAGTTAAGCTATTTGAGCAATCGATTGGTACTATCGATTGTCTGTAGACCGATTGTGAATTATTAAAGTGACACTGAATTTGATATAATTTATGGATACGCATAATTCGAAAGCAAATTTATTTTGGAATATTGACAATTGTTTTTTTTTTCGTTGACAATAGCGCCTAAGAAAATTATCGATAGTATCGCGATATTATCCATAGTGTAAAAAGGAGTGTAAGCTATCAAATAGTCATATTCACATTATTACGATAATATTGTTAATCCACAAGAAATTGAAATATCAATAGTATTGTGATTTTATCGATAGTATATATATCAAACTATCAATTGCAGATATCGAAGCTATCGACAGTCTTGCAGCTTTGTGGAAGAGTATGTTGGGCAAGATCATTGAATCAACTCACCTTGAGTATACCAACGCAATCACAGGTAATAGTCATGTCTGTCTCGGGCTTAAAGTCAATCTCAATGACCATGGTACCATCGACCTTCTTCTCGTTGCACTGCGTCGAATTCTTGCCAGCCACCTTGCAGGCCTGATAGAACATGTGTGGTGCCACTCGTCCAATATCGGTGCCAATGAACACCTGCAGCACCGAGGCCTTATCATACCCGGTTAGCCGGACAATGGGAAACCCATTACCGCTGCGATCCTTGACAGCGCCGCGGCTGCCCTCGGTCTGATAGCGAGCCCGATGCTGTTGTTCCGGCTGAGAAACAATCTCCAGCTGAACGTGTCCATCATTAGAGCTGGCAATGCTATTCAGTGGTGTTGTGGGTTGCCTTTTATTTGCCACGCGGGTCACAGTGCGTGTTCCAATGAATCTGCATAGGGCAAAAGTCATGAATTGAAACATTTAATTGGAATAAATCAATGGACCAGCTGAGAAATTGTAAAATTGTAAGGCCAGCATTAAATTAAAATTAAAATTAAAATAAAATTAGCTCAAATCGAATCGAATGGTATTTATTTGTCTAAGGATCGTAAAACATGGCAAAGGGTGGGCACGTTGAGTATTTTGAACTTTTCATGGACTTTCCACCGATTCAATGAATTCCATTACTATATATGTATGTATGTATGTATGCATGTTTAGTACGGCGGTATGCTGTGTATGCATGTATTTATGTATGTATGTATGGATATTATGTAGTAGATGTGTGTGTGTTAATGATTTATGACAAAGAATTTTAGTGCTACATGTGCTGCCCCAGGATGAATAAAACTTGGTTAGGCACAACACATAGACATGGACATAGATATATATACACATGAATCGAAATGATATATGGCAATATAATACACACAATTACACACAATTACACACACACACCCACACAGACACAGACAACACCCGAATTCCAGGCACACAACAATGTAGTGTATAATAAAATCTTTGCAATTTCAATTTGGAATAACAATTTGTTTCTTGTTTTTTATCTGTATGTTAACATAAAAGCAATGAAAATAAGCAACGAAAATTTAAGAAAATAACATAAGGAATTGAAACGCAATTTTGAGTGTGTGTGTGTGTGTGTGTGTGTGTGTGAGGAAAAATCAATGCTGCACTTTGCAGTTATTTTCATTTGTTTTCTTTTTGTTTAAACAATTATTATGGATTGAATTTTGTTGCTGTTTCTTTTTGATTTGCTTTGCCTATATTGTTAACGGTTCAATTTTGTTTACACACAGAAAGCGAAAGAGAGATAGTACCACACACACACACACACACACAAACACACACATGTATCACAAGCAAAGACAAACAAATAATTAAACAATTTTCGGTTTTAATATATTCTTTTCTTTTCTTTTCTTTTTTTTTTTGTTCTTTCAAAAGTATTCAAAGAATTTGTTGGCTTTAAAATTTAGAAGTAACTTCCAATAATTTTTTTTTATGCGGTGCCATTCAGCTTTTTTTTTTTAATCTTTTGCGCTCAAAAATGTTCAATTTTGAATATAATTTAATAATTTTATTAGTTTAGCTGGAATTTTTATTTTTTTTAAATTCTTCTCTTTAGAGTAAATATTGAAAATTTTGGTATTTTAGCTGTAAAGAAGAAGAAAACTCCGCTTACTTTGGCTCACTGCTGTTGCGACTTTTGTTGCTGTTACTGCTGCTGCTGCTGCTGCTGCTGCTGCTGTTGCCGCTGGTTAGAGTCTCCACCGAAATGATTCGTGGTGTTGCACTGGCGCTGCTACGCTTGCTGGCAGCGCTGCTGCTGCCCTCGGCACTACCTGCCACAACAGTGGCAATTTTACGAATAAACTCATCCTCGCTGCAGGCATCATCGTTGTCCAGCTCAACCTGATTGCATTCCAATTTCTTGCGCTTTAGATGCTTGCCACCTCGACTTAAGCCTACGCTTTCCTCAGAGCTGCTTGTCGCCTGGTGCAGATGTTGCAAATGTAATCCAGGATAATGAAATTGCTGTTGCTGCTGCTGCTGCTCCTGCTGATAATGTTGATCTTGCTGGTGTTGCTGCTGCTGCTGATATTGCCCCTGTTGCAAGGCAAAGGTATCCACTGGTTTAAGGCTCATGCCTGTATTAAAGATGCCGCCAAAGAGTTCGGAACCAATTGTTGCTGTTGTTGCCGCTGTTGTGCCAGTCGCCGCCAGCGTTGGCATCATTTGATTGCTATCCGTACCAAAGCCCGTATCCTCATCCCCCCCAATGCTAGAGGCTGTTGTCATATCCTCTATGCAGGATGCCGATGAGTCCGGTTCAATGTCATCCAGATAGTTGACGATTTTCATGGCATGGCGCGATCTACGTACATACATATACACATATATATATATATATATATATACATGTACACCCAGGCACACATACATTGATATACAATTTATTTTGAATTCTTTAATTACAATTTAATTTTAAGGGTTTTTTGTTTTGTTTTGCATTTTAAACTATCGAAAAGTTTTGCATTTAATAGAAATAAAAGATACATTCATTTTCCAGTATAAACTATCTACATACTTTTGCATTGAGTGTGAAAAAACATCTAATTCCTTTTCGAAATGATGAACATAAAAAGTGAAAAGAAAAACAGCCTAAGTGATCTACAAGTCAGATGAGAGCGATTGATGAGAGAACGAATAAAACAAATACAAGAAAATAAATACGGGTATACGGATATCTTCCAGCGATTGAATTGATTGATTGAAATGCAAGTTGCAAGAGACAGTGGACACTTCATTTGAATTGAGGCACAGCTCTAAAAAGGATCGTTCACATGCAGCAGGTCAATGAACTAGTTCAACAGAATGCAAATGATTTTGAAGCACGTGCAACTTTCTGCTCAGCAATCTGCATATTTGATTTGAGGAACTATTTTAACCGCTCGAAACAAAAGTATCTAGTTCCAAAAAAGAAGAAAAAACCACAAACTCTGTAAGTAATAATACTATAGCTAAGCAAACCGGTTCGAGTCTGAGTGCCTCTGAATTCGTGAGTCCTTTGAATTGGATCTACAAAAGCCCGAAAGATTCTGTTTTCCAATAAAACTAAAACTCATAAGTTTGGGAAGTTCATCAAGATATCTGGAGAAACAATAGAGGGTAGCTATATGATATAGTTGTCAGATTCTGCCGGTTTTGATACAAAGAAGAAAAAACGATTTTTTTGGACGGGTCTCTTTGAACCCAAGCCAAAACCTTTTATTGGATTCACTGCCTCTAAACCGAAACTCTGCCAAATTTTCACAGGTTTTGCAAACAACAAAAAAACTAATCTACACAAATACTCAGCACAGTGAAACTACCACAAAATAAAAAGAAAAATTTGCCTTATTGGATATTTTTTTTTGTAGAGCAGAAACAAAAAAAGAATATTTCATGCTTAGTTAAACGTGTATAAAAAATGCGAAACAAAAAATAATGAAAATATAATTGCATTTGAACCACTGTGCTGATATTTGAGGAGTCTACGTGTGTGTGTGCGTGTGTAAAAGAGAGCGAGAGAGAGAGAGAGAGAGAGAGAGAGAAATAAAGTAGTGCTATTATATAGCACTACATATTTCATAACATAACTTGATATTATACAACGTGCAACCCCCCAATCAGCAACAATAACATTTATTTTTTTTGATTTAAATCTTTAGCTAAATTGAAATTCATATGCAACTTTTCTTATCAGCAGGGGCTCTACTGACAACACGACGTATGCGTGATGTAACCAAACAAAAAAAAATAAATAAATGTATGTCAAAACCAGCTTACATAGTGCTGCCAGGATCGCTGTAAACCGATAATTCTCTGTAATTTTGGAAATTTAAGTGATAAACTGACAAGCCTCCTCCATTTGAGAACATTCCATGACCATATTATAGGGTATAAGTCATTGGCCAGCGACACCCACAATGTGTACACAAAGCCAAATAGCAGGGTTAGAGGGGTGGGTAACACCCAACCCCCCCCCCCTGTCGCTCTGCCCTTCCCACCATTTTCGGAAAGTTGCAAAGAATCCAATGCAAATTAAATTAGCTGCATCCAATGTGCAAATTGCAAAAACAAACAGAAAAGCAAGCAACAAAAAACAACAAAAAAAAAAAGGAGAAAAATAACACGTTGTCAGCACACCCATAAAGCAATTAACTGACATTAAGCATTGATCATATAAATCACAGCAACACTTCTTATTGTTTCAGCGACAGATACATTTGTATGTATGTATGTGAAGCCAGCAGTGATAAGGCAGGCGGCAGGGGCTGCGGCAGGGGCAGGGGCAGGGGCAGGGGCAGGTGGAGGGGAGGGAGGGCTTCTCAAGTGCCCGGCAACTTAGCTCACTCAAAACGCTGCAGCTGATAGAAACTGATAAGATATTCGTATAAATACGATTACAATGCGATTACGGGCTTGTAATTATAATGACAACATTCACAACAACAACAACAAAGAAACACACACACACACACACACACACACACACACACACACACACACACGCACGCACACACACACACACACTAGAGTCTAAACACATTTACCATGACCTACAATGACAAAAAAAAAAAAAAAAAAAAAAAAAAAAAAAAAAAAAAACAACAAAACCAAATGCATCGCAGTAAACCAGTCTATAAAAAAAAAATCAAATTTAACAAAATTTATATATTTACGTTGTACATTTTATAAAATTTTGTTTTCCTTTTACAATATTTTAATCAGCTTTTATTTTAAATAATTTCAAAAATGTATAAAAATAATTTGAGCTTTAAAAAAGAAAATAGCAAAGCTTATTTCGCCTTTCCAACTGAACTAACATAAAATTTACATTTTTTTAAAAATTTCAAAATTAAATTTATTCGATTGCATTTTTATTTTTCTTCTAACAGTTCTTGTTTAATTTTCAACCGAAGATTGTAGCACAACTTTTTATAGGGAATTCTTAAATGAATTGCAAATTTTGAGATTCAAAATATGTTTGAAAATCACATTCTACTTTTGAAAAGGAAGTAACTAAGTTTTTGAATGGAGGCAACAACTAGAAAGGAAAACTACTTACTGCACACCGAACATTATATACAATAATTATTAAAATAAGCCTTTCGAAAATGATTATTAAATTTGTCAAAATAAATGACCGATTGTTCCTATTTTCAGCTATATGGTATAATAGTCCGATCTAGCTGCGATTTGCATTTGGAAAACTCACTTTTACAGATACCTTTTAAAAAAAGGTTGTTCTTAAAAAACTTTTACATCGATTGTTCCTTTCTATGGCGGCTATAAGGGTATAGGAATATGGTCACATACTTTCAATAAATTTCATTAGAAAATAGTCCTTCATAAAGAACTTTTCGACTGATTGGCCAAGTTTTCCAATTTTCCCTAAGTTTTATCCACAAGAGCTTAAAAGCTAAGAGAAATTTGTCTAAAAAACAGACAGAGGGAAATGGCTATAAAGATTCGGCTCAACTTCTCTATAGGGTCAGAGGTGCCTTCTTCAATGTTTTGCACAAAAACTAGTGATACCCTCTGCAAGGGTATACATGAATATATAGTTCATTGAAATCTCTGCAAAATTATATTCATGTCACTTAAACATGCCACAAAATAGAAATTAACAGCTTCACTTGATTTGAGATTGTAAATATTAAATTATTTAGCGAAATTAAGTTAAACTCACGGCTTTTTCATGCTGCCAATTCGCGGCCAACTGTATAAGAAAAAGGCTAGAAAAACACTTCCTTTCTAAAGCAACTGCAGCAACGTACTGAAGGGCGGCGCACAACCAAGCAGATGGCCCATTTGATCCACTGCTTTACCCGAACAATAAGCCACACGTAAATTCACATCATATTTCATTGTGCAACGCATTTTGTGAATTACATGGAACTTGGAACCTGGAGCCCGGAACCCGGAGCTGGAAACTAAACGATATAATGTTCTCTAATTCTAATTCTAATTCGGATTTTGATCGTCTTTTATTTACAATATAATAATCGAAAAAAATATGAGCTAACTTAAACAATAAACCTGAAGGCGGAACGGCGTCTGGTGGCATATTAACTGAGCGTCTCATTTTGCGTTAAATGCAGAGTATGCGTATGTGTGTTTGTGTGTGTGTGTGTGTGCTTTTATGCATAAATGTGTGTGTGTGGGTGTGTGTGAACGTATGTGATTATGTTCAGGTGAGTATGAGATAGCTGGAGAAACAGCTGACCAGCTGACCAGCTGAAAGAGTAGATGGACTCACCTTGAAACGGGTATCGCGCGTATTAAATGCTGTTGTGGTGAATGTTGTTGCTGCTGTTGCTGCTGCTGCTGCTGCTGTTGTTGTTGTTGTTGTTGCTGCTGGTGTTGATGATGTTGTTGCAACGTGTTGCTGGCAGCAGCCGCCGCAGCAGCAGCTGCTGCGGCAGCTACAGTGTTAGTCAATGTGCTGTTAACTAACAGATTTGTTCGCTGAGCGCTGCCAGAGGCACTGTTACTGCTGCTGCTGCTGCTGCTACTACTGCTGCTGCTGCTGCTGTTGCTGCTACAGCTGCTATTGCTGCTGCTGCTGCCTGCACTGCCTCGGCCATCAGCTGCTGCAAGACAACTTGACCCACTGCGCAGCTCGGTGTGCTGATCAAAGCCCAAACCACTGTCATTGGAATTGTCACAGGGCGGCGGATGCGGTCGCTGTGGTATTCGTTTGCCAGGCACCAATTTTCCCGGCCCCGTCTAAAGTATATTGTAATATCAATCAATTAATTAATGCAATTAAAGAGTCTGCTCGCCTGCTACATACCCTGGCAATGGTGTGCAATTTGCCAGGCAGTCCTTTGCCCGGCTGCCTTTTCGATGGTATCCGAAAACCTTTGCGATGTATCCGCGGACTCATCGTCGAGTTTGTGGACATAGTCATGCGCATACCTAAAATAAAGGATTATAATTAAATTATAAAATTTATATAAAATATTACGTTTATTAAATTGTAACTTTTAATCACATAAAACTACCAAACAGCATGCTGCTTATTTTTTATGGCCTGTAAGGGCTGTAAAAAACCTACTTTTGGGTTTTTATGTTCAATATTTTCGATATAAAGTGAAAGCGTATCATATATCATAAGAATATATATAAAAGTACTTAAAATGCTCATAAAATAATAAGATTGTGAACCTTATATGCTTACAAGGCAGCTATAACATCTTCTTTGAATGTTCTTCATAGTCTAAATGATCCACACACTACAACATATTCTTCCATCCTTGCGAATGGACATTTTTATACACCTGGAAGGACGAATTGTGTTATGTATTGGAGGACTCATCTAAACACCCCCTAAACTATATATATATATAAGTGATCTTATATACACATGGACAATCATACAGCTGCCATAGAGAAAACCGGTTCAAAAGTTGCAGTATAGCAAACTTTATTGTTTCCCAAAGTATCTTCATGAAATGAATGAAAGAATATGTTTTCAAAACATACATGTAAAAGATCAATATCAGGCTACTATAACATAAAGCTGTCATAGGAACAAACCAGTCTGTAAGTGTATATAATCTTCAGTGCGCCGAAGATAGCCTTGCCTTGAAATATTTAATCGATGACCAGAAAACTAAAAAAAAAGGATACTTTTTATCGATCGACTAAAATGGAAAAGATGCAAAATTTAAGGATGGATAATAGACATTATATAGACGAAAACTTCGTCTATTTGGACAAGTTTTTAATAAAGCCCCGATCGTATGACAGATATATTGTATAGATATCCCAATAGTTAAACAGGTTCTCTCTGAGGCTTAGTCCAAAAAAACTAAGAAGAGTTTGCACAGAAGCAGCCAGATTTGTGATCCAATTAAGGAGTATACATATATTATTTTTAATGTATTATAATTTCCTATAGAAGGTTGAAACAATCAGACGTTTACACTGAAAGTTCTATCAAACTTTCGGCAGCATAAAACTGAAATATCTTTTGTAGATACATAGCATATAAAAGTGGAATTCACAAGAATTCGTAGTTTAGCATGTTTTTTTTTTTTCTAAATATTGGAATTTCCAATAAACTTATGGCATCTTTTGTAAATATTTTTGATACGAAGTAAACGTAAAAGTACATTGAACATGCAAACATATGTCATGTTCTCAAGATAAAACCTGTTCAAACCAGAATCTCACAATGATAACGAAATAAATTGAAAAAAAAAAAAATAAGGAAAAAAGTGAAGAAAAAAATCAAAACTGCATCAACAACTTGTGCAACATGCTGCTGCCTGCCTATATATATATATATATATATCGTGCATATGAGTATATAAAAAGATATATCTACATACATCTGTGCATATTTGTTTGCTTGTTTGTTTGGTTATTTGTTTGCATGGACTGCTACATATATTATTAATATAGTATATAAATGGAGAGACCGAATCAAGTGCTTCCATTACAGAAAAAAAAACATAAAAAAACACAATGCAAAAATTGTGCGATCAGTCGACGACTGCTTGCAACTTGCCTGCTGCTGCTGCTGCTGATAATGCAACGTGAACGGGAATGGAAATGGGAACGGAATGAAGAGCGTGAAGACCCAGCTAGACGGCGGTTCATTGAACTTCTCACAGCACAGGGACCCAGGTCGCCTTCATATATATTCTACATACATATATATATATATAAATATACATATATAAATGTTAATCATAGATTTACTGGTACTCGCAGCATAGACGTAGACGTCGCTGTCATTGTTGATGCAATTGTTGCAGTTTAGGCGCTCAATTGAGGCTCAATTTAAGTTTGTGAACAACTGCATCCATCTGCAGTCCAGTCCCATTATCATTGCCCAGTTGCAGTTGATAGTAGCAACAGCAACAGCAACAGCAACAGCAACTGCAACAGAAACAGCAACAACTTCTGGCAGATAGCTCTGCTGATAAGGCCAAGGCGGCTCCTACCCAAGCAGCAAGCAACCCGCGCAAGCTATAAAGCTTTGGATTATAATGTCTACAAATATTCTCCGATTCTCATCCATTGTATTTACATTTATAAATAATTATTTTTCGTATTTGTATTTTTAAACTTTGCCCGCTTATTTGCTGTCTTGCGAGCTTTTGTTTCAAATTAAATTACCTACAAATGGGAACAGATATATTCAGCATCTGAAGCATCACAATGAATATAGCCCAATATGAATATAGCTATATATAGTACGGTAGAATATCAATCAAAAAAGAATTTGTAATAAACTTCAATTACTGTCAATATCACAATTTAGCGAACAAAATGAATCAATTAATTAAAAACAATTAACATTTTAAATTGTAAACATTTTACCTTTTTTTTTTTTTTTTTTAAAAAGGGTTCCAATTCTCTGCCTTTTTTCCCTGAGAATTACAGAAGTATTTTTTAATGGAATTTATTTGAAGTATTCTTCAGACCGTGTCCTAGTCAAAGACGGTGAAGTGGATATTTTTTGCTGGCTACCTGGATTCATTACACCCTGGTAGAGCTTGTTTTAAGGCAAAGAAGGATTCCAACTCCTTTATATATATACATATATATTATTGATACAGAAATGTCCGTCCGTCTGTCTGTTTGTATGCAAACTTTACCAAGCATTTGATTATTCTAGAAAAGTGTTTAAAATTCAATTATTGGCAATAATTGTTGCCAAATTGGTGCTCAGCTATATAAAAATCTTTTTCATAGATTAGCAGGGTGTGCTTCCTACACAGCAAACAAAAATATTTGCTAAATTTAAGTTTAAAGATTCTTAATTTTTGCTGGATTCATTACGATTCATACTTTCCCATTTCAAATCAAGTAAATAAACAGAATTAAATAGGTGAACTATGCTAGTCTTACAAGATTTAAGGGGGGGTTAAATCTAATACGATAATTTTAATATATATTTACTAAAAGTAAAAATCCTGTAATGATTGAATAAAGAAGGAATCTGGGTTAAATTCGGACTATTTTAAATTCGAATCGGAATAGAAACAGAATATAATCACGATTTGATCCCTTTTTTTTTTTTTTTTGCAGGAGAAAATGATGTTCTAAACTTGATTTAAGCCCATTTTCTTACAGTGTATACTGATAGGAAAATAAAGTTCTAAAATATAAAACTGTCGTAGTCTTTATTTACATTCCCAGTCCAGTTTAAAAAAAAATATAAATATTTAGAGACTTTGTGCCTAAATGAAATTTTTTAGAGCGTATTGTTCTTAAAATAAGAACATCTGTTACATTGAACTTTCAGAACTTTCGTTTCATTCAGAATGGCCCTTTTTTTTCTGAGTGTATTCATATTCTTTGCATTAAGCAATTAAGCACTGATTGCTTAAAGATAAGATATAAATATTGTACTTTCCATTTAAAATAGCTAAGCGATGAGTTACTTACAGAAGTAAGAGTAAACTATAAAAGTTTTGCGAAAATTGTTTCTTAATTTTTAATATTTTTGAATGGTTTTTCGAAAAGTTTGTACCATGTCCATGCCTGCACTGTCCAGTTCTAAGAAAACTACCCCTTGAATGAATGATACAGAGAAGGTATACCAGAACAATGCCCTGATATCATGCAGTTTTATGGGTCCGCTCCCAGAGGCAAAAACTTTAATAATTATACAAATATTTGGGCTTGGGAACGCGCCTACCTGTACAAGATACGAGTAGTACGGGATCGTTAAAAGGGGCCGTTGGTTTACCTGTCAGTGACGCGGCATTTTATCTAAGCGCCTTTACGATAAGGCGGCAAACAGCACTGAACCGATCTAAAACTGAACCGAAAACAAGCAATCCAAACTGCACTGAACCGAACCCACCCACCTTTTCACACTCCCAGGCGACAACAAGTCGATTTTATCTGTGATCTCAGGCGGTGGCGGTGGCGATCTTCGCCGGGGCGATAAGATTTTCGGAGATTTCTGTTCTCTGTTTGCCTTTTATATAATTCGCTTGCCTTCAATTGGCTTACAAAAAAGCAATTTGACTCAATTTTCAGCGCTTTGTATTAAGTTAAGTAATTGGATTGATGTTTAATCTTTTAATTTCTTTATAGACGTCTGATATTAAACACAAGGCAATCAAGTAAGAATACACTACAAACTGAGAGTCACTAGACTAGACTAGGCGATGCCCTCTAGCTGCAAGTAAAAGTTACCGATTCTCTTCAAATTTTCTATATACTTTATACTATAAATATAAAATTTGACGGGATAATACAGAAGATTCAAAGGAAAGGGGGATCTATACGATATTTGAATAATGCGGAGTTGTACGATCTATTAATAAATGATGCTGCTAGTTTTGATTTCTAGACTATCAGAGCCGTTCAACAGGCGTCGTCTG
The DNA here is from genome assembly GCA_018150835.1 of Drosophila repletoides. Lineage (NCBI taxonomy): Eukaryota > Metazoa > Arthropoda > Insecta > Diptera > Drosophilidae > Drosophila > Drosophila repletoides. Next base: position 3,509,395 of record JAECWQ010000225.1, on the reverse strand, counting down.
AAGTTTTTTGGTCTTAATCTTATCGCACCGGCTGAACTTGGCAACTGGCGAAAAAAAATAATAATAAATGAAATTCGAACTGGAGCATAGACGGCGAGTAATTGAATCATTTATTATTATGAGAGGTGTGTGTACACCTTTGACGTTCAAATTCAAGTCAGCCCACATACTCATCGATGGGCCGCCAGCCGTTTATTATATCAGAATCGGTATCGGTATCGGTATCGGTATCAGAATCTGTTCTGTTTAACTTAAACTGCTGCCAAGTTCAGAAGAAAACCTAAGTTCGGTTCTTCAGGACTTCAGGACGCATTTCAAAAACATTTTAGATTCTAGATATGACCAATACATAGCGTCAAAGAACGACTCGCAGCTTTTAACCGGGTAGAAAGATTTGGGTTGGGTTCTCAGAAAGATTTTACTAACCCAAAGATTGATTTTTGGTTTAATGAATTTTAAAGCTGAACCCGAACAAAAACAAGATTTTTGAATATATACACAAATTTATAATTACGATATGTTAAGGTTTGAAAAGAGCATTTACAGCGCAGATCGAACATTATAATGTTTGAACCAAAAACGCTGGATCGATTGGCTCTGAACCTGTGCTACGCAATGGCCAAAATAATTCTTTGTAGCCTTTTTGTTTTACATTTTAAATTAAATTATCGGGATTAAACTATAGTGAGAATTCGAGTTTTGAATCGGTTTGAAACATTTTTCGGTAAATTCCGATTCGAAGAACTTAATAGGCTCCAGTTGAAATTGTTCTGTGCGGTTCAGTTTAGGACCGGTTTACAGCGTTTATTAAACTGATTTCAAATATATTTCAATGCGGAAAAGCCAGATTTCAGAAGCTTCTTAGACTCGTTTATTTAACTGATTTGAAAAATGTTTCAATGCGATAAGACCCGATTCGAGTAATCCAATAGACTCCAGTTGAAACGGTTCGGTGAGGGCCAGTTTTGGACCGATTAACAGACTTTATTTAGCTGATTTAAAAAATGTTTCAATGCGATTTGAGAAACTTAATAGACTATAGTTGAAACGCTTCTGTGAGGGTCACTTTTGGACCGGTTTACATCGTTTATTTAATGCTTCAATACGGTATGACCCTACAGACTCCAGTTGAAACGGTTCATTTTAAGACCGGTTTACAGCGTTTATTTAAATATGTGTGGGTATCAGTTTATAAGTAAATACAGCGCCTGCTCTTTCGGCTCGCTGTCTCCACTTTCTTCTGCATTATATTGAATTCTTCTTTAACTCGTATAAACTTAAATATTTAAATGCAACTTTCTTTAGGGTCTTTTTTGAAGCTTACCAAAATTGCTTTTGTAATGATGTTGGTATGCATTTGTGTTTGAATTGTTGTTGTTGTTGTTGTTATTATTATTATTATTATGATGACTGTAGTGATAATGGCCGTTGTTGTTGTTGTTGTTGTTGTGACCGTTGCTGCTGTTGTTGTTATTATTATTATTATTGTTGTTGTTGTTGTTGTTGTTGATCTTGCCAACACTGCCATTTCCATTGCCGCCGTGATGATGGCTAAGATTATGCATTTTGGATGGAATACGATAGCCAGACTCGTAATATTTATACTGATTGTAAGTAAAGCGCATTTTGTGGCCGTATTTTCTTTTTTTCTTATTTAAATTTTCTCTATATATATATATATTTTTTTTTCGAAGTTTTGTTTCTTTGCTTGTCCTTTTATTTTTTAATTTGTTTATAAACTATGTGAGGCATTGAGTTTTGTATTTGTGTTCAAATTCAGGACGTTTCAGGACGTGCTCTTAAAATATCTATTTCTATGTATGTATGTATATATGTATATGTATATGTATATGTATGTATATTTTTTGGTTGATAGAAATTGGCACTTTTTCAATATATATTTAAATTGTTTAATTGAACTAATTATTTGTTGTTATTTTTTTTTGGCATTTTAATCAATTTTGAATTTGTACATTTTTTTTGTTTTTGTTTTTGTTTCTTTGTTTTTCTTTAGTTGCTGCTCATAATAAATACATGCTTTTCTTGCAGTGTGTTTCTTGTTGTTGTTGTGTTGTTGTTGCAGTTGTGTTTTTGTTTTTTTTACCAGCTGCGAAAGAAAAACGAAAATTAAAAACCACTTCTTTTTTATAGTACACCAAACGCGCACAAAACGCTAATAAAACGCGCGCGAGTCGCATGGAGAATTAACATTTTTAGCTCGTTTGTTTTGTTTTTTATATTCGCATTTTTTATTTATTTATTTTTTTTTTTTTGTTGTGTTTTATGTACCGCGGCGAAACCGAACACAACAAATAAAACGAAACTATGTAAGGCAAAAACAAAAAAAAAAAAAAGCACAGCGAGAAGAAGAAAAAGAAAAACGAAAACAACTTTAAAAATCTTTTAATTTTTTTTCGATGTCCCTAAAAAGTTTCAAAGTCTCTGTAATAGCTCGTAATAATGATGATAATGATCCGCCTCGTTGTAAATGATCCTTTTACTCGGGCTGCCTGTTTTGTGGAACACGTTTCAGAGCGGGCTACCTTGAGATTTTTGATTTCGACTTCTTCCTTATTTTACAGTTATATGCGCACATATGAAGGAAATATCTAGAACTGGTTAAATTTGCCCTTTTACTTTTCCCTTTTAAGACCAGGAAACAAAAATGCTACAAAAAACTAGTAAGAAAAAACGTTTTTTTGAAAGGCAGCTAAACGATAGAGTAAAAAAATGTAAGTTTCATTAAGACCGAGACTGCCGTCTTTATACTAAATTTCATTCACCTATTTCCAAACCTAAGATACAGATATAGAAATAGACGTCGCATCATCCTGATGAATATACTTTCCGGAGTTGCCTCCTTTAAAAAGTACAGTCTGCAAGAGTGAGTCTAGTTAAGAGTTTTTTTTTTTTTTCGGAAATACTGAATTTATATATATTTTATGAATTCTTCTATGTAACTAAGGAATCCAAAAATGCTAGAACAGATAATTCTTAGTTTGATTAAATGCTAATTGAAGTTGTACGAGTATTTGTTAGCTATCAGTATTTCTAATAAAGTTATCTTTTACAATTGTGGCATGTTCATTGAAAAAATTATATTCGATTTTTTTTATTGACCTACATTGGCCTAAATTCTACGTCTACCAGAAAATTATTTGAATCGAAGAATGCGCCTATCGCCTATCAAAATTTTCATTTGTACGTATTTATATGACTGACTTATCTGGTATTGAGCGAGTAGATCCATAGATTTAAATGGACAATTATTAGAATAGAGTATTTCTGAAATAATTTAAAATTCTCTTTTAATAGACATATTCCAGTTATTGTGTGAATTTATTTTAAAAACCCTTTAACAAAAAAATAATATTCTGATAATCTGGATTGATTCCTATTCCGCTGATATACGTAAAATAAAATACTAAATATTTTATTTCTTTTTTGTACAGATCGTACAATATTATGTGAATTAATTTTGAAAACTTTCTTTCAAAAAACTTTTTGTGTTCGAAACACGCACCGCGAACCTAGACGCACAGTGAACGTGCGACCCGTGACTGGGAACTGGTCCCTTGACTGTGACTGTGACTACTCCACGCTCTGGCGCTGGCAGCGATAAGATAAAGCCGCTTAACCGCAGCCCCGCCGATCGCCAGTTTCGTTTGCGTGCGTTTTTCTTTTCTTTTTTGGAGCTTTATGCTTTTTTTTTGCTTTTCCCTCTGAATAGAACTGAATTTTCTCGCATAATTTTCCGGATGCAAGCGATTTTAGTTGCTAAAAAATTGGACGAACGATAAACCCAGTAGGCACGATCAAGACCCGATCCGAACTACAACGATAACGTGCCTCTGCTGATAATAATAATAGTTATATTTAATATTTAAGGCACACACACGACGATCAGTAAAAAAAAAAATAATAAAAGTAATTGGTAATAATTTGAAGCAAAGCGCGCGCAAAAAAAAAATGTTAATTTTTTGTTTTTGACGTTCCGAGACCGCCGCAGCGCGAAATACCCACACACACCAGCTCGAGCAACGGTGTTGCGATCACTTACGCTGAGATCGATGAACTAAAATCCTAAAGAACGACAGCCGTAATGATGCCTGGGCCTGGGCTCGGTATTTTGAGCATCGGTCACACAGAGAGCGAGAACGAGAGCAACAAGTGTGAGAGAGTAACAGCGGCAGCAGCAGCGGCAGCAGCAACAACAAGTGTACGCGTGGCCATTCGTGTCTGACACGACAATTGCCGACGACACATAGCATCGCATCGTCTCGACTCGCGACAATGACGACAACGGGTTTAATTGATTTCAATGTATTTGTAAGCAGTGCGAGCGCGCGCGCGCCCCTCGTCTATGCGACGGTCACACTGATTCTGATTGCAAGCGCAAATTGATAAAAAGCAAAATATAAAGAGAGACTGGGGGTGGGAGGCAAATGGCAATTGAGACCAATAATAACAATAAAGAGAGACGGAGAGAAAAAGAGAAAAAGAGAGAGAGAGAGAGAGCTCCAATGGCTGCCCCTGCTTTTGCTGTTAATTAACAGCTTTTGCATAAGCTCAACGCACATTCGTTAAACACGCAATTTTCGGACAATTGCAAACCTCCCCCCAACAGCGCAACAATAATCAAACTCTATTTAACATATTCAAACTGAATATGTTAGGAACGTAACGTAACATTCAGACGATCACCACTGTTTTTTCGATTACATATTATTATATTCTGTGGAACTAAATGAAATAGGAAGCAACGCTGCGTTTAACTATGAAAATTATAATAATACCTTAATTGAAAATTTGGTTTAACAGTCAAGCTGCTCTATAACAAACTTAAGGGAAATGGCAGTAATTAATTGTGGAGAAAAACTGTTCTCGGCGCGCCGAAGATTACATACATTTGCTGACTAGAATAAGTATTTAAATTGTTGTTAAATTTATTAATTTTGACTGATCGAGCACCACCGGCAGATATCTTTCAGAGCAAGATGTTTTCTACACAATTTTGAACCCATTGTTCCTATGTGAAGGAGGTGCCTCCTTTAACGCACATTTACACACTCTGTGGCAATATTAAAATACCCTCTGCAAGAGTATAAAAAAAGTATTTCCAGTCTGTTGTGTTTTGTTATAATGACGATATTTCATTATAGAGTATTTCGACTGTAAGCATAAAGAGAGACCTTTGGTTCGAACACGCTTCACGCCTCTGAGCAGCACGACTGAGAGACAACACTAAAAAGAAAAAAAAAAATCAACGTCGAAATTGTTAACAGTAACACACAACAACAGTTATGGTGTTAAATTCTTATTGGCCAGTTCGTTGCCAGCACCGTGGCTTGGCTCAAGAAATGCCCCAAAAAATGTTTACGATCATTAAAAGAACGAACTTTCGCTCCGCACATTTTCTCTACATTTTCGGAGCCCACTGTGCACGTTGGGCACAAATGATAAAAGCAAACAACAGCAGGAGGAGGAAAATAGCGCGTAACTAAATAAATACAACATATGTAAATTGCAGGCACCCATTGTTACTCGACGGACAGACAAATCGACAGACAGGCAGCAGCAGCAGCAGCAGCAGCCTCAAACGCCCAAAAGCGCACCTCAATCATTATCACAATCAACGTACGTTGTCGCCAAGGGCGTAGCCATGATTTTACAAATAAAGGGGGACGGAGCGAAGGGCTAACTTTAAAGAATAGAAAATGTTTTCGGTTATTGGAATTATTTTTGGTAAATTTTTAGAAGTTTTATTATGTATTATATAAAAAATATTTTCAACATGATAACTTCTAGGTTTGTTTTTAGAAGAATAAAAATTCTTAAACATTTTTAAAAACAATAATTTGGTAACCGCTCCAACCCCTGGCTGCGCCCCTTGTTTGTCACCGTCGCCGCTGTTGTCGTTATTATCTTGATTATAGTTTTTCGGGGGCTACCATTAAAGCTGAACGATCAGGCAACCACAATGTAGGCCCAGAAAAACGCCAACTGCGACTGCGCCGTCAACGTCAACGTCAACGTCGTCGTCGACGTCCAAGTCAACGTTAGCATTGAAGACTGAAGAGCTTTGCGGCGCGTGTGCGTCTCTTAAATAATACCCGTAAAATGGTGAAGGTAAAATGAAAATATAGCTCATACGCAGCGTTGACGTACGTTGAGAGTACGATGACTACGCCCATTTTATCATTAAATTATTAGCATTAAGTACGAAGAACACAGTAAGAAATGGGTATTTATTTTTTTCTTCTGGGTTGTTATTGCGCTCTAGTTTGGCTTTCCTTCTTTCTTAAATATACTCTACTTAAAAGGGTATATTCAGTTTGTGCAAAGATATGTACCACACAGAGAAGAATGCCTCAGATCAGCAGCAAAACGCGAATTATTAATAAACATGCTTCAATGCAGATTGGTTCTTTTTGCAGATGAAGTTTTACTTCAATTTAATATACTTTAAAAAATGGCTCATTAAACCTGCAAGTTTAGGAATCTTCTTATTGCCCTTTCAAACTGAGAAAGACAAACTAATACAGTACAGCCTTGAATACAGAGTGTCTTCTGGTCGATCATTTCAATAGTTTAAGCAGCGCGTCTGCTGTAATTGAGTTGCTTTAAATCAGGAGTGAAAGCGTAATTTTGTCGCATTCCCAATGATTTTCATTAACACTAATTTTCTTGCAGTTACATAAATACCTTTTAAAGCCAAACCGAAATAAACTGTTTCGTTAACTATTGGAACGAAACGGTTTACAAACCAGTAATAGAAACTTTGTTATTGTTTCTTTACCAAAAAATATGGCTTGTTTAATCAATATCTATAATATATATGTTTAAATATATAATAATTTCTATTGAAATTATTGGTCTGTCCTTTGACAGTCAAACAGAGAGAGAGAGTCTTAAATATTAGTATTATCTATACAAAAAAAATCAGTTGAATTGTTCAAATTTCTTTAAAAAACATAATAGTTCAAGCCATGAAAGCTATAAACATTTAACAGTGGGGTAAAGTATGGGTTTGATTACTAAAATAAAATATCAGAAAAAGTTAAAAACTTTTGAATGGTGGTTTAAATGGTTTGTAACAATGGTAAAAAAAATAATAATAGATAAACGCAATTAAGCGGTCTAAGTTGACGTCACAAAGACACCTGTTTCGACGAAAGAAAAGAAAAGAACTAAGGGAAGAACCCAATGCGTAATCTGGGTAAAGATACAAACACATGAGATACAAATTGCGCAAAACTACTACTTTCTTCTGTAGAGATCGATCTATAAAATAACTATTATATCTATAATTATTTTTATGCTTAAGAATGCTGGCTAAAATATTAGCAACGTTTCTTAAAAGGTCCTCTAAAAAGGGTAATATAATATAATATTTAAGTAATGCCTTGAATGAGGCATCTTTATCTCTGGACGATGGGGCTAGTCAGTATAGCTATGTCCGTCTGTCTGTCGCTCTGTTTCTAAGCAAACTAATCTATCTGATGAGCTAGACGTTTCCCTATTTCATTTTTTTTTGCTTAGATTAGAACATTTAGTGGAAAGGGTAATTTTAACTACTTTCTGTATACAATCTTTCAATAGATAAAAAGGTATACAAAATAATTAATTAATAATTAAATTTGATTCTCTGAAGTAACAAAAGAATTATATCTCGATGCCTATATACAAATTGATACAATTATTATTGAAGTAAATTGCAGGTTTTTAATAGGTAAATCGATAGATAGATAGAAGCTGATGTGATTAACCTATTCAACTCTCCCTTGCTTGGATTTTAGGTATCTGATTGTGTCTCTTGCTCTCTGGCTTGTTGCTTTTAGGCCTGTCCTGTAATATGGAAAAATTCCAAAACAAATGAAACATCGTATAAATAATTATAGACGCCAATTTTCTTGGGGGTCAACTCTGTTTATTGTTGTTGCCTGTTTTTGTTGGTTGCAGTTGCAGTCAACAAAAGTACAATAAACCGTGTTAATAAGTACAGGTTTTAACCTTGAACCCAGCTCAGATTTTTGCTGTTTTAGTTTATACTTTTGTTCTTGTTGCTGTTGTTGCTGTTGCTGCTGCTGCTGTGTTTGTCGTTTATTGTTTTTGTTGTTGTTGTTGCTGTTGTTGTTGTTGATTTTGTTGCTGCTGCTTTTTGCCAGGTCGCCACACATTAGCACAAGTAGGGTATAATATAATACATTCATGGGTGAATACAACAATACCAACACACCAACAACACCAACACCAACAACAACAACAACAACAACAACAACAAAAGCAATAACAATAACTGCAACTTAAAGAACACGAAAATGCGACAACAACTGTAATCATCATGGATGATCATCTGTCACAAAAAATGTTATAAATTATACATACGAGATTTAGGTACTGAACAGGGGAACCCAAAGAGGGGATATATAATGCTTACTGGAGGATCATAGAGTGTAGAGTATTGCGATGACTGAGCTGATTACAGCGAATGTGAGCTTGAAATAACTTTAAGCAGTTTTATATTAATTAATTAACGCAGCAGACCCCAGCTTCAACTTGACAATAATTGCCTATTTTTTGTCAGTTTCTCGCCTAGACACAATTAGTATGCGCTACCAAATTGGCATAGTATCTAACTATACCCTTACAGAGGGTATTATAATTCTGTCACCAAATGTGCGAAGCATTGCGTGATCAGTGAATAAGCAATGTCCACCTGTCTGCCAGTCCGTCTGCCTGCCTTAGATAGGTGCCTTCATTTTGTTGAACGCACAACACAATGTCGGAACGGGACGGATCGGACAACTATATCTTGTAGATCTTATAGAAAGGAACAGATTGAAGCTAAAAATAAGGCTGTAAGAGTATATTAGAGTAGTAGTTAAAATACATTTCAATTTGTAAAGGCTTAATCCTTTTTTATATACACTTTTCAAGGGTATTTAATCTTCGGTGCGTCACAAACAAATTCCCTTACAATATATAACATGTCTGCAAATATATTTAACAGACAGCGGACACAAGGAGACATTTTCGTTTAGCATTCATAATCACAATTCGTTCCAGATATGGATTGTATCTTAAAATTGACTAATCAATTAATATTAACTAGTAAATCGATTGCAAGGATTAATTATATAAATAAAATAAAGTAAGCGATTATCTTTCTTTATCACACGCTTGGGAACTGTATTAGCTTAATCAACTTATCATAGAACAACAAATGGAGATCATAAGGAGCTTAACTCTATTCCGAAGAGAGAGAGGGAGAGAGAGTATGGAAATCTGGGAAATCTAGAAATGTAATATAGAGCTTTAGAACCCGTTAAAACCGGTACAGAGTGCTTAATTGACCCGACCCCGCAGCAGCAGCAGCAGCAGCAGCAGCGCAGCTCACATCGCAGCCAGGCACAGAAACTGAGCGACCCTATTTTCGTTTAAATGCCGAAATATTTTGATAGGTACTACGTACAACAAGTTTAAAATCTTAATAATGTTAAATAGATAATCACGATTTCGTACGATTTATTTCAAATTTCGATTAACGCACACATTTTGGGACTTATACGAGAAAGAAATCACACTCATTTCTACATGTTCCATGGCTGGTTCGAAAATGAAACGACGACGCGCTAATATCAAATATAAACATTAAATTTGAATGAATACCAAAAAGATTCGATTCGAACGGCGAGCAAAAAGAATTTTCAACAATTTTGTGCACTTTGGTGTCACACTGAAGAATACACAAAACTTAATTGCTTGACTACTAAAATACCCTCTATATTGACAAGGCTAAAGTAAAGCCTATATAAGTATATATATGCACATAAAAAAAAAAAGAAAATCAATAAAGACCTCATTGTCTGTTAGTAAAACTTTCCCACATTTCTTTTTAAGTATAAATATGTTATTAGAATCGATTTTTATCGCTGGAAAACTGTGGCAAGTTAAAGTCTTTCACACTGCGAGACAGAAATATCTAGTAAAATTTAAATATTCTCATCAGATAAGCTACACGAAACTGTTTTCTGTTGAAATATTCTCATAGTTACAGGATATAATAAAATGAAGGAAGAAAATGTGCCATTAAAAACTGAAATACATTTGATGAATGTAAATATTTTTGTTTGAGCAACGACAACAAATTCAGAATGTAAAAAAAAGAAACATTTTATTTTAGATACATATTCGTTAACATGTATTTATTTTGTTGTTATTGAAAACGTTTTCCAGACGTTTTGCGTTCATTTTTTTCTTTTCTTTTTTTTTCTTGGCATTTTACGATTAATTGTTGGTAATAAAACGCCAAAACAAATCACTCGTACGATAGGCAATTTTGGTAACAAAAGTAACGACTTCAAAGCGCTTGGTCAAAGCAACAAAAATGTTTTATTAATTTGCTTAAATTTGTTGTAATTGCTTTTGCTTTGCTGTTGCTGCTGCTGCTGCTGTGTGATATAATTATAGCCATTGTAGCGTTACCTAGTAGCAAAATTAGTAAAAAAAAAAAACTAAAAATAAAGTAAGATTGCCCGACTAGTTGGATACTCTATATAGACCATTATAAAATGCTGTATGTAAGCAGTGCATTTCGTTAATTTCCGTTCTAGTTCATTTTTTGATGGTTTTTTTATTTTATTGGGAATTTTAGTGCGTTCTTCAGCCTGTCACACATACTTTGGCGCACAGCATACCCAATAGTAATCAGTAAAGAGTATACAAAAGAACTAAAAAAAATTATAATCAAACAGAGGTAAAAACATCGCCGCACTCAATTAAAACTATACAGGAAGAGCTGTTTTCAGTGCGCCGAATATTATATACGCTTCCACACTGAAAAGGGTATTCAAAAATTGTATGACAGCTATATGATATAGTAGCCCGATCTTCATCATCATTAGCTCAAACGTCTATATCTTTCATTTCATCAGGATATCTTGAGAAGCAAAAATGTTTTTATACACAAACATTTGAAGCCGATTATTCCTTTCTATGGCAGCTATAAGATATAGTTGTTCAATCTAGCCGGCTCAGACATGTCTCAAGAAGACTCCACATCAAATCAATTAAATCTACACTTTATCTTCAATGACAAAGTTATAATACCTTCTGTAGGGGTATAAAAACAGAAGCAAAAACAGCGTCGCACACAATACAAAAAAAAAAAAAAAAAGAAAAAAATCACGCATACGACGTGGAACGATTGCCGCCGATCCCAGCCGGTCAGCTGTCAGACGCATGTACAGACAGACGCTGGCACTAACATGATGATAACAGTGCCAGCGATCTCGGCGACAGCAGAGAGCGCTGCTAGCAGTAAAACAGTTGCACTGTAATTGAATAGCCGCGCACGCGCTCTTCGCTGTTAAGCCTCGAGGCTACACACTGTTAAATGAGAACTAACGCAATCGGCAGTTATGTTAAGTTAGCTTCAAACTGTTTTTATTTGCGGCAATTATTTCAATTAACTTGTATTACAACATCAGCGATTGGATTTCTATGTACAAAATTAATGCGTCTTCTGCTATTTTTTTGTACAAAACAATTATTCAAAAAAATATTCAATATTTATAAAAAGTATTTTTTAAACGATTTGGCTGTACGAAAGAAATTAACCTGGGTTATCACGATGGTTTGCTTTAAATAGTATCCAAATCTATCAAATATCGCAATCCCAATCTTTCAATTAAGCATAAAAGTTTTTGGAGATATTCCGATTTTTAATTGGGTTACTCCTTAGGTTAACCCGGAATATAAAACAAAAATATTATATTTTAATTGTTAGATTAATCTATTGATTTGATTTAAATATTGATTTAAAAATACTTTTACCAAAAAGACAGAATTTCGAATTTTAGCTATAAATAACGTACTCTCGAACTGCTCATATATTCAAGTTGAGTTTCGACTGAAGCGTTTTTTCACTTGTTTTTCGGTTCTATTGAAGATTTCACATGTGATTTATCTGAGCCTTAACCCCATAAAAGGTACACTAACAACGTCAGCGATAATTGTACTTTACCCCTAACAGGCAAATACTGCTGAATGATCTAATGATGGAGCGGAGAGAAGGGTTTAAAATGATTGTAAGCTGTGATAAGTTTACTAAAGAAACAAAATACTAGTAAGGAAAGGTTATCTTCGGCGCACCGAATATTACATACCCTTGCAGGGCTATATGATATAATAATTCGATCTTAATGATATACTGTGTACGTTTAGAAATCACAGTTTTAGATATAACTTGTAGATTTTATCAAGATACAAGAAAAACTCAAACTTAGAACAACGTTTGAACTGATTGTTCATATGGGAGCTATTTGATGTAGTGATCTGTCCGGTCTTCATATTCATTCACCAAGCTCAAAAACGGCGAGTCTAGTTTGGACAGACGGACATGGCTATATCAATTAGTCTCGTCGTCCTGATCAATAATATATATACTCTATAGGGTCGGAGATGGCTCCTTCAATGCATTATACATTTCATAAATCATAAAAGGGTACAAAAGTTAGGTCTGGTGGACAATAGAAGTACCCTACGTAAAACGATATTTAGAAAGTAAGTTAAAAATGATAAAGTTTTCAGGAATTGAATTTAATATCCGAATAAAAAATAAGCTTAAATATGATCGTTTTTTTACACAATTTTCTGAAGAAAACTTCTTGGTATCCATTGATGCGTTACAAACGTTATGTTAAAATTATAATATGACCTTGGGTAAGTGTATAAATAAGATATAAAATAAACATACACCAACATATACTCGTACATAGACACACATATGTATGTATGTATCTGTGGATGCGATTATGTTGTTCAGGCGAGTGAGTAGAGCAATTATGATTACGGCTGGGTTTACTTCCGGACTATCTCCACACGCGCGCTTTTGTCGTCATTTAAATCACGTGGCCAAGGGGGATAACAAAAACAATACTCGTATACGCTATACTCTATACTCTATGCTCTATACTCTATACAGTAACACACCCCTAACACATTCCTTATTATTATTTTGATATTTTTAGTGAGATTTTTAGAAACGGCAAAGCAAAACAAACTCGCAAAGCAGTGCGCGCTGATAAGCGTGAACTTGATCAAAATAGTTGAAAAGAGCGATCTTAAGGTTGCTAATATAGATAAGAAATTAGTATTAAAATAGAATGAAAATGCCGACTTAAATGTAAAACTCTATTATTTCGTAATATAAATAGAAATAAAAATATACACATTTTGTGTGGCCCCAAATATTCATCTTTAATTTTTGAATGGTTCTATTTAAATGAAAAACTAGATAGTATTTATTATATTTTTATTGAAAAATAGTTCGATTTGTTTTTAAACTGAAAAATGGAATTTTTTTCATTTAATTTTCCAATCTAGACTAGTTTATATGGAACTTAATTTGAATTTCAAAGTATTCCCCACAAAGTTAATATATTGGAATTATTAAGCGTCACTAGACAACTTTATTATAATATAGTATATAGTATAGACATGAGATTATCAGATTTAATTCCATAGAATATATGATATGATCTCACAGATATGTAGATAGGGAAACTATTCAAGAGTATACATATGTTGGTGGATTTGATTTAGATAATGCTTTAAGCTTCTCCATTTAAGAAGAGTTTTAGAAGGATTGTTCAAAGTAATTTATCTGTAAAATACTTTGAGCATTTTGATACCCTTGCCATGTTCGAGCTTGTCTGTCTGACCGTCTGTTGCTATGCAAACTCAGTTATTAGGATCGCTTATATCGGAACCGGCCAAAACAGTCAGTCCAAATCAGTCAAAAATTGGTTTCTTTTGTTCAAAATAGATGTAAAACTGAAGTTTCTAAAGGCATAGCAAATATCATTGATAGTGATTTTTCTACTAAATTATATTGCCTCCATAGTAGGAACCCTGTTTTTTCTGTTTTTTAAGATATTTTTATAAAAATTACAAGGTTAGATGTAAAAAAGAGTTTTCCAAAAAACCCAAGAAAAATGACCCATGGGAACAGCCGAAGTTAAGGTTTTCTTTCCAGTTTCTAGTTATTCTGGAAATAATTTATGGGCTGATATTGATTGAAATATATCAGAAAAAGGTACACTAAACATTCTGTAGTTCTTATCATTCGGAAAATAGTAGATATTACTGGGGAAATGGGGCAAAAATGCATAAGACGTATGATTAAAGAGTATCGAAAACGAGGCATTCTATGAAACGGGCGGTTAGCCACACACAGTTAATGAAACCCCGAATGAAACTTTACCGGTTTAAACTACTTTGGCCACACGAATTTTTGGAATTTGTTGTAGTTGTAGTTTGTGGGTTTTTTTTTTTTTTTTTTTTTTTTTTTTTTTTTTATAAATAATTTACTTTTATCAATTCATGTATGTAGTATGAACGCGAGATTATTATGCTGCCTGCCTTGAGTCACAAAAATGTCATATTTGTATAAGTGTGTCGACGTATCGGTGTCTGTGTCGATGTCGGTGTTGGTGTTGGTGTTGGTGTCGGTGTGTTAGTGTTGGTGTTGGTGTTGGTGTTGGTGTTGGTGTCGGTGTCGCTGAGTAAATATTTTTTCATTGGCATTGGACCGACACGTGTAACATTTGGCGTACGCCGAACTTGTAATAACTATGACGACAACAAAAGAGAAATAATAATAGTACTAATACTACTATAATACACATAATAATAATAACAATAATAATAACAATAGCAACAAGTGCAAGCAAATATGTATACAAAGTTATCAGTAAATCGCACCAATTTCCCTCTCTCCCTCTCTGTCCCACTGTGCGTTTGCCCAGACACTATTCATTTGGATCATCTTTCTCTCTCCGTTTCTCTCTATTATCTCTCAGGATTATGAAATTCTTCATGAGAATAAAACTTTGGCGACAGCTTTCTCGCATGTATTTCTTTTCGGAACCCCTAGCAATCATTTTTTAAACGCTTTAATGCGTGTATCTTTCAATCGATTTGTTTTCGACAAAAAAAAAAAACCAGTTTTCTGCTTATCATTTGGGCGCAGTCTATTTTTTTATAGATAGGTTTTACATAATTTAATCAGACCTGTTACTTTCTGTTGTACTTTACTACTCCCAAAATGGTTTAAATAAAATATATACAAAGCTGTTTATTCATGCATATCGCAAAAGCAAATAAAATCCTGCACGCCTATTCGGAATATCCCCTAAAGCTTAGTAAGGAAAAGCTATCCTTGAGTCTCCAAAGTTTACGTACCTTTGTACCCTGGAATAACTATGCTTGTTTTTAGTTATATGATACAGTAGTTCGATCTGAATACTGATTGTTTTGTGTATAGGAAAAAGACTCTTTTATCTCACTTAAAAGTATCATTCAAATATGGTAAGAAATAAAAGCTTTTCATACAATTTTTATAAGCGATTGTTCCTATAACAGCTGTATAAGATATGGTGGTCCGAACTTAGTCATTATTAGCTTGCACTTTAATTTCTTTCAACGAGTTATCTGACAAAACAAAACAGTTTTCCCTATAACAAGTTTTGAGCTGACTGCTCATATTGCAGCTAAATGATATAGTTGTTCGATCCGCTCGGCTCCTATTTATATGCTGTATGTAATATGACAAATCTGATTTACCTAACTCAAAAGCTGGACGAGTAGTTTGCATAGTTACAGTGAGACGGAAGTCAGCATTAATATATATACCCAACTTTTTTTTTACACGGTAGATACGTTCCTCAGGAATCCGTGTAAAAAAGAGGCGTTTCCTATAGTAAAATGGGGGTTACGTTCCATGCGATTTGAAAACCGTGTACGATGAAATAAAGAACTATATTTACTTCGAAAAACCGTGTAAAAAATGTAGAAAACTATAAAATTTCAGATATGCATACAAATAGTATGTTCATATGGGATTTTATTGAGCATTAAAACTTAAAATACATAATTTATACTGGTGAAAAGTTGGTAGACCAAGCAAAAAAAAAAAAAACAAAAGAAATTTGTTAATCCAGAATTAAGAACAGAAAAATTAGAATAGAAATAATGAAAAAATATTTACATAGCTACATAATTATTCGTCGCTACTTGATAACAAGACCAAGACGATCTGGACTAAAGTCGGGTATCATCACTGGAGATATCCATCAAATTATCCAATGGTGAGTTTCGTCCGGTAATAGAGTTTTGAACTGTCGTACTACTTTCCGAAAGGTCTTGCGCCGTCGACTTTTTTATTCAAAAATCTTTTATAGAAAGTTGAACTTTTGGTTTTTTAAGTTCTTTATACCCAGCAATACAATTATTAATATCTCGTTCGAATTTCAGGGCACGTTCCATATTTGGATCATTTTTTAAGAAATGATTCACCATACTGTTACCAAATGTTAGAAATTTTTTCAACCGTGTAACTTCAAATCCGTGTATAAAGAGAGTTGGGTGTATATCAATTTCTGATAGATCAATTGTGATGAGACTTCGTCTTATATATTGATGTATCTCTATATAAATAAAAACCACTAGACAGCTTAAATCGATTATATTTCTAAAAGGGTTTTGGCCTTAAAAAAATGAACCGCTAAACAAATAATTAATAAACCGGGCAATATTATTAAGTTCAACGGTTTAGGGACTAAATTACAAGAAAGGGCGTGGTATAGCGTGTTGTTCCATGCTAAACTAAAGATAATACATCTATTTAGTAGCGCTAAAAAGCAAGAAAAAAAAAAAAATAATAAAAAAAGGAGAAAAAAATCTAATATTAAATTATATACTCGTGTATAACAATACAATGTATGTTTTTTGTTATTGTTTTTTCTTTCGTTCGTGAACTTCGTTCGTATTTCGCGATTTGTTGTGAAATTCACTAGACGATAAATGGCAAATAGCCGCAGACGAGACAAACCTCAAGTGAAAAAAGTGCGAGTGTGTAGGTATACACACACACACATTTATACATATGTAAATATATTTGGTCTGTATCTGTATCTGTGTGTTGTATCTGTATCTTTATGAGCTGGGCGTGAGCTGTGCCAGTTGGCCTACGATGACTAGCAGCGAATTGATAAGATTTTTGTTTACTTTTTTTTTTTTTGCAGCAGCAGCAGCAGCAGCAGCACCAGCAGCGGCAGCACCAGAGAAGAATGAGCAAAGTTTTTACTTGTCCGTAGTACGTCTCTTCATCACGAAACAAACGTGTGATGAGATACGATTGGGTTTCTCAATGTATGTATGTATGTATGTACGTGTAGATACGTGTGTATGTGCAGACATACATATGCATGTATGTGTTTATATGTGATAACTAGTATAACTATGACGTAGATTGCAAATCGGATTCCAACTGTCAAGTGCTGCGCGCGCCTCACTCACAATTGGTGCCGAAGACAGCGAAAAAAAACACAAAAACTTGTGTTTCGGCCTGACTGAACTGATCTTTTTTCTTATTATTTTTATTGATGTTATTTTTAATATTATTATTATTATTCTTATTATTTTTATTATTGTTGTGCTGCTGATTGCTAACGTTTTTGTTTTTCGTCTGTCACGTGACGCGTGCGTGCGCCTTACGCGTTCTCCCTCTCTCTCTCTCCTCTTTCGCTTTGGCTTACTTTCTGTCTGTCTGTGTTGTCTTTGTAGCTTTTCATTCTGGCTTTCTACACAACTTTTTGTATAGAAGATTTACGAATTCCAAAATCTTGGGACTCACCAATTAAAATCGTTACATTGCACTTTATCAATCAGAGAAATGTGCTGCATTTCCAGGTGATTTTTTTTTTTTTTTGTTTAGTTAAAGTTAGTTAAGAATTCTTAAACGTTGCAAAGATCAATCAGCGCTCTTTTTTTTTTTTTGTTGGCATTTTTCACACGAACTACGCCAGAAATGTTGGTTATTACGCATTTTAAAATTGGTAAACGATAAACGATAAACGATAAGTTTGTACCTTGGTTTTTGAAACAAATATGAAGAATTTGACAACAATATCATATCATAAGTAATCGTACTCTAGCTCTGATCTATCTGAAAATAAGCAATATTAGAATTATTTTTTTTTACCTGTAATCTATTTTAGCCTCAACACATCAGAAAAGCTTTCAACTTTCTTTGCGCTTTAGTCTAAGCTTCAAACTTCTGTTTCATCTATTAAAATATAACTATTTTCTTTGACTTCATTTTACCAGAAATTCTATTTATATATTTTTATCCAGATAGTTCCACAAGAAAGCCAGCCCGAAGCTTGTTGTTTTGGATATTATTTCAATAAAGTTATGCTAGGCCGTATTTTATTCGTAATTCTTTTGAATTGGTGTACTAGGAAAACCCGAAGCGAACCAGTTCGATCAGGTTCGGTTCGGAGGCTTTTTGTATTCGTCTGATTTACAATAATCAATTGCGATTTGCTTTCTAACATGCTGTCTGCTCCGCTCCGATGTGCTCCCCCCTATTGAGACGTAATTCTGGAATGCTAATTCATAATTTGCTCCAGCATCTAATCAAAGCTATGTCTACACACACACACACACACACACACACACACACACACACACACACACACACATGCAAACATATGTACATACACCTGTATATATGTGGTACGATCTGAAAAGTCGCGGCTCGTCGTATGCTGTCGGACTGAATGAAAATTAACAACAAAATTTCGCAACCTTGAGCGCGTTTCGCGTGCGTTTTTTTTTTGTTTTTTGTGGCGCGTTTTTCGATCGCTTTCTGGGCAGTGGCAGTGGCAGTGGCAGCGACAGTGGCAGCGACAGTGCCTGCTGCCTCCGTTCCCCGTTATTATTGCCATTTGCCTTTTGTTATTGTTATTATTTTATGGCGCTTGCGCATAAAAAATACTAAATAATAAAGAAAAATAAAAAAATAGGTCTTTGTGCGTGTGTGTGTGTGTGTGTGTGTGTGTAAACAAATAATGAGCATCATATATAACGCAGTACGAAGACGTAGAAAGATGCTGTAAAATAGGCAAGCAGCAGAAAGAATAACAACGGCAGAGAGAGAGAGACGGAGAGAGAGAAGAAACACAGAGATTAAAGCAGAGAGAGAGAGAGCGAGAGAGAGAGAGAGCGAGATCAGCAAAGCAAACAAATTTGCAAAATTTGTTAATTTAGCTAGAATTTTTGATACCATTTGAAGTGGGTATTCGAATTTTTTGATAAAATGTGTAGTGTATTGAAGCAGAGAATTTTCTTTATTAGAACGATAAGAAGAGTCCATATATTTTCTGTCTCTCTCTCGCTCTTTTGAGCTACGTGATCCTACGAATCCTTCTAATTTCTGTAGAATATATTATTGAGTGGAGTTAAGAGCTGCTATTTCCTTTGTTCGTTCAAAGCCTATATAAAAATCATACCTAAAATATAGGTATGCCGTGCAAGGGTATTCAGTTCTTCGGCGTGACGAAAACAGCCTTTTTCTGGTTGTTTTTGTTTTCTATTTGCTAAAAACATTATATGCCCATTAAATATTATTTAGCGCTTTTTCGTGACATTTCAGAAAGTTGAGTCATCACAGCACTACTTTAAATGATAACAGTATGTCAAGAGTTTTCGATATTATAATCTACAATAATTAATGTAAGGCCGGTCCAAATACGAAAAATAATTCAAATTCGACCCAGATCTTTCTACAAGTTGAGACTCATCGAAAATTATATTTTTTTTGAATATTCACAAATATAAACCCTCAATTAAATGTTGGGGTTCTATCTCTTACAGAGGGATAAATCGGTCGACTATTGGTGCTGATCATGAACATATATGTATGTGTATATATGCTTAATCCTTCTTCTACGTTTAAATTTTGTATACGTAGAGAAAAACCATCGATCGATGTCTTCAACATTATTTAAGTGGTTCAAGTGAAAAACGTTCACTTAGCGCTTCAAAATTAAAAAAAAATTATACACATTCAGTTTTATTTTTTTTCTTTTTTTTATTATTTATTTACACATCAGCAGTAAAAACATAATAAATGCGTATTCGTCGGCTATGAAAGGCGATACACACACCCACACGTCACGTGAACACTGTTCGCACAGGGCAGGAATGAAAAACAAATCAGAAAACACACCCCACAGTCAAATACCCTATTATTTCGTTGCTTATCAAAGTAAGGATATCCGTTTGCAGAAATTATTGATAGCCTAACATCACACTTTTCATAATATTATTCAATCCCAGTTTTAGTTTTTCTACTCAAAATGCTCAATATTTTATAGATGTTTCAATGAATTTATAAGAATTTTTTTAATGGAGAAAAACATAAATTTTGTTGTGGATGCAAATGGTGATAGAAGAGTATTTGTTAGGCTATACGTTCATCATCCAGGTTCGATATATTCTGTTATATTCTTTATAGAATAAAAGATTTCATAAGAAATTGTAATTGTAATCCACTGCAAGGACTAAATAAGATTGCAATAGTCGACTGGAATATACCCTGTATCCTTAAACTGTACTATATGACCATGTTAACAATTTCAAAATGATCAACTAGCAGTTACTCAGTATTCGGCGGTATTAAGGATATTTCAAATGCAAGTGTCAAACTGAGTGATTTCTTAATACACCCGCTTTTATACATATTTTATGGCTACTGGGTATAATAAAAATAATGAAGCAACAATGGTAACAAAATTCTACGAATATCTAAATGGCAGGCAGTTAGCTCTTGTCAGATAGCGTCTAAATGGTTCAGAGATAGATTGAGAAAGAGAGAGAGAGACAGAGAGAGAGAGAGAGAGAGAGAGAGAGAGAGAGAGAGAGAGAGACGAGTCCAGTTGACAACGCATTTCAGTTTGTCGGGTTATTATAATTGCCGCCGTTTGTTTGCACCCCCTAGAGCCCCTTTACCCCTCTTATTAACTAGCGAGGGGTAGTCATGATTTGCTATTTGTTGAAGGCTGGGCCCGACCCAAGCGTTTGTTGTCTCTTCGGTTGTTTTTTTTTTCTTCTTGAGGCTCGTCGCACAACAAAAAAAGAGTCAAAATTTACTACTCAAATTTTGTTTAGTTTTTTTTTTTTTTTATTATTTGTGTTGTGCAAAGTGCAAAAATTGGCGGCACTAAAAACTTCTGAATAAATTTGAAGCAAACTCAAAGCGAAAGTGAGTGAATAGTGAATCAACAAGAGACCAAAAACAACTTTTTGGCATGCCGACAATTTAAATACTCTTTCGCAGTGTTTATATCAAAGTATAGTTAAAACTCCGCAATTGACAACGAAAGAAATGTAGCTTTAGTAATTGATATATTTTAATAAAATTCTTCAATTCAGTAAAAATTCTATAAAATAGAGACGTAAATATGCTTGAATATCCAGAATTTACGAGCATCGCATTATATTTTATACGCTCCATTGGAACATACATAAAGGGTATTAAATGCTTGTTTTCTTTTGCATTTTTCATAAATTTTCAGACTTTGGACAGTAAAAGTAAAAAGAAAACTTGTGCGACCATGAAAATAATATTCATAATATTAATAGACATATATAAATACTATATATATATATATACATATATATATATATTAATTTTTCTTATCAAAAGGTGGAGAGTAAACCACAAATCCAAATGAAACATCATAATTAATTTATTATTTTATCAATACATTCATAAATTTTTTATCATATTTCATTATATTATTATGTTTGCTTTCAAAAAATATTTGGAGCGATTGATTAGTGTGTTGTGAAAAGAGTTTATGATAAATCGGCCAATATATCATAATATAGAACACAAATAATAATAACTAATAAGGAAAGGCCATCTTCGCCGAAGAGTGTATACTCTTACATAAGGGAATAAACATTTGAAAACTGTCTTTTGATCATTGATTTTGATTGACTGTTTCTATGGCAATTATACTTTGTATATATATATATATATATATATATATATATATAAATATACAAAGTATATAAATCGATATATTTTACAAAGTATATTAATCTATATATTATTGATCAGGGCAAGCCATTTCCGTCTGCCAACTTTATTATATACATTATATACATTATATACATATATATAGTTTAATATAAAACAAGACCAAACATAGTGAAATATTGATTTAATTTAAACATTTATCCTCGCACACCTATTATTGTGACCAGCTAAAATTGGTGGATTTAAGGAAATATTTAATTTATTTGTATATTAAAGGTTTTGTGAAACAGTTTTTACTTTTTGTTTAAAGACAATTAATATATGTCTTAAAAAAAGTTAGAGTTGTTGAGATTAGAGAAGATAGGAATTAGAAATACCAAGTTAAAAAAAAAAAAAAAAACACACCTATTATTCTGTCCATGAGTGTAGCTGCTATATAATAAAGTTGCCCGATCCAGCCAATAAACTGAGAGAATAGTTTGAATAGCAACAGACAGACAGAGTGATATGGCTTGCCCTGATCAATAATATATAGATTTATATACTTCGTAGCATTGGAGATGCCCCCATCAGTGCTTTCTCTATTTTCCTGTTTACCATATTTTCTTTCTCAAGTTCACCTAAAATTCCAACACTTTTGGGCCACCTCCTGCCTGTAATGACGTCAGCATTTGTGGCAATTTATATAAGTCAACCACGAATTGAATATATAGTAGACGATATTATTATATGTATACTCGTAATTTATGTATATATTACAAAACAAAATGGGAATGCTCGACTGGGAAATGCTCTGTACTCAGAAATAATATTTACGCAGGAAATAGTCAAAGTTTATGAGATTGATTTAAAATTTTCCAGCATAGTTCTAAGATTTATAATAAATTTATACTAATAAATTAAAGTACGCTTTTCAAATCAAATATGAACAGGATTCAATAGGGATTCATCAATGCCTATTCATTTTAACTTCAAACACGAATCAGCTTTATAGGAACCGAAATTAAATCAAGCGAACGAGAATTCTAATATTAATCTCATTATAATTATTATAATTATATATTATAATAATTATAGGCTTAAATGAAGAAGGTTAACTAGTTCCAAGACGATTCAGGATAGGAACGAAAGAAATTCGATATTGAAAAAATCAGACTTCAATCAAGAGATTCATATTTGGTTTCAGGAATCGGGAATGGGAATACCTTCAAGTAGAGAACTCTGGGTTTAATTTCACTCATTTTTTGTATCTGATCTCCAGGAGTCTAGAAACCTCGTTTTACGCATTTTCAATGGGAATAGGCCAACAAATTAAGAGTACGACATCGACAAAGACAACGACGGGCGAGCCTTTTTGATTATAGTATGTCGTTCTGACTCGCTGTTAGATATCATTTTATTTGTTGCCTGTATTCGCAACGAAGTCACAACGAACTCGACTCCCGAGTTCAAGGTTGGCGAAATGGAAAGACAACAATAATATTAACAACAACAGAAAAAACAACAACATCACCGAAAGAAAAACAATGAAATATTAAAGTCAATTGGTTACCGAATTGGAGGAAAGAGTTCAATACTCGTAACAGCTAGACAGTCTATGGGTCTATTAAAGAACTCTCTCCATCTACGTTTTTTATTTTATCATTCGTGTTTTTTAGCAGCTTTTTATCTCTTATATAGAATCAATCAATATATTGCCAAATTGACTTATTTTTCTTTTAAAACCTCTTTTTGATTTTCTTTTTATAATTCCGCATAAAAAAGTTCAATACTCGTAACAGCTAGACAGTCTATGGGTCTATTAAAGAACTCTCTCCATCTACGTTTTTTATTTTATCATTCGTGTTTTTTAGCAGCTTTTTATCTCTTATATAGAATCAATCAATATATTGCCAAATTGACTTATTTTTCTTTTAAAACCTCTTTTTGATTTTCTTTTTATAATTCCGCATAAAAAATAATTGGGGATACAAACCAGAAATTCGGCACTTTGAATTTTTCGAAAACCAAGTTCCAATTTCCTAGCCCAAGTCGACTTCAAATTAACAGGAATATAATGATTAATTTTCCATTCAATCCTTTGAAGAATTATAATGAGATCAACATGATTGATTTAAGCCTAACTGAACTATATTGTATATATAGTTAGTTCTATACCTAGCCGGTTTGTACTTGAACCTAGGATGAATAGGGATTGATTTATTTATTTAATGCTGTTCGTTTAATAAACTTTTTAAGTAAAACGTAAGCTAAAATTAAGAATTGTTGAGCTTCAAATAAGCATTCAATTGTTTTCCGTCTTCAATTTTTCTATATTACAAAAATTCTATACTAATGGAATGAAATAAATTAAAAAATTTAAATAAACTGGGCTTAATAGGCTTCATCCACTTAAAAAAGATAAAGCCCATTTTAATTACATTATATTTGTTCCAAAAAGAATAATATAGATAATTATATGGAAATATTTTCAAAATTGATTTGAAAACAGGTCATATTAAAAAATGGGATAGACTAGCTGAAAGAGTTAAAGTTTTATCATATAATTTGCGATATGCAGGCCATCAGATACCCTTACTTTTCGTACAAATGAAGAATTTTCAATGAAATGAATCTGAATATTATCTGAGAAATAAATTGCTTGTTTTTGTCTTTAAACACACAAAACTGAGTCGTTGTCACTTAATTAATAATATTAATTAATTTAAAAAATTTGCACCATAGTGTCGATTGATAACAATTGACGTCAAAGTGTTTACAACTTCCGTTAAAAGGGAGCTTTAGCCTGATAACTGGGCAAAAACAAAAGAAAATCTTCTAAGTAAACAGCTAAAATTATCTAAATGGTTAAAAAGGCATTTTTGTTATGTCAAATATAAATTTATTGATTTATTACAACAAAACCAAAAAAAAGAAGAATCAAAGCAAATTAATTAAAGAACAGGAAAAGGCGTAAAGTTATTTATTTTTAAATAAATCTATCTATCTTTAGTAACAAATTATTAAAAACAAATCAATTAAATTAGCCTAGATTCCCTCTAATATATATTTTGAAACATCAACATTTATTGTCCACCTACTACAAAGTAGAAAATCTTACGACTTTTACTGATATTCTTCAAAAAAATATCAAGTATTTATGTAAAACTATAAAATTCTCAACTCCGTTTGCTAGGGAAGAAGAAAAAGAAGCATGTGGAAAAAAATTATTGGGAAAATATTGAAATTCCACAACATTTGTGTAACACTACGCCGTGGTTTGGCGGTAATTCTCTACAAGTGAGTACATTAAAATTCGTGGAAGCACGAACGCCATGACTAAGCTGTTATACCCTTCTCTTTGGTGGCATTGTCAGTATGCAGTAAGTCGATGGAAAAAAAAAAACCGGCTATAGGGGACTCACATCGGGACCTGCATCGACGATCAACGATCGACTGATGACGATATTACAGAAGTTAATCGTACGTCATATACGACACTTACTGCAAGATTTCAACTGCGGCATTTCCGGGGCATCCAAACCCCAAACCCCAAACCCCTGTAACCAATTCAAGCAACCCCAATCCTCGACCCCCGACCGACCTGTTCTCCCACCATTCCACCATTCCCCCAGTAATTGACATGGACAATTGACGGGGAATGGAAGGGAGCTTTCGTGCTTGATACAACGTCTGGGCGCTGATCAAATTCTAAGAAACATTTTGCAGTTTGTTTTGTTGCGTTTTGATCGTAGACAATTGCTATTGTAGAGTAGAATAATCGAGCAATGTAATGGAATTTAATGTTCATGTAAAATGACAAAAACAAAAACAAAACAAGACAAAAGAAAAAATAACAAACAAAATTATCTGTAAGCGATCATGCAATGATATAGCAGTAGAAGCAAAGTCAAACTCATACAGAATCGATTGAAGTGCTCTAAAATCAACTAACGTAAACCGAATAGTTAAAAAATCCTCCTAGATAATGATAGTAAAGTCTCAAACTTGTTTATATGGGGATAGGTTAGTTAATAGTTAATTTCATATGAATAACATGCGATGCTTTAAGCATTCCATTGAAAAATGTCACGAATAAACAATATTTGTTATGCTAATCAAAAACACATAATTAAGAAATTTTTTGAATTATTTTTTTTGAACTTAACTTGAAATGAATATTTTATCTATATCAAAGTTCTTTAATAGAAAATATTTAGCAAGAAATTTACCTGCTAAAACAGAGATTCAATTTTTTGCAGCAGATAAAATTATCCTGTCAACTAACTTAAAAGAATTCCCAAATATTCAACGGAAAACGAAAGTAGAGCTGAGCATGGTTATATTCTTAGATATCTGTGAATTTAATATCAGAGAACTTTCAAAAGACCATTAAGATATTGCTACAATCTTCTAAAGCGAACCACTGGAGGAGCCAATCAATCAACCCCTAGATTTATAGGGATATCTCAGGAAGCATTCTGACATCAACCTGTCATCTTAGCTAAGATAATACAGCTAAGAAATTGGATATAAAAATCTTCTGGCATTTTTTTTTTTTCACTTCAATCGATTAATACTTTTTCACGCCTTAAAGGACACTAATTAAATGGTCAGTTTTCCCAGCGCCTTTGCAAAAGTTAAAAAAAACTTTTAAAACTTTCCTACCCAATATGGGAATTTTTTCAGTGTTCAATAATGAATAAATATATTGTTACTTTAACGAATATTGACATGATCAGATTCAGATGTACTCTTTCTGAGGGTATTATGATTTTATCGTAATATCTGTTACCTATTGAAAGAGACAAGTCTTATTTGTGCAAAGGGTATTATTGAGCAGTAAAATGAGGCGAGTCGATATAGCCACGTCTGTCTGTCCGCTTGTCAGTCACATACATATATAAGTCGGAGTTGGCTTAATTGGAAAAATAATATCATATAGCTTCCATAGGAACGATCCGTTCAAAAGTTGTTCTAAAGAAAAGTTGAATATGAACTTCAACTTTTGATGACATATACAAAAATAGATGTAGCAATCTTTTCTGAGCGATTGCAAAATCCAGATGGGACTACTATATCTTATAGGAACAATCGGTCCAAATAAATATATTTACTTTTTCAACGCTTTCGCAAGGGTATCTAATCTTCGGCATTGGGGAAACTGTACTCGTTCTTTATTCGATTACTTACAGGTTTTTTTCTGTTTCTTTCTTTCTTCTGAGTAATCGTGTGCTGATAAAACTCTAAATACCCGTTTAAAGCAATGAAACTGCAATATGGTTATTTTCATTCACACATTCACATTTGCGAATTGGGCCAGTCATTCATTCAGAATTAATTCACAGTTGTGTTGCGACCGGTGCACTCATAATGCAAACTAATTTTTTTATAATTAAAGGGCTTCATTATAAAAAGCCCGCTTTAGTTAATTGGTAACTGGGCTGTTTTAACTTGTCTCGCATCGCGTTAAGTTGAGTTACTTAACATATTTAACACAAAGTCTCAAGTTTTCTTTTCATTTTTTTTTCTTTCTTTGTTTTTCATATATTTTTATTACCACTATTTAAAGACACGTGAAACCTTCGCGAGAACCTTAAAACTTTGGCCCATTTTTTTCGTTGTTTTTTTTTACCTGTTTGCTCTTAAATTTTGATCTGATCTGAGTCATTTTATGGCTGGTATATACAGAGAATACGGTCATACTAAATTCATTTTATGCGCTTGCCATAAAGACTTTGATTGCATTTTATTGTTTTTGTTTTTGTTTTTGGTTTTGGTTTTGGTTTTGGTTTTGGTTTTGTGTGCGATATTTGCCTTCAATAACATGATATAAATTTCAGCCGGTTGATTGTTATGTATTATAATAATTAAATGAAAGAGAAAATTAAGCTAACGACTTGCAAACTACCCTATGAATCGTTTACGTAAAGGTCTGAAATATTTTCAATATATTTCAATATATATTTGCTAATATGTATAAATTCGGTTAAGTTTAACTTGAAGACGTATAAACATCACACAAATTCCATACATTATATATTTAGGTCCTTCCACTATAACACATTTTTCCATTTTTCCATTTTTCTGCATCAGACGATAACATTCGGAACGGAACTATTATTTATATATGCGTCCTTCCACTATAACATATTTTTCCATTTTTCTGCATCAGACGATAACATTCGGAACGGAACTATTATTTATTATTTATATATGCGTCCTTCCACTATAACATATTTTTCCATTTTTCTCTAAAATGTGACTGCAAATATAGTTAAAAAATTATAAAGAAATAAAGCCTGTCAATTTATTGAAACATTGATTCTAATTAGTCAATTTGTTTGGGGCGCATACCTTCATTCCAGACGGATGGAAAAATGATTAGAATTTTCGCATGTGGATAGACGCTTTTAGATATTTAGTTAATCAACTTTAGATAAATTCCAAGTAAAAAAAAGAGTATTAAAATCATTCGAAGCGAGCAGTAGGGAAAACCCAATAATAAAAAAAAAAACTATAATAATAATAACAACAACAACAAACACTAATCATTTTGTTTTGACGCTTTGCTGACGTTGTTTTGCGACGGGGCAGACACAGCTGAAAAACGGCAACAGCCAGTGGCGTATGTACAGAGGGGGTCATTGGGGGTTTTACCCTTCTTTATTGCTATTTATTCTAGAGCTTTAAGCTCACATGGAAGAAAAGAGTTTGGATCAAGCTAATCCAAAAAAATTAATTTAAAAAAATGTTTACTTCATTATTATTTCACATATATAAATCGTAAAACCAATAAATTTATTGCGTAGCTGCGATTCGCTGGCTAGAACCCAATTATTTGGATGAAAACTATGCGTTTCGAGCTTGGTTCATGCAAATTTTGGCATATTTTAATATAATAAAATATGACTATTTAATAAAATTAAAGGAAATAAGATATGTATATATATTCTCTTAGGTAATATTCAATATTAATATTTAGAACCAAAAAGGTCTGTTCTTCAATTTAAACATTATTATTATTATTTTTTGCACAGCAACTAAAGTATTGGTTCGGTTTAGATTTGTGTTTAGCTTCAGTTTTAACAACTGGTTCAAATTAGAGATGTGGCTTGAACTAGTTTGCGCTCTTGAAAATTACTTCAGCCATATCGAAACCCCTTCCGCAGAATTCTGCTTACGCCACTGCGAAGATCAAGCAGAAAAGAGGATCTACGAATATCAAATGATGCATTGCCGCCTGCCCTGTGACGATGTTGAGCTGTAGGCGCCGCAACAACAAAAATAGTTGTGGTGGGGGCTCGCCAGAAGCTTCATTTTGTAATGAGCGTCGGTTGGGGGTTGGGGGATGTGAGAGGCGCAAATTCGTAAATTCCATAGACAAAATTCAATTGATTATGACCAACTCTAAAAATGATGAATAACTTTAAAGTTTATATTGTTTGCATACAAATACAAGTATAACCTGAAAATCAATGTCGCGACTACGCCCCTTGATCATTAACTTATCTAGAGAGCAGAAAATTACATATAATAAGTCCCAAAGAGTTGCAGGAGCGGGGGCGTTGCCGGAAAAGGGGGCACAGTTGGGCGGGCGGGCAGGCAGGCAGGCAGGCAGGCAGTCAGTCAGTCAGTCAGTCAGTCAGTCAGTCAGTCAGCAGATGACAGACGAAAGACAACAGACTATGGAGGCCAACATGTCGTCGCCAGTTGACTGCTGACTAACTAAGTTAGTCAAGTCACGAGACTTGGCAGTCAATTACCAATTAAGAGAGAGAGATAGAGAGTTTATACATTCGTCGTAGTCAGTTTAATTGTTAGCCCTCTCATAAGGCTTCTATAATATTAATAATGGGACTGCAGATCTATTAATAATAATGGCAAAAGTCTCCAAGGAAAATCCCCCACACAATAAAACATGACGCACAATAGGAATAGGAAGAATTTCCGCTAAGGATTTTCGCAGAAACATCTATACCTGCTTTAGTGTTGTGAGTAATAAATATATCATTATATATATTTATGTACTAAATTGCTAATTAATAAGAATCCTCAGAATATCCATAGCCTGAACGCTCTATAACCAACTTTTTAATAATATATTATTAGTCTTTTCCAAAATAGTCCAGACTAAAGCCAAGTTTTCTCCAAAATTTAAATATATTTATATTACACTAATGAAGGAATACTGAAGGAATAAAGAGAAAATAATTGTGAGCTTAAGAGAAGTTTAATAATAAGGAGATTATTTTTAAACATTGAATTGCTCAGAGCAGTTGGTCTGCTTTAGGTTTCCGTAGAAATTAAAACAACGAGTGTGAGGCAGGATTCAAAGTGGATTAGATATATCCCACTGAGTTGAGAGCTTTGCCTGGGTATGGACATTTTATGTTTAGATTAAGTGCAAGCTTCCACTTGCTTTTGTTGTTGTTACCTTGGCCAACAGACAGACCTTGGCCAAGGCTAGTAGATGGGTGAGGTGTTTGAAGCCGCGCCAGGCGGTCACTTCCTGCCACGTCCTGTCCTTGTAGACAATATTAAATTTTATCAAATTAACATTAGCAAACCAGCAAGCGGCACTCAAGAGAGCGGTATATAAACAGACTGAGACGACAACTTAAGCACCCACATAACGGAAATTGAGTATAAGATACACAGATACTTGTACTACAAACAACAACAACAACCCCAACAACAACAACAACAGGCAGCCAGGCAACAAAATACAATCGACAGGTATTGGAAAGTGGCAGTTCCAAAGGATTCTTATAAGCCATTAGAATTTCTAATGTACACAAGGCCAAGTGGCTTACAATGTTAAGCTCACTGTCGTCAGCTACAATACCCTGTTCGACTTGCTTAACATGGGGTTTATTTTTATTATTAAATGGACTACTGTTTACTTAGTCATTAGGTGCTGTATTCCCATTTGTCTCACAACATTAAATTGTTTACTAGAAAGCATTTGGGCCTATTTTTCAATTGAAATTAGCAGCAAGTTGATATTAAGTGCTGGGAGTCCTTTTTGTTCTTAAATGTGTTCAGACTGCTGCTAAACGTTTAAAGGAATCTACCCACAAAATTGCATGTTTCTAGCTCATTTAGCCTCTGAGCAACGAACTAATGTAGGCGAGATCCACTCCACTGAACAAGAATATTTATACTTTATATCGCAGCGGAGATGCTCTCTGTTGCCCGTTAAATTTATTGCAAAAGTCCAAAGTCCGTTATAAACATTTTGAGTGGATTAAGAAACTGAGTATAAAAGTGGTTCCAAAAACGACAAAAATCATATTTAGAGCCATTGAATAGAATTTACTTTAGTACCCAAAAATAAAAGCTAAACAAGAAAACCAAAAATAGAAGTCTCTTGGTTCTGGTAATCTTTTCAATTAGCTAAATATACCAAACATAATCGATTGTACGGTTGATAATACTGAACAAGAATATATATGTATATACTTTATAGGGTATCAGAGTTGCCTCCGCTGCCTTCTACACCGGGTTTGTCCACAAAAGTAAAAACATTTTTGATTGTAGGGTATTTCATCGTTGGACTTGTCTACTTATAACTAAGTGGTTTACTTGTCGTTGTTGTTGTTGTTGTTGTTGTTTTTGCCACGTGTGTCAAGTGACCTACGCAAAAGCTACACAAATAACCTTCCCCCTGCCAAGAATCATAGAAACACATACATACATACATATAGATGCTTATGTGTATTTATGTATGTATATACATTGAACATAACATAACCAATAAACCGAACTTGCTGCCAACGTCGCAGTCGACGTCGCACAGTGGGAGATCACTGACCCATAAAATAGATTGGGTAGAATTTTATTTAGTGTTTTGGTGACATATATAATATAATATTTACTTGCCGTATTTATTTCACCATTTTAATTTTTTTTAATGTAATATCAGTTTAAAACGAATTTATTTTGCAATAAAATAGTAAATTTCCTGATAAACAGAGGCTTAATCAGTTTTTCATAGTTTATGTTAAAAAAACATGCGGTAAAATCTTCAATGCGGCCGGCATGCCATTAAAAATTGATTGATTTTGTTGAAACACTTCTGAAATACTTGTGTTTTTGTCTAATTTAGAATTTAAATAACTCTAGAAAAGCCCATAAAATACACCTTACGCCGGCTAATAATTAAAATTTTTAGCCATTTTACGTGCAAAACTAAATTTGTATTGCAAAAAGGTCTGGTTTTTGCCTTAGGCAAACTATAAATACACAAATCTCTCTCCAATTTTGGCATATTTATTCTATATATATATATGTATTTATTGTATTTTTAGCATTAAGCTTAAGTATGATTAATTACTTGCGTAGAGAATGTTTAAAAAGAAAAAACTAAAACAATAACAAAAATTAATATATAGCACTGATTACTATGCCTTTTGGCTGTTGTCAACCACTGTGCGCCGCGGCTGATGTTTTGAATTATGTACACACGTGCGTGGCACTGCTTGAGGGGGAATGGAGGGGCTTATTCGAAGAGGGGGGGCAATATAAAAAATATATGTATATAAAAAATAAAGACATACGAAGTCAATCAGAGGAAAACAAGTCATTCAATGTTATTTATGTTGCTCTTTTTGTTTGTTTGTTTTTTTTTTCTCTCCGTTTTCCTGTTGTTGTTTTAATGTGCCGTTATCAAAAAACCAAAGCATTTATCTATAAGTCAAAAAAGTATCCACACACACATAGAAATATATGTATGAATGTAAAAACATATAGTATACATATGTCAACATGTATGTATGTGCGTAATTAATTAAATCGAGTGTACACGACTTGGAAATACTCTGTACTCTGTACTAGTTCAACTGTTGCCTATCCAAAATTCGTATTTTAACCAAGGCAGAAAGCCGGAGTTTAACCAGATATTTCATTAATTTAAAACAAACCATAAACTGGACCAGATGTCAAAATTAAAACTAAGTCTGAACTAATCGAACTAATATTTCCAGGTCGGTTCAAAAATAATATTCAGGGTTACAATTTATTTTTTTGTTTTTTTATTTACGTATTTTGCTTAGAGATAACCTATTTAAAGCTAGGTTTTCATGACTTTAAAGCCATTTCAAATAAATCTTCTGGATATATATTAATTTCTTGTGTTAAATTAAATAAAAAATAATGCAAAATAATTCAAATATGGAAAACATTTTATTAGATAAGGTTTCGTTTTGGTTTATAGCCTTAATTTTTATATGTTCTCCATGGGAAAAAGAGAAGCCTGTTTATACTGTAGCTTACCCTTTTTACCTAATGTACAGGGTATATCGTATAAAAAAAGTAAAACTGCGAAGCATCGAGGCAAAGCACACAAATAATAAATAAGAAAGAAAGAAAATAACAAACCTGTTCCTCCTCCTCGCACCGCATACGTTGTGGTCCCTTGCATGGATGATGATGCACTGGGACCTGAACCCGAGCCGCCGGCTCCACTGGTTTTTGTGAATTTCAAAAGCATTATTGTTGTTTTTTCAACTTTTGATTATTTATTTTGTTATCAATATCGTATGCTTTTTGTTTGTTGTTTTAGTTCCAAAATTTATCTTATTGCACTTTTTAGCTATTATTTTCGTTAGTTTTGTTTTGTTGTTACTCGTTTGCTTCAGCCAGCAGGCTAACTGTAACTAGGCTAGGCGCAAAGTCCGGGCGACGTTGACGTCGACGTCAACGTCACTGTCAGCGTCCGCGTCGGCGTCAACGGGTGCGGGTTTCTGTCTATTTGTTGCTATTTATAGCAACAACTACAACACCAACGATAAGTTTGTTGTTGTTTTTGTATTTTCTGTGACGCAGGGACGACGGACGCCTGGTTCGTATTTATTTTATTCCGTTTTGTTCAAATGGTCAGTTGTTTTTTTTTTTCTTTTTTGTTTTCTTTACAATTATATTTCACACTTAGTTTCTTTGTACTTGTTGTTGTTATTATTATTTTTTCATTCTATGCTTTGCTCCTATGTTTATGCACGCGTTGAGTTTGCATGTGTGCGTGTGTGAATGGCTGCCTCTCTAAATGTTTAAATATATACATATATTATAAATTGCCGCGCATGCATTTCATGCTTAAAATATGCGTTTTATCATACACTTCATTTGTTTATTATTTTTATCAATAAACACACACGTTTTGCACAAGAAAAAAACAAAAATATTTAATATAATTTCAGTGCGACGCTGGCCCTTTTGCATTCAACTGGTTGTGTAGTGTTGCCAGATGGCAGACGGTGTAGCCAGCCCGTCCAGGGCTGGAATTTCGATATCGATTAATTTATCGATATAAGTTTGCCAGCCCGGTCGATATACTTTCCGAACAGCTGGCAATAATAAGACAGCTGGTGATGCTAATAAATAAAAGAAAAACAGGCGAGTATTGTTGTATATATATATATACACAAAGGTTTGTACATGTATGTACAAAGCCAATATATATATATATATATATATATATAAATATATATTATAATGATGCATGTAGGAGAGTTTTAATCGCACACATCGCTATATTTGCACTTGTAATCGGAGCTGGCAACGGATAAGACAATCCCCCAGTCAGCGATAATATTGTGATAAAAACAATTCTCAACTGCAAAACAAAGCAACAAAGAAGGACAAAATTCGTGTTTACACAATGAAGTAATTTCATGAAGTTTACCACGATTTATTTGAAAACTACTTATAGTTCGTGGTGTACTTTGAGGTTTGTACAAATGTAAAAGTTTACACATTGCACTTAAATAGAAACTGTACATGAGTTTACACGAAATAGTGAAAGCATGAAGTAACCTGCTGTTATGCTTGCTTTTCATAAAGTTTATCCATCAAACGTATTTCCAGGTTTGCACTAATAAAGTTTCTTATACCATTGAACAAAATGCACATACTTCATGAAGTTAGTTCATCGTGTAAACTACTCAGTGTACACAACATACACAGATACTGCATACACACACAGAGAGGTTACAAAGATTATTTTTTTAGGCCAGAAGCGAGTCAAATTTTGAGTGTCGAGTATCGAGCATGTGTGTCATATTCTTCTATGCTAATTCGAACCCTAGTCCCGATGGCTATAAGCTAATATTGGCCTCAAATCGTGATGAGTTCTTTGCCCGCGATACACGAACCGCTGCCAAATGGTCCAATGCGGAACACGTCTACGGAGGTAATAAATCGAATGGAATTTGTATAAATCAATATAATACGTGTCTGATATTTTCTTTAGGCATTGATCTGGAGCCAGGACGCGAGGGTGGCACTTGGCTGGCGATTGGCCACGAGAAAGGCATCTTTAAGTTGGGCGCTTTGCTTAATTTGACCGGAGAGCCAAAGCCCCGTAATGCAGTCGGTAAACGCAACTTGCACTTCCATCATGCGTTGGTTCACCTTAATCCCCCTTAATCTATCATTCATTTGCATGGCTTTTCTTTCCCATTTGCATTGTGCTGAGGTGGCCCTTTATCACTTGTAATGAGGTGGTTCACCTTAAGCCTCCGCTTTAATTCATTTGCTTACCTTTCTCATTACGTACTTATACTTATACACACACCTCTAATGAGCTGCCTTTCCATTCCATTAATAAGCTTGCCTCGTCTTTCTTATCTATATAATGCATATTTCATTCATTCGCTTGGCTCTCCTTTCCCATCCAATACAGATCCATATACTACTCATACGCACCCCATTTCATTTAGTTGCTTGACTTTTCTGTCCCCACACGCCTGCAATGAGCTGACCAACACGGTTCCATTCATTTGTTTGTCTTTCCTTTCTCATCTATGACTGATAATGCAACAATTTCTTTGTTTCGAAGCGCACAAAAACATTTTGCAACCGCATAATAACCCCAACAACAATAGCTGCAACCAGAACAAACAAAGGCAATCAAATAACGAACATTTCTTACTAGGACGAGGCATGATCGTGGCGGACTTTGTGCGTCAATCGGATGAGCAAAGCAGCATTATCAACTATAACCAGAACCTGCTGGCGGACTGCACCAAATACAGTGCATTTAATTTTCTATCCATTGAGATTGGGTAAGAATCCGCCTTGGTTTTAAACGGGATTGTGGTCTAGGCTCAGAGCCTACCTTCAGTTACAGATCCTTCGGCTTTAGGTAGAAATAATCTCAATAAGATCGACAAGATGAGACGATATATCTTTGCTTCCCAGCTAGATATCGATGCAACTCTTTTTTAGTCGCAGGCTATAAAAAACTTTGCTTTTCTCAGATATCGTAATAAACCTTCAAATTTGTAGTTAGAAATCGAAAAACTGTATTATATAGCAGCTATCGGGAGTTGTATAAATATACAGTATTATGCCTTAATTATTTATTTAAGGCATATATTATATTTTGAAATCCGGTTCTAAAACTATTCCAGTTCAATGAAATATCATGTTTAAAAAAGCAAATGAGTGTTGTTAAAAAAGTTTTTATATTGGTTCTGGTTTCGTATTGGTTTTTGTATTATTCCTCCCTGATTTTTAAGCCTTTTACCAATTTCATTTTAGCGACACATCGCAATCGGCCCAGATCAAGCTACTAAGTAACGTGCCTCCCACCCTGGCTGCCTTCGAGCAGAAACAATGCTATGGCTTTGGGAATAGTCTACCGGATAGTCCCTTCGAGAAAGTGCGTTATGGCCAAAAAGATTTTGAACAGATTGTTGGCAAATATGGACATTCGGATGTGGAAACTCTGAGCGAAGAGCTGTTACAGCTGCTGAAGAAAAAACATAAGTTCTGGCCAGATGAGGAACTGAAGCGTCGTGCTCCAAGCTGGGGTGAAGGATTGAGCGCCTTAAATGTACATATTGCCGAGCATGGATATGGCAGTCGGACACATTCTTTGATCCTAGTCGATGCCAATAATAAATTGCATTTCATAGAGGAGACTATGGTCGGCGTAGATCCTGCCGGCGAATGGGAACGCACTCATATTGAAAAGAAATTTGAAAGCATTTAAATGAAAGACTACAAATATTTATATACTGACATATCGATGTATGTTATGTATATAATTAAGATAATAGATTGACCATAATAATTTTTAAATGTTGAGATAAATTCCCCAAAGTGCTCAACTTGATAATTCAGAATGCATTTATTTAAATAAAATCTTTTGTGCTCACATTTTGTTACTAACTACGATTTATTTGGGTTAAACTCTGAAATTTTGTACGGTTCTAGTCAAAAGTATTTGCACTTACAAAAAGTTCTTGGAAGTTGCGAAAAAATAGGTTTGTGGATCGAATGATAAAGGTTAATGCGAAAAAAATGGTTTTGAAAATAAAAATTTGGCTTTGCAACTGTCCATCTATTTGCCAAGCTTTCAATACATATCAAATGATTTTCGGTCGAATATTAAACCTTCTTTTCCAACCCACGAAAGTTAAAGTGGTGGAAATGTCTAGTTTTAATGGCCTAAACCTGTAGTGTGTTAGTGAATTGTAACGGGTGTAAAAATGAGGGTTATATTTAATTTACAGCATACTTTTAGGCTGTAGCTTCAGTAACGCCTATTGCTTTAGAGGAGCAAAAGTATGCAAAGAAACCAGTTATTAATTTAAATAAATAATTAAATATAACTCCCTTGCGGTTGTTAAATGAATCCACAAAGTATCCCACGCGAATCTCATTTAGAAGTCCCAAGACAGCTGGGTTTTCCATGATCAGTTTGAGTTATCTCTAACTCAAGCTACTTTGTTCGTAGATTAGATGAAACAATCTAATTTTACAAAGCTGGCAAAGATATTTTTCAAGTTTCAGGATTCGTGGCATTCTGAAAATATACCTTAAATGTACGTATGCACATACATATACCTATACCTTTTCATACCCTTGCAGAGGGTATAATAACATTATCATGAAATGTGTAATGCATCAAAAGAGGCATCTCTGACCCCACAAAGTATTAATATTATAGTAATCAGGATGATGAGACGAGCTTATACTACGATGTCCGTTTGTCTGTCTGTTCATCTGTCTGCTGTTTTTTTGCCATATATCGAAACTGGCCGGATCGTACAACTATATCGTATAGCAGCCATAGACGGAATCGGTTCTAAAAGTTTCCAAATGGAATATGTAGTAAGAAAAGAGACTTAGAAGCTACCTGTTAGAGTGAGTGTATTTTCTAAACTTAAATTAAATATGATTTAGATCGGATTACTTTATCATATGGCTATCATAGGAACAAACTGGCGAAGTAAATCTATTTAACAACGAGGAACTGCAAGGGTATATATAATGTTATAGTTAATACAATCTATTGGAATCTTATTAAATCAGTTTGTAGAAAACATACAGCCAAAATTTGGAGAGTTTGGTCATAATATCTCGAAGAGTCAATTCTATTAAATAAGTTAGATTTATTTAAGTCGGTTCAGCTATATAGTTGTCCGATCAGTTCCAATCTGACAAGAATATATATCTATATATGACATTAGTTGAGGGTATATCAATAAATTTTATTTTCTGACTTTTCCCACTCGAAACTCGAAAGCCAATAGGCTTTAAGTAAAAGCATTCAAAAATCACATTTGTGGCCGGCAATGCGGCTCTTCTGGCCAAGTTTTATGCGCATTTAACACTTGTAAATGGCCCACAATCATTTGACGGGCTTACAACCAGACGTCTACCTACAGCTCTACAGCTGTAGAAACTCTCTGTAAACCTCTCTTTTTTCTCTTTGCCAACTCCCCCTTACCATATTGGTTGCCCCTATCGGTGTCTGTTGGTTTTCATTTGGCTTTTGGGCACGTTCTTTTATTGTTTAGCCAGGCAGCAACTAAAACAACAACTAAAACAACAACCATCGCAATGATGATGACGATAAAGCTTTAGCTCTTTGGGCTGGCTTGGGTTTCGGGCTCGACAGTGGTCTGTCGTCGCTGCACAGTGGCGCGCATTTGATTGAAACAAGTGAAAAAATGTTGTCGCTCAAATATTGCTTTAAAATTTGAACAACGAATCCAATATAAATATTATATATCTATGCTTGATTAAAAAAATTAATTTTTGTTTTTAAAATAGTCTTTGCAGTTTATTAATTATTGGCAGTAGTATTAAACTGAAAATATCTTTGAATTTGATATACAATCGTAAAATTTTGAATTTTATACTTTTTAAGACATATATATATATATATATATATATATATATATATATTTAAAATGGTTAAATGTAAGAAAAGTTAGAAAGAGCTAAATTGAATAATTTTTTATTGGTGCAAAAAGTTTTACTTTAAATTTGGACCAAGTGTTTGACGGCAAGCGTACCACTGTGCAGCGTCGGCGGCTGGTACGCTCTGCCAAAGGGGCACTGTGGCACAGCCCCTGGACTCGAATTTTAGTCGGCGGCTTTAATCGCTTTGATCTTGGCGCACAAGAGTTAATTGCACGCTTGCTGCACAGTGGCTGTTGTTATTGTTGTTCTTGTTGTTGCTGCTCGCTGCTTGCAACGGCTGCGTGGCAATTTGTAAGATAGAAACGTTGCAAGGCACGCCGTGTGGCAGCTTCAATCAAATTAATTGCGCTCTGTTGTTATTGTTGCTATTGGTGCTGCAGGTGTTGTTGTTGTTGTTGTTGTTGTTGTTGTATGTTTTGTGTGTGACACTCACAGGGTGGCTATATACAACAGGTAACAGGTAACCATCACCGAGACACTGAAGCAACAACAACAACAACAACAACAACTTACAACAGAAACAGCGCGAAGAAAAACACAGGCGGCAACAAAATTGTTGTAATCAACTTAAGTGCTTTCATTAAACATATTTTCTAATTGTCCAGCTTCCCTTCTACCCGCCAAAACAGTAGCAACAATTAACTAATTTTTAGGGCTAACAGACAAGTCCTCTCT
This sequence comes from Drosophila repletoides, assembly GCA_018150835.1. Classification (NCBI taxonomy): domain Eukaryota; kingdom Metazoa; phylum Arthropoda; class Insecta; order Diptera; family Drosophilidae; genus Drosophila; species Drosophila repletoides. The sequence continues at coordinate 3,469,623 of JAECWQ010000225.1, read as the reverse complement.
ATCCGGTTCTTTTCCCATCATTCTCAGCTTAGACTATGGGATCAGTCCATGACTTTTGTATACCCTGTACCTATTGAAAGTGGTTCTGAAGGAGTATACCAAGTTTGGCCAAAACGGAGGGTGGCTTCTCCGACCATATAAGTATATATATTTCAAAGCTAGCAATTAAACGGGTCTAGCCATATTCGCCTCTATGTGAGCATCTACCAGAGAGCCTATAAAAGTTAGGCACAAACATAGGATCCTATATACCATAGCCTTGTATCAAATTGTTCGCATTTGGCTTGGATCTTAGAGCCTACAAGAGCCAGAGATATAAAAGTTGGTAAGTGGGATCCCTATTATTCACAGAAAACTTTCCATAAGCACAGCTTTAAGGATGAAATATTAAAATTAGAGAGTGCTGTTTTTTTTTCTATTTTATCTTGAGAAAAATAGACAAAATAGTTTTAAAAGCTTTCGAATTTAAAATAAAAATTTTAAAAAGCTGTATAGGCTAGGGAGAATTCAAAGTATTACAATAATATGTGTATATACTGTGTGTGTGTCTATTTAGGTTTATATATATATATATGTTTGGCAGACCTGGCTAAAGAGTATTTCTTAGTGGAGCATACTCGACTCGGGCATTCTCTCTCCTGGCACGAATATGTAATGCTCTGAAGATGGCATTTGCGACCATAAAAAGTGTATATATATTTTTGATCAGTTTTTTTTTCTAGGCAAATTGGTCTTCCAGTTTTTGAGCTATTTGAATGAAATTTAGCATGGATCGTTCTTATTTTACTACAGTTGTCTCCACTATATCATATAGGAGCTATCGGTAAAAAAATTATTATTGAAATAACCTTTTTATTTCATCATCTAGCTATACAATTTTCACTCTATATGGAAAATAGTAACAATAGGTCAAAAATTAAATAGAAGTATTAAAAAAAAAAAACAGAGTAAGGATTTATGTAGAACAATCTTCCAGGATATTCAATTAAATTAATCAATTTTTAGATGAACTGTGCGAGCGGACATTAAATTACAGGGAAATCCGAGTTGCTGTCAAAATACCCTGTAAATAACTGAAATATATTTCTAAAGAAAAAACCAGAAATATTTTTTATTTGAATACTTTAATATTTATTTCATTTTGAATTAATTTTTAAATTATTAATAATAATAATATTTATATTACATTATAATAATAATAATAAAAAATATATATTTACAATTAAATGTACTTAAAAAAATACTCAAATTGAATTTAAAGCTATTAACACATTTCAGTTTTTAAGGGGGCTTATTTCCTACTTTTTAGATCCAAGCTTAAAGCCGCTCCCGCCCACTCCCCGGCCCAAACCAATATATATATATCTATACCCTGGACTGGTTGGGATTATAGACGGGCACATTGTGGAAACTAATGCCCGCATAGAGGGGCGCGGCTGTGAGCGATGCGGATGTGGGTGTAGGATGGCCCAGCATGGACTTGCCACTGGCATAGAGATGCTTCTTGGGCAGCGAGGTGGCTGCCGACTTATGCTGCGTCATCAGTGAGGATGTGGGTGAACCGGCAACCAGGCGACTGCGATAGCTTTCACAGGTTTTGCGGGACCACACCCACATGCCGGTCAGGGTGCCGCCCACCAGCTGAAAGAAGATGCGCACCAACGCTGGCCAGGCGCTGAGTTGCGTTGGTGCCGCGCAATCCTCTAGCGTGCTGCAGCTGGGCACCGCATCCACGAATCTTTCCCAAAAGGCGGCGACAACGCCCACCGTTGTAGGTACAAAAAAGAGCAGCGAGAAGACAACAAAACGTTTTCGAATCTGTGCGAAACGTTGATGGGCCAACGTCGGCTGCAGCTGCTGCTGCAAGCTGTGGAGGGAGCGTGAGGCACGCAGCGTAAAGTACAGTCCCAGCAAAAGCAGTGCCAAGGCTGGCAGCTCGACAAAGCCTGGCGCCGTGCACATACCAGTCAGCTCACTGAGACGCACACGCTCCAGCAGCAGGGCGGCGATGGGTGGCGCCAATGGTGGCACCCAGGCGAGCACATGGAACAAGCCCGAACGTTTCTCGAGGGCTTCGCTGGACCATTTCTTGTGCGAGGATAGGTAAAAGCAGAGGGCAAAAATGAGCCACCAGCTGGCGGCACACAGACTTAGATAAGAGGTGCTTATATAGGAGGCCAGGCAGGGTGGCGTCAATGCACAGGCCGCTGCTGCTCTGCCCGACCGTCCTCCTGGCTCCTGGAACAGCGCCAAGCTGCGCGCCTGATGGAAAACAATGCGTTCCAGATAGCAAACGCTGAATAGATTATAGCAGAGGCATAGGAAGAGCACGGGGCGTTCCGGGTAGCCAAAGCGTGTGGGTTCTGCCCAGAAGGTAACCAACGCGAATAGTGTGAGCACAAAACATACAGCGGATAGACCCAGGATTAGGCTTTCGGTTAGCTTCTTCTGTTGGGTTGTGTGAAATGCATCCCTTTGGCACTGCGGCAGGCACTCCTCGGGATTCAATGGACTCAGACTAAAGTTCTGTGGACACATAATACCACCCATGCCGGCATTGGCGTTGTCCAATCTAGCACCAGCGCCTCCATTGCCCAGTTGCGAGGACATTTTCCAGGCCATCCAGGACCAGTACATTTGTTGCTGCTGCGGTGGCTCTGCGGGTGCTGCTGCTGCTCCTCCGCCTGCTCCTTGCTGAGCTCCATTACCACTGTTCTCTCCTGTCGTAGGAACATCACTACTCGAAGATGCTGTCTCTTGCGGTATTTGCATGCAGAGCTCATGATTCTCTGGCTGCGGCAGCGAATCGCAGCTTAGAAACTGGGGCCATAGTTGCATCAGCTCCGGTGTCGCATTACCCTCACACTCCCCCTTCACTGTCTCGCACAGCGATTTGCAGGCGGTCACTGGGCGTGGCACATCCGGACTGCAGAGCGGAAACAGCGCCGAGCAGAGCAAAAAACGCGCTCGCTTCGAGCAGCCCGACTCAATCAGCGGCAACAGTTTGGCGATCTGCAAAAAAATCAGAAAAAAATATACTTTTTTAGTTTTATGAATATAAAATGTTATATATGTATATATAGATATTTCATATTTTATTTTATGGTATTTGTTTGGGTCGGCTAGTAGATTTAAAGCAAAAAAGAATGGGATAAAGTCAAGAAATCCGTAACTCAGTCTAAAACCATGTAGGACATTTCAAGCCTTTTTTTCAATATCGGCACGATTTTATCCTGTTTTTGAAAAAAGCCCCTAATTTGAACTCATTCAATCCTATAATGATATATATAATTCTAGTACTTGATTGAATACCTTAAAAACTTTTCCTTTCAAAGTAAGAGGTACTTGAATCTAGGCTATATAAGGATTGATTTTTATTTAATCTTAATTTAAGTTCTTCGTATGACTTAAACTTAACTTAAGAATTTTTAAGGCTTAATTTGAGCCTGCCATTTTTAATTTAAATGACGTAGAAGATATCTATTTATATATTTATATATTTACATTTGATCTGTTGAATCAAAGACTTATATTTATTTCGCCCTTCATCCTTTTGTCCAGAGGCCATTCCAATCCTACTTCTGAGAAATATCCCGATTGTTCTGTTAATAGTATCTAGTCTCTTCTCTTGCTACTTTTAAATGTCGAATTTTTTAATATAACTCCATTAGAGTGGAATGTAAATTTCTTTCGCTTTGCCCTGTGGTCAATTTCAAGTTGCTGTTTCAAGTAAAAGTTGAATGGCCATCGATAAAACGAATCGTGTTATCGATACAAGCAATCGAATGATGTGGAAAAAGATTTTGCTTTTTATCAATTAACAGTTATGTGTTCTATCTATTGTATCGAGTTCGTATCGAGGGAAGGGAAGAAGAAGAAGTAGCAGTAGAATGGGAATTGATGGGGAGAGGGGAAACTTAAAAGCTTGCCGCCAAATAATTAGATCGAAATGCGCTGTTCGATAAGCAAAACTACACAAATTAGTGAAAAACGACAAACAAAAACAAAAATAAAACGAAAAAAAAAAAAAAAAGCACGGCAAATATTTGTGCAAAGTTTAACAGCAAATAGAAAAGAACCGAGAACCGAGAACAGAGAACAGAGAATAGAGAAGAAAAGCAAAGCAAAAATTTTAAACAATAAAATTGACAGCGTTCCCATTCACACCTAACGCTAGACTTTGTTAATTGTTTTTGTTGTTGTTTTTGTTGTTGTTGTTGTTGTTGTTTTTGATTTTGTTTTGTTGCTATTTTTTCCCTCGCTTGATGTCTATAATTTTATCTAATAAAAATGCAATAAAAATGCAATAAAAATGTAGTCAAACGTAGTCTCGAGCTTTCTGCGTTTTATCTCTTTGTTCTTTCGCCGACAAAAACTGGGCACACAACAATAAAAACAACAATTACAAATTGTTTACAATATTGGCAAATTGGCAACTGCAACAACAATAGTTAATTACATCTGTTTATAGTGCTTCCACAAAATATTAAAAAAAAAAAAGAAGAAAATAGTAAGCAAAAGCTATCTTCGGCGCTCCACAGATTTTATACACTTCAAACTGGATTATTTGTTTGGCAGCTATATAATATGGTAGTCCGATCTTGATCTTGATTTCAAGTGGTCGCTTAGAAAACATACTCTTTAATCTAACTTGTAAATTTCATTAAGATACTTTGAGAAACAAAAAAGTTTCCCATATAGCCCTTTTGTCCTGATTATTTCTAAATGATATAGACGACAGATTTGATCATTTTTAATATGAGTTTAGAAAACAACTTTTTTGATCTAACTTAATTTCATTGAGATACTTCGAGACACAAAGAAGTCTTTAATACAATAGCTTTTGAACTCTTTATTCCTTTTAGAGTTATATGATATGGTTGTCTGATCCGGACAGTTCCAAATATATGCTTCAAGCAACAATAAGAAAGCCCCATACCCAATTTCCTTTCTGGAAGGGTATACAAAAAATTATTGTTTTCTAACAGCTGTTTTCGGCGGAAATGAAAAAAATACAGATATATTGAGGTGCTGAATCAATTGTTTTCAGTCCAGCCACAACAGTCCGCTGCTTGGATTCAAAACAGTTGTTATTACTAATGTTATATTAAACTTAATAATAATATGAATCTTAATCTTAATATTAATCTTAAATAGAAATAGAAACAGAGCCTTGCTAATATTTATCAATTTAAAGCAGCTACATATAAAATTTAATCATTTAAGTGCATATTCTGTAAAATGGATAGAAACTGTAGATTTTCATTTGATTTTGATTTCATTTGATGTTTTCTGGCATAGATTTAAACAAGTCGATATTAGCAACATATATAATATTTGAGATGAACCCCCTTTTGACCAAGAGTCTTCGGCGGAGAAAAGAACCCATATGGTATCACATTGGGCTAAAATACACCGTCTTAATCTAACCAATAAATATGCCGTTTTTATAGAGCACAGCTAGATCTCTTCACCTGATATGCATAAATAAGTTTACATATTCATTAACATATACTGACGTGCTGTTATTAACATACTGTTAATTGATGTCATTACTTTTAACTCTTTTTTTTTAGACTAGTTCGGCAATTTTCTTGATTTTCTTGTATTGTTTATATATAAATTAAATTTTAAAATTATATCATATCTTTATGCTATGGACAGGCAGTTTACATAACGCTTAACATATGTTATTAGTATGTATGCATTCTGTTAATTGATGTTCACAGTGTTACAAAGATCGATAGGACTTTTAAGTCTTTTCCTTCTTACAGACTCGTTCGCTATTTTCTTGACTTTCTTGTTTAACTTCTGTTGTATTGTTTACAGATTTTCAGTGTGTGAAAATAGGCGACAGACTTCACACTTGGGGCTGTTGGATTGCTACCCAGGTCCAAGGAGGTACAGAGTGGCATTCCGGAGCGCAAGTGTCGAGTGCAATTATCGATTAATTACACACGCAATGCAATCTAATTGCTTCAAATGGAAAGACTGCTTATAGTTTCCGAAGTGTTGGAAACTACTATTGCAATTGCTGGCTTGACATGGCGACATCAATCGAAATAATCCGCACAACAGATACAGAAACCGACAGATAAACAGAAGAAACAGAAGAAGAGCAAAAAAAAAAAAACAAATTAAAAAAAAAATTATACATTATAATAAAGGCAGAAACGGTCCCCAGACATGTCCGTCAAATGATGACGATGACGATGACGAACCTTGAGTCGGAATGAGGCATAAACATTTATGAGTTTGCGGAATTTTTGACTAGACGCCGCAAAAGGGTTTACGTACCCAGAAGAAAAAAGAAAAGAAACAGAAAAAAAAAAAACGACAAAAAGAAAAGGAGATGAGCCTGCATCAAATTGCTGAGACGTTTTCTCAAGAAAGAGCCCCAAATGCAAGAAGAGAGTCTACAAAAGAACAGTCTACCAACTGGCATTGTGACTCCCAGTGCGGCACTTTGACAGGCATTTGATGGGTTGACATGCGGTCCCAGGTTTCAGTTTTCAGTTCTTAGCTTCCAGATCGCAACTCTAACTTCAACTTCAATTTCTGATTCTGATTCTGATTCTGATTCCGATTTTTGACTCAAAGATCAAGCTTGAGTTTAATGCTTTTGCTTTCTTGCCGGAGCTAACAGTAACCGTCTTTCTTCTGGTACGTCGTCTTCTCCAACTTGTTCCTCTTCCTCTCCATCTTCTGGCTTTTCTGTGGTTGTTGTAGGTATAATTAAGGCACATTAGGGCAGTCAAAAGCCACACAAGAACCACAGACGCCGTAGGGCATCTCGAATCGCGCATTAGACACGCAATTTCCAATCTGTATATCCCTTATACCCTTACCCCGAAAATGAGTAGAATTTTTTTTTCTTATTTCTCATAAGGTATATACACAGAGAATCGAAACTATAATTTCATATGGCAATATAAAAATATGAAAAGAACCGAAAAAAGTTCATTAAATAAAATATATGTTTTGAAAAATTCGGAAATAGTTATTATTTTTATAAATTATATGATATTAAGTTCAGAAACGTTATGAAAATCTTTTATCTGTCAGTCTTATAAGTATTTTCTTTGCATGATATATTTAGATATAACGAATAATATAAACATTTTTACAGTGCAGTAAAGTATAGTTTTATGAATGATGCAGTTCTGAAATTTGGTATACATAAAACTAAACTTTTTATGTACGGAATCTGTCAGTTTTATTTATAGATATAGTTAGGGTATTTTCGAGTTGAGCATTCGATAACCATCTGCCAATTGTGATCGAGTGTATCTATCTTTATCTATCTTTCTATTTCGCATGCTCTGCATCTCTATTCGTTTCTCTGCCTTAGCGGCGGCAGCCCCATGAAGAATAGCCAGAGGCAATAATAATTTAATGATGTTGCAGCCAGTCTACAACAATGGCAACAAGTGTCAGGGCCTCGTCATTATAATCATAATCATAATCATAATCATCATCATCATCATCATCATAAGCCGGGCCAAAAACTGAGAGGCAATCAACCTAATAGACAGGCTAGCCGCATGTGCATAGACGGAGCCACAGAAAGATACAGATACATATATAGATAAAGATACAGCTGTAGATACAGATATAGATACAGATACAAGTACGTAGTAGAGGCTGAGAGAGAAAGAAGTAGCAGAAGACAAGTTGTGCCACGTTTTGGGGCACAAGCAAATGCTTGGCCAAGTGTCTAAAATGTGTTATTAATGCCGCTTTGTGCTTGCTGTAAATGCAAAAGGGCAAAACTTGGCTTAGCTACAGGTTTAACTATGGCTTTGCCACAGAGTCTGCCTCTGTTCCCGCCTCTGTCTCAGCCCCAGCTTCAGCCTCAGCCTCAGCCTCTGCCACTGCCTCGAGGTGCAGAGCCACAACGATATTCTCATTCCACAATGTTCGCTTCGCGTCTGCGCATCGAATGCAATCTGCAACGCTTCGAGCATTTTTTGGCCACGCAGTTGCCGCAAAAAAAAAAAAAAAAAGGCCGCAATTCGCTACACACCGCCGCACACCTCACCAACGCGTCCGACTCGCAACGAGTCACACACCCGACAAAAAGCAACGCATTCGTTTTAAGTTTGAGTAGAAAAAAAAAAAAAGAAAAAATTGTTAACAGAGCTGAACAGTCTTACTTAACAATTTTATAATATTCATATTCGTATTACTACTGTGATAACATTTTTTTAATTTAATTTAATTTAATTTAATTGTATATTAAATTTTAGATACCATCAAAAAAACTGAAGATAATTTTTAGAGAAATACCAACTTGAAACCAACTTGAAAAAAGAATGCCATGAAAAAAAGTGAAGCTAACTATGAGATCGTTTGAATTTTTAACAATAGATCAAAATCAAAAAGTTTTTATTTGTATATTCCTTCAAAAACTATGGCATATAAATATAGATCCATTTAGTCCAATTATTTATTTATTTTGTTTAAACTAAGAAGAGGTTATTTAATTCAAAAAGTTTTTCTACTGATTAGACTTTTTATTTATTTTTCACTTTTATCTTATTTACGCTAAGAAGAATTAGAAATAGATTTTCAAAAAGCTCAGGCAGCTCTACTGCTATTAGGATTATTATTTTTTTGAAAAAAAAACGTTTAAGAATATTAAGCAAAGAACAAAAAAAAAGTTGATTGCAAATGACATTTTTGTCGGTTGTTCAAAGCTTCAAAAATGTTTTTAGCTTTGGTGCGATTTTAAAAAATCGATCATGAAATTAACTTTTGTGTCATCGGTGTGCGGTTGCGAGTGTGTGTGTGTGAGTGTGTGTATATGTGATGTGTGTAAAATGAAAAAAGTTATGCTTAATTTGTTTCAACCAAAAATTAACAGTTTTTTTTTTTATTTTTATTCAGAGTTTTGTTAACGCCTTTCTAGGCAGATCGCTGCAGCGCAGCTCATTGTCTCTATCGCTCTTTCTTTCAAGTTTCGTTTCGTTTCGTTTCGGTTTCGGTGTTTTGGTGTTTTGAGTTTTTGGTTTTCGGTTTTCGGTTTTTTTTTTATTTTTATTGTTTGTCTTGGGGCTATTCCTTCATTTTGTGGTGGACCTCGTCGCGCAGCCTGTTTCACACTTTTTTCTCTCTCTCTTTCGCCTTTGGTTTCGCAGTTGCTCGAGTAAAGTCAGCTAAATAACATTTAATTTTATTTCAGTATTTTTGTTGTTGCGGCTTGTCTCTGCCCGATCGTGTTCACAATTCAATTACAACTAAAAGAACAGCTACAACAACAGCAACAACAACAGCAACAGCAATAGCAACACAGTTGACACCTCAACGTAAACGCAAACTTAATGATTTTTCGATTTTGATTAATGATTTTTTTTTTTGGGCGCAACGAAATCCAATAAAATGAAATGAAAGCAAAGCAAAGCGGCATTAATGTTGCCCCATCGTTCAACGCTCTGTTGTTGCTGTTGCTGTTGCTGTTGCTGTTGCTGCTGCTGCTGCGGCACTTTGGCTTTGAATATTTGAAAGGAATTACATGAGCAGCACATAAGACATATATACACTGAAAAAAAACAACTACTAAAGAATGGTTTTTCGCCTGCCGACTGGAATAGTAATATTTGAAAAATTATTCAAAATTATTCCTTAATTTATTAGTTTTGACTGTTCAAACTAGCCGATAAGCTAGATTTAATAAGTTCAACTACAAATATGACTATATCATTCCGAACCTAATGGTTTTTAGAATGTGTTTAGAAAATACACTCTATTCTAAATATATATTACTATTTTCTAAAATATACATATTATCTAGACACCTTGGGAAACAGAACAGTTTGCTTTTTATCTATATTTTCTGAAATTTCTGAATATTTTAACAAATTAAATACTATACAGTAGAATACAATATTAGATATATGTATATTCATGCTGCGGTTTTGGTAAAAACATGTACAGTTCGATGATGGTCTTTGCTCCGAACCTTGGTTCATACATGTTTTGTTCATATTTTCATTTTATTTAATTCAAAAATTAGAATATATTCTGGCAAAACTATTGGAAAAATAGTAATTTTCAGATCGAAAAGGTCCGTTCCAAGTGTCTAAAATATAATTTGAATTTGTAAATATGATGTTTAGACCGAACCTGAAATACATTGTGCCGCTATCAGGTTCAGTCTTGTTTCAAATTGAAGCAAATGTCAAATATCCGGACTTGAATTGGTTCTTATAACCTTCAGCAAAGTGATTCTTAAACTATCCCTTGAAATTTGACAGTTTAAAAAAATTTATATTATTATTTAATGCACACGGATTTATATAAATTTAAACTTTTTGTGCTTAATTCATGAGAAAGAAATGTGTATATTATAATTCAGTATAGAATTCCTTATTATTTCTCTAAGTGTACCTATATATTTACGCCCTGCTCGGGCTATGACTAAGCGCGTTAGTCAACCGCTTTTATTATAGGGTTCTAAGATTGCCTCTGCCGCTGCCGCTGCCCCTGCCCCTTTTTGGCGGCATGTTCATTCATTAACGCTTAATGCCACAATCCATGATCCTTCGCGCTCGTCGCGGCGACATTTAATGCGCTCAGACATCTGCATAATCTGCTCTTAAGTAATGGATTAATTTATAATTTTCTACGCTTCGAAACCAGCTTGTGCGTTGTGGCACCACTAACAGCACTGCAGCACTCTGTCCCTGCTCCTCCTCCCCTGCTCCTGCTCCTGCCCCAAAGTTCCACAACTATTTCTACCTGCCAGCGGGACCATACAGCGAGCGCATACAAATTATAGGCTTAAGCGCCAGGCAACTGGAACTCGGGAACTGTGGAACGCTTGAAAACAAAACAAAACAAAAACTGGTTAAAAGAGTCTAAGAGAACTGGCCCTAGGCCAGTCTCCAGCCGACATATAGCCATGCAATTTGTTATGGGATTACTTTATGCACTCTAATAAGAACCTGCAACATATGGCAGTTGTCCACTGAATTGCGATTACGTTCCAAAAACATAAAACTCTTGAATTACGATTATGTTTTCCCCGACTGAATCGACTGAAACTATTATATCATGCATCAAAAAAATACGCAGAAACGCAGACAAAATTATAGATCAAAACTGGAAATTTTGTTATTGAAATGCGAAGAAAAAGAAAAGAATTTGTAAAGCTTTTAATGCTCACACGGAATTTAAAAAAATATTATTTAATGATCTATAAGGAAAGAGCACAGAATACGCTTAGGAATGAAGTGCAGAAAATTTCCATTAGAGCAGCAAATAAATTCAATTTAGAAAAATGGGCTTAGCTTTTTACTTTCAGAAAAAATGAAAAAAAAAAGAACAAATTGGTCAATTCTATTTAAAAAAATGAGCTTTACTATATTTTCAAAAAAAAATTTGAAAAAATAATGATAATTAACAGAATTTTTAAAATATTTATAAGTTAGAAAAACCATAGAAAAAGTTTTGTAAAATATCTCTTAAGGAACTTCTTTGAGTTTCATATTTTATCTATGTTAAACGATATCCAAAAGTTTTCAATTGTAATAGTAGATGTTTCAAATATTAAATGCATTATTCAATACCGAAGAATAGTTTACAAAATGTCAAAGAAAGTTTTAATTTATCAGATGTTAATATAGACTTCTGAAACTTTTTTATATTATGATCATTGGGTTTCTGTCCTTTGAAAACTAATTAATTATAAGCAAAATTTTCAAAAAACTTCACACCTATTATATATGTATATATTCTGTATATATTGGTAATTTTTGTTATAATATTTTGAATTTTTTGTCTCTTCTGTTCTGCCTGACTGATTCAGTTTTCCGATTCATAGAGATCATAATGATGCGTAATCTCTTAACGTTTTCAGAAGACACTCGCAGCTATCAGCACTCGCCATTCATTCATTCGCCATTTATTCACTTGATTCACACAGTCTGCGATTCACACAATTCATATCCAAAGAGGATGCCGTGACAGTTCAAACTATGAATGATCTGTGGTCTGTGATCTGTGATCTGTGAGTTGGGAGCATCTTTTCTTATTATGCTTTTGTTTTTTTTTGTGTTTTGTTACAGTGCTCGTATCTGTTGCATGCAACATTCAACCTCAACAATTTGCTGGCGGCTGTCAGAGTGACAAGTGTTGCAAAATGCCTTGTGAAAATATATATATATATATATATATATATACATAGATGAGCTCAGATACTAAATCTTAAGAGTTGGCAGCAACTTGGCCAGCTCAAAGTCAAGTTTTGGTCGGCCGACAAAAGCGTCGCTCACTGTGCCCCTCTCAAATGACGGCAGGACGGCAGTGTTTTATCTTTAGCTGTCACTTCTCGTTGTTATTGTTGTTTTTTTCATTTCGTATACCCTGTAAACATTTGAAGAATGTAGAGAAAGAGTATGCCCAACTGAGAGCTTGTTTCGTGGCAAGTTTTCAAATATATATAATATTCGGATGGCTGTCACTTAAGAGCTTACATTGATTTTAACTAGTTTAGATGTTAATTGAAAAATGTGGACATTCGGCAGTGGATACCGAAAAAATATTGTTAAAAATATGTCGTAATGGATCTTATACAATAAAGAATTTGATGTAGGAAAAGAAAATCAAATTAACCCGATTACAGAGTATTTTGCTAGTCGAGCATTCTTTTAATTGTTGTTTGCCAGTGCATTATTTGATTTGCGCTTTATTTGATTTAGTTTGGCCGCTCGGCATTTGATACGAACCGACGACTGTGGGGACATCAGGCAAGCAGACAGACAAACACTGGCTGCAGCGGGCGGAACGGTGAAGGAGAGCCAGCTTGGGTGCTTCGGGACCGCTTTGGGGGCTATGGGGCCGAGCGTCGGCGGCTTTGAAGTGCGCCAATTGATTTAATTTGCTTTGAAAGCGCTTGCAATTAGCAAAAAGCAAGTCCGCTGGCCCCAGCTGGCGAAAATGCTCGTACAAATAAACGAATATGAATATGAATTTGTATCTGTAGCTGTATTATTTTTGTTTTGTTTTTGGGCAACAGGTCATCAAAAGAGTATCTTGTTTTCTGTTTTCTGTTTTCTTTCATCGTGTTTTGTTGTTTTTGTGAGGGGTTTGTTAAGCGCTTGATAATTTGCATAATTAAGACGCTGCCGCGACACGACAACGATACAATGATAAATCGATGCCGCCGCCTTAGACTAAAAACAAAAAAAAAACTAATAAAAAAGGCGATTTTTGGCGCACCTAAGATTATATACCCTTGCCGTCAGCTATATCATAAAGTTGTCCGATCCGGTTTCAGGTGCAATAAAATGAGGGCACTTTATGCCACAAAGTTTCATTCACCGAGCTCAAAAACTGAGCGACTATTTTTCTAAGAAACAGAAGGACATGGCTACATAAGCTTGTCCCATCATCAATAATATATATATATATATATATATATATATATATATACCTCATGCGGTCGCAGATGCCTTCACTACACATTTCATAGCAAAGCTATAATACCCGCTGCAAGGGTATAAGACAATGATATCATACTAGATCCGAAACAAGTAAAAAGTGCTCTAGTCGGGAAGATATTTCGTTTATTCGGTTTACTTTTGAAGAATTCCGCTTGCAATTTGCAGTATAAATCTATCTAGCAAATTTCAAGTCTCTAGTTCTTAGTTCTTCGTTGAGGAAGTACTAGATCGAATCGCCGTTTGGCATGAGAAGTTGTCTATTTGAACATTTGAAACATATTGTAATGAGTATAAACTGATCGATTTATATATCTATAGGGATCAGCCAGCGCCTTTTGTATTTCTAATTAACCAGCTGATAAGCAGATGCCAAGTGGCAGATACAGTGGCAATTCGAGTTGCAAGTTGAAGTTGCAGCAAGTTGCCGCAACTCGTGCGGCTGTCAGACGGGTGAATGCAACTGCGACGACATATGAATCTCTTCTCACAATTAATTGACATTTTGACTGGCAACGATTGTCATTCAAAGGCAAAGACCAAGCAACCCATCGTATAGCTTGCCACAGCCACAGTCACAGTCACAGCCGTCGAGAGGTATCCACAGGCACCGCAGGAATGCAACAAAGCCAAAGCGGCTGCCGTGCCACTGGCTGTGGCTGTGGCAGTTGTAGTTGCAGTCGCTGCAACAAGAGCTTGAGCTAAAGACTCTGCTAGAAATAGAGATGGTTGCGTGTCACGAGGGTATATGTATATATATTTAATGAAAAGGATAAACAAAAATATATGTAAAGATATATAGTTTAGACTATTCTCACTACACATACATTATATATTTTTTTTAAATAAGCCAGATTTTTATTAAATATTTTATGAATTTTCATTTTTATCGAAAAGCAATTTTGGATTTCTTGTCGTGCCACACAAACCCGTAAGCCCGAAGGTCGCCCATCTTCTGCCTAGTATGCAGCGTCATGATCAAACTACAGTGAGCGGCCACAAGACTAGAAGCACTTTCTTAGTAATATTCAAAAGAAAAAAAAGAAGAGAAAAAAAAAAGTGCACTCAATTGTTGTACACTGATATTATCGATCATTGAAAGGCCAAAGAAAACATTAATTTAAATGACTCAATTGAGTTGCATATACTGAAAAGAAAACTTACTTTTACTTCCTATTTGAAATTGAAAAGCATTTCTAAATATATGAGTCGCTGTTGTAGCGGCGCACAGAGCTTCAGTTGCAAGTTGCACGCTGCAAGGCACTGTGCGGCTCTCAGTTAGACAAACAGTCAGCGACAGCATCGGCTAATCTTTGGCAGAAATCTGCCAGGCGGCTGCCAGAGACATCCGGACAGCTGAAAGTCAGCTCCAGTCTTAAGCTCAGCCTCAGCCGTAGCTGGTGCCGCTGGTGCCAGAGACTCTGGCACAGTCTCTGGCACAGTCTCTGCCACAGACTGTGGCACATGAAAGCAATTGCGCTTAGCGCACGCTACAGTTACAATTGAAGCGTCCATTGTATGGGACTCTGGAGGCACTGGTTCTGGTCGGGCTCTTTGCTCTGCTCTTAATGTATTCAATTTGGCGAGTCCCTTGCACTTGTGCCTGGACAGCGCAACTGCAACTGGAACTGGGCTCTGTCTGTCTGTCTGTCTGTCTGTCTTTCGGTCTGTCTGTCTGCTTGTCTGTTTGGCCCAGCTCAATGCTGACAATTTTGTCAGGCTGGCAGCATTGGATTAGTCTTAGCTTACATGAAATTATGCCGAAAAAAGTGGAAAAAAAAAGAGAAGAAGCTTGGCAGCTGTTGAGGCGCACTTGCTACGAGTGAGAAAGAGTATATGCCCCTCTCTGAGGCGAGGAGGCAGCGGGCTTATCTTATGCCGGAGCAATTCACGCGAGCGCAGGCGCGCAGTTCAATTAACTTAATTGCCATGTAATTACGCGAAACAACAACAACAGCAACAACGGCAACAATAATAATAACAACAACAACAGCGGCAGTTCAACGTCATCTTCGCTTGGCGGCATTTGCAGCATCCTGCTGCAAAACAAAAGACTTAAGACACAAACCTGCTGCTGCGACGACGCCTGCTGCTGCTGCTGCTGCTGCGTCTTTGCCTGCGTTATTTCTTTTTTCGTTTTTGCTTCTGCTGTTATTGTTGTTGTTGTTGTTGTTGTTGTTGACGTCGTTGTCTGCATTGTTTTTTTGTTGTTGTTTATTCTGTTTTTTATTTTGTTTCACTTTTTGCTGCTACATAATGTAAGGTATTTTTTTTTGAGTAAACTTGGTCAACTATCTTGACGTGGAAATAAATATGTTTTAAAATTTAATAATTGTTTTTATATCGAAATTTATTACTAGCCAAAAAGCAGCTTAGTCGGAAAATGAGTCTACGATTTTCTATATGCCAGACAACTAGTTATTTGTACTATATTCATTTCTTTTATATATTATATATATATATTTTCTTTTATATATATAATATTTTATATATTTTCCTATTTAATTTATGCCTTGTGATTAATGCAGGGTATTTGCTAGTCAATAATGCAGGCTTTTTCGGTTGGGGTTCTTGTCTTTTTTTTGCGCACACTGTCATCGTCATCGCATCGTTACTCTGACATTCCAGCCTGGCTTTTTCACTGTTGCGGCATTTGAAAAACGTTGCTGCATTTTTTGCGTTCTTTGTGCCTTTGGGTCGCGTCTTTAGAGAGCCGGCCAACTAATTGTTGTTACCTGGATTGCAACTGGAACTCGAAACTGGAATGGGAATTGGACTTGAAACTGGGAATGGCGCAACTGGCTTGCCTGACTCTGAAACAAACCCTTTTGTCAAATCTCTTTTCGTCAATTCTTGCCAGTGCTTCATCATTATAGTCGATCCTTCCACAGAGTTATGCCGGTCATTGGATGTCAAACGATCCATAGTAACCATCGTCATACCAATTGTACTGGCCAGTAGAATTTTTAAGAACTCAGCATCCAAAAAGAAATTGGCTTTAAAGTATTTGCTTTTTTTGGAAGATAAACTGGATGAGAAATCCCGAAATAATTTCCGCAACTTTTGAATAATTTTAAGACCAAACGAACACGAATTGGCTAGCTTTGAAAATTTACAAAAGTATATGACAATTTTGAATATATTACCATTTTTCCCTTTACTTTCTAAAATATATTGTTTTTTAAATTCTTGATTGGATTAACCCGGAAAATTGCTGTATGGAAAACTTTTTGGTTTCTCAAGATATCTGAAGAAACTTTCGGAGTTGAATGTAAAAATCTGTTTTCTAAATCAACAGAGAGCTATTGTATTATTAAGCAGCCATAGGAACAATCAGTAAAAATAAATAAGGGTATGTAATCTTCGGTGTGCTAACTAGTTTTTCGCTGTGCTTGTTGTTGTTGTTGTTGTTGGGCGGCAACACTCAAACATTTGACATTATCGCTGCTAAGTCAGCTCAAATGCCGCCCTGACATTCTTTTTGTTGTGTTTCCTCGAACGTTGCCCACATAATTACTATGGAAATATATATATACATATGTATATATATATGGGTCTGTTATTGAAAACGTAACCTGGTAGCTTCGGCTAAAAGCAAGAACAAATACAACAGCAAAAACAACCACAATAGCAACTTGACGCTCACTGATAAGCGGCTCTTATCAAAACGCCGCCGCGGATTAACTCTGGATGAGTTTTTCTTTGCCAAGAAACAAAAACAACACAACTGAAATATTTTTTGTTGCTGTTGAGTTTGTTGTTGTTGTTGTTGTTGCTACGCATGAAAACTGATAGCTAAAGTACTGCAAACACATTAAGCTTTTATCAAAAAGGCAAAAAAACCAAAGTAAATAAATAAATAAAATAAAATAAATAATAAAGAAAAATAAAATTAGGCTCAAGTAACCCAAAGAGTTTCTTGGAATATGTGGAATATTTTCGGTGAGCAACAAAATTCGTAGGAAACTCAATTTTTTGGATGAGTTGTCGCACTCCAAGCTAGTTTGATATCTAAGCTGAAACCTATAGTAAAAAGAGATATTTATAAATTATTTATGGGTTTCTATCTCCCAAAACTTATAAATATAATTCTGAAAAAACTTATATCATCATAATACAGATGCACCCTTAAGAAAAGGGCTGCTATTAATAAATATCTATATAACTATGTATCAAGTTTCAGAATCGAAACTCCCAGTTTCTGTTTTTTTTAATGGATAGAATAATAAGGAGAATACCCTATGGAGTATTTGGCATTTTCACAATTCTTTATTATTTGGACTTTGATGTCCCGTTGATGATGACATCGCGATGTTGGACTTAATCAACGGTGGACATGTTCACGGTTACGATAGAAGCTTTGGCCAGGTTCGGGTTTCTTTATGGGTATTGGGTATTGGGGGAAGGGGGTAGAGGCGGGGGTCCGATTTTATAATCTATAGTTGGGTCTACGTAAGGGGCGACAACTCTCAAATCAAATATTATAAAAAAAAAAAAAGTGGAAATAATAATTTTGCGGTTATTTCTTTAATCAAATTGTGAGCCAATCATGCGCCATGGCTAGAAATAGATATACGAGTATATAGCTTGATACTGCACTATTGCTTTATATATCTGATATAGGCTTGGCTCTTTGGGGCGTACGATAAGAGCGCACTATTGCCATAAACATTTATGGTATTATTTAAGAAACATTTTTGTTTTTTTTTTTTCTAGACTTGTTGCTGTTTATCAAATTTCTTTCCCTGTACCTGTACCCCAAACCCCTTCCCGACCTGCCACACAGCTCCGGCTCTGGCTCTGCCTGCCTGCCTGCCTGCCTCGCCACAGCACTGTCGCTCTTGGCAGGGCAATCTGCTTAATGGGTTCTGATTTTCAAAATCAAACAATTTTATTGTCGCCATCGTCGTCGAAGTTTTTATGGTGCAAACTTTGCGGTCTTATGTGATGTGTTTATGCTGTTATGGAATGGAATTCCATTCCTGACTGAGCACTCGGCGGGGTTGGGGGAGAAGTTTTGGGTAGAAAAGGCAATTTGGCTCTCAGATCTTGGCTGTGTCAGCGGCTAATGCGTTATCTAAACAGCGCCCAAAATGCCGTTCAAATATTTACAATTACTTTACATAAGCGCTAAAAAGCGCAACAGCTTTGCTTGGCTCTCGGCTCTCGGGTCTCGGGTCTCGGGTCTCGGGACTCCGAAAATTCCGATAGGGAGGGGTTCTTCTTTGTTTGAGAACTCATCTGTCATATTTAAGGCACAAATCCGACTTCGACTGGGACCACGAGTGTGACGGCGACAGCTCTGGCGACGTTTACTATTAGGGATGGGCGCGTGTCGAAGCACGAATAATCCAATCGATATTTGTGTATAATTTTTTCATGAAATGTGTACACATTGAAAAAGACCATTTCCAATCCCATAAAATATATATAGTCAGAATGATGAGACTACTTGATACAGCCATGTCCGCCTGCCCCTCTGTCAAACTCCTTATATTTGGTACAAGTATATTTTTGGGATTGTTGGGTTACTTTCAAAAAACTTCATAAGAATTCCTTTGTATAAGCTCTGCGCTATTTCTAACAGTTTGTAGGCTAGTCGTGTCACGAAACACGACCATCTCTAGTAACTACAACGGCGAGCGGCCAGAAGAAGGGGTTAGGCCTTGCCGCATTTAACTACGAATACGTTTGTTATTTTATTTTATTTTATTTTTTTAACTTTTTTCTTTATCAGAGGTGATATGACAAACATGACAACTAGGGAGGCTAACGGCACACACCCCCCCCCGCCAGCTGCCCTCACCAGAATGGAGGAGGGTTTTCTCGTTGCCACGTGAAATGATAATGGACAAATAAAATCCAGCAGACAGAACACAGAAATTCACAGAGGCGCGAAAGGGGAAAAAGTGGGAGACGGAGGGAGGATGGCATGGCATAAACAAGTCAAGTCAAATAAACAGACCTCCCCACATGGCATGCCCAGCAGTGACGAGGTATATACATACATACGTATGTACTACGACTAGATCCCCCCAACCCCTGCCCAACACTAACTAATATTACGAAAAGTGCTTTTCTCTCCCTTTCCCCCTTTACAGTTTACCTAGTAGGCGTTACGACCAAGTGCCGACAAAGTGCTTGTCAACGGACAATTACAAGCAAATTAATTCAATTCCCCTTTCAATGCCCCTTAGCCCTAACCGAACTATTGCCGGAGCGACCCTCTTATAGATAAATATCAATGAAAAACTCTGAAAATCGAATCGAAGAACTTTGGACACTTGTTTTGAGTGGCCCATGTCAAATGGGCGGGGTAGGATGAGTGTGGCGGGAGGCGTACTATAAACTAGAAAATTACTTTCATCTTCAGAGGTTCTCCATGTGTTAAGCAAATAAACTGGAACGTTTCGTAACAATCAAAGTTTGCTCATTTTTTCAAAAAAAAAAAAAAAATCAATTAAGACTTTAAATTTAAAATATAGAAAAAAAATGGAATTCCAAAGAAGAATTTCTCAGTATTTTTCAAGGAAGCAACAACGAAGAACAGAGTTTATTGAATCTAAAGAGTTTTGGAATACATTAAAGAATATCTGAATCTTGAAACTTTCCATTGGGACACATCCTATAGAAGAAAATAAACATAAAATGTATCTCAGCACAGAGAGTTCCATATAGTTCCTTTAGGACATGGAATACATCCGTAACCCACTATATGTATATTTATATATATTTTTCTTCCCTATCTCTCTGTCTGCCTTTTATCTCGTCTCTGTTTCTAGTCTTAAATCGTAATGTTGTTGTTTTGGATGCTGCCTGCTGCACTCGGAAGATCGGAAAAAAAGATTTTGAAAATTGGTTCGCATATGTAAATGCATTTTGTGGCATTCAACAAGCTTTTGATGGTTTTTCTGTTGTGGTTTTTTTCTTCTGATTTTTCTTATAGTTTCTACAGAGAAGAATTTTTGTTGTTTTTGCTTTTATAGTGTAGATTTTAAAACTCTTTGATCTGCTTTACGTGCTTCCGATTTAATTTCATTCGTTTGTTGCTTTCGTTTTTATTGCCCACTTGAAACATGTTCGACTTTTCTTTGAGTTTTTTTTTTTTATTTTTTCGTTTTCTTTTTCTTCTAAACAACACACGCACACACACACACACACACTCAGCAATTTCATACATAGATACATATTGATCAGTCAAAGAGGCAGCAGACATATGGACAGACGGACGGACAGACAGTCATTTAAGGCTGAAATTGTGCAGAAGACTGAACATTTACAGCAGCGCCAGGCGCAGGCTCAGTCAGATAAGCAAAGGTAAAGTAGGCGGCAACGCGGCCTGCACGCCCCCTCCATAAAAAAAAAAAGAAAATACATAAAAAAAAAAAATTCAAGTAAAAATGTTCTAACTGCAACAGTGATTGACTGGCTGATACCCTGCACATTTATGTATTACGAAATTATTGACATTTTAATCAAACGTTTTCTTCTTTAATCTCAAATCTGTCAATATTAAAATTGGAAATTTGATCAAAGGTTTAATCATTATTTTTTTCAATTAAAACCCAAAGTACTTGTTTTTTTTTATATTTTTTAAATTGAATTTAATTTATTTTTATTTTGATTATACTTTAACAGTGGGTATAAATGGCATTCTTAAGAAGTTTATTGTTTAAATTGATAATAAGAGTAGCCATAAGAGTTGCCTGCGGCTGTATATCCCTATTTAAATTTTTGTACAGGGTATTGAGAAAAACGAGCAGTCAACATCGAAAAGAGCAGAGCTGTGCAGGCAGAGTAGATAAAGTCAAATGCAAAGAGCATCGGTTAGAGGCACAGTGCATGGGCTTTATGGGTTTTGGAACGCGCAGCTCGCAGCTAGAATCGGCCTCTTACCTCGCCTCACCCCGCTCCGACTGCACTTAGCGTCGCAGCATCAATGAGCATGTGCCCAAAACGGAAAGCCGTAGGCAGGGCATGGTGCGGGGCAGCCAATTGGAGATGCTCAAAAGAAGGCCCGATACCGATTCGGAATCGGGTGCTGCTCTCGAGAGCCGGCAAACAGGTGTTAATGGACTTTGGCCAAAAGAAAGAAAGGCTCCGACCATGACCGCCAGCCTCGACTGCGTCCCTGCGCCGACTACCTATCGACCCCTGTAACGCACATTTCTCACTTCTTTCTTGCTTTTCTCTTTCTTTTTTCCTATGCTCTTTTCTCTGCATCTTTCAGTTTGCCTTTCTTTCCGCCTAGATCTCCACTAAACGTTCTGCCCATTAACATTACCATTATCTGCATTGACTTTGTCTTCTTCTTCTGCCTGATCTTCTTCTTCATTTGCTTTGTCAGCTTTAGGCACGCACTCTTAGCTACTCCCTTTTCCCCTACACAATCTCTGACTATTTTCATGGTAAATTATCGCCAAGAATGACGCTCGGCGAGGCCTCAAGCTGACCTCAAATGCACTCCAGGCCACAAAAAAAAAAAAATAGTAAACATTCTCATTTTCTACTTTTATAATTTTTCTTTTTTTTTTGTAGTAACAGTTAACAATTTTGTTAGTAATTTTTGTTGTGGTTCGCCTTTTTTTTTTTTTTTTGTAGTTCACTTTGCCTTCTACTTCGTTCACTTCTTCTCTGTTTTTTTTTTATCATTTTATCTGGAACATGCAAAGGCGGCAGCGACGCCAACGTCGACGTCAACGTCGCGCTGATAGCAGGCCGCATTTTACATTGAAAAGCAATTAAATGTTTGCGGCTGTCGCTTCTCCAAAGTCTTTTGACTGATAACCTTGTTGTTGTCTCTCTCTCTCTCTCTATCTCGCTCTCTCTGGGTGTATGTGTGTTTGCACGCTTGTCTATGTGTGGAGCAGGGCAGAGTATCCAAATAATAACAACAACTGAAGTAGGGCCAGCCTAAAGATAACAGTCGAAAGACGACATGTCCTTAAGGAATGTGAATGTTAAAAGTTAACCTGAAGTTAACTTAATATAATCGTGATATCAGTCAAAGGAGACCTAGGTAAGTTTATCAGTCAAAAGTCGGCATGTCCTTAACCTTAAGGTTAACCTTAAAGTTGACATAAAATTAGCCTGACTTTAACTTAGAGCTAATGTTCCTTTAACTTGATGATAAGTACAGTAGTTTAGTGGAATTGTCCTAAAGAGATAAAGCTGTTCAAACTAACCCTGAAGTTCAGCGAACATTAACCTGAGTGTAACGCAATGGTAACCCGCATGTTGAACCTAATTTCCAAGGATTTATTAACTTGAGGTTGAGTATAACAATTAAAAGATGGCAGGTCCTTAAGGTATCAAGCAAGCTAACATGAGCTTAACTTAAAAAAAAGTATATATAATCCGGAGTTTAACTCAAAGGTAACCTCCATGTTAAACGTATTTATCAAGGTTTCACTAACTCAAATATAACAATAATTATTGGTTCGACATTTGCTTCTGTTTTAAAGATATTTGTTAATTTTTTGTGAATTCAATAATAAATAAATAAATGATATTTTATCGGATATTTGTAAATTTTTCCAAATTTACTAAGTACTTAAATTCGACATAAATAACATAAATTATATTTCAAGAGTTAAGAGGCTCAGAGCATCCCTTAACGTTTTTGCAAATTCCTTCAGCCATTATTGCTGGACTCTAGAACTTGTTTTTCACAAATGGTTGGATTTTTTATATTTTATTAACCTTGCGATCTAAAGAGTATTTCTTTTTGTTTTTATTTTTTTTATCAAGGTGTGGCATTATCTTAAAGATACAGTCGAATTAAAAGCGGCAAATTAATTTAAATAAAATAGTATAGTATTGCCACATCTAGACAAGTATGGCAACTTTCTCAGATTATATGATAAAAAGAGCTTCAATTATTTTAATATTATAATAAGTAAAATAGGGAAACTATTCCTTTTTTTATTTTTGCAACTGGATGAGTATCATTCTCAGCTTTCTTCAAGCTTTACTCACACATCTGCTAATGATCGCTGATGAGTTCTAATTAGCTTGGGATCGCAGAGGAGAGGAGATCTCCATTAAAAAGTGCCATTGTGTTGGCTACTACTATTTCAATTTATTGCGACCTTATCTCATGTACATCTCGAAACAATAAAAAAAAAAAAAAACTAAAAAAAATAAAAAATACAACAAAATGAAAAGTCACAATAAAAAAAAAAAAAAAATATAAAAGAAAAAAGTGGAGGCGCTTTGATGAGCTGCCGCCAGTTATCGTCAACGTCACAAGCAATTGACACTGACACAACTTCAGCGTCAGTTTTAGATTTAGCTTCAGTTCCAGAGCTCCAGCTCTTCGGTCTTCGGTCTTCGGTCTTCGGTCATGTCCATATCCACAGTTACAGATCCGTCTACGACAATACACAGAAAAAAAAATTGTACCTAACCTAAGATTCAAATGAATCTCATTTATTTGGTTGTTCTAACAAAACAATAAATTTTCTATAAATTTCAATATTCAATTAATTTTTTAGTATATTTTTGTACATATCTGTAATGGGTTGATCTTGAAAAATATCCTAGTAAATTCATTCATTTAATTTTCTATGAAGTTCTATACTGAATACGAAATATTTAATATATTTTCATTATTTTAGATATATGTATATTAAATCATTTTGACGGGTTGATCCTTAAAACTATCCTCGTATCTTTAATATATTGTTATATATATAATTGTAATCAAATGGAAAATATTATAAAAAGAATTATTTAATTGAAATAAGAATTTGGTACAAAAAGTAGGGAATTAAAAACGTATCTGACTTTTTAAATAAAATAATACTAAGGGGTCAATAAGTCATTTTCCTGCTATATATGTAGACTTTTAAAAAATAAGTCCGAACTGGACTATTATATAATATTCATACTTTCCTATTGGAATAATTTGTAAGTTTGTTTGAAAATAAGAATAACAAACTTTCGCGTCAGTTTAACTTTAACAGATAGGAAATGTTATAAAAACTCTTGTTTTTTTTCAGTGTACGTCTTCGATTCAGTTCGTTTGCTTTCGCAATGGTTTGTGACTTTTGAACAATTTTGGTTTTCGCACGTAAGCGTCGAGAATTGTTTTTATGGCCACACAAAAGTAGCGCTTATCGTCACGCTGAAATCAGGTTGGATCGGGAAGGGGGGGGAGGATAGCGTTGGTATGGTGGATATGGGTTTTACCTGTAGCTCAGCCTCCAGCTGATTGGTGTGACCGGCAAGATTGGGCATTGCGGTCATATTGTAACCGAGTCCCTGGCAGGCGGAGACGGCAATGCGTTGGCATTGTAATCCATTGGAGGAGGCGCTGCCAGGGCTGGAAGCGCTGGTACCACTTGCTGCTAAAACCCCTCTGCTGCTGATGCACTGCATCAATGTGGCAAGCAGCGGCAGCAACAGTGCATAGACTATATCATTTCGATATGTATGCATTTCGATAAAAAATATTGATTGTTCTGGCCAGGATCAGTGTTGAGATCAAGATCGAGATCAGGGTCAGGGTCAGATTGCCCTCATTCTGTGGCACAACAACAGTGTTCTCACTCGCGAAATGTTTTTTTTTTTTTACTCCTTTTTTGTTCGCACTGCACTCAAAGCACTTTGAAAAAAATAAAGCAATTTTGAGAAATTAACTAATTATTTATAATTTAAAATTTCCGATTAAAATGTTGGTATTAAATAAACTCGCCGATTCTCGTAACGCTCAAATATTATTCTGGTTTTTAAATGCGACTGCGGCACATCCACACTCGTTGAAGTATTTTCGTGGACTGAACGAACGCAACAAACACAACTGAAAACTGAACTCAACTGAAGCCAGTGTGTGCCGAGCGCTGCCGCAGAGCGCTGCGCGCAGGCGAGAAAAAGAGAGCAAAGCATAAGAGACTAGGAACAGTCGCTACATCAAATAGAGAGCAAGAGAGCAACAGAGAGGACGTGAACAGGTAAGCCGCTGAAATTTTAATTTTTTGCTGTTGTTGTTGCTGCTCTTGCAATTACATTGTAAAACAACAAAGAAATCTATCATTGGCATACCGACGATTTTGATACCCTTCCGAATTGCTTTTACCGCTATTATATATAACTGAACCTGAACCTGCTTAACGGGTACAAATATTCCAGTCCAGTCAAGGCTTCAAACCGAACCAGTTCGACCCCAGATGTCCTAAAATTTTACCAACTGAATCGAACCATGAACCAAACAAACCGGATATCAAAACTGAAGCTGATCCTGAATCTGATCAAAAGCAATACTTACGGATAAAAAATAATATTTAAGGGTTGAAATCTTACTTTAGATACTAAAAAAATAATTCGGAATAGAAGTTTTCGATCTTAAAATAAAAAAATATTTGTTTGATTTTCGACCTAAACCTAATTCTTTCATTGAATAAAATAAAAATAATTGAAAACGTTAAAATATGGACAATTTTCTAAAAGCTAAGGGTACGAATCAGAACCAATTTCCTGTTGGGGTGGAACTGGGTCCGAGCCCGTGTTTCGGAGCTCCGTCATTATTTTTTGGCTTGTGGTTCCAGTCCGTGAACCGGAATTCTGCATTTTTGGATTTTAATTTATCTTAAGTCTGATATAAATAAATACACCACATATCAACAGATTACTATCGATTGTCTGATTGCTGATCGATTGATTACTGATAGATAGCTTACTGATCGATAAATCATTGATCGATAGATTACTGATCGATAGACCGTTTTTGGAAAGTTCAGGTGAATTGAAAACATAGCAATCAAAGTGATTTTTTGACTTCATCAGCGACAGTGCGATTGGCTCCATAAGAGCAGAGGGAATGGGGAATAGGAATGAGGGAAATTTGATCCCACCGACCACATCACCAACACCAACACTAACACCAACACCACCAACAACAACAACAACAACAACAACAACAAATAATACTGAAAGGAAAAGGCGATGTTGCAGGGCGGTCTGCAATAGGCGCTGGGCGCGTGGGTGGTGGCGGGGGAAAGCTGCCAGAGGGGCAACGCACTTACAATTGAACACCGCGACCAGCAGCAGAAACAACAACAACAACAACTGCTGCAACAGCAGAAACAGCTACAACAACAACAACGATACAGGCAGCGGTGTCGGCAATCTTTGATGTGCGCTTTGATTTCCGGCAGCATGATAAGATTTTATTTTTTTTTACTTGCTTGTTGTTCTTGCCCCTCTGTAGAGAGAGTGTAGGGGAGAGAGGGGAAGAGCAGGCGAAGCAGAAAAAATCGCAAATCAAAACGAATTGCAGCAAATTTTTTTGCGGCAGCCGTGGCACGGCGTATCAAACGCAGTTGGGCGAAGCGTAGAGAGATTTTTATCGTTGTTGCAACTCAAAAAAGGAGGCCTTGCACATGGCTGCCAATAATTCCATCGCGGGCTGGGGGGGGACTAGGAGGGCCAGGAGGGACTAGCGGGTGCCAATGCCAATGCCATTGGCATACAAGTACATTGCAAATCTGAATTTTTTAAGGCCAAGCTGCAGCACCTGTTGTAATGGCAAGTTCGTCAGCTCGAATTGGTAGCAAATCGATGCTTACTTCCGATCCGACTGTGATCTGAGAACAAAGCCCAAAGCCAAAGCCGTTCCCAACTATTGAGCTCTCCGGCTCAGCCCGAACCACTTTCAATGATCTTTCAATTGTCATCAAGGCTAATACCCATGTAAGCCTTCCCCCACTCCATCCGGACCATCATACGATGAGTACTTACTCGTGTATATGTATGTTGCCCATTCTCTAAAACGTTTCCAATTCGAGAGCAAATACACTGAGAATAAAACTAGCAGTTGTTCTTTAAACAATTTTAAGCAACAGTTTTTATATTTTGTGGGATTTGCTTTAAGTTTTGCGTTTTTACTCCCAATTGGGAGTAAACTTATTTTTATTTGTCCGTGAATTTATTTTTTTTTGCATTTTAACCCTTTTCTTTACTCTAAGAAAGTTATATTAGAATATTCAAAAAACAGGTAAAGAGAGGTGCGGTGATTGGACTGGATTGTTCCTCTGGATGCTATATGATATAGTAGGCCGATCTTAATGATTTTTTGTGTAGAGTTAAAAAAAGAAACATTTATGCACCTTGTAAATTTAATTAAGATATCTTAAAGATTATAGAAGTTTTCCATACAATAACTTTTCAACCGATTGTTCCTATGGTATAAGATATACTTTTCTGATCCGGCTGGTTCTGACATATATGCTGCCTACAACAAAAATAAGGCTATATACCAAATTTCAATCACTTAGCTCCAAGATTGAGGGACTAGTTTGCATACAAACAGACAGACAGACGGACGGCCGCACGGACAGACGGACATGGCTATATAAACTCGTGTTTTTGTCCTGATCAATATTATATATAGTTTATGGAATCGGAGATGACTCCTTTAACACAATATAGCCTTTTGAAGTGTATGAAGAAGATTTTTTTTATAATTCTCCACTTTTTTCTTGAAGTGTAGGACGAAGAGACAACAGACGGCATAGAATAATACGACTACTTGAGTACACTCATGTGTGTATGGATGAATATACTCGTAGTTCCATTGTTTGTTTGTTGATTTTCGAAATCTGCCAGTTGTTTGAACTTCAGGCATACCTAAAAATATCATCAAAGAGATCAATCTACGGGCTGGTGGGGGTACGTTTAACGCTACCCTATAATAGCTAATGTAAGCACTTACACTTGGCCTCCTCGGCTTGATCTTTTGTTTACACAATATGCTCGTCATATTCCCTCTCTCTCTCTCTCTCTCTCTCTCCCTCTATCTTTATCTCTTAGCTCCCTTTGGCCTCTTTGATCTTAAGTGTTTTTCTGGAGTACTCATACTTGTACTGGACTGTGCCAGCACCTATATATGTATGTAGATACATCTGTAGTAGGAATATATCTCGCGATTCTTCTCAATTTTGAGCACCACTTGGCATTGACTTGAGATTACGGATCCAGCCACAATCTCAGCCCTTTTCTAAATACTACAAGTCTATAATAATTATGATTTACTGATAATGCTGGTATATTCATAAATATTCGATTATTCAGAGTCTACAAAATTCTGTTATACTCTATATTATTTATTATATTTTTAATGACATAATGAAAAGTTACAATACAATGGGTCAGCAATTAAAAACAAGCTTGGAAAAAGACTTTCCCTATCTGATAACCTACTAAAGATCATATTTAAATGTTCCTAATAGGATCCGGGAATAGTAAATATTCTCTATATTATATATATAGGTAACTAATAAAAGCCGGATCGTAAAATGATCAGCTTATCAAATAATGACGAGATTAAAGTGTTCCAAAAATCGTTGCTATATCATTTAATATAAGAGTAGTAGTTTGAATAGTATGAATATGTTAGTAAATCATCATTCAGTATTTAAAAGTGTTCTTTGTTTTCATAAATATGATCCGATCATTTGGGATCAGAGATCAGAATAGTAGTTATCAACCGTGACTGGGTCGCTTTGCCGGCTCTTAAATCAGCGTATGAATCTTCAAAGAGTCCGCACTGTCACCAGATGCCAAACACAAGCGATTCTACATTTACAGGTTGAGCGAGCCCCCATACCCGTTATCGTTCTCGTCACCCGCTCTCCCTCTATCTCGCTGAGTTGCGGTCACAGCTGTGGACCCGCTGTGGATGCGTACACTCAAAAAAAGAACTTTTACCTAAAACTGATGATTTTAAGTAAAATTTGAAAGACTGAAGGATATAATTTTTTTTATTTTTATTTATTATTTATTTAATCAACTATTGTCTACAAAAATAAGGTTAAAATAATTAGGATATGAATTAAATTTGACTTTGGGAAAGTAAAACAAAAGAGTATTAAATTTAAGCCTTCTGGGTGCAATAAATAACTAAAAAACAAAATGATTTGGTATATTTGAAATATATACCATTTAAAAAAAAAAGGGTATTTTCTTATACTGGGACAATAAAATCAATACAATCTATACTATCGATAGTTAAATACATATATATTGAAACTATCGAAAAAAATCGCATATTGTTAATACTAGAATTAGGAATGTCTTTATTTATGTATATATTACTTTATATATATATATATATAAATATAAACTTTTTTTTGAATATATATACATTTTTTTTTGAGTGCACCCTGGCCCCTAACCCTATTCCGTACCCCTACACAACCCGGCTACATTTCAATCTCAAGTGGGTACTACAACAATGTTTGCCCGCTGCTGTCAACAGGGTCGCCTGTTTGCATCTCTTCGCTCTCGTCTTCATCTTCAGCTTTGTCTTGTACTCTTCTCTTCTCTTTTCTTTTACTTTTTTTTGTATTTTTTTTGTTGGTTCATCAACGGGTCTGTCTTCTCATTCTGTCGCTGTCTTTGTCTTTTTATTTGTGTTTGTCGTTTACTTTTCTCAAGTTCTGCGGCTTTTCGGACAGTTTGTCTCTTGATTTGTTTGCCTATTTGCGCTTTTCCAATTGGTATTTGGCATGCATTTCCACCAACATTTTCCACACCGTTTCCTCTGGGTCCAGAGTCAGAGTCGCTGGCTCAGTTCTCCATAACGTTGACGAAGTTGACAATCCATGGATGAAGCGCTCCCTTTCTGTAGTCGCCGGCGCCGTTGCTGTTTTCTTCGATATTTATTTATACACTCGCCGAGAGGATACTATACGAAATTATTATAATTTTGTATCCGAACAAATATCCATACTTATATCTTATAAATATCTTATATATGTTGCACATTCGGATTAGAAGCCAGTATAAGGTTTGCTTCGAACCTTGCTCATCAAAAATTTTTAAAGTTTTATATATATTTCTTCAATCTAAGTTAAGAAATTGATATCTTCGGAATAACTATAGTGGGATTTATTTAAATTTCTAGATCGAACACACCTGATTTAAATATCTTTTAAATATCTTAAAGATACTTTCAATCCCTGAATATCATTTTAGAACTTTTCAGGTTCGCCTTTTTTTCTTTGTATCTCGTTTGGTTTATTAATTTGATCTCAAGAAAACTCGGGCTTGAACTGGTTTAGGTTTGATATATATTCGCTTTCCACCGATTATTCAGTTTAGTCATGTTCGATCCCTTAATTATCTGGAAAAAATATATCTGGAAAAGAATAACCTTAGTTGTTATTACAGAGCTATTTAACAGTTTTAAATTAAGCGTATTGTTTTTTATCTTTTTTATTTTGATTTTTTCCCTTATAGACATTATGAAAATGTCCTTATCAAAATATTTTTACAGCTTATTTCTTTAGTACTTTTTTCTTTATTATATAGATTGCTGAACAGCCTAAATCGTAAAAGTATTTTTTATCAAAATCAAAATTGTTATAGTTATATCTTATGAATAATATTGAGCTTAAAATCGATTGAATATTTTTTTTCTTATGACCATAGTACAGCTGTTGTAAGAACAAGTATTTTAAAAGGGTATTTAATCTTCGACAATCCAAAGATAATTTTATATTCTTGTCTTATGTTTTCCTTCTTTTTTTTTGCACAGTTGTCTCAGCTGTGGTTTTTGTTGTTTTTTGTTTTGTTTTTGTTTTTGAGTTTCTGTATGCCATTAACTAGTTTTCTGGTCGGCTGAGTTCAAAAGCGCTTATTAATCTCTGGTACTTGTGTTTAGTGCTTTTAAATACGTTTTGAGTACTTTATTTTAGTATGCTTGATGTTTTACCGACGGTGCAAGTCACGATGTTTGCTCTCTGCTCTCGTCGATCAGCCAACTGGCATCGATTCCAGTGATTCCGAGTTCTGTCAATGTTTACCTTGCCTTACAAGATGGACCTACATCGAATCCAATAGGACGGACAAACAGACAGAGTGTGGGACAGTTGTACAGTAGGACAATTGGACAGTTGGATAAGCTGGCTTGGTGCACTGCCCCCCTTGCCTACGCCAAAAGTGGCGTCTCTTTTTGCAATTTAATCTGTTTGTCAGTGGATACTGAGGGACCTGGGATATTATTGTCCCATGTAAATAGCAACTTTTGCTGAAGCCATAGAACTAATGCGATAATTACAATGCAAGAATCATTCCAAAGCCTTGGGGCTGTTCAGGAGCCGAGCTCTGAGCGTGTGAATTACCGCCTCAGTGTCAGGCAAAAGAAACAGACAAAAACAAGTAAGTCTAAGAGAGAGAGAGAGAGAGAATGCTTGACTATCGGTTACTTTGTAGCCAGTTTATGGTCTTCCTTTCGCCGGAATGGACATTTAGTATTGAAATAAAAATGGAAAAGTATGTTATATTTGATTAAGGCAAATGCATTTTATTAGTGAAAAACCTCACTGTCTTAAAAATATTATTGTATTTCTATGTTATCTGTTTAAGCAAGGGGAAGGACTTAAATCCAATCTACCTGTGATGCAGGTGTGTATACAGATACAAAATTTCAGCTCTCTAATTTAAATGGCAACTAAGAAACCACATTAAGTGTCGCAGAGGCATCTGCCTGATGAGCAAACCCTTTCTAACCACTTTCAATGGGTACAAGGCGTCTAAAGTTACCAGACAATTGGAAATGGCATACAGGGACCGGGATTAGAATAGTGGACAAGGCACAAAGGAAAGTGTCGTTGCTCATTTTCAAAAACCTACTAAACAAATGTCTTCTATATATCGAGTGGACGGTCTAGCATGCACAGACAGGTCTGCAAAAAAGTCATGTGATACCTCTACTTTTATTCCCAATATTTATAAAAATCTATTACTTTGTGTAAGACCATTTACATTGTCTTTAAACCTTTTAAAAAAATTTCGTTTCTTTAGAAAACTATTAAACAAAGCACTTTTTTCTATATTTTCAATTTTAGAAAGTTCAATTTGTTCTTTTCGAAATTCTTTTTCAAAAGTAATTAAATTGTTTAAAAATAGTGTATTTGATTATTTATTAGATGGAGAATCGTTCCCTTATGATATCACAAGTTGGACGATTTTGGATTTCATAAAAACAATTACAATTCTTTTCATTCTAGGAATTCTTTTATTTATCCTGCTTATATCCCGATGTATCCTGTGTCTATCCCGTGCTGAAAATATACCGCATTTTACCCTTTTTTCTTCATTCAATGAATATAATGAATTAGAATAATTATAAAGAGATTAATATAAAAATTATCGTACTTAATTTAATGCCAACCAGACTTATCGGTTCCAATGATAAATTGCTAATTGAATTTGAATGGTCTAAATTCAGCATGCCATAATAATAATACGAATTACTTCGGAAAACAATAAAATTATTGACTGATCTGTACTATGGCAGATATATGGTAAAATTGGCCGCATTTAATATATTCTGAAAAGAATGTAGAACACAAATCTGATAGATTAAAATGAGAAAAACTACATCTAAAATTGCATACAATTCGATTCTTTGTCTCTGTTCTCTGAAGGAGTTTTAACCTATTCCTTTATGAGGCATTTGTGAAGTTGTGCCAGGCAGTTCCGTTTTGAAACCCTCAATTGGCCGTATCGCATAATAGAATTAATTGAAATTGATCCGACTGGCAGGCAGGCAGGCACACAGACAGACAGACAGACAGACAATCATATCAAGCAGGTAACGGAGCCTGGCGCTTGCCAGGATATCACAGGATTTGGGCACAATACTCGCAACAACAATAAGAGCCACTCAGCCGAAGTGGAGAAGTAGACAATAAAACCAGTTAAATAATAAATGTGAAATAAAAAAAAATAATTCCCTGCTTGCTTTTGACCATTTTTTTTTTTTTTCAGAACTTTGGATTGGCTTAGATCGGTCTGGTATATTCGTATCAAACGCAGACGCACCAATATTAATTTCCCATATCCTGCGTGCAAAAAGAGAAACGCAATAAAAAGGGATAAAATAATATAATACACGAATGCCGAATACAAGATACACTTTCCTCTTTGTTGCTGTTCAGTGAAAAATAAATAAATAAACAAAACAATTACCTGGTCAGCAGTGTGCTAATTAATGTATTAGAGTATTTCCCCTTTTTCTGTTTATATTTTAGTCGAATTTTAGAGCCCCTATTAGGAACTACGTTTATATGTTAACATTATGATGTTATATAGGTTCTATGGGAAAAGTAAAACTAAAAGAGATTTCTATGGCGAAGAATATTTTTTAAAAACAGTCTAAGTGCTTAGAAGTTTTCCTTTTTTTTTTTTTTTTTTGTTATTTAAGGATCCTTTTTAAAGCGTTAAAGAAATGGGATGAAACTAAGTATGAAGTTCTTAAACCAAGCCGCCTTTTCTTAAATCTATAAATTCTTGTTTCTGAATCGAAGCGGCTTGAAAATAGTACGAACTTAAGCCTAATTCGTTCTTTATTCAATCCAATAATGAATTATAGTAATTAAAATAAGATTAATAAAAGAATTCTCGTACTCTCATTGGTTTTAATGGCAATTATGCTTATGGAAACCGATTTTAAACCGAATTAATTCTTTTAATTATTTCTGTTCTTAATTTCTTTTCCAATGAAAAATAACGAATTGAACTGAATTAATAATTGTCAAACTTAAATTTAGTAAGTAATTTTTTCCTATATCCAAAGTCAGCTTATTTTTCAACCTGTGGCTCCTTTGACAGTGACTCAAATATCATATATTTCTTTGCCATCTCTAAGGCAACTTTCTAACTAACTTTCATTTAATTAGTTTTACCGATCATTGCCTTGGCTATAGGAAACAAGAAAAAAAAATGCTTAATGTAAATACTGCCTCTGAAAGTTGTTATATCCTTGGTAAAGGGTATTGAGGCAACTCATCATCAGAGACAGGCCGCGGCAAAGATCAAAGTGTTTAGGGTGCTAATAAAGTTGCCAGGGCTACAGAATCGACTGTTTGAAATGCTGCTGTTGTTGGTTGTTGTTGTTGTTGTTGTTTGTTGTCCGTTGTTGTTGCTATTGTCGTTATTGTTGGCTTCGGGAGCGCCCTATGTACATAGGTGCTAATTTAGCGACCCCCCGCGTATGCTTCGAGCTGCGATCAACTGCGACGTTTGCGTCGACGTCAAAGTCAACGTTACCGTCGACGACTGCAACGATGGGTTGGAGTCCAGAGATTTGCATTTTCAAAAGAAATAAACTTCAGATAAGAAACTAAATGTCAAAATTATCTACACACTTGAATTGAACGCATTAAAGGCAGAACGAGAACGCCGAACGTAAAGTTTAGGGATTGGAAGCAAATGCGAGCTGAAGATGAGTTTGGCTTGAGGTTTTGTGGTATGAGATCTGGGATCTGGGATCTGGGATCCGGGGTTCTGGGTCTTATGAGCCCACAGCCAAAGTGCAAATATGTGTAGGCAAAACCACAAAACTCGTCCAGACAGCACCGACAGCACCGACAACAACAAAAACAACATCAGCAACAAGAAAAGAAACAACAACACGGCTGACTGCCTCGCCTTACCTCGAGATGCCAAAGTGCATCAGGCAGTAAAATGCAGAAAATTGAAACAGGCTTTTAATGAAATGAAAGCGCCGCAAAGTCGCGACTGCAGCAAGTCAGTGGCGTACGCACAGGGGGCGGCCGCGGGGCCCAACTTTGTTTCTACACAAAAAAAAAACTAACTGCAAAATATTCATTCTTGAGTTTTGTTATTCGAAATTAGTTGTTGGTTAATTTCTAGAATAATTAAGGTTTAGTGATGAAAGTTCCGGAGATCTTATAGACAAGTTGATATGGCCATGTCCGTCTGTCTGTACGTCTGTTTCTCTGCAAGACAGTTTTTGGATAAGGTGCATGAAATTTGGCATGGATCCTTCCATTTTTTAAGGCAGCATATTTTTTGGAACCGGCTCGATCGAACCACTATATCTTATAGGAACGATCGGTCCAAATGTTTACTGACATCAAGAAAAAAGTAATATATATCAAGAGTCTAATCCATGAAAAAATATATTATCAAAAGTCAAATTTTGTCTGGAACGCCTCCTTTTGAAAAATGAAATACGCCTCTGGGGACAGGGTAGAGATGGGAGTTTTGTGGATTTGGGATGCAGAGGTAAGAGGCAACGAATCAAGAGTCAAAAAGGAGAACACAAAGAGTCAATTAATTAGTAGATGGAGTCATGATTATCGCTATATTAACATTGCAGTGCACTGCGGCGAATGGCCTCGACTTGTGGCAAGTCTGCCTGCCATTTACTTAAGATAACGCACGTGTGGCAAGAAGGCAGCATGCAGCAGGCAGCAGGCAGAAGGCAGAAGGCAGAAAGCAGTAGGCAGTAGAAAGGAGGCAGACACATAGGTGGCAGGAGGCAGCTGCTGGCAGCAGTTGCAATTGTGAGATTAAGCTGAGGCTGAAGCTGTAGTCGAAGCTGGGGCGTTCATTAAATGATAACAACGGGCGGCGGCAAATGCCACATACAATTGTTGCCACACTGATAAGACTAAGAGGCCACAAAGCGAAGTTAGTTCCTTTGAGCAGCCGCTTCGCGTTGCAAGCAGGTAAACCAAAAACCAAAAAGCAACCACTGCTGAGCCACACTAATTTATTGAAATTGTGCGCAGCGCCCAATTTAAATTCATTTGTGGTGCATTAAGACAGCAAACGGCATGAAGATGAAGTTGAGGCTGAGCCTGAACCACACTTGTAGAAGCAACAACAAATGCTGCTTCATTTCCAGGAATTGTGTATGGCTCATAAATGCCGGCGCTGCCGCGGCCGTTGTGGGTGCCACTGATGCAAGTTGTAATAAAAAACACGAAAAAAAAAGGAATTTTGAAAACAAGTAAGAATGTTTGAAATGAGAATGCGCGACTCGCAGATACTCTGTAGTAGCTTTAATAGCAATTTATTGCCCAAATCCACAATAATATTTCCATTATTTGCACCTACTGCCAAATGTCCGTTTTTCTTCATCAAACGTAATCAAAATATCAAGTATAAAACTCACCTCTCTTTTAGAGTAATAGAAAAAAATGTTCATTCGGGCGAATGGATATTGCAAAACGGATCTAGGCAATAATAAACAAGAACCTATATTTACTATAATTACTAAAATTGATTATATTTAATTCAGTAATTATAATATTCAAGATACAATTACTGCAAATTATTATTATAATTATTACAATATTATTACGGACGGGTGGCACGACTTGACTGTTGAAGAATATATACGAGTGGGTTTTTACGTCAACTTAATATACTCTATATTTATGCATTGCTAATGGGTATACCCCTCGAGTATAAAAACAAATGTACAGCAGACTGACGATCCATACGTCATGCTGCATGTTGCATGCCGCATGTCGACAACTGTGGCCAACAGAAGCTGTAAATGGAATATGATTTAAATACACGCAATCCTCGAGGCGCCACAGCGGGGCATCCAATGTTGCATATTCAGCTTAATTTATTGCGCAATTTGGCCGAGAACAACAGCTAAATAAAAAGTAAGTCAGACAGCATTTCCAGCAGCTCCGAAGATTAAATACCCTTAATATACATAATTATCTGTCAATTAGAGTATCATGTGCACTAAATTTCATCATATTTGAGCTAAGCACCTGAGAAAGACAATTATTTCGATAAAGACTTATCAACTGTACATACTCTTACTATGTTTATATTTATTAGGAAAGTAAGTAGGTATACAAATTAGAGAAATCATTTACATACTTAAGCCATAAGGTCAAGGAATTGGCCAGAGTTTACCAGTTGAAAATGAGTTTTAATTGTAAAAATGATCAAGTGATATTTCATTGAGCCAACGGAGGTTATTGCATTTACTATGTAGGATATTTAAATAGTACAACTATCTTTTAAATAACAATAAAATAGTGTAAAGTGAATGAAAATTCTTCTCTCTCAAATCTATAAAATTAATAATATAATAAAAAATAAAAATAAAATTCAACAAAAAGTTACAAAAAAATAATTTAAAATAAGAATCAAAATTAAGAAAACACAAAACATTAGAACATTTTGAAATTGTGGCAATGCGATTTGAAAGTTTATTAAAAAAGTCTATTACTAAAGTTTGGGGCTTTAAATTGGCAATATTATTTTTATAATCTTTAGCATAAAAGATATTTCATACTACCTTTCGCATCTATTTGATCGAAGATGATTAATATTTAATCACATGGACAGCACTGTACGCCAGAGGTATCCTGTGTGTTCGTCTTGAGATAGTATCGCAATATCGTAATTGCTTCAGTAATAAAATCAAAGAATGCTAATGAATCAGTGGAATGAGTAAGCCACTAAGTTCTTCAGCTAATTACACAATCAACGTATTCAGAGATTTTTTATTACTGCTATAAACGAGGGGGAGTTTGTTATCTAGTCTGCTAATCAAATCAGAAATCTATGTCTTATTTTTTAATTTTAAGTCAAAATTCATATTGTTGTGTCGTTTGTCTATCTTCAAATAGACTTGTGCAATATTACTGCAGGGTCTTGGCCTTTGGAGATGGTACGCGTACCTATAATAACTGGGCTCAAAGATTTCGTTTGGCTTAATGAAAATATCAGAGCAGCCCCCAAACAAACAGTAATAAACCTTTGAGCCCAGGGCGAATGCGTCTGAGCCTGACTTACAGGTAGCAAAAAAAAAAAAAAAAAAAAAAAAAAAATAATACGAGTAAAACAAGAAAAAACGTGAAGATGTGGCTGGAAGTATTACGAGTATTAGCTACGAAAACTGCAAGTATTGTGTCCAGAAAAAGAGTCGTACACTCAAAAAAAAAACCAAAAATTCCCAATAATATGCAAATTAAAATTTAAATTAGACGTTTAACAGAAGCAGAAAACTGATTGGCTGATTTCAAAATCAGATTTATGTATAAATTAAATTTAATTTAATTTTGTTTTTAATCAAATTTTTAAGTGTCTCTTTTTTTTTTTTGAGTGTACCAATACAAAAATCGAAGACTAAACTGTGCTTTGCATGCACATAATGAAGATGATGATGCCGACTGAAGAATGAAGATGAGGATGGAGCCAGAAGAGAGCTGAAGGAGAATACAGTGAGAGAAGAAAGACGAACGATGGAACGTTGAACAGCAGCCGGCTATCCAGGAATCGATTTACGTCTTCTGCGAAATATTCATTACAGCAAATTTGTACTGGGAACTGTAAAGGGTTGGGGACTGCCACTGGGATAAGGTAAAGGAAGAGGATGGAATCTTTCTCATTCTTTCATTTCAACTCTATGTCTCTTTCTCTCTCGGTGGAGAAGCTGAGTGCTGTGTCCAATGGGGGCAACATTTTCTTAACTTTTTATGCGAAATTATCTTTAATGTTATTATGCATTATGAGACTTTAATGTGCACAGTTCCTGTGTTTTATTTATATATTTTTCTTTTTTGTATACGAGTATAGTATTTCGGTCGAGGGGCAAAAAGGGAGTAAGGTAAAAAGTATTTGTATAAAGCGTTAATGGGCAATTTGGAACGCGAGGACACAATATCTATAGACTGAGGAATTTTCTTTCGTACAAAGAAAAACTAAGACAAGTTAAGGCCATCATAATGATCATAATTATGATAATAATGATGACGACTCAATTCTAGTAAATTGAGCATAGGCACAGGAAGACAAAGGTAAGCGTATAGCTAAGAAATGAGTCCGACTCACAGCATCCACAAGCAAAACCCAACTCAAAATTGAATGCACGTTTCATTTTTTTTTTTTTTCTTTCCTTTTATTTCATCTCTATCTCTTTCTTTTTACGTATACTTGTCTTAAGACTAGTGATCGTTTCTTTTTTTTTTATTTCTCTCTGTTGCTGATGCTGCCTCATGAAATATTGCCCCGAAGGGCGGTACAATTTTGATGCATTTACAACATTCAGGGTGTTGGTAATTATAGGGAGTTTATGTCTGGAAGTTTCCTTTATGATAGGGTTTTTATTTTCAAGTTTCTTTTAAGCTCTTGCTGTGGGTACGAGTTCTCTGTTGCTGTTGCTGTTGTTGTTCTTGTATTTTCCCTTTTTGATTGCTGAATTAAGTTGCTTGGCTCTGGAGTAAGGCAGTAAACTTCTCTTTGAGGCCCAAAAAAAAAAATTTTTATATTATTTGTTTTATTTTTTATTTTTTACTGATCCTCACCTGGCCGGTATTTTTTCCAAGCTGCTCCTCGTGCTCAAGTTTTTACCAGAAAAACAAATAATATAAAAATGAAGTGGTCTTAACTCTGATATTATGTTTCCACTAGTAAAGGGTGGGGAAACTTAAAGACTTAAAATGAAAATCGCTTTGCTAAGAATAAATTTACCCTGTGGTTAGGCTCAGTTTTATATATAGTTAATAATTTGATAGTCCCTTCTAAACTAATTTGAATATCTAGCACTTATAAAATAATTAAATGAGTTTAAGGAACTTTTACTTATTGGTCTGATTGGGTTTTTTGCCTGGGTTTTCCCCAATCCTGTGCAACAAATGTTGGACCACAAAAATTGATTGATTTTAATACCCCAGAATTCAATTTTAATCTTACTTGTAAATTTTAATTTAATTAATTTCTAAATTTTAATTTAATTTATATAATAATTATATTAATTCTTTTGTAATCCTTTAATCGACTGCAATTAGTCGATTTATTAATAATAAATAAATAAATAAATAACAATTTGTTGTTATTTTGTAGACCAAAATCAAATCGTTGAGCTATGTAAAAACGGTTGCTTTTCACAAGGAATTTTCGAAGTTGGGCGTTTGCGAATTTCCACTCGACTTTCCTTTAAACATTTGCTTTTTTACTGTATGTGAAACTATGAAAAGACAATTGCTGTAAGCTTTTAAAATTGCACAAAAAAAAAAAAAAAAACATTATCAGAAATACTCATAATAATACCATAATATTGATAATTTTAATGTTTTTCATATATAAAAATAATAAGTTTAGCTAAAAGTTTAATTTTTAATTTCAAATTTCCAGAGTGCTGAATATGTGCAAGAAACTGTGATGAAGGAGGTCTTTTTTAGGGATTTAATAGAAATCAACATAACTAGACATAGAGTGAAACAATTTATTCTCGCATTCCAATGACAGCTGACTTCAGATAACACTTAGCAAAATAGTTTTTTATTTTGCAAATTGAATTAATGTAATTCGAATGACCGTTCAGTTTTGATAGTGACCGCCAACAATAGCGTTGCAGCACAATATCTATCGACCAACCACCACTGCTGTGGAATGCATGCGCATATCGATACAATAGCGACTGCAGCACAGTGTTGCTCAAATGTATCGATTAATTTGTCTAAATGTGTTTTTTTTTTCCAAATTTAATGCGAATGCGAACGCAACTGAAATTCACGTTTTTTTTTGTTTGATTAGTGAATACAAAGTGGTTAAGCGCAAATCTATATAAATATATATGTATATATATATATAGATATATATATATATAGAGGTATATGTTAATATAAATATATATATATACATATTTATATATATATATAACCAAGCCAGAGTATTTGATGCACAAGGCAAATTGCGAATTCTAACTCAAGGTAATATACAACAATAACAAATCAGATGCTGACGATGAGTTTGCAAAATTCTGAGGACAACAACAACAATTTAAAGCCTATCCTAGGTATGTGTGTGTCTGTGTGTGTGTGTGTGCGCGCGCGTATGCGTGCTACTGTGCATCTACTCGTGCATTTGTATATATAATCAAAAAAACCACAAAAAAAAAAAGAAAGAATTGGGGTTGAGTGTCCCCATTTAATACCAGTGTGCCAGCTAGCTGCATTGTCGAGTGGCTCAAAGACGACAAAGACAATAACAAAAACGCAACGCTACGAAACGCAAAACACAACAAAGTTGTGTGCACTGCTGCTGGCAGCCAATATGGCAGCACATGAACTTAAACTTAACCTCAAACAGCAACTCTGTGTTTTTTGTTTGTTGTGCTCGTGAGCAGGGAAGGGGGTGCTGCGTGCCAATGAACGTGTGTCAAAAATTTGACCCCAAAATTACCCCCGCTTCTCTCGTCGTGGAGAGCTTTTTCTACGCAGATCGAAACAAAAACGACGAGCACAAAGTTTTGTTATCACGTTAAAAAAACAATTAAGGGAAGACTACCCGCGGCGCATCGAAGATTATGTACACTTCCAAACAGAATGTTCCTATGACAGCCATATGATATAGTAGTCCGATATTAATCACTTGCGTTTATAAAACATATTCTTTCATCTAAGTTGTAAATTTCATTAACAAAAAAAGTTTTCCAAACAACTTTTGAACTGATTGCTCCTAAGGCTATATGACAAAGTAGTCTGATCTCGATCATTTTTTGTTAGTTTGGTTAAGATATATAAAATAAGTTTTTAACACTTCAATTTCGATTGTTCTTTCTATGTCTGCTGCAACAAAAAGAAGCTTCCAGACTAAATTTAATTTACCTAGCTGAAAAACTTTGGAACTGGATTGGCGTTTTTCTTGAACTGCTCTCCAAACCAAAATAATCTTAGCCAAAAGGTTGCAAACTTAATGAACTTCAGAAGTTACAAAGTTCTACAGAAATTTCCCAATACCTTCAATTAGT
This sequence comes from Drosophila repletoides, assembly GCA_018150835.1. NCBI lineage: Eukaryota > Metazoa > Arthropoda > Insecta > Diptera > Drosophilidae > Drosophila > Drosophila repletoides. The sequence continues at coordinate 3,427,638 of JAECWQ010000225.1, read as the reverse complement.
AGAGTAATAAATCAAAGTCGACCTGAAAATTGTTGTCAGAGTTGCTGGCAAATCAGTTGAAAAGCTATATCACACAGTATAATCAGTCATAGAAAGTGTAGTCAAAACGGAAATGCGTTGTCAAGCTAAATTTCAAATAATAAAAAAAGTAGTATCTTATTAAATTTTTACATTGTAAACCGAAAATCAAAGAATTTAAAAAAGTGGGGAAAGTTTTCTCAATGGAGAAGGTACTGCGCCGTACTAAAAAAAGTACGCCAGTGAGGAATTTCAGCTGTGAAATTAGTGAGGGCGTTTTGTTACAATTTAGAATATATTTTTATCAAGAGAGAACAAAAATCTTGATCTTAGCTGCAGCTCTTGCTATATACTGCGTTTTTTCTATTTCAGTGCGCTCCATAAGAGGGGGCAGACAGCCGCTGCGTCAGTTGACGAACAGCAACAGCTTCAGCGGCGGCGGTGGCGGCATTATGGTAAAGAAGCGTCAAATGGACGCTCACGATGCCTCTAGTTCAACGGACTCGGGTGAGGAGGAGCTCAATGGATCGACCAATAGCTCTGCCATTTGTCAGCATATCAAAAAAGCTGTAGACACATCACGTTTGCGGCGTCAACTTAAATCAACTGGGCTGCTCTACGAGTGTCTTCTATGCCAGAAATTGACTGGATCCAATAGTCCAAGTGGAGATTCAGCGGACTGTGAATACGATAATACCCTTTGGCTGTGCCTCAAGTGCGGCACACAGCTATGCGGACGCTCACGAAATCAGCATTCTCTGCAGCACCATCAGGTGAGTAATAGAATCTCTCTACCCTAAAAGTCGATGCTAAGAGTTCGACCCAAAAAAATTACCAATCCCGTCCCACTATTTTGGTTCAATTTGCTTATTTCTTGCGTTTTTCCCTTTCAGACTCCTCACTCGGATTCGCATGCGCTGGCTCTGAATACGCGTTCTTTTAAAATCTGGTGCTATGACTGCGATAGCGAGGTCAGCGCCAACTCTCGCAAGAATCTGCTCGAGTGTGTGGAACTGGTGAAGCGTTTGGCACAAAAACCTCCGACGAGTGTTTCAAACGTTCAAGACAATTCGGCCCAGCCAGTTATCACCGATCTTGAGAATAAAATCAGAACAAAAATGGAGATGATGGGACGCCTTTTGCCTATTAAACTGCCGACGGCTGTAAATGCAAATGAAGCTGAAACTTCAACTACAATTGTCACAAATGGTGGCAATGTAGCCATACCGCTACCACCGCCGCCAGCAGCATCAGTGCCGGGCATGGCTAAGCGTGTCATGGACAAGCGAGTCGTCTGTCAATCCTTGAAACTGGCTCCAGCTGCATCCAGCACAGAATTAGAGCGTTTGCCGCGCGTCCGTGGCCTAACCAATTTGGGCAATACATGCTTCTTCAATGCCGTCATGCAGTGTCTGGCACAGACACCATTCCTCCTGGCCGTACTCAAGGAGTTGGCCGAGCCCGGCGAGCAGTAAGTATATACCAAAAAATAAAGACCCATCACATCGAAATTGTCCTGTGCTTTATAAGTTTTTATGAGCTTACCAAGCAATTTATATTAAATTTATATATTCTTGAGCAGCATCAGTCAATTCCTAAGCTTACCAATATATTTTGTATACACTTAAAAAGTGTGTTATAACTTTGTGATGAAATGTGTAATGCATTGAAGAAAGCATCTCCGACCACATAAAGTATATATATTATTGATCAGGACGACGAGACGAGTTGACATAGTCCTGTCTGTTATATGCAAGCTAGGACAACTATATCATAAAGCTCCCATAGGAACAATCTATTCAACAGTTGTTTTTTAATTTTCAACGAATCTTGACCAAATTTACAAGTAAGATTTTACGATATCATATTGCTACCAAAGAAACAATCCACTTTGCAAGTGTATATAATCTTCGGCGCGCCGAAGATAGCGTTTTTCTTTCTTTACTAGTTTTTGCGTAATATTCGTAATTGAAGTTCAAGCGTCTGTTTGATTTTATATTATCTGAAATACAAATTTTTCAATCCCTGTTTTAATTTAGATTTGTGCTACCCGGCGGTACTTTCACCGTTAAGGATAAGGGCGATATTGAGCTGCCCATGATAAAGGGCACTCTCTCATCCTGGGGCAATCTCACTGCCGCTCTAGCCAATTCACTGGAGGAACTTCAATCTGGTGGTGGTGTCTTTACGCCCAGCAAGCTTTTTGACCGACTTTGCGCTAAGTGTCCACAGTTTACGGGCGGAGATCAGCATGATGCACATGAGCTGCTTCGTCAGCTATTGGAGAGCGTACGATCGGAGGATTTGAAACGCTATCAGCGTGTCATTTTACAGAATTTAGGATACAAAGATCAGGATATTAATAGCGTATCCGAGGAGCTGCGCCAGAAGTGCAAAATCTATGGCAATCAGGCAGCCGATCGCATTCTGCGTCCAGAGCAAGTTTTTCGAGGCTTTCTTGTTTCGACACTAACTTGCCAGGAGTGCTATAATATCTCATCGCGCCATGAATATTTCTTAGATATGTCTCTTCCTGTGGCCGTGGAGAAACCACAGCCTCCACAGCGTCGCAAAAATAGTCCTGAGAATTCTCCGCCCGTCGCAGTCAACTCGATCATCAGCAGCGGATCTTGCAATATTAATGCCCAATTTAGCAACGGCGATCTGGTATCGCCCTTTGCAGCACCGCCGCCTTTCTATTTGCATCCTGACGGGCAGGAACCGTTGGGACCTTCCAAAGCGCAGGTAAAAAAGGAGAAGGAGCGCGACCGTAAAGCCAAACGCGCCGCCAAACATCTACGCACCAAACAGGCCCAGAAGCTCTCACTGAAACTGAATATCAACAATGAGCCCACCAGCAATAGCATCGGTGGAGCAGGCGGTGATGCTGAGCCTGAGCTAGAACAGCAACCTGGCAGTGGCGATGGCCAGGGACCTAGTCAGCTGTCATCTACAGATATTGATTCAGAAAAGACACGTTCGGCTTCATGGGGCGAGGGTCCGCGTGTGGATTCGCTTAGTGCAACTACATCGGAGCATTCAGATGCCGATGTGGAGGATAATCTCGTTGAAGACACCGCAACAGCTTCCGTTCCAGCCAAGTTCTACACTGACACCAATGGCAATGCACAGCCTATGGGCGAGAAACGCGACGATACACCGGAGCACATGGACAAGGACTCGCTAGAGGAGGATGAGAATGGTGAGTGCCTGTGCAGACAGATGGAGAAGTTACTCATTAGGCTGCAAACTGATCTTAAGCAATTAGTTGGTTTCTATCTAAAAAGTTCAGTAGTAAAGACGTAATTTATTCAAATGAAATATAAATATTCATGCACTTAAACAGGAACATTGAAATAAAGTTCCTTTAAGGGAAGCCATTACAGCAATGGGAAATCCATTAAATTGGAAATATCTTCAAGTATAATTCAAATGAAGACGTTCTGTTCTCCTCTTAGCTCCAACTTCCCCATTGTTATTTTAAGCCATTGCCAGAAAATTTATTATTTAATATTGTCCTTAGCAACCTAAATCAAATTTTATAGTGAATATTGCAGCGTTTAAACATGTTACGAGATTGGTGGAAGATTATCGTTCTGTCTCACTTTCTATGACTGTCTACAAACTAAGTAACCAATTATATTTTTAAGATAATATATATATGTAGGGAAACTTGGATAGAACTGAGGTAGTTTTCTGTCTTCCAATTGATGATGATATGACTTTAGATAAGGAGAATCATTGATAATTAGGCACATACTAGGAACAGCAATTGAAATTAATCGTTCTCTCTCACTCTCTTTGAATGCTTTCAGACTCAGGCATAGCCACCAGTCCGGCACCCACCACGGCCAGTACCAGCACCACTGCCAGTGCTACCAATTCGGCTATTGCCAGCACCACCACCTCTACTATCATCAATAATAATAACAATAATAATAATAATGATGGTTTAGTGAATGGAACCATATCTGCTTGTGGCACCACAGAGGAAGAAGCCACTACTGCCGCCAGTTTAGTAAATGCTGGGCTAAGTGAAGAGGGCGCCTCTTTAATACGCCAATTTTCGCAGGGTCACCTGGAAATGCAGTTGCAAATGGAACAACTGAAGCAGCAAATGGATCAGCTGAAGCTGCGTGACCAGGCAAAGACTACCATGCGCTCAAAGCGTGTGCGTACACAGAGCTATTCAGATTGGAGCACCACAATTGCGCCGCGCTATCAATGCGAAGTCGGTGAATGTTCGGTGCAATCATGTCTCAATAATTTTACCGCTGTGGAATTGATGACCGGCCAAAATAAAGTAGGTTGTGAGAGCTGCACTCGCCGCATCAATGGCACCGATCCACAGGCCAAATCTGTTAATACAAATGCAACCAAACAGCTGCTGGTTTCTAGTCCGCCAGCTGTGCTGATATTGCACTTGAAGCGTTTCCAGTTGGGTCCACGCTGTATTTTTCGTAAGCTGACACGTCAGGTTAGCTATTCGTTGCTGCTCGACATAGCCGCCTTTTGTGGCTCAAAGGTGAAGAATTTACCGAACATTGATCGTAAACAGAAGAAGCTACTTTATGCGCTGTATGGTGTCGTCGAGCACTCGGGTGGCCTTTATGGTGGTCATTATACAGCCTACGTTAAGGTGCGGCCCAAGGTAACACCGGATGACAAACGCTGGAAATTTCTGCCGCACGGCAGTAAAGCTGAACTTGACCAGGATGATGAGCAGCTAAAGAAACTAGAAGAGTCACTGGCAAAGGAAAAGGCGCGCGAGATGAGAATGAATGCCTTGGATGATAGCGATGATTTTACTAGCTCCAGCAGCAATGCATCCACAACCTCAGAGGAGGGCTCAGCTGATCTACAAAATGGCATTGGTGATGAGGATGCTGTTGCTGCTGCTTCCGGAGATCAGGTACCGCCAGCAGTCAATGGCGAACCGGATGAGGCCGCCAATGTACAGCCACCGCCCGGTAAATGGTATTATGTATCCGATTCACGTGTCCAGGAGGTCAGCGAGGAGACAGCACTAAAAGCGCAGGCCTATCTGTTATTCTATGAGCGCATATATTAGAGCTCTCTCAGCATTCTTCCATTAGAGTAGAAGTAGTTTTTCCAATTGTTTCCTTTTGTTTTATTTTTAAAATTTTTGTTCCTGGTTTATGTTTGTTATCCATGAATTGCATTTGAAGAACAACGAAGATACGATGGACTGAGAAGATTAACAACACACTGAAGAGCAGCTGAAATGCATTTTATTAACAAATCAAACAGACTCAGACAGGAGGGGGAACTCCACACGCACACTCACTCACAAACACACACACACATTTATACACACACACACACATCCATACACAAACAAAATACACTTGATAAGCCTTTGAATGGAATAACATACGCTGTTGTGGGGGACCCAAGAAAACACATGCATCAAAATTATTTAGTTAATAATGAATGACAGTTTTTTTTTATTGTATTTTGATTTTTTTTATGCAACAATAAATTTTAGAACGTTTTTGTGTCGCATGAGGAAAGCAAATAAACATTAATTTTCTGATAATAATACCTTAAATACCACTAATTAAAATAAATAATATTTATTTTATATTAATTATTATGCGAAATGCATAACTAAGCAATTAACTATGTTTAAAAAGAGAGGAGACAAAAAAAGGAAAGTATAATCGTTAATTAAAGCAGTTGAGCCAGAAAAAATGAAATCTGTTTTTTTTTTCCTTTTTTGTTTGTTTTTATAATGTTTATTAGTTCTAAGTTAGAGTCGGATATACATAATTTTATTCTGTGGTCCAAAACAAATATGAAATGAACATTGCCTCAAGAATGACAAAACGTTACTTAAAAATAAAAAATAACAAAAATACAAAAATACGAAAAAAGTGCATACGTCTTTCTTATATCCTAAAATGCATTGTAAAAAGATTTCTATGATTAATTATATATATAATAGAAATAGAATTTTTAAAAAAAGGGAAAATTCGACAACCAATTGCTCGCTTCTGCCAATATATATTTAATTGTAATGCAACTTACTGATTCATATTAAACATATAAATTAATTAGTTATACACATATATACAAATATATATATATATATAAAAACTAAAATAGGTCTATATAAATACAAAAATTTGATTGATAAATTTCTAAACTAGATAATGGAGAGATTTCAACGAGATTTACACAATATGCATTCAAAATATACAACAGACAAACAGAACTAAATGAAACAAAAATATTAAAAAAAAAAAAACCCGTACTATATATATAACTACAATGATATATAATAATTATAGCTTAGGTTATGAAAATTATATGATTTAATTACAATAAAAGATTAAAACAGTGTTCATGAACTACGACGCTTATATCTAGTATGAAATAATTCATTTTTAATTGCCTACACTCGAGAATTATGCCTCGGAAAAATACTCTTAGCTTGACGTTTCAAATATTGTTGCATACTTTTATGTGCTTAGCTATATATATATATATCAAGGATCGATATAAGGAACTTTAGAGTGAATTTAAGGAAAGGGACTCGTTTTGGAACTTTCATTGAGTTATTGGGATAACAAACAAAATGGAAAAAAGGGCATAGCTCAAATGCATACCCTCTTCCAACTACAGCATTTTTTGTTGCTCTGATATAAAAGCCAAGATGTGTTCGTACAGATTATAATATTTGCTATACTCAAATTAAATTTTATGAAATAAATCGAATTTTTGTAAAATTTTGTAATGATCCAATAATAAATAATCTAATTTGGAATGAATTCATAGAGTCTCTCTAAGTCAAACAGATTCGAACAGATTCGACTAAAAGAATGATGAATAATGCCAGTTATTAGAAATATTCAGAATAATAATTGATGAAAGGAATTGTTTTTAGGTTGGCTTCAGTCTGGCTTTATTGTTCTAAACCGGCTTTGTCTGGAGATAATGCTTCCACCCATAGCTAGTAACTTCGGTTACTTATTAACCCGACTCGTTGCATAAAATACGAATACAACAACGCAAATGCTGCTTATCAGCCATCAATCATCTTTGACTATTTCAGTAGAATCGCAGCTGTGCCGTAGTTCCCATCCAAGTTAAAGCGCAAGCAGTGTTCCGGCAGTCGCAAGATGAGAACGGCGGCACTTGCACTGTTCTATGTGGGATTATGGGTCAGTTCGGGTGTGGTTCTCGGAAAGCATTATATGCGCTGTGAATTGGCACGAAAGCTGCTGGAGCAGCTCAGTTTTGAGCGAAGTCTGCTTTCCAATTGTAAGTAAGGGTAGAGATCGAGATATAGAATCTAAATCCAGAAGCATTTAAATTACAGGGATATGTTTGCTGGAGCATGAGAGCGATCTCGATACCACCAAGATAACAACAAATCCAAATGGTTCTAAAAATTATGGATTGTTTCAAATCAATAGTCGCTACTGCCAGGAGGCAAGACGTGGCGGCGTCTGTAATGTCAAGTGTCAAGGTGCTTTTAAACATTTCCTCATCGAAGCTTTTGTAAGCTTTACTTACTGTTATCTCTTCTGTTTGTAGATCTGCTCGATGAGAATCTGCGCGAGGGAGCTGCCTGCGCAAAGCGCATTCAGGCCGAGGAGGGATTTCGCCATTGGAACGGCTGGCAACGTTATTGTCGCAATACCCAAAATTTGCCCAATTTGAAGGTCATATGTGGCATATAAACCACTCTACATAAAGGGAATAATTATAGCTCTGGGGACAACACATATTCCAATTAAAATAATACATTAAATTAACCAAAAAACATATGTATATGCATGTATATGTGAATATATGTATGTATATTATATAAATACATATGTGTATATATGAATAAAAATATATTTAAAAATTAAATTGGCTTTGTGAAATAAATCATTTTATTTCGATGGAATGGGAAGACTAAAAATTGCTGTTAAATTTTATATATTTTAAATATTGTAGTCCGATATTGTAATATGATATTGTAGTCCGATCTTATCATTTTTCAATCAGAAAATAGATTCTTCAGGAAACAAAAAGTTTTCTATATAACAACAATTCGATTGTTTCTTTCTGTTAGAAATCGGAGAGTGGGTAAGAGAGAGAGAGAGACAGATATGTGCCTGCTCTAATTCATTAACACGTTTCGTGATAAAATTATAATATTTTCTGCAAAGGTATAAAAATAGGAAAGAAATAAATAACAAGTTAAATAATTGTTGAATAAAATAGTATAAGAGCTAAAGCTCTGCTGCAACCTTTCAAGCTCCTCTCGCAGCGCTTTTCGTTATCGCTTTGCGCTCTTTCGCTCTCTCGCGAGCGAACACTTTGACGTCTCGAGGTAAGCTTATGGGGGCTTTTTGGGTCTACGTTCGCTTCAGGGGGATTTCATTAAGCGACGCCAGCTGAAGCGAGGCAAACGTTTGTGAGCGTTGGCGCTGACAGCGAATTCTAGAAAAAAAACGTTTTCATTTTAATATTTTTTTTTCGTTTTGTCGACGTGTTCAATCTGAATAGAGAAAAAGGAAACTAGTGCGCTGTGATTGCATAATACAATTATTATAATATAAAGTACTTATAAAGTACTCTATAATATAGTATATGCTCTTACTATATATATATATATATATGTATATATATTATAGATGCATCTATGTGATTTTTTGTGCCCGATTCTGAATCCTAACCTCAAAAAAAATAAAATAAAAAAAATGTACCCCTAAGCATCATGTGCTTTTTTGCCATTGTGACTCAACCAAACCGGTTCCTCAAATAAAAAAAATGAAATTATCATAAATACGTACAAGTGTATATATATGTACATAAATATGTATATATTGGCTATACTCTGATATTTGAGCAGTCTTTGAAGATTTTGCCAGTGTCTCAAGCAATTTAGTCACTGAGCTACTGTGTGCTGAAGTTGTTGTACAATTGTACAAAAGTGGACCTCAAAATTCATTATGTTATATATAATATAAAATATAATATATATATAAATGTTAATATATATATATATAAATGTGTATATATATATATATGGTATATTAAAATCAAAGTCCTGTGACTGATTGAAGATACCATTTTCTGTGAAATTATGATTTGAATTATGAAATCCCCTGCGTGATATGCTGAATCAATATGTGAATTGATCTTATTAAATTTCTATGAGTTGCCCCTTTTACGAAAACATATAAAAAAAAGTTCTGAAATATAATAAAATATAACACATTTTTTATAATTTAAAATATGAAATCTCCTGCATGATCAATTGATCGATATAAATAAATAAAAGTTATACAAAATTATAAAATTTAATGCATTTTTGTGAATATATATACTATAATTTGAAATATGAAAGCCCCTACATGATCTAATTGACCCTATGACATTGAATCCATATAAATTCATATAAATAAAATGAACTAATTAATATTAATTTTCTGTGCATGTTATATTATGATTTACTGGATCGGAATGATGATTTATTTATATGAGTCCTAACCTGTGAAATATAAAATGATTCAAAGTTCAATTACTGTGAACACAGATGTACTATAACAAATGAAATATGAAAGACCCTGCGTGATCTATTCCATGGATCCTATGATAAGAAATAAAATTGAAAATAAAGCTAAAATCAGCAAAATTAAGAGTTGTTTTGAAAATGAAAGAGAATGGGGGATATATTTATATTTTTTTCTTTTTGGTGCATAACTAATTAATCAAATGTATTTAAAATTAGCGCAAAAAAGGCCGAATTTAACATTAGTAGCTAAACCAAGTTTTCAAAATAGAAAACAAAGTTATAATACCATCTGCAATAACAGAAAACTTACAAAATTAATTGATTTTAAAATTAATCAATCGCTTTATTATTAAAACAAACATTGAATTCTTACTTAATAAACTCAATTAAAGACTTAAAAATATAATATAACTTGTGAATATTGATTATTGTGATTATAAATAATAACTGAAAGGACATTTAAAAATTGGGCGAATAGTTTAATTATAGTGAAACCAAGTAAACAGGCTGTGTGAATTGATTATTCCTGAAAACAGAATTCTGATCAAGATGATGCATGAACAGCTCTATAAATTGAGAACTGTGGAGTATTATATTGATCAGAAAACTATACGATACCTTAATGATGATATATGATAAGCATTAGGAAACTGATCGGAAAATGAAATAATTTTGAAACCGAATAAACATACTGTGTACCTTGATCAATTCTGGATACTTAGATGAATAAAATTCGAAAACTAATATATTTCGAAATGTCTGATTAAGATAATGCATGAACAGCTTTATAAACTAAGAGCTGTGGAGTATTATCCTAGCCAGCAAACTTTATAATATGCCTGATCTATATATATGCATGAACAGTCCTGTAAAATAGGATTGTGGAACATTATATTGATTGGGAAATTTGTATGTTAAAATGTATGCTATAAAGTCAAGAATGGGCTTTATGGAACACCTTTCTATATGACCTTTTCCATGCTTAAAGTAAACATTATTCAGATATTTACCTTACTTTGTGAAATATTATGCATAAATATATAGAGAAATTTCTAGAACTAGATTTCATCATAAAGCAGAGCCATTTGTGATCGCTTTTTTGTAGGGAGTTTGCAAGTATTTCACCATATTGCGAAAATGTAAACAAATAATAAAAAAAATACCTGAAAAACATATGTTTTTTCTTCTTCTTTGCATATAAGTATGTATGTGTGCGGGTTGCGTTCAGGGTTGTGTATGTATGTGTATATATGCGTGATTATACCAGTACGTGAGCTGGAACAGGTCTATTTTTATTGGCTTCAGTTCGCTCTCGCTACAATTTTGCTGCGACGCATTAAGTTCGCTCCGCTGCTTTGCTGCCCGCGCGTTGTCGAGCTTTATCTTGCTGCGCTCTCTTTCTCTCTCTCTCTGCCCCTGTCTCGGTCAATCTTTCTCTTTTTAATTGGCGTCCGCGCCGACGCCAGCGTCGCGTCGCTGTCAGCGCCAAACGTTTACAAACGTTGTGCGGCGAGTATAAAAGTTGCCGGCCGGCTAACGTTCATCATCAGTTCAGAGCTTGAAGCTTTGTGGTGCAGCGAGAGAAAGAGAGAGAAAGCGCAAGAAATTCAAAAACCAAAACAAACTTACGTTGAATTGTAATTAATTGGTTGTTGTATTTTTTTAAAATTTTAAACAAAGAAGGTTTTATTATTGTCAGCATGGCTGAAATATCGAAGCGATCCAAGCAGAGCGAATTCGATTCGCCGCAGGATGAGCAAATTGAGTTAATCGACTGTGACATTGAGTTACCCGCGGCGGATGAGCCTGAATCCTCGCAAGTTCAGGCACAGAAGGGATTGCCGAAGAGTGGCAAACTCATTAAGAAGGCCATGAAAAAGGCGTATAAGGCGCAGTGTATGCTGCAGAAGGCCATGGAACAGCTGGCCGAGGAGCAGGCCCGGGAGCAGCGGTCGGAGGCCAAGCAGGCCAAGAAGTTGAAGAAGCAGCAAAAGAAGCAAAAACAAAAGGCCAAAAAGTTGGCCAAGAAGCAGAAAAAGCAAAAGGAACAGCAGGACGAGCAAGGGGAGCAGGAGCAAGCTGAAGGCGTTCGTACGCGCTCCAGTAGCGTCAGCTCCACCTCTAGTTCTAGCTCGTCGAGCTCCTCGTCCAGTTCCTCGAGCAGCTCCAGCTCCGATTCGGCGCAGAACTTTGGTCAATTCCATGGATGCGGTCGCAGATGGCCAGGCAGGCATGGTCATGGTCACCATGGTCGCCGGGATCGCTCCAGATCTCGTTCTCGCAGTCGCTCGCATGGTCCCTGGCGTCGCCATGGCCATGGACACGGCCACGGACATGGACACGGACATGGGCACGGGCACGGTCATGGCCCTCATCATTTTGGCCCACATCACTTTGGTCCTCATAGCTTTGGACCTCATCATTTCATGGCGCGTGGCGGCTTTGGTGGCTGCCCTTGGCCAATGTGGGAATCCTCGCAGTTTTTTCGGAGGGGCGGCCTGCCGTGGGCCCTGGAGACGAGCACGGCATGGCCGAGAAACCGATCGAGATCTAGATCGCGTTCGGTTTCACGCGGCAGAGGTTGTGGACATCACGGCAGAGGACACCCAAAGTTGTACGGACACGGACACGGACATGGCCACAAGGGTCGTTACCATGAGCGTCGAGTGAATCGTTCTAGTTCTAGCTCTAGCTCCAGTTCTAGCTCCACCTCTAGCTCCAGCTCTAGTTCTAGTTCTAGCTCTAGTTCGGAGAGCGACAACGAACAAGAACGTCGCCATGGACATGCTCATGGTCACCATCGTGCACACCACGGCGGTCCGCATCATGGTACCCACCATGGTCCTCGTCATTGGCCACACCATGGTCCTCATCACGGTCCTCATCACGGTCCTCATCACGGTCCTCATCACGGTCCTCATCACGGTCCTCATCATGGTTGTCCGGCACCATCAACTTTTGGTCAACCATCCCATGGCGAATGCAGCGGTCGTCGCAGTCGTTCACATTCCCGATCCCACTCCCAGTGCAAGGATAGCAAGTTCGTTGAGCGTTCAGTGAGTCGTTCCCGCTCTCGTTCCCAATCCAAGTCAGGTGGCAGGAAGCATGGCAAACAGGGAAAGCACGGAAAGCACGGAAAACACGGAAAACACGGTAAACACCATAAGCACGGCAAGGGCAAAGGCAGGGAACATCATGAAGAACCCCATCATGGACCCCATCATGGTCCTCATCATGGACCCCATCATGGTCCTCATCATGGACCCCATCATGGTCCCCATCATGGACCCCATCATGGTCCTCATCATGGACCCCATCATGGTCCTCATCATGGACCCCATCATGGTCCTCATCATGGACCTCATCACGGGCCACATCATGGACTTCATCATGGACCTCCTCGTGGACCTTTTGGATTCGATTGGTCTGGACGCTTTGATGGGCCTTGGGCATGTGGTCGCTTTGCTTGGAGAGATGGCCTACGACGTGGAGACTTCTCTGATTGTCGTTAAATAAATCAATTTATGCTGCACGAACAATTTTTTCTTTAATTAAACATATAATCTTCAATCAAAATCTACATAAAAAAAAAGAAGAAAAACGACAAAAAAAAGTATTACAATTACCCTAAATATATATATATAACTACATTTATTATTTTTACATTTATCCAAAAAATGTTTGCAAAAATATGAAAAAAAAGAAAAAATTAATAAAATGTATAACCAAACCAAAGAAAGCACACTGAAAATTTATTTTCTTCGGGATAAGGGGGATATCCGATATTCAATTTAAGTTTCAGCAATAAAAACAAACCAAAACTATTAAGGAAAGTCTATCTTTGGCACTCCGAGAATTATATACACTTGCAAGCTGGATATACCTGCTATATGATATAGTAGACCGATATTAAATAATTTTAAATGGTCGCTTAGAAAACATCCATCTATATATTAAGATTTTCCATATAACAGCTTTTGAACCGGCTGTTGCTGTGGAAGCTAAATGATATAGTTTTTCTATCCGGCAAAAAGAAGGCTACATACCAAATTTCATCCACCTAGCTCAGTAATTGAGAGACTAGTTTGCATATAAACAGATGGACGGACACACAGACATGATTATATCAACTCCCTTCGTCGTGCTGATCAATAATATATATAGTTTATGGGGTAGGGCATGACGCCTTGAATGAATGAGACACTTCATGACAAAATTATAATACAATTTGTAAGTGTATAAAAAAATCGAGAATAGTTCAGCAAATTGCATTAGTGTTAAGCCAATGGATTTTCGCATTTTTAATTCAGATAAATTGACCGCAGTTTTAATATCATTTTGTTAAATAATAATAACCAAAAGGCGTGTAATTACTGCAACCATTGTTATAATACAAAATAAATTGAGCAACTGGAGTACTCGATTGGAGGATACTCTGTAAAAATATAATTATCACATAAATATGTGCAGCAGATTGAAAAAAAAAAAACAATTCTATAATTTCTATTTATATAGAAACCCGATCTTAATCTTTTATTTTTCAGGCATTCAGAATATGTGAATTTCATCAAGAGATCTTAACGAACACAAATTTTATCCAAATATCAATTGTTCAAACCGATTATCCTATTCTATATGTATATAGTAGCCGGTATTATCCGGTGTGGCCCGTGAAAGTCGACATTATAAATGAATTTTGATTTACTGCATTACATTTTCCGTTGGTGGATTAAGTCAAGTGTTATCTGTCGGAAAATAATAATAATAAAAAAGAAAAAATTAGGGCAATTTGAGAGCATCACAATGGGACAGATTTTCTAAAATATAAGTCAATCGGATAGAAGTTAGACTCTTCATTATACAACTATTGACCTCCATTTTCTGACCTTGGGAGTAGATTTTCCATAGAATGGGAAACACTTGCACTTTAGATTTTCAAATATAAGTTTCCAAAATCCTTTGTTAGTGGAAACTTTCAGTATACTAAAAATCGTATGTCTAAGATTTGGGCCGTACGATGTCTGGAAATTTCGCCATATGTATGGTTATAGTTTTCCGATCCGGCCGGTTCGGGTAACTCTAAAACTAAGAGAGAGTAATTTTTATAGGAGCAGACGAACAGACGGACAAACGGACATGACATGATTAATTTTAAGTATATTTTGTGGCAAGGGTATAAAAAAATATTTTTTGAATAATCTATTTTATCCCACATTCTATACTAATTCTAGAATTTGATTGATCTATTCGCGAAGCTCTACAAAAACTAGTTTGAAGTATTTTTTTGTTGTTGATCAGTAAATTAAGTAATAGATGCATTATAATAAATAAATTATAAATAAATTAAATAGATATCTTAAAACAATACATATTTAAAAGAAATGTTGTTTACTTTTGATTTTAATTAATAATACCCCTTTCGATATTTCATTTATGAAGGGTATGAAAACAAATTCAATTGCGCTTCAGTTCATTATACAATTTGAGTGTTTCAATGCCACAAATTTGATAAAGAACTTTAAAGCGCAATACACTCATTGCACCGAAGTGTAAATACCCTAATTATGGAGCTCAATTATTAAGTGTGGTACACTCAAAGTTTCTCTACCAGTTGTTGTATGCCCTATCTATGTATATAGCCTCTTTGCTGGAAAGAAAGTTTTAACTATGATATGATATATTTTTTAGCCATATTTTTATAGTGAAATTTGCAACTTAACTGCTTTAAATAGATCTTGAACCGTAGACGAAAGAGCATCATCGAGTGAAAGATATATAAAATTCTGCAAGAGAATATTTAAATTAAAATTAAAACAAAATGTGAAATGTGAAACCAAATATAAATTGTGGCCTAATAATTTGATATTCGAATAAGTTTGTGCAAATAATTGGCCCAAAGCAGCGAATGCCAGATAAAATTCCGTCAACAGCAATACCCAGGGTGGTTAGGTAAAGCTCATGGGGTTCCTATCAGGAAAGTGCTGAAATGGCTTAAATGGTAGATGCGTCAAGTATGAAGAGGTTTTTCCCTAATGGTGTGAATAACAAGAAATAAAAAAGAAGGTATGATAAGACTATATATAAGTTAAATATTCTATGACTCCTTCCAAGTAGATTTCCCCAATTTATCATAGGTTGGTTAAGAAACATGACTGGTTGGTTATTTTGTTTTAAGACCAAAGAGTTTATCCAGGAAAGTCTAGAGGTGGACGGGGATGAATTTGCTGCTGTCTTTTGGTTTGGGCAGAGTTTGGCATGCAACTCGTTCTCAGTGAGGGGTAAAAAACTGTTCCCATTTGCTGTTTGGACGTCACTATTAAGTGCCTAAGCGAACAATAGAAATTTAAAAATTCAAGAAATAATATTTTAATTTGATAGTTGTGCATTGGAATAAAAAACATACTTTTTTAGAGCCTCTATGAAAAAATATTAATACCAATAAACGATGCCAATCATAAAAAACTTCATAAAAAACTGTGATTTGTTTTCAAATGAATTTAATTTCATTAGTTTTATTAAAGAGATTTATTACACTATGTAATGATTGCATAGAAATTTCTTAGAAATAATTTTATTTTCCTGAGCGAATATAAGAAAAAAACTCTGTTGAGAGTCATTTTAAGTCATATTTTCTTATCAAAATAAGCAAACTATTCGAAAGATTTTGAAAAATAATTCAAAATATAAATTACAAAATTGGAGCTTTATAAATAATTCATAGTAATTCGAAAAAAAAAACTTAATTAGTAATTCATAATATTCTGAAAAAACTCTATTGTTTAATTTAAACATCCAAAATTCCGTTTAAAGTTGTGATAAGGCAGAAATTCTACGTATTTTTCAATTTGCCTGGAGCCTAATACTTTATTCACGCACTTAAGAGCGAATTTAAGAGAGTTTATACTGGGTATAGTTGCTGCCTATGGGGACAGTTATTACCCCTCATTAAAGATAAGGAGTATATGCGACTGGGAACGGATATTGCTTTTGGCTTTGTTTGCTTTCTACCAATAAGACAATGCCGTGTGTATTAAAAGACTGTGAGCAATAAATTCAAAATATAAATTAAAAAATTAAAGCATGAAAAATAATTCATAGTTGCTTAAACAATTTTAAGTTGAATTTGAAAATGCACATTTATTTTAAACTTGTGATAAGGAAGAAATATTACTATTTTGTAATTTGCCGGGAGCCTAACATTTTATCCACACAGTTAAGAGCGAACTTAAGAGAGTTTATACTAGGTACAGTGCTGCAAGTGGTGACGTTTTTTACCCCTCATTAAATACAAGGGGTAAAAGCGAATGAGAACGGACATTGCGTTTGGCTTTGTTTGCTTGCTACCAATAAGACGATGCCCTGTGTATCTAAAGACTTTGAGCAATAAATTAAAAATATAAATTCAAAAATAGTTCAGCTTAATAAATTATTAATAATAGATAAAATGACACTCTACAGTTGTAGTGGAAAATCCAGAATTCCTTTTAAGGTTGGCTCCACGCAGTTAAGAGCGGATTTAAGAGAGTTTATACTGGGTACAGTTGCTGCAAGCGGGGACAGTTTTTACCCCTCATTAAATACAAGTGGTAAAAGCGACTGAGAACGGATATTGCTTTTGGCTTTGTTTGCTTTCTACCAATAAGACGATGCCCTGTGGCTTAGGGTCTGCTTAATAATAGACATAATAAAATGAAAAGAATCTGGGCTGCAGTCTTTGTTTGGAAACAATTTTTGCGCTTAGATCTGTCAACAGGTGGCCGCGTATACAGTAAACCTCTCCGTGAATATGAAAAGATAATTATATAAAAGTGCAATCCGATAAGTTTATCGATGATATTAGTATTTCTTAAGCTCTTTCAAAAAAAATAGAATAATATATATTTAGCAAGGCATTAAAGCCGAAAATATATAGGGAGTTGGATTTTTTCTCAATTAAAGAAAGTTGCTATTTAAATTGATAAGGCTATAATTGATAGAGCCTAAAAATAATACCAAAACCTTTTTTCCTTGCATGGAATTCAGAGCTTAGAAACAGATTTTAAAAGTTTTTACAATGTTTAATGGAAATTATTGAATAACGATAGTATTGCGATACTATCGATATCATTAGTAACAATAAAATCACTGCACAGACACCTGAATATGAGGAAACAAGCTCAATCTCAAAGTGAAACTTTGTTTAATTTTATATCAGCAGCAGCCACGTGCAGTCATAGTTTTTTTTCCCTTAATGCTGTAAATACTCTATGCTCAGTTAAAGCCGGCAAAAAGAGTATATAGGATTTGGGTGAAAATATGTAGACAAGAAAATTTTAAAATATTCCAGTTCTTATTTGAACTGTAATGCTTTTATGAACTGTAATCTGAAATCAATGATTGTAAATGTATTGTAAGCATTACAGGGCATCTGCTAGTCGATCACTTGGACTTTGAACCAGAGTTTTTGTGTGTGCTTTTTTTTGGCGGTTTATTTTTGTGTTGGCATTCGAAAAGTTGGCTTTTTATGCTGGGACCTCTTCATTGTCAGCGACAGGCATGAAGTGTGCTCAAATCTGTATACAATCTGCCATTCAGTGATTTACTTTAAGTACAATTTTTCAATTTTCTTAAAACAAAACGAAAAAAAGGAAAAAAAAATGTGCAGGAAGTGGATTTTTCAGCGGAAATAATTTTGCCACATGTTGGCAAATAAACACAGAGCATTATTTTTTTTGGGGGAGCACTGCGAAACAAGGTGAGCAAAAAGCGTGTCCTTTGCAGACAATCAGCCAGCTCGTTGGATGGGGCAGGAGCCACCAGAATGAAACGAAGGATGATCTGGCGTATTAGTCGACGGGCGGTGTCTCAAATCCATCCGCCTTTATCGTCAACAGCTTAAAATTCAATATAAGTGCACAATTCGCCTCCCCTCGCCTTATTTGTGCTTTCTGTTTTACGTGTAGTATGTATAATTTTCTCTTATTTATTTACCCTTATATTGAGTATTTAAATTATATGATTAGATGTATCTCAGTCATATCTTTTTATATATCGGATTCCCAGTGAATCTACTAACTAAGTTAGTAGGACCCTAAAAGTATATATATATATATATATATATTGATATAGCCCAGTCCGTCTGCCTGTTTCCATGCAAATTATTCGAGCTAAATAAATGAATTGGGAAAGTGGCTTTATTTTTGTAGCACGCAGCACTTATGTCGGAGCCGGCAGGATCGAACAACTATATCATATATGAACAATATGACCTAAAGTTCTTTCATAGACAGCTTTTTTGTTTCTCAAGGTATTTCTAAGAAATTTGCAAGATAGATTTAAGAGCGTTGTCCTATGCCTTGGCATATATATTAATCCTATTAATCCTATATTATATAGGAATAATGAGTCTAAAATTTGCTGCACCTGAAACTTTTCTCTTTAGAACCCTTCAATTTTGCTTTAAAACTTACAACTCATTAATAATGCCTTTATTTTTGTTATCTTTAAGGGGAAAACTGGGTTCGATTCTGTTATATAGGCGCTATAGGAATAATCATTTGAAGTAGTGATTTGATTTGATCAGTGTTATGATTTGATATAATCAAAAACCACAATTTTCACTGATCATGTTAAGTGTTTTTGATATTTATTTTGACAAAAATGCAATTCATTTGCAGGGTATTGAATTATTCGGCGAGCTGCAAAGAGTCCTTTTTTGTTCCCTTACTTTTTTTTTGTTATTTGTTTTATGTTTTTTAATAATTTTGCTCGCAGCCAAGGCGAATTCTTCCGTTTGCACCGCTCGCTGCGTGCGTGAAAAGTAATTTTGTGGCACGCGAAGCAAATGCATAACCACTTGACCCGCCCAACCGCCCAACCGCCCCCAAACTCCAAGTGCTTATCTACGAGGAAAAAGAGGAGGAGGAGTCAAAGGGAGAAACGCTTGACAGCCAGCAAAGGGATTCACGACACAACCAGGAACTAAAAACAGAAACAGAACCCATTTTCAATGATTGATGATGAACCTGTGATACTAAATATTATACGTCATATACGCTTAGCAAGAATTTATTTACATTTATAAACGTTTTTCCCCAACTTAGTTGATATGCTGTTGGCATTTAGAAACAGGAATAAACTAATATTACTATTAATTAAAGTAAATATTCCAGTAATAAAATTAAACGACAGAAACAGCCATCTTTAGGTTAACGAAGATGAAATATCCTTTCTTGGTAGGGGTGATAATTTGGCAGAACTAACTAAAGGTCCGAATAAAAAAGTGTATTTTGGATATATTGGATTTTAAAAATCTCTGACAAAATGAGAATTATTGAGAACTATTATGTGGATAAAATGATAAAGGCAAGCTAAAAAAGTAAAAATAAATCATACAATGCTTCCTTAATTTTCATTCTCATTACAATATTATGGGGGAATATTTAAATAAATATTTTAAAAGTGGTTCGAATTGAGGTTTCGAGCCTTGGCTTCCTTTTAAAGAGGTACATTTTTTCGATTTATTTGGCACATTTTCGATTTTTCTATATAGTAGATGAATTATAAATAAATTTATTTTGGAATTTTTATGCTCCAGATTGATAGTTTGACTTCATTTTCCCATTTTTTTTTAGTGAAACTTTTTTGAAAAACAGGTCCGGTTCAGGTTTGGGTTTTATATTTTAGGTTTATGGTCTAGTTTAAGGTACTCGGGTTCGAACCGGATTGTAGGTCAGCTATACGATATATTAGCTTCATTTCTAGCAATTGAAAGCAAATTATACAATATATCTAAAAAAAATTACAGATCTGTAAATTTCGAAAAATACTTTAGATAGTCGTAATTTGTGATATTACTGCAATTGCTCTAGAGTATACACTAATATATAGAATTTATTATTGCAGCCAAAAAGTATGCAACATTTTATGCAATGCGCAAAGCAAACTATTTTTGATTGTTGTCAGAATAATCTATATAAATGTGCAGTTAAATGTGAATGTATGCTTGCAACAAGGGCAATAGCAGCAGCAGCAGCAGCAGCAGCAGTAGGAAGTGGCATGCCACAGACTGCAGTCTGCAGCCTGGAGTCTCTGAACTGAATCTGGAAAAGCCACAAAAACATTGCACAATTGGATGGTAGATAAGAGAAAGAGAACAAGGACGAGGACGAGGACGAGGACGAGGACGAGGACGAGGACGAGGAAGAGAACGAGAATGAGAACATAAGAAAGATTGAGTTAATAGGGAATGCTACGTGTGACAAATGCTAAGACGACTCCTGTTATAACAATGCACTGTCTGAATAAGCCTGGCCAACTCGGCAGCTCTGCCAACTGTGGCAACTCGGCAAATCGGAGCCGATCCCGAAGCACATTTAGTATGCAACACTTGTCCGGCTGCCTTAACAGTGTCAGCAAGTAAAGTAAACACGAAACAAACCATTGCAACAGCAACAGGAAGAGCAAATCAGTTCAGTTTACTCGACTGGCAGATGCTCTGTACTTGGGTTCTATTCAAATTATCATTACAACATATTCTTCCATCATAATGTATCAATTGTATATTTTATTTCCATAACATTTAGTAGGTGCTTCCATTATAGCTTACATATTTATATTTTTTCATCTAAAAACTCAATTTGTTCAGGTTGAATATCTCTCAAGTCTCTTAAACCAACCATAAGAAAGCTTGAGCTAATAGGGAATGCTACGTGTGACAAAAGCCAATAGGACTCCAATAATAAATATCATAAATACCATACATCTAATTTTTATACGACTATTAAATTATTTAAGAATTTTATTGTTTCTTATGGTTTCTACAAATTCGACTTCTAAACTCATTGTTTTAAAAAGTTAGTGGCTGTTAATACTCATTAAAAATATCCTTTTGGGAATCAGAGATATATTCCTTAACCTCTACTATCGCTAATATATACTCTTTTGTATCCATTTTCAATGGATATTGAACACAAAAGCAACATTAACAAACAATAACATGTCTGACTTCATTGTGTGTGGCAACAGCAAGCGATGAGCGATATTTACGGATCTGTGATTATCTCATAACTAATTTAAAGTCACATTTTTATCAATTAGGTTATCAATTCATTTTAGAACTCCGGGAATATATATAAATTATCAGTAATGGGTCAATTAATTGCGAAGTTCAAGAAGTTTCTTGAATATACTTCCTAATACTTCTCTAATTTGCTTAAAAATTTAGAATTCATAATATAAACTTTTTTTTAGAAATACAAGAGTTATGGGTACCTTAATATGGGACACAAGGAAAAGTTAATTAAAAACGCTTTTTCTTTATTCAATAGAATATTTCATGAAAAACACTGTTAGAATTGTCTTTTTCTGGTATTCTTCTCTACAGAGTATCTTCTTGCCGAGCAGTCTCAACTAGAGCACTCTTAGTTATGTTGTGATTGATATTTTGTCAGCGACAATGATTTATGTGTATTGTAAGCTTCACAGTTGCAAGTTGTCACCGTGATACCAAAATCACAGTATCGCTCATTTCTAACAGACAGCTACAAAAAGTGCAATTGTTCAACAGAACCAGGGAAATGCTGCGTATGCGCAACGTGGGCGAAAGAACAATGTATGAACTCAATGCCCCTTTTTGGGGCTGGAAAATAGTGAGTGTATTTGATGTTGGGTGTCATTATAGGCGTTGGTGTTGCCTTTACTTTGTGCCCCAAATGCGTCGTGATGCACATTTTAAATGCAGCAACTTGCCGCCTGCAGCAACTAAAGAGTTTTTCCCTTACAGAGGGTATTATACTTCTGACAAGAAGTATATGTTTTCGATCAAGATAATAATAGTAATAATAATACAATTCATCCCATTGATGTCATTTTTTTTTCCCCCATTTATTTGTTCAAGACTATTAATACATATTTCGAAACTGATCAGATTATATTACGTTGAGGTGGATATTCTATATTTCTATATAAGAGCAGCTTATTAAAATTGCTCTATGGCTTTTTTTTAAGAAAACTTAATGTAAATGTAAGCCAAGAAATCAAAATTCACTTTTGATCTTTCCCCTGGCAACGCCGGGTAAATTAATTCTTGCGAGTGAATTCATGTAGGTATATATAAATTGATTGTTTGTTTCGATCTCGAAAATAAATTGTTAGTAAGGGTATTCAGTTTTTGCTAAGCGTGGATAGAAGTGGTATATTTTTTATTGGGAATATTGGGCTTTAACCAACCAAGAGGTGAAAATGCAATATCCCTTGTTGCATTTAAAATGCATCCAAGAGACCAATAAATATATAGCTGAAAGTGCTGCTGTTTAAATTATTGGTAGTAAATACATACATATGTGTTCAGCGTAAAGTGCAGCAATATAATCCAAAAATTAATATCTTAACATGCATTTTAAAATCCAATTTAATACGCGATACTCATACATAATAACTTATATTTTTAATTATATCTCAACTGAAACAGATACAGAATTCGATCGTCGATAGGCAATGGAATAATCAGCTGTACAATAATACGAGTATGCTTGTGGTATTGCAGCAGCAGATTTCTTTGGCTTTTAATTAATCGCCTTAAAAAAGCCCGGAAACAGTCGTCCTGCTGTAAATACCACTGCAGTGGTGAAAGGAGTACGAGAAAATATAAGTCGATGGTCCTTACAGCGAATTCTTGATGGACAGTCACATTATATACCCTTAAAATATCCATTAACTCGTACATACACAAAAAAAAAAAAAAGACTTATAGGTAAATCCATTGTATTTTGGTCTTTAACTGCAATGACAGTAAATTGACCACAGGAATAGTAGTGAGCATTGCGTCATATGTATTTTATTATTATGGCTAAGAACTGTTGTCACGGTAAATTAACTATTAAAATTGTAAATTTGATCGGACGCATATAATTGTTTACATCTACTGGAATTGATTGTAAAGTTACTGCAATCACAGTAAATTACCTGCAAGGATTATTACTGTGATCACATCGTCGTCTATTCGGACAAAAAAAAAATATATGCTAAGTATTTATATTATTTGTTAGTTAATGTAAACGTCACTTGAACTAAGCTAGTGTAATTCTTTGTACAAAGGTTAGACGAATCAAAAATTGATCAGTTTGTTAAGCATTAATAATTACTGTGGATAGATCCGAATTTTGGTTAAATTTATTAACAAATTTCTTTGTGTAGCTGCTTGCTGCTGCAAGCCATTCAGAATCTATCTGTTCAGCCAAATGCTCGCTTCAGATAAACTAAATTAAATTAAATTTTTCTCAAAATAGGATGATACAATAATTTGGAATGCAGATAAAATAAAGAAGAAAAACTTCTTAGGTGAGAAAAATGTATAATTCATTAACAAAAGAATTTTTGTCAATTTTTTTCAACAGTCTGTGAATCTCTACTCTTTTCCGGAAAGAAGTACTTTGGCATTTGAAACTATGCTATACGGAGAAATAAAAATAATCTATACCCTTGCAGAGGGTATTTTAATTTTGTTACGAAATTTGTAATGCACTGAAGGATGCATCTCGTTTATTTCTAAAATAGTCTCTCAGCTGTTGAACTGGCCGGATCAGAGAAGTATAACTTATAGTTGGTACGGAAGGGAACAATCAGTTTAAAAAGTTGCTGTATAGAAAACTTGTCTGATGAAACTTACAAGATAGAGATAGTTAGGGGTCTGTTTTCTTAACTCTTACTAAAAGTGGATAACATCGGTGAGCTATATCATATAGGTGCCATAAGAACAATCCAAAAGTGTTTGTATAACTAAACAAAACTTAGGAGTTAGATTATATTTAAAAGTTGCCCTAGAAAGAAAGCTGCAAAAAGTTGGTAAAAAACTTGTCTTGTACGTTATTCATCCAGAGTCAAACTGGCTATAACAGATGAAAGATAAGATAAGATGAAATATGGACCACTATGTTATTAATATACACTATGCACGGCCATTTCGCATACCCTTTCTCTACTGTTTTAATTTTATTTGGATTTATTTATCTTTATTTATTTATTTGTTGTTGTTGTTGTAGGGGATTTGGTTAAATTCGTAGGCTGAAATGAAATCAAAATCTTTATGAAAACATGTCAGGGAAATGAATAAATAAGCAAGTGGCAAAAATACTTTGACTGACAGCGCTCAGACGCTCAGATGCTCAGATGCTAGAGACGTGTGCCACACACAGGACGAAGGACACGGAGGATGTGAAAGGCAACAGTTACAACAAATACATATTTACATAAATATTACATGGCTATTACGAAACGCCTCTGACACGCCCCCATTATATTTGCATGCAGATGGATATAGGCAAATATGTTGTTATCTGTCTCCTGCGCCTATGGATGTCTGAAATGGCCTAGGTATGTGTATGTCTGCGTGTGTAAATATATGTCTGTCTGTCTGTCTGCCTGCATACAGTACAATAATATGAAAATTATTTGTAATGTAATTTCAACTTAATAAATTTTCATATAAAGCGAACACAAGCACACACACGGCTAAGTGTTTAAACAGAGCCGTGCAAAGGATGCGAGGCACCTGCAAGGGCTGCCTCATTACGGAAGTTGGCGAGGACGAAGGCGGCTAGCAGAGATGGGGGCGTGGCACAATAAGAACACCGGCGACAGGAAGTAAAGTTGTCAAAAGTAAATTTGCATAAACGTATGAAAAATTTTAATATTTACGACAAATTTTGCAGCTACCTTCCACTCCCACTCCCACTCCCACTCCCAAAACCACCTACCCCGTTTCACACCCAGTTTTCCAACATTTTCCTGTGTGGCAACTTTTATGTCCTGCATACCTTGAAGCATATAATACTGCCTCTCTTACTCTTTTTCACTCCTCATCTCTCTTCACACGCTGCAAGGGAAAAAACAGCTAAGAGCTGTACCACAATCGGAACCAGAAGCAAATGAAGTTGCGGCTGCAGCTGACGCAAAAACTGGGAATTTGGGTATGGGCCCAAGGATAAAACGTAAGCTGTGTGCACACTCAGGAAAAAATAAAAATTTTTTACAAGGTGAAAATT
Source organism: Drosophila repletoides (assembly GCA_018150835.1). Classification (NCBI taxonomy): domain Eukaryota; kingdom Metazoa; phylum Arthropoda; class Insecta; order Diptera; family Drosophilidae; genus Drosophila; species Drosophila repletoides. The sequence continues at coordinate 3,402,060 of JAECWQ010000225.1, read as the reverse complement.
TAAAATTTTCTTACGGCTTATTCAAGGATGTGCCCCAATTTCCCCTGCATGCAAAACAATTTCTTGAAAAAAATTTCAAATCAATATTCTAGCTATGGGAAAATCCATAATTTTTTCCCGATCAATTTAATATTTTAAGCATAGATTACGAAATATATTCTTAGCTTAATTTCAAATGTTCATGTTTGAACTGCGGACGGACAGCAGTTAGATCGTCTGACCATAAGTAATATTTTATTATTACCCATAATTATTTTAGTGTTTCTTGGTAACTTTTCTGACAAAATAGTTGATATTTTTCGAAAATCGATACGACTCCATTACCGATTATCCTTATCGTCACAAGCTAAACAAGATCTGTCATATATCTGCAAGGATATGAAGATTTGAAATTTGAAAAACAGCAAATAATCCCAGAAGCTAAACAACCCTTGCAAAAACGTTTATAAAACTGTTAAACCTTTTATAAATTTATTTAAGATATATATAAAAGCATTGCATTTAGTTAAGGAATTAATTTGCATAGGAACCACATACAGACGGACAATTCTATATTGAAACGGCTCGTCATCTTGATCATATAAGGATATAAAGGATAGACTTAATGTATACTTGAGCTTCCTACACTTAAATTATTTTTACTTATAATATTATATAAACAACTTAAATTTGGGATTTAATTTGGATTTGAACTTACTCTGACTATAGGAATTTCTCTCAGTGCATGGTCGTCAAGTGTAAACTAAATTAAGTTAGCACATTGAATGGGCAATGGGCAATGACCACGTTACCATGGACTTGGGTTTTGGAACACTCTTCAAAACGAATTTTACCAGAATTTTGCAGATTTGAAAGTGCTTTCTTTGTGAATTCGCCAACTTTTTACGGCACACACTTGTCCACGTGCCAATAAAGTTGGTCAAGCAATCTTCTACTGCGTTCACACAATGTTGAAATGTTGAAATGCTGAAATGCTGGAGAATTAGAATCCAGGTAAAGAAGCAATTCTACAAAATTGTGTGGCTAGTTGCCAAGTGGAAGCTCTGTTGTTGCATTCAAATTGGATTTCATATTGCGATGTGGTCTAAAGGTATCTAACTGAGTAAATGTTTGGCCAAAATGTGAGCAAAGCTCTTCTGCATCAGCTAATTGCAGCAATGGACTTCAATTTGAACTGGTTTTTTCAGTGAATTTTTATTGCAAGCCAAGTATAAACTGCAATCATCAAGTGGCTTAAAAAAAGTGCATTAAAGTGTTGAACAGGCCTAACATACCCTACAATTAACTTTTTCATTGAAAGTATGTGGATTTTCTAGAAATATAGAATCGAATTAGTTATTCCCATATTTTACAAATTTGGATTTCAATTGATGTAGATAGACGGAATTAAAGTAAGTTAAACTTTTTGTTGTGAGGAACACTATAACACTTACCGGTTTTACCCGGCGTTGGCCGGGCAGGGTCAACATTAATAAATTTTGTTTTGATGTTGGATTACATTTTCCGGAAAATCTTTTGAAAAACAATTTGTGACCTAATAAGGAACAGGATTTTCCCCTTTTTTTGACCTTTTCCTTTTCTAAAATTCATATTCACGTTTTTTTGAAAATTATTTAATCCTGAAAATTAGAAATCTAATTTTTTGTTCCTGCAGGATATACATATTCCGGAATTGGTCCACTATATCATAGGCCTTTAGGAACAATCAGCCTAAAAAGTCGTATAAAAAACTGTTTTGTTTCTCAAATTATCTTTGTGAATTTGGCATTTAAATAGAAAACTGTGTTCTTAGAATCGGTCAACTATATGATATAGCCAACATGGGAAGAATCGGTTCAAAAGTTGCAGATAGGAAATTTTTTGTTTCTCAAAGTATCTTAATGTACAGGTTAGATGGAAGTGTGTGTTTTTTAAATGGATATGAAAAAATTTAAAGATGGGACTACTATAGGTCAAATTAATTCAAATGCTTAGTCTAGTCTGCAACTGTATATAATGTTCGGGAGGCCGAAAAGAAAGCCTTTCCTCGCTGGTTTCTACTAAAAATATCTATGTGGAGGCAATTCGTCACAGCTAATGGTAATAAGAAGTGGGCGAGTATTTAAGACATATTTAAACACAGCTGGCGGGGCATCCGGATTGTTTATTATCATAATACTGAATGGTCTTTTCAGCTGGGGTACGGAAACGGGTCTGGTCAAATGACGCATATACTCAGGGGCCATTATATCATTGGCCATTAGCAATTAGCGCTGTCATTTAAATGATTTCTTAAATGCCAAATGCTTCTCACAAATTTATGAGGCGGGCTTCCAATTCTCTCAATACCCTGTAAATGTAAACAAGGCAGAGAAACTGCGGGGAATATTTAACAAGAGTAGAATAGAGCAAAAGAAATCACAGAAGATAAGCTTCAGGAGAAGCGGGGAAAGTGTAGCAAATTGGTTGTACAGGGTATCATCAAGTCATATACACTCGTTTTCAGCAGATTCAACTATTGTTGCCAAAATTGTTCTTTAGCTTCAGAGAGTTTTCTAAATACTATTCGAATGAAAGACATTGCTTTCAAAAGATCATAATCATAAAAAATTCAAATTTCAAAACAGAACTCGAACAATACCGTTTTGTTTACATCTTTATAGAATAAACTAAATAATTTTTGGATATATATATAACGTTTTTATATTAAATATAAACTGTTAAAGGAGTTTCTCCTCATAAGAAACTTGCTAGGATTGATTAACATCCAATTAGTATGAGACAAAACATTAGAGCTATAAAAATATCGAAAATTGAAAAGATTGAAGTTTCCGATAGTTTTATCAGCTCTACATAGGAAAGAGTATTCTTTTTAGTGTGCTACAGAGCGAATTCCGTTGATATTTTGTATTATTTTTATTTGCTGCGGGTGTTTACTTGGTGTAGATTTAATTGCAAGTGCGCCACACAAATGCCAATTTAATTGAATGTATATGCCACCGATTGTTGCAAGCATACTATGAGTATTTGGCTATAATATGGCCCCAACTTTATCTGTAATCGCTTTAATGTGTGTTTTCACTGGCTTTTAATGGTGCTGGCAAATGGCTCTTGAATTGCTTTGAGCCCATTAAATTGATGTGGCAAATGTGGATGAGGCCCTAATTGCCTCACGCCAAATGAAACCCAGCAGTCTTTGTTCAACTTTCAAACAATTTATTATATTTTCAGTTTTTTTCTTTCTTTTTTTTTAAAATATTGATAAAATATACAAAATAATCGTGTGCTATTTTGCTGCGAAGTAAATGCATTTTCGTGTACACACAAAATCAATCAATTGGCGTTTTTGATTTCATTAAAAATTGATTGAAAACTTGCAGCTATGCAACAATAGCTGCAGCGCAGCAGCAGAGCAGCAGCAGAGCTTCTCTTATGAGGTTAAACATTGTAATTAAAGCACTCTCAATGCCACGCCTATTGGACGCCTTTCAACGGAAATGAATTTAACTCTCAAGCATCAAATTTCGATCAGCTTTTAGTTTTAACTTATGAATTATTATCAAGTTCATGACCTTTTATCAAAAAAGCACTTGACTAGGGAATACCCTGTTCCCTCTGCTCTAGGTTTTTTTATAGACTTGAAATCTGCAATGCCTTGAAGGAGTCATCTCCGATATTTATTTATATATCAACGAGTCAAGTCGATATATCAATGTTCGTCTATGACTGTCAGTCCGTCTGTCCATCTGCTTATATGCAAATAAATATTTCAGTTTTTGAGCTTGGTAAATAAAATTCGGTATGCAGCATTCTTTTTTTTTTGCGGGCAGCATATATGACGGAACCAGCCGGGTCAGACAACTATATCATATAGCGCCCATTGAAACAATTGGTTTAAAAGTTGTTGCATGGAAAACTTTTTGTTTTTCAAGACATCTTAATGAAATTTACAATCTATATTTATATCCAATAAGAAAAGTTATCTTGATTTGAATACCCTGATTGGATTTTTAAGTGAAACGCATGGGAATCCTGAAATTGGAAGATTCGTTGTATAATATTAGGAATAACAAATTTTTCCATACTGCAACATGATTTTTGAACTATACAGTCTATGCCATCAGTATTTATATATAGTTATTAAATTTTAGAAATTGTACACTACAAGATATTTTTCTATTTTTTATTTATTTATTTTAAGTCGACTAAGAGCAATAAGCTTTAGTAACAAATATCAAGTATAATTATCATTGCATTTAAAATTAAGTTATATTATCTTAAAATAATAAATATTAGAATCAGAATTAAAGAATTTAAATTTAAAATTAAGTTTAAGCCTTTTAATATAAAGTCAAACATTTGTTGCACAAATTGGGGAAAATCCGAAAAAAAACCAAAAAAAAACTGAGGCCAAGAATAAATATACACGCGAGAAGACAAATGATAAAAGGAAGAAAATAACTAAACAGGAAGAAATGAAAGCTGAGATATAAAGTAAAATAGAAAATGTAGCCCGGAAAAACCCGAAACCAGTGGGGAGGAATTGATGGTAGAGAAGCAGTCACTGCCTTCATAGATATTCGGGGTTTGCTCGGAGATATTTCAAAAGAGAAGATTTTAAGAGGGCGAGAGGGAGAGAGTTCTGTTGAGATTATATAAAATTATAAAATTTAACATAATTTGAGCACAGTGTGCAAAAAAACGTTATTGAAACCCAATCTGGTAATTTTTTGGGCAGCAAATAAGTAAGTTTCCTGATTATCATCAGGAAGGCTTATCGACACAAAACCTTTTATGAACCGGTTGATCCTATAGGAGTTATATGATAGAGTTGCCCGAACCGATCATATGTGTTGTGGGCAATAAAAATAAGGATACACTGCAAACGTCATTCATCTAGCTCAAAGACTGCAGTAAATTAAAGACGGACATAGCCTCATCAAGTCGGTTTATTGTCCTGATTACAGGGGCTTACAAATGCGGCTTAAGTTTATTTAGTTTTTTGTTAATTTTTCTAAAATCTTCAGATATTCTTTATGCATATTTATACAATTAACAGTGGTTGTCTCTCAGCTATGTTAAAAATTTCAACACTATGTACAAAAATTTAAATATTTAAATAAACTCTTTTTGTGTGTGTGTGTGTATGCAACTTGATGCCGTCTCTTCTATTGCCAAAATGTACTTCTCCACATGGAAGTGTTGCATAAGTGCTTATTTATCCGAGCTTACATGCAACTTTTTGAAGCAATTGCAACAAGTTTATAAAGTTGATTCATGAGACAAAGTCCTGTCCTTGTTGCTGTTGTTTTTGCCGCCTCTTTGTGAGCTGCCCGAGTGCAATTAAAACTGTTTAATTTGCTGTCAGTAGACACATACATACCACAATATATATATATATATATATATATATACTTTTAATGAATATATAAATATATACGCGTCAACACAATTAACGCTTACACTAGTCAATTTTGACTTTTATTCTGGCCGTTGGAAAATTTTAAATGAACCGACTGAAGCAACTCCAACAAATAAAATGGAATATAAAAAGTAGCTCGTAGCTCAATTAAGCACGCATTTCCTCTGCAGCAAAATATCCAAGTAATCATAATACCAATCGACAATTCTACTTAATTATATTCCTCAAATATGAGCATATTTATACCCTATAAAATGTATTCAAGACTGCGGAGCGAACAACATAAATTCCTATGTGATTGCAATTATATTTCATTTGTATGCTCTTACAGAGGGTATTATAACTTTGTTTCGAAATATGTACTATATATATATATACTACTATATATATATACTTAGTATATATATATTAGCATTATATATTTATTAAAATATTAAGAAAACTAACTGGGCCTTACAAGAGAAGCACTCAAAATGATGTTTAATAATATTAAATCCAAATTGCTATTCCTCCAAAAATTCAAGAGTTTCAGAATAATTTTTTTAAATCATTGTATCATTATTAATTCCTATTAACATTAGGAAAGAAACCCAAAATATACAATATATATATATACCTGAAAAGAATGAAATATATGCAGATACATAAAATGGTCTGCATTGTAAAATAAAATCCACAAAAAAAAAAAGGAAATTTTTAGATTTTGAAAGCTAATTTAAGGCCTTAGGTTTTTCCCATTGCTTATTTTCAAGACGATGCCATTTGAGCAACTATCTATTAACTTCTCTAGAAGCTTTTGTTTGTGAAATAGATAGAAAAGCAAATTCTTTTAAAGCATTTTAGGGTAAGTTTGTGTATTTATATATATATAAGTCCGACCACCCCGTACTAGCAATTGATAACCTACAGGGTATCTGCTAGTGTAGCACTCTAATATGAATAACTTAACGGTCCGCTATGTACACTTAAGCAAGGACATTTATATGAATGTGCGGGTACACAGCGAAAAATATGTTTCATATTTAGTCAGAAGATTCATTTATGCAAATTTGCTTATTCAGAAATTGTTAGGTCATCTTGTTTTCCTTATAGAAAAAATCATAGTTCTTATCATAGTTGTAATAAGGTACTGAAAAAATATGTGATTTAAAGAGGACTACTATAATATAGCATCCGTAGAAACATAGCATTCTTAGAGATATAGTTTCCCTGGGAAGGATATATAAATCACTAGTTTTGAAAATAAAAAAAAATCAAAGTAAATCATAATTATTTTTATTATTGAGATTTGTGGAAACTGAAAATAATTAGTATGTGAAAACGGAATTAAGGCTAGTTATTAAAAGTAAATTTTTTTTGAGTAGTGTTACTCTTGGATTAAGTGAAATTCGGATGCAGAAACTCAATGAGCGTTCAATTACAATACAAATTGCGATTTATTCCACAACACCGTAAATACTATATACCCTTCCTACACCCACAGAGAGACAGACTGTGATGAATGCTTAACATTTGACTCACAATTGCATTTTGCCATTGGGGGAGCTATGGGGAACTCTGGGGAGCAGACAATGCCCTGATTACATTTGCCAATGGCTGCCAAGTGCAGCGGGTTCTTTATGCCATGCATAAATTACCTTGGCGAGTGCCTTGACAAACAGAGAGGCAGACGGGACGGCGACAGACGACAGGTTGGAGAGGCTTGAGAGACGCCCAAGTCGCTGGCCACTTTGTTAAGTTTCGTGAAGCTGTTAAAACTGAGCTGAAGTGCAGTCCAAAGATAAAAGAGCCAGCTTTATTCACATTTTCTGTCTTTCTGTCTTTCTGTCGCTTCCCCTGGCAATGAACTTGGCAAACACTACTCAATAAAACCCCTTAAAAAGGGCAAACAGACTCTTACCACTCCTACCCACATATATATTACGTATACGCGTGCAACGATTTTATCAAAAAATTTTATATCGATATATTTCAATTATCAAAACTATCGAAGTATATAGAGTTCTAGTTTTAGTAGCTCTATCAATTCAATTAATTTAAAATTCCATCAGAAAACTATAATAAATTGTTTTTTGGCTTTTGTGTTAATTGAGATATGAAATGCAGAATCTTTGTGTGGACGGATAGACGGATAAAAATGTCTAACAAATTAAACTGAATTAATATATCTGATTGAAAAAGCCAAGTTTGCCGGTCAAGAAATTGACCAATTATTATCATTAAGTGAAATTAATCGTTTTTTTTTTATTGTAGCATGTACGGCAGATGCCGACAGCCAAAACCGGCTTCAAAAATTTATAAAATTCATTAATTCCTTTGTATATTATTTTTAATTAACTGTTTGCAAATAAAGCACAGCTGGTAAACAAAGTGATCATTAAAAGTTTTTATATCGTTAGAGAGGGAAACATAACTTTGCCCAGAAAGAGAGGAGGTTCCTCCTGCCCATAGAGTATATACATTATTGATCAGGACGACGAGACGAGCTAATAAATCTAAACTAATATCTCAGTTTTGAACTAAATCAATGGAACTTCTCATGCACTGTTCTTTTTGTGGCAGTTAACACATTCTTACATAAATCAGAATCATCATACATAATTCCATATAGCTGCTATGGAAAGGAGCAAAAGTACATGGAAGAGTTATCTCGCACATAGAATATATTTCATGTCGATATCAATTCAGCCATATTTAACTTAAATAAAGTAAAAATAGGATTAAATAAGTGAATGAGTGCTTATTCTTACTAGATTCAAGATTCTTATTTTAATCTCAATATAATTATTAAAATTCATTATTGGCATGAATAAGGAACGAATCGGTGGTCGGACGGCTTCGTCTCGGTATAGAAACAGGATAAAATCAAGAATTCAGAAAAAAAAGCTTGAATCAGGAATTTGGCTTTAGGAAATCCGAAATGCTGTGAATGTTTTAGCCATAGAAATTTGTCCATTATGCATTCCGGCCATGAAAAAATTTAAGCATAGTAGTTAATTCGAACGCCGGAAAATCAGTTAAATTAAAGAAGCAATGGGCTAATAACTAGACCCAGCGAATCGCGAGAGTTGATCATTATTTATTGATTGATTTGATTCGAATATTTTAAATTATTTTTTTTTTTTAAATGATTCAAGGCCAAGCGATGAATCGCTAGCTGCTTTGTTAGTCTGTTACACTGTTGTTGCAGGATTCTAATCCTTGTATGAGCTCGTGCTACGTATGCAGATGGATGACAGCTCGGATGGCATTTTAATTAACCAAAAGCGTTTTAATGGGCGTCTGTTTAATGAGAGGACATGGGACAGACGACACCCGGCAGGCGGCACATGGGAAATTGGCGGAAAAGAAGGCAAGAGAGGACAACAGAGAGAGAGAGAGAGAGAGAGAGAGAGAGAGAGAGAGAGAGAGAGAGAGAGAGAGAGAGAGAGAGAGAGAGAGAGAGAGAGAGAGAGGCAGGAACGAGTTTGAACATGTCATTTAAGTAATTTCATTTAAATCTTGACTAAGCCTGCAATGCGAGTCGAAACAAAGCGCATTAAATTGTAATGAGGCAGCCGCACAGCAATTTCCATTTTGCCATTGGCAAGGACAAGGTCACCAGGGCTCTTGCCAAGCCGCTTAAAGCGTTAACTTATTTTTTGGTCTTGTTGTTGTTATTATTAAATTTCTTTTTTTTGTGTGCGTTTTTTTCGTATTTTTTGAATGAAAAAAAAAAATGAGGAAAAAAAAAAGAAAAGCATCGCAGAAAATTGCTTTCAATTATGAGCCCAAAGTCTATGAAGGGTTTGTCCATTAGACTAAGCAAATGTTTGAAGTTATAATTGAGGCGACATACTCATTACGCTTCAAAAGACTGAGTCCTTGAAGGATATATTTTTGTATGGGCTGCACTCAAAGAAAAACAAATAAATCGTTTTTTAGACATTTCACACAAGTAGTTGAAAGTCTCCCAAAAAAAAAAAAAGTACAACGTTTGAGTATATTTAATGTTCATTTATTTATATAATTCGACTAGTAAAGCATACAAAAAATAAATATAAATAAATAATAAAAATAAATATAATATAAAATAACAAAAAATATATTGTGGCGAAAAAACCCGACACAAATGTGTGATATATTTACTGTATAATACATAAATATGTAAACAGGGTTACCTCATTTCTATTAGTATGTATTCCTTTATTCCTTTTTTTACTTCTCCTGTGTTCCGTCTTGAGTCTTCTTTGTAGTTTTTTAATAAATTATAAACGATTTGAATAATTTTATATAATTCTTTATTCTCTGGTCCCTCGATTGGCGCTGTGCTCTGGCCGATACAATGTTGGTGGTGCATCACTTGTGTGAATCCTTTTCAGTCGTCGTCGTCTCAGTTAGATCAAATGAGAGCGTTTTGGAATGTGTCAAAAGATCTTCCGCTTATCTGCTGCTGTGAAAATCGATTTGATCTCAGATCCGAACGAAATGAATATCTCTCCAGGTCCCGGTAGGATTGATAGCACGCATGGACTGCATCAGAAGCAGTCTACAGTGACGAGTGAAAGACAAGCATGGCATAAGTTCTTAAGAGTAGCTTTATAGGAAGAACCTCTTCAACATTAGCTAGAGTCTGGCATATCGGTAGTGTACAATTGAAAAGTTCTTGGAAAAAAACCAACCGACCCACGGCACACCCTTTGGCCGGTGACCAAACACATTAAAAGGCCCTCGAATAGTGCTTATACTTTATTATTATATTGGGTCACCTGGTCGCACTTCATCGAGTTCACAAAAAAGCATTTTCCTGGGATTATGAGTTATCATAAGCCAAGTGATTTGAATATTTTTGCTTTTTAATACATATGTATAATCGTCACGAAACCATTCTTCCATCTTATTTATATCCACTGTACTGCACTCCATCATACCAGCAGAGGCTTCACTTCGATCACGCGAAAAGACTATGTAATTTGCTCGATTGTAATTTCGATAACTGCTTCGCCTAGCATTTTGACTTGGCAAAATGGAACTAATATTTGTTCGTTATTTGGCAACACTTAATAAATTTGTTTCCTTACTTTAATAATTTAATATTTATTTACCATCCTTCTCCCTCTGATTTTGGTTTTCCAAAGCTAGATCATTTTCTTTTTTGGCCTTCACTTGATTTCTCCATCAGGTTCGTTTCTTTTTTCATCCACCAATATGCGTTCCTCTTTCTGCTACTCTTCAAAGAGAGAGAGAGAGGATTGTAGATTGTACTCTCACCTTTCGTTCAAAACAAGGAAGTTTTTTTTGTTAGCAAATGTTTTTTTGAAATCTCTTCTAACAAAGCCAAGTAGCTAACATATTTTTCCGTACTTGAATAATTTTATAGACTTAAAGTTTTATTATTTTAATGATTTAATATAATTTGAATAAAATCCATAAGAAATGATTTCATCAAAAGTGTCATGCAGTTCGATGTATTCATTAAATGTGGAAGTATTTTCAGCACGACAATCGGCAAGTTCCAACAGAATAGAATCTAAGTCATCCATAGAATCTACGTCATCAGTCAAAGCTTCATATAGTTCAAAGCTTCATAGTTCAACGTGCATAGTTCATAGTTCACAGTTTAGTTTAGACAGTATATCAATATCAACTTTAATATTTTTTGTTTTTATTTGCATTTTTTATTTTGATTCTACAGTTTGCTGTGCAAAAATTTTCGACAAGGACTGTATATATTATATATACCAGGACTTACATACAAATATATAAATATAAACATATATATAAGGAAGCAGTTGAATACCCCTCCTCAGCTTTATCAACTGGTAAGCAGCTTCCTGGGTGTTCAGGGGAATATTGGGGGAGGAGATAAATGTTGCGAGCGATCATAACATACAATATAACAGAGGAGAGAAGGTGAACGGAAGACGACGTGATCTATATATTATTATGAGTAATATATTATTAGAAAGAAAAACATACCTCTAAATAATAATAAAAAAACATAGCAACCTTTGCGAGCTTTAATTGTCCCATAAATGCACACTACGAAAAAATAAACCCAAAAACACACCATGTAATTCTCAAACGGTTCTAGCACTGAGGAGACAAAATGGTGACAAAACTTGGACGTTAGGTGTGGTTGAAAAGAGTCAATTCTTATTGGCATCAAAGTACACCACCAATTTTTTTTATATATTTTTTTTGTTTTTTTTTCTTCAACTCCAACAATTGTTTTAATTTTTTTCTGAGCTCTCCATGAATAATATATAATAATATAATTCATGTGTATGGAGGACAAACAGTTCTCTATTTGTTTCTGTCATGTATAGATTACTTCAGCTACAAAGGGATTTTTTCCTTATTCTGTGTCGTGCTCCAAGTGCCGAAAATAGTTTCGGGTTTATTTATCTTTTTTATTTGGTAAATAATTTGAATTTCTGATATACTTTAAGCAAGGTGTTTATATATCGCACTTTCTGCTCATCACGTTCACCCACGACGTATATTTCCATTTATTTATTTAATTATTTACCAACTTGATTTTATAATTCTCCATCAGGTTCGCTTTTTCATCCACCAAACTGCGTTCTTCTTCTTCCAGTTGGACAGTGGTTCAATGGTCTACCAGGACTTTTTCTTGAGGTTATTTAACTTTCATTTTTGTTAAATAAATTTCAATTTTGATACTTTGATAAATAGTATGTATAGATTGTACTTTCACCTTTCGTTCAAAACAAGGAATAGTTTTTTCTTGTGTTGGCAAATGTTTTTCTGAAATCTCTTTTAACAAAGAAACTTGGAAAAGTTTTAATATTTTAATAATTTAATATAATTTGAATAAAATCCATAAGAAATGATTTCATCAAAAGTGTCATGCAGTTCGATTTTCAGCACGACAATCGGCAAGTTCCAACAGAATAGAATCTAAGTCATCCATAGAATCTACGTCATGAGTCAAAGCTTCATATAGTTCAAAGCTTCATAGTTAACGTGCATAGTTCATAGTTCATATTTTATTTTACACAGTGCACCACAGAACGTATGCGCAATTATCAACTTTAATATTTTTTGTTTTTATTTAACTACTATAATAGTGGTATCTTTGCTACTATTGCAATATAATAATTTACCAACTTAATTAACACTTGCTCCAGGGCCAATGCATATATATGAACATTCGTCACGAAACCATTTCTCTGTTCAGAGGATTCACTTCGATCACGCGAGAAGACTATATAATTTGATCGATTGTTACAGCAGAAATAACTGCCCTCGCCTCCGAGTATCAAAATTGAATGAACCCAAAAGCAAATAGCTGGAATTTAAACAGCAAAATTTCAAGTCTTTTAAAATGCCGAAACAATTTGAAAGCTTTCTAAACATCTCCTGACGGCAAAAAAAATTTTTGTTTTTTTAATTATTAAAATTATTAAAATTACTATAGTAAAAAAATAATAAAACGTCAAATCAAAATCAATCAAAAAGAAGAAAAACAAACTTTTGGGTAACACGGAAAAATTGCAAAAAAGACACGTTATTTGACACAGGATTTCTAACATGATGAAAAAGAGCCAGAGATAACTCTCCTGTAGATTCAAAAGCATGGCAATATAAACGAGAAATTGAATGATAAGCCTGTGGCCAAGTATCATCAAGGAGTCGCGGGAAAATGTTAATCAGTGTGCAGGGTAATATATAAAAATTATTAACCCTTAAAATAATGAACGGAAAATATTAACAGCATTAATAAAAAAAATTATTTTATATTAAATACATTTATTTTAAAAAAAAATATAAAAACTATTGTTCAAACGAATCACACAGTATACATTACACTGCTCACAATAAATTAGAATAAACTGAAAAACTCAAAAACTCTATCACAAAGCACATAAAATTCAGACGATACTCTAAAAAAATGATAGAAGCCTCAATAATGGAAAAGAATTCTATTTCAAATGAAGACTATTTAATTACTCGCCTGATGAGTCTACGCGAACAATTGGAAAGCTTTCTAAACATTACCTAACGAGAGTATGATTCGTTGGTAATGTAAAAACAAAATTATTAATTATTATTTAGCAAAATTATTATAATTTATAAGTATAAATTATTGTATTGCCAAAACGACTCGGTTTTTGACGCAGCCAGTATTGACAATAGGAGCTCTTCACAACTGATCCTACCGATAAAGAACATAACTCTGTAGCTTTAAATCCTCGAGGAGTCGCGGGAAAATGTAAAATATTGTCCAGGGTAATATTGAAAAATTATTAATCTTTCAAATTCGCCAAAATTTTTCGTACACACAACACCAAAAAACAAAACAGTAAAAAAAATCAAAATTTAAAAAAAATTACAAATTTAAAACAAACAATTTCTCGCTTCTGAACTTAATCCTTTTCATACAAAAACTTGAAAATAAACAAAACTAAAAAAAAACTTTAAAATTTAAAACAAAAAAAAGTTTTTGTTTTTACGGCTAGACGGGTAGCTTTTGGCTTGAGCACATAGAAAAAAAAACACTTTACCTAATTTAAGGCATAAAGTGAATATATTCTTTATAATTTCCCGAAGGAGGGAGAAAAATGCACAAACATTTGAATACCCTTACCGGATTGAACTTGCCTGGTTATGAAAACACGAATTTGACAACTAAGAATCAGCTGGACAGAATATGCGGTGGACAGGAAACGAAGAGGTTCAGGGATAGGATCCATAGAATTTTTCTCATCTTATCAATTATTTATTCAGCTTCTAATTGATGGAATATTTGAGGAGTCGATATACACGAAATACACGGAAATCAAAGGAATTGAAGTCTTTGTTATATATCAACATTTGTTTAAATTTTTCGTATGGTGATTAGTTCCGTCTGTTATATCACACTGAGCAAATTTTGGTTGGCCTCAAATAAATTTGGAACTTAGGAAGAAAAAAAAAAAATATATTAAGTGAAAATTATTGAAATTCAGAAAAAAGAGAAAAAAATTGACTTTCCGTCAATACTTTAATAATTAAAATAAAAAAAATTACAAATCTAAAACAAACAATTTCTCGCTTCTAAACTTAATCCTTTTCATACAAAAACTTGAAAATAAACAAAACTAAAAAAAAAACTTTAAAATTTAAAACAAAAAAAAGTTTTTGTTTTTACGGCTAGCTTAGGCTTGAACACATAAAAAAAAAACACTTTACCTAATTTAAGGCATAAAGTGAATATATTCTTTAATTTTCCCGAAGGAGGGAGAAAAATGCACAAACATTTGACAACTAGGAATCAGCCGGACAGAATATGCGGTGGACAGGAAACGAAGAGGTTCATGGATAGGATCCATAGAATTTTTTCTCATCTTATCAATTATTTATTCAGCTTCTAATTGATGGAATATTTGAGGAGTCGATATACACGAAATACACGGAAATCAAAGGAATTGAAGTCTTTGTTATACATCAAAAATTGTTTAAATTTTTCGTATGGTGATTAGTTCCGTCTGTTATATCACACTGAGCAAATTTCGGTTGGCCTCAAATAAATTTGGAACTTAGGAAGAAAAAAAAAAAATTATATTAAGTGAAAATTATTAAAATTCAGAAAAAAGAGAAAAAAAATTGACTTTCCGTCAATACTTTAAAACGCAGGGAATAAGTCTGTCCGTGGCAATGGCGCGGAGCCCTACTGTAATGATGTCTGCCAGCGAAAGGATTGGCAGAGACACAAATACTTCTGCACCATGATGTAACCCATGGCTACTACTTTAAAGGCCGTGAAGCCTATATCTATCGCCGACAGGTTTCACGTTGTACCCAATGGTCCATTAGGAATATAGAAAGGTCACCAGTTCCAATATATAAAAGCAAAAATTATTGTAAATCCAGAAAAAAAACAGCAAAAAAAAATAACAAAAAAAAAAATTGGTAACAACCCGCAGCACTATTTGCTCTCAAAGCAAGCGCTGGGAATGTACAATTAGTAGTCGATTTTTTGTGGGGCTTCACTCTGGGAGTGCTAGAACAGGTTCGGAATTATTGTACTCAAAATACAAAAATTACTTGTTGTGTGTAAGTGTGACCAACTCTCACAAGCTGCTTTTTCCTGGCTTTGCCGCTAGTATGACCAACTATTCATTGAAAAGACAGTTTGACTTTTTGTCAATACTTTAAAACTCTGGGAATATATCAAGTCAAAATCAATCAACAACAAGGAAATGTGCAAGGTAATACATAAATTACTAATTCTTCAAATAATGAGCGAAAATTATAAAAAAAGTGTTGTTGTTATCAGAATGTTAAACTTAAAAACGTATTTTTATAAAGTTCTTCCTTCAAGTCTCAAATTATTGCATATCCTGAGACAGGGCTTAATTCCTCAATGTCAAAATCGGAAATTGTATCTGATATTTCTACTTATATGCAGCATTTAAGCTGCACCAAATATATATCAACATTTGTACGTGATAAAGACATATTTGTCGTTTTAGGCGATTTCAATTTGCCAAATATTCGGTGGTCTCTTTTTAGCAACTCTAATTATCTTGTGTCTTCTGCACAACCTGACTTTTTAGATTCCCTTTTCGACGTTTCGTGTTTTAAAATAAACTATTAAATATTAAAGGTAAAAATAAAATAAAAGCTATTAAGGAAAGGCTGTATTCGGCGCGCCGAAGATTATATAAATGTAGAGTTAGAAATCACACTTTTCCATATAACTTGTAGATTTCTAGAACAACTTTTAAGCCGATCACTCCTATGGGAGCTATATGATATAGTTGTCCGATCCGAAATATATGGCGCATGCAGCAAAAAGAAGGCTCCATACCAAATTTTATTCACTTAGCTCAAAAACTGAGAGACTAGTTTGCTTATAAACAGACGGACAGACGGACATGGCTATACCAACTCGTCTCGTCGTCCTGATCAATAATATATATACTTTATGGGGTTGGAGATGACTTCTTCAATGCAATACACATTACGTGATAAAATTAATAAATGAATTGCTGCCTTCAAATGAATCATTTTTAATCATGCTAAATGGAATTAAATCGTGTGAAGAAACTAAATTTTTCGTTTTTTTTTTCTTCAAAACGTGTTAAATTAAAATCTTATAAAAAAGACCTTTAAAAACAGAGTTAGGTATATATCATAGCTGACTTAGAAAAGATAAATTCTTTTATCCAATCGCACTGAGCCGTTTCCGTTCGAGATTTTTTGACTAAACCTGCTAAATATAGCATACCTCGAAAGGGATGTTGAGTCAGATCTTTTATGGAATACTACAAAATATTTGTTTCAAGTTATCGGCGTTAGGTAAAATATTTATACATATAAAATAATTAAATTTTCGACCAATTTATTTTTCTTTTCCCAAAAAATAAGCAAAAATATTTCAAATATCGAAAATCGAGAAACTAAAATAATCACTTGTATAAAATTGAAATAAGACTCGAACCAGTAGGGTCTCGTTGAACCGAACCCGAAGCTTTCCAGCTGACCCCTCTACCAAAATTTAAGGGATTTTCTGATTCACACACACACATAAGCCACGTTCTGACAAAGTGCAAGGCCCAATGCTTACTGCCGGAGACTAAGGCAAAGAAATGTCATTTAAGTAGTGACTGTAAACGAGCCACGTGCTAATTGCCAACCAAATCCAAATACTTGGCACAGCCAAGGCTCAGGACTCAGAGCACAGGACTTAGAACTCTGTCTGTTGAGCAGGCAAATCGAAAATCTGGCAATTACATTACGCATACGACACGTATGCCAGCTACAGACATTTACTGCCAAGCGTAGGGAGTGCGTGTGTGTGCGTGTGTGTGTCTGCTGTGTGTATGACACAGCATCCACTTAATCAGACAATTATGTGTCGCTAATATTGATATAATCTTGAGCTTAATGCTTTTAATTTAGCTCGTAAGCACTTAGGGGCCATATTCTGTATAAGAACATGCAAAAAAGGGTATCTTTGGTGCGCCGACGGCCTTAATACTCTGTCAAACGCCGTAATCAGATTAAACACGAACCAATAAACAATTACACAACAAAATATATGTAAAACAATTAAAGTTTAAATAGTAATTTCATTAGTTAATTTACTATGGCAACGGTTCCTAACCACAATAACAAAAACAAACAGATGTATGAAACAAATGACGTGACAGTTGCTACTATTTTAATGATCAGTTTACTGTATTCGCAGTAAAATATGCAGCGAGAAAATACATGTTCCGCAATTTTAAGTAAAGACACTATAACTATTGGTTGGAATAACCTTTTCTACCATTTCTTTTTTTCCCACAAAGTGGTAACTCAAACTTTCAAGTGACCTTTGCCTCTGACCAGATTTGTTTGAGCATAGGTTAGAAATTTTTATATTCTTAAACTGTAACCTTTAAGCTGCCATTTGCTGTGCCACTTTCACATTCTGCAGCTGCCATTTTAATTAGCTCTTCGGTAATTGCATTAAAGTTGGTCCAACTTTTGCTCTACACAAAATTAGTTTTGGCAGCCAACAAAAAAAAGCACGAATAAAAAAAGTTCAGCCGTTAATATAATGAAAGTATTTTAGAGTTTAAATAAATGCCAGCTCAGCGAAAAAATATATCAACTTATTAGCTGCTTATAAGGCAGTTTAAGTTCCATAAAATAACTGTATAGAAAAAAATATATAAATATATGAAAAAAGAAAAAAAAAAATTGAAAAATTTGTTTTCAAAATATGGATCTAAATATATTAAAATATATTGATATGCGTCATTCTCAAAATGCTGGTCCCAATCGGTTGTATTTTTTTTTGTGTCTCAAACCTTAAACTGGGGATTTTTCAGTACCATAGGAGGCCACATATTATGATAACTGCTGCTGCGGCTAAAAGCAAAATAAAAAAAAAAAAAATTAATTTTTAAAAAATTTATATATACAAAGCATACATTATTTTCACTTGGACCTATGAACACACAACTTTGGGAACCAGCTGCCGTCTCCACAACGCCAACAAACTTCAATCGGAGAGGAGAATATTGGTAATTCAGTCATTATAACTGGGTTGAAATTGGATGCTTAAAACAGATAAATCTAACCTCTGAGAACTTATCTATTCCTTAGCTCTTTTCTTTATCTTTGTTAACATATATACATTTAACTCAAAGCTATGTGATCAAAGCGAGGAATGACAGTTGGACATGTTCATGATGACAACGCCAAATATAGAAAAAAAAAATATTCAACTTTTGACATCAAGATTCGTCTAACGTCTAAGCATTTTTCCGTAGACTTTGATGAATTCACATGTCACCGACAGCGTATTGAGTATTGGGGAAATTAAAATATAAAAGCGGAAGCTCGTGCATTTCCAGCTCTTTTTCTGCTATTGATAGCGCCCAACTGGGCCAGGCGCAAAACAGTCACATTCCAAATATGTATCCCTACCCCCCCGCGCCAGCATTTAATCTTGGGGATGCCTAGCTTAGCAACTGCCTTACCCAGTAAAGTGAACAAGATTTTTTTTTTTTGTGGGGGGTTTTAAGTATAATATTAGTGGCAATAGAGCTTGATTTCCTGTCAATACTTTAGGGAATATGCAATTTGTCAATTTTGTGTTGGAAAATAAGCCGACTTTTTCCACTTGTAGTTTTGTGTTGGAGCGGTAAAAATTGGATAGGATAGCAATTGAACAATAAGCTAAGCTTCACCCACTGGCGTACGCCCCTGGTCTAAGTCGACCGCCTGCTGATTGTGGGCTATTGGCACGCAGACGGCATAAGCAAATGCATGCAAACACATTTATGTATGTATGTACATATACATATATATATATATAAGTAGTAGTAGCAATAACAACAGCAACAACAACAACAATTACAACACAGGAGCGCCGCAACAACACGCACAACAATAACCCCAGATAAGTAATAGCAAATTGGTGGCGTCTCCAGCTCTTTCAACTTGGAATGCCTCGTATACACGGATAGAAGAAGCAGCAGCAGCAGCAGAAGAAGATGATACCCGGCTGCAATCTTGCGAGTATTTATAGCAGCACTGCCCCCATGCCCACGCCTGGTGGTTGCTCCTTTTACTGTTTTGCTGCTTGTGCTGCCTGGTTGCACGTACCAAGCTCAACAAATATGTATCTCCTAATTACTGCTGCGAAAGTCATGCGGCTGCGTTTCTTGCTGCCCCCAACCCACCGCCTCTACACTCAACAAAAAAAAAAGTGTTAACAGAATAGATTATGAATATTTCATATCTTATTTAAAAACCTTTTTTTTTACAGTCCACCATTTCGGAGTAAAAACTTTTATTGGTAATTTTCAATACTATAATTATCAGAACAGGTTGTCAAGAGTACTCAACTAAAAGATACTCTGCATTTAGATCGAAATATATGTAAAGAAATCTAAATGTATTCAGTTTTGTGATTAACCTAGAGTACAGTGGGGGTGAAATATTTCTTGGCGTATTATCTATCAAAAATTAAGTTTAACCAGGCTTCGAAGTTTATGTGATTAAAAAGGTGATTTTTCAAATGTTTGACATGAGCAGAAGCTAAATACTGCTTATATAAATGTTAGATTTGGGAATATAGATTGTAGTAAATTCACATTTGTGTTTTTTTTTTTTAGGGTATTCTGATACTCTATACTGTATGCAACGAAAAAAGAGTTCAGCAAGCTTGTCAAGAATTAAGTCACAGGCAGTTGGGAGCCATTCCGACCCCATGAGATATATAGATACTCTTGATGAGGATTAACAGTCGAGTCGCTGTTAGTCCGTCTGACTGTCTGAAAGATCGCCTAGTTCGCAAAGGTCATTAGATCGAGTAAATCCTAATAATACGCACAATTTTAAAGCTATTGCACTGACATTGGACATTGTTTTTTTATAGAATGCCTTCAATAAAGAAGTTATTTAACAAACTATTTCTCTCAGTGTACAGCTGCCGATGCTGCTGCGGTAATCATGATTTAAGCGCTAAGCTGCTTTACACTTACATCCCCATAACCCAAGAAACTTTTTCACCCCATCCTTTTTCTCCTACTATTTCTACTTCCAATTTTGCAACGCACGCCTCATGTGTGTGTGTTGTGTGTGTTGTGTGTGTTGTGTGTGTTGTGTGTGCTCTGAGTGTGTGTGTGTGTGTGTTGGGTACGTGATGTTGAAGTTGAAGTAAATCACATAAGCGTCTTTACATGTCTTGTTCTATGCCGAGAAGTGTTTGCCTTTAAGTTTGGGACCATGTCCATACCCACTCCCACTCCCACACCCACTCCCACACCGACGCCCACGCCTACGCCCACGCCCACGCCCACACCCACATCCATACCCACTCCCACAGTTGCATATTAAATATGCAGAAAAAGGACTTTCAAGTGTACCAACGGAATGCCCCAAAAAATGGTTGGGCTCCAAGCGGGGCGTTTAAAGTAAATACGTTAAATTCAATTTGTAACTAACACACACACACACACACACACACACAAACATCTTCACAGCCGCCACACTTCTCCCATCCTATTCACCACACATTTCGCTGGTGGGGTTAACTATCTTGGCGGAGGGGGCTTGGGGCGATTGGTGGTGAGAGGCAGCGAAATGCCAATAACAAAATACACGCAAAGCGAGAGCTATTTTCCAGCCACATTTTCCCGACCCTTTCCGGCGGTCCCCAAAGCAGCATATTGAGGATAACAACAAATATGTACAGCAAGAAATTGGGAGAGGGAAGGCTAGCGGGAGTGGGAAGTGCACACGAGAAGAGAAGCAGGATGAATAACAACAAAGCCATTTACGTGCAGCAGGGCAAAATCTTTGAAGATACCAAAAAGGCAAACCTGCAAGTCAAAGGCAAAAGCAGAGGCAAAGCGACTAAAAAAAACCAAGCTGTAAGACAAGGTACGACTTGGATATACCCTGCAGACAGTAGAGAAGAAAAATAAAATTCTAGTAAGGAAATGCTACCTTCGGGGGGCCGAACATTATTTACACTTGCAAACTAGATTATTCCTATGGCAGCTATAAGATATGATAAAATTCAACTGGTAAATATCATTAAGATGCTTTAAGAAACAAAAAAGTTTCTCTAGCAGTAATTTGTAAGCTGTTGTTCCTATGATGCTATATGATGCATATTATCCGATTCATAATTATCCGATTCGGCCGGTTCTTATTTAAGTGCTGCTCAAAACAAAAAGAAGGCTACATACCAAATTTCCTCCACGTATCTCCAAGACTGAGAGACTAGCTGGCATATCGATAGGTGGACAGACGAACATGCTTATATCGAGTGTCGAGTGTCGAGTGTCGTCGCCCTGATCAGTAATATAGTTTAGGGCGTCGGAGATGACTTCTTCAATGCATTATACATTTCGTGACAAATTTATAATACCCTTTGCAAGTGTAGAATGAAATTTTTATCAATCACTAGAACGTATTTTTCAATATTTTTTCATTCGAAAACTTTTTTAATAGACGTTTCTATGTGAATACATCAAGTTTTGAATGGGGGTACAAATATATTATTTTTTAACTTGAACATGTAGGAAAAATGTTGATTGAAAAATAGGTTGAATTTTATCTCAGCTAACGAATTGTCATATCTTTCAATTCTATAAGCTGAAAAGAATCCGTATATATTTTGTTTAGAGAAACTGCTAAAAAATCGGGTATATTTTTAAGATCTTGAAAGAACTTAATGAAAGTAAAGTTCGATGCTACTCCAAAAATGTTTGCGGAGTTGATGTTAAACATTTTACGAGCAAGCCCCTTGTGTGAGAAATATACTAACTTTTGCACTTCTACTGTTTGATCTGACATTGCATATGCTTTTCCGATATATTTTCCGGTTGTAGGGTATATGACAAAAAAAAGGTAAAGCCAAAGGCAAAGGCGAATCATTGAAAAAGAATAACCCTACACATGTGAGTCAAGGATGTTACCATTTCTATCTATGCTGAGCTCAGCTAAGTGAGGCTGTCTGTGTGTGTATCAAGCTGATGGCATTTTGCTATTGCCTCGAGTGATTTACAGCTGAATTTGAATAGCAAGAAAATGGAGAAGAAACAGCTGTAGCAGCAGACGCATCTAACCGGAAGCGGAAGTGCTTCTAACTGTAACTGACAAAGCGGCGGACAGTTGACTTTTATCTGCTTACGGCATTATGTTGCCTGGGCTGATCTATTGCGCCTGAGGCGACCTTTCGTATTGACGATATGATATGAATATTCATACACTGCGACAAATAATTGGCGTTTTAAATATGTCTATCAAATACCTAACATAAAAATACCCAGTTTGTTCGTTGAACTTTCAACGGATGGAGAAAAATTGATTCGTTTTTCGAATGGATTGGATGAATGGATTAATATGAAAAAAATGTTGTACTGAACTGGCTTAATCTTAAACTTGGTTAGTCTTTTTGGCCTGAATAAAGCACAACTCAATTTTTAATTGAAGATTATCTCTAAATCATAAGAAATTCAGAATAATTATTAGTCCAGGATAAATTCGAAAATTGAATTTCGAAATGTGGATTTGTTTCATTTTTTTAATACACCTGAAACTTGAATAACAATTTTCAGAAACATAGAACTCTGCATATTTTCTCTGAGTGTACTTTAACGGCCACACGTGGACTTTGGAAAATATTTATAACCGACCCAATGCAATGCGATAATTCTTGACTTAAAAAATATGAAATTGTTCTACTTGTACGTACACATGTCCCGACTTATTCCACACGATTCGAACATTCTCGTACGTGTCTGAACATGCACACCTCAGAATAAACTCGTTATAAATCACCTCAGGTGTTCGACTACCGCAAATTTCCTTACCGAATCCCGAGAGGCTACCGGACAAATGCGCAATTGAATTTACCTGTGAGTCCTGTGATTGCTCTACCACGTCTCAATGCACAAAAATGCAATTATAATGCCAGAGATTTGTACTAGTTTTACACAGTTCTTAAAACTTCGTTTGCATTTCAAAGATTATCGTACTTCAATATTCCCCAGAGCAATCGGCTTCAAACACTAGATAATCGATACTGTAACTTGGCAGCTACTTCAATCTTAATCAAATTCTGAATATAAATATTAATTAAAAATTAAATATCAATTAAAATATTGCCAATATACTTATTAAAATCAATTTGCAATCATTAAATACTACCTGTTCTATGTTGTGTCCATTAATCGGCTTTCTATAACAAATTGGTCAGAGTCAGCCTAGTTATTAATTTTCTCTGATCAAAAGTATAACAGGGTATACAAGGCAATTTATTTTATAGCAAAGGTTTGAATTAAAACCCAAATTTAATAAGCATTGTTAAAACATATATGAATACATCATTATACCCTTGCCGAGGGTATTATAACATATAACCGATCAGGCCGACACGACGAGTCGATATAGCCGTGCTCGTTGGTCCGTCTGTCCGTCTGTTTATACGCAAACTAGTCTCTCAGCTTTCAGTTTCAACTAGGTAAATGAAATTTGGTATGGAGCCTTCTTTTTGTTGCAGGCAGCATATATGTTGGAACCGGCCGGATCGGACAACTATATCATTTAATTCCCATAGGAACAATCAGTTCAAAAGTTGTTGCATAGAAAACTTGATTGTTTCCAGATAAATTATTAAGATCATACTACTATATCATATATGTATGTCGAAAATATATGTTAATATTATTAAGGTCGGATAACTATTTCATGTATGACTCATATCGAATAAAAACCATGCCCATTCTTTGTCTTACTTGTACTTGTATTAAATAAATAAATCTTTTTCTAAATATTTCTACACAACGTACTAGAAAAGATTTTTGTTTTCTATCATTGTAAAAATGTGTTTACTAGTCTGAAAAATCTCTTGAGTGTATGAATATAGCGATTTATTGCCATGGCAGGGGCAAAGGATTATTGATGCATGGCCCACTGTAAGTGGCACTTACATCTGTCGCTTATCATATGAATTTGGCAATCTTCTAGGGTTTCAAGTGTTACTAAAATAGAATTCCAGGGACAGCAGCAGGAAATCAATGTTTTCTGATACATAATATCAAAGCAGTTTTATTCCATAAAAGTACAAATCTACACTAAAAAAAAAAAAAAATGTTGTTCTCAGTTATTGTAAAGATAAAATAAAATATACATAGTTTTATTCTAAAGAAGGCCATCATGAAATCCTCAATTAAAAATTCGTTTAAAATATCTAGTTACTAATCAAATTTTCGGTAGTTTTGGAATATAAATGTTATGTTGAATGAGCTTAGCATCTGGAATAATGATAAATTTATATTTGAATAAAGTAGAAATTTAATATTATTTTTCTAAGTGTGGAACTAGGCGTAATCAGGGTGTGGCAGGCAGGGTCTCTCTAATAAAAGTCATCAACTTGAGCTGGCAACCAACTGTGAAGCAAATTGAACTTCTAATTGTTCTCCATATGCGGGACGAAAAGGGGCGGGATAGAAGAAGGACATGAGCGTGGACAAGGACAAGGACAAGGATAAGGACAAGGACAAGGATAACGACGATGACAAAGAATCAATCTAATTCGTTTATTTTTGTACTTATAATTAAATAATGCTACAATAGAAGTCGAATCGAAATGAAGACAGGCAGTAGCAACCAGGCCTAGAATTAAAAGACACAAACAACAAAAGTCATAAATTCTAAACGAAAATGATAAGGAAATTGCATTTGCAGCGGCAAAGGATATATTTTTATACTCTCTTGATTTATATTTATATATATAGATATAGATTTATTTATAAGTGTATAAAAAACCGCATAAAAGTTAATGACTTTTGACATCTTCATCGCTGCAAGTCAATGGCCAAAAGTCAAGACAAGAAGTAAAACCGAAAGCATAAAAAATAAGAACGACGAGAAACACAAGCAACGCACAGCTAAAATCATAAAACAAATCTCATATGCACTGCCAACAATAACTGGTTACTTCGACTTTGCTGCTCAGTTTGTTACATATCCTTTTTCTAGCAGCGAAAGGGAGTATTCTCAAGGGTATTAATAAATTGTTATTAATAATTTGGCTCTTTGATAGAACTTAGGAGCCTAATACAAATCTAAAAGTCATAAAGAAATTTGTTTTTAAATAAATTAAATAAATATATAAAATACAAAAAAAAAACATAAAATTAATTTTTGGAATTTCAAATTGAATCAATCAATTCACTGGAGTTCTAATGAACCAAACATTCCCTCTTATGATCCTTATTCTCTTTTTTTTGACACAGAGAGGTAATAGTAAACCGATTTGTGATTCATGAGTATTGGATGGATTCTGTCTAAAATATAAATATATAAAATATAATGTTAAAGATATATATTAAAGCCTCTCTTTAAACAACTCTGAATACAAAACAGAGGAGGAGAAAATCGGTTCGCGTTATCGATTGCGGTTTTATTAACTAGCTGTTAAATATAGCCACAGATTTCCATTAAATCAAGCAGAATAAAATTGTGGCTAATTAAGGCTGGTAGGCGTATTGAAAACCTACGAAAAAAATAATTTAGGTAAAATTCTTGTCAAATTATTTCGAAGCTAAAAGTATTGTTATGAAATATAAATTTTAATTAAATTCATTAACTTCATAGTTTTTATTTTATATATTCATAAATAAAATGGTAAACTGTGTATTAAAATCAAACAATTGAAATTGCTTTATAATTTAATTAATTATATAAGGAAGAGTATTAAAACATCGGTGCATAATTTTCACTTCAATTTGTGTTTAAGTGCGTGAATGAATAAGTATTTTGTGGATATTGCGGAAAAGTGTCAAACACCTAACCTAAAGCTACTCAGGCTGCAGGTCGACGAATTCCCCAAACAATAACAGCAACAGCAACAGCAACAGCAACAGCAACCGCAAAAACAACAACAACAACAACAACATAAACGACAACAGCAACAGCTGAGCCATAGACGCAAATGCAAGAAGCCAGATGCTAAGTTGGCGAATTGCTGATGCCGATGCTCTTATGTTATGGAGAACAAAGCGCTGTTAAATGTATAAAAAACGTTTAAGCAGCCAGCCCAAGTCAAAGATTAACAACAATAACAATAACAGCAACAGCAACAGCAACAATGTTAACAGCAGGTCGGCTGGGGACATGTAAACAAAGCGAATTGAAAGCAGCGCGCAGACGCACGGATATGGCTATACGGATAGCCGGATAAAGCTGTATCGGATAAAGTCAGCGCTCTGGGAACAGTATGAACAACAGCACCAAAGCAGCTGCTGCTCGCCAAAGTAACAGAACAGCCGCAGCATAGCAGCCGCAGCAGCAGCAGCAGCAGCAGCAACAGCAGCAACAGCAGCAGCAGCAGCGAAACAGCATAGAACATTTTTTCGAATATAACCAAAGAAATTTGTTTGTTTTGATTCAGTCGTTGCGGGTTTTTTAAGGCGAACAGACATAGCCAGAAGAAACAAATCAGCTTTCTTATTTCTTCACATTGTTGTGGCCATTCCGGCATTTTCACATTAAACAAATAAACTAAATAAAACATTCAAAAAAAACAAAAAAATAATAAATAAATATTTAAATGTATTTTTGAACGAACATTTGGCAATAGTGCGTATTCCAAATATTTGCCCAAAAAGTGAAAACTCACGAATGAACTTAAAAATTATTTTCTTAAAAAAAATTGTACATTTTTTTTTGTTTTTTCAATAATTTTTCAGTGTTGAAAGTGCGTTGCCTGAAAAGTGTTTTCAATTTTGCTTTGTTGATTTAAATCGAAAGAAAACCATTTAACAAAAACAAAAAAAAAAAAAAAAATCAGGTAAGTTTTTATACAAAGAATGAAAAAAACAGCGAAAATTGTATAAATATTTTGAAGATTTTTGACCAAAGTTTGGCAATTGTTTGGCCATTTCGCCTGACAGGAGCAACAATAGCCAACAATTTATTGTTGCCGTCGGCACAGAAGGCAAAAGACCAAATTCTTGTATGAGACTTTTTTCAAAAATCTCCAGCAAAATCGTCTAACAACACATTTATTATCAATTGTATCGAAGACGCCTGGTAAATCATCCTAAATTAACGTTATTTATTATCATACTATTATTATGCCGCAATTCATTGAATAGACAACTATTTCAAAGATCCCCTCCATCCCCCCAGTTACAATTGTGCTTTGTGTTCAAATTTGAAAGGAATTTTGTCATGATTCGTGTACAAAGTGAAAAGTCTTTTGATTAGTTTGTTTACTACATTCAGCATCAATCAGTATAAATTTCTCTAAATTTCCGCCTTGGAAGTAAAGTAATGCTTTTGTCCGGAGATGAGTCCGATTTTACCACAAAATTTTCCTTTGAATGTTTTGAATTTTCATTTAAGAATTTATCTCTGAGCAAACAGAAAAATTGAAAATTAAATGAATTTAATAAATAAAAATATGGCTAAATTTAACAAATAATTTTTTATATAGTTTTTAGTCTAATGCTTAACATAATTTTTGGCTTATAAAAAAACCCTGCTAGCTAAGAAAACTAAAAATTTTAAGAAAATTTAATTTTAAATATTTTAAGCTATATCAAAACAAATAAAAAATAAAAATTTAGGGAAATATATAAATATAAATCGGGGAACCATATCGAATTGGTTCTGCACCGATTTGCACCCCCTAATAAACACATATTTTAAAATTTCTTTGGTTCAGTTTTGACGGTATTTAATGGCATTTAAAGTTGCTTCTTACTTTTAAATAATATGCCGCACCTGACGCACCCTTGAAGCTGGCCCAAACAAGTTGAAACTCACACAGATTCGCGCATAGTTTGGCCAATGTTTCTGCCCCAGTGCAACCCTTGCACTTGCCACATTACCACCATTGCCATAAAACAAGTTAAAGTTAAAAGTCGCATAAGAACAGGAGCCCAAAACTGAAACATTGGGAGAAAATATAATAAAAAAATCTCTTCTCAATTTTTATTTTGTTCTTCCTTTGAGCAAAATAAAAACTTAAGTTACAAACTTGTCAGTTAAGTTACAAACTGCCAACGGGTATATTAGCTAAGTCAATCAATTTGTGTTTTTCGAGTATTCACTTGTGTCTAAGGAAAATGTTGTGAGAAGTATGAGTGTGAAGTTTTTAAAATATGAGTTCAACAAATTAAATAGATTCTTTGTATTTGAACCGGTTCGGCTTGAGTTTATTGAGTTTCTCGAAACGGGCAGAATGAAACAGGCACATTTCAACTTTTAGATAAGAAGAATGTAATTTCTTTATGAAATATTGAAAATTCAATTTGCACTTTCTAATACCTTCTATAAATTCTATAAAATAAAAGTATAAGAATACATATATATAGAAGTCATTAGGTTGTTTAACTTATAGAAGTGTATTCCGGCTTCAATTTAAAAATACTTCAAAGATATTTCCTATTTTACTCAGTGGCTTTTCTTGTCATGTTGAAAACTGTCGAAACTGTGCACTTTTCCATATGACAGGATGTAGCTTTTCAGCTTCCGTACATTATTTCAGTGGGTGAATTTTCCTATTTCCTATTTCCTATTTCTTATTTCTGTTTGAAGCGAATACTCGTAGAAGATAGAAATAAGTTCATATTTTTGCCACTCTGCCTGCCCGTTCATTTTACTGAGAATCGATTTTCGAGTCGACTTCGCGACGACGGCAAATGGCCAATTACAGAGTGGAATCCTATTAAAATTACTTGTAATGCATTTAAATGAAAAGTGATTAGACAAATGAATGAGAATGTACAGCTTGCGGCTGAATTGCATTTAATCGAGAGCAGTGGGGCAATTTGTTAAATTCTACTCGTAAATTCAATTGCCCTAAAAGACTCTTTCCCAGAAGAGCTTGAAGAAGAATTCAATTCAATAGCTGGTCGACTGGCCAACTGTGGTGCCACATGAGTCCAGTCCAGTGTTACACGTGCCGCACATATAAATCAATATGGTCATTAACATTAATGAACCGAGCGGCATTAAACTGCTTCCTTCGCCATGCCAGGACCTTTGACAGTCTGCCACAGTGGCCAAAAAGTTAGTCACAAAATGGCTAAACTGGACCAAAAATTAATAACATTCGAAAAATTATAGGTACAAATATGAAAACTACACCAAAACCCAAAGAACCACTTTTCAAGAAACCATCCATAAATGGCCTATATTAAAATGAATATAGGTATATAAATATGTATATATAAATATATAGTACTCTTCGGAGCACATTTTAATTAAAAATCTTAACTATTTGGCCTAAATTCTTAGGACTTATAAAGTGGGAATTTTATAAAAATTTTAAAAAATTAATTACATTATTTCTATATTGGTATAAAAATTATACATTGAATTTCTACTTTTTTACCTTTTTGAAATGGAAAACTAATAAAGAAATATATATTTAGAGCTGTGCCAAATTTAACTTTGAAATGCATTTAAGATAAATGCCTAAAGCCGATTTTAAGCAGCTTACGACAAAAGCTATGTAAGTCTGTTCCGATTTTCACTCACAGAAGTAGGCTTTATATTTTCTTGTGAAATTCATGCTTATAAATGAAAACTTAAACGGGCTTTATAGTATTTCCTGCACAGAGTACATTTTTGTAGTGGGATTCCGAGCAATTCCGATATTATAAAACCCAAACCAAACCGGAATTCCTGAAACCGATGGGTGAATCATAATCAATTCTGGAGTACTAAAGGTGGAAATGGTAAAGACCGTTTCAGCTGATATTTACAATTGTATTATGAATATTGAACGTTTATTCCACTCTACTGCAAATGCTGTATTATGAGCTCATATGCTTAATATTTGGTATAGGCTCTAGGCAAAAAAAATGCCTCCATAAAGGCATTCAATTTTTGATCTAAGGCCAGACCACAGCGGCACACGAACAAAACAAAAAATGGTAAAAAAAAAATGATCCTTGGCAAACATTTTGCAAGTTTCTGGCAAAAATGCAGCACAAAGGCAAAAGTTAAAAAGCAAATGGAAAAGAAACCGAAACCGTAACCAAAGCCCAACCAAAACCGTAACCATAACCCAGTGTAACCCTTGCAAAAAAAAAAATTTATATATGTAAAGAACCGCTTGGCGTTGACCTTGGAGTCCCTCAGTTTGTGTCGTCTGTTGAGGCTGAGGCGAGTTTTATGCGCGAATTATTGAAAGAAAAACATTAAGATGAAATATCCCCTCTTCTCTCCTCTTCGCCTAGCAGTCATAACTTTGTTGCTTGTTTGCGGTCAGTTGGCTTATTTGCTTTTGGCCATTTTATTTTTGTTTTTCTCCGTCGTCTCGCAGCACAATGTGTGTGGCCTTTTTTCCCTTTTCTTTTCTTTCATTTTTTGTTTTTTTTTATTTTATTTGGGTTCTGTTTAATAGCACCTGTGGCTTGCTGCTAATCATGATTTTAATGACTTTCACCAGTGACCCCTGACCCCCCTGTTTGACCAGCAAACTGGGTACTCCCATTGGTTGTTGGGTTAAGGTTGTTGAGTGGGCCGTTCAAAAGGCTTTTTACGGGTATCAAACCGAGCTGCCCCAAAAGGTTGCAATTAATTTTTTAAATGCTTTACAACTTTTGCTGCTGCTGTTCTTGTATCTGTTGCCAAAACAAAGAAGTTATAATTTAGCCACTGGCTTTCTGCTGTTGCTAAGTTGGTGTTGATTGAGTGCTAAGCATATATTTGCCCCTAACTTTTAGCCCAAAATATATATTTACCAAACTTTGCATCTCTGATTCAGATATAGCAACGGGCTTAAAAGTAACCCAGGGACAATCAACAAAATGATTCCTTTGAAAAAATTTAATTAACTTTACTTTTGGCTGCGATCAAAATAATGTCTAGTAATGAAAGGCCGAATATTACATATCCTTCCGAACTAGAACTTTTAAGCAGATTGTTCTTATAGAAGCTACAATATTCATCATTCACTCATTCATCTAACATGTGCGATCAAGATATCTTAAGAAAAAAAGCTTTTTAAGGCAATTGTCCCTACTTTATACAGCTATAAGATACAGTGGTCCGATCCGGTTGGTTTCGGTATAAATGATGGGCGCCCCTTTGTTTCTAGGCTTTCTTTGAAAAGGCCGGTTCGGACTATATTCTCATATAGCTGCAATCGGAACTATCGATATAAAAATAATGGAAAGCTTTGTTCTTGCCAAAAAAAAACCTTACTCCTGGCCTAGTTATTGTATGGAACGCTCTTTGTGCCTTGATAAAAGTTATAGGTAAGATGTGAAAGTGAGTTTTCTAAAATTATTAAGATCAGACTACCATATCATTTGAACTATCGGTTAAAATGAATAAATTTACCGACATGTTCGAATACACAAGCTGATTCTAATTTATTCAATTTAATTTCAGTTAATTTTTTTATTTTTCATTTTATCTTAAAAAATTGGACCTGTTCGGACTTTCACTTAAGCGTGAATTTCATAGAAACATTATTAGCCAACTTTTCGGAGCATAATTAGATTCAATTCTTGGCCAACTTGCTCTCAGAAATCAAATCAAATAACAGATTTGGCTGAAGATTTCTTCAATTTTAATTGAATTGAACGCATTATTTTCTGACCTAAAATATGTTAAATTTTAATTGAATTCATTTGTTCTGCTATTCTTTGTGAGAACAAAATATAAGAATATATATAGATATATATTTTTGTATTTACAATGAAGACTTACAGATTTCCAAGGTTTTGTAGGGTTCATAAAAAACTTTCAACAAATATTGTGCAGTTACAAAAATTCTCACAAACAATAAAAATGGTGCTATATATTTTACAGGACTTTCAACTTTATGTCCTTTATTCAGAAAGAAACAGACACAAATATAAGGTTATTGTTTGAGCCAATTTTATATTTTTAATTTGAGCTTTTAATGAAATTTCCGAGACATTTTTTTAATAAAATAAAAATCCTTGATTATTTAATTTTTAATTAGAGTCAATTACCTTGAATAATTAAATCTATATCTTAACATTTGGTATATGATAAACAGCAAGACAGAGAAAACGACAGAGAGAGAGAGAGAGAGGAAGAGAGAAAGAGAGAGAGAGAGAGAGAGAGAGAGAATTAGGAGTAAATTGAGGACTGTGTTGAGAAATATGGTCAATGATCCATTGGCTATCATATGACAATGCTTACACTGCGATTGCCAAACATTGGATTCCTTTCGCCCCGAGTCCACAGCTGTTTCTTGGGTAATATAATCGCCCGAATCCGACACCACAACAAACAGACAGACAGACAGATAGACAAAAAATATATTTCATTTCAATAATTTCGTTGTCATATCTGATGGCCAGTGATTGGCCGGTTAGGGTTTATTCTTCATTCTCGTCTTCGTTTTCGGCTTTTGCATTACTTCTTTGGTCTTTCCAGTGGCTTTTTTTTTTTTTGATGCCCAATGACGTAGTTGCAGACGTAAGCGTAGCCCATGGGCTCTGTCAATATTGGCACAACACTTTGTTTACTCTCTCTCACGAACAGAAAAAAAGTATGAAAGAAAAGAAAACGCAAAGAATCGAAAAACACACACATAGATAGAGAGAGAGAGAGAAATATAAAGGGAAAATATGTTAAATCGACAGCATATTGAATTTAGATTTAGTATTGCCCGCGAAGCAGGAAGAAGCAGCATGCCACGGCGACAAGAAATGTCGTCCTTGTCAGGCAAAATGTAAACACAGGAGGAAGCGACGAATATCGCAGTTCGTTGACATCTGCCCAAAAATAAAAAGAAAAAGGCAAAGGAACAACGACAAAAAAAATGAAAAGATAACAAACTGAGATGAGAGATGCCCATACGATGTCATACAATGCCATACGTTGCCATACCCAGCCATAGAAACATAGCGAAACTTATGCAAATGTATTCAGGCAGCATGAGGCAATTACGGCACATAACAATAATCACAAGGCAGGTAACGTTGCAGCGCTAATACCCCACACGAATACGGATACTCTTCTCTACCTTCCTTCTTCCTTCTGGGACCGTGCCTTAATAATGAAAAGAAAGCAAGCGGCTTCACTGAGAGAAAGCAAAAATGTCTAGCTTAAGCTATACTCAAAATTATCTGATCGTCTAACTGCACTACAATATATTTTTCCTTACGCAATACCTAAAACATCGAGTCACATTTTAAAAATATTCTATTTTCTAACGCATGACCAATCAATCAGCAAAATGAGCTATGAAATGTTAATTTTGTGTAATGTACTTTGTAATATGTAAATTGATGTTCCAAATAGGCTGATTTAAGAATTAATTTCGTAGTTATTTCGCAAGTAATAATATATGAAAAATGTACTTTCATTTTAAAGTTTTAAGTTATTTTATTTCAATTACATTAAAGTAGACATTTTTCTCAGTGTACCGTGAGTAAAAAAAGCTGGGAAGGTTTTCTCTTTGATGCCGCAGGAAACGACCCTGAGCAGCCGTTGAAATATTGAGCAAACTCTGAAAGGATTCCAGCATTGCCAGTCATTCTTTTTCTGTTGCCACTCTAGCTTCTTCTTCTACCTTCCCTTCGCTTGTCCTACAGCTATCCTGCGGTCCGCTCGTGCAACAGGTTGGGCTTCCTCTTGCTATATCCGGCTGTGGTTCACAGGCAGTCGGTGGAGAGTCGAAGGGGACTCTGCAAGGGGGACTGACTGCTCCGTGGCACTGCCACTCTGAGGTCTTTGGGGTTTGGGTTTGTGGTTTTGTTTTAACCTGGTCAGAAGAGCAAAAAATACAAGTGCAGCACGTTTTCAGCATACTTACTCATACAAACCCACACACACACACACACACACACACACACCCACACTCAGCCACCTACACAAACACGCACACCACTTAAACGCAAACAAAAAGTGCTGGTAAATAAAACATAGCATACTTTTTAGCGCATGCAATAGTTAAGAGTTCAAAACTGTTTTAATGGATATGCAAAATTTTTAGAAAATTTACTTTCATCAAAAACTGTAAAATTTCTAATTGTTGAAAATTATAAACATGCTGTAAATTGGAAAAAAGGTTGAGTAACTTTTGAGCACTTTTTTGAAAAGGAAACTGTGATTTATGTATACATATTGTAGCATGTATCCTTGCGGACGACAAAATTTAGAATCTCTTAAAGTCAATTTAACACATTAGAAACTGATTTATATGGCAAGTATAGCTTGGTACTTAAAGCTTGAATATCTGTAGGTAGTTGATTTCATTTGTACTGATTCACACACATAATTTTTACATTAGTATTTACTTAAATGATTTGATGACTTACTTGAGATGTTCAACTCTTTATCTTTAGAGTATTTACGCACTTCCATTAAATACAAATTCGATTTCTGTAGTAGTTTGAAATAGGGGAAACCATTGAGAATTGTTGAATTATTAAAACAAATACAAATCCTTTGATTATATTTTAGTTGAATTGTTACAGTTGCTAATAATTATGCTGCTTTGAGGGTAAAATAAACTCAAAATTTACCTGATTTTATTTAATTTGCATATATTTGCTATGTTGTTAGGCAAGTAATTTATATATTGGTCTTAGAATTGGACAGCTACATATATAGAGAGAAAAACATTATTCTATAAAACTCAGTCTTAAATTAAGAATAACAAAATATCATTTCGAATTTACGGATAAGAACGATTCTATATTTATCTGATAATGGTGAATAACTGTACAATTTTTCAATCAAGATTATTTATAGCTCAATCAATAATTTATTAATTTTGTTTTATTTAATGCTTGATTCGATACAACTTCGCTCCGAAAAAAAGCTGGTTCCGGCTTTAAAACATACCAATCAATGGCTATGATTTAAGATTTTTCATTCGTAATAAGCTTATTACCAAACATATTAACATAATTATTTCAGATTTAATTCAATAATTTCTCTTTCTGTATTTCAATAACAATACGTAAAACAAAGCGTTTAGCTTGACAGACGTACAATAGAAATAGACATTGGCTGTGCCCGGTATATATATAAATATATATTCAAAGCTGTTGACTAATGGCTGCAATTAATTACTGAATATCTCCTGGAGCTTATTTACACCTGCCCGACACACTTGTGCGTAATTAGGACACCTGCCGTGGCAGTACCAGACCCAGGGGCAATAGCACAAGGAGAAGAGATGAGTTCTCTCAACTAGCGTTTATAATTCATAATTGTTGTGGGCGCATAATTAACACATCATTAGACCATCGACCGTAGACCAGTGTTCAGTGTTTATATTTTATTTTAATAATGTTGCAGAATAACACACAACACTCAAAGCCCCCGAGATGACTTGCATGTTTATACGAGTACTCGTACGCTCCCAAATTAATTAGAGTTCCCAACAATAATCTAGCTGCAGGCGGATCAAAATAAATCACCAATCTGAAGTACATATTCATCAGGCCAGTATGTACGTACGCTGGTACGTTCCAATATTAATTATAGATCCAATACTCGTTATCCAGCTGCAGGCGGTTTCGAATAAATCAGACCTGAAACTGAGTTACGTTATCATTGGGCTTGCATAAATTTCTACTCCCCTGGGATATATATTTCTTAATTTCACCCCAACTTTTGTGCTTGTCAAATATATTTATGTTAAAATCAGGATCTATTAAGGCACCCACAGGAGTCACTGAAATGTGTTGCTTTAAATGAAAAAAAAAAACCAAAGATAATATTTGAGATTTGTAAAATTTTCTTATTTATTCTTGGCAGCTTTTAGATAAAGTTGTCAGATCTGGCAAGTTTCGATATTTACTTAGAAAACACAAGTATACATCTAACCTGCAAATCTCATTAACATATATTGAAGCTTTATGTCATAGTATTTTGATCTTAATAATTTAGAAAATTTAATTTGTTAGTTTCGTGGAGATAACCTGAGACACAAAAGAGGTTTTCATACCACACTTTTTAGGTTGCTTTTTTCTATGCTATGTTTGTAATCTGATACGGCCGTTGGCTATATCGAGTGGTCTTAACATCCTAAGTTTATGAACCCTCAGTTGCTTTCCTTTGTTTGCGAATCATGCACATTATTTTAAATTTTAGCACACCTTAAAGCCAAACTTAACAGAGGTCGGAATACGTATACGCTGTGTTAACCCCAAACATACTTTTACGTACATATTTTTGTGCAAATTAATGAGATTAACAATTAAATTAATCAATATTTTTGTGTGTTCATACATTGCAGTAAGTAGTAGTGGTCGTCTCCCAAATACCTAATGTGAGGCATTTAAGTATTAATTTCACATGAATTGGGATTTACCCTAAGGGATATTAAATGCCAGTCAATAGAGTAAACATTTATACAGGATGTTAAAGTGATAATATGATTACAAAACAAATAAAAATGATTTAAGTAAGATGCCAATGATCGGCTAGCAGTTATCCTATATGGCTGTAAAGTAGAGAGAAGAAAAATATAATATCCATATATATAGTTTTTGTTTGCTTATCAATATACATTATTTTTATATTAAAAGTTGACAGCTCAAAGTGATTCACTTAAAATAAAAAACAAAATATTTTTTGTTTAATTTAAGCTAAAAATTAATTTACCTTCGAATAAAGTTCTCATCTATTCTAAGTCAGGAAAATATTGAACCAAAAAGAAGTGATCCAAGCTATGCTTATAAATCTGCAGGAAAAATTGAATATTTTAATATTATTTTTGAACCGAACTTGAAGTTTTGGTTTGACTTAGCTACAGGTTCGACTATATTTTGGTACATTTATTTTGGTTTGGGTATACGGACTCAAAACCGTTTCGGCTTAATGAATTTATTTATTTTATCGGTACCCATTTTCTAGGACTACAGGGTATGCCAAAAGATAATTCTGTTAAGGTTATCTGTTATATTGATATTGTTGTTGCTGTGGTTGTTATTGTATTTGTTGTTGTAGTCGCTGTGAATCAATCAATTTTATTTAATCATTTATTTAATCAAATTTACTGATTATGTAAACATGCACATATCCAGACACATACACAGGCATTCCTATACCTAATAGATGTGCATATTTACATATGTATACAAGTATGTATTATACATATATCATATATCATACATATATATGCATATGTAGATATATGTACATTGATATGCGCATTTTTGGGTGCCACTGTCTGTCATTGTGACTGGCACACGCCCATAAAACGCCCACGCAGATGGGCACGCACACAAATCAAATATAATAAAGTGCTTGCTTGTTGTTTTTTTTTTTTCCTTCTTTTTTTCGATATTTTTTTTTGGGGCTTCTTGATAATTGTACGGCTGTTCTTCTTCTTTTGCATGTTGTTGTTGTTGTTGTTAGTGTCGACCCTTTATCGGCAACTTTATTGACAGCAGTTGTTTCGTCACCTAAAATGTCCTTTGAATTCGAGAATTCGCTTTTGCTTTTTTGGGGCCATTTCATGTTAGATTATTGTGTTTTCCGACAACGATTTCTGACATGTTCTAAGGAAACAACAGAAAAAAAAGAAGAAAACAAAAGAGAAAAATACCCGAACCTTTCTTAAATTGTGTTAAAGTTAAGTAAGATTCTTCAGGGATCTGCTTTAAACTTTAAACTGTACTGTGTCCACTTTGCAAACATAAATAAATACTAATTAAATTGTGAATGAATTGTCATTTCTCATTGTTTTTAGCACAACTGGCAGCTGGCTAGAGAGTAAATTAATGAGCGCTCGAAGCTGCACTTTCTCTATGAAATGCACTAGAGATTGCCAGCGGAGAGGGGAAGGTCTTGTGCTAGTTGATGGTTTGTCAACGGCTTTGATTTATTGATGATGTGCCCTGCTTACGAGTATGTGATTTATGCATTGAAGCACTGTTTTAATGGTTTAATGGATTCCTAAGACTATAAATTTTCCATAGAATTGGAAAATTGCTTTATCATGCGGACATCAAAAGCCGAGGCGACACTACCATAAATATGATCTTAATTAATTTCAGAATTGGGATTATGTTTGGCAACTAACGATGCACTCATGCAGCCTATTACGATTGCCTTTACATAATAATTGAATTTAGCTAAGACTTCTATTTAATATGTATATATAATTTCAAACTCTTTGGTTAATTAAATATCGAATACTATCGCAGAGATAGGACTTTAGGCAGCCCTGTTTGCTTAAGAAAGCAAGTGGCTTATGATTTCAGCTGAATGTTTGGTATGTCTTTTATTGGTTTAGTCTTTTCTACCTCTTTATTCGAAAATTTATTCTCTTTATCTGGAATGACCGATATAGTACTCTTTATTATTCATTATGAGCTTGGGATATTTCAAAGTCAAAATTTGCAATAGTTTTTTCACGCGTGTCAAACAGTTCAGTTTAGTTACAGATCTGCTAAGGTTTACACTTTTGATTTAATAATTCATAATAGAGCATAATAGCCAAGTGTATTTATTAATACCAAAAACATATTTCACTGAGGCATGGCTGAAAATACTCATAAATCAGAGTAATATTGTGTGAAATTCTTTAATAAAATATTGTGCGGTTTAAGAGAGAGTTTGCTACATTCATTCGGCAATATCAATCCAATAAAATTATCAATCATCTGCGAATAGTAGCTCATGAGTGGTTGGAGCTAACTTGACTGACAACAACGAGCACTCACTTATAATGCAGCCAGCGTGAAGAGAGTTAACCCCTAAAAGAAGAAGGCACTAAAAATGTTTTTAGTGCCAAAGCAAGGCTAAGGCAGAGGCGGGGCAGAGGCAGAGGCGGGGCAGAGACAGAGCCCAAAGCTAGTGATAATAAACAATAAGCAAGTAGTTTCTTGGCTCGCTGACTGTGCCACAAATTGTCTGCCTGCCTGCTGGCAACTAGGCGGGCGCACATGGCGTATGTGTAACATTTGTCTCATGGCTCGCTGAATGTGGCTGACAATTTAAATGGTTAACAAAAGCCGCTAGCCAGAGAGCAATGTAACTCACACACAGAAATACACGATATTTATATAGTATATACATACATATACATATACATATACATATACATATACATATACATATACATATACATATACATATACATATACATATACATATACATATACATATACATATACATATACATATACATATACATATACATATACATATACATATACATATACATATACATATACATATATATATATATGCCACGTGGCCGGCATGCTTGTCGCTTTGTTGCCTTGACGCCTTGATGCCATGATGCGACGCGTAATGAATACTCATTAAAAACTAGTGGCTAAACGGGTCGCTAGAGGTCGCTTGTCTACAGCTCATATCTTATATCTCGAGCGGCTTATGCAAAAACAAAAAAAAAAATAAAAAACAACAACTCAAGTTACATAAGTTTTATCTCTTGTTTTTTCCCCGCTCCCACTCGATCTCTCTGCTCTGACCTTGTCACAGCTGCGTATACGTAATATACAGCCGCAGCCAGCGAACTTTCATTGATTTTATGCGACCCGTACAGGTGTTTGTCATTTTTATGGCCAGTTCATAGGAATGCAAAAATAATGCTCTACTAAAGAATACTCTATACTGCATTTTCCAACTGCCTTTGCCACATCACATAAGCATTCTCAACGTTGTAAGTAATAAATTTCGCCTCATATAATTCCAATAAGCTTTTATCATGATTTATTCTGAAATGGGGAAGGGTTTCCTCTAAAATTTGTGTATATTATTATAAGAGTTGATCGCATCGGTTGGTTGTAATAAGTATTTAAGCATTTTATTTGTTCTCCTTTATACTATTTCATATTTAATATGCCCTTTTTGATATTTGTAATGCGTACAAAGTATATAAAAAAGAAGAAACAACAACAAAAAAAACTGCTTGTTATGTGTTAATTCTCAGCTTGTAGTTATCACAGCATTTAATGTGCTACATTCTGTGCCCTACTGCACTTTGGGTGGGCATTTTAATTTGTTTTGATAAGCTTGCACAGGCTTAGCTACGCATTCGAGCGACAAGGTCAAGGGAAATGGAAACTTCTAAATAAAGATGGGCGCGTGACGGGTTCTATTTTCAACACGACACGCAAGGTATTCTCTTGCCATAAGGCAAAGTTTTTAGTATTAAAATAAGCAGAGGAAGCGTATTCTAGCCTATTAAATATATTTACTACTTTTCTATATTAAAATTAGAGTTGATCTAAATTTTAATTACCTTTTCCATGTATTTTTTCTTCTGCAATTTTGGACACATCAAGAGAAAAAATGCATACTTTTTGAGTTAAAAGATCCAAAAAAGTTCTAAAAATTTCTCTCTACCAGAACACGGTTAGCACTGTGTGACACGACATAAGCACGACACACTCCAAGCCTCAGTGAAAACTGAAGACAGAGAGAGAGAGAGAGAGAGAGAGAGAGGGAGAGCTGGGGAAAGAGAGCCACCCCACCTATCTGTCTTTTTATCAGGGCACATAAACTGAGCAAGTGTGTGTGCTATGTGCAAGCTCTAACTAAAATGTAATAAAGCATAAAAACTTTGGTCAAGTTTCAGAAACTTGTCGGAGCATGATTAAGTCGCACTGATGTTTATAATGATCACACAATGATGATAATGATGAAGTTGATGCCCATGCTGATGATATCAAGGAAGTTATGACAACTAGAATGTGACAGACATAAATTGCGATAAGAGCTGAGCCTGCAGTGAATACTCACTGACTCATATGCCTATGAATACAAGTGAATCATTAAAATTTTTAATGAGTGAAAAAAAGAGACGAATCAACTAAGAGACATTTGATTCGCCAAGGACTGTTGTCAAGGCATTGGCAACTCATTAAATTCTTAAAAATAAGAACGAAAAAAAAAAAAAAAAAATCGAAACTTGGCCTGCCGCAGGATACAAATGAAACAAACAGAAAAAAACATTGAGTACCTGCCCAGCAGGCAAATAATGAGTATTACGTGTATTATTTCGGAACAATTTCAAGCAGCTTGTGCAAACAAACATCACATATAGACAGTGGCATACCCCTGTGGTGGGGACTGGACATACACAGTGGGCCTCTAAGCATATTTAATATTAGTCGAATAGTAATTTTGATAGAATAAATAAATTGTGCTGGAGAAAATTGGTTAAATAACTTTCAAGTGAACTTGATATATTTTCTAGATTAAGTATTTATTGAAATTAATTTGACGTTAAAACTTTGAAATAAATATTAAATTTTGGGCTCCGAAAGTCGGATCACAAAACTGAGGTTCAATTGGAAGCTTGTAATTTTTATTCTTTCTTTAGAGACAAATAAATTATTTATATTATTTAAAAAATTTGGATGACTAAATACCAAACTTGTCTTGTGCTCCCCCCAAAAAATGTGTCTGACTAC
The DNA here is from genome assembly GCA_018150835.1 of Drosophila repletoides. Lineage (NCBI taxonomy): Eukaryota > Metazoa > Arthropoda > Insecta > Diptera > Drosophilidae > Drosophila > Drosophila repletoides. The sequence goes on along the minus strand of JAECWQ010000225.1, from coordinate 3,360,306 downwards.
GCCACTGTACACATACACAGAGAGAACAAGATAGAGAGAGAGAGTGATCAAGAGACAGAGACAGAAGTCAAGACATTAAATTTTTGTTGCTTGGGCAAAGTTTTATGCGGCTGGCTTCAATTATTTTTTTGTAGTTGTGTGTTCCCTGGCAAGCCCCAAAACAGTAAAAACGTAACTCTGAAGCCATTTTTCGGCTTATTTTTACTTATTCATTTATTTATTTATTTATTTTGTCTTTTTACTGGCACTCCCCTGGCACGCACAAAGCCACAACTGACAATTAGCCACGCCAATTAGTTGCAACATTATTATTTTCCACAATTTTCGACAGAGGTAGATACCGAGCACCAAAGGCAAGACAGAGATACAGAAATACACTTAGAAAAATGTTTAAGTCATACCTTACCTTTCACCCTTTTTAAAACTGGAGTTCGCGAAGAAGACAGAGATTACAGTGGGCCACACTAGACCTAACCTAATCTGCAATAGGCCATTATATAAATAAAGAATCAGAAATGTAAGTATTGTAAAATAAAAAAATATATAAAAAATATTGTAAATAAAAAATGAATTATTATTTATTTCAAAATAGTAAATATAATTAATAATAATAAATTGAACTTGTTTACAAAACAAACATACAGCTATGAATTACTAGCTATTTACTGTTGACTGGGCTTTTCTTAGCCTTGGTATATAATTAATCCAAAAAAGTAAAGTTCTTAACTATTGCCGATTTAAATTGTATTAACTTAATCTCGTTTATTCCAGAATTTAGATCTGCTTCTCCTTTTTGAGAGTGTATTTACTTACATATCGAGTTGAGGGTTGGCTCTGTCCTCGTCTCATTTGTGCCCGCTTCTTCCTTTGTGTTGGGCATTGTAAAACGTTATGTGCCTGGCTTATTAAAAGCAGCTCCTTTCCTCAATTTACATATGGGGCGGCACATTGACAGTATGCGCATATCGTATTGTACATTCACAATCACACTCGCACTCGCACTCACATTCACAGTCAGAGTTACGCACTCATTGCGTATAAGTAATATGCTATATACACATACACAAAAAGCCATTGTAGGGACTGTGATTTTGTTGTCCTCTGTGCTAGCTTCAATTTAGCTTGTCTGTTTGCCCTTATCCTTGAATATCCTTGCTTTTCGTATATTTATTGTTACATTTATTACAATCGAGCGACATTTGTTGCATGCAGCATGTCACAGCAGAAACATGCAACATGCAACATGCAAAAAGGAACAAGAATATAGCATCTTTCTTTTTTTTTGAAAAGTGCAGCTGAAAAGCTTTTATCCAAAACATGCAATTGCAATTTATTCGACCTTTTATAGTAGTTGCACAATATAAATAATTTCTTGCAGGGCCAAGTAACTGAAAATACAATGAAAACTTATTAAAAAAAAGTATTTATAATTTTCCAGAGAACGAAAATATATATGGGCCGTATACAGTGAAAAAAAAACGGGCTGATTTAGTCTGAGAAAAATTCATTCTTTTTCTCTGATTAAGCTAAAAACTATCATAAAATAAGTATACAATTCCTAAGACAAGATTATTTATGTTAAAGTTTGATATAGAAAGTAGAAAATTGCGAGAGCTATAGGTTCAGGATCGAATATAAATTTTAATATTTGATCTATTAATTAATTAACACAATTATTTCAGTCAACAACCAATTAGCTTAATCATTGTATTAAGGTTGAGTCTCATTTCAAGCTAAAATGGGATTGAATTAAGAATTTTTTGTGTCAATTATTTTACTTATTTTATTGTATGCTTGGTTCAAACAGTTTCGTCCTTAATTCAAGGTTGCTTCGCCTTAAACCCTTGGCAATCAAAGCTTGATTTAAGAACTTCCTTCTTAATGAAACAATTTATAAATGAGAATTTTCAGCTTGATTCTAGCCACATGCATATTACCGTATTTTTAACACTCCTCCGGATTGATTTAAGACTTCAATATTTTTTACCAAAGGATGGATAGATAAATTTTATGGAAGATGCAAAAAGAAGAAAACGTGAGTCTTTGTGAGTGCCATTAAAACTATTTAATAATAAATTATATTCAGGCGGATACACTTTAAAGTATCGAATATTCCTTTTTTCTTCAGTTGGCTTTTGCTCAAATGCAACTAGAGTATTATGATGTCTTTCTTTGAACAAAATTTTTATTTTTGCATTTTAGCATTTATTTCATTCACCATTCGTCTACTTATTTTGGATTTTGTGCGACTTAAAAGTTTCATTGTCTGCTATGCAGATTTTACTGCTCTGCCACTGTCGATCCATTCTTTGCATTCAAATCGCATTATTCTTTATGCACAGACCCTCTGCAGGTGGTATAACACCTCCAGAGTCTCTTCAACCAATCTCAGGTTTTCTCCGCTTTCACTAAGCCAGGCGTCCAGCGAAATGCATATATTACGTATACGCAATGTGGCGCTTCGCTGCAGGTAATCGCATATATTTTATAATTTATTGCGCTTTATGTGTATTTTTTTGATATTTTCTACCCATTAAAAATGTTTTACAAAACCAGAGCATATAAAGTTTCTTCTATGAAAAAGTCAATTACGTTTTTTTTATCGATTTAAAAGATATTTTTTTCACTGATATGAAATAAAAGTAAAACCTATAGTATTTTACTCTCATTAATTTGTTTTAAAACTATTAACTAGTTAGGAAAAGATTTTTCATTTTTAAATTTATTTATTTATAAAGTTGTCTAAACCAATTATTTCTATGGCAGAGATTTCACATCTAACTTGTAAGTTTTATTAAAATATTGTAAATATCAAAAAGGTGTCCTTACAGAAACTTTTGAAGCAGACTGTTCATTTCTGTGGCAGCTGTAGGATATAGTTGTTCGATTCGGCCGGTTCCTCGGAACAAGAAGAAGGCTTTGCAAATATTCTTCTCACAAAAACTGAGAGTGTACCTTGCATAGAAACACACAGACGGGCAGGCAGACTGACGAACTGTATCGACTCCAAGATGCGTCCGTCAATGTATTACACATTTCGTGGCGAGATAAAATACCCTGTGCAAGGGTAGAAAGGTTGAGCTAAGCTGCATACAGAGTAGCGCCTAGTCGAGCACAGCACACTTTCTTTTTGGGCATTCATTTTGGCTTGGTAATCTCCTTGAGTTTAGTGAAGCTGATTTCGTTTCCAATTGCCACTCGCATTACAATTGTATACACTTATGTATGAGACTAACAACATAACGGAAAAATAACAGCAACCATAATAAAGGAAAATATAAAAAAAAAATGGAAAAACATAAAGAAAATGTTGAAGTGGCAACACGCGCCGCAAAGATTTTATTTACGCCAAGTCCAGCCAGACAACAGGCAACAGACAGACAGACGGACAACCACAGAGCGATAGCCATAAATATGAAAATTCTTGAAAAATAATTTTTTATTATGTTGCAACAAAAGGGAGCCGTCGACGATGACCTGAGATTTGCATTACGAGTAGAGTGCGCATTTTGAAGTTGACTTAACTTGAATTCAAGTTGCGCCATAAAAATTAATGAACTTCAAGCAAAGAAAGACCGAGCACAACAATCACTGTGACTGACTACAGCGCCCAGTTCCCAGCCCCAGCTCCTTATCTCTATCTCCATCTTTATATACATATATCCGTATATATCTATGTATATCCGTATCCGTACAAAGCGAAGTGGTTGCAACATTTTAGCTGCTACATGAGCCAGATGAGCACTGGAATTACGCTAATACAAGTGGTCGACGAGGTGTGGGTGGAGGAGGATGTGGCCCACAATAAAACATTCAAAGCAAGCAGTAAGCAGCAATTCCTTTGCCACTGCACCTTGCACCCGCCACTGCCCCTGTCCACACGAGAAACAATTGAGAGGAAACACTTGGGGCAAGCGAAGTGCAGCTTAAAAACCCAAGCAAAGTTTTATTTTGTAACCAACGGAAGCAAAAGGAAACCAGCTGAAAAATTACGCACAACACTAAGTGGATGTGTTGTTAAATGAGCGTGTGGCCGGCAGCAAACTAAACTAAACTAGAAACTAAAGCAACAATAACAACTGCAAGAACTGCAGCAATGGCACCATGGGACAAAGACTCTATTTTCTGCAAAAATTAGTTTAAAAAAACAGCACTGTAAAACTTATGCAAAGTCAGGGGAAGGCGTTGAGAATCGGCTGTTCCAATTCGACCTGTGAAGCATATGGCTGGATACAAATCTATATTTTTCATTTATACCAACTCCGCTTATCCATAATTTAAATAGCATTTAATATTTTTTAAAAGACTATATTCAGTTTAAAATTGTTCCTTTAGAATTTTATTCAAATTATTTTTAACAAAGTTTCTAAAAACTTGTAGATTTTAAACGAAGTTATTCAAGATTTACGCATAATCGATTTAGTATTCGTTTTGACCAATGTAAAATGAAAGAGGGTCTTCTTCTTTCCATGCGATTCAAGCAGTAATAAAGCGATACTATTTTCAAGTATTGCAAGTACTTGTTAAAAGTTTAACTTCCTTTCAATTATGGTGATAATAAGAAAAAGAGTCGTTAATGATGCATAAAGTGTTAGCTTATCCCACAGTACTTTGCAGCAGCTGTAAACTGTGCGCCACTTAAGTGGCTACAAAAAGCAATTCAAGTTGATTGGCAGCAAAGATAAAGCCAACTATGCAACATTTCTTAAAAATCATCAGAATACATTCGCGAGCTGCGCAGAAAGGTATGCTACGATTTTTTTCCTCTTTATACTGCCTTTGTACCAGACTGGAACAATATGTAGTTAAGCTTCTGGTACTAAAAATCAATTGAATTGAATTCACGAATACAGAAAAAAAAGGAACAATAACATCAAGAGGAATTCTGAGCTGCGAGTGTCTGCGACAATTGAACAAATTCTGGCTAAATTGAACAGCATAAAAATATGTAAATATTCTTCTTTTTTTTGTTTTGGTGTCTCTAACAGCGGCATAAAATGTTATATATGTAAAATGAAGGAAGTACATTGAGATGAAGCCGAGAAACAAGTGGTGCGTAAAACTGATGACACGACACGTCGGCAATCGACAATAGACAATCGACAATAGCAACAGCAACAATAATGGTCATAGGCCCGCCATTAAAATGTGCGTCAGCGGCATATAATACAAATGGTAGTGCTCTAGTTGAAATTGTTCGACCAGCAGATACCCTGTACTCAGTTCTTCATAGTGGTTGCACTAGTTATCGCTACAGAACGTAAAGTCCTCAAGCTTCCATAGAATTTAGGAAAACAAAACTTATATATGTAAGTTTCTTAAAAATTCAAGCAATTATTTCATATCATTAACTACAAGTCCTTAATATAAAACTTTTTTTTGCTTCACAAAAATATGCCAATAGCATTTTTAATTTATTTACTTTTTTCTGTGAATAATGTTTTTATTTTTGAACAGAGAATAAGAACGTTTTTCAGGCCTTAAACTTGGTCCTATTCCAGTAAAAGCAAAACCAGAATATTGCCTCTAAAATCTAGTTAGATTCCCCAATATATATAATATATTTTAAATACATATGTTCCCACTAGTATTACTATATATTACTATATGATTATAAATATCTTACTATATGTAACATACAGGTTCCCCAACTTTTATATACCATCATTTCTATCGTTCTCTCCGTATAAAGGGTAATATTAAAATTTCCATGTGCATTTGCAATCACGCGCTATATTTACATATATATTCGTACATACTGTACAGAAGCTTATAAATATTTATATTCGTTGAAAAGGATAAACAAGGAATTCGATTTTCCGTTATAATGGAGTCGATTCAAATGGATCTGCGTAAGTAGCCAAAAATTCAGATGAATTAAAGGCTCAGCACAGAGGCGTGTTTTCTGAATATTTGTATTTTATTAAGCTTAAAAAGTGCTGAGAAAGTTGTGGACTTAAATAAAAATTGCAATATTTAAAAACTGTTTTATAGCAAATTTAAAAAATGTATTATAACTTTGTATTTTAATAATAGTTCGTTTGATTCTTTTTAAAAAAATTGTTTTTTTCTAACAAAACCATTGATCTTGACACGGATAAAACAGATTTAAAAATTTTAGAAACTTTGCTAAAACTCAATAAATTATTGGATCGTTATTATTAAATTATATTTATTTTCTAATACTCATGAATAACACAGGAGAAATAAAATCAGAAAATTTCTTAGATCGCTCTCCAGAGTACAAAGCTATGTGATCCTGAACTTCTTATTTCTGGAATCAAGCTCGCTTTTTTCCCCAAGGGAATACTGAAATTTGAATCAGTGTCTATCCTATGTCGGATTGAAGATAACCCGTTACTAAACTATTTTATTATAATGAATTATAATAAGTTTTTATGTTAGCCAATGTTAGCCGGTTCGTAAATTTATCAAGCCACTTTTTGTCAGTGTATCAGATTGAATAATACTCAACCGAAAATCCGTCACAATATCCAAAAATGTTTCCATTTCTCTGCAATATAAAAATCAGTCAATATCACATTATATTATTGAGCTGAAAAATCTATGATATCATATTACCATAGCTAGTTGCAAGCCACCAATCAATGTGAGAACCGAGCCCTTTTAAAATTTAATTTCCCACACGGACCTTGGTAATTGGAGACTCTCTGTCCAAGGAGGAAGAGAAGAGATTTGTATGCCGGTGCTACAGACGATTGTATCTGAGACATTTATCTTGTAGGCTAGGTTGGATACATTAATCCAAAATACGAATTGCAATTTTTTAGTGGCCAAAGTCTTCGTATGTTTCTTTGCTATATAGGTTGCTATTTATACATACATATGTATATCTATGTATATGCAATATAATGGGTATGACTGGGGGCCACGCCCACTGGCCAAGCAGATGCTAACTGGGGCACGCCCAACAACTTAATCAAAGGCAGGCCGCTGTCGAAAACGAAAACAAGAAAGCGAACACCAAAACACAAGGGGAGAAATATAAATACAAATACTCTTACCGATCCGACCATGACAGTTAACACCTTCTCGAAAAGGGGTAAGGAGAGTGGTGTTTTTTTTTTTTGTCGAGGTTCGGGTCGTGCTTGGCCTCCTGTTAGGGTCGAGGTCTGGGTCGGAATCCGGATCGGATTGGGGTCGGTGTTAGAGCCTATGCCACGCCCCAACCCGCCTGCAGCCCTCACCAGTTGGCATCTCATTTATCAAGTGGCAAACAAACAAACGCGCGCCCATTGTTATTATTGGTATTATTGCGAAATAAACGATGGTGCCCAAAATGGAGGGGTATAAGTAGCTAGAGATGGACGACATACACGGAACTACACGACACGACACGATGAAGCACACCTTAAAAAATCGCGTATATTTCTTTATATTTCAATGTTTATTTCATGAATTGTCCAATGTTGGTTAATAAATTATCATATAATTTTTACCAAAATCTTAAATTTCTATGTCACGACAACTTCATCAATTAAATTAAGGTTAATTATGCTCCATACAACCATTCACTTTCATCACAAAATGGGTTATAGCTTAGATCTAACATACTTAACTCTTTATGGCTATAAATTATTTATTAATTATAACCAATAGTCTATAATGTCCAAGTAGGTGCGTGACACGACAGTAAGTACGGCACGCGCCCAACACTAGAGCTAAATGTGGGTGTGGAATGGAGGTAAACACAGGCACAAATTGCTCAATTTAAAAATGTTCTGTCGTGTAATTTGGACTGTCACATTTGACACATCAACCGAATAACCCGACGCCCTTAGACCCGTATACACGTGTACCCTTAGCACCCGCATATCCCCCCTCCGGTTGAGGCTAGAAAATCACCTATGGAATATTGATGCTTGCGTGACCAAAAGTCTTTGGCAGTGCCAAACTAAAACGTTGATTGTTATGGTAGCCACACAAATAAATTATCAACAAGGATACATTTCCGTCCATCCCCCTACATATACATACAAGTATATATATATTTATACTGAGACAGGCACAAGTTGGGGGCATAACCCGAAAATTTGTCTTTGAAATATCAATATATTTCGTGATTTCGTAATTGTGCTTGCAAGCAGCCTTGGCTGGACATTCAGTTGGCATTTAATATGAATAAATTAAATGGGCTATTTGTAAGAGAATTTTTTTTTTTTTTTTTAATTTTTATATGAATATTTCTTATATTTCGTTCCCTTTGCTCTCTCTGTACATAAAACATTAAGCATACGCCCAGAGTGCCGTGTTTGCATCAATTGAGATGTTTAACAAAAGGCCAACGCAGCCGTTTACCTTTTCTGCCTCTATTTGTGAGTGTGTGTGAATTTGGTGTGTGTAATGAATGTATAACACGCTCAGCGTCCATTTGCGCCCAAACCTCAGTTACAGCGCACAGTGGTCTGCAGCAGTGTCCAGTCTAATCGTCTTCCTCTCTAGTTTTATATTTGTGTTATTTAATCAAAGAACTAGAGAAAACTACTAAAAAAAAAAAAAAACATTTTATTAGAATAATTGAATTTTAGCGCATGCAATGGTTATTTTATTTATGCGCTTTTTACACCACTGTGCCTTTGATTTTCCTTTTTAAAAAACCAAAACAAAAAGAAAAGGTTCCCTTTGCATTTTAGTGCTCAATTTTTTGTGCGCTGTTCATGCATATGCAGATACATGAGTGTGTGTGTGTTAAGCACTGACCAACTAAAGGGTCTTATTCAATCCTTGACCCTCTCTTCAACCCACTTAAACCATTTTTTGTTTTATTTTATTTTTATTTTTATATATCTTTTGTTGGTCAATTTCTTTGCTGCTCGTTCAACGCTCGTTTAGACATCGTTTTGTCATTTTGCTACAGCATTGACCCCCACCTATTCACCCCCTCCCACGCCCTCGTCTACCCCCTGCTGGAGTGCCCCTGGACGCGTGCCTTAAATGTCAAACCCTTTTCAAAAATAGTAGTCAGACAGGCTAACGAAATTTCTCCTCCTCGCCGCGTTCTTGTTGTCCAGCGGGTAACACGCATCGTAAATTTTCGTCTCATTTTTTTCCTCAATTTTCATTTTGTGTGTGTGTTTGTAAGTGTGTGTGTGTGTGTGTGTGTGTGTGTGCCACATAGGCAGATAAATAAAATTGTATTATTAACACATTTCAAATGCCAGGCAATGTTTGGTCAAACGTTGCTAATGCGAGCTGCTCAGGAGTGTTGCAAGCACACTGAAAAAAAATGCTTTCAAAAAGGCCTAAAACTCAACTAAAAAATATATATATTTTTTGTAATGAAGCTGAAATAAAACGTTTGGAATTTTTAAACTTTTTTTGCTCATTAAAATTGTGTGTTTGAAGTAGCCTCAATTCTTTGAAGAAATTTTTTTGAAGCAATTTTTAAAAAAGTTAATTGAATTTGACTAAAAAAAATGTTTTCTTTTTCAAGAAAATAAATCGTAAGCCACTTTCATTTGCAACAAAATCAATCAATGTCGCAACACATAAAATAGACAAGCTAATAAGCCAACAACATTTTTTTTCTCTGCACTCGACCATATCCTGCCCCACATGAATATCCTTCTGCGTGTGTGTGTATGTGTACGCGTGCAGGCGCCTAATATCCTTTCATTCAAATTGTTTACTTGTCAGCCTCGTCAGGCGTCTGTCTGTTTGCCAAACTGCCCATCAAATCGCAGCGTCTGCATATTAATCTTCAGCGTACACAGATTTGGACAGTCTCTGGACAGGCAGACTGGATATGTTGTCACCCAGTCCAATAACTGGATAGTGCTACTACTGTTAGTTGCCACGCCCTCTTCTATTTGTCTGGCTGTCTGTCTAAATGTCTGTCTCTGTCTAGCTGACAGCCTCAATATAATATGCAGCGCCTTCCTGTACAGTCGGACAGTTGAAACTACAATTACTTTCAAGCTAGGCAAGGATAAAGGATATCTAAAAATCCCAAGTTCGTCTGTCTGCGGGATTATATTGGACTGTGTCTGTGAATCGAAGGTTTAGACTAATTTTTTATACTTTGCGGCTTAAAAGTCAAGAAACCAGTCTGTTTGGGTTGTAAATAATTTCTATTAAAATAAAATAATAAAATAATTCAGTTAACCCTTTTGTTTTTTATCTAATCAGCATAAAATTCATTTGCAAAAATGAAAACAACAATCGGATAAGGACTGTATACCATTTTTTTCGGAGTATTGGAAAAAATTTAATTTTTCAGCATTAAAATGTTTCAAATTTTTTTTTTTTTTGAAAAATACGCTTTAATTTTAAATTTACTCCAACATATGAATATTTAGTTTTAGTGTTGAGCTGTCCCGGGCAACGCCAGATAATTCGGCTAGTTGATGAATAAAAGGTATTTGCTTACTTATCAGACGTTTGTGTAGCAAAAATTATACTCGCAGCTTATTAAATTGTGAAATGAAGCACATGAGCTAGAAAGGACCTTAACGATCCAATAGACTTTACTTCAAGAATCAAGAAAAAATCGGGCAAACACTTTTGAAACTGTTGGTTTTGTTCAGAAAGTGTTTACACTGCGTCTGCTGCTGAGTCAGGACGAAGTTTTCTGTATGATTTTTATGCTTTTACAGCAGTTTCAGCTTTCGGCAAGGAGCAACGCCAATTTACTAATTAAAAGAATTCGTGAAAAATTAAGGCATGGACAGAATAATGGCAAAAAGACTGCTCGACTAGCAGTTACTCTGCATTTTATTAAATTTTCTGTTAGCTGTAAATAAACAAGTGATGGCAAATTAGTATTGGGAAAGAGTAAATGAAGAAATGCCAGGGCTACAATAGACACTTAAAATGATTGTCCTTGTATAAGGAATAGATTTCTGTGGGGTCATAGTTCAAGCTTCTAGGCAAATATTTGATAAAATTGCAGCTGTTGCTGTTGTTGTGGATCCTGTGACAGGCAACATGACAAGCAACAGTGCATTGCACTGGAGCAGTAGAAAGGACATTGCCAGGATTTGATTTAAGCCAAGACTGTTGTGTGTTGTGTTGTACTTATTTTTTTTGGTTATATTTTTGTTGCATGTTTACCCAAATGTTCTCACATTGACCCTCATTCACAAAGGGTAGCTCGCGCATATTTATGGCCATTTACTGGGGACAAAAGCTTGCAGCAATTAGCAGCAGCAGCAGAGCAACAGCAAAGCGGCAGCAGCAGCAGCAGCAGCAGTGGCTCCTAAAATTGTTGACCTTACTTAAAATTTAATGAGTCGAGCGCGTTGCGAGAGCTGAAACTGAGCTGCGGCTTCTGCAATTTATTTGCCTGTACCCCAAAACAAATTGCAAATCGACCACTTCTGTTCCCCTCTATCGTCCGCTCAGCTCATAGGACTCATAGGACTCAAAGGACATTACTCATCGTCAATGGAGCCACCGTTTCTCAAGCAGAGCAAGTGACAAAATTATGCAAAAATAAGTATATAAAATGTAAAAAAATGCAAAATATATACATATATAATAAAAAAAAAAGACAAAAATTAAATATTTAGACACTGACCCAAAGGGTCGTCGTTGCCCATAGTTGAGTTATGTGTGTCCTTCGATTTGAATAAATGCCGCTCCTTATCACCCTTCAGACAGCCTGCCAGCCAGCCAGCCTACTAGGCGTATGCTTGATAAATGAGCTGTAAGCTGGAAATCTTCAAAAATGAAAACATATTTTTATTTATTCAAGTGAATTCCCCCTTTTTGAAATCATAGCTAATCTAAGATTAAAAAAGCACAAATGATACTAAAAAAAATATGCACAATATATGAGCTGAGCAACTGGACAACATTATAATCATAAGAAATATATTTATTTCTTTCTTCAAATTCACCTAATCTATTATAAAAGGAACATTACATACTGTTGCTATTTATTTTGACTGATTGTTCCTAGAGTAAAAACTATAAGAACAGACTCCGACACATTCTTTCATCCAACTAGACTAGTACTAGTACTCTGATATTTTATGCACTTAGCTAACTTACTTTTGTTCATCAAGATATATCCTACAGTATATATATATATATATATATATATATAATAACAAACGGTAAGTTTCCTTAAGATATCCAGAGAAATATATAAAACTGAGAAGCTTATATGTATGGAAACAGTCACACTATATATACTCGTCTCATCATCCTGATCAATATATATATATATACTTTGGGGGTCGTGTTGCCTTGGTTATAATACCCTTTGCAAGCGTATAAAATAGGTAATCACGATTAGATGTAAGCTGAAAGCAAAATGCTCAATATTTTCAGCATTGATACTCGTAATAATACATTAATAATGACAAACTGCCAATTATATATATATATATATTTTTTATTATCTTTTCAGACTCATGGACATTTGTGTACGAATATTAATAACTTTGAAAATCGAATAAAGCTCAAGGTATTTATTATTCATTTGAAAAGTGAATCTGAGTGCACTAATAAATAATTGAATTACTCGTAAAATCGTAAAACTTGAATATGTTGCTGGATCAAATCCTCAAGTCATTTGGCCACATCCTTTGAGCAGCAGCAGTTGGATCGTAAAAGTCGACTTTATTGCCATACGATGTAATAATATCATTACATTTCCACTTATAAAGCATGTCAATATCGACTTTCAAGTCGATTACTGAAGAAAATGAAAAATGGGAAATCGAAAATGGCAAATGGCAAATGAAAAATGAGAAATTAAAAGTCTTAAACAAAATTCGAAAATGACTAATGAAAATTTCAATTGCATTGCAGAATACTTATTAGAAAGCAAAATGAAGGCAACAAATTAACAATGTTTAGCTGCAAGAACAGTCTGTTGATGTTTGTTGTTTTCCGTTGTTCTTTTTGTTGTTGTCTGTTGCTGTTGCTGTAGCTGTTGCTGTTGCTGTTGCTACTTGCTGGCCAATCGTAAATTGTGAGCTCGCATCTTGATTGGCATTTTGAATGCCACTTGGCTTGTCTCTCAGCAGCAGCGACAGCGGCGACAGATGTGGGCGTATCCATTTAAAGGGAGGCGTGGGTAGGCGGCAATAACAACAGCAACAATAACAGCAACAGCAACAACAACAACAAAGGCAACGACAACGACAGCACTGGACAATGAACGGCATGACCTTTGTTGATGCTGTTGCTGTTGTTGACGAGCTCCGCTTTTCGATTTTAAAATGCTTAACAAACAAGTGGCAAATGCTGAAATCACAAATAATAACAACAACAACGAGAGCGACAGCAACAACATCAAAAGCAGCAACAACAATGAGAACAACAGCAATAATGCTGACAACAAATTTATGTGGCACACGCGCCAGTCTGGCGGAGATTTAGGCCGTCTCCTAATGCCAATTGCGTACTTACCAAAAACACAACTAAAAACTCAACCGATTAAAAACATACTAACTAACTAACTAACTAACTAGGGATTCCGACTGGGCTCTATATACTCTAACATCGTGCATACTTCTAACGCCTAGCACAACGCAATTAGCAGGAGTTAAATTAAGTAGTTGCCCTTCGCACTGGGCTTAAGCCACAGGGAATAAACTTGGCTAAAAGTCAATTCGTTAAGGTGACGCCGCACTCACAGCTCGTACATCATAATTATAAAGTTATAATGAACACAAAGATGAAGGGGTGTCTCGAAAATTTCAACATCCTTGCTGATTATTCTGCATAGGGTTTTATTAAATCCAGTCAATTTACTAAATCAGCTAATTATACAAATTTTTTTCATAATAAATTAACATCTTACATTGTAATATAGGCATATTTCTTAATGCAAATTCCTTGTGGTTTCTCACTAGTCACAATTTTAATTTAAGTATCTAAACGAATATTTGAACGCTTACATATAATTTTTCAAGGGTGAAGTTTGGCTAGTTCGGTTTAATTTACAAAAATAATCAGATGACTGGGCTCAAACCGGTTTATTTTAAAAGCGGTTTGCTGGCTTGAAAAACACCAAGTAAATCCAACTCAAATACTTTCGTAATGTCCAGAGTGTGACGTGTCATTTGAAATGTACCATTACTATATCGTGTCAGAGAGCTTTGTCACTGACTGTGGAATGCATTAAAGGAGGCATCTCCTATAGTATGAGGCTGACGTCTATCTGTCCGTCCGTGTGGCTCTATGCAAACTAGTCTCTCAGTTTTTGAACTTGGTGAGTGAAATTTGTTATGGAGCCGCTTTTTTTTTTGTTGTATGCAAACTTCTATTTATATCAAATAGCTGCCGTGGGAACAATCGGACCAAAATTGTTGCATTGAAAACTTTTTTGTTACTGTTGATGAAATTTGCCTGGAATCTTCAACCGAACAAAATATAAATTAACATTTTTTAAAAATATTCAACTGCTTATTCCAGTCTGTAAGGGTATGTAAACTTCGGCGCGTATATTTCATTTTTATTAATTGTTGGCTGGTCAGTTAGCCATTTGCTTGATGACAAATACAATAAATATTATTTTTAAAAGCTGTTTAAAAATACAGCTAAGTAGTTCCAGCACTCCGTTAAGTTAATATCATTGTTCCGGCAAATAATTAAAAAAAAAAATCAGCTGGTGCTTCTTCCATACATTTCATTTATATTGAACTTTTTTTTTACCACCACACCCTAAAAATTTGACTTCGTGCCTCTAAAATTTCAATCAAGGCAACTATCGAGAACTGAACTGAACTTTTTTCTTCTATTTTTTTTTTTGCAATTATTATAGTTGTGCCGCAATGAATACATAGGGCAACCGGAAAATGGGTCGCCATAAAACATGGCAGCACCATTAAAACGTTGCCTCAAAATCAGTGGTTTTTTTATGATGATGCCTGGAACTGAGTTGAGTTGGTGTAAGTTTCCTGTTTTCCAGGATTAGGAAAATTTCGCAACTTTTTAGTGGTGCTGTTCAGCAAAAATTTGGGCCAACTGATTATGAGCGTTGGCGAACACAGAAGGGCTTTAGAACAATGGCCAAAATAATGAAGCGATTCCGGCCAGAATAAAACGCTGGCCAGCGGCAAAATGGGCAACAATATGCGGTAATCAGCATTGAAAATTAAAATTTTACATATGCTGAGCCGGCTTTTTAATGGGCTTCCCTTTCTGCCAGTTTAATGGGTGTACACTTAAAAAATATATATAATACAAGGTATACAGTAGTATATCTTACATATTTAGAAACTCATTGATGTTAACAGAGTGTAACTG
The DNA here is from genome assembly GCA_018150835.1 of Drosophila repletoides. Classification (NCBI taxonomy): domain Eukaryota; kingdom Metazoa; phylum Arthropoda; class Insecta; order Diptera; family Drosophilidae; genus Drosophila; species Drosophila repletoides. The sequence continues at coordinate 3,345,081 of JAECWQ010000225.1, read as the reverse complement.
AATATGCTTTTAATAGTAGAAAAATAAATAGAAATATCCGAATTTCGTATGCCCTTGCTCACGATGTCAAGACGAGTTGATATAGCCAACTACGCCCGTCTTTCAGTTTCTCTCATTGTTGCATTCAGACCATATATCGGAATCAATAAGATTAGATAGCTGTAACATATAGCTGCAATAAAAAGGAACAATCAGCTTAAAATGTAGTTAGAAAGAATAATCTTTTGGTATCTAATATCAGCGCTTCTAAAAAGACATTTTAAGAATTATTAAAAAAATGAATATAAGCGGCTTGTTTTAAACGTAAAGTATAAAATACACTTTTAAAATTTATCTTGAAAATACTTTTAGGGCTACAAAGAGTCGTACAGTTATGGCAAAAATTATTTGTCATACAAAACCTATTTGGCTTTTAATACTAAGTCTACCTTGATTTAGCTGTCAAATTTTAATTTTTCTTCTCAGTGTATTGTTGTGTGTGTGTACTTTTGTTATTAATATGAGACGAAGGGAGTTGCGTGCTAGGCTATGATTTATAGTTGTAATTAAAATCTATGCGCGCTATCAAAGGCCTCCGTGCTCCGCATGTGTGTATGGTTGATGTGAGTGTAGGTAAGTGTGTGTGTGTGTGTCTGTCCCCGCAAATAAGCCGTTAAGACTTTTGTCAAAAGGCATAAAAAGACGCACACACACATACAAACACATGGATTAAAGCGCAAAACCAAGGAATCCTTTTATGCCGGAATTTAATTAAGCCAAATCTCACTAAACACACACACACACACACACATACACACATACAAAAAGGCACACAAAGCAACTGGGGAACCATCAAAAGATGACAATGCCTGTCCAGCCTCGTGCAATATTGCGTTATTGTTTTTTGCCCTCGGCTATAACATCCCCCTGCCCCCTTCCCGACAACGTCCCTTATATTTATAAACCACATCTCACCATGGAGCTACCCCCTGCAGGGGGCAGCCCTCATTTGCTATCTACCGCGTACAGCTTGTATTCGGCTACAGTATATATAAAAAATATAAAGTAACAACTCTAAGTGAAAACAACAATAAAGGCAGACAGTGTTTCTTCGAGTATAGCCGAATATATAACACTCTATTGTTTTTGAGAATCAATATAAAGTGTTACAAAATCATTCTATACATTTTTGTATACAACACATACTTTACAAAAATATTTTAGTTAGATTTTATTATTATTTTTTAAATTACACATGAATTTCGTACTTAAAGCGATATCCAGTGATGTCAAAATTATGTGGTCCTGCATTTTCTAACACCAGGCAGGAAATTCTTGATGCAATCTCGTTTTTTTCATCCTGGGAATATAGGATTTTATCCTATATTTATCCCAAGTCAGCTGAAAAATAAACCTATAATGAGATAGATTCACTTCTTTCATAGACTTCTTACTTGATTTGAATTGGGAAAGTATGAACTAAAATGAACCTAATGGTAAAAAAAGTTCAAATATATTCCGAAAGAGTATTTAACGATATACAAATAAAAATACAGTGACCCTTTAAGAAATGGTCTGAAAATAAAGAATAAAATTCTCATAGGAGCTGTCTGAGTTGCTGTAGCTTTTGCTGCTGCCGTTGTTGGGCTGCTGTGAAATAGCTCAACCAAAATCTGTGCATATTCTATAGAATCGTCAATAAATTTCATTATACTAACTGCTTTAGCGCTATTTGATATACTACAAATCACATTTGGACTATCCCTTAGACATTTACAGGCGCTACACGTTGCGTATGAGTAATATTGAGAATATTAAGCATCTTAAAAGGTGGTGAAAAGATTGTGTAATATATTTCAAAAATATGAATGAATCTATCTATGTTAAAGACTGTTCATAACGTTTACTTATATGTTAATGAATATCTGCTCAAATTATCATACAGATCTTTCAGGTTAAAAAAAAAATGTTCCCCATAGGAGCTGTATTTTTCTGTTTTACTTTTTTTCTGACATACTTTTCCTTCCAATTTGATATAAATTCTTCAATACATATAATAACTTCGTCAGGATTTTAATCAGTGCAAGCGTTTCTACTATTTTTGTATTAGAATGTCATTGGATAAAGAAAGTTTTCTGCTTGTAAATTGGTACAAAAATAAGTTTTTTCGGTGCTTTTAAATAGTTAATTAGATTGTTTTTGAGACAAATGCCATTCAATGTTGAACCCCAAATAGCCTATTAAGCTATGCTCCTTAGGCGTCGGACACTGAACTCGTTAAGAGAGCAGCAAAACAACATCAAGACAAGACAAGGACATTTCGTTTCATTAAAGTGTTGAAGAGATAGGAAAGTAACGATGAAATGGAATGAAAGGATATGAACATGCTGCTATGCTGTTCATTTCAATTTAAGGATGAAAATTGCATATTGCATAACTGGGAATAATTGTTATATCATATGCTTGAGAAAAGTTTCCGACTCGTTTTGAAGGCATTAAAATTGTCAAATTATTATTTAATCACTGCAAAGTAACTAAAAGTCAAGCAAAGTAAAGGAAAGTAACTAAACAAGAGACCACAAGCAAATAGAAGGAGAAACAGAAAAAGATAGAGATAGAGATAGAGAATACGACAGAAATGAAGAAGAAGAATACAGACAGTGCGACAGACAGACATCTAATTCAATAACCGTTACCCGGTCTGCCAGGCGTCTCTATATAAAACTCAATTTAATGGGTGCCAAGTTTGTGTGGCTTTTGTGTTGGTCCTTTTGAGAGGCTGTCAACAACAGTCAACGCTGCAAGGCAGCAATAGCAAACTAAACTGTGATAAACAGCCATCAAATACCCTGTATAACAATTGTTTCCACTACATAAACTGCTTTAAAATACGACCTGTAGCAATCCCATAGTACCTCCCAGTCGTGTCCACTAAGATACAACTATTTTCTCTCTCTGCAAAGGATATAACAGCTGTAACATATTGTCTCTAAATATGAAATCTCTTGTTGCTTAATATTTGTATTATATAACCGGGCTTTGGAAATTACTAGAGATTTTTGCTTCTTGTTTTCAGTCTTAAAATAAAAAAATTTAATTATTCTCTTTCTGAAATTAAAAGAGACTTTTACAACTAACTTAACAAGCTGATTGACAGCTCTATTGTCCAAAATAATTTACATTTTTGGTTAAATTTGGCTGGCTAGAGAGATTTTAGCAATAAAACTAAATCAAATATTCATACCATATCAGAAAATAAATAAAATGCATATAACAAAATGGAAGTAGATTTTTAAACGAGGATTTAATTAAAAAAACAAAACGCAATCTCTTGACAAAGTTCAAGCAATTTAAAAGCAAGCGAAGAAAATTGGATTTCGGTTGAAATTTAATTGAAATTAATTTCCAGGAAATCTTAGAACAAGTCTATTTCTGTGCAACTTTGTATTATAGTTAAAGCTCGAAAAAACTAAAAAAATTCGATTTGTTATCAATATCAATATCATTGTCTTTTCCTGGTGTTGATTCAATAAAACATATTTTTTAATCAGGACTTTTTGAACACCCACTAGCGAATGTTTATATCGAATTGGAAACCCATTGAAGAATCGATAAAACTTCAAGTTCTTTACGTAAGAATATCCCAATTTTTGTAGTAAAACTGCTGAATATGTTAGAGCTACGCTATTACTTATTTGCATCTCTATCAGATTTTATTTTCATCACAAACACATTTTGAAATAGTTCTAATTATTTCAAGTTCGATGATTGAAAATAAGTAGTCTTCTTCAGGCGAAATTTATGTACCGCACAGAACTGTTTTGTAATACTGGCTTAATTAATAATATGATTGGGCCATGCAAATCCATTGTATTGGGCTTAATCTCGTATTTAAATTGACTGAAGTTTATGGAGCAATACACTTGCTCAAACAACAACAGGCGACAATAGAAATTTTCTATAGAAATTAACAGTTCATGGACCCAGAGTACATGTAATTATGCCCACTTGACAACACTGGCGACGCTTCAATGAAGTGGAATCCTTGTGCGAGTATGTGCGCATCAGTCAACAGAATTTGTTACGATTAGGAGCAGACACACACTTGTACCGGTTCGAGTGTATGCCCCTTTGGACCCCTTGCCACAGAGGTGCACGTTCGACGACCCCAAAAGAGACATGACAACGTCAGCAGCAACAACAGTGCTGCCAGCAAATGCCACAATTGATTTACTTCGATTGATTTTGGCAGGTTGCTTCGATCCCATTGGAGACGCCTCCAATTGCCTGAGGGAGCCATGCACTTAATGCTCATTAGGGGGGCATATCAAAAATGCTAAGACGACTTGGCTTCGCTCGGTTCTTCCCAGCCCGAGGCGCATAATGAGAAGCTGCTGGTGAACACAATTAGCTCATTATGGGCAGACCAGAAAGCGTAGTCTAACTTTATACTTATACGAGCATCAAGGTAATAATCGTAAAAAATAATCAATATTACGATTACTATTTATAGATCAGTTGTGAGTTCTAGTACACAATTTGGCTGCAAATGATAAATTAATGATCTGCTATAAGTATTTATAGATGCTTCTCGTAATACTTGCACAGAAAGTTGACTGAGGCTTAAATATGCGTACAAAAAGTTCATTCCCAGTGGAATTTATTTATTTATACCCTCTGCACAGTAAAAATATGTGTAAAGAGTATATAAAATATATCAATGATTATATTCTGTTCGTTTTTGGGCTTGGAAAATATAATGTCCGAAGAGGAGACACCTTTATCGTATGCTATTATCAATATGAAATATAATTTTAAATAAACAAATGGAACTTTTGGGAAAGTATTTCCGCTAGATAAGGGCAGAAATAGGTACTTTGCTTAGTCAAGTTTTTATTTGAGCGACCTTCAGAACTCAACTTCAAAGCTTTAAATTGTTTGAAGAATGGAAAACATAAGGAAATTGATAGAAAGCATACACATAATTCAACATACGTCAGGACTTTCTTCAACGAAACTTTTCATTTCTCTGCTGATATGATGCTAGTCAGTATTTGTTCTTGTTTCTTGCCTACTGTGGATGTCCCAAACTTGTTGTTATCTAGTTCTTGTATAAAGTGTGCAACAGCAGTCAGAGAAAAAAAAAAACAATCAGCAAAACTCCCTACGGGCCTCTGCTTGTCCGTCACTTGGCCAAAATGTCTGTCGATGGGCAATTGGGCAACTGGCAATTGGCAACAGAAAACTGGCAACTGGCAACTGGCAACTGGCAACTGTCAATGGACAACTGGCAGTTGGCCACTTGTTAGCTATTTTTGGGTGACACCTTGACATTCCCATGTAAACTTACATTCCCATTCACATTTATCTCCATCTCCATTTCCATCCGCATTTCCAACTCCAATTCCATCTAGTGAATAGAACCGCATCACCACGGCATGTTTTTATTATTATTCGAGATGACAGATATATTTATTTATTTTGCTGTCACATTCCAAAAAATCTATGACTTTGACCATGATTTATTTATATGCATATATTCAAAAAGATAACATATGGCATAGAATATACTTTTCAGTTTTGGATTGCATTTAAAAGTAATCTTTATATCGGGAACTGCCAAATTTGCCACACTATAAAACACTTAGAATCGAAAAAGGATCTGTGAATACCTTATGAACTATGTAGATCCACTAGAAAATATTTTTACAATAATTTCATATCAAAAACAAACCCAATGTTCATTTTTAATGGTTCCTTAAAACTAGGATTTCAAAAATATGGACTTTTGACGAGGGTGCATAAAAAATGTTGATTGAAAAGTATGGATCTAGACTATTCATTTCTTAAATGTAAAATATCGATTCCAATAGAACCCGGACTGTTAATAAATAAACAGTGATTTGTACAGAGACTGTGATTATATCTTAAAATGAATGTAAAATTTAATTTAGCCTAATTGCCCAATTCTAGAAGCCATACTTATATAATAATTATAAAATAGCTGTTATCGTGCCTGTGACAGGTACACTAATATAGCGCATCTCTAATTGTTATATTGGCCGAATCAAACAGCTCTCTGGCTGCTTCAAGTTCATATTTATGTTGCCACTGGGAGCTGTTTACCGAGTCTTAAGTGATTTCATACGCAATGAGCAGGCGACGCCCCAGCGGAGCACTCGCGAACCGAACCGAACCAAACCGAAAGAGAAACATCAACAGCTTTGGGTTTGGCATCTATGGATAAATGTATGTATATTCCTCCTCGGTCTCTGGTTTTTGGTCCAGTCTCCCAGTCACTTGACGTGCTGTTTACTTGATGTGTCTGCTGAACTGTTTTTGGATTATTATTATTATTATTATTATTATTATTTTCATTTTCATTTTAATTTGAAGCGCTCAGGCACTTTTCCTTGCCAGGTATTTATGAATGCTCCATAAATATAACACAGAAGTGAGGAGGAGGAGATGAACAACGAGAAGGAGACAAAACCGAGGAGTCGATGTCTTGTCGCCAGTGCCAGTGCCAGTGCCAGTGTCAGGCATTATTATTATGTATAAGGACGACTCATTCCACCTATGCGACGACTCATACAGCGTTTAGTTCATTGTACGACTGTCATTTTGATTCGTTTCTATTTGCCTGACATCTTAACATATTTTGATGTTTACTTTGGGCTTAATTAAAATGCCCGTCTGACGACTGGAAGCCAAATATAGCACCCCGAATCGGGTCACAGTTCCCAATTAAATTCAGTTTGAATCTCTGAAAGATTCCGCACTGAATCTGTCAGAAATTATGCACTTGAAAATTGTTTTTTTCTTTTTCGTATTAATTTCTGCTTGATTTTGATGGAATTCGGTAGGAATTTTTCCAGAGTTTTTTTGCTTTTGTTTTCATAATTTGACAGAAAACAATCTCGAGTCCATTAAAAGATGAAATCTTGTGAAATGTGCATAATTGAGGGAAGTGCTTATGGCTTGCCACAAAAGCAGCTTGGGGCTATTTTCTCTGTGGGATTAGAGAGCTGACATGCCACGCCCCTCACAAGTAGGAGTACGCCCATACAGAAAATGAAGAAAGGCAGCGCATAATTAAATACAATTGTCATAAAACTTTAAGCTATTGTCTGTGGCCAACGAAACCAGAAACGAGCAGAGACAAACAGCGACCTGGAGGAGCAGCATCAGAAGATTCATCAGAAGTATAAAAGGGGTGCAACGAATGGGGGTATAAAGGGAAGTACCCAGATTCTTACGAAATGTCAATCAAAAGTTGGCTTCCCTGACGGCGTGTGGCCACAAAGTGGGCCAAGAGTGAAAAGGAAAACGAAAACGAAAACGGAAAGAAGTAAAAGTAGAAATAGAAATAGAATAGAAATCGGGGGCGCCAAGAAGTAAGACTAATTGGAAGCAGGCGCACAAAGCATAAACTAATTAAATTCAGTTATGTACTTTCGCCAGCGCATATATCTTTGACAAGATCGTAAATCGCTTAGCGCCCAAAAGGCCACCAACTGATCCCACCTGCTCCCCAAAACACATACGAATATCTACCTATTAATAGCCTAAGAAATGGTATATACACTTATATATGGATTGTATTTACTATCGTTTATCTTGTACAGCGTATCCATATATCTTAAATGTGGCTAAAAGAGTGTTTGATTTTGTTTATACGACGCACGTAGCTTTTCCATTCAGTTCGGTTCAGCTCACCTCGCTCACCATTCCTCGCACTAATTCCATTCGCATTCCCAATTCCATTTCACCGATTTTCCATCCCTTTTTTCGGTTTTTATTCCGATTCATATATTGCTCGGAGCTGTTAGCTGTTTTTTTTTTTTTTTGCTACCCACTGACGCAAACCAGCTGCATTTCCAGTTCAATTAGACACTGGCCAAAAACGAGTAACCGAATTCGAAATCCGAAAAGCGGAAACTGTTAACTGAATTCCCAGCAACCGAGTTACAAGAAACCCCAAATAAAAACCTCAACTTGGTCAACGTAAATACTCCACGCAATCAACACGATAAACAATGATTGAACCCCCTCAAACCACACAACCCATCAAAGTGACATTTTCCGTACTGGAGATGGACGCTTAACGATATATTCACGAGTATAAGTATAAATATATTCGTTTGGATTTTGCTTACTTAATACGCCAAGACTTTTTTATTGGACTCGGATTTATTTACCATTTTCCTGAATCGTTTGGAAAACAAATTGAGTTTATAGAATATACAAAAAAATTCACGTTTGGGGTAACACTTTAATTTGGATAGTTTAAGAAGTTTTTATCGGGCGGTTTATTTATATTAATACGAATATTTGCGCTTTTAAACTACACCATTGCCATCATACAGTGAATAGATCTGATGCAATGAGTTGTTAAAACACACAAACTATTTGATCAGAGCGAGGGAATATGATATACAAACGTGTTTGACTTGAACTTTAACATGAGCATTTATCATCGGGATAAAATCACGCGCTCATCTCTAGCGCCGCTTGAAGCTAACCCCGAACAAATAGTCGGTATTTGTATTACTAGTTGACAAACTTGAACATGGCAGCTGCGGTAAATGTAATGTCGAAAGTATATCAAATGGATTTTCCAGGAGCTAATTCCTTGTAAGCTCTGATGCCCACCACTTGATATTTGGCAATTTAATACTTGTTTTTATACGGTCCAAACAGAAAAAAAAAATATTTTGTTTAAAATTGCAGATTTGATAGCTGTTTCCAAAGTTAAAATTGGGAAATTTGATACATTTTCATGATTATAAACATTTGTTTTGCGGTTGCCGTTGTTTTAGTTGTTGGCTGGACAGTTTACGGTTGGTTGCCAGACAACCAAAAAAGAAAATAACAACTAAAATTTAGGATGCCCTTTTCCAACGGGATGGCCCAGCCCTTGAAGCTATCGGTATAGCTGCATTTATTATTAAAGCTTAATATTTGTTGAAGTTCAGTTTTCAGTTTCCCATTTTCAGTTTTCAATTGTGTTTTATTATGTAAATATATCAATTTTCGAGGCTTCCAAAAGCAAAAGCAAAAGCAAAAAGAAACCAGCCAACAAATCATGGCTGAGTGAATTATTCTTGGTTTGCGGTTGAGTAATTTATTTAAATTTGAGTAGTTTCCAAACCAAAAATAAATACAGTTTCATTTTTATATAAACTGTTTTGTTCCTTTGTTTTAATTATTTCATGCAAAACAATTAAGTAAACATCAATTTAAAGTTTTTAACCTGTTCCTGAGTGTTTTCACCTCGCTGGAAAAATACCCATTAATTTTTAAGAAAATGTGTATTATTCTATCTACTTGTGGATCTCTATCTGTTAAACCCACTTACATCTACTCTGAATAATCTATCTGGGCTCTGGCCTCTGCTGTGTGTTATTCGATCCGTGGAGGAATTTTCAAAATATACTCTATTAAAATGTCAACTTAAATTAAGTGAAAATTATATATTTTCTCATACAGATATTTTTTTGCTAGCTTGTAAAAAATAATTGAATGGATTTTCTTTTGTGAAATTTCACTTGTTATGGTAACATATGGGCATATTTTGGACGATATTTCACTGATAAGGCATAGGCAATTCACATAGTAGAAAATACAGTGGGTCATAAATATCAGCAGACAGAAAATTTCCAGACAGAAGCTCATATCAGCAGCTTGTCACATTAGAGATACAGATATGTTTGTTTATATATATATATTTTGTTGGTGCTGTTGTTGTTGCTCTGACATATCGTTGATGGACACTATTTGTTATTAAATTTACGGAGCTGTTCATCTAATGACGCCTTAAGTACGAGTGCTTCAGTCGGGGGTATGCGACATGGAAATACTCTGTATAGGAGAGATGGAAAAAACACCGAAAACATCGGTGCTTCGCACTGAAACCATTCAATTTCCAATGGTCTCTTTACTGTAGACATTAAAAAATGATATAATGTAGTATATCGATAGTATCGATAACTGCTGAAATTTATCAATTAATAACGAATTTTTTATTCATTATTTCTATTTCACTCTCAGTATAAATTTTTAAAGAACAATTTTTAGTAATAAAGAAAAGTACAAAATTAAATTGAAGAATTGGAAAATTGAAAACTATACTATGAAAATGTTTTAAAATAAGAATGAAAGAATTTACGTACTGTATAAATATTATACTTTAATTAAAAAAAAAAAAAAATTAATTGGATACCGCTTTTTTTCACTAACATCTTCATTCCTTAAGCTATCTGAGATATCTTGGCTAGAATAATTGGACTTCAACAGTCCAATTCTGACCAAAATTATACGAGTACTATAGATGATAGGTTTGCCCAAAATGAATGTATTTCTTATAGCAATTTTCATTGGGAATAGGGTATAAAACGTCAGGCTATAGCCTACTGAAGTGGTAGTAGCATTCATTAATAATTGAAATGCCAGCGATTTGAGAAATGTTCGCAATTAAATCAAAAACCAGAGATATTTCTCAATATCAATTATCAAGCTGTTTGCTGCTGTGGAATGAGTGCGGCCTCCAGCGAGGCAGTCAATCTTGAAGATCTCAATCTTATTGTGGCATGTTAAATTTTGCGTAAAATCGAACAGGTGAAAACAAGTAACAAATTGGAAATGGCAACTGGAAATTAACAACTGCCAAGTGGATTTTGGCCATAAAACTGAAATGGCAGCCAAGCACGAAGACAATGGTGCCAAAACTAATTCTTTTTCTGGTAGCCAATGTTGGCTTTGCGTTTACAGCACATTAAGCAGTGTCTAGCCAAACTATCGGCCAGTGCGCTTACCTGAATTTTCACCTGAGCATCCTTTATCCACAACTTGCTCCTATCTTGGGCAACTGCAGCCAGTACTTTGGTTAATACGAGCCAAACTTTTTTGGCACGGTGAGTGTACATACATATATTTGGCAGCTGCTAAAAGCCAACAGCAGATTACTTTTTTTTTTTAGTTGGCCAACTGAGCTCTATTTCTTTTAACTACTCTGCGTTTATCGTTCTTCTTTTTCCTTTTTTTTACTACGCAGAATAAAATGAAATGTTCTCAGTTACTTGATATGATGAATTTTACAATATCAGCAGACAAGCGAGCTAGAAAAGCTAAAAAAAAAATGAAGAAACTTTTAATAAAAAACCGTCTTTGCGATTGTTTGAGCCTATAAATACCCTGGATAATAAGTTAATTCCGATTCTGTCAATACATTGAAACTGTTTATGTAACATACCCTCTTTATACGTATTTTAAAGCTATTTCAAATCCGATATTCTTAGTATTTTCTATAAAACTGCAATAGTTTTACAATGTATCAATTTATCTGTAAAAATATACATTAAGTTTTGAGGACAGATAAAAACAAAATCTAAATACCTTATTTTATTTCTTTCTTTTATACGTTGTACTTTATATTATTAAGTACATAAATTCAGAGCCATTTCTAGAACTATTTTCATACAACTCCTTTTAACACTTTAACGCGTACAGGGTATACAATTGGAAGAAAAAAAAAATACGAAACTACTAACCCCACGAAGTTTACTGAGAAAAGTCGGGCAAAAATTGAGCGGCTGCAAAAGTTCTGAACATGTAACGATTGTTAGTAGGTTTTGGCTTGCTCGAGATAAGCAGCCTTCGCAACTTTATAGCGTTATTAGCCCTAACTGCAGTTGGGTAAAACTGAAAGCGATTAAAGCTGCGATTTATATCCATTTGTTGATCAGTTCAGATCGATTTCTATGATGAAAATAACTCAACTGAAAAGGTCAGCAACGTTGCCACTGGAAAGTCTTAATTCAGGGCTGTTTTTGTGGCAATTTGTAAACTTCTCAAGTGCAAATTTTTTGGCCGCAAAATTCGCCAAAATCCTTGCCTCAAATTGTTGCACGACGCGCCGCAAATGAAATTGTTTTCAACATATTTTCGCCTCAGCATAAGTACACCTATCTCTGTCTTTCTCTCTGTATTTTTTATGTTTGGGTTTGTAAATGGTTATTTCAGAGCCATGTGCTTGGTCTGTTTAAATTTGTTCAACTTCTTGCACACATTTCCCACTGTTTTTGCCATTTTCATTTATTTATACCCAATTGCTTAGGGGAGATATAGGGTATATTGGTTACGTTCTTCCTTGATAAAGGCTCACATGTAAAATACAAAGCATATGGCTAAACTGTGCTCCTTTTTTAAGGCTCTAAATAAGTTTATGCACGCTTTTGTTAACTCAACTAAAATGTCAGTTTTATGATATTTTGACTATAAAAACTACATATATATTGCCTCCCTATTTCCAAGGAGAGAGGTACAAATATTTCGGATGCGTAGAAAAAGTATATAAAATTTTATTTGAACTTTAGTATATATGGTCGATCTTGTGGGCATTAATATAAGAGATCAAAATTTTTAAAATTATTTGGTTCAGGGGCTCCTACTCGCAAGAAAGCTCTGAGTTTGGGTTCATGGCCTATTTTTATTATTTTTTTTTTTCAATTTTATCATTATTTTATTAATTTTATTATTTTTTTTATAAATAAATTTATATGGGAACGTATAAGAGCTTAGATAAATTCAAACTATTTTTTTTTTTTGTTTAAGATCGACAATTGTGATACAATTTTTTAAAATTTTCGAATTTAATTTTTTTTTATCAAAAAATAGTTTAAGCTTGATTTTAGGGTCGGTTTTTATTAAAATAATTCAAAATTTCAAGTAAAAAAAAATTTTTGAAGTATTTGAGGGTTCTGTACCTGGAAATGCCCATATGAAGTTGATAGCTAATACTCTTGCATATGCTTGGCATACAGGGTATTTATTTGTCGAGCATTATGCACATATTGACTTGCATTTTTCTGAGTTTTTGTTATATTTTGTTTTATTTTATTTCATTTTCATATTCTTTTTGTTTTGTGTGTGTGTGTGTTGCTCATAGCCCAACACTTTAGTCACTTTTGAATCGAGGAAGGCGTCTCGACTGCTGCTTCTGCCTCCTTCAGCTGCTTTCCCCGCTTCAGTCTTAGCTCTGTGTCCTGTCTGTGTAGGTATGAAAAACTCGTATATTTTCCACAAACATTTGGCAAATTGTTATAGAAAAAGCATGCACACACCCATGTACAAATGTTTGTATATATGCATATATGTATATATGTATGGGTATATATGTCTAGGCTATGCAAGTTGGTTACGAAACTCGAATACAACATATGTTAACGACGCGCTTTCCTTTGTATGATGCTGGATCTCAGCTTCTTCTGCTTGTTTGACAGCGTAGCCAGCACGTGCCGCCAGCTTCTGTAATGCACACACATGCACACCCACCCACACGCACACACACATGCTCAGTGCGTGTCCTGTTACATAAAAAACAGGCAATAGGAGAGAAAAATGCTGTGTAAAACACCGAAAGTAGCATTCCCTTGGCAAAAGGATTGTGTAAAAAAAAAGGGTTCATCTATTTACGTAACTTACACGTAATACTAAAAAGAACTTAAGTACCCTGTAAATAGATAACATCCTTCAATTCACAGTAGCTACTGAAGCAGACAATCACAAGGATTTAGACCAAGAAGTTTGAGCTTAGAACGAAAGCTTTCGCTTCAGATATTTTGCTTGTCACATATTAAAAGCAATTATATTTCTTGGTAAAAATAGTTTAAGCTTAAATTTAATTAAAATATTGCAATTTTGTAAAACAAAAGTTTCATTTTCCGATTTAAATAATTTCTATTAAATTCTAGAGAACAATTTTTCATTATTCTAAACCGAAAATCATTGATTTAAAATCAGTTTTTGTTAGACTTGATTCAAAATTCATATAGCATTATTTCCTCGAAAGGAATTGTTTTTTACCTTATCTTAAAATTACTCAATTCATATTAAAAATTGCCAGTCTCTACAAATGGTTCAAGCTGGACATTTTGTTTAACCTATATTGATAATTATTTACTATAATCCATAATATATAAAAAAATAAAAATATAGGTAGATATTTCTAGAAGCAAAATCTATGACTATATTATAATACTCGCTCGACTTGTGAGTGTGATAGAGTCTCAAATCTCTCATGTTGTCTCTTATCTACATGTGTTTCCCTCCGTCGTTCCCTGTTTTTGGCATCTACAGCCGCTGCGTGTGTTTGCCGCATTTTATATATATTTTTTTCTTTGGCTAAATAGATTTATAAATCTAGCAAATTGCGTTTTGGCCAGATTACCCCGCAACCCTTAGCCACCCTTTTTTGTCAATTTATAATTTCGTTTTGCGGCTGGACTGAATTTAATGCAACGCCACATTAAATATTAAAGGGCTACGCCTTGGTATAACTGTCTCGCCAGCTGTCTGATTCCATGGCTCTAATTTCATCTGTCTATCTATCTGTCTATCTATCTATCTGTCTGTATGTCTGTCTGTCTGTCTGTCTGTCTGTCTGTCTGTCTGTCTATCTACTTGCCTGTCTGTTGGCCATTTGCATATTTTGCTGCACTAACTGCTACAGTTAACTGCTTAACTTGGCCTTCGCGCCAAGCTTTGCTATGTAAATTGCGTCCCATTCAAAATAACAAACTGCATTGCAATGACACGTAGATACACATATTTACACTAAGAAAAAAAATCAGAAAATTACATAATAAATTAACTATGATCAATTTATCGAAACACCATATTTTAAAGCTTTCATTTTAATAAATCAGTAACCAACTTCAGTAAAAAAAATACGCGAAATAAATATGTTTAAATAGTTACTTAATTGCATAGAAGAAATATAGTTTTATATTTATATACTTTTTTTTTTGAGTGTACGTACACGTAGTCTTGCTAACACACCTGTCCCCCATGCAGTTTGTTGAACCCGTTGAAGCCACGTCGTTAAATTGAACGAACGTTTTGGACTTCATTTCCGGCGCTTCACTTACCCTCAGCTTTGCTTTCTTTTCTTTTCCCTCATTTTCCTTCCTTTTTGCTTTTCTTTTCTTGACTTGGCATTTCAATTGAATTGCTAATGCCTTGAATGACACTGCAGCTACTTAAATGTTTCATTTGCAGCTGCAGTTACAGCTCCCCTACTCTATCCTACACTACTCTACCCTACTCTACCCTATCCTACCTTACCTAACCTTACCCTACCCTACCCTACCCTGCACTTTCCTACCATTCCCAACCCTACTCTACTCCACCCTATCCTTGACTGCAGGCAACATAAATGATTCATAATGGAATACTTGACATGTTGAAAAGCAGGCGGAAAATACATAAAGGGCTTTCATACAATTATTATACCCTTCGAAATTTTCCGTAAGGGAATTGAAAGCATTTTCGTGGAATGCACTGAGATTATCTAGCCATTTTTATGAAACAAAGCAAGCAAAGTATTTTTCGAATATTTTTATGTAATTAGTATTTTAATAAGCTAAAAGCAAACGAAAGAAAAAAATCTGGCTCTCAGAACTAGTCGACTAAAAAATACTCTGTACCAAAGAGAATCAAAAAAGCAAGAAATAGAAGGATAATAATCCAGCATTTGGTATTTTGGAAATCAAATTAAATTAAAATTAAATATAGAACCAGTAGGGTTTCTCTATCATATACGGCTCCATATAAATTAATCAGAAACTCGGAATGGTTTCTTCAGCCTGTTGCAAGGCATAGAAACGACCAAATCACAAAGCTTCGATTCGAAATAGTGCTGTACAAAAGTATTTGATTAATTTCTCAACATAATTTAATCCAAACGTAAATCACTTAATTAATTACCAGAGACTAATCTTCCCCTCATCGTAGGACCTCAAATGATATGCAAGCAAAGGGAGTGTTGAACTCTTTTTGATATGAACTTACTTTTCAAGTATTTAGCTATGACATGGGGGCACCCATTGCACCTAAACTCAGATGGTCAATCCTTTTATTTAGCTAAAACACGCGAATGCGCCTAAAAGTAGGCAAATTTTTGGCGTGCTGCAAAGAACTCGACGTCTCGCGTTCAGCAATTTGTATGACGGCTTATCACTTATCTGGCGCGGCATAGAGTTGGTATGGCAAGAAGTTTGGCGTTCTATTTTTGAATAAGGCAACCCTCTTTTATAAAGACGTTGACTTCTGCTAGGAAGGAGTCGGAGGTTACGCTCTGGATTTGCCCATTAAAGTGAAAGCGAAAAAGCTTCAACGATGCGTGGCAAAAACTTTTTTTCATGGTGGGGAGAGAGTTTGTAGAAGGGAAAGCAGACAGAGGACAGACAGTGTTGTTGCTTTTTATTTTAATTCCCAAATCGAAAAAGTTTGCCATTGCGATTACACTAAAAACACTAAATGCTTTAAGCGGACAAACCAAGCTAGACCCGGTTTGGGTTCTGGTTTCGGTTTTGAATCTCTTATCTTGACTTCTTTCTCCAAACGCCTTCTTGCTTCTTCCTCTTTACGCAAAGAGAGGCGTGGCATGTCGTATGTGAACTACTAATTCGGTTTGTCTGGGAAGTTTCTACAGTCCGAGCGAGCTCATTTCGTATGCCTAACTGGAAGCCTCATCCTGGCACGCGGGGATGAATTGGAGGAATTGCTTAGCTTACTCCAAAAAGGGGCTGGCCAAATGGGCATGGCTGGTATGGCAATAAGAATTCAACATTCAGCATTCAGAATTAAGCGATTACAAATGATTAAGTCTGCAACTTGGCGTGAAATTTGTTCAGCCTCATTCCGTCGTCGTAAATGCAATTTGCCCTTATCTCATCGCATGTATCTGCACTACCCACAAAATGCTCTACTCGACTACAGTTAAAAAAAAGTCTAGATACAACAAAATAATGATTTTTTACTTAAATGTTCTTTATTTTTTTTAAAGAAACTTATTATTTTCGAACAAAGCACGTCAATTTCAACGCCAAATTGAAAAATATGGAGTTCCTGTAGTGGGTGCACATTTCGATTGAAAAAATGTGTTGCATGCTATAAATCTTGGCAGCTTCTTTTTATTTTTGGTTTTTTTTATTATTTGAAGTGAGTATTTTTTATTCAGAATTAAGTAAACTTTTGACAAAGTTTGTACTTGATTTAAGTTTGTTTTTTCTTCTTTTTCTGTGAGTGTTTTGCACATAAGCTTAGCATTAGCTCCGTTCTTGGCTATGCCAAACAGAATGAAAATAAACCGCATTCAATTCCCCAAGCAGGCCAAGCAAATTTTCTTCATTTTCATTTATTATTTAGGGAATTAATTATGTGCTCTGGCTGACATATACTAAAACCGTATCCTACCGTACCCCGCCTACTCCTACACTGGCTCCTATATGTTGTGGTTGTGCTGGCTGTGAAATTTATTCATTGGACCACAAAAGCGCGAGATATTTAAAATTTTGAATAAAAGTACTCGTAACATGCACTGAGACCATTCAACGGCCACTGCTCGCAATTTTTACACAAACAGACAGACAGACAGACAGACAAACAGACGAATAGACGGTCGCAGCCCCTACAGAACTACCTTTTACCCTTTACCCTTATCCTACCCCTTTGCCATAGCCTTTCTTCTATAGTAAGTGAAGTCTGTGGAGTGTCTGAAATTGTCGCCGTTTGGTCCGGCCAAAAGAACAATTAAGTTTCTCTGGCTTGTGTACAATTTGATATCCTGTAGCCATAAAATGGTTTAAAAAAAAAGGGTATCATGACAAAAATGAATTTCTATAGATTTTTTTAAGCCAGAACTCTACTTTCCATGTGAATTATATAAGGTAATGCTTTAAGTGAAAACGAGTTGAAAACATTTATTTTAATTTTAAAATACTACAAATTTCATAATAATTGTGTTAAAGGAACACAAAAAATATATATGTATATATATATAAATATATGTGTATTAAAATGATGCTGTTTTATCTCAACTAGAAATACAGGATATCCCGTAGTCGAGCTTTCTTGAGAACACCTTTTTTCATGCTTAACGGTGTCCTCGTGTTTGTCCTCGTCCCAGTTGATCTAGTTTATGTTGTCGCTTGTTTTTCTCTGGCGGAATGAAAACAAACGCTTCAACGTGGGCGGTAGATGGGCGGTAGAAAAAGATTAAAATAAATACGACTTAAATATACACTTCTGGCGAAAAAGGAAAAAACAATTTAAATTGAAGTATAAAAGCTTCGCATCCAGTCAGGCAAATGTGCAATATTCCGATATCTAATTCAGTACGTTTGTATGCGAAAAGCCCCCTGTGAATAGCATTACTCAGAGTATTTGGAACAAATATTGGAAATTAATTTGAACAGGTCGCAAACTGAATGCCAAATGTTCTTACAGGCGCTTAGAAGGAGTGTTTCGGCCTTTTTCGAGGCATTAAAGGCACTACCCGAGGCAGTTTTAATGGCAGTTTTAGTTTCCCTAATCGCTTTATGATGATGTCTTCGCTATGCTTGTGTGCGAGTCTCTCAGTATATATATATATATATATATATATATGTATGTCTGGTTTTACGATTGTCTGCGTGGAGAGAGCAGGTGATGCGACTCTAAGGCGGCTCTTAGAAACCACCAACATGCATACCTGACAGCTGCGTGTGCTAGTTAAAGTTTTTATATCAAAACAGCTCAAATTGTTGTTGCTCTTTTTGTTGTTGTTGTTGTTGTTGTTGTTGTTGTAATCTTTCAAAGACAATTCTAATGGAGATGCTGATGCGTTGTTAATGTCGAAAACAAATTAAAATGACGCGATAGCAAATCAAAAAAACAGCAATAGAGACAGAGAGACGCAGGTTTGAATCAGACGATTTGCGAACCGCATTAATTATGTTCTTCAAATTCGAATTAAATAAAAATATTATTTGAAAAAATCTCTGGATTTCTTGTTAACTTTATCTCTTTTCTATATAAACCATTCTGCAATAGAAAAATAAACATATTTTAATAATTATAATGCAGTAGGTATTAGAATAGTGATTGGTGACGACAATAAAACGAGTCGATCCCACCATACGTCTGTCCGTTCGTCTGCCTGCTTTTCCTTCAATCCATTTCTATGCAAACTAATCTCTCAGTTTTTTAACTAGGTGATTGCATTTGGGTGTGAAGCTTACTTTTGTTGCACTCAGCAGATTTTAATACCGCAATCGAACAGTCAGCAAGGGTATGTAGTCTTCTGGTTTCTTAACTAAAATTGACAAATTCAGTTCTAAGCAATGTCAGCTTAAAGATTTGCTATTTCAGGTAATAAATTATAGATACTGGTGTACTCTCCGGTTCAAAAACTTAAGGCGCCCTTTTTTAAGCTAGCAAATAGAATTATATTGTTAACAGAGGATGCAAGTAGCTAGAATATATCGACTTGCTGTAGTAAAAATATTAAATAGCTGCTATCGGTCCGAATCCCAGGCGAATTCAATTAGAAAACTTATGATAATTTTGAAATTAAATTCCTTAATAATTTAATTAATTTCTTTACTAGAATATTTAATCAACAAAGTTATAAATCAAAGAAAATTAATTAAATATCAAATAGAGCTTGCAAATTTAGCTTCTTTCGAGCAGTTAAACTTATTTCCAATAGAAGAGTATATGGAAATTTCTACAATATTGAACTTTTGGAAATTTGTGTATGTATCTTGACTTTGGCATTCCAAAGAATTCTTAAGTTGTATCGAAGCTTTACTGTATATATATATATATATGTACATATTCATTTGCATTCATTCCCTGTAGAATGCATTAGGGTGAATAGCTCAATAGGCCGTTTCCAATTGGCAAGTTGATTTGCATTTGTAGCATAAATAGAGCCATTATATTGTCAGTCTGTCAAACTGCCATATAGTCTGCCAGTCTGTCAGTCTGTCAGTTTGTGTGTCCAACTATCGGACAGTTTCTGGGAAAGGAATTGCAATTGAATTCCAAACTGCTTCGAGTTGCTCAATTTTAAAGGCCAATTAAAGCGAATGTCTGTCTACAACTCGACAGTCAACGACGGCCACAACAATGTTGAGCAGAACCGCTTCGGGATTTGGAATATTTGCGCCGCGGCTTGTGGCAAGCCACAAAACGGGGCGTTGCAAGGAAAAGGAAATGGAAAAAGGGAGGCGTGGATTGTGTACGTTGAAACGGTCAGTTGACTGCTTGTCCAAAGGCTTTGATGCGCTTTGCTATTTCTCCCCTCTTTCGCCTCGGGCCAAAATTGACAGCCCTATTGAGAATATGTCCTTTCCCAGCGACTTGCGATTGACATTCTATTACAATCCTTTAATTTTCCCTAACTACGTTTATTATTCATATCAATTCAATTGCAGTTGGTCAATATACAAATCAAAACGGAAACCGTTTATAATAGAGAATAGAATTGAGATTAGTTGAATTTCTTAACATATGTTAAGGCCCATTAATTTTAACTTTATTTCAAATGCAAATGCAGAAGTACTGCAAAACCGTTTAGACACTTAAAATAATTGCAGTTGGTTTATTAATAAGCCTCAACGGAAACCGTTTACAAAGGACAATTGAATTCTGTTGATTTCAAATGCAAATGCAGAAGCGTTTAGAAACTTTTGGTTTATTGATAAGTCAAAATGCAAACCGTTTGTAAAAGAATTAAGTTCACATCGTGTCTTGACTTCATTTGAAATGCAAGGCACTAAGTTGAAAATTGTCAAATAACTGCAGTTGATTTATTGATGAGGTTGAACCGTTTGAAAAATAAATTAGTTTAATGTCTTCTTTGAACAGAAAAACATGGCTAAAGGTATTTATGTTAATTGTCGTAAATTGTTTATAATTATGAAATGAATGAATTTCAGTAAAAGCAAATAATTATTTGCTTAGAAATCTTCAATAAACTCAGTCTTAACTGTTTCCAGAAATCAGATTATGCTCATTAATGAGCATATCAAATAATTTTTTCTGGAATTTGTATCATTTAGGCCCACTGCGAGGCGAATTACCAATGTTTGCTTGTTGTTAGCAATTAAATGTTATTCGATTGTCCAACCCGGCGTATACACAATATTTGTTGTCGCCTTATCAATGGCCAACTAAATCGCATTAGGCATGTTCAACATGTCTAAGAAAAATGCTTTCGGAATACATATGCCACTGTGGCCATATTCAATTTTGTTTTCAAGTTCTCGATTTTTGCCTCAATCTTTTCTACCCCATTCGCGTTCCCAAGCCCAAACCCATTCCCATTTCCAGTCTGTTTCGGCTCGTTTATTTGGGTTAATGTGGCCATGGGCAAAGCCTGACTGTAGTTCTTGGTGTGTTTTTACCATTTCGATAGCGAAAAATAAGGCCATTAAAAAGCATAAATATACGAAATGCCGCCCTGCCCACTTCAATAGTCGAATACTCTGTGTACTCAGTCAGACTTTGAGATCATAATAAAACTAATGCTAAAGAAGCTCGAACGGCAATAATATTGACGATTTTACTTGGGCATTATATGGAAAAACATTAAAAGAGGCCAGTGCTAAAATTTGATTCGAATTCTTGCAGCTTGTTGCATTTTATGTTTGTGTTTTTCCATTGAAATCACAGATCCAAAATCGACAGAAAATTCTATTAAGACCCTTCAGAGATGTTGTACTTCATTAAATACAAGTTGTTTTTTTAAGTTGTATTTTTTTATTACTTTATTCCCATAGCAAGCTGTTTAGGGATTAGCTTGGAACTAATATCAAAATTAAAAATTGAAAAAAAAAGTTTTTAAAAGAGGCAGCAGTCAAATTTATGAATTAATCAAATCAAATTTAAAATGTAAGCCTTATGCGGGCACTTAATAAAACAAACAAATTAAAATATATCATCCAGCACTTGTTACCAAAAAGAGAAGAGAAAAGACTAAAAGAAATAAGGAAATATTCAATTTAAGAAAAAGAGACCCAGCATATCTCAGATCCACAGAGGAAAAAGTATTGTAAAGAGCAGTTTCTAGAACCAATATTCTGCGTCGATTATACAATTACAAAGAGTAAAGGATAATAGTCTCTCGTTAGTCTTCGCTATAGACAATGGGGTTAAGACGAGATAAACAAGGAATCACAGATAATTAAATTACGGAAAGAAAATAAGGTAGTAAACAAAGATAAGGATCCCAGTTCAAGCCAATGGGCGAATGGAATAAAATAGGTTATATACAAAACTTGCGAACAATTTTATATTTAAGAGCAACTTTCAACTGGCCAACAAGACGATCAATTTATAAATATAAATTTTTGTATCGAAATATTCCATTAATAAAAAATAAATCTTAAACAATTTTTATACTTCAGATTGCTACAGCTTGAAATCCAGATCCTGAGCACACAAATACCTCACAATTTCTGTTATTCCCCATGTTATAAATGTCAACAATTAATGTGAACTACGAGCTGAATGCATAGTACCTTTTTATCCTTTTTGATAATTTTCATCAACTTCTTGTGTCTGGCATTAGGACAGACAGACGCAGAGACAGACAAGCAGGCAGACATATTTGGGGCAAGCCCATTATAATGGGCTCAATGGGAAAAGTTTTGCTTGAAAGAGATCATTAAATAAGAAGCAGCAGTGTTGCCAGTTAGACAAGTATATATGGTTTGAGGATATAAATACATTTATGCATGAAAAACTTTTTACTTTTGGGTGTTCTTTGTGAAAAGTATTTCCAACTAAAATTGATTTTTTTCTTTGCTTTTCTTTTCTTTTGCAGAACTGGAAAAAGATGAAAGCAGCTGTGTCAAATTCAATAAATGCAGCACCACCAATAGCAGCACTTTAAACCACCAAAAAAGGAAAAAACAACAACTGAGTTAGAGAAAGGGAGTTGGTCGAGCATTAATAGGTGGCACCAGAACCAATACCTATTGAAATGCTGGCCAGGCCACCAACACATGGCCAGAGCTGTGGATCAAAGTTTGCTAATTGAAGTTCAGGAAATGTCAACGGCAGTCACAAAAACTTTGAGTTCTGCAGCTGCGGCTGCCGCTGCTGCCATAGCGTCCAGTATGCAGGATAATAATACGGTCTATTCCTATGATATAGCCGCAACGAACGTGCTTTATCCATGGAGTGCTGCGGCGGCCACTGGGGCACGTATTGTTGCCCAAACTGTTGCCGCTGACTCGTTGCCCACAATATCCGCATCCGCATCTGTAGCCACATCCGTAGCCGTATCAGCATCCGCATCCTTATCAGAACGCGTGCCAGCCCTGGGTGTCCTCAGCTCCTCGGTCAGCCTGAATGAGACACACTTTCTACTGGTGGACTATGCGACCAGCATGAATGATAGCCTGGACTATGCGTCCTATCAGCAGCAATTGGCCAGCAATGAATGCCGTTCGATGGACTCTAATATGAGTTATTGGAATCTCACCTGCGATTCACCCTTGGAGTATGCTCTGCCCCTATACGGCTATTGTATGCCCTTCCTGCTCTTCATGACCATCATATCGAACTCTTTGATTGTACTAGTTCTCAGCAAGAAGAGCATGGCCACGCCCACCAACTTTGTCCTAATGGGTAAGTAAATGTCATTAATTTAATATTATAAACTTTTGGCCCAAAATAATATATATATATAATATTGCTAAAATACAAAATTTATAAAAATACTTGGTTTTTTCAGGGGAGTTTAATTTTGGGAATTATTGCAAAAACCTGATGTGTCGAACCACAAACGTATTGTGATCTGATACAATCTAAAAAAATCTAAGTAATATAAAATTCAGAATAATAAACGGTATGAAAGGCAAGAATCCGGTTGAGAGAGAAAAGAAAAGTAAAATTTTGAAATATTTAATATTAAATTATTTTCTTTTAAAAGAAGAGTTCGTTAATATATATTTTTATTAAATTTAAGATAAAATTATAAGGAAGCAGGGCATTCAAATATAAATCGCATGAAATATCATATTTTGCTTTGAAGACTTGGCAATGAAATTAGCAGTAAATATATTGATGCGTAGCCAATCAATAAATTATCAGTAAAACCTGATGATAATAGTTCAGAAATACCTTATGAAAATTGAATAGTCAAATTATGTTATCTATGATAGATATGATCAAAAGCAAATCGATAAATGTTTCTTTCTGTAATCCATTTGGTACTCAGAGCCGTATTATTTTAATATTTTTCCATATCATTGCATTTTTGAAGTGCTCAACTGCCGCCACCCCGTAGATCCATTTAATGGGTCACAATGTTAAATCAGGCAGAAGTTTTGTGAGATTTCAAAATAGCTGGCAATAGCTGGTGCGTGCCACATTTCGAGTCGTCTCTCCTATTCCTTACCGCCTTCTGTCGCATTTCGCGTGCCACAACTCAAGTAATGCTGAGATATTCTAATAGCGTGTGTAATGCTAATGGCTTGACTGACTGATAGATGAAAGGGGCCAAGGGATAAGGGCAAAGGGATTACTCTGTGCTGGTATTTGCCTCTGATTTATGAAAAGTCACAGGGTGGCCGCATATTCAAGCTGACTGTATGTAAGTGGCTTCGACACGCATTTAAAGATTGGATTCATTACATTGGGAGTTGATGGTAATGGGCTGTCTAGTGGCTGCCTGTCAGTCCGGGCTTGCCCAGCCGCCCAACTGAAGTACAGTCCAGAGAATCAACAGCTACCGAGATTCAATTTCAGTTGCGCGTGAATGCAATTTGTAGCAGCAGATTACTAAATCCACTGAAAATAACCCTGCCACAAATGTCCCTACAAATACAATTATATCAAGCGAAGCAAAAAAAATATGGATTCATATGGGTAAAATATAAGCCTTTCCAGTGTAAAGAGCTTGACAGGTTTCTTTAAATTCACTTTCACAAGAATGTGGCCTGCACAGGAAAAAAAATACTTGCCACGTTTATTGTTGTCAGAAAACTTTAGGTGAATTTTAAATTCTATTTCTAGTTTTTTAACTTTTTCTTGACAATTTTGATTAATTAAAATATGTTTTTGTTTAAAGTCATTGTAATCAAAATTCTTAATTTATAAAGTTCGACAATTTTGTCCACTTCAATGGCTTTCAAATCTTCTGAAATGACACAGCATTTCTTTTTTGGCTTCACCCTTAGTG
The DNA here is from genome assembly GCA_018150835.1 of Drosophila repletoides. NCBI lineage: Eukaryota > Metazoa > Arthropoda > Insecta > Diptera > Drosophilidae > Drosophila > Drosophila repletoides. The sequence continues at coordinate 3,320,081 of JAECWQ010000225.1, read as the reverse complement.
TTACCAAAATTTGTTGGGTAAACATTAAATTCAATTTTTTTGCGCTGTGTAGCATTTCATAAAGGCAGCAACTGACTGAATGCTGCGGAACGCTGGCTGTCAATGGGTTAAGCCCCCATTCGATGTGGCTGGGGTGTCAACTGCAGAACAGGGCTAATCCCATTTGGTGTCGGCCAAAAGGCGAGCTAAGCGACGATAAATGACAGCACTCCAAACATGAAATGAACTTTGACTTTCGACCAACAAAATCAGCAACATCCAGCAACAACAACAATAACTACTGATACTAAAACGGACACTGAACACGAACAACCCCCCTGGGTCATCTGCTGGGTCCACAGGGACTCCATACTCATAGTCATCAGTCAGTCAATAGTTTAAGTAGTTATCGTCACACGGGGCGTATGATGAACTTGAACTTAAACGCAAAGTCACTTGAACTTTAAAACAATAAATAAAGTTCATTAGCTTTATCACTTCTCGGAATCGCAGTGCAGGTACTGATAACTAACTAATTAAGGGTATTTAATTAACTGACGAATAAAAAAGGGGAGAAGTTACATACGAATATTATTCATAAAAATTCAATTTCGCTTCAATTATTTTCATGCCAATATTTTATAATAATATCAAACAAAAAAGCTGGGAAAAATACAAATTTTTTTACCTGACAGACATAAAAATACAGAAATTAAAGAGAATTTTTTTTCCTCTTACTAAAATAACAGACTTATTAAAATAAATACTGGTTTTAAAGTTTTTTTTTAGTACAAAAATTGAAAAGTATTAAAAAGCTGTATTTTTTTATTTATGAATAATATTATTTTACTTATTTGAATTCGTTTAATTAAATTCAATTTTTACTGAATTTCAAGCCCATAACAATCTTACCTCTTTATGAAATAAAACAATTTTCGAACAGTATAAATATACATAAATCTTTACTCAAAAATAAATATATTGTTATTATTAACAATTGACTTATTTAAGTGAAAATAATTACCCTGAAAGAGTTATGCACAGAGAGGAAAAAACCTAACTTAAATCGATCTTAAATTGAGAGCAACAAAATCTTAAATATTTTGGGCCCGAATCGGAATATAAGTCATAAATTAAGATCAATCCTTGATCTGGGATTGAGATGAAATCAGTTAACTGGGACTGAATCATGAATCAAGAAATACCAAAAATGTCTCATTTATAAGTTTATTTTCTTTTATGGTGCTGCGAGTTTTTAGACTGGCGAGAGTATTGTTTTATTTACATTTACACTCTTTAGTCTTCTTTATACTTTTAAGCTAAGGCATAAATATATTTATGTATGTATTTATAAATATACATATATATATAATATATATATATATATATATATATATATATATATATATATATATATATATTTGAATTTGGAGCACATGACTCTGGTGCAAATTGTTGGCTTAACTGAATGAGCCAAGAGCAAAGGAGCTCGAGACAGGGGGGGTAAATGAACGTGATAAAACACAAATCCCAACTAGTTTTTAAGCTAAGAATAAGATGGTCATCTACTTTAATCGATTGGCCAACAGAATTTGTAACAATTTTCTTGCTATTTTTCCTTCTGTGTTTTTTTCAGGCATGGCTATATGCGATCTGCTGACGGTTGTTTTTCCTGCCCCCGGCTTGTGGTATATGTACACATTCGGCAATCATTATAAGCCGATGCATCCGGTTTCCATGTGTCTGGCCTACAGCATTTTCAATGAGGTAAGTCAACAGCAACAAAAACAGAACACTGCACAACAAAATACGAACATGAGAGTGGAGGAGAGTGTTTGCAGAAGAGGCAACAGCAACAGCAACAGCAACAGCAACAGCAGCATCTTAATTGCTTAGCCAAGTTCAAGAGGAGTGGAGTGATGTTTACTTTTGCTCTATAACTTGAAGGTATTTAGTAGTAATAGCCATAGATGGGAGATGTACGCTCATTGACCTAAATAAAATGCTTGACTGCAAGTTGGCGTCTTTTGTCTCTGAGCTGATGTATGTTAGTTACGATTACAATTTCTGGCCTCTCTTTTTGTTTTTTCCTTCTACAGTTTTCTATTGTGGCAGCTACCCTTAGTCGTTCGCTGTTATCGTTATCGTTATCGTATTTGCTGCTACGTTACGTTTGCACTTTGTGTGTCATTTCTGTCAGCATAATGAAAGACAGACTCTCATAGTTGGAGGCAACGTTTTGCTACTAGTTCCACTTGCTACTTGCCCCAGTCTCTACACTCAGCAAAAATAGGGGTATTAAATTTTTAATTTGGCAATTTTCAAAATTATTAATTTTATCAATATCTTGATTTAATAAGAAATAAAAGAATATAAATTCTAATTTAACTCAAGTTCAATTTGTTTATATCAATTTTCTTTCAATTAAAAAAAAATAATAACAATTTATTTTTATTAATTAGAATATTAAAGAAATGTAATTTTTTATTTACTAATATTTTGCAAAATAAAAATAATATATATTAAATTTTGAAATTATCAAATTGATTAACAAAGCAATTCATTTTTTTTTTCGGTGCATTTGCCACCTGAGGCAAGCAACCAAGCGCCCATTCGCTGGCATTCATTCAGCACACTCATTCATTCATTCATTCATTCATTCGTTGGTTGTTTCGCTACACTCACACTTATTCAATCGTGCGCTTTTTACATTATCATGCTGAAAAGCTGAGCCACCCCGCCACTCCAAAATTTTGCCTCCTGCCCTGGTATTGTCGCACGTTTGCCTTGATTAATCAACATTTTCAATTTATGGCACTCGTTTAGAGCAGAGAAATAGAGAAAGGAGGAAAATGGAGAGGAATGGGAAGTTGCGGGTGAGAAATGGAGAAAGATGGTGGCATAAAGCAAAACTGTTTACTCACTTTAACTGGAGTAGTGTCGAGCTGATAAAATGTGCCTATTGTTGCTGATACTCCACTGAGAGAAACAACAGAGAACTTTCATTGGATATTTGAACTAGGAATAATGGTACATTTTTTCAAAGAATTCTTAAAAAATAACTTATATTTTATCTACTATTCAAGCTCTCGCAATGTTAGCCGTCGATTTTTAAGTTAAAATTGAATATTCAAACAACATACCCAACATATTTTGAATAAAGCCCTGTTTCGAATTAAAAAAAAAATAACATTTAGTGCTTACTTTTCGGATGAAAAATCAATGAAAACCATAAAATATTTTGTTTTATAAATAACAATTAGTGGACAATGAAAAAAAGAATATTATTTCCTTTAACTCTAAATTGAAAGTATCGAAAATCAAGTCGCACTGTAAAAAAAAAAAACAATTCTTTCTTCGTTTTATTATTTTTGTTGAGTGTATTGTTGTTTTACTATTGTTGTTGTTGCTACGTGCTGCGAACGGACTCCCAGGGGATTTGTACCAGCTAAATTCCATGCTGTGCTCGTATAGTAACTGGGGAATGGCCTATGTAATAGAGTGGAAGCGGGAGAGGTTAGTTGTGCGGAAAGGGGGGCACTGTCTTTGGCTATCTGCGTATGACGGCCATAAAATTCAACTCACATACAAAAGGCTGTTGTAATAACCACCAGGCGGCCATTGCAGAAGCTCAAGTTGAAGATTTCGTTTCATTTCTTCCCGCCCGCAAAATTTATACTTGTATTCCACCATACCCATGCCATTTCTATTCCCCATCCCCAGCCCCTTCGCCGAACCCAATGCTTCGAAGTCTCTGGGGCGGCGTGTTTAATGGTCATGTTAATGTCCTGAGAGGGAGGCCCAGGACCGATATCAAGATAGAGAGAGAGAGAGAGAGAGAGAGAGAGAGAGAGAGAAGAAGGGAGACACAACTGCTTGTTATACTTAAAGTTCAGCAAATCTGGCACTGAGTTGGCGCTCCCCGACGCTTCCTGTAATTGCAGCTGTGCGAGTAGTCCACGTCGGTAAAATGCTCATAAATCGGATTAGGATACAGTTTTCTGCACTCTATAATGCCATCAGCAGTAGCTGAAGGTAGAGCGAGCTTGAAAACAAAATGCAGTCAAGTAGTCCAAAAGCTATAGCAGAAGAGTGCACTGAGAAAAATTATTTCTTTTTCCTTGCGTTTTTTGTTATCTGCATTAGCTGAAGATATTTAGTTGTCTCAGAAATACGGCTCAAAAACAATTACTGTAATTTATTAGCTTCAATCTGGAAGGATCAGTTTAAATAATTGAATTTCATTAATTGAACCAAGTTTCGAGCTTATAACTTAAATTCAGAGGTTCCCGAAACCTGTCCATAAGACCTGTATCCTTAGAATTATTGTATTTCTGTAAATTTGGTGTAAACTTTTTTCTATAAAATGCTAGACTAATTTTTTAGTAGTGTATGCAGTTGGAGAATCACACAGGATTTAGCTTCCATTCACATATCCTTTTAGCACAATTCAACATTTCAACATATTCACATTTAATGTTTAACTTATGCTCCTGTCTCTGGTTTCTCCTTACAGATTATGCCTGCCATGTGCCACACCATCTCCGTGTGGCTGACTCTGGCTTTAGCCGTGCAAAGGTAAATATGCAATTAATGTTCAGACGAGTACACACTCATAAATATGCCAGCCATCCTTTTGGCTTAGAAACAACCTGAAGGACCTGTAACTTTGTTGAATTCTATTCTCAAACAGTTGAACAACTGACTAACTGACTAATTGACTGACTGACTGACAGAGCGAGTTCTTGACTTGTCAATGGCGCAATAAATCAAAATCAGCTGTTCTCACGTCCTTCACGTAGTCCTGTTGTCAATACACTCACAGCTGCCTTCGCCATATAAATTGTGCAGCAACCCAGCAGAAAGTTTTGCAAAGATTTTTGATTTTTCTGCCAAATAAGAAATACACTTACCTTGTACATTTACTCGTATGATTAATTGAGATATTTTTCCATGCAAAATAAATGCATTTTAGAATGCATTAGAATTCTCAGTCTTTCGAGTAAACAAATTCTGCACATCAAATATCTACAAGATTCGTTTCCAAACTTTAATATATTATTTAAAGTTTATTTTGTAAAAATAAACAATTCATACAACATTTAGAAAACGGTGCTTAATTGAAAAGTAACGTAGTTAGAAGCGTATTTTGTAAACAGTCAAATTCTGCTGGGTAACCACAGTCAGAAGCTGCCTTTCGTCCAGTCAACGCTACGTATGAGTAATGTGCGTGTTGAGGCAACACACGATAAATGGCAGAAGCCGTTGAGCATGACTAAAACATATATATATACATATATATGTATCGATACATATGTAGATATAATCGTATATATATGCAATCAATCGCATTTGTTTCGCAAATCTGTTTTCACCAATTTTTGTTGCATACTTTTTGGCACTCTTCTAAGCAAATGAAAACCAAAACATGTTGTCTCTGAGGAAGATTTAATAGAATTATTTATCTGTTTGCTTCATTTGGTTTCAATGCACTTCAATCAACTTTTCGGTGTTGAATACTTACGGCGGTACACCTTGTCCCGGTTTGCGCACCGGTTCTTAAACCCCTTTCAAACCTTTGTTCAATATAACACAATAGAATAACTATTAAATATTATTGTAATTATAAGTTAAAAAGGTTTATGTTATCCTTAAATGCTTTAAATATATAGCTTCATATATAAGATTCTGTAGGTGATCTTTTCGGAATAACTAGTCTAAAATTCATCAGAAAATTCATTCCTTGAGAATTCTTTGACTGTCTAGAGAAGGTAAATGGGTCAAGGTAAATGGGTCTATTGCCAAAGCTATAGCGAAATTGTGGCTAAAAAAAACATTCATTTAGCTTAAACCTTTAAATATAAAATTCTTTGTCCGGACTTTATTCCTAAGAAATACGTACATAACATTTTTTTTGGAACATACATCGTTCACTTTGAAAAATTTCAACTTCAATTTAAGTATCAAAGTTATACATTAAAATCTGAAGTGAAGAATGTATTTAAAAATTCTCTCCCATTTTTCTTTTATCACCCACCCATTTTCACAAATAATTGTTCACATATCTAAATTCAGTTTTATTGTTGACCCTCCACGCACAACGCACAGCAATACTAGCTGGTTGTTACATATTTCTTTCAAGTAGCAAGACTAGCTTTTAATCCCATATGTATGTGCTAATGTTCTGTTCCCTCTTTAATCATTGAAGGTTGTATCCTTGGGGAGTTGAATATGCTGAAGTGTATTTGACTAATCTAGAAAAATTTGAATTGATTATTGCCCGGGACATTGGCCTATTACTGGCTCTAAAAGTGTTAAAACAGTTTTATTTATGGCGAATAATGCTTGGTTTCAAACTCAAATTAATTTACACTATAAAGCTATAAATAAACCTCCGACCAACGTTAAAGGCCGCGCAGAGTGGGTCAGTCAACGCTGTAAATATCTTAACTCGTATATGTATATTAAAAATAAGAAAATGGAGAAAAAAAAATAAGCAAGAAAAGAAAAACAATAAACTAATATAAAATTGGCAACATAAATCGTGAGAGTGGCAAAAGTATATAAAAAAAAAATACACAGCAACAAATTTTCAAGTGGAACAGTACAGAAACAGAAAACGGGACGAGAGCACATAGCACAGGGTCCCACAAGGACGGACGGACGGACGGACGGACGAACGGAAAGGACGGAAAGGACGGCTGGACGGGCGGGCGAGCAAAGACCACTCAAAAGCTGGCGCATTGTTCTATTAACTCATGTGTGGGATCATAAATTTTACAGCTTTGCAAATAAATTGTGGAACCCACTGAAAATCCCCAAAAAAAAAAAGAAGCTGAGCAAAAAAATGTCTATGAAAATAGTCATAAATATTTGCACCATTATGCGACTTGGACCGCTTCAAGTGGACCTCTCTGAATGTGTGTGTGTGTGTTTGACGATGTGAGGGTGTGTGTGTGTGTGTGTGTGTGCAGCAAATAGCTAAATAATATGTTGTGGCATGGGACATATTCGACGACCATCCCTTTACTCACATTTTCTAAAATGCGTTGAAAATTGCCGGAGGACAAATAGCGCGATAAAACAGTCAACGTTTATTGTTATTATTGCCCTTATTGTTGTTGTTGTTGTTGTTGGTGTTGTTGTTGTTGGTTTTGTTGTTGTTGTCATGTTGCGTTGTTGTTGTCAACTCATTGTATTTCAAGTGATTTCATGGGCATTCCATATGCCACAAACAAAAGTAATTGACATAAAGTTGAACGTTGCCAGGACATTGCTGCATTTGAGTGAATGATATAAATGAATGAATAAGCGTACTTGAACATGAGTAAAATGAATAATAAACTGACTATTTTACAAATTACCTTCAATTAATACAACATAATTTCAAATAATTGTGATGTATGATTTTTATATATTTTGATAAAATAAAGTGTTCATTGATATATTTACACTTTGAGGAAAAACAACTAATATGAATTTCAATCTGTACTGTAATACGCATTTGGCTTGATTCAAGCTTAAATTTCCTTTTTTAGACATATATATTTTAATTAGGCTTTGATTTGTGTAGCTTTTCAGCCAACACCTGCTTAAATTGAGAAAGAAACTGTTTCGAATCAAGCATTATTTCAATTAAAATAATTTTGATTAAAAATTCTTGATTCAATTCGATTTTAAATTAAGGCAAATTGTCACTCTCAAGCTTTACTTAGTAAAAGGATTAAACTTATTAGTTTATATATTTTATTTTTAAGACTGTTTTTTCTTTTTCGACCAGGCTAGTTCAATCCCTGAACCTCTCGCTCTGTCAATTTTATTTTCTCTTTTATATTCCCAATTTTATTCAAGGCATAAATAATGTTGATTTAAGAATCGTTTACTTATTTTGTGCCTGTTTCTAGTTTAATCCGAACCCATAAAATGAATGATTCTTAATTTATGACTATTACTGGAATTGAATTAATCTTAGATTTTTGACGGTCCTAAAAGAAGACTGCACATTGATTCGGAATTTGAATTGAAAACTGATAGTTCAGTGGTTCCATTAGTTGAACTTCGACTTTGATTGCAAAAACAAGGAAAGAACTTTGACTAAGTCATCCGTATAATTGAATGACTATGAATTAAAAGCAAGCAGGTGACAAGAAAGGGGCACAATTCAGAAAGCGTTTGGATTGAGCTCTTTTTAGAATATGCTAATTACTCACACTAATTATTATAGCCAGATGAATTGCGTATATTGCGTTGATTTATTATTCCGCATGGCTGATGAATGTTGGCGCCCTTTTTCAGCCAAATTAACTAAGTTGCCAGGCAGATTGGACAGTGAGGGCGAGTTGGCGAGATCAGAGGTACTGGGGGTAGTACCTCCAGAGAGGCTGAGCTAAATGTTTTTCATTCAATTATTAATATCAATTCCATTTAAGGCTAAACGCTCGGCAATCGTTTCGTCCTTTGTTTACGATTGCTTTCAACTTTAATGAAATCCCCGCTTGACAAAGGTTCAATGAAAGATTGATTGAAAATCATTTTGAAGTGCCAGCACAGGACAGGACAGGACAGGATAGGACAGGCCGAAGCAGAGGCCGAGGCCAAGACCGAGGCCAAGACGAATCCGAAGGCGGTTGCCATAGTGGGCGTGCCAATAATTATGCGCATAAATTAGGCAAAAGGCGCAGCCTTGAGACGCCTCCAATTTTCCCAAGTCTAGCAAAAGCTGCATGAGCTTAACGCACAAATTCTTTCTGGGCCACAACTTTGATGGAAGTGAAAGTGGGCGTGTCCTTGCCCTTACTCCAAGCCTTCCTGTCCCCGCCACACTCTCGTCTAAGCCCACCTAAACTATAAAGCGGCACAAAGTTTGATATAAGCTTCACAGGACTCGCGCAGCTAAAGGAAGCAAGGCCTCCTATTTGTTGCAACTTGACACTGAGCGATGTGAGGCACTTTTCAGAAATTACTCAAATTATGAAATTATAATTATTGCGTGTGGCCATAAGCCTGAACCAACGTCTGAGCTGGAGCCAGGGTGAGGGAGGTCCTGATTTTTGTTATTTTAGGAAGGAGGTGACAACGTTGTCAACACGTTGCCATCATAAATTTTCACCTGCGAAATTGGGTTATTCCTTTGCCTGACAGAGCTATAAAATTATATTAGGCAAATGCGCTGCCTGCCACCGTGGCTTTTATGCCTTAACTCGGCTAACATTTCATGAATAAAATCCATCGCCAGACACTCTAATGGCCCACAGATAAAGTCCAACTTGATGCATGTGACGCACAGCATTTTATCTTAAAAAAAAAAAAAAATAAAAATAAAAAACACAATATACAGATACACACGCAAATAATGTGAAACAATGTTATTCCCCCTGAATTTAGGTACCTTTACTGTTATGGGGCATTAAACCAATATGAATTCAATCCCTGAATTAATGAAAAAGTTTCATACAGTTTCAACAGCTAATACAGAGCTAAAAGATACTTAAAAATAAATGAAAGTTAGTTAAATAAAAAAAGTTGTATTTGAATTCATGTTAATTACTTTATAAATTAAGTGAATAAATTATATTCGAAAAATAATGCTGATCAAAAGGCGGAGCACTTTTAACTACCCTATGAGAGGGGGTATTTTTAGCAGATTTTCTCTGATTCTTAATTATCCTTCCCTTGATTTCGACTCTTGTTTGGCAATAATTTATTATATTTTCAAGTGTTTATTGTCCAACCAGAAGAATAGATATGACGTATAAGAAAACGCTAAATCTGCTATTAAGACTGATCAAGAGTATATATACTTTATAAGATTGAGGATATTTAATTGTACTATTGAAACTGGAAATCATTTCTTTTGGATTGAGACTTTTTGGGCTCAAAATACTGAAGAAACTTATTAAATCGTCGAACTGCTCCTTTATGCCTTGGTAATTTTTTTTTTAAATTCCTTGAAGATATGAAAATCAAAAATATTACAAATAAATCGAAGTTTTTATATATATAAAAGTGGCTTACGACTCTAACCTGAACATTGGGTTCAAGATGTCTTTGAACCAGCCAACGAACCGAATAAAAAGCACCCAAATCAGACCAAACCAAATCTGTTCTAAATTGTTAGAGCTTTGTTTATAATTGTCAAGAACTGAAAAGCATATCATATCAAAATTAAACTAGTAAGGAAAGTCTATCTTCTTCGCACCGAAGATTATTTACACTCACAAACTGAATTGTTCCTATGGCAGCTGTACAACATTTGTGCTACCTGTAACAAAAAAGAAGGCAACTTGCCAGATTTCTTTACCTAGCTTAAAAAATGAGAGACTAGTTTCCATATAAGAGGACGGAGAGACAGACATGGCTAAATCGATGCGTCTCTTCGTCCTCATCAATAATATACCTATATACTTTATAGAGTCGGAGATGGCTCCTTCAATGCATTACACATTTTGTGATAAAGTTATAACACCCTCTGCGAGGGTATAAATATCTTTAACCATAACTGAAACTATATATATTTGTTATTTGTTGTATTTACAGGTACATATATGTGTGCCACGCCCCCATGGCACGCACCTGGTGCACAATGCCGCGTGTGAAGCGTTGCACGTTCTACATAGCGCTGCTGGCATTCTTGCACCAGTTGCCCCGATTCTTTGATCGTACCTATATGCCGATGCAAATTATATGGAATGGAAATGAGACGGAGGTGTGCCACTTGGAGACATCGATGTGGGTGCACGATTATATTGGAGTGGATCTATATTTTACGAGCTACTATCTGTTCCGGGTGTTATTTGTCAACCTATTGCCGTGTATTATTCTGGTTACATTGAATATACTGCTGTTTGCGGCATTGAGGCAGGCCCAGGAGCGGCGCAAGCTGTTGTTCCGCGAGAACCGCAAGAAGGAATGTAAGAAATTGAGAGACTCGAATTGTACTACCCTAATGCTGATTGTAGTTGTATCGGTATTTCTGATTGCCGAGATACCCATTGCTGTTGTCACGGCCATGCATATTGTGAGCTCATTGATAATCGAATTCCTGGACTATGGCATTGCGAACATATTTATAATGCTGACCAATTTCTTTTTGGTATTGAGCTATCCGATTAATTTTGGCATATACTGTGGCATGTCGCGTCAGTTCCGTGAGACCTTCAAGGAGATATTTTTAGGCCGCATTGCTGGCAAAAAGGACAGCTCCTCGAAGTATTCGATTGTCAATGGACCACGCACCTGCACCAACACCAATGAGACTGTCCTCTAGTAATTGGTGATGTTGGTGCCGCGGCGCGGCAGCAGCGATCATCATCATCGCAGCACCGCCGTTTGCACCGCCGTCACCGATGGCTCCGCCTCTACCACATCGGAGTTAGTGGGCACGGCGCCGCAGCATCAGCATCTACATTCGCATTCGCATCATCATCATCACCATCATCATCATCATTATCAGCAGCGTCGTACCAGTAACATGGATATTATAGCCGAGGAGCGAAACGTCTAAGGTTCCCATTTTCTAACAGGCACGCATGAATTCTGCATAAAAGCAAAGTATCAGAATATTATTGAACAAGCCTTAAAGTAGGCAAAACTTTTTTTCAAAGTGAATACCGGAACTGATCTATTTGGCTAACAATGGGATCGATATACAAACAATACAAACAAATACAAAATTTAACATATGAATACTCTGGTTTCAAAACCATCATCCAGATTTGTCAAATCGATTAATTACTTCTCTTTCGCCTAATTAACGCGAAATGTGAGCACAGATTCAAAAATTAGGTACAGCGTGAAGCCCCAGAATACCGAGAATACAACAAACTATGAATATTCAAAACTATTCAAGATTTCATAAGATATCCATATAGAAAATATAAACTGAAAAACAAAAAAATAAAAATAAAGAATTTAAATGTTCAATGTTTGTTCCAGTTCACAGATTAAATGTTTAAATAAAAAACAAAATAAAAAATAAAAGAATAAAGCAAAATCCAATTGAATTTAATACTATGTGTATTTATGAATGTGTACCGAACTATAATATACATATTGGCGAATATTACTATAATCCAGCATTGTCTATAAAAAACCCTTTCAAAAAACTAGCAGCTTAAGTTGAAATAATTGGGGAATCTAAAGTGATAACTTGATTAGAGCTGATGATTAAATGAAAAATAAAAGGAAAACTCTCTGAAACTATTAACAACACCTAGTTAAGTGGACTTTATAAATGTATCTATATGTATCTGGTTAATAAATGTTGCGATTCTTGACTTGAAAATTATAATAAATAAGCTAAGTAATACAATATGCAAAAAATCCGATGAATAAATTTAAAATAATTACAGGAAAAAACGCATAGTTAGCTAAGAAAACTGGTCTATGTATACATAGGCTAAAAGTATTTACAGATATTTAAAACAGAAACAAAAAAAGCAAACAAACTAATCCAAGGTTTATTTTTGTGCGGCATTTGTAAAAGTTGTTGTAAACGAAACGAACAAGTGAAAAAAAAAAGAAACAAAAAAAAAACAAATAAAAAACTAATTAAACTTTAGCAATAAGCTGACTTTGCCTAAGTGCAAAACTAATCGTAAGCCAAACAACTGTGCAATCCACCAAAATCCCAACTAGAACACGCAAAAAGAGAACCTACAACCCCTACCCCTACCCCTACCCCTACCCCTACCCCTACCATTTCACCAACCCAATCCCCCGGAATACACTCAAAAAATCGATAATAAAACATATAAAACTCATTTAAATTTGTAAACCTTTTGAGCCCCAAAGTTTACGAATTTGAATGCAAGTCAAATAATACAAATATTTTCAACTCTCAATGAAACGAATTTCAAGTTCGAGTTTCAATCTTTTCAGTGTTTGCATACATATAAAATAAATAAAATATGTCCGAGAACTATATTAAAATGATATTTCCTAGCTATAGAATATGTATCTTCTTTTTTTTTTTTTTTGTGGAAATGAGCTGTATGCGTTAAGAAAAGAATAATAATACGATTCAATGTTGATATGTATGTGTACAAGTATTTTAAACAAATTTCGTGTTTAAATGTTTTACTCGTAAATCTATGTAAATTAGATAATTAAGTGAAAATACCAATAAAATCAAAACTTCAAGTTTTCTGTCTGACTCAAAGATATTTTAATTATCTATCCTTAAAAACAAACTTTACGATAGTTTCGATTGTATTCTTATCGCGCTTCAATAGTGTTTTAAATATCGATAGTAATAGATGGTCTAATGAAACTGGTTCTTCTTTTTTTCAGATGAGCAATCTAGTAAAGCCTAAATAGTCCGCAGGGAAGAATATAACAAAATAGAAACTCAGCTAATTAATAATTCTATCTATATTATCGATATGCCGAAAACCATTAGAGCTAGGTCACACACAACAACGAGATTATATCTTTTATAGATCAAAGAAGCCCAAGGGAAGAGTATGATAAAAAAAAGCTCTTTCATATAAGACTGACATATTTTTTATTAATTAAATGCAGATATCTAAGATTATAAAAAGTTTATTACTAGCTTGAATAGACATTGCTTTTAAGTGGATCTCCCAAATTATCTAGTATAATTCACAAAGCTGTTTTTTATTTGGGATTCGCGCACAGTCAAAGGCCCGTGCAAAGGGTTCAAAATTTGCGATGGCATCGTTGACCCTCTGCCGACTGCCTCCATGAACTAAGCTGTCTTTTATGTGGCTGTCATCCTGGCAAAAGAATTGGGCAAAATTAAGAAAGAATATCTGTTGCTCTGTGTGATTTGGGGGCGTGGCATTGCTGGCCAGGTAAGTATCATATGCCAATGAGAGTCCATTAATATCAGCGAATTTCTCATCAATCATTTGAGCGTGACGTCGACGCAGACGTCGACGTAGACAGCGCAGCTGCTGCGCAAAGCGCACATTGTTCCGCAGTCTGCGACTTTGCCGCTTTTTTGCCTCCCTGCCACGCCCATCCACATGTACATCGCTGGGCGCAAAGCCGTGCGACATTTCGTGCGCTATTAAAAAGCCGAGCCCACTGTGCGTATACACATTTGCCTGATGGGAGCGATAGAGGGGCGTGGCAACCAGCGAATGGGGCAGCACCAGCATATTGCGATGAGGCATAAAAAACGGTGAAGCATAGGTGCCATAGCCATCTGGCTCCAGTAAAAAGAGCTCTGTCTTTATACCTCGGACCTGGTCTAGCGTCTCAGCCTGTTTCAAAGTCTGAAACTGACGCAGCACGGCCAACAGATTGCCATAGTAGTCGCTGCTGTTGAGCTGCAGCTGTGCATAATGCGCCTCCAGCTTCTCCCGCTGCTTCTGCTCATCCCCCCTAGGCAGCACGCTCAGACGCAGTTCCATGCGCTTCAACTTGTCTAGGAGATAGCGCTGTGTCGCAGCTCCAAATTGATTGCGATTGAGCAACAGTCGCTGTTCGAATTGCTGACGCAGTTGCTCGAAAAGCTGTTGCAGTGTGGCATTCAACAATTGGCGCTGATGTAGCTGCTGCTCTTGTTGCAACAGCCAAACGGAGGCATGCGTCAGCAGTTTACGCGTCTGTTCCGCACACTCCTGGCGCCCAAATGTTGGCCCTGGCAGCTGCTGCAGTTTGTGCAGCAAACGGATCAGCAGGTAGCGCGACAGCAGCGACGTTGGCTGTACATTGAGCAGAGCGGGCAGACGACGCAAGTAGCGCTGCCAGTTTCTTACATTAAATGTTTCCGGCAACGGCAGCAGCCAGTGTATGGCAGGGTCCTCCTCCTCCTCCTCCTCCTTCTCCTCCTCCTCCTCCTCCTCGTGGTCCTCAACCAGTGGTTCCTGCTTCTCTTCCAGCTGCTGCTGTGCCACTAGATAAAATTGCTCCTCTAGCTGCTTAATCTGCGACCAGAGCTTGCCCTGCGGCACACCCAGCGGCTGCAGATCATGATATAGGCGTCTGAATTGCGATCGTGTCAACGGTTCCAAGGTTACAACAGTCTCCTCCGCTGGCCACGGCAACTTCAACTGCAGCAGCCACAAGCTTGCATCTGGCTCCAGTCCTGTAAACTGACTGATCGAATTGAGACCGTAACCCTGGAGCAACTGCAGCAGCTGTCTCCAGTCTGTGTCTTCTGTTGCCTGCTCTAAGCTAATGTTGGCCCACTGGGTCAGCCAACGCACAACTTGTGCTGGCTCATAGCGCCTCTGCTGGCTGCGGCAGGCCATATAATTGTGCCGCAGCAACT
Source organism: Drosophila repletoides (assembly GCA_018150835.1). Taxonomy (NCBI): domain Eukaryota; kingdom Metazoa; phylum Arthropoda; class Insecta; order Diptera; family Drosophilidae; genus Drosophila; species Drosophila repletoides. The sequence continues at coordinate 3,304,861 of JAECWQ010000225.1, read as the reverse complement.
GTACAAAGTGCGGCTGAAACTCCGGCATTTCCTGCTCCTGCTCCAGTAGCGTTGCAAGGCGTGCATGATACGCATGATCCAGTTGCTCCAATGTGTTCCGATAAACGTGTGCCGCATGTGCCGCTTCCCAGCCACCGCAAGCGTGCTCATAGAGATCCACACACGGGTCCGCTTCAACGTTCATGTGCCGCTCCAAAAAGCCCGCATGCTGGATGCCACCAACACTCAAAATGCTGGCGAAGATTGACAGCAGCAGCAGCGACACTGTCAGTAGCAGCGACACTGTCAAGAGTTGCAATATGCACATTTCGCTTTGAAATTCGCGTGAGAACTGCGCAAAATCTTTAGCCGATCGAGCGATAACTACTTGTTGAGGTTTGCTCAGTTGCTGGATTCGGGGAATGCTCCATCAGCGGGAAGATGCCCCACCTGATAACCCGCTCAGACGCTGCTGTGATGTCGTCATCGCTCATCAGCAGTTGAAGATGAGCTTGAGGGGAGCTGGAGGTGAGCCGGACGTAGACAGAACTAGAACGAAAACTGTGACTGTGACTTTCTAAAATAAATATAAATAAATTAAATCAAATTTAAATTGAATTTAAGTAAAAACTTTAGATCTTTCCGTTTTTAATTGAAAAATTCAATTTTAAGAATTTTTAAATTGTTTTTTTCGTTTTCAAAATAATTTTTTGAAGCATTCTTTTTATTTAATCAATTTAATAATTGATTTTTTCCACTTCCCTTGGTCAAAATTGAATGAATAAAACATAACTCTTGGTAGCTATTTGATCCCAAGAGAAAAACCGTTTAAAATAAGTTTTTAAAGTCGATTTAAATCCTGCACAGAACCGAATCGGAATTAAATTAATAATTTTGGCTTGGTTCAAAAAAATGGTTGCACAATAATTGCATACAGATAGAAATAGGATTATAAAGAACTTGTTGTAAAATTGAAAAATTGTTGCTGGAAAATTCCTAAAATTTTGATTTTCAAATTTATTGATTTTTAGACTTAAATGTTTTATAACTTTCTTAAAACTGCACCGATTTTTTTGGAGCTTTGTGCTTGGATGGGGTTGAACACAGTTTGGAAACAATACTAAAAATTGTGTATATATGGATTAAATATTGAAGTTTCTTCTTACAGAAAAAATTCTGAGATATAAAAATGTTGATATCCCTCGTTGATAGTAAATACGGTATCTCATATATTTTTTTTTTTTAACTGAATCGGTTTTCATGGGCAACACCTTTGTGGTAATAATTACACTCCAAATTAATTAAATGTGTAATTAAAATGACTAAAGATTTTAAAGATTCCGCCCTACCAAATGTCGAACTAGAGCCTATTCCTACGCAACACAGACGTCATATTATTTTTCAGTTCACAATCTTGTTCTAAAATTATATACTTATATATATGTATATAGATCACAAAGTTAAAAAAAAAATCTTTCTTAGAATTGTTGTACTTTAGTTTGGCTAATTACTACATTAATTCTAAAAGCTCAATAATTTGAAATTTTCGCATTCATTTGACATTATTTTGGGTACAGTTGAGTAATTAAAATCTTCTATAAAAGAAGAAGAAAACTTTTCAAATAGTTTATGGGAGAGAAAAGTTGAAAAGGACTTAAATGCTGTGCGTCATTGATTCAATAGTTTTATAGCGATACTGGCACGCCCACAAGGCGGTTAAGCGGCCTTACTTATTTGACAAAACTTTCGGCCAAGAGTAAGGAGAAGGAGTGGTAGAATGGGGAAAGTAGGAGTGAAAATAGGAGATCATAAAACAAAACTGCAACTCGCACAAAAAACGCAACGAAAATTGCGAAAGGCTGCGGCAACTTTGCATTCAGATTTAATGCATTTGACACTAAAGTGTTGCAAGGCGATGGAGGGGAAAAGGGAATGGGAAAGGAGTGAAAAGGAGGATGGGGGAGGGGAGGGTGCTTTTGACTGTCATAGCCGGCGCTGCACTTGAAAGTTCTCATCAAAGTCATGAGATTTCGTTGCTTTTTAACTTTTGGCATAGCTGTGTGTGGGTGTTTGAGTGAACAAGCCAGTGCGTAGCAAGAAAATGTCCTTAGAATAGGATGCGAAAAAGCCAGCAAAGTGCAACTGCCATAGCTAGTTGCAGCAGGAGCAAGAGAAACAACAGCAGCAGCAGCTGCTCCATGCGGATGCTTTTGAGCCTTCAGCTGCCACTCAACTTCAGGTCCTGTGGCAGGTTAAGGCTCCAAGTGAGAACCGCACTTGAGCTGCTTTCTATTAGACATGAGCTATTTATAATGCTAGCAGCTTTGCCAGTAAACCAAAAAACAAAAAAAAAAATCTAAAAATGAATCTAATATGAGGCAGACAAGAACAAGACCAACAATAGTAGTACTCTGATCAATTTTAAGCCTTTTTATGGATCAAAAAGGAGGCAACAAAAATGCGGTACAAGCCTCATTTATTTTACTCAACATTGATTGACGCCTACGCATTGCAGCAGACTGTGGTCCCAAATCAATTATTTTCGGGCAAATATCAAGTTTATTTAGAAAATTTGTAATACAAGTATATTCAAAAATACAAAGTTGTTTATGCCGCAATTATATTGTAATAATTTAGATTTACCCTAGATTCAGTCGGTTTTAACTTAGATTCGCCTCTTCCAGTCTCTGAATAGAGATATGGAATTGAAAGCCAATTTTCGAATATGAGTAAAAGGAATTTAGTTGTTGTGCAACTTGAATATTTCAATTTTTCTTTTGTTTTAATTTATTTTATATGGCTAAATTCAAGTACATAAAATTATTTATCAGTGAAGGAATGGGCGCCATTTTGTGTATACTCTCCAGATTGTACAGAAATAATTATCATACTCCTTTCTCACAGGATAAATGGATATATTTCAACCCTAAAAAAAAAAACCTCATTGTCTCAGAAATTCGAGAGATTATAGTTAAAGGAATTTTTTTTACGAATCGAGAGCTTTTCGATCAACCGAAAAAGTTTTCCTAAATTTTTAATTGCGAAAGATTTTCCCGGAACATGAAATTCTTATAGCACAATATGTGAAATAAAATATAGAGAATAATTCTTTATCATAGTGTGTATAAGCAAGAGAAACTTGGTTGAAATCAATCTGAAATCTAATCTACTTCTAAGCTTTTCCTTGAAGAAAAACATGTGATAATATTGGAAAATCCCAGCTTATCTTTTATGTCAAATGAAAATCAACTTTGGCGCCACAGTGCAGTACTAAAGTTTCATATTAAAGTAAACAACGCCAACAACGCCAACAACAACAACACTGTAAAGGCAACAATAACAACAGTGAGAGGGCAACAGATAATCAATCAGAAGCTGCTTATTGGCTTTTCAAAATGCGTCTAACAAAATAAATAAAAGTCAAAGCGACAATGTGGCATGTTATGCTGCCACAGCCACTAAAAGGAAACACCCAAATGTTGCCCCAATGCCTCCCCCTCCGTAGAACCCCGCTCGAAAGCGCCCGGAAAATGAGTAAGTCGAGTCCAAGGCTGGACCCGAAAATGGTTGCTGTTTTTCTTGTTGTTGTCTAATACTAATTTAATGCGGGTGTGTGCGTGTGTGTGCGTGTGTGTATGCGTGCGTGTGAGCCTTCTCTATACGTTTCTGTGTGCGTTAGTGTGCAGCTGAGCTGATACAAATGTTCGAGTATCGATATAAGTATATAATCAAAGGCAATTAGGATTTTCAGCATTGTTTTTTCATCCTGCCGCTATCTAATTAATTTTCAATTCAATTTATGCGCCTCGCTCAACAATAACAACAAAAACAACAAAAACAACAAAGACAATAGCATTATAACGCTTAAAAATAACTTTTATTTGAACACTTCAGTAAATCCTTGCGCTTCGTGAAGATTATCACAGCCTTTGACAGCGCAGCCCCCGCCTCAATTTACTTTCTTACTTTCTTTCCATATACTTTACGAGCTTAAGTACACAATATCGTATTTTCTTTTGTATTGCCTCAAATTAGTTCAAAAGAAATTTTATTTTGTCTTCGGACACGAAAGAGATTTTTCCGGCGAAACTGTAGCAATCTACAGTTCATTCATCTACAGATACTTTTTATTCTGAGATATAAAGCTCATTGAAATGCATTTAATTATACATCAACTGTAAACCTGATCTTATGAATATGTATAAAGGCCTTGGCAGCAGAAAAGTTCACTTCAACTATTCGCCGAAGATTGCATACTCTTGCGAACTGGCATAATCATTTGGAAATTGTTGTTTCTATGGCAGCTCTTCTATCCAGCCGGTTCACGCTTAGGTGAAACAAAATAAAGGCTAAATCTAGTACAGAGACTAGATGGAAGATAAACAGCTAGAAGAACAGATAGACAGACGGACAATCAGACTGGCAGATGTGCCTATATCGACTTGTTTTATCGTCCTAATCAGGAATATATATAATTTAAGAAATCAACGATGCCTGCTTCAATACATTACACACTTCGACCGCAAAGGCATAAAAACTGTTGTAATGTAATAAGAGTGGAACTCCCACGCTTAAGTAGTATTGTACCTAGATATAAAATTGAATAGAATCCTTATTCAACTATCAATTTTCAACATATATAAATGTATATTTCTAAATGAAGCTTCTTTCTTGATTTTTGTCATAATATCAAACTGGAATTTCGATTTTGAAATCAAAGAAGATATCTTAGAACCCCTTTCAAAGTTGAGATTTGTGTGAAAGATTTCAGTAGCCAACAGTTTAATTTGTGATCAAAGTTGGTAAGGGAGGCGGCTAATGCTCGTCTATAGAAACATGGCCGAATTCGGGGTAATATATTAATTTATTTACGGCTGCAGATTTGTTGATCAGATTCAAAGCATAATGAAAGCTTTCAACTGTCTTTCATTTATGTTAATAGGTTTTTATGCTTTGTCCTTTGGCTATTAGCGCAAATTACGAAATTACAAAATGAGCCAACGTTAACATCAACTAAACAAATAAAAACGGATGCCAAATGGCGGCAAACGGCAAATTTCCCTTTGCAATTAAACATAAAACCGGAGAATCCCAATAACCCAAAAAACCCAAAAGCCCCAAAACGCTCAGACAAACCGCAGACAAATGGCATGGCCCCAACGAAAAAATATAAATATAAATATATATTTTAAAATATATACATAAACGTATAAAAAAAAAAATTGCCGCATGCATTTAAATTAAAATCTGACCGGCGGGCAGCCGCATTGTCTGCCCCTTTGTTCCGGCCACAGTCAAACGAAGTCCGGTCCCTAGACTCAGGACTTGTGACTGAACAACTAAACTAAACAAAACTAAACCAAGCTAAGCGAAGTGAACTGGTTTTCGGGCGCTCTGGGCTGGTCTGGACTGGACTGGGCTGCTCTGGTCTAGTCTGGTCTGGTCTGCTTTGGGCTGGACTAGTTGTTCCTAATTGCGTCCGTATCTTCTGAAGGACCGCAATGCCAAACACAGAGGCAACTATCAATTCCAAAATGCGGTTCTGCACTAGATGAGCTTTTGACACATAATTAGCTGTGAATGATGCAAAAGGTTCAGACCTTTCTCTCTCTCCATCTCGCGCTCTTTGTCGTCCAATAGCCAAGTCCAACTCTTGGCCAAAAGGTCGGAAAACAAATTGGAAAAAAAAACTTAATGGCACTTTGTTGCAAAGTAAGAAACCGACAATCTGTGGCAGAACTTGTGCGGCTTTTCCAAGTAAAATGATTTTCAGTGTCTCAAAATTATGAACCCAAAATTAAAATGAACTTGAAAACAAGGCCAAAAAAAGTATTTCATAAATTCATCACCCCTTTCTTACCGAACTACTTTATACTTCGCTAGTAAGTCATATACTAGAATTTTGTTCATGTGTTTGAAGTCCACAACATGAAATCCATCAAAATCGAATTGAATCGATTTAAAGCAATTCCTCCTCTTTGCTCTTCTTGGCTTAAACTGACATCACTATCGGTTAGTCTTCTACTCATTGATCCTCCTTCCTTAACTAACGAAAGAACTATCCTTGGTATTATTTTTCTTTATAAATTAATTATCGGGGACATTAGCTCTTCTATTATATTATCTCGACTTTACTTAACTGATCTATCACCAGAAAAACGCTGAATCTTTTAAGGTTGAGGTGGATGCTGCCTTGGCAACACTGCTTACTTTTTAGAATTAGTGTTTTTTTAGATTTTCCTCTCTTCTCTCTGTCTCTCTTTAATCTGACTTAACACGTCACTAAATAAGTCCAGGTTGATCACACACTTACATTTTACTATGTACTCTCTTACGTTCTATACTTTTTTACAATGTATTTTCCCACTCTTTATATCTTTTTTCTTCGCCTTCTTTCCAGGTCTGATAAAGTTTTATTTCCTGGGTTTTCCTCAATCCTGTTCAACAAATTTTGGACCAAAAAATTAAGTTTGTTATTTAATGCCCCCAGAAGGCTTAAAGGCAACATAATCTAATTTTATAATTTTCAATTTTATTTTATTGCCTTATTCTTAATTTAATTCACAAACTACTATTTTTAACTGCAAATAGTCGATGGAATAAATAAATAAAAAAATTTCAAAGTGTATTACAATTTTGCTGAGAAATGTGAAATGCATTGAAGGAGTCATCTCCGACCCCATAAAGTATATATATTATTGATCAGGGCGACGAGACGCGTCGATATAGCCATGTCTGTCTGTCCGTCCGTTTATATGCTAGGTAAATGAGATTTGGTTAGTTGCCTTCTTTTTTGTTGCAGGCAGCACAAAAGTTGGAACCTACCGGATCGGTCCATTATATCACACAGCTGCCATAGGAACAATCCAGTTTGCAAGTGTTAATAATCTTCGATGCGCCGAAGATAGCCTTTCTTAACTAGTTTTTATTGAATTTGCTCATATAAAATGTTTCGTTACTCATATAGCATTTCACATACTATTTTACTCTTGTGGAGGGTATTAAAAGTTTGTCAAGAAAAGTACATACATATATTATTTTATAGTTTAAATAGCCATGTACGCCTATCCGTCCGTTCATCTGTCCGTCTGTCAGTCTATTTATAGGGAAATTAGTCTCATAGATTTTGACCTTCACCCTTCTTTTGTTACTCGTAGAACATATATACATATGTATATCGAAATCGGCTAGATCGGAAAACTATTTCATAAAACTGCAATAGAGAGCCACAATCGACTTAAAAGAATTTGTATTTGAAAATTGAAAAAAGGCTCCCAACACTTGATTCTGTTTTCTCTTGTGCAACACTGTTTAGAACGCAGTTTGCAACACTGTTTACAGCACTGTAAACACAGTCAAGCTGAAAATAATTTCGTCAGTCAGCATTCATCAACAATTTTTTTAAAAATGTCCGAAAACGAGGGGGATTATAAATTTAAGAAAAATGCTGATAAACTGTAAGTAAAAATATAGCCAATGATCCGTGTATCGCATTCTTTAATTGAAAAAAATTATGAAAATCCATTAAACTTCACAGCAGCCAGTTCATCTGCCCCATTAAATACAAGACTGAAATGCCGGATCCGGAAATTGAGTGTAAATCCTTGCCCTGCCGCAGAACTTTGATGGAGTATACCAAAGAGCCGGCATCCTTTCCGGATATAGAGTTGCAACATACTCATAGATTCAAAGGTCTTCATTTGCTTTTTGATATCGATTTGGTCGATCCGAATGCTTTTCAGGAGGATTATAGCTTAGGAGCAGTTGGAGCTATGGATCCAAGGGATGAGAGTCTCTTGGCTGATATTGAGGCATTGCATTTAGAACCTTATGGCCTCGAACCTGAGGATTCCAAGCCTCAGGGTTCCGACCCTGAGGGTTTCAACCCTGAGGGTTCCGAGCCTTATGGCCTCGAGCCTGAGGGTCCCGATCTTGAGGTTCCCGAACTTGAGGGTTCCGAACTTGAGGGTTCCGAGCCTTACGGCCTCGAGCCTTATGGTCTCGAGCCTGAGGGTCCCGAGCTTGAGGTTCCCGAACTTGAGGGTTCCGAACCTGAGGGTTCCGAACCTGCATAATCAGCATACTAAAGGACAAGGTGGGCTACCCTTCCTGTCGGATCATCGCTATTAGGAAGATCGTAACGCTGCAAACGCGGAGCATGGCGAAATGTTTGAATGACAGGGAAAGGGTCGATATCCTGGTCTGCAAGGGTGTGTAATCTTCGGTGCAACGAATATAGCATTTCCTTACAAATTTTTTTCATAATATTATTTTCTTTAAGCTTCCCTTAAACAACAACAAGAAAACAAGAAGAATAAAACCAAACACCTCTTACACTAATATAATAATATATTTATTTATTTATTTATTTATTTTGGTATCTTATATCCTAGTGCTACAAGGTAATCCCTATAAATTAGCTCACTAGTCACTATTACAAATATAATTTTTAGTAACTTCCCAACTCCCTAATTACTGTTTTAATTTTATGTTGTTATTTACTTTACAACTAAAATTACTAGTTGCGTTACAAATGATTATATTTTATAATTTAATTTTATTTATTCTTATAATTTGGATTTTTCTCTTATTAGTTTTTGTTTTTAAGGTGTATAATAAGTTTATGTTTAAAAAGTGTTGCGCCTGTAATAGTTTTTATTTTTCGAGGTAATTGGTTCCTTAGTCGAACAGTGTGAATGAAAGTGTCTCTCAAAGCTAGCCAATTTATGTTTAATACAATTAATATTATTTACTCTTCTAAAGATAGAAAAACTGATTGTCTCAATAAGATAGTTCGGTTCTTTGGTGTTTGCAATCTTATGAAGTAATATTAATGCTCTTAAGTTTATCCAGTTATCTAGGCTAAGATCATAAATTTTATTTGCATAGCTAGTTATATGTTGTCTATTTCTTAGTCCAAATATGTATCTTTCTGTATTGTCATATACTTCTTTATGCGCTGCCTGGAGCTTGCGTCGCTGTGTTCAAAAATTACAACTCCATAGAAGAGGGAAGGTATCATTTATGTTTTTGCAATAAGGAGTTGAAGTTTTTCAGGTATAAAAAATCGAGTCAAGTTAAGCGTTCTAATGAGTCCTACCATTTTATTAATGTGGTCATTCCACGTTAAGGTTATATTGAAAACAAATCCTAAATTATTTGCTCGATCTGCGTATTCAATTGTCATGTTATTTTAATTTTATGAAGACTTGCCGTGTCAATGGATTTTTTATAAATTACTAGGCACTTCGTCTTGGTTGGGTTGAGAAATAAACTGTTTCTTTTAGCAAATTTTTCTATTCTATCTATGTCAATATTTGTTACGCTAATACACTCATTGATTCTAGACATGGGACGACTTATATACATTTGGACATCATCTGCATATATATAATAATGAAAATCCTACAGTACAACATTCAAAGCCTTAAATCCAACAACAAGAAACAATTATTGGAACTATTTATGTAGCTTGGTTCAATAAGAAAAAATGTAGCTTAAACAGGTCCCACATTAAAATAATCAATAGACTACTAATCGGTCAAAACAAGTCTTAACAGAATGAACATAAATCTTGATGAGCTGACAGGTGCAATATACTATTCAAATGCGTAAAATAGAAATGAGCACATAATAGAAATCAGTTTCCAGTATTAAATAAATTCAACGATATATATCGATATTTTTTACACGAACCAATTGAATCGCATCAATCGATAATAAGCTTCATACAACTCAGCAACATAGAACTTTGACTTTGGCTTTTATCACGTCATCACGAAGCGGCCCAATAATTCATTAAAAAAAAAAAACATAATAGTAATAATAATAATAAAATAGTTAGAGCAAAGCAACGGAAAGAAGAACAAGTATAAGAAAGAGGATGCTGCTGCGCCAGATGCAGCGTCAGCTTCTAAACAACAACAAATACGACAGCAACAACAGCAGCAACCGCTGCAGCAGCAACAAGTTGCATTTGGTGCTGGACCATCGACAAGCTCTGGCGGCAGAGCGCCAAGATTGCCGGCTGGTAATGGAACAGCCGGTGGTCAAAAGCTTGCTGTAGAGGAAGGAACATTGGAAACGGCTGGCCAACAGCGCCCCTCAGAGCAACAAGATCGAGGTGGTTGGAAACAAGTTGGTCAAAAGCATCCTTCAGGGCAACTAAACGTCGGGCATGCTTTGTCACAGGAATGCTCTCAGCAGCAGCGTGGAGGATCACAAACAGACAACGTAAAATGTGGCACACTTGGAAAACCCGGCAGTGTAGCCGTCAACTATTTAGATGTGGACATGAGCAAAATGCCCGATATTGCGTATCACTATGATGTGACCCTAAATCCAGAGCGTCCAGAGAAATTCTTTCGCAACGCCTTTGATTTATTTTGCGCTCAGTATCTCAATAATAGTATTGCTGCATTTGATGGACGCAAATCGTGTTATTCTGTAGAAAAGTTGCCCAATGTTTCTGGCGAAGTACAGATCTTGGATCGTCACGGTCGTACCGGGAAATACACAGTTACCATTAAAGAGACGGATAAACCCATAGTGGAGCTCAGCTCTCTACGCTCCTATATGAAGGATAAGATCTATGACAAGATTATGCGTGCGATGCATAGATTGCCTGGAGATAGTGCTTGCTGCGCCCTGTCATAAGCGTTCAATACGCGCTGGTCGTTCTTTTTTCAAAACATCTGATGATGGCAAAAGAAAACACCTTGGCGATGGCTATGAGGCATTGGTGGGGCTTTATCAGAGTTTTGTGCTGGGCGATAAGCCCTTTCTTAATGTGGATTTATCTTACAAATCCTTTCCAATCGTCATGTCCATCATTGAATACCTGGAGAAATATGGTATGATGATGCCGATATAACCAACCTCTACGCCAATCAATACGTGGCGCGTGGAATCGTTTATAAAGGGACTTAATGTAATCTATGAGCCACCGAAAAGTTTCGATGCCGCACCACGTGTCTTCAAAGTGAACGGTCTTTCAGTTAATACGGCGAGTGACCAAACATTTGAGATGGATGCGAAAGTCATAACCGTTGCGGAATACTTTAGTTCACGTAACTATAATTTAAAGTTTCCCAAATATCAGTGTCTATCAGTTGGACCGGTTGGAAAGTCCATTTACCTACCTATTGAGCTGTGCCGCATAGAGGAGGGACGGGCCTTGAATCGCGAGGACGGTGCAGCTCAAGTTTTGGAGATGATTCAATTTGCGGCCACAACTATCAACAAGCGTCGGGGAGAGATAATGGATTGAGATATCTTAATCACAACAGTGATCCCACAATTAGTCGATTTGGTATACGTATTGCCGGTGATTTTATAACGGTCACCACACGCTGCCTGGAAGCACCGCAGTTGGAATACAAAAACCAAAATTTTGCTACGTCATTCAATGGCTCATGGCGCATGGATAACTTTCAGTTCCTAAGCACCAAGGCAAAGGAACTCAAGTGGAACTTGAGACTTTAGTCGTGAAACAAGCAACTTCTGTCAATGTAAGCTTGGAACACAATGCGGATATATGCGTCTTTAAGGATGATAAAAAGTTAGATGATCATTTCGGATACCTCAAGAAGCAGCAGTGCGATTTGGTATTTGTGATTATACCGAATCGTGGCGGGTTATCAAACAGAAAGCCGAACTACATCATGGCATACTGACGCAGTGCATCAAGCAGTATAATGTGCAGCGTCGACTGAATGCCCAACTAGTGGACAATCTTCTTTTGAAGGTAAATTCTAAATTGAATGGACTGAATCATAAGATAAAAGATAAAAGACTGCATCCCATGACATTTACGGCGGCAACTATAACATGCAGTATAGACTGCAATGCGGCGAAGGAGGTGATGCCCTTGAAGAAATCGAAGATATGGAGTCTATTGTCACTGCCCATTTGAGCATATATTATAAATACCAAAAACGCTATCCAGATCATATAATTTATTATCGTGACGGTGTCGGAGAAGGACAATTCATGAAAATAAAGAATTTGGAATTGAAGGACATTAATGTGGCCTGCGCCAAGCTGAACATTAAGCAGCAAATTTGCTGCCTAATTGTGGTGAAGCGTCATCACACACGCTTCTTTCCGTCGGGCCAGCCAAATTCAAAAAATAAATTCAATAATGTTGAGCCTGGCACTGTAGTCGATCGCACCATTGTGCATCCCAATGAGATGCAATTCTTCATGGTTAGCCATGAGTCTATAGAGAGTGCCGTTAAGCCCACACGCTACAATATCATTGCAAATGCAGGAAACTTAAATATTGATCTATTGCAACAATTGACTTATAATTTATGCCTCATGTTTCCACGCTGCAATCGTTCCGTCTCATATCCGGCACCAGCCTTTTTGGCTAACTTGGCTGCTTCACGCGGTCGCGTTTATATTAACAGAGCTCGGCTTTCCGGTTCGCCAAAGGAGGATTATGGAAAGAGAATGGTTGTACCAGAATTAATAAAAGGGAACCCCATGTATTTTGTTTAAACTTGATTTGAAATGAAGATGAATACACTTTTTTACATGCATTTTTTGTTCCAGCATTTGAACCACGGCGGCAAACCGGTACACCGCCGAACCCCACAAGTCAGTTTGAATCATGGTGCTTAATAACCGCTAACTGAACCGAACCGAACCGAACCGACATTCGGAACTTCTCAATTCCAAAACAAATGTGCTCCTTATACTATAGAAAATAATACATAAAGTTGATCACAAAACTTGTTTTCAATTGAGAAAAATATAAGAACAATTAAAAATGCTCTCGTTGCATTTAAGCCTTAAGTCACAACTAAAAAATAAATTAATTTCACTGAAATTTGTGGTAATCATCAATCAACAATCGCATCAATATTAGGCTCAAATTTTGAGGTGAACCAAATATTTATTGCATTTGTTATAGAGTATACGACGAGTAGTTAAGCCTAGACGTCCAAGTGGCTTTAATGACGATCATCTATTTTTCTTGCAATCATTTATCACCCTTAACTACAAGGCATGACTCATCCAATATACATGTATATATGAAAAAGAGGAGTGTTAAATGATGACTGGGACATTCGTTCCTTTAACTAAGCCGTAGTACTTCAAGTGGCAAATTATGTCCTTTCATCCAAGAATGGTGTACTTTTCATGGTGTAACTGCAATTCAGCTTTGATTTTTGAAAAGCAGCTTTTATTCTTGATTCTTTATTTTTTCTTATCACAATCTTTTGTACTATTTATAACATAATTTTTATACCCTTACAAAGTGTATTATAATTTTGCTGAGAAATGTGAAATGCATTGAAGGAGTCATCTCCGACCCCATAAAGTATATATATTATTGATCAGGGCGACGAGACGCGTCGATATAGCCATGTCTGTCTGTCCGTCCGTTTATATGCTAGGTAAATGAGATTTGGTTAGTTGCCTTCTTTTTTGTTGCAGGCAGCACAAAAGTTGGAACCGACCGGATCGGTCCATTATATCATACAGCTGCCATAGGAACAATCCATGTACGCCTATCCGTCCGTTCATCTGTCCGTCTGTCAGTCTATTTATATGGAAATTAGTCTCATAGATTTTGACCTTCACCCTTCTTTTGTTACTCGTAGAACATATATACATATGTATATCGAAATCGGCTAGATCGGAAAACTATTTCATAAAACTTCAATAGAAAGCCACAACGGCTTAAAAGAATTTGTATTTGAAAATTGAAAAAAGGCTCCCAACACTTGATTCTGTTTTCTCTTGTGCAATACTGTTTAGAACGCAGTTTGCAACACTGTTTACAGCACTGTAAACACAGTCAAGCTGAAAATAATTTCGTCAGTCAGCATTCATCAACAATTTTTTTAAAAATGTCCGAATTCGAGGGGGATTATAAATTTAAGAAAAATGCTGATAAACTGTAAGTAAAAATATAGCCAATGATCAGTGTATCGCATTCTTTAAATGAAAAAAATTATGAAAATCCATTAAACTTCACAGCAGCCAGTTCATCTGCCCCATTAAATACAAGACTGAAATGCCGGATCCGGAAATTGAGTGTAAATCCTTGCCCTGCCGCAGAACTTTGATGGAGTATACCAAAGAGCCGGCATCCTTTCCGGATATAGAGTTGCAACATACTCATAGATTCAAAGGTCTTCATTTGCTTTTTGATATCGATTTGGTCGATCCGAATGCTTTTCAGGAGGATTATAGCTTAGGAGCAGTTGGAGCTATGGATCCAAGGGATGAGAGTCTCTTGGCTGATATTGAGGCATTGCATTTAGAACCTTATGGCCTCGAACCTGAGGATTCCAAGCCTCAGGGTTCCGACCCTGAGGGTTCCAACCCTGAGGGTTCCGAGCCTTATGGCCTTGAGCCTGAGGGTCCCGATCTTGAGGTTCCCGAACTTGAGGGTTCCGAACTTGAGGGTTCCGAACTTGAGGGTTCCGAGCCTTACGGCCTCGAGCCTTATGGTCTCGAGCCTGAGGGTCCCGAGCTTGAGGTTCCCGAACTTGAGGGTTCCGACCCTGAGGGTTCCGAACCTGCATAATCAGCATACTAAAGGACAAGGTGGGCTACCCTTCCTGTCGGATCATCGCTATTAGGAAGATCGTAACGCTGCAAACGCGGAGCATGGCGAAAAGTTTGAATGACAGGGAAAGGGTCGATATCCTGGTGTGCAAGGGTGTGCAATCTTCGGTGCAACGAATAAAGCATTTCCTTACACATTTTTTCCATAATATTATTTTCTTTAAAGCTCCCTTAAAGATTTCAGTTTCTATACTATAGCTATTTTTATATCCACTCCTTAAATTTTGTTTTTCGTTTTCTTACTTTATTCTTTACTTTTTTTCTCCATTAACGTAATCCGCTTTCAATAAGTATTACCGAAAATGTTCTCCATTCTCTTCTCTGCTGTTACTTAACTTTTTGCTAATAATAAAACTATTTCAAATTCTGTTTCTATTTCCATTTATACTTCTATTACCTTTTCTACTCGTATTTCACCACAAACAGTGGGATGGAAATAAACATCAAAGCAACTGTGGAGTTGGGGAACGTAGGTGTGAGCTCTATTAGCTTTTTACCTATGGAATGGCACACGCAACAAGCAGCGGAAATTTAATGTAGGATGGGACAGTTGGGCGGACATTTGGTAAAGGGTGTTTCTAAATTACGAATCGGAGTAATTAGCTTTAATAATAAATGGACGATTTATTAGCTACACATGTGTTCGTGGGCGGGCAATGGGCGTGGTGACAACATAAGCGCGTGTGTTTCCTTGAAATTTGATATTCATGTGTATGGGCTCGACTCTGCAATAAACAGTGATTTACAAAAACAGTGACTAAATCACAACAAAATTTAAATTTGAGCACCTGATTATGGCTAGGAAATACTTTTTACTCAGGTCTAATGGGCTGTGAGTACATATTTTTGTAAATAATGTAAAATATGTGCAATTTTAGAGTAAAATGCCAGTTCATCTATTTTTTCCTCCTCCGCTCAAGTTACTGGCTGGGGCGTTTTATAAATATCACAGGCACGAGTTCACGCTTAGTTGATTTCATAAGGCAAAGTTGACGACATTTGCATTTGATTTGATTAAATTGAAATGCCAAAAAGTGTTTTAATTAAATCGGCATTTGCCTGCCTATTTTCGTGAGCCAAGATAGATTTGTCGACAAAAGTTCTTGACAGCCTCGATGGCCTTTGAGAAACAAAAGTAGATAATAATTGTTGTGGGCTTCGAGTGTTGCGAAAATGTTGCAAATTATTTGCGAAAACTTTTGCCTTTTCCTGTTCCAGTCCTCCTCGTCCTTTCCTCCTCCTTTCCTTGTCTCCTGGCCCTTGTTTGCTTGCTGTTGTTACTGGGGCAACGTGGCGTATGTGTAATGCGTGTAATTCAATAAACTTTGTTCATGAAATGAAAACTAAAACCCCAAACAGAGGCCAAAATAGGATATCCTCGAGTGTCATTGTCTGTTTGCGTCTGTTGTGTGTTTATTTTTTTCTGCCTGTCTTTGGCCTGTTTTTTTTTTCTTTCTGTGTGCTGGAAGGAGGGGAAACCAGAAATATGTATGCAATTTGAGTCAATTTGCCGTTTACTTACGACTACGCACTGTGTGCTATGGTAATATCGTCTATCAATTAATTAGTGTTTCATTAAAAGTTACTTGTTGGCCTCCTGCATGCAGCAATTGTAATTGTAGCTCAAGTGTTTCGACTTCAGTTTGGGAGAATCATTTTGTTGCCATGAAGAGCAATCGAAATTTATCTCATTTATCGCTTATCGATAAGAAGCAACTGCAACTTCAATTGGAATTATATGTCGAGTGTTGTGTTCAGTTAAAGCAATCATTTTATTTCAAGAAAAATTGTCTAATTATGTCGCTAATATCGAGTGTCTTGAGTTCACTTAGGGCAATCATTTTGTCTCCAAGAAACACAGCCGAAATATATCACTTCGAATATATCGCTTTTATTGCTTATCGAGAAACAAGCGAGCACAACTTAAACTCTTTTTTTCTTCGCCGTTTGATTTAATCGATAAGTTATCAACACACACTCTGATTCAAACTGACAAACACATTGCACACAAAGTTAGCCACATGACAGGAAACAAAAGCCACGGAAGTGGGAGTAATGGGGCTTATGGGGGTACTGGCGACCGAGCACCGTTCTGCTCTTTCCTGAACCTGAGGGTAGCTGCGTGTCACATCCATATGAAGCGAATGCGGTTTTGTGGCTTTTCAACAAATCCCAGAACCATCAAGCTGACCCCCAACAGAACAATGGGCTCAATTGTCACAAAACTGATCGCAAATATGAATGTTTTGTCCCTTGTCAATTGTACACTTTGAGAAAATACGAGTGTATCGATAGTATCGATACATAGTATACATAGTTTTGACTCTCCATAGCCATTAAATTAGCGCATAACATTGTTTGTAGTGTAAGTTAGAGCTTTCTTGTGAAATCGTAATAATTATTCAAAGTCGAAAACTTTTTAACAATTTATTCTTAGCTATTTTAAGCATTTTAACCATTGCTACAACTTTTTAACTATTTTGTATCGAGTATGGCTGTAAATGCTTGGAAATTTTGCAAAAGTTGTAAGAGGAAATCGCAAAAACTTTGTAAATTTGTTTGGATTTACAGTCGGATTTAAATGCCCCTATAAAAGATAGATCATAGCCAAGAAGATTTTTATACTTTTTGTACTATGGAAACTTCCGATTGTTTGGTTGAGTGCAGTTTTTAAATCGATTATTCCTGCAGTCGATTAGAAAAATTACATCAAGTAAAACTTATCAGTATCGATGTCTGTTCTCATTTTCAAATCATCTGATATAATTTGAATTTTTTCAATGGTTTTTATTCTCTTTATATATTATATTTTGCTTGATAATATATTAATAATATGTTTTATTTTACCTATAATTTTCATTGACATCTTCTGTCTGGAGAATCTATGATTTAAAAGGTGCCAACCCAAGCAGGTGAAGAAACAATAATCAAACCGGTACAGAACCGGTTCGCAGCTTTGATTTCAACTACTCAACGCACATCGATGTGTGAACTAGGCTGCAAATGATGTGAGTTTTTCATGGAATTTGATATTTGTGGCACATTGTGCGACCCGCGGCGCATGTGTCAAGTGCCACTATGCTAATCTCCATATGCGTTTGCATGCAAGTGTGTGTGGGTGTGTGTGTGAGTGAGTGTGTGTGAATCGCTGCGCACAGTAACCGTCATTTAATTTCACGCTTGCCAACCACGATGGGTCCTTGTGTTTATGTCCTGCTGCCCTGCGCCTGCCACTCCTCTTGCTGCTGCCACCGCTGCTGCTGCTGCTGCCGCTGCCGCTGCCGCTGCAAATATTTTGCAACACTATAATTCTGTTAAAGTCCAGTTAGCTGCTAATGTTTTCTAATTTAATTATAGCCCTGGCCTGCTACTCTACTTCAGTAAGAGTAAACAAAATTTGCATTTGTGCGCAAAGTGGCTGCAGAAATTTTCATATTTGCCAAGGGACCAGGAGTCGGGCTAGCTAGCCATCGAGCTGTGGGAGAAAAAGCAGCTGCAAATTGTTATCATATGTATGTATATAGACACCCTGTAATTAGAATATACAAAGTTCTGTCTAAGCACGTTACACATATAAATTCAGCCTATTTATCAGTTGGCAGTAAAGCAAAGAAATTTCGGAGCATTCCTTAGATTTGTGTTTAGTTATCAATAGCTGTTTATGCCTGTTTCAAATCCACCTGTATAAATAATGGCTAATGATTCCATATTCATTTTACATAATTACATTAGGTCTAGGTATTAACAATACTTATTTTAATTCAATTCATTCAAAGGGAAGGATATCAAACCAGATCGATCCGAAACCCCTCATGACCTCGCATCTGTTTTTAATAAAAAAAAGGTTCGCTTCAAAAAGCTTAAATGATTTAAAAATATTAAAAAAATAAAATGTAAATTTAAATCCAATAATTCTTCTACAATAGTATTCAAAAACCCGAAATTAACTAATTCCTTTAATGGTCAGCAAGCTATTTTGCAGGAACGTATTTTGCGGACTTCCGAATAAACCTATAGAAATAGAATATCCAGAGTTGAAATAGTTCCCCTGGACACAGGATATCACTAAGTCGGTCAGCTTCGTAAAAAAAAGGCCACTTAATTTATTTTGGTTGTTTCTGGTCAAGCTTAGCTAACGCTGCAAAGTATGCAACTGGCAGGTGAGGCAGCAGAGGTGAGTTGAATGAGGATAAAACTACACCAGCACAGGTAAATACATATCCGCATTCACGTCCGCAATCCGCAGCACTCCTCTTCTACTTGCAGCTGCATCAAACACAAAGAAAACAGTGTAATCTGAGCCATCGCGCCATGTTGCAAGTAGGCGTGGCGTGTACTTAAGTTGGCTAAAAGCACTGGGACCACAACAAGCGAGCAAACTCGAATCTCGTAAAGACACCCCCACACTTTGCGTTTTTGAGTGGTGCACAAGCGCTTTCACCCTACTCAACTGAGTAGATCCACCATCCCTCTGGCTCAGTCTAGATTTGAGTCTGATACAGCAGATTGCATTATGGGCTTACCGGAAAGACGCGACTCACTGAGCCAAGTGGTCGCCAAGGCAGGCACTAAGAGATTGAGATTTAGATTGAGATTGAGATACTTGTAGCATCTTGCCTGATACATATACGACTTTGGATACAGGTAGAAACTCTGTTCGATTAAATAAAACTAGTCCTTCGCAGTTCAATTCCTATAGTCAACAGAAAACAGCTGTTGTTATATTTTCTGGGAAATTTAGAAAGTGGAAAATGCAAAATAGATATTCAAAACTAAATTGCAATTTTGCTTTAACAAAAAGCAAACAATTTGCGATTATACTGAAGATATTAAAAACATTATTACAAGGAAGAAATTATATTTAAAGCAGTTTAAGTTTTGCAAAAGATATGTCTGCCGTGCCAATAGCTATACATCTCAGATCTAATCGATTCGGAACAATATCTTATTGCTGCTTAAATTTCTATTGTCTAATTTAAATTAAGACAAGGAAGATAACTTCAAAACTAAATTTCAAAAATTAAATTTTTGTATAAATATTATTTTTGAGTTAATGGATGAGCTAAAAATAAACTCAAAAATTAAACAAAAATTTTAAAAATTGCATAATTTTATTAGCTAAAGAATAATAATTATGGTTATTCTTTGAGGAGAGTTTAAAAATTTTTAAAAACTCGCCCAAGCTTGAATTGTTTACTGAAATACTTTACGGAAATGCCTTAAAGGGAACGTGAATTATATGTGTAATATCTGAATTGACCTTTTTAACGAACTTCTGCAACAATTCGAAGGTCGAGACAAGTTTTTGAGCCAGCATTTTCCTCCCGGTATTTGGAGCAAAATTTGACTAAATGATACCCGAAGGACATGGGCAAATCATGAGAAAAAAGGACACAGGAAAGGCAACGCTATGCATGCGAATACGAGATAACGACTGTCTAGGTGATGCTAGTCCTCCGGCACCAGCTCCCTGGACCCAGCTGACCCCCAATCCCTGCACATAATTATAAAATGCTCTGCCTAACGGAAATTGAGGCAAGTGTCAAAGGCCAAAATGAGACTATGAGACGCCGCCGTCTGACGCCCTTGGATAAAAGAAAAAAAAAACGAAAGAGCACATAAGTAAAGTGCACTACTCGAATGTGCTCGACTAAATCATACTCTGTACCCAGGTCTAAAAAAAATAAAACAAATTAAGAATTCCTTCTGAAAGGGTATCAAAATGCATGCATATAAATACATAACTAGACTTCGGTTTGTGCTTCTTAATAGTCCAATTAAATGAAACTTGTGATCTTGAGAGGGGAGATTCTATATACTTTTAGTGGTCGCAGTTTCCTCTTTCGCCTTTCATAGGGTATTCAAATAGTGAATCAGCCGGATAGTGTTTGCAATTTAATTTCCTAGAAGCACTACGACGGCAGGATAGCCAAAAACTACGGTTACGGAAATGAAATTAGATGAGAATAGGAGTGCATAGGAATAGAGTAGAGCAGAGGATAGCTTGGGAGAGCTTAGAAAACATGAGGTGAGGAAAGAGTGCAGTATAGAGAAGGCCAAAGTTATTGCGAATCAGCATCAACCCGTAATGAGCTGGAATGAAAAGTTGCCAAGTTTATGTGACCCGACTGAGAAACTTGCCTCTTACCTCTTCCACTTGCCACTTGCCACTTGCCACTTGCCAGTTTCCACTGCGAGTTGCGAGTTGCGACTTGCTAGCTTGACAAATTGTTGCAAAAATTTAATTACTTGCAAATGAGTTGTGAACACGCGGCAGATGGCAAGAACTTTGCTGCTGCCAGCATCATTAAGCTAATTAAATGGGCATTACCCAACACTGGCGCACAAAGTGCAGAACCAACTGTGGAATGGTATCGGAGAGCCGGTGGTATAAATAAATGGAACTAGAGATGGGAGCGGCTATAATGGTTTTATTCCCGACACAAATCAGAACTTACATAGATTGAAATACAAATAAAAAGCCGAACCAAACCGACCCGACCCGATCAGCGCCGAACCGAGTAACTCTTTAAATCTTATATAATCGATCAATATTCAATTCAGTTAGAGAGCAAAATTTCTAATAATTCCCTTTTAGGAAATCTACATTTTTAATGGCGAAATTCAGGCTGAAGTGAAACCCGGAACAGGCTTTATAGGTTTCGCTTATTTTTTGCTACGAACAGAATTTGATTATTTTATGAGAATATAAAGAAATCCATCATAATATTAATTTTTTATACGTAAAGAATGGCATACCCTGGGGAAAAACTGAATTCTAAATTTGTAGCGTTTCCCAGCGGTGTCAAAAGGATTTCCTAAATTTTTCTTTATTCTTACTTTCGACTAGAATAAAGTCCGAATTTAGTCAAGACTCGTAACTTCCAATCACCTCAATGATATTCATATAGAAGATATTTAATCCCAAATACAATTATTAACCTATGGCAAGCTGGTTCTTACTTCAATCTGGTATAAAGGGATTCCTAAACTCTTTTCATCCTGTTCATAATTGATTTGAAATGAAATGAATTACAAAAAAGGATTAAGAGAAGAATAAAAATTATTTGGTAATATTTTAAAAACATCAAAAAACAAAGCAGCATTTGGATTAAGATTTTTCCAGGTTTAATACTGGCAAATATCAATATAAAAAATCAAATGTATTAAAGTAAATGATAATTGAAATGAAAAAAAATAAATACTCGCTACTCACCGCCCATCTCTAGATGAATAACAAAATTCTAATGAAGTACTTGCAATTAAGTACTTACCTCAGAGCGAATGCAATTCGAGTATTGATTTAAAACAGTTGCCCCCACTTGGAGCATCCGTCAGCATCGTCGATAATCAGGAATATTCTTTTATGGGGAAGTAGTCAAAGTATGCTGGTTATTTGATTAAAGCACAAATAACTTTGTAAGAGTATCCAATTATAAAGTGTAAAGTGTAAAAGGTATCGTGAAATTGCATCGAAATCGAAAAGAGTCAAAGCAAATGCACAGAGTTCTGTAATTAATGTAAATTGCTTTTACATTACTTCATATTAAAGTCCATCAAAATTATTGTTGTGTAATTTGAATCGAATTTACTGCATAATATTGAACTAAAATTGATATTTATTTTATTTTTTGTGTAATTTGCTTATAAGAACTTAATTTAAATGTAAACATATCGCGGAAAGATAAAAACACTGGTCTAAAAAGCAGCCTTTTTGGTCTCAAATTGATAGTCTGGAATATTTGGAATAATATTCATAAATTAAGAACAATTCGGGATTAAGCTGTAAGCGGACATAGAATAAGTATATAATTCTTAAATCAATATTATACTTCGTATTGACTTAAGCCCAGAATTCCTGATTTCTCTCTGTGTAAAAATGTAATTGTAAATATCAAGGCAGTAAATATGTAATCTGTGGGCCGGAGCAAAAACTGAGTTCAGCAAAGCCGACTGTAGCATACTCTACACTGGCAGCACAATTAAATTTCAGAGAATTCTAATAGCTAGATTAAATAAACTATATAGAATATCAGCTGACACCGTGACATTTATCCTTAATCACTATTAAGACTATTAAATGCGTTTCGTTTAACCTTTCATGCAACTATTCTCAACTTTTTCACTCAATTTTTCACGCAACTTAAACACAAACTTTGTTGCTCTCAGGAAAAGAGAGAGTTTTTTATTTCTCAACTACTAAAATTAATTGAATGATATAAAATAAGGTGGGTAAAAAGCACATGAAACAAATTGCGAACTATAAAGACATGAGAAAGTCTATGTCGGGAGTGCACGACTGTGAAATACTCTGTACTTCGTCTGCAGTACAATTTATGTATCTCAATATTTAGTATGAAAGCTCTTAACCAATACAAAATAGGTAGATGAATTGGACATGAATTGCTGGCAAGTAATGCGGCTAAGTTTTATACTGGAAAGGTAGTCTGAAAATATGGAATAGATCTGATAATACGAGCATGTTTACTATTTTACATAGAGCATGTAGGGTATCTGGGAAACTGCATGGCTTATATGGCAATAATTTGTTTTTTTTACGATATGTTTTTTTTAACATAATTTGACCGCTGCCCATCAAAATGTCAGATGTATTTTTAACATTAATGCGTTTTGATAGTTTTTCGATTTGACTTCGTTAATTGGATTTGCAAAGGACGAGAGCAGGGAATGAGAATGAAAAATCAACCAAAAAAAAAAACCGGAAAAAGTAAATAAAAACAAAAAATGGGAAAAAACGAAACTCATTTTCATATTCCAAAGGCGACGCGTTATTCCCTCCAATTCAAAAATGCGTGCGGGGGTGTATGTCTGTGTGTGGGTGTGTGTGTGTGTGTGTGTGTGCGTGCGTGTATCTGCATATATTTAAAAGTTTTACACAATTGTTTATTTATTTATTTTGTTTGTCTTCGCAATCCTTGTTGATACTACACGCACACACATTAATACGAGTATCAACAAAAATATTGCATAATTTTTTAATTTGCAGCCCAATCTAAAAATACGGCCAGCCCAGACCCCATCAACCCCGGAAATCGATGACAATTGCCATGGAGGAAGGCAAGGTATCGGGCATAAAAGGCGTGGCAGCATCTGAAAGCAAAGAAAATGGGCAACTTTGATGGCTCCAATATGCTGAAGCACTTGAGTTAAGCCTGACAAATGTCGGACACACATCGGCGACTGTGGGTGGTGGTTTTTTCCTCCTCCTTTTTCTGTTGGATCTTTTTAAGTTTTTTAAGGCTGCAACCACTGCACCACCTGCGTGGGTGTGTGTGTGTGTGTGCGGGTCTATGGGTGTGGCAGCTCGGGGCGTAGTCCCCAGTGGAGCAGCCCGTATGAGCTGCGGCTAGTAGTAGCTCATAAATGTCAGCTGCCTTTAGATTTAGATGTACCGATGTTCTGTTTTGAGTGCCCGACCCATAGCCCCAGAGCCCAAAGTACCAGAACAACCCAACCAAAAGAGAAAAAAAGAAGAAAAAAATTAAATAAAATACAAGAAAAAACAGAACAGAAAGGAGACAAAAAAAAAAAAAAACGCACACACACAACTGACAAATAACTCAAAAGTGATTGATGATAGCCATGACATGCTGACACATATAAATGCCTGCAAATGGGGCACGAGGCGCTGCCGTTGACGTGTCGCATATACCATCATAAAGCGTATAAACTCCATATATACTCCTACTTGTACCTCATAGCTCTACCGTATACCATGTAACGCCCATTAGCTGTAAGATACTCGTACTTTCTTTTAGGTCTCCATCCCCGCAGCACCCAGTCCACCCAGAGCTACCCGCCTCTACATTAAGTGGTGGACTTTTTGTTTTTGCTATATGCGTGCGTGATTTTATACCCATTGCACCCATTGAAATTTGTTAAAAAGGGTATACTCGATTTGAGCAGAACTTATGAAACAACTCACCAGTGAAAGAAGTTAAAGCATACTTTTTGGAGTATAATTTAATGGTATAAATAATCCTAAAAATATGCTTTAATTTTTCTTTTCAAATCGTCTATATGTATAATTTAATCATTAATTAATTAAATATTAATCATGATTGATAACTATCTGTAAGAGCAGATGTTTTTTCTGATTTACCAATTTCAGATATCTTAAAATCAATTTTACGCTAAGTTTTAAACTACGAGAAAAAAAATGTTGAATATTTTCAGACTGAATCTCTATAGAAATGGATAGGTATATAATTCTAAAATCTAAATTAAAGTATGAGATTGGGTTTTATTTCAAGCTGAGAATGAGATCGAATCAATTGTTTTATTAATTTTATTTTTTGCCTAATTCGATACTGTCTTGTTCTCAAAATCAGCTCGTTTTGGCTAAAAAACTTGATTAGAGATTTTTGTTCTTTAAAAATATTTCTTGAAATTTAAAGTTTCCATTATTTATTTTATAATGAATTTTAATTGGCCTTGACCTTTTTTCTCTATATACAAATAACTAAAAGGAAAACGGAAACAGGAAGACGGAGAAGACTTTTATTATTAATACTATTAATTATCATCTTTGAATGAATAAAGGCGAATATTGCTGCTCCTTAGCGTTGTGTACAGAGTAACTGCTATTCGAGCAGTATCGACCAGAGCGCACTTATTCTTTCCTTTGATTTTGCGTGCATCATTACTCAGCATCCCCAACAGTCTACGGAGTTAGGAGGAGTTTTGGTAGCAGACGGTGGGGGGTGGCGAGTTTGTCAAATAGTTTGCTGTGATTATTGCCATTCATTGGCTGAGTTTGATAACAAACTTGGAACTGGTAGAAGCCTATGGCTATTAGCCCCTGGCTAATGTAAGCCCCTTCCACTCCCTTTCTCCACTTTTTCCTCTGCCCAGCAACCAAATGAATGCCATTTGTAGTCCAAGTATGTGACGCCCAAGGGTTTCATTTACATTAAGTAATTACCAGGAGTGCAAACTTTAAATAACGCTGCTGGCTAAATGTTTGTCCCCCCTCTCTCTCTCTCTCTACCTTTCTCCCTCTCTTGTTGTCATAGCTATTTAAACTGCTGCATATCTGCAGGCGCTGCTGCCACACGACAATTTTGTAAAACAGTGGGAAAGAGCAGAAGAGAGGAGAACACAGGTAGTTTCAGCTTTTGGGGAGATAAGTAAGTAGTTCTCATTTAGCTGCAATCCAGGTGCGAGTACAGACGTCAACTTAAAGCCACTTAGGGCTCACGTAGAGAGCATTCTAGGTACGAGTATTACACAGACCTTTAACCCAATTATTTAAAGTATTCTTGAATTTAATTTAATTTAATTTACTCGCACAAGTAAATACTTTAATTGGTTGAATAAAAAAATATGTGAGGGCAATATTTGACATTACTTTAGTCTGAAATATCAAAAAAAAAAAACAGATAAGGCGAATCTAGCTTCGGCGCGCCGCATATTACATACCCTTCATTTTACAATTGTGGCCATATAACATAGTTGTACGATGCTATACATTCTTAAGCAGCTAATAGAAAACATATTCCTAAATCCAATATGTCAGTTTCATCAAGAAATTTTGAGAAACAAAAATGTTTTCTATTTCTATTCTTCTTTTGCATCGATTGCTCTTCAGGATCGAGTGTTTTTAGTTATACAATCTGGTTAGTTCTCTCATATTTGCTGCCAATTAAAATAAGGCTCCTTGCCAAATATTATTTACCTAGCTCAAAGACTGACAACTAAACTTGTATAAACAGACAGACTGACAAACGGACAGACGGATTCAACTCGCTCATCGCTTATTTAATAATATATATTTTGTATACTATTGGAGATGCCTCCTCTCATGCGTTACACTTTGCGTGTCAAAGTTATAATATCCTCTGCAAGGGTATTAAAGAACACAAGCGGACAGCACACAGTTGTCCGACAAAGAGCCGAACCAAAAAAATTAAAATATCAAAAATTAATTGGCTTTTAAAAAGTATTTGATTAAAAAATGTATCCTTTCCAGTTATTCGTAAAAGTCTCGTGTTGAAATGCTTTATGCATTTATTGAAACAAACCCTTTTTAAAGGCTCTGCGATATGAATAAAACAGATCTGAAATTTTCTATTTATCTTAAGTGAATTGAATATTTTTTATTTATACTTGATATATTATAGATGTTTCAATAAATAAACAAGAGTAACAGAGCAAAGTTCATAATTTTAAAAGGTTTTTGCAAAAAAAAATAATTTTCATTCATATGTTAACGTAAAATTGACAAATATGGACATTCGGAATAAAGTTTTTATGGAAAAATATGCTCTAATTGATCCAGGTTTTTAGCATCAAGATAATCTTGTATATTTATGTACCCATCACATTATTAACTTGTTTTAAAATTTTATTAAAATCATTCTTTATACCATTTTAGTAGCACATTTTCATAGCATACTTTTTGGGGCTGTCGAGCAAGAATAATTCTCAAATAAATCCCAAGCGGAGTTTTGTTTATTTCAAGCTAAATATAAACTTAAAAGTAGTCGCAGAAGAAACCAGTTAAAATTGGTATTCATTCATATCCTGTAACCGGAATTTGTGATTGTTGCTGTGTCTGCTCTCTTACGCCCTCACCACACACATCTTCAGCTAAATGAATGCGGCTGCATTGGAGTGCTGCAAATCTATTTAGAAATTGCTGGTTATTCGGCTTTCACCGTCACCCTACTCCCCTACCCGATATTTTTCCAATTCGTATTCCTCACTCATTCACCACTCACTCATCTATTGCAGCTGCAGCTGCGGCAGCAGCAACACTTCAAAACTGATGACACTGTCAATTTAGTTGGTCCCAGTCGTATGTGGCCACGCCCACTATCCACCGCCCCCCCACCAAACACTCACCAAGGGCTCTCCAAGCCCCTATTTCACTGACGCATTGCAATGCCATTTTCATGCTTTATCTGCGTCTGGCCTCGCCTCAAATTGATGTTTTTTTGAGCATGTTGTCATTGTTGTTGTTAATGTTGCTATTGCTATTGCTATTGTTGTTGTTGTTGTTGTTGTTGGTGTTGGTGTTGGTGTTGCGAATAGCTGCTGTATAGCACAGAAATGCAGTCAATTCCCTTGACAAATTTTGCTTTTATTATACGTTTTGTTTATGTGACTTTCTCTGCTCGTTTGTGGCATTTGCACATCATCGACGCACACTTCGTGCCACTTGCAACCCACTCACACACAGAAACAAGAAGAGTCTACTGAAAATTTAATTTTTAATTGTTCGACTAACATAAATACCCTATAAATACCCTGTAAGAAATATTATAGGATTTTATTTGAAATTATTTTATTTAGTTAAGAAAAAGAGTTTTTCCTTCTATTTGATTACAAATACTATTCTCATTGTAGCTTTCAGTCACGACATAGTTAGGGCATTTATATAGTCGTTCAGTCCACTACAAATATTTATTTAACCCATTTAATGTGTGAAGAACAGAAATTATTTAGCGATGCAAGTGTGAAACTGCCATTTATACAAACTTTAGACTATAAATTTAAAAAGAGTCTGGCACTGAGCAGCTGGCTTTTTTTTATACACTACCCA
This sequence comes from Drosophila repletoides, assembly GCA_018150835.1. Classification (NCBI taxonomy): domain Eukaryota; kingdom Metazoa; phylum Arthropoda; class Insecta; order Diptera; family Drosophilidae; genus Drosophila; species Drosophila repletoides. Next base: position 3,276,729 of record JAECWQ010000225.1, on the reverse strand, counting down.
AAGGGTCGGGTAGAATCATATAGCTTCCACAGGAATAATCTGTTGCAAATTAAGCTGTTGTATGAAAAAAATTTATGGGTGATAAAGATGACATATAAATTTGTACCCTTGCGGAGAGTTATATAAATGCATTAAAGGAAGCTTCTGAGGACTCATAAAGTATATGTATTACTGAACAAGATGATGATACGATTCGTCCTTTTTTATGCAAACTCAGCAAATTAATGAAACTTGTAGCACATTTGTCGGAACCAAGCGGATCAGTTAAATATATATATAACCTCAATATAAAAGGGACAATCGGTGCAAAAGTTATTGCATAAAAATCTCTTTTGTTTCTCAAAGTATCTTGATAAAACCTGCAAGTTAGATGCTTGAACATGTTTTCTAAAAATATACCGAAATTGTCAAGATCAGACTTGTCCATTTAGCTGCCATAGAAACAGTGGTTAAAAATTGGTAAGCTTAAGAATCCTGAAATGCTTATTCCAGTCTGGAAGGGTATGTAATCTTCGGCAACCCGAAACTAGAATTTTCTTCCTAGTTGAATTACAATTCAATTTATAAGCGATTTTTATGGGAACATCAGCAAGGATGTTTAATCTTTGGTGGGCCGAGGATGTCTTTTTTTACAGTTTTTGGGCTATTTTGGAATTTTGAAGTTGGTATTCGTTGCTCGGCTTTTGTTGTTACTGCGGCAGTAATTCACACTTTCTTTGCATATTTTTGTTCCTTTGGGGCAAGAGAATTGGGTATTCGTTTTGCTTTGCTCTTTTGTTTATTTTTCTTAGTGCATAGTTTTATGCACTGCGTCGATTTGTTGTCGCTTCGATCACATCCTTAGGCGCGTGTCCTTGCGGACAGCCAAATTAAATTCGTTTTCTATGCGCCTCATTATTTTCTTCTTTTTTTGATGTATTATTACTGAGCCAGCAATCGATTATAGACGACAACGTTAGACATGTTGACTGCCTCCGAAACCGTCTATGCCACCACGTCCGACCCCCGTCCATTCTTTAGATGTTCTTTAGACGCCTGCCCCACCTGATTAGCATAATTTGACGTGTGAGCGAGCTGCTCGGCTCGGCTCGTGCGAAATCCAAGGACAAGCGCGAAGCGAAAAGTGAAAACAAGCCAGACCCATTTTCCGTGCTGCAAGAAAATTGTTCGATTTTCAACTAAATTTTGAATCAACGACATCCACGGCGACATGTCATCATCAGGGATACGCGACAACTTCATTTTCAAATTTCTTTTCTCTTCTCATTTTTTTTTCTTTGATTTTTATTTGTGGTACGCCCGAGGGGTGCGCTGCCAGGGAAAATGAAGAACTGACAGCTGAAAAGCTGAGCAGAAATTACTTGCAATATCAAAAGGTGTGGCATTGAACTGGGGCCAATCCCAACCATCCTTTTGCCCCCCAGCGAACAAGACAGACAGACAGACAGACAGACAGACAGACGGCTGTTGCATTGTGCAGCAAAGCAAAAGTCGCTGGGAGCAACGAAAAGTTTTACATTGATTGACAATTTAACCTGCAAGACTTAATAGTAATCTATGTTTCTTTCCTTTTCCATTTGAGAATAAACCCAATTTTCCTATAGCATTGCAGATTTCACATAATTTCAGATCGATAGCTTTATGGAAAATTACACATAATTTCAGGTCGTTTTTAGATAAGCACTCTGAGAACTTTACTTTAAGTTCCGATCAAGTTTTTCTGTTTTCTAAATTTCAGATTTCCACCAGAAAAATATAACAGAAAATTTCAATTTATTTCCAATTTTTTTTTTTTTTATTTTTTTTTTTTTTTTTTGAGAAATTGTTTCTGAGAACGGCCTGAGAAATGCATGCTTTGATCAACATATACTAAGCGACTGTTTTCATGGGGCGTCAGCTCTCAATTTGAATGTTGATTGATGAAAGGGGGGCGGCAGGCAACATGACTGAGCCACACATACACATACATACATATATGGGGATGGTGGGTGCGTCTCGTCTCGGCATATGGGCGCTGTCTGGTTGTCAACACAATGTTTGAGGGGAGAATGGAGGAGGCTCAAGGGCTAGGAGTTAGGAGACAGATGACAGAAGGTCCTTTTAAAGCACTTTTAAAGGCTGTGTGCACCATTAAAGCTCAGCGCAGACAATGGATGCTTCTTCAGGAAACTGGCGGCGAGTGGAGCCATTAAATGTGATATACGACAATAAGCGAGGATAATGCGTCCAATGGAGCCATAACCATAGCCGGGGGTCAGCATAGCCAAACCATGGACTCAAATTGATGTCGGACAATCAAATACCCTTTGAATATTCATAAGCTGACAGTCCAGCCACTAATTAACCGCTTGCAACTAGCTTTAATTACCACACACTCCTCCAATTAAAATGCCATAAATTTTATAGCTGCAAAGCATCTGATTTTCTTTGAAATTTACATTGATTAAAAGTGACAGTTTTATACAGATGTCATTCTTTAGCTCTAGCAAAAAATAATTCAAAATTCGAGTAATAACTGATTTAAATCTACACCCTGCACCCAAATATCTTGAAGAAATAAGGTATGTTAAAAAATATGTTTCTGAGCTCTTTTTGAACCATTAAAATCGGAAATATTCGAACAAATAATTATTATTTTCAAAAGAAAAGAAATTGAGCTTTTTAAATTTGAATTAAATAATATTATTTAATTTATATTGAAATTGTTTAGTGTAATTTCGTTCGTTTTAAGATCTGGTCTAAATTGAAGTCTCCAATCCAAATTTGCCAGAAATTTTGAATAAATCATTAACCTTTTGCTTTCAGCTTTTTTCTGTGTACAGGGTGTCCTTTAGTCGAATATTCAGTGCTACAAGCTCTTAAATAGAATTTAGAGCTTTAAGAGCTCTGCTCTGGTGCTTGGTGACCAGTTCAATAATAGAAATGGACGTCGCTTAAACCTTTAAGACGCCAATTACAATGAAAATTGATTTTATTTTGCATTTTTCGCTGTTTTTTGTTTCACATTCCGCTTATACTCAGTACACATAATGTTGGAGTGCGAGGTATGCTCGGCTTTAATGAGTATCATTATCATCCATTGTGAATAGAAAAATTAATAGATTGTCAATTCTAAGATACTCGCAAAAGCAATTCGGAACAAACGGAATTATATTTATGTTCACTGGAATCCGTACGGATATCGAAATTTACATTATTATTTCTATAATAATTCTACTACTTTTTTTCATTTAGACGGATGTAATAATATTGAAAAATATGTTGTGGTGCATCTATGCTATAATTCCGTACAGTCTAAAGACGAGCCGATTAGTAAACTGCATTTTTTTCAGCGGAATGAATTCGAATGTGAAAACCGAAATTTTTCTCGATTGCAGGGTATTCACGCAGTCGCGCATTCTTATCTCTTCCATTCTCTCTTTGGCTGCACAGGCTCAAAGACTCTGCGCCTTTGTTTCAGTTTCGCGTGTGTGCGTGTGTGTGTGTGGATGAGCTTATATATATATATATATATATATATATGTGTGTAGTGGCCGTCTGCTAAAGTGCCGAATGTACATAAAGCCAGTGGATTAGGGCTTAGTTTATCAGCGTTTTCAGTGACAATGTCAAGGTCAAGCTGATAAGCGCATATGACAACAGCACTAAGCTGTATCTATCTCTGTGTGTATGCGTGTGTGTGTGTCTGCCACGCTATTGTCATCAGTGTGCGTGTGCGTGTGTACGTGTGTGAGTGTATCTACATTTCAAATAAATTCGATATTAGCTGATGTCCAGGCAGTCGCAGTCGCAGTCGCAGCAGGCGCAGCGCCAGGCGCTGCCGGCAGCTGTTGAGCCACTTGGACGCCTCGATATTAACATACAATTATGCCGAATGCCAATCAAATGCAGTCTGAATAAATAGAAGAAAAGTCAGGCGTTAGAGATGCACAGATCCTGCCATAAATATCGGTATAAACATCGAAGAAAATTTATTTCCAATTTGAAAATTTTATAGTTAGACTTAATTAATTATTTATTTATTTCTTCAGTGTAATAAATATCATAATTAAGTCTCTGCTGTATTTTCCAGAATTCCAAAAATGTAGTTTTTAGTTGTTTGTCTTATTTGAAATTACGCTTTCGATGAATTTCTGAAATTAAATTAAATTAGTTTTCTTAAATGTTACCAATATTGAATTAAAATTCAAAAAATTTTTGGATTTAGGAATAAAAAAAATACCACAAACTTACATGCATTCGATCTATATAAAAGTTTGGATCAGATCATCTTAAAAAAACGCTATATTTAGCAAGTATAAAAGAAAATATGATATTGTATTTTAGTGAAATATTTCATTAGATATCGATATATATTAGTATGGTTTTTATTCCCATCTCTAGAGCACGCTCAGCCAATTTCTTGGGCATGTCCTTGGCCTTGGCCATTTATCATGGTAATAGGCCAACACGTGCTGAAAGTCCTTGTTTTGATTTAACGATCTCGTTTTGCTGCAATCAAAGAATCACACACACACACACAACATCTGTGTGTGCGAGTGTGCGGGTGTATGTCTGACCAGTGGACAGCGACGCGTTGTCTAGGCAGACAATAAAAAAAAAAGTCGAGACTTCGAAATCTGCTTATTTACTTAATGTCCTTGCGGTAATAAAAATTGCGCTTGACGCGTGCGACTGCCTCGCCTCTCAGCGCGAACTAAATAAAGTGCTAAGCAGCTTTTTATGATTATGACGAAAGACACAAAAGTTCTTCTTCTCTTTTTATTATTTATATATATATATATATGTTTTATACTCCTTTTCGGCCTTTTTAGGTTTCAAAGGGTCGGTCACCCCAAAAAGATCAACTGCATTGAGATTTATGAAGCACAATGTGCTCCACTTTCACAATGCGCTGAAAAGTGTGCTACAAAACTCGACACGTTGTTTTGCGCTTTGTTGCAGCTGCACGCTGTGCTGTGCTGTGCACTCACTCGTTTTATGTTGCAAACATAAAGTGGCAACAATGTTGTTTAACGTGCAACTATTTAAAGTGTTTCCATTCATTGGCAACATTTTGAGAGTTCTTCTTATGATCAGCTGTTCAACTGTACTTAAAAATATGAACTGAACTGTGACACATGAAATCCTTTTTCTTATCTCGCGTTTACTCGCACAATTAAATTGTAAAGTTTTTTTGTTTAACAATAAGAAAAGTTTTGAGTGCTGCCCTTTTCTTTGGTACTGAAAAACTCGAACTTGAACCTTTTATTCCTGTGACACTTATGCTTAAAAGTATATTTCTGCATATCCGACTATATCACTGCTCCAATTTTAATCATATAAAAGTTTTAGCGTGAGTTTAATTAAGGTTTTTCAAATGAATACTAGATTTTTGATTGATTTTTCATCCGCCAGCTCTATAATAGTTGTTCTACTCGAAGTTAGCCTAGACGGACAATATATTTATATAAATTATATACATTTGCAGATATTTTATAACAAAATTGTTATCCTGTCACAAGCATACAATGAGCATTTAACTTTAATAAATATATTTAAACACAGAAAAAAAGGATAGAGAATTGCGCTTGAATCAAAGTAAAAATGCTCATTTCAAGTATACATATATTAAGAACGAAAATCTTAAATCTTTGATTAATATGTTCACAACCCAAAACATGCTTGTTTTGAGAATGAAATGGTATCGATTAATTGAGACTGGGAATTCCTGATTCACTCCCATTTTCAGCTTTAAATAAGATTCGTTCTCCAATAGAAATATTAAGCTAATTAGATTATTTAAAATAGAACAAGACGCTGATATTAATTAAATAATATTCAAAATAATTAAGCTTAAAGGCATTGGAGCAACAGAATAGGAAAAGCCAGAAGAGGGCGACCTCTACCCAATTCTCTCAATTTTGTTCTCTTTTGTATTTAAAAGCTCAATGAAGCCATAAATAAATAGTCTTGAATTAAGAATTGCTGACTTATTTAATGAACGTTTTTACCTTAATTCGAGATCAAAAAATTAATACGTGTTAAAGTATTAATTTAAAAAATAATAAAAGAACCCTTAAAAAAGGAAAATTTGCTTTCATTGGGCTTCTTAAGCCGATAGAAGAAAATTGTGCTATAACCCGCAAGAAAAATCCTATCGGATTCATATCTCATTACATTTTCTTTACTAGTTAGAACTGCCGTGTGCCTATGAGATGTTAATCAATGCCAATAATGTATTAAATTAATGACATTAAGCAGAGAGAATTGTATTGAAGTCAGTTTTAATGACGCACAGCTGTCATAAACAAGGCTGTTAGCGCACAGAAGCTATTTGCTATGCAACTCATTATATTACTCCAATTAGAATTAAATTAATGAGAATCGCTCTTTATTTTTTTCGAATTTCAGCTACTAGCGAATTTGAGGAGATTTAGAAAATTTAAGTTAAAGAAAAATTATTAAAGCAAAACCAAAGTATTGAGAGTAGTTCGACATTATTAAAACCGAACAAAATATATTTCACAAAAGTTGAGAAAAGAATAAAATGAAATATGCTCGTACCTTTACATACATATATAAAAAAAAAATGTGAATCAAGCTGAAAAAATTATTTTTTGTTCCCTCAGACATTGTTACAGCTGTTCAACTGAGATTTCTGAGGAGCTCAGAGTGCAGTGAAGCAAAGGAGCTTGCTTGTAATCATAATCTTCTTGTACAAGTTACGTGATGCTGCTGCTGCTGCTGCTGCTGCTACTGCTGCTGAGCTGATATCCTGGTATCCTGGGTGGGCAAAGGTCCTTTTATAGTAGTCGACAGCTCTTATGGTAATCAGCATTTGCATTCGTTTTGCATGCTGCAATTTGTGCCAGGTGCTACTGCGGCAATGGCGGGCAGAATGCTAGCAGTATCCTCATAAAAGGATGCAGTTGATTTAACTGACGCTGAAAATCAAAGGCGCCTCATCAGCGTCATTAATTTGATTTGTGTTGATTCACAGCAAGCAACCAGAACAGCAGCAGAAACAACAACAACAACAACACCAACAGGGACACGAACAAAAGCAGCAGGGAAACTTTTGCTAAATCAACTTCATGAATAATGCAACAAGAAGGACAAACAAATACACCCACCCATACATATATATACAGCCACATCATATACACACACTGGAGATGGCGACTATTGAATTTTGTCGCTTATTGCCTAGTACTTGACTTGTTCCATTCCTCTCCAATTTCAGTATCATCTTTTTTTTGCCAGAGCTGGTTGCGTGACACGAACAGGCGTTTCTCAAAATGAACTGCTCGTTACGATAAGAACGCTCAACTGTGAGATACTCTGTACCAAAGACTAAAGTACTACTTATCCATTTGTTTACATCAAAAATGTACAAATTTTATTAGACGGCATAGAACCCACATATTAGCATCTTACTTTAAGTTTGATATTTAAAATGTTCTAACACAAAAACTATTCTATTTGTCTTTTAGAATTTATATTGTTTGAAGTGTTGAAGCCACAAATAAAGACATTCAGGTTTCGTCTGCCTTTGCTTAGATAGAAAGTGAGCCTTTATATTACACAGAGAAAAAAGATGACTGACGTTAATAATCAATTGTAGTTAAAAAAAAAAATAGTTTCTATTACTGATATTAAGTTGATAAACAGTTTTAATTTTTAATTTTTTAATATTATATGAAGTAATTAATTGATCTCTTTTTCTATGCTGATTTCATTAATTACCTAATTAGTTTTCTGCAGATTCCTTTACATTCAAGGCCCAAAACGTCAGAACTGGTCCTTAGTTCGACTCTTTCTGTTGATCGAAAAGGTACCTAAAAAGTTAAACATACATAAATTATGTGTGTATATAGCCTAAAGAAACTTACATATATTCCAAATTAATGATTCCAGCTTTATAATTTGCGAAATAGATGCGTTCAGACGAATGGACAGACATGACAAAATCGATTAAGCTATTAATTGTGATCATTAATAATGTTAAAACAATAAGAAAGCGGAGCTCCGACTGGCAGGCTCCACCCTAGTCTCGAAATATGTGCTTCGAACTCTGAAACGAGAAGTTTTGGTTCAAAGCTTGGTATATCCATTCGGAATACTTACTTAGTACCTGAAAGTTCATTTGAATATCGATTTATTTTCTTAAGGGAACCCAAACACTATGATCATGTTTAGGTTTAACTTAATCGTTCGGAAATCGGTTTTCACATTGCCAGTTCGATTCGACGCTCATAATCCTCCTCGCGGTGTCTCGGCTCAAATAAAAATATCGAAGCATACCCATCTCTAGTCCTTCCTGTATTGTGCTGTTTGCTGTGCATCCCGTACCCCAATGCAATTACGCAATTTATGAAATTACAAAAGCAAAGTGACTTTAGCAACAATTTTCGTTAGAACGACACACACACACACACACACACACACACAAACACATCATACATACATGCACACACATGCAGCATGCACATAACGGAAATTGCGAGTAAAATATCTATGGCCCCCAGGGCAGATATATTGAAGAAGCTGCGACAGCAACAACAAGAAAAAAAAACAAAAAAATATAAAAAAAAATAAAAAAAAACAAAAAAATAAGATGATGATGATGATGTCCTTAGACATTTTCTCTCTTTCTTGTTTGCCATATCTGTCTCTGTTGCTCCCCCTCGATTTGTTGGCTTTGAGCAACACAGTCGTAACAATCAAATTACCAGTTATGCAAACTATTTTGCCCCAACTGACGTCTTGACGTCGTCAGGTCTTCGTCTGGGTATCAAATACCAAATCACATTAATAGTTATCAATTTGGAGTGCATCGTCAGATCAAGTAGCATTTTGAGTGCAGTTATTTGCTTTTATTAAGAAGAGGATTTTCATGCTTGAATACGAGTATTTTCCATTAGTTTGGAGTCTCTTCTTAAGCTACTTAATTCATTTTAATTGGCTTAGAAATTGTTTGAGTGTTTCAAGCACTTTGATATCTGATATAGAAACATTTATCGTGAAGCACAGGGTGTGTCGTGGCAGCAGTTTTAGATTAAAAGAGAAAAAAAAAAACAGATTTAAAATCACATATTTTATTTCAATTTAAAGTATTTACCATATTTTGAAGGCTTTTAGCAGCTAGCCATAAAACTTGTGAGTCAACAAATCACAAACGGTTGCTTTTGTCAGTGAATTCTTATAAATCAAAGTGAAAATGAAATTGAAATTGAAAACGGAAAAAAAATTACTATCTTGAAGGTAATTCATTTTTTTGGCATACGACAAATTATATACGAACTTTAGATGGAATCTTTACGAGGGCCGCTTAATAAATACGTCTATAATTTAATCAAAAGGTGATTTTTTAATATTAATTTTTGAAAACCCCATTCATATTGCCAGACTAACTCAACAGGTTAAGACTTAACATAGGTAATTTTTATAATTGAAAAAAGGCGAAAGCCCAATTTGTTTACACCAAAATAAAAAATAATAATTTACTCAAACAAGAAATAGTTTCGACAATTCGTTAACTAATAATTTGTTTGTAGAATCTTAGCTTGACTTTATGAAAAAAAAAAAACGCATATTTAAACATTTATAAAGCTGGTGAAAATTCAACCTACGGAACCAACCTCATATGAGTTGCAATAGAGGGGAGTTCATATGGGCAGCAGTTTGGCTGTGGGCACGTGTCCTACGTGCCTTTGGGACTGGCACAGCTTTCGATAGAAAGTGACAAATATGCACAAGTACGGCGAATACACACACAAAAAATAATAAAGGTGAATCCAACTACTGTTCACAGTAACTTCAGTTCCATATTTTTACTGCACTTACAGTAAATTTAGCACAGAAATAGTAGCAAATATCACATCATAAGTTCAATATGTACTTTGTTTTTAGAGTTAATAGCTGTGTTCACAGTAAATTGCAACTTACATGTAGTAAATCCTAAGTCACTGCTACAATACATCTGCTGCAATTGTTGGTCAATCAGACCGTTAAATTAAAAGCAGCTTCAATCACAGTAAAATCACAGAACTTCACTCTGTTGGTTGAGAGTCTTCTATGGTGCTGCAGTCCTTACAAATCATTTGACAGGTTCGAGTCCTGGTCTTCTCGGAATAGAAAAAAGTTAACTTTTTAATATTTGTATTACTTTTTAATTAATATGAATGTTTTTAAATATTTTAAATAATCTAATCTGGTGCAACTCCTTGTTTATAAGCTCTTAATAATTACTGTAAGCATTGGCCAGATTAACCAAGACTCTAACCCGATTTTGGTAGGATTTACTGTGAAATTAGTTTGAGTGTATATTCGAATATTCGACTCGAATGTATGAGTACTCGTTTTCCTGATGGTGAGCGGAGAAAGGGTGGGGGGGAGTGATTGCTGATGGGGTCGCTGCTGCGTTTATTTGCCAGCGCGTGCAAAATGCCACACAACAAACTTTTCGATAGTTTGCGTCGCTTACGTAAATGGGCAAATATCGCAGAGTCCTTGCTAAATGCAGAACGCGTAAAATACACAGGACACACGGAAAGGGAAACGGGAAGCGTGAAGCGCGAAAGGGGACACGGGAAGTCGGTAAATTGATCAGAAATCACGTTGAGGAAATTACTTTAAAATGTGCCAACGCAGCCAAAGATTGGCATAGAAGCAAAAAAGGATGGGGGAATGCTCTCTAGTGTTTGGGGCTTGGCCTGCGGCGGGAACAGACGCCAATTATAATTTAAAATTCAGCTTATTTATTTCGCTTATATCTCTCATTTCTACGAGTATTATTATTATTTTATTCGTTATTTTTTACATTTTACGTTTTATGCTTTATTCTGCCTGCCGCTGATAGATATCATATCGGGGAAGAAGGTGGGGGGACTGCGGGAATTGTGCCTTTAATGAGCTGCCCGCTGAAGCACTTGAGACAGAGCGATGAAATTGATTGATTGATTGATGGCGCAGCAGCCAGCAAATGTAATCGGAATTGAGCAAAGCTGAAGGCAATTCATTAGCATAAATTACCCGCAGGCCACGGGGCAAAATCTCAAATCTAGTGGAATCGGAAGAAGTTCTCATTTCCATATTTCCGTTTAACAAAACTGCACTCGTTCAACTGATACTTACAGCTACGGATACAAACACAAATACAAATACAAGATACAAGATACTCGTATCTGAGAACTCAGATACTCAAATGCTTAGGTCCAGCAATCCTGTTGCATTCGCATTTGATTGATGATGATGACACTTGAGTGCGCATGATAATCATTTATACGGCGTATAAATGTTTGCTTCTCGTTGGTTTTTTCTTGTGCAATACTCTTCCACAGAGTATTAGAGTTTTGTCATGATCTGTGTAATGCCATAAGGTAAAAATGTATTAAGATTCTGAATCAGAAGTTAAGTAAATGTCAGCATAAATGCATATTTCGGCTCCGAATGCTGCTTGAAAATTAAGTTATTTTTATTTTCATGAAATTATACAATTTAATAATTTATATATGACCAAAAAATACGAAATTAGACTGCCATGGAAACAACAGATAATTGAAACAGGAGCTCAACAAGTATGTTGATTTTTCCAATACAATTTCACTATATTTATACAAGAGTATTTGACTTTTCGCCACGCCGCATATAGCCCCAATCTTTGGAATTATGTTTTTCTTCTTTGCGATCCTGGACACAGGACACAGCATTAAGAGACAGAGGCACTGCGGGGGTATTAGCTTGACGCTGTCGTCGCAATACGCTCAGATTCAGCTTCAGCTTCAAATTTAGAATCAGAGGCACAGTCACTTGGCAGATGCGCTAAGGTCGTTGAAATTATGACAAATTTGGATGGGTTGGCGATTATACTTGCACCACAAACCTCTCCGAACAGCTCCGACCCAATCCGCCCTGTTCCCTTCCATTTTGAACCACACCAAAATCACACCGAAGGCCTGTCAGTTGCAGCAACGACCGAGTCTGGCCCTGTCAGTCTGGCATGCCCCACCAAAAAATTTGCATTAGAATTGGCTGCTCTGAATGTGAAGTGCCTGTATTTGGCATATGGCGTTCGGTATCCTGTCTCATCTTGCGACTCATTGACTACTTGAGAAATGGGCTCACGCTTAGAAGAAAAAGGGAAATTTAAGACTTTAACATTTTAAACTGTCTTTAACACTGGGAATATGCAGATTGATTTTCATCTGCAATCTCTAGTAATAATAATAATATTACAATAAAATTATTATTTACATGATATAAATATTTATATATATAAGAATATAAAAGAATGTTTTTATATTTAAATATTTAAAATTGCACTCTTTTCTTTATTATTTTAATCAATTGTTAAATATTTTCTATACTAATAAAAGGTTAATAATTTAATAATTTTAATTAATAAAAAAGCAATTGTAAAAATTGCTAATGGTAAAAGTTTAATAAAATATAATAATTTTAGATCATTATTTCATTTCGAATGAACAATATTTATACATTAATCTTTCCTCTTTGCAAGGAATAGTATTTTTTACTCCAAATAAATTATATTTCAATAGAAGAGCAGTCTTAAATTCTTTTGTATACTCTTGGTATTCCAACTTTAAAGCGAATTATGTAATGCATTGAAGGAGGTATCATGCATTGAAGAGGTCAGATCGATGGGACAAGTCGATATAGCCATTTCTGTCTATGAGTCTATGGGTCTGTCTATCTATTTCTAGTCTCACAGTTTATATGAACAAATTGATCAGGTTTGTAGTGGTTATTGTAGTCTGGAAGAGTATATTATATTCAGGTAAAATTTTCTTTCTAGTTCTTTTGAAACATCTTTGCTAAAGCAAAGCTATTTTTAATTCAAAAGGAATTCTCATAAAGACAAGTGCAGACACTTGGTTACAAAGAATGTTGATATAAGCTGTTTATGCCAAACCAGAGAGTTTGAAACGGTTTCCAACCAGAAAACGGCTAACTGAGCATCGCTCATCAAGCCGCTCACCCTGCTGAGAACTCTCCTCAACTCTAACTCTCTCTCTCTGGTCTACACATCCAACTGTCAGTCTAAGATGGCCATTATTAGAACTAGTTAGAACTAGTATTAAGTGAATGGTGCTGTAGTGAAGTATGCTGCTAATAAAGACCCAGAAGACATATTTTTTTGGACCCATAACATTAAGGAAAACTTTGAAGCCAGAAAAAATCAACTTCTCGGAATCTCCCCGCCACAATCATTGGACCTTCGAGCCGGATTATTAAAGCTGGCACTTACATGTATAGTTTTTTGGAGAGTCAAGATAACTGATATTTTCCATTTTAATCCTTTTTTCTATAAAAAAAAAAACTCACCCACTATTATTCCGTACATACAAGTGTACAAATTCCTATTAAAATAAGTCCACAAACATCCATTTCTTACATACATATATGTATGTATGTATGTATATGTACCGGCGTGCAGTCCAACTGCTTTGTACGTACCACTCCAATTTTCGATCTAGCTTCATTCCACATATGTATGTATATGAATGTATAATATATAAAAATATATATGCACAAATGAATGTTAAATTAATAATTTTAAATTTATTAAACATTTATTAGGCCGATCGGCATAAATGTAAACAAGTGATGGTAATATAGTCGATATTTTTCTAATCGAAGCACAAATGAAAAGATAGCCAATAATCGATATTTTTCTATAATGAAAGCTTAACAAAAAAAGTCCATAAATAACCGATTTTTTTGCTATCGGTCCTCATTGATGCATACATTATTTTTTTTATTTTTTTAATAATATTTAATTGTAGTTTTTTTCAATTTCAATTGTGTGTTCCTCCATTACGTCCATGTTTATTAGTATTGTTAAAAATTATTTTTTTTCCTCAAATTGTATTTTTCTAAAATTCCCATTATCCAAAAATAATCGAAATTATTTTTATTTTCGATTATTATCTCTACGCATATAAATCTTATGGCTTCTGGCCCGTTTCCATTGTATTTTTATCTTTAACTTCTAGCACCTATTACGGGTGAAGCTCGGTTCTCCATTCTAGTGAGACCAGATTGTGTCAGCAGGTTAAGATAAAAAAAATTGTTCACTGTTCCGGTAGTGGGAGACCTTAGACGAAGTGTATCTGTTTCACCTGTCATTCCGGTGAACTGAAACTCAAGCTCTTTTCACCCAAGAACCAAGGCCAACTCCTTCACAACCACTTCTAAAATCCCGCTACTCAATCATACCAAGACAGGCTCCAGTTCTAAAAAGGGCCTGATCTCCAGTGACCCTGCAGACATGACCATATCAAACATCTCTGGAAGAACATTTAAAAGGAATATGAAGTATGCCAAAGTCCTAAATCCAAGCTTGTCAAGTCATGATATTTTAGCAATGTAGTCCAAATAGGATCATTGCTATTTTGTCTATGAGCGGTATACCGCACAATTGAGTGAGCAAATAGAAAATCGTCTTTCAAACGTCTTTCTCTCGAAGTTGTAGACTACCACCTGTTAACACTGAATTGCTTTACAGAGAGTATTTGAAATGGCTAACTTTTTGCGATCCTTTCACGGCTAACTATATTCAAAATCTGAGGCTGACTCCAGTCGAGAAAGTTTTCCATCTCATTTCCAAGACTAGTTACTCAGTCCCTGCTCACCCATGATGGTTTCGATTCAGCATAGCAAGCCTTTTAAGATCGCTTCCATAATAAACGGCTTTTAGTGAACAGCCAGCTAAAAATCCTTTTAATTTGCCCGATGTGAATCTAGAATCCGGTTCACTCCTGAAAGATCTGCAAAGCACCATTTAACAGCTCTCAATCATTCTAAAGTTTCCACTGATAATTAGGATTGCTTGCTTGTGTTCTTATGGTCCACAAAACTTCCAAAACTCTCCTTGTCACTCTGAAAACAATCAATTAGTGATAAATCCACAATCCCGTCATGCCAAAAAATTAATGGTTTCTTTTAACTGTCTCAGTTGCATCACCAGAGGTCATCTAGTTAAAGATTCCACGAGTTTGCATAATTGCTACACGTGCAAAGATCGGAACATTACGCTTTTGCATCTTGGTGACCCTCCTCAGTCCACCTCTACGACAGCGCCTCATAGAATACGGTCCACTATTCCTAACTCTCTGATGACTGTGCAAAATTAGTTCGGCACTAAGGCACTAAATATAAGGCACCCGCTTTGATTGACTCCGGATCCGAAGCTACCTTCGTCTTATAGAGAACTTTTGAATTGAAAAGACTCCCTAATCAACCTGTTTACGCTCAGGTCGACGGGTTAAAACAAGCGGTTGCTGCGAACCCCCAGAAGATATGTCAATTCCGAAGTGGCTCTCCAAACAAGCCCAGAATTCAAGTAGAGGTCTCGGCTTTTATACTCCCACAATTAGCAGGGAGTTTTCCATACTGTCAGGTTCCGATCAGCTAGCTGATCCATAATTTTTTTATCAGAGTTCGCATCCATTTTATTACGCGGCTCCCATAAAAATATTAGTCCATATCTGGTTCCATTCTCTTTAGCCCAGTTGCAAAACATACTTCGGCCACTATATCCGCTTTCACAACTCGCGTTTTGATAACTTCAGAACCGACGGTGGTGAAGGATATACCGGTAAAGCTGGTATAGGAATCCGACTAAATTTGTGAAAACAACTTAAAAAAAAAACACGAGAAGAGATGTGAACAGTAAATACATCGTGTCCTCAAATCCGATAATCGTTTAAAAAGAAACCTTCCTCTAAAAGAGCAGTATGACTTGGTAAATCAAGAATATTTGGACTTAGGTCATATGCGACAAGCCGCTTCAAGTGATTGTCCAAGCTATTAGCTTTCAAATCTTCGGGCAACTCATAATACCAACAACAATACCACTCCCTCCTGCACCTTCCTGAGCATTCCCGCTCACCTACACTACAACCCTTCCACAACGGCAACCGGCAGGGATTAAGCTGCTTGCCATATGCATATGAATGTTTTCCTGACAGTCGTCATACTCCTCAACAATGGAGTTAGGGCTATGGAATTCTGAGTCCTCCTGGATCCATGCACTCCGATGAGCGGAATAAACGAGTCTCTCCCAAGGGTTCTTAAACTGAACTCCTTCGCCATTTGGTCCGAAAAGTTGTTCACAGTCAGGATCAAATCTACGATCAACCCATCGATCGATATTATAGTGCTAATAATGACCACTTCTGATCTGCGCTATCAGATGCCAAAGAAACCCTTGGGGGAGAGCGTTAAGGCACGGTTCCGCCAAATTCAGATGGCTAACGAAAATTATCATCGTCCGGGGTGAGTGTCACTTAGGCTAGGATCCAACTTGTATTGCACGATGGCTTTATCGCCAGCCAAGATGGAATGCCCATTGCACACAGCACTGTGTCTGGCTCTCCGGAACCTGCACCGCATAATTTCCGATGCCCTCGTCCCAATTTACTCTTGCAAATTCTTGGGGGAGAGTATATTTTTGTCAAGCCAGACAGTTTGAAACTGTTCTCGGCTAGCCGCTCACCCTGCTGAGAACTCTCCACAACTCTCACTCTCTCTGTTCTACACATCCAACTGTCAGTCTAAGACGGTCATTATTGGACTAGTTAGAATTGGTATTAAGTGAATGCTGTAATAGTGAAATTGAACTAATAAAGATCATAAAGAACCCCCAGCACAGAAGACACAGGCATTCCAAATATTATTTCAGAAATTAAATGAGAAATTGATTAGTATCTAAATCGCCAAAATATTATTTGAAATTGTCTTCTACCAGTTAAAAAAGACCTTTTGATCGAACTATCATTTTATTCAGAGTTTTATTAAGTCATTTTTTGTTGCACACTGAGTTAGATTGTGATTTTTCCTGTCGGTTGTGTGAGTTAACTAAACCTGAAAACTGCTGCCAGCGCAGCTGCCAATTACAGCAACTGCATTTCTAATTAGATGTGCTCTTACCAACATATCCACACCCACACACAGATGCGTTGAGTGCGTTGCGTATACGACACGTCTGACAGGCGATAAAGTAAAACAGTACAAAAGAAATTAGCAGATGACTGACAAACAGAGCTGGCAACGGAGAGGGGAACAAAAAGGAAAAGAGGGAAAAATATAGGTGAGTGTGTGTGAGCGGCATGTTGGGAGTTAGATGAAAGCTCAGCCATGTGCATAAATCATAAAAATTATATTTTAGTGAATTGCAAAATGCCACCACGCACTCTGAGCATTCTGAACAACTAAGAAGTTCCGCGTCGAATGTGACCGACCAAAAGATACCCTGCACTACATTACTGCAAAGCGTTGCTTAAGCTTAAATTAATCAAGTACGAGCATTACAAGTAAAGGACCAGAATTGAGGATGACACTGGGTTCCAGCCATGAATAAAATTTTTAATGCGGAAACGCGAGCATCTTTTAATTTGAATTTCTTGCGGTTGATCAACGATGCCTAGTACTAGGTTAGTATGCTCTCTTTACACATTTTCAATTAGCACAGGGTATATATAAAAAGAGCAACAGAGACAGAAAGTAAAGAGAAAGAGGGGATTAGAGACTGCACACGTTTGTTGCATGGCTAATTTTGTGGGTATTTGTGGTAGTGGGAGGAACGTTAGTCAGCTAGGTTGTTAGGGGGCATTTTGTTGCACGCACTGTGGCATAAAACGTTGAACGTTGCATGCAGCCAAATTGCACACAGCATAAAATGGCACTCGGAAAGCGGATTTCTGCAGTGCACTGAACACAACTCGATTCGAACTTGGCCAAAAAAAACGACAATGGCAATAGCTAACCCAACAATACACACACTAACCCTTCACACACACAAGTACAACTGTCAATTGGCTCTTTAAAGTTGGTCAAATTGGTTGGAAACTCAAATCGAACTGGTAAATACCGCTATTATCACGTGTAACTAAAAACCCAATCAAGTGTAATTAAATTAAGTGCCGAGTCCATTAACTAATTGACAGTATTCTTCAAAAGAATATTTAAACTCTGGAATCCATCTCGGATTACAGCGGTATAAACAAACTATCAAATAACTTTAGTATCTATTTATCTATTAAATAAAACTGCAGACTAAATACATCTAATACGTATTCTACTGCTTTTTAAATGAATTAATTAATTTGAAAACATTTAGATGTATTTACATAGATAATAGATTTATAATTTTTAAATAGAAGAACAAAGGCTAAAGCATCCCGGAAACTGAAATAGGTAGAGCTCTATATTATATAGTAGTCCGATCTGAAGTTTTCATTTTGCTTGAAAACTGATAGGCTAGTGTGCATAGGAACCGACGGACGGACAGACATACAGAAGGAGATTACCATACCGACTATACTCAAAGATCTACTATATACTTTGTGGGATCCGAGATGCCTGCAAGGGTATAAAAAGTTCTCAGTTGTAAATATATGACATAGGCTCTCTGTTGATTCAAATACCTGTCTAATCGTATGTATAGAAATTTATGTGTCACTTTAAGCATTTTTCAAGGTTTTCCCCGAGTTTCTTCATTCTAGACATTGCAATTTTTATAAATGACGAGAGCCAGCTCAATTGAAATCTCATACAATTTGTAAATTTTTGCTCTCTGCATTCCACATAATATGCATCATCAGCGTTTGATATAAGTATTTATGAGTAATTTATGAGTACATATTTGAGTTCCAAATGAACTCCCTATCTGTTTATGAGTGGTTGAACTCCAAATGAACTCCCTTTCTAAGTACATAATCTCATATTGAAAATATAGTCTAGCTTCTCTCAAACTACAACTAATCATTGCGATAAAAGAGAGTTGGAAGAGAGAGTTTTGAGTTGGTAGAGTTTTCTCGCAAAAGAAGAGGTGCACAGGGTAACAAAATTGAGTTTTAATTTATTTCTAATATACATAAGACTATTTCACATATTTAGCTATATTATTTATTGTTAATAAAATAATAATTATGAATAATGAAGAAATGCAATCTTCGAGTTGAAATTTAAAAATTGTTTTATTTTTGTGAAATTATTATATTTTATAGACCTATAAAGGTTGGTCTTCTATTTTCCGGAATTTACGAAAATATATTTTTAATACCTAGCTAGAAATGTTGTTGCGTCGGGTTACTAGCCGAATTCTGAAAAGTATCGGCGCTCAAGTTACAGTGATTTTGGCTTATGAATATACGATATAATGCATGAAAAATCGTTCACGTGCCCATCTCTAGTTTTCGGGTTTCTCATGCATGTTCTCTTCTTTATTGAATCTCTATAAAGAGTTAGCATATGCTTTTGAGTATAGAGAGCTGTCTAAGCATATCATTTCCTGTTTGTTGAGTATGTATGTATATGTGTATAGTTCCCGTTTCCGTTACAACTGCAACTGGGCGTGGCCTACAAAGATTTGCCTTCCATATCTCTGCCAGTTCCATATGGTCTCCCTCCCCATAATCCCCATCGTATCCCCCATATCGTTGATTGCGTCTAATGTTTCCGTCCCAATTCGGAATCAAGTGCCAGTTGTAGTAGCAGTGACCTTGGGCCCAGTGGGTGAATCGCTGAGAATGATGAGTTGCGGTCCCTGGATTCCCCTCCCCCCATCCCCATCCCCGCCTGTTTACACCCAAAAATAAAAAACCTACACAATGAATTTGAGTCAATTAAAATAAATATTCGTTTGTAGCTCAACCAAAGAGCCCGTATACTCTTATTTCTTATGGGATACTCTCGTATTATTATTGTCCATTTTATCAATTTTCATTAAGGGTTTCTCTATTGGTTTCCGTTTCATTTCAAGAATTTTAGTTTATTAGAAATTCAATTCAATATTCAGCAATGACTACAACATATTAAAATTAATTTATTTATTCAGTTCTCATTGCATTTCTAATAGAGATATTTGATCCGAAAATGTTGAGTATTTTTACAAAAGCCACTCGATATTTTATAGAGATATATTCAGTTTTTTGTTTCGACTTTAGAGCATTCTGTGGTCGGTGCTTTTGCTCGCGCTTTTTGTTATTATTTGGCTCAATGGCTTTTCCGTTTGTTTATAAGTGGCGTGTGGAATGAATCAGATTCTGTGAATTGCATTTCCACATACAAATGACTCACAAGCCGAGAGAATTACCTATTTTGCCTATTTTTGCTCAAGAGTAAAAATTCGAGAAAGAGAGAGCTTCATAAGGGAGGCTTTACGGATATTACTATACTTCAGTTAGTCTCGCCTCATAGATTCGGTAATTACAGTCAAGCCTCTCTATAACGAAAAATATATACACATTATTATATTAAAAAAATTAAATTTAAATTTAGATCATTGGAACAGAGCTACAAAATTATTAAGACTGGAGCGAACGAGTTTTAATAAGTAAAGCGTTTAATTCGAACTCTGGAACTGAACCCATTCCAAAGATTTCTGGGACGACACACTAAAGAAATTTCAGTTCCAAAAATTTTATATTTCATTTTTATTTGCTCGGAACATTTGAATGTGGATCATAAAATTTTCATTCATATTCAAACTACAATAATATGTTTTCTTTCTAATTTTTCATAATAAATTACTTTTGAATACATTTTAGGTTACTTAGAGAGAAGTTTGACTGTATGCGTTATGTACAAGTTTGTATGTGTATGAATGTACATTTAAGTAATAATTTGATGTTTATGCTACGAAATGAAGGCCACTCAGCGCTAAATTGAGCAAAGAGAAACGGGTAAAGAGATAGACGAGAGACGAGAGACGAGAAGCGGATCACACTGTGATAAGGTCGCTCCCCATTCGAGTCTTTTGCTCAGGCCATTTATCAGAAAGCGATAGCCCCCTCTTTCCCCTTCAACCAAAAAAGAAGCAAAACAGATGCGAAACAACAGCAACAACAGCAACAACGACTGTCCAGCTCTGAGAACGGCCAGCTGTGAGCGGCGCGTCACTTTATGTTTGGTGCGAGGGTCGTCCCAGAAATCTTTAGAGATTTTGTTATCCGTTGGCTTGCAAAAAGCATGTAGAGTCAAAAAACTTTATATTTCAAATTAATATTTGCTTATAATTTATCTTGGTTTTCTATTTTTAATGCAAGTTATCTAATTAATTGTGTTTATATAGTACGATAATGAAAAATTAAAACTGAGTGCTTCCTAGTTATACACGCTCCACTTGAGACTTCTTGCTCTTAATATTTTGATCGACTGTTGATATGAATTAAATACATATTAAATAAAATGCATTGTGAAAATGAATGTCACTACGCTTCACAGACACTATTTATGATTAAGAGTATTTACATACATATTTATGCGATCAGCATCATAAATCATTGAAGCATTCCAAGAAAATATGAAAGGCATGAAAAGAAAAAAAAATAATTCGAAAATTATGCTTCACTTGTTATTATATAGTATTTGAATACGTTTCTGACGACTCTCGCTTTGATATGTGCTCTCACACTGTCTCTCGTGCTTATTAGCTCTGTGCCTCTCTCACTTGTTGGCTCTCTTTCGTTAGCGCTCTCATTCGTGCTGCGTGCTGTAAAGTTCTGAGTTTCTAAGCTTTCAGCTTTTAGTTGTTTCACCGCCGCCAAAGGCAGTTTACGATTGCGTCGCTTGCTGTGTGAATATTTGTTGTTAGGCGCTGACTAATTGTTGTTGTTGCCGTTATTCGTGCTTTTTGTTTGTTAACTGTTTACTTTTGTTTGTGGCAACAAACAACTACAACTACAACTACAACTACGACAACAAGTTGTTGTCACTGTCACTGTTGCTGTTGCTGTTGTGATTATGTCTGTTAACCATGAATACGATCGCAAGTATTTGCGCAGCATTGAGGGCTTAAGCAAGATCACCTGCCTGGTAAGTATTCAACTGCCACTCCCACTCTGCTGCCACTTGTATCTGAATGCCGCCTCTCCTCTCTTTCTCTCACTCTCTCTCTCTCCAGCTATGCGGCTTCATAGGATTCCTATGCATCGCATGCAGCTCGGTGCGTCTGAGCAACTTTCGGGGCTGCTTCTATATGGTTGTTGCTCTGCTTGGATTTGTGGCAACCCTGACACTGTTGCTCACCCGCTACCTGCGCGTCTGTCAGAGTTGGCATTGCCACGCGAAGCGCTTCTCCCTCTGCGTCCATGGAACACTCGCATTGGCCCATTTCGTAGCCTCCGGTCTGGTGCTATCTCTGGATATCGGTTCCTATACAGCGGCTGCGGTAAGTTTTCTGCTTGCTGCTCTCAATTAATCGATAAAATATCTATATTATCGATATATCGAATGCTTTGCTTATCATACAAAAGCAAGAAAGGGCCGAAGATTGCATACATTGACTCCCTATGGCACGTTAGAGTAGTTCGATCCCAATAACTTTCGCTTTTAGCTAGGTTTTATCTAACTTGTATATATTTTCTATCAACAATTTTCGGAACATTTTTTCTAAGACGAGCCAGAGGATTCAGACATACATTTGTGCTACACGCAATGATAAGACCTCACCAAACCAAATATCATTCACTTAGCTCAAAAACTGAGCAGATGGTCAGACGGACGTGGCTCCACCATTCAGATCAATAAAATATCCGTATATTAATTATGGAGTCAGAGATACCTCTTTCAATTCATTATACATATCGTGAGAAGACTATAGTATCATCAGAAGGGCATAAAAAGAGACTAAGACAAAAAGCTCAATTTTATATATAAAAATAACTATACTACATTTATTTGCTATAGGTAATTTAAAGTACAATATTGTAAAACTTCATGCGCCAATATGTATGTACTTTATGGGGCTTGAAGTACAACCTTCTTCTGCCTGCACAACTTTAGAATACTCTGGTATAGAGTACAAAAAGAAAAAAAATTGTATGTCTAAAAAATATGAAGAAATGTTAACCTTTACATAAAAAGTACCATCATTTCTGTTAAAATGATAAAAAAATAATTAATTAATCTCAAGAAAAGAATTAAATTTTCAAAAATTTTATTTTACCAAATTGATTTATTGATTGCTTTTTAAAAAATTTGAAACCATACCAAACCAGAGTACCAGTTAACTTAACTAAAAAAAAAGCAATGTTAAAAATAATAAAATTCTATTATAAAAAATAATTGGCAGTACATTTAGCTACACTTAATTTTTTATATTCAATTATTTTGAGAATATTTTTCTAAATAAAAATAGTATTAAATGTACCACTTGTGTGTACCATATGTTAAGTAATAAGGGAATTTCAATTAAAAAGAAAACTTAAACTTTTTAAAATACAAAATATTATATTTATATTTAAAACTATAATCCAATGCAATTTCGACGATAAACTAAAAATATCGATACTATCGATTTAGCCCCTATTTTTAATCGCTCTCTCAATCTCTGTCTCTTGCAGTTCTTTGGCCTGACGATATTTAGCATTAATGCCCTGGAGGCCTATGCTTGCTATCGACGCAGTCGCCAGCGCGATGTGGCTACCCAAACGGTCTAAGGGTCATGTAGACCCCATAAGTTAGTGTATTGTATATGCTGTGTATGTGCGTGCGAGGGTATATCTATGTTTCAGTGATAAGTGCGTTTCTAGTTAAATAAAGTCTGAGTTCGCTAGCTAAGCCAAAAGTCATAATAGTTCGTTCTTCTTATCAAATATATTCACAATAGATATCTTATTCAATAGAACTCTTACAACAAAAGATATTTCATAAGCATTGAACGAAATTGAATGAACAATTTTTTTTTTTTTATATATATTTATATGTTATTTTATATTCAATATTTATATAAGTGAATAAAAAATAATATTTAACACAAAACAAAGACTTTAATTAATTTGAAATGGCCCGGAATAGAGTAAATATTGCTTGTACTATTTACACGAAGAATTCGCTCAGATATGCGGGTTGTTCCTCGTTTAAGAACAAAGAAAAGCAGAAAGTTTGCTTTACTATCGAGAGGGTAAGCTGACTGTGAGGTGATGTTAAGTAAACAAGCCTGAGCAAAACTCCAAGATAAATAACGGGGGGAAGGGAAGGTAAAGCTACAGACTCAAAACATATATATTAAAGCGTCAGTGGTTTTATATAATTCGTTATCTTTTAATTGGATTGATAAACTGTTCAATAGATAAAAAGCGTTTAAGTGGTTTCCTAAAGACAAATCAATCGGGTTATTGAGTATTAAAGAAAATAGAGGGCCTTTCAATTTGCCTAAAGAGTCTGACATTACAGAAATCAACGCCTTTAAACTGAACTTAGTTAGCCGCTTTGACCAGGTCCTCATCAAAGACTGTCTGGAAGCACTATAGCATTCAGGCTTAAACGAGCACGTTCCTTGACGATTTCTATTCCTGTAATTGGTCTCTGTGGCAACCAGTAAACATGTTTAGTTCAGTTGAATCCAGTCCCTTTGGGCTCACTTGTTTCTTTGTTAACTTGAAAATTTGCACTTATTCGTCCAGTTTGATTCAGCCTGTACCCGTCAGCCCCTCTCCCCCCCACACATAACTAGTAAGTACTCATAAGTATTCCACATATTTTATTCACCTTAAGACTTGAATACCCTTGCAGAGAGCAACATAATTTTGTCGTCAAATATGTCAATGATTCAATAAATCTTATTCACAGTCAAAATTTTCCAACTCAATCAGCAGCTACCAAAGAGAATTAAATATAGTTCGAGCTGGTCCTAGTATTTGAGAAAATCCAAGTCTGTTTTTTTAATATAAAAGGCTCAACGTTGGATTTTTGTCTGAAAATTGTCTTATTTTTTCAGATATTTTAACGGAATAAAATGGGATATTTGCATACAAAACTTTATGCTTTCTTTATGCACTTTATGATAATGTAGCCTATTTGATGGAAATCGGTTCGAATTTAATTTAAATTTTTAACACCCTATTGCTTTTCTTTGCATGAAAAATGTGTGAAGGGAGTATATTGATTTTATAAAAATGTTTGCATCCAGCTAAATTAAGCATCTTCCAGTTTTAAAATGTATTAGTCATAGCCATTCAGAGACCGCAAAATTTGGCATATAGTAAGCTTTGAATACAAGAAACTCTGGCTTTGAAAATCGAAAATCCACCCTGTAAAATAAAGTAAAGAACACAGTTTTTGATTAATTATTATATGCATTTTTTATGTTTTAGATATTATAAAATCTAAACACTAAATATTGTGGGTACTTGGATTTTTATATAACAAACAAACTCTTATATTTTGATTTTAATTTTGAAAATCGAAACTCCCCCCTTGTATTTTATACAATGCAGTAAAATATTAAAAATTGAGAATAAAATATTTGTTCCTAGTACTTGTAGCTTAGTGCTGGTTGCAGAGTATCTACTAGTCGAGTGCACATTATTGATTTTTTTGTATGCTATTGCCAGGCTTTTGTTGGCAGTTGATGAAGTTTTTGGCTGTCCCAGCGTCAATTTAAAGCTTGTTTATTTATGTTATTGTTACGGCTGTTGCTGTTATGTTACTGTTGTTGTTGTTGTCGTCTGCCCCAAAGGCAAATGTCGCTACTTTTGCTAAGTACTCAAATGTGTGTGTGTGTGTTTGTTTGTGTTTGTGTGTGTGTGTGTGTGTGTGTGTGTGTGTGTACATATTTATTAAGCTAATGAACTGCGCCATATCTTAGTGCACTTTATGTATCCCAACCCAAGCCCCCCTCACTTATTCAGTTTAAAAAAAATAACCCAACGCGTCCTCCTGCCCCACATTTGTGGCAGTGTGCTTGTTGAGTGTGAGTGTGTGTGTGTGTGTGTGTGTGTGTGTTAGTTAGATAAAGATTAAGTTGCGGCTGACTAAGCCTATAAAGTTTAATAGGGCCAAGTAAAGCAGGTCCTTGAACCAAAAACACACACACACACACACACACACACACGAGTGGCAACAGACCAAATTAGAAACAAACTGAGAGTGTTCTAGTTGAGACTGCGCGACTAGCAGTTACCCTGCAAACCCAAACACACTGCTTTATCTGATTAATTTCCTCTATAACTTTTGTAATTATTATATCATTTTGAAATAAAGTTCTTGTAATATACAAATCTTAAATATCGGTGACTTTGCTTGTTATTATTATTTATTCCCCTGCAGAGGGGTCTTTAATTTTGTCGCGAAATGTATAATGCATTGAAGGAAGCATCTACGATGACCCCACAAAATATATATAAATATTCTTGATCAGGACGATAAGACGAGTCGATACACCTCTGCCCGTCTATCTATCTGCCTATCTTACTGTTTCTATGTCAAGTAGTCTCTCAGCTTTTGAGCTAGGTGGATGAAATATGACACAGAGCCTTCCCTTTGCTGCACGCAGCACACACGGCTGGATCGGACCATGTTTCATATTTGTATGTACCTGCCACCTGCCTTAAATGGGTCCCAAATTTGTGGTATGCTACGAGTGGTATTCAAAATATTACGTGTTATGTTACAGAGTGTATACAATTGAATATACTCCTTTATTTGGCCACCTTCAATGGGTATAAAGTACTCGTATAATTAGAATTAAGCCACCCGCAGCTGCAAGTCCAATTGATCAATCTGAACGAGTGGCGCCAATTGGGTGGGACGGTGGTGGCAATCATTGGCCATGACAAGTAAAGCGGCTCGCTGCATTGCAATTTCTGGGCTATTGCTTGAGTTAACAAACGAGTATTTAATCATTACTCATACAATTTGGAATTGCCAATACGAGTATATACACTATACATAATATCCTATAAATATTTATATTGTTTTCTGTGTTGGGAGGCGGATTTTCCAAAATATATATAAAACTCTTGCTTAATGATTATGCACTGAAAAAAGAAGGATAATAGATCAATAGTATAATGAAAAAACAGATTTAAACGTCTTCGTTTCCCGATTCTTATCGGGACTTGGAAATCGGGAATTCAACTTTTCCCTGCACATTTTTTTAAACGCAATTTTTCAGGCAAGAGCTTACAGTTCCTGAACAAATTAGTATTGACTGGAAAAATAGTTTTGAGGGTCTACAGTACGCAGAAACAGTACTTAAAGCTGGTGACTTTGTAAGAATTGGTGTATTCTATAATTAATTTTCGAATTCTTTTTTTTTTCTATGTACGTGTGTACGAGTGTACGCGGGCATTTACCATCCACACTCCACCCACAACCCACTCATTTATAGACCAAGCACCCCGTGGGTAGTCGCTTTGGTCATGCAAGTCACGCAAAATAAAATTAATTAGCCCTGTTGCAAGTTTGTCAGACCCGAAATGGATGCGTGCCCCCGAATATTTATGAAGTAATGAGTGTGGGTCACATTCCCCAACGATTATGATCATAAATGAGCAGCTGGCAAGTAAATCACAGTAAGCACATACTCACCGACTAGGACCCAAAGGCGTTTTATCCCAATAAATGTTCTCAGATCAATATTAAATATTTCACGAGCTAACCAACCAAATACAAAATTAAAGAATCAATCATCAATCAATCAGTAGTAATCAATCAAACTCAGTATTTCAAGTGTTGCAAATTTTAATTTGGATGCGAAACATCTGAATTTTTCTCGCATTCTCAACATTATCAAAGTTTCAGACTTTTATGGAATATTAATTCTACGGAATTTGCTCAGAATTTGTTCTTATAAATCAAATTAATTATTATAATTATTATTAATTAATTCTCGCAAAGCTCTATGCTTTCGAAATGTATATTAAATTGTTCTTTAAATACAAAAATAAAGCGGTCATATGTAGACTTTTGCCGCCCACTTTATATGGCGCAATATAATTGTTACTGTAGAGTAAACAATGGGTTCATTTTTTCCAATATCGCATGTTTCGAATTAATTTCACTTATAAAAAAAAAAGAAAAAGCCAGAAAAAACGCATTGCGGTGATGTTATCTCACTCTAATAAATGCCATTTCTCTTCACAATCTCTCAATCATGATGAGTTTTTCAATGTTGTTTCAATATTGGTTTTTCTTCTTATTTTAATTCAATTGGAATTTGAGCTGTGAAACTTAAAAAAATATAAAGTGCATTTCATTTTTCATCTGCGGGGGAATTCATACTATATACATACATATGTATATATATATATATATATATATAGTATATTCAAACTGAATAAAACGCAAACAATATGATATAAGGCGGCAGGCATGAAAAAAAGGGTCACTCGGTAATGGCCAGTAGCGGTGTTCAATTAGTGACTGGGTCGATTGCAATCAATGTAGCGGGGCTCAATCGAAGTGTAGAGGTTAAATAAACAAGAGAATCTGCGCCAATTGAGGCTGCTTGTCTGCCTGATACCCTGTAAACCACGACCATCGAGTGCGACATATTTTTCCATCATAATTTTGCGTTGCAATTTATTGATAAAATACGAGTACTAATAGAAAATGAAGCATCCAATGCTCCACTTGTCAAAATAGTTGAAATATTTAAATAAAATATAGATTACTTTCATTCAGAGATCACAATCTGTTTAATCACAAATCCCAACTCCATAAAAAACAAACAAAAGTTTCAACTTTTTTCTACAATTTGCAGAAACTTGAAAGGACCCTCGTTTTCGAAGAACGGAAGTATATGGTTACTATGTAAGTATATTGAAATATACCAACCCAGCATTGCTGTTTTAATATAAACAGTGAATTTTGCTATAAGTTTTAAGACATTATTTTTAAAAACAATATTGGGGAGCTCGCCAAAAGAGTACACTAGCTTGTCCTTATTCCCGTCATAATCACCATGAAAATGGTGAATTCTACAATATTCCCGCTCGTTTCCGGTCCTGCAGTTTTGCTCCCCTTTCGAGGCGGCATTGCCCAAAATCCCGTGCTACCATTAGCTGTGATAAGTATATAAATCTTGAGTCCAAAATTAAAATGCGTTTGTGGGTTGAGTCACTTAGAAAATAGAGAGCTATATATGATCTCTAAACTGTTACACAAATCTTAAGCTAATCTGTTAAGCCCCTTTGTATACATTTCGCTTCTCCATATTCCCGTGAGTGATTAAAATAATTTTAGGCCATAATCACCATAAAAATGGTGAATTCTATAATAAAACCCTGTAAACCACTTTAGCAATTTATTGATGAAGTACGAGTACTAATAGAAAATGAAGCATCCAATGCTCCACTTGTCAAAATAGTTGAAATATTTAAATAAAATATAGATTACTTTCATTCAGAGATCACAATCTGTTTAATCACAAATCCCAACTCCATAAAAAACAAACAAAAGTTTCAACTTTTTTCTACAATTTGCAGAAACTTGGAAGGACCCTCATTTTCGAAGAACGGAAGTATATGGTTACTATGTAAGTATATTGAAATATACCAACCAAACAGTGAATTTTGCTTTTAGTTTTAAGACATTGTTTTAAAAAAAAATACGCTCGTTTCTCCTTATTCCCGACCGCGATCATAATAATTTTAGGTCATAATCACCATGAAAATGGTGAATTCTATAAAATTCCCCATATAAGCCAATCTGTTATACCCCTTTCTATACATTTCGTGAGTACAGGGTATCGAAATTCGTTAAATAAATGCAACAAATTGAGAACAGTTTGGCGAGTTGAAGCCTTTGGCAAATGTCTGCAGCAGACGCCAATCGAATTGCGTTAAATGCGTATGAAAACCGATTCGCCGATTTATTATTAAATGTCAAAATTTACATTTTCCGCGTTGACAGAGTGCCCCAAATTCCATCTTCCTCTCTGCTCCCTCTCTCTATCTATCACTCTCTGTAAAAGCCAATAAGCCAGAGGGCAAGAGGGGTGCAGGGCAAAGAGAAAGCGTTTAATTAATGAAATCATTTTCAAATCAAGCGCGCATTTAATCAAAAGCCCCAAGTTCGGGCATTGCTATTTGTCTGTCCGTCTGTATGTCTGCGTAATTTGTCTCGCCTGCTCTTTGACCTGAACCCAAACACTCAGAAAAAAGTCATTACATTTTCTTGGATAAATCGGTAACCAACTTAAGGCTTAAGCCTGCCTGTAATAATGAACTGTTCTATCTAAATATAAGTTTCTTATATTATATTTTCTCCCTATTAAGTTTAAATTTCAAAACTAGTAAAGGGAAAGCTATCTTCGGCGCGCCGAACATTGTAGACACTTGCAAATTGGATTGTTTCTATGGCAGCTAGTTGATATAGTAAATTTGATCAACAACTTTAAGACCGATTGTTCCGATGATATATTTATCCGATCTATCCGATCGGAACTACATATGTATGTCTTTTCTAGTCTCCCATACAGAAGACAAAATGCGAATAGCTTAGCTCTTTTGTCTGAGATGGTCCTTAACCACATTTAATGCTTGCATGTTTCCTTACCAAAGTCCTTGATGACGACCACAGAGCAACCGCACACCTTATGGGGCTTGTTCTCGTTATTGATCTTGCACAAACCAGACCATTCGCACAATTTGTTTTGCGGATCGGCAGGACGGTGACCAGCTTCTTATAGTTGGGCTCATCAAAGTATTCAGCCGAGCATTGCAGAGCACTTCCTGAGGCTTGTCCAGAGCCATGTAGGCCTGATGAATGCCATGACGAACAGAGATTTCTTCAGAGCTTCCTGTTCATATAATATTTTAACATTCACCAATCGCTTCTGAAATATTTAAAGCATTTAAAGGGTCAGACTTTGGTTTATTTTTCGCAGTGCATAATTTCTCTCCTACTCTACTCGGCAAACGCAAATGGAGCATTCCGATGTAAGCACGCTCTAAATCGCGACCACAACAATACGTATCCGTATCCCAGAGCCGAAATAACCGGAGTCGAAACTGAAACCGGGCCGAGACCCGGACCCAACGCAGGATGCGTTTGCGGCAAGTGGCCAATGGCCGAAATGATTTCGTTTCCTGCTTTTGGGTCCTGCTTCTCTTTCTGCTCATTATTGTTCGCTTCATTATCCACTCTTGTTTTCTGTTTCTGGTTTTCGGATGCTGGTGTTATTATTTTTAGGATTGACATTTAAGCTCTGGGCGCCCATAATTGTCGCATATCCTTTAGGCGCCCAACCCCCTTTTCCATTGCCGTAGAGCTTATTTGGAGTAGATAATTAATTGCAAGAATTGCTTGCAATTAATATTTGTCGAAAATTTTAAGCCTTTGAAAATACGATAAATTTTTAGATATTTCTATCGGTGCTTAAAATGCAATCTAGAGATGGGCACAATCACGATAGGCTTTTCACGACATGCAAGCTCGCGGCTTGAAGTTCTCCCTACAAATTTACTAAGAAAATCGTTCCGAAAACTTAAAAAATACTTACAAATACAATATAAAACCATTTCTATTGTAATTTGTATTCATTTTAATTTAATTCCAGTTTTAAACATTTAGAAAAACGTTACATTTCATATTTATTTGTTTATTGATTTATTAAAAAATCGACTAATTGTAGTCGATTGGAGTATTACAATAGCTAAAAATAATTAAGTAAATTAAATTAAAAAATTAAGAAACTAAATTAAATTAAAAATTAAAGAATAAGATTAAGGTAATATTACATTTAAGCCTTCTGGGGGCATTAAATAACAAACTAAGTTTTATGGTCCAACATTTGATTGGATTGAAAAAACAATTTTCAAAAAGATTAGCTTTAGTTAAATCATTAATGGATCCTTAATTTTTCGGGCAAAATGAAAGAGGCATAGACGAGACGGCTTAGGATCCCGCTCAAACTGATTCCTATAGCGCATCAGATACTCAATATGGCATTGAGAGTTAAGGAGAAGAAAGTTAGATTTAGCAATAGAATATTTAGGAAAGTTAAGATTAGATTCAGAGTTCAAA
Source organism: Drosophila repletoides (assembly GCA_018150835.1). Lineage (NCBI taxonomy): Eukaryota > Metazoa > Arthropoda > Insecta > Diptera > Drosophilidae > Drosophila > Drosophila repletoides. The sequence continues at coordinate 3,244,965 of JAECWQ010000225.1, read as the reverse complement.
TTTTTTTAAATAGTTTAGTTTTAAAATATATTAAATTTGAAAGTTGACGTGTAAACCAGGGAGGCTTGGATGAAACAGGCATTACAAAACTACTTGAAATACAGATATCAAGAAGTGTCTGAGTAATGTCATGGAAGTGGGTTAGAGCAAAGTTTATATCAACCGAATTGTATAGAGTAGACAAATCAGTTAATGAAATAAGCTGATTAAGCAAGGAAAAATATCCCTTGCGAAAAAAGCGGAGAGTTTTATTAAAAGTATTAAATATTGGTTTTCGACATGACAATAGATAGAGAAATTTCTAAGGTAGGATGAAAGGAGTCTTCAGGCAATACTAATGGACAAGATCTTGACAGACTGGTAGAAGTGTAATCGTTGACAAAAATAAGATCAAGCACTCTGTCAAGATTATTAGAAATCGAGCTTATTTAAAAGAACGGAAGGTCGTAACGAGAATCTAAAAAGTCGTGTTGGGTAGAAGACGCAAGATAATTAGAGTTGCTAAGGAGAGATCACTGAATATTTGGCAATTTGAAATCGCCTAAAAAGACAAACATATCCTTATCACGTACGAGTGTTGATATATATTTAATACGGCTAAAATGCTACATATAAATAGAAATATCAGAACACGGAGGGATATAAGAGCACGTTATGAAAATGGAACATGATGGAAACGATACATTAACGGCAACTATTTCCACATCAGGAGGTGAAACGGATAAAGTAATTGACTCGGACCGAAGGGAAGAATTAACTGCAATGAGTACCCCACCACCACGACGAGTTATTCGAGTTTTCTGTAGGATGTAAAGGCTGTAGAAAAAATTTCAGAATTTGAAATTGAGGAATTAAGCCATGTCTCAGAAAAAGGAATAATTTGAGACTCGTAGGAAGAACTATGTAAAAATACATTTTTAGGCTTAGACACTAGACCTCTAACATTCTGATAACTGATATGTAGTAAATCTGAAGATCGATCTAGTTTTCTGGAGGATTATTACTAAAGATTGATAGAACAATTATTTGTTGAGGTCAGAAATTTGGGTGACAAATAAGTGAGAATGTGTCTGATGGAACATTAATTTTGAAAGAGGCTATTTCCCTAGGTTCAGAAAAATTAAATTTAGATACTGATATATTGGCTGAAGATTTGCTGGCAATATCAGCTGGAACTCTAGATAGCAGTAAGCAAAGGAGTCAGGGCAGGGTGAACCTGAACCCGAAGCTGGAAGCACAGTTAGGGGTGCAGTACCAGCATGGGCTGTATAAACTTGGACAATAAGAAACTTTATATCAATAAGAAAAATGAATTTGCACGAACCCAAATACTCATACAATATCATTTAATGTAATTTACTCTATTGGCAGCTCATCTCTAGATTTAATCGACCAGCTCCGAAATCAACTCTGAACTGTGTCAGCACTAAGTTTCCTTGACTCGAGGTGTCACTTTCGCTGTGAACTAAGTGTGTGAAACACATTCCTTCCGGAGAATTCTGTGATTTAGTGAAAAACAACAACGAGAAACGGCATAATTCATGTAAGTTTTTTGTACCGAAGTTAGTTATTTCTTGAGTGCTTCCATGTAACTCCAAAGATTTCTATAAAAACTGCCATTTTACAGAATATAAATATATGTATATATACCTTTATATATGTACATATACATACATATGTACATATATGTTTGTATAGTTTGAAATATTTCAAATGAATAACTATTAAAGAATTTGCATTAGTATTAATGGAGAAACAATAAAATATATAAAAATTCCTTCGGAGTACATACATCACATACATACATACATACATACATACATACATATATACATATATAGATACAAACATGCATACATACATACATACGTACATACATTACATACATACATCCATATATACATCCATATATACATCCATATATACATACATACATACATACAGACATACATACATACATACATACATACGCACATACATACACATATACATACATACATACATACGCACATACATACACATATACATACATACATACATACACATATGCATACACACATACATGCATACATACACACATACATACATGCATACATACAAGCTCGTTGGCAGCAGTGTTGCCATCTTTTGTGAACTAAGTGGGCATCTCTGATTGCTGACTATTTGTTTATTGCAGTGTTGAACAGATCGTAAATTATAAAACATCCTGTTTGGCGGCTGTCGGAGTTCTAGAAAGAGCTTTTCAGGAAAAATTTAATCTTCCCAATACACCAGGTAAGTTTTGTAGCAAAAAAAAAAATGTTTCAGCAGGAAGTTTTGTTGGTAATAGTTCCAGATTCTTCCATTTTCATCATTTGTTTTACCTGAAAAAATATATATATATATATATACATTAGGTATAAATTATATATTAGTTATAAAAAAGGAAGGTAAAAAGGAAATGTAAAAAATTTGATACATAAGAGGGAGATGACACCTAACCTACATAGCATATTGATGGTTATTATATATATATATAATATATATATATTATAATATATATATATATAATATTATAATATTATATATATATATATAAACAAAAAAATATATATACATATATAAACCAAGGGCACAAGCCATTTTTAAACTGAATTTAAAATTTCCAAATTTTTCTCTATAATTTATTGCAGTGGTGAAGAAACGTCCTCTTCAGGGGTTGTCAGCGTTCTAGAAAGAGCTTTTCAGAAAAAATTTGATCTTCCAAATAGACCAGGTAAGTTTTCATAGCAAATAGAAAGTGTTTGAACAGGACGTCTTGTTGGTAGTAGTTCCAGATTCTTCAATTTTCATCAATTTTCATCATTTGTTTTACCTGAAAATATATATATATATATATACATTAGGTATAAATTATATATTAGTTATAAAAAAGGAAGGTAAAAAGGAAATGTAAAAAATTTGATACATAAGAGGGAGATGACACCTAACCTACATAGCATATTGATGGTCATTATATATATATATATATATATATATATATATATATATATAATATATATATATATAATATATATATATATAATATATATATAATATTATAATATATATATATATATAAACAAAAAAATATATATACATATATAAACCAAGGGCACAAGCCATTTTTAAACTGAACTTAAATATTTAAATTTTTCTCTATAATTTATTGCAGTGGTGGAGAAACGTCCTCTTCAGGGGTTGTTAGCGTTCTAGAAAGAGCTTTTCACAAAAAATTTGATCTTCCAAATAGACCAGGTAAGTTTTCGTAGCAAATAGAAAGTGTTTGAACATGACGTCTTGTTGGTAGTAGTTCCAGATTCTTCAATTTTCATCATTTGTTTTGCCATTATATTTGCGACTGTTGAAAGCAAATTTAATTTAACTAAAACATTTTTTTGATATTAACTAATAAATATTCAATAATATTATTTTAACAATGGGCCTATCTTTATATTATTTAACTTTAAAAATTAAATTTGCCTGCACAAAAGTATTGGCACACTTAACTTAAGAATTAATTATTAGCTATTCTAGTAATACGTGGGTGAAACTTACTATGGTTTATAATTATTTCGACATAAAATGGACCAATTTTCTTTTTGGTTTTGGAGTACATTTTTACATATGTATTTTAAATATTGAATATTTATTTGAATATAAGTAGGCCCTTCACTAGATGCCAGAACTTGAATTCTATTGACTTATTCATATATCTCGCTAGTAGCTCATTCAACTCTCGTACTCAGTTTGAGTAAGAGCTTTTCAATTTTAAAAAAATATATTTTGTAACGACCTTAAATTTTAAAATATATTTCAGAAGAGACTGTAGACAAAATGTCTGTTGTGTATTCGAGGGAGATTGTGATAGGAACCCTTGCGGCCTTTTGCAATAATGACTCACCCGATGGTCAAATGGAGGCATGTGCAAGCCTGGCAGAGTTTAAGGCTTCCGGTGAATCCTGGTTCATCTCCGCCCAGCTGTTGGGTGAAATGGAGGAGCAGGATCAGAATGTACTATCAATGGCAGCAAGCATTCTGAAAAGCAAGGTGCGGGATTCAATAGAAGATTTAAATACGCCTTTGCAAGAGAAGTTGAAGGAATCATTGCTATTTCTTCTTAACTCAGTGGCTCTTTCGCCAAGGAAGGACTTAAAACCAGTGGTTCGTATAATAGGCGTCCTTATTGTTAATCTGGGATTGCAAGCCAACAATTGGGTAGCATTTGTACCCGAGGTTATAGACCGGTTTGGTATGAGTGCGCCACTGCAACTGCTACAGGTGCTCCAAGTGCTGCCGGAGGAGGCATTTGCCCAGGGAAAGAAGTGCCAACTCTTGCGCCGTGAATCCAATACATTGGTCGGGTTTCTCAATCTTTGCATTAAGCGAAAGGATATTATATACATGGATTTAATGGAAGCAAGTTTGCTTTGCATGACATCCTGGTTGGACGCACATGTCTTAGATGCTTGCCAACTCATCGATAATCGCATTTGGATTGATGCCCTGCGCATGTTGGAGCAGCCGAATCTCTTCCCCGACCAACTGCTTGAGAAGGCCAGCGATGCCGTAGTTGCTTTATTACAACACTTAGCCTCATTGGCACAAGGGGCACGCGATGCAGCTGTGGAGCAGCGTATTTTTGATACCATCTTCAAATTGGGTCCTATTTTTTTGAAGTGCTCCCGAAAGAAGAGAAATATCTATGCACAAATCTTTGTAAAACTTACAGAGGCATTTGCTGGAATTCTGCCCGGCCAACCCAAAAAAGATTTGTGTGAAAAGGGTCCTCTCTGCTTTACGCTACTTGTAGAGGTTGCCAGTCACTGTAGTTATGTAATGATTTCTGAAACGCTAGACATCTGGCAGATGCTTTCAGATCAAGTGCTGTTCAGATGTGATGAGGAACTAACTAAAGTGTACGAGGCGCTAGTGGTGCAACTATTGGATGTACTTTTCAAGATAACTCGTTTGCGTGATGGTGTTGATGCGATGCAAACTTTACAGCGTTTTCGTGAGCATGTGACAGAAGTAGTACCCAAATTGTTTAATCTAATATCACTGGACCACATGGTTGCTGATTTGCTCGATATAGCTCTCGATACAAATATCGATTATAGAGAAACAGAGATAGCTCTATTCTTCATAAGACTAAGTATTAAGGATCTTCACGAGCAGGACCCTGAACTGATGTTGGACTTATTGAATACAATGCCAACCAGGCTGGATCCTCACTCGAATCATTTGAGTGTTGTGGAAGAAGCTGCTAGAGTTTTGACCGAATGCCATAAGCTCTTCGATAATGAGAATTTGCGTTATGAATTTATTGACGATTTGGTTGAGTTAACTTATTATAGTTCAAAAGTTGCTAACAAAAAGCTATTTTCAGTATTCACCGACTGCTTCGTCGAGCTGGTTAAATGCCGACCAGTCTATTCACCAAAATATGAAATCTTCGTCCAAGAAAATGGAATTAAACTTGAAGACAATTAATTGTCCACTCATGTAACATCATACATTTCCACATCATCAAAGCACACACCTCCCTCCCTTCACCCTCCCCCTCCATCCATCCCCCTCCCTCCCTCCCCCTCCTTCCCTCCTCCTCCTTCCCCCTCCTTCCCTCCTCCTCCTTCGTCCTCCTTCCCCCTCCTTCCCCCTCCCTCCACACACACACACACACACACACATTTTGTTTCGGAAATATTGTTCAAATTAACCAAACCGTCTTCCCATGTTCAGCCGGATCATTTTACATGGTTCCGGTGATCCCAATATATATACAAAACAATAAGCAGATTAAAAAGAATGGATTAAGATTGAGTTAATTTTGTTAGTTTCTTTAATTAGAAACATAAATGCAGAATAACCAATAAAAAAAAAAAAAAATATTTATTTTTGTTATTATATTTTGTTCGTTTCACAGGATTTCCAAGTTCGCAATGGAATAGAGAATGCTCTGTATTTAAATGTTAGTCAAAAGCGTATTTTAAATAAAATGAACTAATAAAATAAAATAAAAATAAAAATAAAATAAATCTGATTAATAATTAGATTAAAATAAAGAATTATTAAAAAATGAAAAACGTCGTAAAAGGAGCAGTAGAAAGTCAAAAATATGAATCTAAAATTTTGGATTGGATCAAAACCATTTCTAAGAGAAACTACATTCTAAAATTAACCACAGCACAATATTGCTTTCAGTTATATGCTAAAAGACAAAGAATTAATAGAGACAATTTCACCACGCACTCAAAACCTGAACCTTTTAGCAGTGACGCAAACCAATTTTTGGTCAAATTCAAACAGCTTTATTGCAAATGGATCATGCCACAGCTAAAAGTGAATGGTAACATTTTTCTTTTGGTTCTGAACTATATAAGTTTGTGGCGGGGAGAAAATTGGGTGTGGATATATTTCCTTATAAATTATCCCTTACGTTTTCCTTCCCAATGATGATGTCTGGTGTTTTATTTCTCTTGTATCGGTATATACTTCACTTTTAAAGCACTTGTATAATACCAATTAGATTAAAAACAAAGAATGGACACCGTGGCAGAAAGGGGAGACCAGAGAGAATGAGAGTTATAGAGAGTTCTCAGCCACGATGAGCGGATATACGAGCAATGCACGTTTAGCCCTTTTTGTGGCCGAGAATAGTTTCTAAACGCTCTGTTTTGGCATAAACAATATATGTAAATCAATAAGCTTAATTTATTAAATCTAGCAATAAAAATATGTAGTTAAATTTAGTTTTAAAATAGGTTAAATAAGTTATCATATCTGAATAAAATTTATATTTATTTTTAGTTTTGAAACAAATTTATGCTCTCAACATTGTCAGTACTGCACTTAGCATAGTTTCTAACCTTACCGAAGAATTGCACCAAGCACTTATTATTCAGTACGAAAAATATTCATTTAAAAACTTAATAACTTTCTTGACCTTTTTAAGCTTCTTTTATCGGGTTCTTGTCCTTACTTTATAATAAGGTATAAAAATTACTGTCAAGTAAATCGAAAAATCTATAGCTTTAACTTGAGCTTTTAAAAGCTTAACTTTTGGTTCTCGCAATGGCTTAAACTGAACTTTACTTTAGCTTAACAACAAGTTATTTGGAAAAGTGTGATTTCTAAACGTAAATAACGTAAATATAACGATCGGATTACTATATTATAAAGATCTGCAAGGGTCTGTAATTTTCGGCGTGCAGTGGAAAGAACCTTTCTTATAAGCCACGTTGTATTGGCCTGCCGATTAAACGGACGGGCGAACAGACGGATTAGATTTGATTAACCTCTATATATAAAACTCTTCTAGCAGAATGATTCATTCATCAACACACAGTTCTATGGGTAAGTCATACAAAGGTGTGATTTATACACAATAATTAAATTATAATGAAAGTTTTCACTAACATGGGATTTTGAATAATTCCGTCTTAAGGAGGAAAACCTGGATGAAATCATTGGGGGATAAAATGTTATATGGTGAAAAGGCTTTGATTTACTCAATCAACTTCAAATTTAATTTAAGATCTTTACATCAAATACTGAAATTTCTGATGCGGAAATAGGTAACGATTACAGTGGGTATTCTTTTCGCTTTTTATTGGATTGGATTGGAATCGAAAAGTTATAAAGAAAAATCTTTCAACAAATAACATCTGACCGATTTTGAATAGATCACGGGCGAAAAAGTTGAATTCAACATATCAAAATCCTTTTTTAATATAATTCAATGCTTTCGTGAAAATGTTGTGCCATACTTTGGTAGTTCCATAGCTGTCTATCATATTTTATCCACATTTGAGTTACCTCTCCCGCTCTATCGTAATTCAATAAAAACTAGGGTATCCAAATTGCGTAATAACAAATTTTTCATTTCACAGGAATATTCATATTATGAACTGGCTTACACTATGGCAAATTCTATCAATCTCTTACTCGATATTTCAGTAAATTGAGAAGAATATCTTATATATATTATTTATTTTTTTAAGGAAAGTTACTTTTTATTTATATTTCATGATCGAGTTGAAAAATACGGACATAGTGTTGGATAGTGTTTTTATTGAGAAGTATCTTGTTTTGTATCTATATTACTCTGTATTACAGGGTATTTCATTAGTCGGACACTCTGTATTAATAATCTTTACCTGCTTTTTATTAGCCTTATGTGTCAGGTGAAAGAAATTGCAATGGATTTTCCTTGGCACAGTTTTTTTCTGCTGCTGAGTGTGGGTGGGCTTATGTATATCGTTGTGTGTGTGCGTGCGTGTATGTAATGCGTTGTAATTTTACACCAGTTTGTATTTGTGTGTGTGCGTGTGTGAGTGTGTTTTGAATGAAACCTATTTATATGACGAATCACAGAAATTTGGGCTCATCAATGTTTGTTCTCAAATCACAGTTCAACTTTGCCCAAAAGCAGCTCAAAGCACATAGCACCCTCCTCGCCTCCCCGGTCACAGGCTCCAGTCTCAGTCACGCAGTTCCGAGACATCCAGCCGAATCTCCATCCCCGTTCGTCACTCACTGCCGTCCGTTCGTCCGTTCGTCCGTCCATATTTCCACACACATCAGACGCGTTTGCGTCAACGTCAACGTCAAAGTCAACGTCGCCATCGCCATCGCCGTCGCCGAACATCGACACATTCAGAGCTACTTTCACTATATTACATTACACGATTTTAACTTTTTTCTAGACACATACTTACATATCACTGAGAGAAGTAATTCGTTCTTTGTTCGAATAATATTTATCAGCTTTTGATTTTGATAAAGGCAACAAGTGCTGGAAAACCGATTCATTGCGAGAGTTCCTTCGAACTAAGCTGTTGCCCTGCAAAAGAAACCGGAAAACCAAAACTTAAAACCAAATATGAATGAGGCGATTACAAGCCGTTCAGAAAACATTTTTATATAATTATATTTAAATTTTACTTGGAAGATTCGATTTTAAGGTCGGGAATATTTTAAATATTCCAGTCTTCATATTTTGGTTAAGTCAATCTATTTTCTGAGAAACAAAAGGGTTCTCTTTTGGTATTTTTGAAAAATAATCTAATAAAAATAATCAAAAGATTAATACATATTTTCAAGTTGTTTTTTTTCGATTAGAAATTGATACTCTTCAGTTAAACACAAAACTGGGAAAAATGTAGATTCTTGTTCAGCAAATTTTCAATTCAGATTTGATACTTGTAGTTCCTTTTTCTCTCAGTGTACTTGTGTGGTGCCTGCGTGTGTGGGTTTAAAATTTGCAATTTCTTGTTCTTTTCTCGTCATCGTCTCTCATTTTTTGCAATCACAGCCCCAAAGCTGTCGGAACACATTGTCGTCATCAGGCAGCAGACGGCAGACAGAAAACAGCTTGCGACCAAGTGAAGCCCAGCACCACCCACACATCCACCTGGCCATAGGCTCGCTTATGAATATTGGTGAGTGTGTGCATTGGAGGTGAGTTCGTGTCGTGACACGAAAAAGAAATCCTTGTGCTCATTCAAAGCGTAAAATTTTATTTATAAATAAAAAAAAAACATTTAACTACTAACAAAAATGTATATTCAAGATTTGATATGATTCACGAAAATTAAAAACGTCCATCTCTAGTGCATACCAATAAGCATACATGAGTCCGTAATCGTTGCCCGTGCTCGGGCCTCGTGCCGGGAATAGTGTAATAAAGCTGAACAGCTGAACCATTCTCCTCACTCCTCACAATGCTCGACCCCAAACCCAACGATAGGCCATCATCAGGCAACTTCTTGTCTGGATTAGCGAATTCCGTTGGCATTTTTTACGCACTCCGTCAGGCACAAAACAGTGGTGGACACCTTGTACGAGGACCAGAGACCGTAGACCATAGACCGGAGACCGGAGACCGGCACAGGGAGCCCACAACATGTGCGACAGCAAAAACAATCACGAACAGATTTATCGCATTCATATTCAGCTTGATGCGATATGTGACCGAAAACGGAGGGAGCTAGATGTGAAGAATGGATAGGCGTGGTATTGCTTCTTTTTTTTTTTTTCAGGGTGTAGCGCTGCGGTCGAGTTACTTGGGTCGGCTGCGTCTGGAGAGCTTGGGTGGGAGTTGGTTAAAAATTTAAAGAATCGTGTGCGTATGTGTGTCAAGACCGCAAAATGGGATTACATTACTCAAAGAAATTTATTTTGACAGAACTAATATTTTTACACAGATCAGGCTGCCGTTGATGTCCTTTGCTACCCGACTACCCGACAACTCCTCCTGCTACAGTTACAGTACCAGCTTCAGTTCCCATTCCTGCTCCTGGCATCAGTGCTGTTCTGTGTTAGGCTAGAGATTGCGGCTTTAGCATTCAACGTTTTATATGCCTCGCCGAATTTGTTGGGAATTACGATTTCAGGGTTGGGGTCTTGATACAGGACTTTTACTAGCTAGAAATATGCCTAGCCTTGATCTCAGTTTGGTAGTTTGATTGAGCTGCAACCCTAGAGAGCTTTAGGCTTAATGTTCGAAAAAGAAAAAAACTGTGTGTGCTTCATCTTAACTTGAAACGTTGAAACCTCTCAAAACTGGTTCGGAACTGCTAGAAGCAATGTTTTGGTTCAAAACATTACCAATTTAGTACATATTAAAGCATTATTATTATATTATTATAAAATATTAAAACTGGACAGTACTATTCCATCAATTTTGCACTCCTTGGAGGCAGATATTCTATATTTGCCTTCTAGGAATTTAAATTTACTAAAAACTAAATAGAAAGGAAATTTAATACATACAAATTTTGGGTGGTATTATCAATATATAAAAGGAAGCGGTTCAAAAAATTGCAATTCTCTGGTTCTAACGTTCAGCTGAAGATCAGCCAGGAAAAATAGTTTATTGTAATACAAATAAAAAATGTAATTAATTCAATTATTTTCCACTGCATCTAATATAAAATGCTTAAGTATATCAGTTGGCTTAGATTTATTCTGCAAACGGTCGATGTACGTAATTCATTCATAGCTAACAGCTATGGCTTAAGCTCTCTGACCAAAGCTATCAGTTATGCTTAAACCTCGTTATCCTTCGTTTTGTCGGCAAAGAAAGATTCCATGGGCCAGATCGAAATGGCAGCCAATTTCCGCGCCTTGACTTGATAAACGCCAATGCCTGACTTTGTTTGGGCTGAAAGGGGTGAAAGCGAGTGAGGGCTTGTTTTGCCTGCACGTGGGGGATTGCGGGGGATTTAGCTTGCATCCTCACGTAAATTTATATAAATATATATATATATATATATATACGTATATATACGTATATATACGTATATATATACTACTTAGATTCTTGTGCGTTGTCCATGGCGCTTTGTATAGCCAGGGAAACGATTTTGTCAGCCCACTTTTTATTATTATTTGCATTGCGATTGCGTGTTGTCCATGTGTGAGTGTATGGGTGTGCGTATATGTGCAGGACTTTCATGCTTTATTTTTGCCAGCGAAGCTTTTCTTTGATGCAATATGTACAAACGACCCGGCCAACAGTACGAATAACGGGTACCAAAAAGGACCAAACGGAAACCGAAAGGATGTCGTTTCTCTCTAGACTCGACCCTCACGTACGAACTTTTGCCATAACAACATCTGTGGCCATTACGATGCGAGAGCATGTGAAGCACACACAAACACACTCTCATACATATATATATATTCATATATATATATATATATATATACTGCCTGGTGGTCCTTTTGGACATTCGTAGCAACAACATCGCTCGTACCTTGTGAGACCAATTCACAAGCCAAAACGCAGCAACCAGAACTCAAAACTGAACTGGAACCCGAACTCTGCCAGCCCACCACCAGCATCAACACCAAGAACACTTCATCCCACCCCACCGCCACAGTGCCACCACCACAGCACCGTCGTTGTCGTCGTCGCCATTGCCATCAAAAGGCTTTCAATGGCAGACGACAGTTCTAAGGTCCAACGGTCCAAAAGTCCAATGTCCGCCAGTCCGCCAGTCCGCAAGTCCGCAAGTCCGCAAGTCCGTATTCCGTAGTCCATGGCCCGTGTCCGCTACGAGGACGGACAGCAATGGCGTTGCTCGTGTATTTGCCTTTGAATTGCTTTGGCCTAACCCACATGCCACATGCCGCATGCCACATCCCTCGTCTAACCCCCCTCCCCCCCCACACCTTCCCCTCGGTTGACTATGCTGTGGGCGTTTGGTTTGTTCATGGGGTTGATTTTTCGCCATTATTGTAACAATTTTGATCAATGGCCCTATTTGGGCCGCTGTCCGCCAAACGAGCCCAATACCGATACCAATACCAATACCAATATTCCGTATCGAACCCAATCCCAATTTCAGCCCGGTCTGCTCCCTCTCATATTCATTCGCATGTTTCGAGTTTTCTTCTTTTTTTTTTTTTTGGCAATTCGTCCTTTGTCCTGTTCATTTTTTCCCTATACGGAAAGTCTCATAGTTGTGTACTTAAGTTCAACTGGGGAAACCTGTGGAGCAATCAAGCGAAACTTTAAAATATATTTTATACTCTACAAGGCTTTCCATTATAATTTTACAGATATAGTAATATTATAACCTATACTATAAAGTTTTATAATTATTTCAATGAGATTAATGGATTCGATCCGCTATCCTATCCGCCGTCCTACCTTAACTCTACATTCTCTACCAAATGTCCGTTTTTCTTTATTAGACTGTTTAAATATTATGAAAAGCTACTCTGTTTCTTACAAAAGTCAATAGAAAACATAGAAAATTGATTTGCTAGTCCTGTAAGCTTAACAGGAATAATTTGATTTGATTGATTTTCCATTCGGACAGATGGAATAATATTGAAAAATATGTTGTGAGCGGATCTCAGTATATTATCAATTTGGATAAAAATAATGTAATAAAGAGAGGTTTGTTCCAAATTAATGGATATTACGACTTAATTATACATTCTTAGGGAAACTGCTAGTCGTTGTAGAATTCATCTTTTTTTTTTTATCAATGTTTATTTTATTATTTATTTTTGTCGAGTTTGCTGTTTTTTCTTCTGACGCGTGACTGTTATTATTTGAGCTTTGGCGTTATGACCACACACACACACATACAAAAATACACCCCTCCTTTGGACCCATCGTTCCCCTCCCTCCAAATGGGAATATCCATCCGACCCGTCCGCCTGCCCGTCCGCCCGCCCGCCCGCCCGTCCGCCCGTCCGCCCGTCCGCCTGCCCGCACATATGTGCGACCACAGGCCATGACAACATTTCGGGCTAATCGAACTTAACCCTTGGCTGGCTTTCACAATTTTTTATGCATGGCTCCCATTTGCCATTGAATTCGATTCGATTCGATTCCTCTTCGATTTCTGCTTGTTTTTGTTGTTGCTGGCGTTGTTGTTGCTGTTGTCCATTAAATTTACGATACAAAACGCAGTCGGGCAAACAAACAAACAAACAAACAAACAAATCGACACATAGACAAACAAACAAACCAAATAAAGAGAAGGGCAAACATTTTTATAAAGTCGCCGACGACGCCAATGAGAAAAGCTCCCAGCCCCCCTTGGTAGGAATGGAGGGCAATTGGGGGAAGGACCTCAAACTGGGCTATTGGCTTCTGGGTTCCGGTTCCTGGTTCCGGGCTCTGGGCTCTGGGCTCTGGGCTCTGGGTACTGGGACACATGTTTGCGGACATTTATGCAAAGTTTTCAATGTGGGATGTCGCTTTTGAATTGCGAATGTGAATGCGGAATACAGAGAACGGAATATGGCATGGCAATGGGAACGTAAATGGGAATGGGAATGGGAATGGGATTTCCAATGGGTATCAGCTTGAGAATGGGTCCAGTTTGTCCTGTGGACCCTCAACACATGAATATCCTCCCATGTATGTACATATATGCATGTTTTGTGGTTTTAGCCAGACTTATTTGCATTTCCTTGGCATATTGTAAGTCACACGGGAATCCTTAGACTCTACATATATAGAGGGAGTGGTCAAAAGAGTAAATAAAAATCATTGGAATCTGAATTTAAATATCTAAATATAATACGAATTAAAAATATATTGAACCCTATTCCATAATCTCTACACAAGCATTGGATAAAATTGAAACGAATTCGGATTGTTAATAATACTTTTAAATGACACAATTCTTAATATAAACAGAAAGCTTCGAATTTAAAATTGCATTATAAATTAAAAGTTTTTGGGGGTATTTAAAATTTAATGCAAGTTCTGTAGAAACTTACAGGTTGCGTAATGGGATTTTCATCCATGTTTTATCCGTTACAAAAACCAAATTCAAACTTATTAAATTGTATATTAATTATTTGATAAAATATATGAGATTCGATAATATAATAAAAATCTATATGAAAGACCTCTGAATTTGAATCATGATTAAAATGCTAAAAAACAAGTTCATTTGCATAATATTGAAATGTAATCAAAAAAGAACATATAAAGTTAGAAAAAAATGAAACAGAACAATAAAGAATATATAAAATAAAATTAATTCTCTGGATTCCATATCTTCTCAGCCGAGCAATAAGTGTATTCTCAGTCCGAATAACTACGAATAACTCCGAATAAAAATATATCTCATTGAAGTTGCTAGGTTGAAATTTAAGCAATGTTTTACTTGTTTATTTTCAGGAAATATATCTTAAATTTAATTAAAATCAAATTAAAGAAGCGAAGATATAAATATAAATTTATTAAACAAAAGCTAAAAAAATAATAATTAAACGCTATCTTCGGCCGAGTGAAATAAGATATTGGATAAGATATTATTCGATAATTTCTATGACTATATTTTATTAATATAATTAGATTTAGTAGTTCAATCTTGTTGATCTTTGGGCATAGATTTAAAAAACATAACTTGATATATTGAGAATCAAAAAAAATGTTCTGCATGTTATAACATTTTTGAACGCTCAGTCGTATATAGTAAACCGATCTCAACGATGTTTGTAATGCCTAATGGAACTTATCGCGTCAGACAAAAATGTTCCCATAGCTGCAGGTTTTTAACCGATTGCCCTATGGCAGTTATATGATGTAGTTGTCCGATGTGTGCAACATCCATTTGGAAGGAGGGACATGCCTATATGGACTTGCATCATCGAAGAGATGCGTGTTTTTAGTGTCAAAGCATAATACCCTCTGGAAGGGTATAGCAATAGACCTAAGTATCTAAGGCGAACTCGAAGCTTAAAGAAAAATCTATTTCGCCATCTTCTGCCTTAAAAATAGAGTCATTTGACAATCGCTCATTTATATTTAAAATTTAATTGAATCGCAACTCTATTGCAACTTATGCAACCAGTATATCCTGATGGACTGAAGACAACTCTGGCAAGTGGATGAGAACAGGCGCAGGAGCAGCTGGTCCTCACCAGCATAAAGCGCTAGATACGCACATCGCATATACATACATATGTACCTCTACATATATATATGTATATATATATATATATAATATAATATTACCAAAAACTGGCGAACAAGGTGCAAATTAAATGAATTCAAATGCCAAACTGTGGTCGAAAGAGACAGAAAGAGAGAGAGAGAGGGAGAGGGAACTGCTGAAAAGAGACGGTTTGCATATTGGATAGGGAAAATACGCAGATGTCCTTAAAAGCGACTTTTTTTTATCAACTCACACACACACACACACGCACACACACACACGCATGCAGAGAGTGAGGCCTATGCGAGTCTTGTTCTATCTACTTTTTATATTCGAATAATATAAAAAATTTGTAAGCGCTCGCGATCTCATATGACGAAACGGGACATGCAAACTACAAAGGACCTTCAACAACAACAACAACAACAACAAAGTGGTTGTGTGTGCCGCCAGATTGCCGCAAGGTAGAAGAGTATAAAAAAAAGTGCACACAAAATCAACGCGGTGCCGTTGTATCTCTCTGGCGTGTGTCCTGTGCGTATTTCTCCTGCTCATGCTCCCGCTCCTGTTCCTGTTTCTTGTATATATATATATATTGTTTTTTTTTTTTTTTAAATATTTTTTGCATACTCGTATCACATGCCAGCACGGGTACAAGGGTGCAGCGGCGAGAGAGGGGTTGAATCATCATTTGAATAATTCGACATTTGCGGCTGTTGTCCTGGCGAGTATAGCCGAATAGTCTACCTTTGCATGCCACCTTTCCACCTTTCCACCTTTCTACCTTTGCAGCTTTCCACGCGCCACACAGCCGCGCATCGAATGACGAAAATTTCGTAATAAATAAATAATCCTTTTTCCTGCTGGAAAAACTATGCCAGTGTGTGTGTGTGTGTGTGTGTGTGTGATCCGTTGAGCGGGAAAATTTGCTCGCAATTTGAAATTATGGTATGCACACCAAAAAAAAAAAAAAAAAGGGAAAAAATGAATGAAGAAAAAAAAGAGGCCATGCAAATGCAAAGCCCGCATGTGGCAACATCGCGTGGCAAGTTGGTGCCGGGTAAACGGGGAAACGGGGTAGTTCGAAGCGGATTTTGCAACATCAAAGCAACACCTGGCCAACATTGAATACCAAAATCGACATCGAAATCCATTCGTTTCGATTCATATACAAATACACACACACAAATACGACTACGAGTATGAATATGAGTACAAGAACGAGTACTTGTATGAGTACCACAACTTTAAACCAGCCACAGGCCGTATACAATAAGAATTTTTGGGGATTTTTTGATTTATAAATAATTTATAAATAATATTGAAATAAATTGGAAACATTCTTCGGCTTTGCAGTTGAAACTTATGGCTCAAGCTTTTGTCTTTCAATATAATTCAAATAATTTTTATAGTTATTCGATTTATTTGGCAAATTTCTAATTTGGTATATTTCTGCCGCTGGAGTCAATCCTTGAGCTGCAAAGTTCATCAAGCTGAATTTAGCTTAACGTCAAAATAAGGTGCAACCTAATCCGTACCGAACCTTGATTTATCTTTCAGGAGTGTTCTATTTTGTAGACCCGGTTCATGGTTCCAAGCAACAAAAAAAAAAATTGCGAACAGAACCGGCTTCTCCTTGGTAGTAATAAATGCTCATTGCCAGTCGCAGAGTTTTTGAGTATATTAATAAAATCTATTTTAAATTTTAATTTTTTATAATAATAAAAGCATTTATTCGCGTACTCCTTTAAGATGGTACCCTTCTTATAATTATTATGTTCCATACATCATAAAATCTCAAATATTCTCGATATTTTTGCGTCATTTCTGTTGCGTTCCATAAGGCAGCCTCAAGCAAAGAGTTGAAGCTTCTAATCAAAGAAATTTACGATTTTTGATTTGAGTATGGGTCAGGTAAAAATAATTTAAATTATTATTAAACAAACTATACTTAATTTTATAAAAAAATTAAAAACTAGCAGGAAATGCGCCTAAGATAAAATACCTTTGACGACTGAAAAACTGTTGTTTAATTTATGTATTTTGAACGGTTATTCCTATTGCAGCTTTATGATATAGTTGCCTGATCTCTTAATTTTTGTCAGCACTTAGAAAACACTTAAACAACTAACTTGTTAGTTTTATAAAATGTCTTCAGCAAGAAGAAGTTTTCTCTACAACTGCATCATAGCCGATTGTTCCTTTAGAGTTATAAGTTTTTCAATCTGTCCAGTTTCAGAAACAGACAGACAGACAAACTGACGGACAAGGCTATATCGACTCCTCTAACCGTCTTTATCAATTATATATACACGTCTTTACTCTGTGGATTAAGTTATGATTCTTTGAAAAGGTATAAAAATATTAAATATTTTACAGTTGGAGTTGGATAACATTTCATTTATGACAATTTAGTTTTTTTTCTATATTTTTTCGTTCAGTGTAATAATTTTTTCAACCGACATTGCCATCATTCAATTATTTAAAAAAGATTTTTCAATAACGCTGCTGCTGCGTTTTCCATTGTTTTTCGCCTGCAACCCTTGTGTGGAAAATGAAAAATAAATTTGCCTGTTGGATTTTCGCGGACATTTTTTTAACTGCAGCAGCCGCAGATCTGCCGCTGCCAACCCTCTAAGCCCCTTAACCCTTTCTATACATATAAATAATTTTTTTTTTCAATTTTCGCAAATGCCCAAAATGCAGTTTTTCGGCAATGTCAGAAATCCCAGTTGAAAAAAATTGCCTGCGTACAGTTAAGCCCAGCATCCAGTCAGCTGGATGCTGTGCGGCAACCTTATCCGATTTCGACTCAACTCATTAACCACTTGACTAATTGCCCCGGGAACAAAATGAAAATGGTCGGTCTCTTGCTGCCGCTGCCGCTGCTGCTCCTGTTTTGAGGAAAAAAATCGGCACCTTTTGACCCAAAAAGTCGGTCGGGTTGACAGTTCAACAATGAGAGATCATATGGATAATTGTGTATTGGGTATTTTGGCGCCTTATCGCATTACACGGACTCATGGACTCATCTTCTCCCTATAATTGTCCGGCTACTGTTCCCATTTTTCACTTCGAATAGCATCCTTTTGTGCCGCATTAATAGCCGGCTTCACACCTTAAAAACACCGCAAAAGTTTTGGCAGCATCCTATGGAACAACAAAAACAACAACTGGAACAACAGGAACTACAACAAACATCCTAATTTTCACACGCACTTTGAACCTTTGCAGCATTCGTTCAGCTTCAGGTTCAGCCTGAGGTCCAGCATCCCCTAAAAAAGCGGAAAAAAGGACCCAAACCCAACAACAAAAAAAAAAAACCCTAAGCATGATCTAATGCTCTCGCATTTTGGTGTAAAAAACTCGGTTTTCGACATTAAACTGCAAACATGATGCCATATAATATCATCATACTCGTATAATAAAATACATATAATTGCTCTGTGACGGCAGCATCATCACTCAATTGGCTCATTGCCGGCACAAAGTCAAGGACCCTTGAAATGATCTGAAAAAAATCCCTTTTTTTTTGTATTATTATTATTATTGTTGTTGTTGCTTTTTGTTTTCATTTATTATTTCTCCCATTTTCCGGGTTTTTTCTAGTCCTTTTTTTTTGGTGTTTTGTTGCTCATAACTGCCGCTAAATAGCTCGGAGCTGGGGAAAGCAGGGGCTGGTCCTGTCATTGGTATGTTTAGGGTTTGATGTGTCAATATTTGACAGATCAAATTGATATTTATACTTCTATGCCATATAATGTGTGTGCGTGTTTTGTCAGGGCCTATCCAAAATTGACTAATTGGCTGATTAATGAACGCTATATCGATATCTGGTGGTCATTTTATCGGAGGTCGCTCGCCAGGGGTCAGCAAGTCGTCTGTATTGACCTGTAGCTGGACTATCGATCATAACAGTTTAAGTCTTTGGTGGAAATTATCAATCATATTTCGCGTTCTTCTTGATCAATTTAACTCTTTAAAAATTAATATTTATAAGCTTAAAGCTTTAATCTATAAGAAAAACTCTTTTGAATCTCTTGAATCACAGCTTAAACCCCGATTTTTTTATGAATTAAGTTGTCCGAATCTATGAATTTAGTCAAACCTGAAGCTAAGTATATATATTTTAAAAATGAAGCTAAAGACCAAAATACTAAAGTTTTTGGTTTGATGCTCCAAGAAGCTGGCTATATCTTTTCTTTGTGTTCAGTTTAGAGTTGAAAGGAAAGGAAACAGGACTACAAGTCCATTTAAAACTTATTTCTCAGATTCGAATAAAGAGGATAACCTAATGAAAGTTTTCAGCTTTGTTACAAACTTATTTAAAATGTTTTCTTTATTACTGTATTAAAATATATAATTTTTTTCACTACTGAAGAAATCTCAATCACAAACTCTATTACTAAAAACAAAAAATTAATATATATATATATATACTTTGACTAATACCTTAATATTTGCCTATGTAATGCTCTGAGAGCATTTTCCAATACCTTTTCCATGCTTTTTAGGCTGGCTGCACAGCTGGCAGTGTATCCTGTCAGGACACCCGGACAAGGTACCCTAAGACATTGTCCCTGTGGCCCCTTGCTGAGGGATGACGCCTCTGTCGCGGTCGATGTCTTCCCGGTTCCGTTCCCGTTCTCGTTCGCGTTTCAGTACCTATCCCATCACCCTCTTCCTCTCATCTGGTGCTCTGGCCGTGTGTTCTTTTCGCTGCAACTTAAGGAGGCGCCCCTGCAACTGTTTCCTTTTTCGTTTCGCCGGGCATTGTGCGACTCAACGGTACCTAATCATTATAAATTATGTGGCAATAGGCCAGCGTCATCTTCAGCCTTATCCTTATCGACAGACTCCGAAGGGGTTAAATTTTCTCACGATCTATAAAAATAGAAAAATGGAAATCCATAAAAAAAGGGAAACGTCTTGTGCTATAATTCATCCTTTCTACCTTTCTCCCTTGCGTCGTTCCTTCTATTCCTTATTTCTTTTTAGCATGTAACGGCTTTTCGATCCATCGATCGAGACAGTTCGACAGATCGACAGAAAAGGGAAAAGTGTTTTCTTGGGCGCGTCAGTTGGATTACTGATTAAGTTTAATTGTTTGTCATGACAGTAGGCAGCAATGGGAAAGGGAAAGCAAAAGGGAAAACCAAAGGATACTGGAGTGGAGAAGACGCTTCAGATTTTCAAAATATTTATAAAAAAGGTTTTGAGAGTAGCCAGGATTCTCTCTCAGTGTGAGAAAGAATAATATTGCTGGCTCTACAGCTGCGCAAATATGCCTAGTAAAATTCGGGACATCTCATCGAGAATATTTCAGAAACGGTTTAGTTTTGAACTACAAACTTTTTCAATTTACTAACTTTTGTTTTTCGCAATTATTTACGCTATTACTCCCACTATTATTATCATTATTATTATTATCATTATCATATGTAAATGGTCTGTTTGTGTGGGTAATTGTATATTTTCATTTCAGTTGCCAAAATTTTACGGCTAAATGTAGTAAAATTTTAGAAAGCAAAACAAGAAAAATATAATACGAGAGAGAAAAATGAAAACAGCACAGAAATCGAAAAACCGTTGCCCAGACCAGAGTATAACATTTCAGAGTAAATGGTAAAAAGCAACAGCAACAGCAGCAACAGCAGCAACAGCAGCAGCAACAGCAGCAGCAGCAGGAGGAGTTGGTGATGAAGTTGCTACGGAAATTCGTTATTGTGTTACCACAGGCGATGTGTCTGTGTCCCAATGTTATGTTGCCAGTTGCCAGTGAAGGTGCGGCGGCATCCTCACCCACATGCTCAGCCACATTCGCAGTCAGCGCCAGTCCACAGTCCACAGTCCAATACAACAGTAAGAACAGCAACAACAATAACGCAACGGCAACCAACAATTACGAACAGTGGGCCACATAACCAATTTTGATAGCTAAAATCCCAGTGAGTATCCACCTAACTTCGAGCCTAGAATTTCAGCTGTAAAATGTAGCTTAAAACTTTATTTTTACTTGTAAACAATTGAAACTGTTTTAAAATAAATTACTTTGGATAATATTTATTTTTTAAATTAAATTAAATATAAAAAACAACTAAACGGAAACTAAGGTTTTATCATATTACTTCAATGTAAATATTTATTTACTATTTTAAAATTGCTTTCAAATGTAATAAATACTTTTTTGCACGAAATATAAAACTTTAGAATCGTCGCATTTGAATTGAATTGAATTTGATCGATAACAGTTGGTAATTTCGACATTTTTTACTTCTACTATAATTAAAATTATTAATTATTAATTATTAAAATTATAATAATACATATGTTGCAAGAAGTATATATAAAAAATGAATATAATTATATATTTTAAAATTAATTTTACTGCTTTTCACTAAATTTGGAATATTTTCTCATTATTTTTTATATTTTAAAAACCCTCAAAGAGTTTTGGAGAATACTTCGTTGCAAATATGGAGATAAGAGAATTTATTTTCACAATTAAAATGTATGTTTGTGCCATGGTACAAGGGAGAAGAACAGCGGTGCACGGCGTCGTCCACCTTTTGCCTCGTATAAGAAGTAGCGACCTTTCGCATGCACGACGATATTTTAATATGCAAAATTTCAAATAGTCCTTATACACACACACACACACACACACACACACACACACTCATATATATATATATATATATACAGACAGAGACGGGCGAATAGTCGTTGATTCTTTTGGTCATGTGTATAGACGGACGACGTTGGACTTTAAAGGATGAAAGAGGGCAAGGGTAGAGTTTGAGGGGTCAGAGAGAGGCAGTTGGCAGTTGGCAGTTGGCATGCCTAGCGCGTGGGCGTTTTCGGTCGCCAGAGTATCCAATTCAAAAATTTTGCAAACCAACCAAGCGGAATTGGCAAGGAAGAAGAGGCTAAGCTTAAGAGAGAACCTTAGAGAAAAACCCCGTTCGAGCGCAACTCTATGCTATGCTTGAATCCGAGGCGGGCTTTCGTTCGCCTTTTTTCATTTCCTGTTCCGTTGGCATGCGGCGGCGGCGGCGGCAGCAGCGGCGACCACCGAAGCGCATCAACAAGCAACGGGTGGTGTTTTGATGGGAGGCGGGGGGAGGAGGTGGGGGTTGTGGGGATATCTGGAACCCATACATCCAACATATGAGGATCTGAGTCGCACACAAACTCACATAACAAGGGGCGTACGCAAAACGACCCCAGGGGCCAGACCGCTCGACGGTTGACTAACCGTCAGTCAGTCAGTCAGTCCCTGCAGGTGGTACGACAGCTTGGACGGACTGTGCCCGAACCCGAAGCTAGAGCTGGAGCTGTAGTTGTAACTGGGTCTGATTCCGTTTTTTGAAACCGGGGATTGGTGGAGTTGGGGGTATTGTGGTGCCTGGTAGCTGGCATATTGAAATTATGTGTGCAACCGTTTTTAGTTTTCCATTTGCATTAGGGCGACTTAGCTGGAAGTGAACCCAAGCTCTTGAGACATTCTCTTGACCAGCATACCACTGCGAACACCCCAGCCGTCGTCCATTCAAACCATCCATCCATATACATCCATACGTCAGCCAGTCAATCAGAGGTTGCTAAGAGGAAGGTTGATACATTTCCTGATTTACGCAGGTAATGTCAAGTTGACTCCATTTGTGGCTCTGTTTGTATTGTTGTGGGCAGGACAGCACACACACTCACATTTTTCTTGGGGTTGCTGGAGATGAATGTCAGTGCATTAGGCGGCCTAAACGAAATCCCCTTTCGATAATAATGTGTTTGCTGTGTGGCAAAGTTTTTGCGTGCTTGGTCAACAGAAATGATTGGATAGACCAATTTGAAAAAGAGAAATAGAAATCCATTCGATTCGATACGATACGATTCGATTTGATGCGATTAATATATATGCATGATTTGCATTAAAACCCATTTAGTTAGGAAAGATTGATTGACGATGGGACGGTCATTGAATCTGGAATTAACTGCTAGCCTTTTAAATATAGTTTACATTCCTAAATTAAGAAAAAGATTCCTTTGCTTATTTTCTTTTCGCTAGTTCTTATCAATTTAATCAGTTCAGAATTTCTGTCATCATTTCTAAAGGTAAATTAGGGATCAATACTTTTTATGGGTCAGCACTCCGGCCCTGAACCAAACTAAACAAAAATGGTTCGGTTGAAAGAACGGAAAACTACCCAAGCGATAGTCAAACCGATCTACCTCTCAAATATACAATATTCGGTTCGAAATACTATTAAGCTAGTTAAATTGAAAAATTTACATTAATTTAAAATAAATAAAATAGATGTTTTAGTTAAGTACTATTCTCATTCTATTAAAAATAATCAAAAGCACAAAAATTAGAGAATAGCTGCAAAAATATGGCAACTTTAGAGGGTAGTGCCACGAGCTTTGAAGGGAAATGTTCACATTCCTATTTTATTCAAAATTTCTTCAAGTTTTCGGAGACAGAACAGCTTAACGGTCGGTTGGCTATCCAAGGGTTTTCAGTTCTTTGATAACCCATTTGCCAAGCATTTAATTGGAGCTCGTAGTTGGCAAATCGATGCGCATTGTTCTAGAGAAACTCTCCGACAGTTTTCGCAAGCTAAACCCAAACCTAAAATAAGGGGGAGGGGGAACCAGGTAAAGCGAACGTAATGGACTTCAATGCGGATGCGGAACAGGAGTTGTTTCTCCAGGAGGAACAACAAAGGAAATCGCCAACTTGCATTTATCGCCTCACATCCTTGGGGCTGAGCTGGGAGGAGAACGAAAACGGGAAACAGCCTGACATGGCCAGACTTTGCTGCCAAGCTCTTGTCTCTGGGCTCAGCTTGACGCTGGCCGTCTGACACAGAGGGGAGTGCGGGTACAGAGGCAGCATGGGGCACGAATGGGGGCAAGTAGATGGGGCAAGGAAAAACAATATGCGATGATATGATGCGTTGCCCGTGTGTGTGTGTTTTTCGTTGTTTTTGGAGCGTAACCAGCGCGTTGTTGTTTTGACAACATGCCCCACTCTCCAATGTCCCCCTTTACCCCTCCTGCCCCTCTCTTACTCCCAACACACACAAAAGAAAATACAAGCGTGGCATATGTGTGAGGGGTTGAGCGGCATTAGGTGAGAGGAAGAGAAAAGAATATTTAACAGGAAGAAACCAATAAAACCTAATGATATGAAAAAATGCAATTTTCTGAAATTCAACCAACACACACAGCGCCTCAACTGGCGTCTTAAGACCCATTTACACTGAGAACAACAGCAGCAAGAACAGTGTTTGATATTGAAGCGATATCAGAGAGAGTGGCATTTGCAGCAACGCTCACTTGGTTCAAGGATTCTCAAAAAAAAAAAAAAATTGGAAACAGATTAAAAAGAAAACTAATTGTAGAAAAATCTAAAATGATAATTTACTTTAAAGTGTCTCACTGCTCAAGGCAAAACTTTACTAAAAGCAATAAGTCAGAGGGTTATTTTATAAAGTAGTGTATTATATATAAAGAAGCATATTATAATATATATGTATCGACTATAACAGTCGAAATTCACTCAAGATATATTTTTTTCAACATTTTATTGACTTCTTTTCTCAATTCGATGTTTACACTTCAAATGAAAAGTAGCTTTGTTTTTTAGTAGTAGTATTTTAAGTAATTTATGAAATTGGAGAGTGATAAAATAAATGGGATCGGACGTATAGAAAATAATATTGTTGCGGATCTAGACAGTAAGATCTGTTGTTGCGGCACAGTGTAAACAGAGGCAATACGTTTGATTTTCCGCTTCAAAAAATCAGAAACAGCAGAGCCGACTTGGACGAAAATGTTGATGATAATGATGCTCATGTTGACGATGATGATGGGCAACTCTTTGCTGCCTCTTCTTCTTCATCATCATCTTCTTCTTCTTCTTCTTCTTCTTATTTTTCATCATATTCTTCTTGTCTTTGGGTCTGTGTTGTCATCTATGTACCTCAGTGACATGTTGTCTTCCTCTGCTTCTTTCTACTCTGTCTCTTTCTTCTGCTGCCCGCCTGTTGTTGTTGTTGTTGTTGTTCGGGCAAGTTGTCATATGTGAAGTTTTGCGCGTTGCTGAATTTTTATATTACGTGCACAACAACAACGCCAGCAACAGCAACAATAACAACAACAACAAAGATTAAAGCAAATACGAAGGAAAAAAAACCGATGGAAAAAACACGATTTCGGCTTCACAAAGTAACTGTGGGTGGAAGAGAGAGGAAAAACGTAACGAAATGAAATGAAAGACAACAACAACAGCAACATAAACATGGCACCCAACACTTGTTTTCATGTCCGTCCTTAGACGCCTGTCTTTTATCCTTCGCCTGGCAACGTCCACTGCGCGTTCTTAAGATGGGCAAGGGCATGGACGGGAGTTTTTTAGCTCTGGGGTTGGAGTTGGTATTGGGATTGGGAGTGGGATTGGGACTGGTGGTTGGGGTTGGGGTTGGGGTTGGTTATGAGCAAAAGAAGAGGATGACATGCCAGCCGCTGCATATGACAATGTATTACCGCTAAACGGGGGCGAGCGCTGTTGGATTCAAAAAACTCAACCCAAACCCCGAATTCGTACTCGAACTGAGGACGCAGGACGTTGTACACAGAAGACAGGACACTGGCGCAACGCATGTAAGCAATTTTGCAAAGTACTTAGTCAGCATCTTTTACCCTTTCCTTTCACGGACTTTCACCTCCCCGTCTCCCTCTCGCTCCACCAATCTCGCCAATCCCCCGACAACCCCCTTTGCCTTTGAAGGTGGCCCGCGGGGTGACCGTTCGTCAGCATCGCCCACGCATGGCACTGCGCAGATACCAAGGGTAATGTTATGTCCTGTCACTGGCTACAGTCGCCACGATAAGCCAGACAGTCAGACGACCTACTCCCCTTTCTACCTTGCTTTTTGCGCTTGGTGACTGTTCCTCTGCTAGAGATGGATAAGCGTTCCGTGCCCCTCCTGCGTGTCACGCAGTAGGCAGTCTTCGTGCAAGGATGGGTCCTATATGAAAAGGAATCGAAAATTATTTGATACACATTGTGAAACTGTAAATTTATGGGCATTGTCTGCAAAGACTTACAATATCAATTTTCTAACCCCTGACATATAGGTCAGTCATATAGGTCTACGGTTTTAAAGAAAGAAAGAAAGACTATTGAGTAAGATTAGGTTAAATCTAAGATATCTGTAAAAATAAGAAATTTACTCATACAATAATTCCTTATTAGACTAGATTGTGCTTAGAAAAGAGCCAACAAAAAATATATATTCTGGATCATACGTATTTATGTATATAACCATATTCGTTTGCATTTCTACTACTATGCAAAATAATACTTTTTCATACTATGTCCAGGGATAAAGAGAATATTTTGCAAAGAGACAGCAATGGCAATGATTATAAATATAAAGGCATATATAATTTATATATAAAAATTTACTTTGTTTTTAAACCTTGAAAAACAGTCTTCGGTTTTTTCGTGTTCGACCTTAGTTCGTGTCCACAAGTCCATCTCTAGTTTCTAAGACAAGTCGCACAATTCGCCAAGCCGCACATTTTTTTTGAACATTGCGTTTCGGTTGACTTCGACAAAATTTCATGTATTTTTTCTTCATTTTTTCATAGCACATATTAAGCCGCAAAAATATTGCCGGGTACGTCGAAGTTTCGTGCGGTGGTGGTGAACGACATGCAAAAAAAGGAAGAAAAAGAAATAATAAAAAAATAAGAAATATACATGTTTATAAAAGTAAAATTCGCAAAACATGCCCGCGGCCAGGGGGTTGGGGGTAAGAAGAGAAAAAAATGGCACTGGCCTTCTAATTCACTCGATAGCCATTCATTGGAAACTCTTGATTGATGCTCTGCCCTTGTCTGCAGCGAGTTGATAAGCCCGCAAAGACTGTACAGAACTCCCTTCGTGGTCCTACGCAACCCACAAAAAAAAAAACCCCCACCAAGTCACCACCCTGCTCCGCCACCCTGTTTTGCAATGCTCACATTTTTACAACTGCTGCGTTGTCAGTTAGTTTTTCAATTTTTCATTTTACATATTTCAGGGATTATATGACAACAGCAACAACAACAAACAGTGGGAAACAAATTGAGGGCGGGGCAGATTGTAAAGTTATCGAAACTGCAATAAATATATTCATGATATGAATCCTTTCTTTCCTAGGGATGTGGACTTCGTTGATTCCAGCTGGAGCGCATGTGCTCAGCCAGGTAAAGGCTTACTTTCTAAATTCTTGGTGCAATTTAATTAGTTTAAATTAAAAATAGCTTTAATATTCTATATTAATATAATGCTGCTGCCACTTGCTTTACTGTTTATTTCAATTAGTAAAAAAAAAACTTATTTTTTTCTAACACTTCCCTAGAAACATCTGCCAGACCTAAGCATTTTTTCTTTCAAGTTTTCCTTCAACCATTTTAAGATTTCCAATAAGTAAAGTGTGTGAATTTCCATAAACGTTTTAATTGACAAAATTCGTCTTAATTTAGATAATCAAATATGGTTACATGATTGGTAAAAATACATTATAAAAATAATGTTGTTTTTTTTTAATTTTTCTGTTTATTTAGATCACTCAATTCCTTGACATATTTAGTTGCGATTGCTAGAGCCGTTTTCTCCTCGGCTTCGGTTATCTGAGAATTTCCATGCTTTGCTTTGTAATCACAGACGTTAATCTTCTTTTTTTGACAATTTGTTCTAGAGGGATTCATTCTTGAACTCTTTTTAACACGGACCATTTGGGCAGTGCCTGAATTGAAGTATGGGCTATCAAACTTGATCTCACTATTCCTACAATTGGACACAGTCTTCATGGATATTTCACTGTCAGATGATTTTGGAGTCTTAAAGCCTCGCAGGTTCTTTTTGATTTCTCTATGGCGCTCATGCATCTCGCATACCTTGTCTTCAATAATTTCATCCAGCTTATGTAGATTGAAATTGCGTAGCTTGCGCTCCACGATAGCATCGATGGTATCATATATATCTTTCACTCCTAGTATGTTCGGATCTTGCATCCTGAATTCCTTGTTTTGTGGACGAAGCATCTCTAGGGCATCTTCGGTTATTAGAGCGAAACGCATTTTCGGATATCGTTTCATAGGATTATGTGCCATGTCTGCTTCCGGAAGGAGTCAAGAATATTCAATATCAAAAGCTTCTTTTTTTTTTTAATTTTTATTAATACTATATCTGTACTGGAAATTTGTTAACATATTTGATTAAAACTAAACAATGTTCTGAAAACTACTAATCCAGCCAACCGGATAGGTTTCCCAAGGTCTACTACGTTCGAATTGTCAAAACTGAAGCACTGCCCGAACACTCCTTGATTGCCTTTGACTCGAGCACTTCCTCCGGGGTCCATTGTTTTGGTGACATGTGACAGGCCGTACTTCCCAATATTGGCACGCAGCGCTTTGTACTGTGACTACAGAGATTTGGGCAGGGTAAAACAATGGTAATATAGAGAGGGTAGGATGAGGGAAAGATTCCCTCGCAGTCATGTCCGGTGACAACCAACAAAAGCTTTTGGAACGAGTCACGTTTTGTGCGCTCAATTAATAAAAAAAAAAATAGTAAGGAAAGGCTATTTTTAGCGCGCCGAAGATTACATACCCTTGCAGAGTCATATAGTGTTTATAAAATAGTATTCTGATCTTAATGATTTAAAGTGCGCCTTTAGAAATCAGAATTTTCCATATAACTTGAAAATTTAGTCAGAAACTATAAAATTTTCCATACAACAACTTTTCAACCGATTATTCCTATGGGAGCTATATGATATAATTGTCCGGTCAAGCCAGTTCCTACATATGTGCTGCTTGCAGTAAAATGAAAGCTTCATTTCAAATTTAATTCACCTAGGTCAAAAACAGAGAGACTAGATTGCATATAAGCAGACAGACAGGCGGATATGGCTATATCAACTCATCTTGTCGTCCTGATTAATAATATATATAGTTTATGGGGCTGGAGATGACTCCTTCAATGCATTACATATTTCGTGACAAAGTTATAATACCCTCTGCAAGGGTAAAAACAATAAGCTAAAGCTCAGATTATCGCCGACGCCTGTATACACTGGTTTTATGAGTTGGAATTTAGTTTACTAATTTTTTAATTTATATTGAAAACTTTTGATCTTTGTCCACTGCAAAATAAGCATTTTCTCTAGGTTTCCAGACTGACATTTTCACCTTACTTATGAGGTTATTACTCATATTCCCGTTTTTCAATTTCAGGGTTTTACTGCCCTATAAGTGGAACTTACATTTTTCTTTCCAATTCCTACTTCCTACTCGCGGTGACATTTCGGGTTATTGTTCGCGATCTCCGGGTTGCCCCTGGTTCCGTCTTTTGACAACTTGTCACAGGCACTTCAGGAAGCCAGCCAGGGAATGAAGAGCGAAGAGCAACGATCTCAACCGAAGACGGCATCCGTTGGGTTGTCTCGACCTATGACCAACCCCAAGAATCCAGAAACCCAAATGCGGCAAATGGAAAAAATAAAATAAAAAAAATGAAAAATGATAATTTCCATTGACGCAATTATTAACGTTGTGTATGGTTGCTTACCTGGTGCTGGGTTTGGGTTCAACAACAGGATAGGAATCGGGATTAACTCGATTTACGAAAGGGTTACGCATGCATCCCAAGTTTCGCGGATCGCTCGACGTTCCAATAATAAAATATGCCAAAGTGTTTAATGTGCAGTCGCTGTTACCCCTTCTTTTTCCCTTTCTACATTTCGAGGACCCGCCAGGTAGTCGTCAGCTCTTTTTCTCTCTCTCTCTCTGTCTCTTTTGTCATGTCCTAAATGTGAATGCGCAATGAACGTGCATAAAGGCCGAACTCCTTTGCTAGCCTAATTCGTGGCAATCGTCGTCGTCGATAGGGGGAAAAGGGGTAGAAGAAGTGCTTACAAATTACGTTAAAAGTGAATTAACCGTAAAGTGCAACCCATCCCGCCATAGGCAAATGTGTAACGTCACGATCAGAAGAGACTAAGGATCAAAGACCCAAAGTCCTAGAGCACATATGCCACAGAGATCGAACGTCTGTCGGCCCAACGGGTTGTGTGTGCTCTAATCAGTACTCCTCAATTATCACTCGAACTTCTCCATAACCTTATCAATGCAGTCCGATCGCATCTGCGCTTTTAACAGCCCAAATCTCTCCGAGTGTGAGTACCCGACGCACTCACTTCGTTTTACGGCCGAACAACTTTCATAATCCGATCGGACGCTCCGATCAAGTCAAGTGGCTGCCACGTAGTGCCATCAATTAGCCAATCTCCATTGTTCGCTTTCGACTATGTCGGACTGCGCTTTTTGTTTGTTTGTTAGATCGGAAGATAAGCCAAAAAGGTGTGGAATCTGAAAAAAAAAATCGAATGACGCTCAAAACTGGGATTACAAAAGAGAGAGCAATAGTGTTTTTAAGGAAATTTCATAAACATATCACATATAAGCCAAGAATATTTTTTTGTTTTCAAATTTCTTTATAGAAAGTTCTCAATTCAACAGAATTTCATTTCTTTTGAAACTAGTTAACAAATCGTTTTATTTGCTCGTAAACCAATCCATTTTCTTTTTCAATTTTTACTGCTGCTTCTCAACTGAAATAAAAAAACCTTTTTTCGATTTTTCCTGCTGTATCTTAACCGAAGCAAAAAAACTTTCTTTTCCGATATTTAAGTGATTTGACCTATAGCCGTTAAAAGAAATTTAGATTTATTTATTGTCGTAGATAATAACGAAATTTTTCTGAACTTAGTTTTTTTGTTTTCTTAAACATTTATAATTTATGAGGATATACATGATCAATATAACATATATATATTATCTATGCGACATATATATTCCATTCTTTATTTACCGATACAAGGAGCCCATACAATGTAAAATATTCTCATCATTGTCTTTCGTTGAAAAGATTTTTCTTTTTGCTTTGTTAAGGTGATTCGAGAGCTTTAAACTCAAAGGAAACCCTTTGTATGGAAGCTGATTATTAGCAATTTATACAATTCCATCCAAATTGGGAAACAGAGAGCAGTGTGGGAATATTGTTTAAGGCAAAGCTGTTTGACAAGTGCGGCTAAAAAAAAAACATTTCTTTCAAAGACCATTCGAGAATTTGAATTGTGTTTTTCTGAGTCTGGGTATTTGTTTAATATGTCTGTCTGTCTGGCAGTCTGTCTGGCAGTCTGTTTGTTACATTTATAAATGTAATTGTATAAATGGGCTGCTTATGCCAATGTTCAATAAACTGGCTGGTGTGGGTTGGTGTATTGAGGTTGAGGCCGATATATATATATAACTCCGCTTTTTGCCATAGGGTTGAAGTAATGGCCGCTCGCTGCCCGGTTACGCTGTCCGTTAGCCATTAGGGGTGGACTTTTGATTCAATTCAAATCGCAATAAAAATATGGCCCGAGAGAGAGAGAGTGAGAGTGAAAGGGACACACACAAACCAACTCAAATATGTACAATTTCAATCCACTTCACTCTGGCCACTCTTTCTCTAACTCCCACCACCGGACATCGTTGTGAGTCCGAGCAGCCACTTCAGGACTCACAGTCGTCCATCACTAGGACTAACGAGCAGCCCAGTTGAGAGCTTAGAGCTCGGTGTGAGGGGGTGGTTAGCTGCCCCTGACTCTGCCTACTCTCCTCTTCTCCCTTCCTGAACCATTCCTCTCCACTGTTGTCCTGTCCGATTCTCGCTCTAACAAAAGGGTCAATACATAGAGCAGAGCTTTGGTCTGTTCTGTACACGTTCAACCCCGTTCGGACAGATTGACTTTTATGTTGATAGCTCTGTGTTAAGTTCCCGCTTTCCCGTTAACCCCCCCTCGCGAATTGTGCCCATGTTTGTCTGTGTTTTGTTTGTGTGTGTCCACTACGCAGTAACCGCTTCTACCACCCCTCAAGTGGCCATTTTGAATTTATAACATTTTACCGCTACCCGAGTTACACACCTTCCGTTGCCCAACAATTGATTTTAATAACCAAGCAGAACAGTTTGACCAAGCTCAGCTGCTCAGGATTCTCTCAGCAAGGAACGGTAATTTAAAATTTTTAAAGCTTTCCATGGCCTTCAATGGCTGGATACTCATACTTGTACCGTGGTGCTCTATGAATTTAAATTTTTTAGAAATTCACAGCAATTTTTCTAACACCTTTAAATTAGAACAAAACATTGAAAGCATTTGATTTACATTTCTTATAGAAACACAATTATAATTATAATCACAGGCATTCTATTCGCACCTATTCCCTTTCCCAGGATTGCCTATACAAATATTACAAAGTAAGAATTAGTACCGATATTATGAGGTCAATTCACTTGACAACTCAACACAGCTCACTCATTGACAATTTCTGGCTACAAATCCTTAAATTAGTTATACTCAGACTCCATCCCACACCTGACCACAAACATGTGTAGCTCTAATAAGCCTCTCAGTAAGACCATCTAAGCCGATGTCCAAGTCCAAGTCCATGCGGGGAAAGCCTCGCCTGAATGTCAAATCCATTACACGCATCAAAAGCTGCCTCCATATGTACGTACTAGATAGAGATTCTTATGCATATACGAGTATCCTGGCCTATGCTCTACTCTTGAAATGCTCCGTTCTCATGCTAGAGCTCGTTCTCATCGTCGGATCTCTTCCAACCCCATTGGCGTATTAAGACAAAAGGTTAAATTTAAATTTGAAAGGCAAATAGAGCTGGGGCAGCTTTGAGCATCACGTCCTCTATGCGTGCCTTGGTCATACATTGCAATGCGGCTGGCCGAAACCGCCCTCTCTCCTTTCTCACTCTCTAGAGTGCGCCTCCAAGCATATTGTTGGCTCGGAATTGGATTGTTAGGCGTAAGGTGTAGCAGATGGTGTGGATTTTGGCTTGGATCCGTGTGTGTGTGTGTGTGGAGCGTCTGTGGTGAAGGGTTAAGGGGTTAGCCGTAACTCGACTCA
Source organism: Drosophila repletoides (assembly GCA_018150835.1). Lineage (NCBI taxonomy): Eukaryota > Metazoa > Arthropoda > Insecta > Diptera > Drosophilidae > Drosophila > Drosophila repletoides. The sequence goes on along the minus strand of JAECWQ010000225.1, from coordinate 3,211,496 downwards.
ACTCTTGTCCTGCGTGGTTGCTTCTAGTGTGTGCGTGTCAGCATGCTTCTGTGTGTGTGGAAAGAATAAAAGGAAAGGCCAAAGACGTGGCCAAAAATAAGAGGACAAACAGACCTGAACTGCGACTGAGTCTGAGCCTGGCACTATAACTGCACTTAAAAAAAAATATATGTTTTATTTGTAGGAAAAGTTAGAAGAAGAAGCATTTTTGGGAACCATTTAATAAAAATGAACCCAAAAAATATACTGAAATTAAAACGAACCTTGATGAATCAGCTATAAGCTCAGAATCTAACCTGGTAGATTAGTATACCTAAGCAATTATCATAATACCCTTAAGAACATATCTTCTAACTCCTAACCCATAATTAGTCTGTACAGATTTGAAGCTGGAAACGACGAAGATATCTTTCTTCTTTGCTTTCATGGGTCGTACGTAGAAATTTCTATATTTATTTTCGAGTGTAAGACTAGCTGAATACGTATACTAATGGACATTCGAGATTTTGTTTGGTTTGGTATTTTAAGCAGCTCAGAGCTCAGGTTGAACTTGGCGCTGAGTTCTCAGTTCCGTTCTCAGCTCAGAGTTTAGTTGGGTTTCGCTTAGGCCGAGCAGCTCTTTGGGGACAAAGCTGATAAGTACGTTTGATGCCTTTCGAATGCTACGTGTAGTACGGCGACTGGCTGGCTGACAGGCTGGACTTGGTAGAAGAAAGGTCCTATAGACGAAGCAAGGCCATGATACTCATTTTGTGATTGTGTGATGATGGATGGGACATGTGCCCAGGGACTTTTGCAGGAGCTTAGTTAGCCTCAAATGCCGATAGCTGTCGAACAGTGCCGGGGACAGTTGCACTCCTTTGACTACTTGAGTTCTTGTCCTGATGCTATTGAGCGTGTTGCCTGGTGTGCGAATGGCCCTGGCCCTGGTCCTGGCCTCGCTCAAGTGTGTCGACAAAAGGATTCGAACGATTTAGCATTCGAAATAAGTTAGCTGTTTTGTCCTACGTCCTGTTCAGGCCTTGGTTGAGTCCTCTGTTTTGTTTGTGCTCGCACTATTCATACCTGATACCCTCGCCCATTAAATTCATAAAATATGCATGCGGATAAACATAATTCCGGGCATGCGAGTAAATACTTTTGTCAAGATTTGACCATGATTGAGTGTTTGTTCAGCCAAGGCTCCCCCTCTCCCTCTACCTCCCCCTCCCACAACTGTATCCCATCTTGTAGAGATCTTTTGGGGCTAACTGCCCCATAATTCATACGGTCGATTGGTTTGCACACTTTTCAGATTATTTACGGGACGGCGAATACTCGGTCCATTCGGGTCAATGTGCAGGTGTCAAAGTTCATCAAAGCTTCTTTGTCATCTGACCTGGGTTGGGAAATATTTCGAATATTGGGAAAAGCAAATATTATACCGATGTCAACATACTTAGCAAAGTTATGAGCATCAAAGAAACCTTGGGACTCAAGAGATATTTGCACAAATCAATAACAATAGTCTGCATTTGAAGTACTTGAAAGATATTTTAAATTGTGTTCTTCTATGATTATCGTAAGTTTTATTGGAATTTATGTACTGTTAATTATAATAGTTATATGGGGCATAATAGGATATAATTTGTAATGACTGAAAGTCTCTGATAATATAGTTGATAGCGCTTTTAAATTTTCTATGCAGTCTCTCATTCAAAACATGAGATTTTTTATGTTATATTCAAAAAAAATTAAAATATAATTTTATATTCAAAACATTATTAAAGCTTAATAAATTTGCTACTTTAGTTTTTTTTGCAATCGGTTTGCGTGATTTATTCGTTTTAGTAAATAAAACTTGAGTAACTTCCCTTTATCCAGATATCTGCTGACCTCTGTTTAACCTTCTTATCGTTATGAATTTAATAAATCAGTTAATTTTAAATCTTAAAGTTGTACTCTGTTTATTTATTTGATTTATTATTATTAAATAGACTGATTCATTTCCTTTTCATCGACGAAAGCAAAGAACGAAGAGAAGCTTGCCCACCATCGAGCATAGACGCACTCATATTTAAGTATTCCAATGGGTACTCGAAAACACCCACTCGCGACTGGGTGTATTTACATATTAAAAAGAGGACACAGTAATATTTTGCAGACAATTTCAACTTAATTGGCCCAGATTGTGCAGTTCTACGGAGGGAAGCGCAATGTGATACAAAGTAAATACAGCAAACTAAAAAATAAATAATAACAAGTAGCTTATGTGAATACACTCGTATTCAGAGATGTACTCGGAACTCGAACGAATGTAATATGAAAAGGAAAAGGGGTAGAGTCACAGAGCGAGATGGAAATAAAATGGAATAAAATAGCTGTGTCATTTCTTATTTTTGAGTGCTATTATTAAGCATTTGAAATATCATACCATGATGCGGGACATGGGTCTTTTCCATATCTGAGTGTGTGTGGTTTGGGTGTGTGATGTGTGTTTGTGTGTGATGTGTGTTTGTGTTGGCGCGTTATCCATTAGCTTATATTAAAATCATTTTTTGCAGACTGAATGGCGTTCAGGCTGCCCCAAACCACGCCCCAGACCCTCCGAAGACAGACACAACCAACACAACAATCACGCACTCACCCACACACACACACACACACTCCATCACACTCAAACACTCGGAAGAAAATCTGCGCCAAGTTTTTGGGAAATGCCTCAACAATAATCCAATATATTTTTTCAAAAAACTAAAACTATACAAATATTTTTTAATTTTCAAACAGTTGAATAGTTTTTCTAAAATGTATAAAAATTTGTTTCCCAATTTTGATCATGAAATTTTTCCGATTTTCAATGCGATTTATTTGAAATTATTCAAATATTTTCTTGAGATAGTTAATAATACTTTTCTAAAATATGAAGCAAATATATCTTAATTAGAAAATAACATTTTGTAGGTCCAAATTTTTTTAAAATGTTGAAAAAATATTTATTAAATATACAAAATTTAAAATAAGTTCTTCTTTCTTTTTAAAACAAGAATATAATTCTTATGATTTTGTAAAAACATTTCAAATTTAGAATATAGTATTTTTCTGGAATTAAGACAAGTGTTGTTTTTTTTTTTGGAAAATATAAAAAATGAATGAATGATTATAGAAACTATAGCTGAATTTTCTGAAAAATTTAAATTTAGATTTTAAAATAAGTATACAGTTCTTTCGAAAACTTATAGATCAATAAATTATCAGTTAAGAAACCTATTTTAATTTTTTTGTTTTATTCTTATTAAACCTGCCTTTTTGTTTTAGTGTAGTCATACTCACACTCATATACCCAAACACACACTCATACAACTGGACGAGAGATGAATGGGCCGAGTTGGTCGCATTGTTTAATGAAAGTTCTTTCCAAAAACTTTTGCAACGGCTTAGGACCCGCCACTCGAATGAGTCTACATATCTATGTAAGAGCGAGTGTACGTATGAATATGTGTGCAAGGGAGTGTATGTGTGAGTGTGAGTGTGTATCCTGGGACATTGGCCGCACGTATGCAAATGTGGCTTTGGCTTTGCTGAATTTGCAGATGGGCCATGGGTCTGGTCTGTGGGGCAGCAGAGAGATGTGACGTGTGGTGTCAGACGGCAGTTGACAGCATGTTTATTTGTTTTCCCTGCCCAATCGCCCACTGTTGTGGGAGGTGGGCGGAACTTTAATGTAGCCACTGTCAATCTGAGCGTCCAACTTGGGACCCACCTTTTTTTGGGCTCATTATAAGGCTATTTGATGATGATTTTGAGTGCGAAGTGAATACTATGCATTCATTCAAATATGTTCATATAAATATGAGTGAGTGCATAGCTTGCAAAAACTGTGAATACAATGAATGCATTCTTTAACATTCAAAGAATTTCATGTGAATATTCCAAATTTAATATTTTAATATTTGGAAATTAAATGAGTTTGAATGTTGTGAATGTCTCTTAAAGTGTAAGCAGGTTATTTAATATAAATAAATTGTGACAGATTTTTCATAAGTGCAGATTATTCATTTTTAAATTGTTGTAAATTCAAATAATTAGTGAATAAGAATACTGAATAAAAATTACTCTCATAGTTTGTGTGAAAGGACAGAAGTTTATTCATTATCAATGTAAGATATACTAATTGAATACTTCTTTAAGTAAATATCGAATTCAGCAATTTTTCAAATAATTATTTATTAAATTAAAATAATTGAATTAAATGTATAGTGAAACAGTCTCATAATTTTTGTCAATGAAAAGAAACCTTATTAATTAAAGATGTGGTCCATGTATTCAAAAAACACTCAAATATATTCAAATATTAACAGTTTCTATACTGATGGACCTTATTACACTTGGTCCAAAGGCACTCGCCCGTCCACTCGCTTGTCCGCCATATGTCCGCTTTTGGGACATGCGCGATATTGCACTCATATACACAAGCACACATATTCACATTTATTCACACACTCATATATACTCAAAACATGCTAAGCTGTGTGAGTTCTGCTCTTATACTTTGGTTAGATGCGTCCATTTGCCCATAGCCCATCGCCCATCCATTCGCATGCGAATTTGAATGTGTGAGTGCGTGAGTACGAGTACTCATACATATATTTTGAATATATCTGTGAATGCTTTGTTGCTGTTGTTGTCGTCGCTATACAGGACTTTTGGTCCATTTAACATGTCTCATAATAATTGTGATTGGGGTTTATTTCGCATTCATTTGAATATGAATTAGCATCGTTTCGCATTTGAATGTCCAAAATGGGCCACATTCGGTGGGTGTTTGGGTGGTGCGTGAATGGTGGGTTGGGGTTGGGGTCATTCAAAGGCAAAGGACAACTTTTGCTCAATGGAAGAATAGACAAGAATTTTGCCAATTTAGCAAAAAGGGAAACGTTGCGATTGTATCTGCCATCAGTGGACCACACACACACACACACATATATATATATGTATATACAGCACTTCCTTAAGGACCTGAAGTAAAAGCAGCTGCCCACGTGAGTCAAACGGCACTCGCATCACAGGGGCTGTCCGACTGGGTGGTTGACACTCTCCTAAAGATGTAAAAAACTATGCAACATTTTTAACTGTCAGTTTTGTACAGTCGCCAGAAGTTGTTTTTCCCCTGCTCTCCTGAACAATATACATATATATATATATATATATGTATGTGTGTGTGTGTGTGTGTGTGTGTGTGTGTGTGTGTACAGGATGCTAGTACCACAGCCGGAATGATTCGACTACTCGGTGTCTACGCTCGTCTGAAGTTCGTTTGGGGAATTTGCTCTTATTAATTAGTGCAAAACGGCCCTTGGGGGACTCAGAAGCCTCAGCAGGCTTCTGTGGGCTTTTGATTAAAGAGTTAAAATGATTGCCGAGTGGTCAACCCGACTGTACAGGCTATATGTATGTATGCAAGGATAACCACTAAAAGCATTAATTTATCTCTTTCCATAAACTTTCTTAACTTGAATTTGATGGTATCTGGTTTCATAATGTTTCCGGAACTCTGATGCGTTTGTGTACTTAAATATAATATGATAATATAATATGATATATAAATAAATTAATAAATGTATTTAAAATATTCACTAACTCTTTTAATCCTTTCAATTAAATTTAAAAAAAATCAAATTGAGATTGAAGCTTCGGCTTACGCTTTCCATTGAAAAGGCAATCTATAAAATACTCGAATCGCATACAAATTTTCTTCTAAGCTGACGGTCAGATCGTTCATCAATATATTATATAACTGTCATTGGAACAATCGGACTAAAAATTCCTGAAAAACTTTTTCTTTTTCTAAGCAGTCTTGATAAAACTTACAAATTAAAAATGTATGTGATTTCTAAGTGGACACTGAAAATCCCTAAAATAGGACTACTATGCCATATAGTCACTATAGGAACAACCCACAAAAATAAATAAATTTTGAAACTATTTTCTAACAATTAAAAGCTAGTTGAACTAATTGAGTCAACATTCAATTAAAATAAAATAAAGTTTGGTAAATTTTATAAATTATTAAAGTTTTTATTCCTTGTATCTTAGTTCAGTCCGTGTCTGCACTAATCCAATAGTTTAAGGAAATATACCAAATTCAATCCTTTTGAGAATACTTTACATTTTGTATTTTTATATTATATGTAAGCTGTATATTTATTTATACGATTCTTAAAATTTAATATTTGCTTTCAGCACTCATTCACTTATTTTATGTTCAAAATATAAATATATATGTCCTATCTAAAAATTCATAAGTAATTGCAAATATTTACTGTGACTGTTGACCTTGCGATAGTAAATTTCATTTTGAATTCCCATCCCCAATTTTCGTTCCATCTCTAATTGCAGTTGTTGAGCACTCGTTTGTTTGCTATGCGATGCTCTTGTGGTAAACGCCTAGCAGAAATTTAAAAAAATTGCCCTTCGCCTACTGTCAAGATATGTCAAAAAAGGAAAGGTAAAACGGAGTGCATAAATCGTATCAAAAAAAAAAAAAATAAAAATTAAATAAAATTGCTGCAAATATTACAGTTGTTGTCGTTGTTGTTGTAAAGGACAACGGGATATCAATCCGCAGAAACATGCCCTTTCACACCGCGTTATCAGCATCAGCGCCCCTCCTCAGTGCAGTGCCCCGAGACGAGTAGCCTGGCAAAGCTCTACACTCAGAGAAAAAAATAAACAGAGTTCTGTACCTGAAACAGGCACAAGTACTGTGATAAGAGTAAAAGTTTGAAGAGTTTCTCAATTGATAAATAAAATTTCCTATAAGGCTGCAACCCGGTTTAAAAGCGAACTAAACCACGTTTCAAAATTAAAGTTAAGCCTGAACCTGAGCCGAACAAATATTTTCGAATCAGTTCAATAATAATATAATTTAATACAAACGGTTAAAATATTCTTTTAGATGCCACAAGAAAAATCAATTAGTAGCGAACTGGATTCAGTCAGAATATCCGATTTTTTTTTTACTTTTAACCCATTTTTTAAAATTTGGTTAAAAAAAATTGTTTTTGGAAAGGATTGATATTAAACCTTTGCCCAAAATATGTCTGATTTTTTTTTATTAAATGATATAAAAATAAATGTTGAAATAAATGAAAAATTGGCGGAATTTCAAACCAGAACCATTGATCTTGGGGCTCGAACCGAATTTTTGTGGTTTGCAGTTCTTCAACGAGAAATTTTAATGATTAATTGGTAGTTCTCAATTCAAGATTGAATTGAACTAAGCTCATAAAATAAAAGGATTTTTTAAATGGTTTTTTTAATTGAATCTCTTTTATACTTTCCAGAATGGTACTTAAAATAGTAAAAAATTTGTTTATAAAATGATTTATTTTCATAAATTTCATCATGTATATTTATAAATTCAAACTCGAATTAAAATGAGCAATTTTTTTGCTAAGTGTATGGTCCTTTTGCTCATCTCATCATTGGCAGCACATTAGATCATAAATAAAATTAGACCAGAGCAGAGCTCTATGCTGTCCATTAGGATACGCGCGTCCTATCAGATACGCCTGGTGTGTGTGCAAATGTATCTCTCTGTAGCTCTCTGTTTCTCTCTATCTGTGTGTGTGTGTGTTTGAATGGGTTGTGTAATATTGATTAAATTGGTGAACCATTTTTTTTTCTCCTTTTTAAATTACTGTAAAATTTCGCACACTCACGCACAATGGTAGCTGCCGCCTCATCCTTGTGTCGCTCTGTGTGTCTGTGTCTGAGTCCGTGTCCGTTTCACCCTTTCACCATTATCCTATCGATTGCTGCTGCTGCTGCTGCTGTTGGTTGCTAATAATATTGACACAAAGGATACTTTTTGGTCGTGCACTTCATACAAAAGGTATGAAAAAGAGGATGAAACGCTCGTACAACAACAGCAACGGCTTTGATCGGTGAAGTCAATTGTAACACATCGAATTGTTCGCATTGATAGATTTTGATTTATTTGCAGTTATTTATAGGCCTTTTCCATCCAAATGCTGCTGGTTCTGCCACTGCTTCGATGACTCAACGAGTCGCGTCGCATCGCATCGCCTCATTGAGTGAAGGGCCACGGGAATGGAACTACTGGAGTAACTTTACCTACTTCAGTGAGACATTAGATTATCCGTTCTTATCCTCGATTTTTGGTTTTTACCCTTTTAGTCACTTTTCACAGCCAACAGATTCGCACACTCGCAATCACACACACAAACTCTCACATATATAAGCCAAAAGGACTCGCAAGGACACTCAACGTGATGCACATGGCCTACACGGTATTGCATCTGCTTAAAGGTTAAGAATATCTGCTTACCACACAAGTCGAAGCGAATTCAGCGTAGGTCTTTATTCCAAAATAACCTTAAACTATCTCTCATAATTAATTTTACATAAATCTTCGAAATTTACCTTTTTTTCCACAAGTTTTCCCATAATTTATTACCAATCGTCTCGGATTTGAATTAGTTTTGAAAAGTATTAGATGGTTTAATAAATTGTGTGAGATAATTATAATATTGTATATAATATAAAATGTTTATAATTAAAAAAAATTAATTAAATCAGAAAATAACAACAATTAATAAATTATTTCTACTTTTCAATCATATATCAACAACAACATGATTAAAAAATATGTTATAAAAATTACATTGGTTTTTCGCTCTATCAGCTTTTTAGTTATGTAGAAATTAGTCAGGAAAGGGTATCCTTGGTGCGCCGAATATTAAATACCCTTGCAGACTGGAATAACAATTTGACAATTGTTTTTTAATTTTACATTTCAATCGATGTTAGTAGATTATTTAGATGTCTGATATTGAGAAGATTCTATTACATTTCACATCTTAAGGAACAAAAAGTCTTCCATGCAACCACTTTTACACCGATTATTCCTTTCTATGGCAGCTATAAGATATAGTTGCCTGATTTGACCGGTTTCATTGGAAACAAAAAGAAGGTTTTCTGTCTTGGTTTTTGATAGGAAAATTATAATATTACTTGCCAATATATATATACTCCAATATAGCCCTTGCTATATTTGAAAAATTTCAAATCCATTTAAAAGAAAAATTGTACAAAAATTACAGTTTTTTTCATAGCTCTATTTTTTTTTTCTTTTCAAAAAATTAGTCAATTTTTTAAATTTTGCTTATTAAGAAATTGAAAATGAAAGAGTTGATTAATTTGCAGTTCAATTTCCTGGAATTCCACATGCAGTTTCGTACATGCAATAATTTAAAATGTATCAAAGTATCTTTGAGATACTTTTATAAATGTCGCCATTGTAAGCCGCCACACAGGCCGCAATTGTCCGATTGTCCAACTGTCCAAGTATCTGGTTGTCTGGCAGCCCCACAGGCCACAGGGTGATTCAGATAACTCCGCACATACGTATGTAGCCAGGACGAATGTGTGTGTGTGTGTGTGTGTGCTTATTGCATATCCTTAAGGTAATCACATTCACAATATAATAAAACCATGCGGTGACGTACCTTTTGCGTTTCAGCTGCCGCTGCCGCTGGCCAAGCGGCTGTACGTAGTTCTTGGTGCGGCCACAACGACTGCTGGTTGCGCTGCAGCTTCCTTTTTATTTATTTTTATTTTTTTTTTCTTTCATATAAATATGGGTGGGTGAGTGTAGTGCAGTTGCCGCTGTGGTTAGAGCCGGAACATGTGAAGAATAAGAAAAGGCTGCTGTGTTCTTTTTTGTTTCTTAGCTGGAGCTTCGTCTTTTCGTTTATTTTGAAAAGTTTGTTGGTATCCGGCTACAAGTCCCTTGGGCAGCATTTACCACCCCATTCACAGGCTGCTGTGTGAACCTCCCAACCACCCCCAACCCCCTCACACACATACACACATACACACACACACACACACACCTTTTAGCTGTGGGCTTTCGTTTGAAATTCTTCAAGTTAATGTTGTTGTTCCTGTCTTTGGTAACTGTGTTGTTTTTTCCTTTTCCAAAATGGACATATGGCCATTGGCATGCTCCAACCCCAACCCCTGCCCGAATCCGTATCCGTATCCAAAACCCACATACATATATCAGTGCTTGTGTGTGTGTGTGTGTGTGGTTATCTCCATGTGGGTTTTAAAACCTTAAACAATTTCGGCAACGGCTTGCGAATAGACTGTAAATTGGGAAATTAATGGCCCTGTTACAGCTCGTGTATTGTTTTTTAAAGGGGTTTTCTTTTTTATTTTTACTTCCTTTTAACATGTTTTCTTATTTCCTAACTGACTGATAGCAGGCGTTTACCCCTCTGAGTGGGTGGTTATCTCTTTGTGGGTCTGTGTGTTGGGCGTGGTTGCATCAGAAATGAACTTGATCTGCATTCCTGCGGCCTGTGCGGCTTCCATTTGATATTGAATCTATGGATTGGCGCTTTGATTCACATCTTATTTTTGTATGCTAGCTAAATGATTAAGCATTATAATGGCGCTTTATCCGTTTGAACTTAGTCTCACTTCGATTTTGGTTCAAGAAAATGTGGTTCAAGCTTCGTGCTTAACGGTTCTGGCTCGAGCCTAGGACTATAAAATTCCACCTATCCATATTTTAAAAACTCATCTATAATTTATCTAAGGTTACGAAAATAATCATTTTAAGATCAAGTATCTAAAGCATAATTTAAAGTCCTAAGTCTTATTTTTAAATCCAACCGAAAATATATGTATATATATTATCGAATATATCCATGCAATGATATGGCTATTATAGAGGAAAACAACATATCAAGAATTATGGAATTTGTACACAAAATTATTGTACCCTTCCAGAGAGTATTTCAACATTGTTATGAAATGTGTGTTGCACTGATGGAGGTATCTGCGACTTCATAAAGTATATATATTATTGATCAGGATAAATAGTGGAGTTGATATAACCATGCCAGTCTGTTTGTCTGTCAGCCCGATCGTCTGTATCTATGCAAACTAGTTCCTCAGTTTTTAGACTAGGTGAATACAACTTGGTTTGTAGTCTTCTTTTCGGCAGCCTGTCAGAACCGAGCAGATCGGACAACTATATCATATACATGCTATAGAAGGCTTAAAAGTTGTTTGATAGAAAACCTGAAAAAGTAATCATAATTAAGTTTCATTCAATCCTTTCATACTTGATTTACAAAGAATTTACTTTAAATCTCAATTCAAATTTCAATACGTTTTCAGAATAAAATCAATTTCTTTTTGCTTAAAAATAGTTTGCCAACGTTTTTTTTTTTTGTGGGGAGAATACTGTCTAATATAAATAATCATTTAATCTGATTGTTCAATTTTAGATACATTATTTCTAATTCTTATAGCTAAAATTTGAAACATTATTTTATTTGTAAAAATTTAATAGTTTCGTTATGAAAATGTATCTTAAAAGCTTCAAGTCTTTTGAACTAAATTTTATTATTTTTAATTGGGTAGAGCTTTATTTTCCTACATTCCGCAATGAAATTAATATGTTTAAATGTATAATTTAATTGAGTAAAACTAACAAATTTTCATATTTTTAAATTGAAATGCAGGCAAAACGGTGAGTCAAAGAATCAAACGAAGAGAAAGCTAAAGAGAAAGGATGAGTAAGAGGGGGGTGGCAAGGTATGAGGATGGGAGCAGGGGGGTAGGGACCGAGGAGAACACAGAAACAAACATATGCAAAAGAAAAAAAAATGTAAAATAATAACAACCCAAAGGAAAACAACATTTGTGGATATTTCTCTTTTCGTTTTTCTGCTGTGTGCTTGCTACGGGGGGCATGACAAGAAGAGGGCCGTTACGTGTCGGGAAGGGGGGAAAATGGACCGGTCAGGACACGCAGTCACAGCCACACATACACACACATATGTACATGCATAGAGATACAAATACAGCGCCATAAACAGTGGTCCATAGATCCAATGGAATGATACACATTGAGATCCCAAAACGTCCTGTGCTACGGAACAGGACAGCGCAGGACCTTTTATATTTACATGTCTTAAAATTTTAAAAAGGACACAGCAGCGACCAGAAAAGGACCTTGGCATCTGTTCTGCATATATGTATATACATATACATATTTATTTGTATGTGTCTGTGTCTGTGTGTGTGTGGGTGTGCTTTTGGGTGTAGTTTTAACAACGAGCATTGGGCCAAAAAGTTTGCCTCTTCTTCTTACATACACATATGTCCATATGTGTGTGTGTGTGTATATGTTTTGTGGTCCTTTTGGGTGGCACGGTCCAGAAGCTTGTTCGTTTGCCCGGTTCCGTTTCATTAGTTGGACTGTCGTTTCGTTTACCTTCTTCTAGGCGGGGGATATATACACACATATAAATACATATATCCTATATAAATTTACATATATCCTTGTGTGTTTACGCTTTATATGTGTATGTATTTTGTGGCTCCGCCGAATGCCGAATTGGATTTATACGTGTATAATAAAAGTACTTGACGGGCGGGCCAAAACACTAAATGACTATAAAAAGCACTTTGAAGAGGGTCAAATGGAGATAAATTTGTGTGTGCTGTATATGTGTGTGTGTGTGTGTGTGTGTGCGTGGTCACATATACATAGCAAAAGGAAAGGACATGCATAGAGTCCTGGGTAGAAGATATTTACTTGTGTCTAATGTGTTTTTATTTTCCAGCTCGTTTTCGTCTTACGTTTTACGATTTCGACGGTCACTTTGTGGACGTGTGCTACACTTCCAGGCGTCAAATGTCCTTCGTCCTGTGAGTCCTGCATAAAAGGGCTATTTGCATGCATGTGTGTGTGTGTGGGTGCCTTGGGTCGAACCTTGTGTATTTTATGGCCACACTGAACTCTTTTTTTGTGCGTCTTTTGACATCGGTCGACGCTCGCCTCGTCCTCCCCTTTGCATAGTACCCCTCCATATATTACTTGTAGATCTACCCACACCCAAAATTTCCATATCAATTCAAGAAAAAGAAAATTAATTTTCCACCTAGGATACTGCCAAATACTCTGCTCCCTTTTTGATACTCTAATTTCTTTATAGTAATTACTATAAACAACAATATTTTCTCTCAGTTTTATTAATTTTTTATTTTATCCTTGAAAGGGGCATTATTGTCTTCAACTTTAAGTAGAAATGCCGATTATTAAATTAATCTAACTAATAATAATACAAATTATAAAATTAAAATTAAATTAACACATAAAATTTGTAAGGACGCAGCAATCGGGAAGCCAAATATTACATACCCTTACAGACTGTAAAAGTCATTTAAAAATTATTCTTAATTATTTTCACCGATTCTTCCAGGCATATGATTTTTTAATCCTTTACCAGTTTTATATAAAACCAAGTCCATTTCAAGTCTGACCTTAGCTTATCTTATAGAAAGTCCAACGTCTGAGTAAAACAATATGAAGGGAAAGTACTTTTATAGGAAATTCGATACTTTTCTGGTTCAGGGTGAGATGTGACTGGACCACATTCATTTCTAATTGTAATCTGTCAATTACTTTGAGAACGAGAGAAAAAGAAGGAGAAAAAATGAGAGTTATGGACCAACTTTTGCACGTAGTTCCCGGCGGAATAGCCCGTATTGGAATATGCAGACGTCAATTGGCCCATCTGGCAAATGGACAGCGGACCAAATTTACAATTTTTATGGCTTATAAAAAACCAATAACAACAACAACAACAACAACAACAACAACAACAGTTGTTCCGTCCGGCATTGTAACTTGATACCGACATCGATACCAATACCGGTACCGATACTTGGCCTCCCCCTTCCGTTCGCTTTGGATATGTCTGCACATGCGGCTAGGACACGTCGCAAGTTTTGATAGACAAACATGATTAATTTTTTATGCATTTTCAGCACAGTTGTCCGTCCGTTTATGTGAAGGAAAGGGGGAACAGAAAAACAAATCAATCATTTGCACATTTTCCTCGAGGGTTTTCCATGAAAAGCCAAACCCGCTAAAACATGCGCCTAATTGGGGTGCTGCCATTTGGCCTGACCGCACTTTTCGTCAAGTCACAGGACATTTGACCATTGGCCAAGAAGGTCCTTCTTCAAAAAACAGGTTTCCCAAGAATATCTCAAGCAGCAACTGCTCCTTAGGGTTGATTTGAGACACAAATCTCGACCTGGTCAGCTTTCAGGCCTTAGATCACCTCGATCACCTCTGGTATTCATCTTGATTACTAACGAAAGAGTCACAAGTCAGTTCACTCAAGGAAAGTTCAAATTAATTAGATTAATTAGACCGTTGGGTCCTTACGAATGCATTCACATTTACAACTTTAAGTACAAGATAATTGACATATTTGGAAACGGGTTGAATTTTATAAAACCAGTTTCTATTTTAAGTCTTAGCATTTTTTCCATTTATTTCATTTCGAAAAATATTTTTGACCTATCGGGTATTAGTCTCATTTTAAGTTTTATCTCGGAACGAAAGCAAAAAAAGGAACTAATGCAAATCCTGCTGTAAATCGATTTAGTTTACCTAAGCTATCTAGCTATATTAATTATAGAATTCTTGGATAGACTTGGATATTACATATAATTTCCTTTGATGCGATTAGTTTTAAGATTTAGCTGCGACAGAATCAATCGTCTGACAAAGTTGAATACAATTTATCTTTAAATTTATATGTTATATTATGCAGTTACAAAGCTAAGAAACTATAATGATCCTATACTATAGCATATAGACGCAATAGTTGTATTATGTCCTTATCTCGAAATACGTCATGCACTGGAGGAGGCATCAGGATGCTGAGGCAAGTCGATATAGCTATGGACCGCCTATCCATTTGAACTTGTCTCTCAATTTTGGAGCTTTGCACGCAGCAACTAAGTTGAAACTGACCGGATCGGAGAACTTTATAATAAAGCTGCAGTATAAAAGAAGAATCGGCTTTATAAGGTTTGGTATGCAAAATTTTCCTATTTCCCCAGATAAAAGTAAGCCAAAAATAAAGAAGATCGGACAACTATATCATATATACAACCATTCTTGAAGGGTATGTAATCTTCTCCCTCTTACTAGTTTTATATCTTTTGTTTTAAAGATATCTTCCAAATGATTTTTAAAATATATTTTAAGTTGCAAAGGATGAGAAAATATGAAAAATTTGTATAAATATATATAAAAATATATATAACATTTAAATATATAATTTTTCAGTAATTTCAATAAGGCTTGTTTAATGCTTATTCCGATTTGCAAGGATAATTTAACTTTTCAGATTTTTCTTAGTATTTTTCACTTGTTTTAATGTTTTTAAGATTTAGTCCAAATTTAATTGTTTAAATTTTTTCATAATCAAGTTACCAGAAACTCATTTACTTCAATTTCTTTTACAATTCGTATTCTTTATTATTTGTATTCGAGTTAATTAAAGCATTTAATTTTTTAATTTACTTGCTTTTCTTCTTCTTTTGTGGTAATATCTCACTCCTATTTTATTCAAGAGTTCTACAATTTCTACGCACGATCAAGCTAAATACGCTGCTAGTCAGGCAAAGGAATTTAAAGAACTGATGTATTTTATGAAGGACCTTTGATCCTCTAAACAATCGACTACAGTCGCGTCCGGAAACATTGATCCAGCTGGCATTGAAAAGGCCACATAAATGGCACCTCCCCCTTCTGATCAGAACTTTATATTGACCAATCGCGAGTATTTCATGTTTTTCCTTGGGGTAGTTTAGCGATCTTTGCTAGGAATCAACCCCTAATAAAATAATATTATTGTGCTTTGCTGACGCTGAGAGTAAACGAGACTGATATATAGAGAAGAATAGAGCAAAAGAAAGCGATGGAAAATAACAGATTAGAATTATCTGATTTGGATATTTCCTTAGTTTAGATATCAAAAGTATCCTATGGAAAATTGAATGCCGTATAATGAAGGATGCATTGCAGCTGAACGAATTTTTTGCATATGTGGAGAGCAGATTACATCAAATCAATATAGGTTTCCTATTTAAAGAAAAAAAAAAGATTATATTTCTATTATATTATCGCTACCATAAGGAATTTGTCTTTGTCTAAATTGAAAAAATGCATAGCATACTTTTAAGGGACTGCAGACATTAACACTTGCACAGTGTAAGTAATTCGCAAATAATTTCGGAATGTTTATCATAAGCAAATTATTTAACTGACGAATGTGGAATGTGTGTAGTTCAGTTCTATCAGGGTTGAGATGAGCAAAGTAATTTGAATAGGGTTCGGTGCGGGGTTCTCGGGTGGGTTTACTGCCAAGACGACTTGTCTAGACCTAAAACAATGAATGTCGAATATCTGTTTGTGATTTGTTTAAAATACTTTTCAAAGGTACACACACACACACAATCTTACACACTCGATTTAAATATATGTGGTATCAAATTAATTTACACCCAATACACACACGCACACACACACACGTGAGTTTAGCATCGGGTGACAACGACGACAAGAACAACAATTAGAAGCCAAAAAACGAAGCCAAGTCGCCAACGAGCACAAAAGGCCCCAGCATCGGCTGTGCTTCCCCCTTTTAAATATATATATGAATATATTTATATATACGATAATATGCACACATTCGTAGGTAGTGTGTTTGAGTGTCTGAGCATGTGTGTGTTTGCATTAGAGCTGCGTTTGCGTCGTGTTTTTCTTCGTGTCACGACGGAGACAGGAATCTCAGCAAATGTGGTAAAACGTTGTACTAAGATTGTATAAAAATCTGTGCAAAGCTTCTAAAATTTATAATTGTAATGAATTTATTTACAATTTGCTGAACATTTTTGACAAAATATGTCAAAATTTTGTTGCTTCGTTCGATTGTGTCTATGGCGGCTCTATTATAGTATCCTTATAATTTTCGGTCAGCAGTAGGGAAAACTCTATTTCACGTAAACTTTTAGTTTTATTAAAATATTTTAAGAAATAAAAGAAGTTTTTTAATTTATTATTTAATTTTAATGAATGAAATTGTAAAAACCACTATATATCTTTTAAAGCTTTTCAATAAAAACATTTATACTACAGTTCCATTTACGATACAGAATGTGTATAATTAAATATTATAATTAAGTTAAATTAATAAAATAATACTATGTACATTTTTGATAGTAAATTCCGTGAGGTGTCGTACTCGGGCTTAATCACGAGACCATCTCTGGCTTACATATGTGGAGCATTGAGTTGTTTTTTTTTCTGTTTTTGGTTTTTGTTTTTTATACCTTCACAGAGAGATTCACATGGTTGACTCGCAATGCTCTCAGTTCCATTCCAAAGCTCTGACTCGGTCTCAGGACTCAGGGACTCAGGGACTCAGGACTCATTCTCGCACTCGTTCTCACGTTCGTTTGGCAGCTATAGAGAGAACAAAAGGTTAAATTCGCTTTCAAATGGTCAGAATCTTTTAATGAGATGGGTTTTTAGGTGGATTTACGACGGGTTGCAAGTTGGGCGATGCCAATGGCTCTAGCTGGCTATGGCGGACAGGCAGGCGCACTAAGTCTGTCCTCATAAGGCACAGGAGTGGGTGTGTGTGTGTGTGTGTGTGGCGTGTATGTGTATATATCTACGTGTTGAGTTTATGTGCGTGTGTTTGTGTGTGTGTGAACCGAAAAAGGGTTATTGCTGCCGGCAAGTAAACACCACCGGCTACCCATTGAGGACTGTGTGGACATCGGACATCGGCCCATCCAGCCGTAAATCCACCCGCTGCCGCCATTACGATGCGCATCCATTGCCATTTACTTGTCTAACTGTATTTCTCTATCTGTGTGTGCGTGTGTTCATGTATGTGTGCATATTCAATGAATGCTAAAAACCGCTGCCCACTGCTGGGTGCATTAGTTTTAAGTTTTCTTATCTGGGAAAATTTCAATGAACAATTAGCAAGAAACACGATAAAACTCTTGAGTGGAGAGAATATACTTTTTTTGGAATTTATTGAGATTGAAATCCAAAATTAATAAATAAGTATATTATTATAAAAATATATATTTTCAGTCAAAAAGTGGCTCTTTAAAAGGGCTGTCTGACTTGAGATGCAAAACTATTAATATTTTGATTAACAATAGTTTTAAAGGAATGCTCTGTGTCCTTTGAGTCAGCCCCTTAAAACTACTTCATCCAACAACGTATAGTTTTTAATACAGTTTTAAGTAGTTTTATTTAAAAAAAAAATTGATGACTTATAATATAAACCAATGCTACAGTATCTATTTACCAGTCCAAATTTGATGGTAATTATCAGGTTCGATCCACCGAACCGAAGCTCTTCCAAGATTTTAGCAATAAGTAAGTAGGTATATCTAAAAACTCGTACGACAGGGCTATCTTCGGTGTACTAAAGAATTCAATATATTTGCAGACTGCAAATAGAACCTTATCCTATTTAAACTGAATCGTAGTTTTATTTATTTTGACCGATTTGTCCTCACAG
Source organism: Drosophila repletoides (assembly GCA_018150835.1). Taxonomy (NCBI): domain Eukaryota; kingdom Metazoa; phylum Arthropoda; class Insecta; order Diptera; family Drosophilidae; genus Drosophila; species Drosophila repletoides. Next base: position 3,193,059 of record JAECWQ010000225.1, on the reverse strand, counting down.
AATAATTGCGAGTTTGCGTCCAAAAAACATTCTTATTCATTTAACTTGTAAATGTTATTAAAATATCTTGCGACACTGGCAAGTTTTTAGTACTACAACTTTTGAACCGATTGCTTATATGGGTGATATATGACATAGAAGTTCGATCTTATTAATTTTGCAATTATTAAGACACAGTAAGAAACAAACTATACATTAACTATTGAATCGAGTCTTTCTACGGCAGCTAAGTGATCTATAAGGCAGCTAAACTGATTTTAATAAATAAAACTCTTTCACCAAATTCGGAAATGTCATAATGATATTTAAAAAAAAAAAGAATAAGTTTTTCAAGCAACAACTTTTGGAACGATTCTTCCTTCCGATGGTAGCTATATAATATAGACTGGATGCATCAAAATATTATTCTCTCCGCTGAAAAACTGAGACTGATTTACAGAGAAAGGGGCGGACATGGCTATTATCCCGATAAATAATATATATACTTTATGGGGTCCTTCAATGCACTACACATTTGGTGAAAAAGATATAATACTCTTTACTTTAGAAAATTCAAATGGCGGAACTAAATTTATTTCATAGATTCTAGAACCAAACTATAAAGAATATTCATTCTGACCAAAAAAAATCATTTAATAAATATTTTAATATATATTTATAAAAAAAATATATATTATTAACTACACTATGCAAAAATTTTTGAAAAATTCACAATATTTTTAGACAGTTAATAATGTAAAATGGGCCTTTAGAACTAAAAATATATTTTACTAGTAAAGGAAGGCTATCTTATATACAATTGCAAACTGGATTGTTTCCATATATGATATAGTAAAATACAAATTGTAAATTTCATCGAGATAGTTTGAGAAACAAACAGATTGTTCTCTTGGGCGCTATATGATATAGTTGTACGATCCAGGCGGCTCCGACATTTGTGCTACAAAAAGACATCTCCAGGCAATATTTCATTCACCTAGCTCAAAAACTGAGAGACATATAAACAGACGGACCGATGGTTAGTTGGACAAGGCTATATCGACTCGTCTCATCGTTCTGATCAATAAAATATATTCTTATACTTTCGGTGATGCCTCCGTCAATGGATTATACATTTCGTAACAAAATTAAAATTCAGTGCATAAAAATAGTGTTGCACTGATCGTTTTCGAAATAATCGGTTAAGGTTAGATTTCGACTTTTTAAGTAGACTCCCCCAGAAGAAAGTTCATATCTCCGATAATAGTTCGTCGAGTTCAATGAGTTTTACATTGGTTAACACTGAATTAAATAATATACAATATACCCATGCATCAGATATCAGTTAAATAAAATCTATTTATTAGTCTTTCATTAGCGACTTATCACTTTTAATTGAAAGTACGTTTCATTAAGATCCTGCAAGTTAAGCGGGTAAATCTATCTTTAGAGGTAAAATAGAAATCGTATTTTCGGATTTTTGCCAAAACGGTCAAATCTATTTCATTTTCGGACTAATCGGAAATGTCTTAAAAGTTTGCAAAATCGCAACATATTTAGAATTTTGTCGGGTATGTTTCTCTTAAAATCACGTTTCTTGTTTTTCACTGTAAAGCGAAAAACTTTCTTATTTTTCTAATGAAAAAATATGAAACGACTATAATTGTTTTGCTTTACACCAAACAAAAGATTAAAAACGTGATGCCGAATTTAGAAATTTCGTCTTTGGTGAAAAACGCTGTTGAAAACTTATAATTTTGTTTCGAAATGAGTATTTTGAATATAAAATTTTGAGTTTGAGTCTTCATAGCACACAACGGGCAAATCATAATTTAAATCGGATATATTGTATGTTATTTAATTCAGGGTTAATCAATGTAAGCTTCATTAAAATCAACGAACTATGTTGGCAGATATTAACACCTTCGTAAGGACATCTTTTTCAAAAGTCAAAAATCTTGAATTTTTCGATTGTCTCGAAAACGAGTTCGCCATACTCATTTTTAAATATCGTTGTTAGATTCATCATTAAAGAAACTCTTATTGTTTAATTTAGTTTGATTATATTTGATCAATATCGGACAGCTGAAAAGCTTTTTATAGATATCCTCGACAAGGATATTTAAATGATCAGCATAGCAAAAACAGCCGTATATAAAAGGTTGCTTAAAGATTTTACCTGAAATTTTTATGCAGATATCATAAAACTTCGTTTCGGAGTTCTTCACATAAGATTATTAAAAACGTCGACCTGGTTACAGAATATTTTCCAGTCCAGCTCTCCCGACTGGAGCATACTTTCTTTTATATAAAATATTAAATTCATAAGCCAAATTAATAGAATGAACAAGCTATAATCAAAAAGGCAATGATCATTGGATTTATTTTGTAAAATGTATTACTCAATACATAATATATATATATATATATTCAGATTTATAAAATACATATATATATAAGTATATATAACTTTTTTGAATTGCTGGTCAAATAGTAAGAGAATCTGCTGGATTTTCTTTTCCTTTGAAGTTGAAGGTAGACAAATATTCAATTTTAATTCTAAATATATAAAAGTTTCAATTATATATGTGTAACTAAATATTGCAGTTGCTTTGAGGGTTGATTGCTAAACTTTATAATGAGAGCACAGAACACACGCGTGCCTCAAAATATTTACACACAATGGGCTGGGGCTGGACCCGAACCCAAACCTGAACCCGAACCCAGACCCGGACCGGGGGACAGGCACTGGTCAGCAACGGCGTTGGCCTTTGGTAATTTGTTGAGCTTCATATATACAATATACGAGACGCTTTTCAACCCTTGCTAAAACTAGTATCTGGATAGGGTAGACTGAAGATGTAGTCGCAGCCATTGCATCTGATGTGCTTTGGATAACTAAAACTGGAACTGGAACTGGGAATTACGAGCTGAAATTTGGTAAAGGAAACGGGACGAGTGTTTTGAAACACTGCATTCACATTCACATTCACATTCAGCTGGCAATAGGGAAAAAGGCTCTGAGCCAGTTTGGACAGGCACGCACGAAAGAGAGATTAAAGGTTAGCACTCGCGACCTTGCCAGGCCCCGATGAGGCTCTAACTGTGTGTGGTGGCAGCTTGGCAAGCAGCTTGTGGCATGTACGTGCTCCTGTTGTTGCCACAGTTCCCACTGTAAGCCGGCCAGCCCATTAAATCGAATCGTAAATCAAATGAGTTGCATAAATGCCTACAAAATGTTTCAATGTTTTCGAATTTGCGGCCTACGCGACTTTACGCGGCCCGCAAGTAGGCAATAAACATTTGTACAGCCAATTTGGTCAAATTACCTGATTTACGCTGGAGTTTCGAAGCTTTCAAAGAGTTTTGGCTTTGGCGGAAAGGTTTTAGCAATTAGAAGAATGGAAACCTTTAAAATTTCGCAGGAGTTTCGGTTCGAGGGTTCCCAGTTTTCACTCGAATCTTTATTAACTTTGATAGAATTAATTTTTGAATATTTCAGAATTTTACAATTTGTTTTAGCCCAGCTACGTTTTGTATGGGATTGAACTGAAAATCGAAAGCTCTATAATAAGTCCAATTCTACCGAAATGGAAGGAATTTGGCTTTTATCCTGGAGTAGAAGTTTGCCTTGCAAACTTGCCTAGGACTTGCCAGTTTTTTTTCATATGGAATTCTGTCGATTATTAAGTAACAGGTTTTTCCCAAATATTTACAATTTTCTTAAATAAAATTCAATATAATATTTCTGAGCAGATTCAATCCGGTTACTCTAGTTGAACAGGAAGTTATTGGATTGATTGCTGTTCCCAGAATGGCAGATTTGCTTTTGTAAAAACTATTATTTTATTTATTAAAAATAAATATTATTAATAAATTTAGAACATTCAAAGGTGCGGTAGAACCAAGAAACTTGTACCAATTCACCAATTTGACGTTGGGTTCTCTAGCGGTTTGCAACAAAAAGCGCTCTAAATATTTTTTCATATTTTTTCTTTGAAATTCTCAAAAATTTTCCTGACAATGTGTGTGTGTTGCGTGTGTGGTCTGTTTTTCTTTCTGCCCTGCTCCTGCGCTTTCCTTTCAGCCGCTGTGTGTGTGCTTTTGGCCGCGTGCGGAGGTTTTAGTCGCTGTCCATGCCAGAGGCGTCGTAGACGGGAGAGAATGGGAGGATGGGGGTCTGCTTCTAACCTAGTCAAATAAAACACTTTCTAAAATTTGACTTTGGGCAGAAACCGCATTCATTACTCTTAGCCGAAGGATGTAACCCTTGCAGGAATTTACCGTTTTTAATCTCATTTCGAAAGTCCTTTCCAGGCGGCACACACATATGACTTGTTGTGTGTGTGTGTGTGTGTGTCTGTGTGTGCATGTGGTGTAAATATGAGTATTGGTCCAACTTGGCTAGTGTCAGATGGAAAAATAAGTTCTGGTCGAGGGCTTTTTGGGTACACTGAACGGAGTCGAGGGCGGTTCGAAGAGGCAACTGGAATTGAAAATGATGGTCCGACAGATTTTGAAAATTGCCAGCAGTAGTTAGAGAAGGGAATCCTCGAGGGGAGAAGGAGGCGGAGGACTGTCAGACAGCCGGCAGGCAATCGTTGCAAGTGGCTTGAGGATAGAACAGGGTCAGAAGACAGGAGAGCAGGAAGGACAGACGACGACCGCAATGGCGTCGGCAACTGGCTGTGATGGGTTTTGGCCCCGGCTTGCGTTTGGGTTCGGTAGGACTCGAGGCGACCGCAGACCTGAGCCTTGAGCTGGGTAAATATTTGTGGTTTCCGAAAGGATACTTTTAGCTATGCGTAAATTCAAAAAGGCAAATTGGCAACTTCTGAGCAGCCCCCCAAAAGATGCCCACCCTACCGTCCCACCTCTCCTGTTCATCACTCGGATTCAGCTCATTTACTGGCCGCTGCTGCCAGTGTTAGATTAAAGGGCGGGGCGGCTTAAAAACGGCTGTTTTGACACTCAGAGAAAAAGCATCGTATGCTCTACACAAATTAAGTAAAAATCGTTTTAAAATTTGTCTTATTTCGGTATTACTAAGTTTGAGAACAATACTCTCATTGCAATAAAGTTTTTCAAATCAAATTGATTTTGAATAGCTAAGATACGATTAAAGATCATTTTAAGCGAATTCTTTTTAGCTGTTTTATGTGATTTTTAGGGAGTTTTTTTAACTTCATCTACGACTTAATCTTATATTTTTTGTTTAGAAAAATGTAAAAAATATTTACTCTTTACTACTGCAGAGCTTTGACGATTTGTATGCTTTAAGCTCCTTGAGCCAACCCTATTAGCTCACTTTTTAAATCAATATCACTAATAATGTTATTGCTTAAAATCGAATATAAATATTTTGTATGTTTTTAATATATAAATAGTTATTTTTTACTTTGAAAAAAAAAAAAATAATGGACGACAATATTAAGCTGCTGAAAAGATGGGAAAAAGCATTGTTCAAGTAAAGAAAATGAAGAAAAGGTACCTCCGGAGCGCCGAAGATTACATACACTTACAGACTAGAAGAACCATTAGGGAATTATTGTTTAATTAATATTATATCTTGAAATTTTTAACTTGAGAAAGACAAAAATTTCAGGACTTTTTTTAGTTTATAAAATAAAAATGAAAAATGAATTCTAATTTCATTATAATAAATATCTAAAAATAATGCTGACTAACATAAGGAATTGGGAAATATATAACCAAACAAAATATTCGAAAAAGTTTTATTTGATTTTTTTCAATCTTTTAAATAAATTAATTTGAACCAATCAATAGAATTATATATCAGAGTAAATTGGCAATATTTTATTTCCAAATGCACAAATTAATGTTGCTCTTGTGGGCTGTTCATTGGTTTCTATTTCTTTCTTTTCAGTTGAGTTTGAGAGAGCAAAACATTCCCTCTTGCTAGTCTTATTCTCTTTGCATGGATCGTGGAAGAGTAATAATAAATTAAAAAAAAACTTACTAATTACTTACTTTTAATTAGTTAATTAAATATTATTTAAAGTTAAATTATACACATCAAAAATAATTAAGAAAATTGTTATTGTTTTTATATGTAAAATAAAAGAAAAGTGGAAATATTTTGGGTACCTGGCTAAATGGGATTTTTTTTTTCTATGTAAGAGTAAACTGTTTGCTTGATGAGTGTGTGTGAGGTGTGTGTGAGTGTGAAGATACATATCTTCTGGCGTTGCTTCGACAAACAAACACACACACACACACACACATGAGGCTGCTGCCCCTGCAACCAAGCATGGTATGCGGGCAGGGCAGGGGGATGGCATAGGGAGTCTGAGATCTGGATGCTGTCTGGCCTGGGGCTGATTGCGAGCAGCTTGTCTCGAGAGGGCGGGAGGGAGAGAGAGAGAGAGTGGAGGGCGGGTAAAAGGGGGGGCGTTGGTGATTTCATTAGGACGGTACGGTGACCAAATAGATTTATTAATCCTAAGGCTAATAAATAGTGTGCGACATTAAAACACAGAGCGAACCGCAGCGCAGCTTCCACATGGGAAGCGGATGTGTAACCGGTTGATGGTCGACCTCATCCCAAAAATTCAGGCAGAGACCAAAGGCAAGGGTTGTTACCGTTTGTTTTTTGGACATAAAAGGGCAAATTTCACAGGATGTTTTGCCAGCAGCAGCAGCAGCAGCAGCATCACTCGAATATAACCATAAAGAGAGAGATCACACCCCATCAACATGCCCTTTGCCCGCGTCCATTGGTCAGCTTAAGCTTGCAAATGGAGACAATTAACCTTTGCTGATCTGCAGCAGTATCTTTTTTTTTTTTTGGGATGCTGTGAGGCAAAAACAAGTTTTTTTAACGTCATTTTTTGAGGGTTTTTATGGGGTCTTAACCTCACTCTCTAAGCCCTCTGAAGCTGTTTGACCTGTGACCTTTAGCTGGCTTGTCTGCTTTTTGTTAGTTTGCAATTAGCCGTTTGTCGGGGAATTTAATTAGCGACACAGGATTAGCATTTGAGCTGCGTTACGATTCGACATTGTTCGTCCATCACTCTCAGTCCTGAGCCTCGTCAAGTTACTCATGAGAACGTGCAACAATGCCACATGCCCCCAATAACTCTTTCTTGTTTTTTTCTTTTGTTTTTGGACTCCTTATTAAAATGACAACATGTGCAAACTCATTACCTGCCAAGGATCTGTGAATCTGCAATGGAATTGGAACTGGAACTGGATTCAGCAGGGGAAAGGAAAGGGAAGGGAAGGGAAGGAAATTCGAATACTGCTACTGGGTGGTGTCCGAGTAATGAGCACGCCTCACATAAATTTCATCAAATTGAAATTAAATGGGTGGCACTGCGATTTCAAATTTAATTAAATTAAACCCACCTCTTTGATGCTGCAATTCAAGCAACATTTTTGGTACAGTTACTCCTCTCTTGTTTTTTAACAAAATACAAGAGCAGAAAGTTGAAAATAAAGCCCAGAGGCTAAATCTGAAATGGAAAGAAACCTTGTAAGCCTAGGAAACGCTATATTTGGCGCATATCCTTGCACCATTATTGGAAAATTATTCATAAATTCATTTATTTTGACCCATTGTTTCCATGGCTGCTTATGCATTGAAGCAGCCTCCTCCGGCCCCACAATGAACATATATATATATATATATATATATATATGTATATTTCGTTTGGTTAGCTGAAAAACTGTGCGACTAGTTTCCATAGAAATTATATTAACTCGTCTCGTTGTCCTGACTAATAATATATATGTATATATATATATAAATATATACAACTATATATTACTATATAACTAGTCGCACAGTTTTTCAGCTAACCAAACGAAACTTGGCGTGCACCCTTCTCTTTGCTGCAGGCAACATATACATATTCATATGTACATATTCATATATACATGCATACATACGTGCATACATACGTACATACATAGGTCGGAACCGGATAGCTGAGAGAACTATATCATATAGCTGTCAGGAAAAGGAACAATCGGTTCAAAAGCAGTGGCATATAACTTATTTCTTTATCGAAACTTATCGAACTGACAATAATTATAAATAATTACAATTAATTAAGTTCTGAAATGAAATAAAATTAAATATTACATTTAAGCCTTCTATGGGTATTAGATAACAATTAAAATTGTATGGTCCAACATTTGATTAGATTGGAAAAAAAAAAAAAACAGGAAAAAGAGAGAATGAAACGAGATCTAAAGAGGAAGAGAAAAGCAGAACAAAAAAAGAAGAAGAGAAAATTTCTTACAATAAAGTAACATAAGTAAGTAAGATCACATGGACCTACATAATAATATGTGCCCAAGTTCATTTGGATGATAATGATCCATAGTTAGAATGGAGCAGATGCTTCAGGGAGGATTTCACCTTTCAAGCCAAACCATTGTTATAGCGAAAGTAATAAATATTAATAAACTAATTTCCCAAAATTTAATCGTATGTTGATTCTGAAAATCTAATAAGAATAATCAAAATCCCACTAGATTTTAAAAGGACTCACAGACTTATTTAATGATGTGTTAAATCAGTTTAAAGTGAGAAAGAAAGAAAAAAAGAAAATCCAGAAAAACTCTAATCCAAAGAGAAAGCAGAGTTGCCAAGGTAACCTTCATTTCAACCTTCAGTGATCAGTGTTTTTCTGGAGATAGATCCAAAGAGCAGATTTTAATTGTGAGAGAGAGAGAGAGAGTTCTATGTAGATGGCATGATACAATTTGGAATCGTTTGGACAAGGCAATTTGATAGAAGTAAAGGATAATAATTACTTGTTAATCTATGAGAAACATGAAAGTTAAGATGAGATAATTGAAAAGAAGAGCTAATATCACCGTTAATTAACTTATGAAGAAAAATAACATCAATGATAATTCTATGAAGGAAGGGATGAAATTTGCGACTCGTCTCAATAGTTTATAAAAAAAAAGAAAACAGTTCCTGTTCCTGTTCAGCTTTGCTTGAACCCGTTCAGACGAGCTTAGGCTCAAAGCGATTTGCATACCTATTTCTAAATATCTGATTTATTTGAATAATATTGGAATTTCAAGCAATGGCAAAAGATAGACAAAAAGTAGGTAATCCCTTTAAGTAGCAAGCACATAGAATTCAGTTGATGATTTCATTGTTGTAGTTGGCGTTTTTAGTGGCAGCTCAATGAGGGGTCATTAAAGATGGCAAAGACAGTTGATGGGGATAGCAGTAGGGATGCGGGGGAAAAGGATGCGTGCGATGCCCGGCTGCAATTGTGCAACAAAACGTGGCAAGCAGCGATGCAGGCAACAAAGCAAAAGTCCGTCTGACATTTAGAAGCGGAAGCATGGACCATGCCGAGGGCGCGGATGACGCTTTGGCGGCTCCTTCAGCAAGGTGGACAAATGGATTTTCGCAGTGCTCGGGAGCGGGAAAAGGCAGACGGGGTGCTACAATAGGGAGGAACGGCGGGCCAATGTGAGTCAGAATTGCATTCGTATTTGAAAGAGTCGAAAGAACAACAAAAACACCAGCTCTCCCACACATACACACACACATAGAGAGAGAGAGAGAGGGAGCGACAGAGAGAGAAAATGTGGCAGAATGCACAAAACCCACGGAAAAGTTAGAGAAGTCATTGAATGTCAGCCATGCAGCAAGCGACGAGGCACGCGGAGCTGTTCGGACCGAACAGCAGCCTCCTTCCCACATTCTTGCCGCACACCAACAGCAGCCACAGTAGCCTGTACGTGTGTGTGTGTGTGTGTGTGTATTATCCTTGTATCCTTGCAACCAGCAATGCCGTCGCACACATTCGCCGGCTTAATGATTCTTTTATTCATAATTTTTCCCCCTTTTTCCTCTTTATGCCCAATACCCATTGAAAATGCATAAATAGAGTATATTATCTGATTGTTATATATCCATACATATATAAATATATATATGTATATTTTATATACGATCTTGTCCAGAACCAGAAATATTCAAATGCATTTCCGTCTGTTTCCCAGGGAGTATGAGAGCGAGTTTTTAAAAACTTTATATGCCGACTGCTGTATTTCAATTGTAAGCTCTTTCTAGTTGAACGGAAACAGTTAATTAATTAAAAAAATATATTTAAATTTTTTTATGAAAATCATCTTTTATTCTACAACATTTTCCCAAGCAAATCAAAGATAATCTTTAATCAGAGATTTTCTTATATTTAATTTTTCTTAAAAGAAAACCTAAAATTGGCTTTTCGCTGCTAACTGTTAGGGATTTACCAAATTTCACATCCTTAAGCTGGCAACTCACTTAATTAATTAAATATAATTTATCACTTTATTAGAGCTACTGAATACCGTCATACCATACCATGGCTCTATATATTATACATTTAGCTCCGTAGAACCGGTTCTGTCCGGGTTTGCTTCTTAAGACTACGCCGTGACCCTATTAAAATCAGAGTAAAAGAAAATTGAATAAAATGTATTCAATATTTATAATTTATATGTGCTTCTCTTTATTTATATTATATTTTTCATATTTTTTCATCATCATTATTGGGGCATCCACTGCCAAATGTTCATTTCAACCCACAAGAAAATACGTTGAAGTGTTTTTCCATTCGCCTGACTGAACATTTTTTAAACATTTTTAAAATTTAGTTTTTTTTCTAAACTTCTTTATATTGTTTATATTTTATCAATGTTTCAATAAATTGAATATTGAAACATTCATTTTTTATTAAGGTTGTCGCCAAAACATTGCTTAACTGCAGTCAAAAGAGAATGTCTGATAGAGAACCAACAATTCGTAGTGGATGCACAAAAAATGTTGATGGAAAAATATGTTGATTTAGGCGTTTAGTGAATTGCATAAAATGCCTGAAAAGACAGGGTGTACTATTAATTTATTGAAGCATTAATCAAATATCAAGAATGTTCCACCCCAGATGGAAGGATAAAAATCGATCCGTTTTTAAAATAGAAATATCAATTTAATCGAATGGAATAATGTGTTGAAAGCGATCAATACTATTATAAATGCAGCCTATTACTGGGCAGAGAGAGAGAGAGAGAGAGTATCATCCAGTCTAGCAAACTCCGCCATACTCCAACTTTTATTGTGCAAACTTACATACATATATCGTATCGCATGTGCTTTGGACAGCGGCGCGCATTTAGCCAGAATGAAACTGCTGGTGGCGGGGGCAGTGAAAGAAAGGACAGGGCTGGGGAGGGATACGTGCAACGTTGTGGCGGTTACAACATTGAAGGAGAACCGCCAGGAGGCTAGTCTCTGCCCGGCTGAGCCCGGCGGTGGGCGGCATGGCTGTTTGGGGCTTTGGGGCTCTTATTAACGAGCCAGCGAGCGCGCGAGCGTACTGTGTCCTGCCGTGTGTCCTGCCTCCCTTTCTCCACTCGGTGTGCGTATATGTGTTCTTCTCTATGCAGAAGACAATGAAAGGACAGTGCACTCCACACGCTATTTTCAACCGCACATTCACACACAAACACTCACGCACTGGGCAGAGGAACAACAACAAGAAGAACAACACGAATTTTATGCGCGCCAAAAAGGATGCACTGTCTCTGTAATACTCCCAACCCAACCACACTTTCTCTTCTCTTTCTCTCTCTCTCTTTCTCTCTTTATCTTTATCTCGTTCTAGCCTCTATATCGCCGGCGGAGCCAAAGCCAAAGCGCCGCAAAGGTTCATGGACAGTATGAGAGTCCTTAGCTTGGCACAAAAGAAAGGCTTAAGTTTCCATTTGGTCTCTAGAGCACGATATCCAGCGTTAGGACGAAGTACACCACAGAACCACACACACACGCATATATATGTATATGTATATATATATATGTATATATATATGTATATATATAGTGTATATACACATGTGTCCTATATGCCCGGTTGGAACAACAGCAGGAGCATGAGTTGGCTCCGGGTCGCTTCGGTTTCGTTCTGTTTCGTTTCGTTTGGTTTTGTTCGGTTGCATCCCTTTAGCCTTTGGTACCCTGCATCCAGAAAGATTGGTATTTAGATGTGCTATATACTCTACAGTCAGAGAACTGTTTTGTAGGATCCTATGAAGGCTTCGCGTCGGTTCGAAACAATATTTAAATTATTAAGAAATAAGGTGAGAATCGTTCAAATATATTCCAGTAAATTTATATCAGTAGGGCGAGAAGATAATTTTCAACTCAAATAACTTACCAGGGTATTAGTAATGCATTTGTTGTATTTCAATAAAATAAATAATAACATTTAAAAAGTCTTCTATGCCTAATGAGTATTTTAAAGTAGTGCAGACCCAGTTAACTTAGTGTTAGCTTACTTTCTAATTTACTCAATTTAAACTTAATTTATCCCCATAATTGTTAGAGTTTATTAGTTTACAATAATTACAGGATATCTCATAGTCTTCCAATCTACTTCTCCCTACATTTTGCACTATTCTGTTGGCCTTTACTAGTGCTTCTGAGTTAACCGTTCAGGAACTACCAAATTTGTATCTAAATATTTTTTAGGGTATTTCGTAGTCGGACAAGCTCTGTTTGCTGCATTATGCTTTTACGAATGTTTTGTGTGTGTGGCCCATGTGGGTGAATGGTGAAGCTGACGTTGCGGAGCCGTAGACATTTGTTCTTTGACTTTCTTTTCTTTCCGGGTTACCTCCACAGTTCCGGCCATCCATCCCGTCCCGCCTTCCCTAACTAAACCCTTCTCTATGTGTACGTGTGTGTGTGGGTGTGTGTTTGAATGGAGAACTTGACTCTACTCTGGCTAAATCCATTTCAAAGGACAAGAGTTCGGTTTTGGACATTTTATTTTCGCCTTTTTATTGTTTCGCTGTGCGGCCTGATAAAAGTGAGCAAGTTTTTCTCTCTTGGCCAATCCCTCGATGCGTTCGTTGCCTTGAGCGTTGTCCTTACTCACATACACACACACACACACACGCGCACATACAGAGAGGAAGGACGCTCCCAGGGAATTTACTCGATGTGCGTTTCTGTAATCAACGCATGTTCCCTGGACGCCGCCATGTTTGGCTAACTGGCTGCCCCTGGACAGAGGCAGAGGACAGAGTCCTTCCGGGTGGAAGGTGGGTGGTCGGTCGCTGTCCTTGTCACATTCAGGCCGCCATGCTAGCAATGCTTTCAATTAAAACATCACCCGTTTCTCGAGACTCTCGAGGGGTTCCACGGGTACTACGAGTTCTCAACTTTTCCCTGCCCTGCCGCCCGCCACTTTCAAAATTATTCAAGTGGTCAGATGGTGTTGTTCATTATTTCTGTAGATATTGTTGTTGCTATTCCTGTTGCTGTTGCTGTAATTGCTTACATACTTGCGATAGGGTTGAAACCCTTCAACACAAACACACGAGTCCGAACTTGAGGCAATTTACACGTACATACACACACATGTGTCCATATAAATATATATGGATCTGTATATACAGATATATATATATATATATATATATATATATTGCCTGGCCTGTCGTAGCCTGTTCTGGCAATGGCTGTTACATCCGCTCACATTAGCAGCATTGGCTTGCTCTGCCTCCTTCTCCCCCTCCACCTCTTGCTGCTTCTTTTGGTCTCTGTCCGGGTCTGACTCCGGTTTGGATTCCCGTTCTGGCTGCGAGTACTTCAATTCGAACATAATAAATTAATTTATCATCAGAAAAGAATCTCTGTAAGCAAGCAGTAAAAGTTTCACCCTTATGGCCACACACACATCCGTTCTTCTATATATGTACGAATCTCACGCACATACACTTGAATTGCTCCCACTGTATACCTCCATGCCACGCCCCATCGTGCCCCCAAGAACTCCATATTAGCCACAATATTCGGAACTGGTAATATTCTGCAGCAATCTGTCTCTGTTAAGCTGCGTATTGGATTACTCCAGAGAGCAGTTATGATTTGTCAAATCAAAAGGTTTTCTTCCAAATATTATTTTTTCTCTGCTCTGCAGAAGATTTCCAGGAGAGGCAAACAAACCTGTTAATTAATTTATGTTGATATGCAACGCACAGTCTACTACGATTGAAGAATCTGTGGAGCTTCGATTCCAAAATCGATTTTAGCCTATTATCGTTATCAGCCATTTGACATCGATACATCAAATGCTTTAGACTTGGGATTATAAATAGCAGGGCCTGGGGCTTTGTATTTAATTCGTCTCTGGATTTTGCTAGCAGACGAATCAATTTCTTTCCAGTTTTTTTTTTTTAGTATTATTTATATTTTTTTTCATATTTATTTATTTTCTTAAATAATATTTTTCATTAATTAATTGATTGATATAAAATCATTTTATCGTTGTGACTATAATTTTATTTTGTTTTGCAGATCGACATCTTTCCAGCTGATAGAGCCGTTGTGTCCTCACCAGGCCTATCTTATCCATATATCGTCCTGTTGGTTTTCTCGTACCGCAGTCCACGTCCATCTATGTCGCATTCAGCGATCCATATCAATATTTGTTTATTTCCTTGAATAATTTTTTTCAATAATTAATTAACTGCATTGGACTTCCTTCAAAGTGTAAGTTGTATGAAATTATTTTACCGTTGTACTATAATATTTTTTTATCTTTTTAGATCAACATTCTTCACCTGATAGGGTGCTACTACGTCTCCAGTCAGTCTGTCACGTATAGACGAAAATTCATCCGTCGACTGTTACGCCAAGGGAACCTGGGAACCTGCCTCTAGGAAAAGGAGACTTCTCGGCAGCCGAAATCGGCCAGTCGACGCATCGCGGCACTCCAGCTAGGTAACCATATTTTTGAATTTCCATTTTGGATTTTGAGGTCTCCTATAAATTGACATTGTTCTGTTCAGTTGTTCTGGTGCAGAAAATGTATCTAAAATTGTTGCATAGTGGTAAATACGCTTAGATAAAAAAAAAAAATAAAAAACCAGCAGCTTCATTTTTACCTTCGTAACTTTGAAATATTTAGGGATTAATTCAAGGGACTTAATTCTGGAAGGAAAAAGACGCGATATACCAGGCAAACAGAATGTGCAACAAACTGATTAATAAGTTTAATCTCCCAACCTAAAAGTATGCAATATATTATACAAAAACTTATAAAGAAGACTTTCTTCGTCGCACCGAAGTTTGTACACACTTGTACGTTGGATTGTTCCTATGGCAGCTTTTCATACAACTTGTAAATTTAATTAAAAACTTGAACAGCAAAAAGTTTTTCATGCCATAACTTTTGAGTCGATTGTTCATATGGCAGCTATATGATATAGTTGTCTGTTCCAGACGGGTCTGACATATGTCCTGCAACAAAAAGAAGGCTACATACCAAATTTTATTCACCTAGATCAAAAACTGAGACTCTATATAAACTTGTC
Organism: Drosophila repletoides; assembly: GCA_018150835.1. NCBI lineage: Eukaryota > Metazoa > Arthropoda > Insecta > Diptera > Drosophilidae > Drosophila > Drosophila repletoides. The sequence goes on along the minus strand of JAECWQ010000225.1, from coordinate 3,177,720 downwards.
TCGTCGTTCTGATATTTGTAGTTGATTGGAATGGCATAAATCCTTCAATGCAGTACAAAATTCGTAAAAAATTTATATTACCCTTTGCAAGTGTTTGAAAATCCAAGATATTTAAATTTTTTGCAAACGTGGAGCTAAAATCATATGTACCACATCACTCGGCTACAAACACAAATATCGATAGTATTGATAGTATTGAAAGCACTTTATTTACAGAATATGAATAGTTGCTTTAACTATACATCAGAAATAAAACTAACCGCTATTTTGTTAAACTGTTCAAAATCTAAAGACTTTATTTAATAAATTCACGGCAATTTAAAAAACCAATATCGTTTTTGTGTTACGATAGTCAAATCGATAGTTTGGCATTGCTGATACTCACCTCTCTCCGTTACAGTTTTGGTATTATTTTTGCAATTGAGAAAAGAAGAATGAAATTGGGGAATAAAGCAATTTTTGAAGGCAACTCGAACCGGGAGCACAACCATACATGTTCGATACGACGCTGCTCAGACATGTTTGAGCCGGCCACAAGCAGTCGATTGTGGGGTGAGTGGCGTCGCTGGCTTGGGCAGTGACGCAGGCAGTGCTGCCAACGTCGGCTGGCCCACACATGCGCCGGCCACATGTGCCGTTTGAGTCCAATTCCAAGTCCAAGTGAAGTTTCTAGCTGCCAATTGGGCGGACAGTTAGGTTGGATTGGTCACTCTCGTCCAAGGGGTTGAGTGGGAGTTGGGCTCCTGCTACAGGCGATTACATGGCCAGTGGCCAATGGCGTCCACTGGGCAGCAGCAGAAGTAGCAACATGCCTGGTCTCTCTCTCTTGCTCGCTCAGCACATATGCTTGTGTGCGTGTGAGTACGTGCAATTCGAATGTCAAGCGTTGCGCACACTAGCGACACCTGGTGGTTTTGCATGCAGCGCTGAAAAGTATGCAATTGTTTTGTTGTATAGCTCGCGATCGTTTTACCCTTGATTGCTGCCTACTTTCGTGCGCTGCTATAAAGTTTATAGCAAGCGATCGAATGAAAAATGCATTTTTTTTTACAGTTTTGCAATTTGTATGTATTTTGTATTTGTATTTGTATTTCGTAACACAGACAACTATTTTTAATTATTAATTTACGTTTTTGTATTTTGTTATTGTTTATGTTCAAAAAATTACACACACTTGAAAAATATTTGGTTTTTTTTTTTTCGTTTTTATTGCAACATTTTTACGCACTTTTGTCGCTTTTTTACAACAATTTCTTTAGTTAGTATTTTTTCATTTGTTTTTCGTTTTTCGTTTTCTTAGTATTTTTTTTTACGTAATTATAAAGTTTTCATTTCTTTGTTTTTTTTTTTTTTTATAGCTACATTAAATTTTCTAAATTTTTATGATAGTTTTTCCCTTTTTTCTTAGTTTGCTCTTATTTTTGGTATTCTCTGCTTTCTCGATTTCGATATCAGATTTCTCAAATTGAAATTCAAGTTTTTGTCACTTTCCGTTTATTGCTGTTCAAAAATAAGAAAAATTATAGTAAAAAATCAATGAAATAAAGTGAAAAATTGAGGTTCAAATAAAAGATAAGTGTTGTATGATATTTAGTATTTGCTTTTTTATTCAGTTTTCATCGATTTGATATATGAACTATATATATATATATAGAGATATATTCTGTATACTGTATATGTATTGTATAGCCTGCCTGAAACACAATGCATTTTTTAGCTCAGTTTTAAGAATTTCTTTCCTTCCTTTCCTTTATACTTTACTCTCTTTTCCTCACTACAAACTTCATAGATATGGATAAAAAAACATATATATATATATATTATTTTATATATATATTTATATATATATATAAATTGACTGTATTATTGCAGCAGCTAAAAGGGTGGGAAATGTAGGGGTGTGAGGGAATTTTTGGGGAGGGGCTGCTGCAATTGTAGAGGCAATTTAAGTTTAAATCGTAAAAGTCGCATAACAAAAAAAAAAAAAAAAAATATAGATTAGGAAAAAACCAAGTTTAAACTAATTTCTTTTCTTTTTTTCTATTTTGTTGCTTTGCGCAATCCGATTTCGATTTGAATTTTGCTCACCAAATAAATTTGTACTAAAAACAATTATTTAAATATTAATCAAAATGGGTTTTCTTTAATTTAGTTTTTTTTTTTTTTTTTTACTCAATCAAATAACGAAAATCAACAGCAAAAACATTTATTTAAAGAAAATGCATTTCGTTTTCTCTCACGCTTCTTCCCTCTTTCCCTCTCTCTTTCTGTGTTCGCTTTCGACGCTCGTCTTTTTTACCGTTTGCAAGAAAACAAAATACAAATATACCGTTAGTTCCTCAGTCTTCTAAATCTAGTTGTTTGTTGTTGTTGCTGTTTCACTTGTATTATTATTATTATTATTATTTTTTTATATAATTGTTAATTGCTTTTTTTCTTGAAGTTTTACGTACAAATTTTGAAATCTTTGTGTTTCTTTTTCATCGAATTTTCCTTTCTTTTCTTTTTCTTTTTAGCAATTTGCGTCAATTCTTAAGCTAATTTTTGTATTTGTTTTTTCTGTTGTTTTGTTTTTTTTTTTATAAAAAAAAAGTGTGTTTACATTTATCGATTTATTTATGTATGTAAAAAATTTGATTATTTTCGTTTTATGTTTTGTGTGTTTTTTTTTAAATTACATTTAATAATAGAACTATTTTCTATGCAAAAACTTTATCGAAATCATAATCTTAATACGAAAAAAAAAATTATAATCATAATCATAGTTATAATAATAATAATAATATTTATAATAGTCATAATAATAATAATAATAGATATAGTATAAGATTTTTACAAGTGTTGCTCTTTAGTGCCTAGAAATCTAGATTTACTAAAATGTACATCGATGTTTAACAAATACGCGTCTTAATACACACAAAAAAAAGGGAATATACTTATATATTTTTAGTATACATATACAAATATACATATACATACATACATATATATATATATATATGCATATATAGTAAACTTTAGCGTATAATTTGCTTATTTTGTGGCTCACTGGGAGCGCATGTCGTGTGGTATCTTTTTCTTTTTGTTTTTTTTTTTTTTTAATTTTTTTTGTTTACTTTTAGTGGGTCTTTTCACATTTATTATTAGTTTTTTTTATTATTATTATTTTAGTATTTTTGTTTTTTTTTATTGTTATAGTTTTATATGAAATTTTCTTAGTTTTTGCTTTTATACAAAGGTTTTTGCTTAATTGCTATAAATACACTGGAAAAAATGTGTCTCTGGCAGGACGAGTGTCCTGCTGCCAAAAACGTTAATGCTAAGCCGCTTCTTCTTCTTTATCTATCTTTTTTTTTATTATCCTTGTTTATAAATTACGTAAAAATATACAAAAAAAAAATTGGGGAAATTTTTTTAAATATACATTTATATATATATTCTTTTTCGGTTTTTTTTTTTTTTTTTGTTTATTTTAGCTGACACTCACACATACAAACATACATTAACGAATGAGCGAATGTAAAAAAAATGTAAAAAAAATGTATTAAAATTATATTACATAACGGTTATTGCTTTGGTATTAAATGCCTCTGGTCGTGTGTGTGTGTTCTAATCGCCTTTCTACAAGGAGCTTGGCTTGAAGGAGTGCAGCATGTTGCACGATGCACGTTGCACGTTGCATGTTGCATGGTGCATGTTGCAACTGAACTCTGCTTAAGGTCTCGGGGCAATCTTTTAGAAAGTTGCAGTCGGGGTGCAGCAGGGAAGGGTTCGGGGTTCTATGGGGGTTGTTGGTATCATCATAACCGTATGATAACTGCAATAGTTGCTATATTTACAGGGGCAAAGGCTAAGGGCAGAGGGTGAGGTGGCAGGGTGGTAAGGTGGTAAGGTGGTAAGGTGGCAAGGTGTAAGGGAGGGATTATACTCAGCGTGCAACATCTTTAAAAGATGCGCGACATGAGGCGACTGCGGCTACTAGCCAATTGTTGTTGTTGCTGCAGTTGCTGGTGCTGCAGGTGCTGATGCTGCTGTTGCAGTTGTTGCTGTTGCAGTTGCTGCTGTTGGTGTTGATGATGATGCGCTGGTGTCAGCAAAGGATTGCTGCCGCGCAATTGCAACAGCTGCTGGTGATGCGCATGCGGATGATAGTGAGATGCTGCTGCTGTTGTTGGGGGCGTACTGCTGCTCCAGCTGCTAAAAAGTCATGCCTCCTCCTTCAGCGATATTGAATGCGCTGGCAGGCTGGAGGATGCATTAGAATCATTATCACCGCTAACACTGCCCGGCAGCGATAGGTTGTGTCCACCGAACTGAGGAGGGAAACCCATGGGGCATGGTGGCGACAATTGCGACTGTACTGGCAACTGTTGTTGCTGTTGTTGTTGTTGCTGCTGCTGCTGCTGTTGTGCGGCCGCCTGCAATTGTTGTGCCGCAGCGGCTGCCTGCGCAGCAGCAACAGCATTTGCTGCATTAGCTGCAGCTGCTGCCGCCTTACCCTGATTCACCACACACTTGCGCATGTGCTTCTCGAGCGTGGAGGGCACACTGAAGGGCATATCGCAGAAGCGACAGCGATAGACATCCTTGCCGGTGCGTCCATGGGTTTTCATGTGGCGGGTTAGCTTGGAGCTCTGGGCGCAGGCATAGGAGCATAGCTCGCACTTATAGGGTTTCTCACCGGTGTGGCTGCGCCGATGCACGGTCAGATTGGAACAGTTCTTGAAGACCTTGCCACAGAATTCGCAGGTATCGTTGCGCTGCCGGCTCTCCTTCTTCAGCAGCGGGCCCTGCAGCAGGGAGTTGGCGCCACCCAGCCCCAGTGGCTTCAGTTTGAGGTTCTCAAAGAGCGCCTCATTGCGATGCAGGGCGGACATTCCCCACCAGTCGCCACTATCCATTTTTATGCGTTTGGATAGCTCAAAGGGATTGGGAAACGGATTGAATAGTGGCACCTGGGCGGGGGCATCCTGTGGCTGTGGCTGGAACATATTGCAATTTTTGGCAAATTCATCCCTCAATCGCAGAGCTGCGACGGGTAAACCATTCAGCTTATCGCCAAGCGGTTGTGTTGCTGCTCCAGCACCACCACCTGAAGTGGATGAACCGCGATTATTGTTGTCGACGGCGGCGGCAGCAGCTGCTGCTGCAGCCACAGCGGCTGCCTCCTTGCGTCCTGATTCCTGCAACGCCTGCTTATAGGCCTCCGAATACTGAGCAATATTGGACAGACCAAATTTATCCATAAGCTCACCCACCAGGGATGTGGTACCGGAACTGGTCGTCTTAGGACTCTGACTTTTGCCATCGATGCGATTATTGACGCTTAGATCTTCGGCCTCATAGTCTACATCTTCGCAATCTTCCAGCTCATCCTCATCGTCCTCGTCGCCATCACCATCCGCATCTGGATCAACATCTTCATCATTTACATCCTCATCGGTCTCATCGGGATTAGGATCTTCATCGTTATCCGCCTCGTTGGTTTCCAAGGAGTCAGCATTGCTGCCGCCATCGTGGCCATCTTGATTGTTATCGCCACCATTGCTACTGCTGCCGTCCTGTGCCTCGGCGGGACTGCGATGCACTCGCATGTGCTTCATCAGCTTCTGGATGTGGGAGCACTCAAAATCACAGGCGGTGCATTTATATGGCTTCTCGCCGGTATGCATCCTTTGGTGGATAATTAGATTATTCTCGAAGCGGAACTTTTTGTTACAGTAGCTGCAGGCGTAGCAGCTAGCAGCTTCCAGATCCGTTTCCTGTTCGGATTTGGTGGTGATGTTGATAGTGGTGGTGATTATGGGCTTTGTGGGCGGTGTGCTGGCTGAACGGGGCGTGGTTGGTAACGTCAAATGGCCACCATTTTCGGAGCTCTTCTCGGGCGGTGTCAGGGAGTGAGGCCGTGACGTGGGTGGCAGCTGGCCAGTGGCGGAGCTGGGCGAGGGGCTCGCAAAGTGCGGCGATTGCTTTTGTCTTGGACTCGGCGAGCTCGAGTTAACAATGTTGCCAGCTCCAGGGCTTGTTGTGCCCGCAAGCTGACGCAATCGCTGCGAGTAAAAATCCATCTGCTGCGGTTCCAGGTTCAATGCACCACTTGCCACAGCCGCAGGATTTACAACAATCTGTTGCTGCTGTTGTTGTTGCTGCTGCTGCTGTTGTTGTTGCTGTTGTTGTTGCTGCTGTGAGCTGAGCGATGGCGGTGGCAATGAAGCAGGTGGCACAGAGCCACGCTGGCTGCTATTGCTCGAAGGTGGCCGCTGCTCGACTGGATTAGGAACATTGACAACAACACCTTGACCCGGTTGTTGCTGTTGCTGTTGCTGGCTATTGGCATTGAACTGCGCCTGTGCAGCGGCAGCAGCAGCTGCCAAATTGAAGCCATGATGCCGGAACTGCTCGCTAACCAGCTGCTCCATGCGATAGTGATCGGCGGGCGTGGGGCGGCCAAAGAGGGGCGCCACGCTAGGAACTACATTACTCTGGGCCAGCGCCGGTGGCAGCGGCATACGCAGCAGCTGGAACGGATTCGGATGTAATGCGTCCGGCGGCGCCAGCAGCGGATGATGACGCATACCCGCTGCCATTGCTGAGGCCATATTCTGTTGCTGTTGATGCTGCTGTTGTTGTTGCTGCTGTTGTTGGTGCTGTTGCTGCTGCTGCTGCTGTGCACGCTGTTGTTGCTGCAACAAATGCTGCGTTGGCGAATTACCACTGTTGCTGCTGCTGCTCGTATTGGCAGAACCTACGCCGCCACCAACACTTATGGCCGCTGCGCTGCTGTTGCTGTTGTTGCGCTTCGGTACTGGCGACGCTGACTGCGACGCAACTGCCTGCGCCATCAATGCATGCAATGGCAGCGGCACACCAACAGTTGCTGCTGCAGCCGCTGCAGCTACTGTCGGGCTGAGGCTGCGATTGCTGGGACTCACACTTGCGGCATTGGCTGCTGCTGAGGCAGCGGCATTTAAGGCGGCGGGCGTGGCCACAGTCAAAGTGGCGCCACTGCTCGACTCCACGTAAATCTTGACGCCATGCGAATGTTGCACGTGCTGGATGAGACGCCAGGCGGATGTGTAGCGGGTCTTGCACGTGGAGCACGTATAGTTGCTAGGCTCTGCAATAAAAAGAGGAGGAAATGGAGATACGCTCGGTTTTAGTTATTTTGTCAGTCAAATATGCGGATTGGCAGGAAATGAGGCTGCCAGCAATTTACGCTTATTAATAATTAATAAATAAGGTTGGGAGGCTGCATGGGGGGGAGGGGGGAGGTGAGAGGTGCTACAGTTATTTGATGCGGCGGCGAATTTATTTATTTATTGATTTTCATACAAACACACACGTGCTATGCATGTGTGTGTTGCTGCCGTGCATTGCATACAAATGGGCGCGCACAGCAGCAACATCAGCCACAGCAGCCACAGCAGCAGCGGCAGCAACAGCAGGTGCTGCAAATATACAGGACATACAAGGATATTTGCAACAACACCCATCCATACACCCTGCTGTCGCCGTAATAGTTTTGCTTCTTTCTTTTTTATATATTTTTTATTTTCTTTGCGGTTTGTCGCGACGTTTGTTAATTTGCCACGGAAACCAAAAATCAAAACCCTAAAACGGAAAACCGAAAATCGTAAACCGAACCACCCAACCACATGTCCTGCGGCGGAAATTACAAGCCAGCACACACACACACACACACACATGTTTGTTCGTAACTATCAATGATAGAAAAGAAGGCTGGACGGTCGGGCGGGTGGACGGGTGGCAGGACAACGCAACAGATGCCAATTTTAAAATGAAAAATGTGAAAATGTGCAAATTTGCCACGGCAACAAAATTCGAGAAAATACTCTCCTATATATAAAAATAATAATCGTAATAATAAAACATAAAAAAAAGATGATGCCTAAGCAGAGAAAATGAAATACTTGTGGACGAAGGAAAAACGACTACGGTTCTACACTAACCAGTTAATAATTGATGTAATATAGTAAAATATAGTGAATTGAAAAAGAGAAAGTGAAGTTAAGAAAAAGAGAATCGATGGAATCGCTGACTCAAGACAGGAAAATTTTATTAAGCTATAAAAGTGACAAATTGAAACTAAAAACGAATACAGCCGGCGCTGCTAGGGTATCCAACACGTAGCCATCAAGACAATTGATATATGTATGTGGTCCAGGGGCTAATCGAACACCGAAGAGCTGCTGCACAGGTCGCCACATGTCACCAGAGGCTGTCCATGCGTATGTGGCATGTGGCAAACGAATGCGGATGCGGGCAACAAGGTGTTAATGCGCAACTATTACGCAACTACCCCCAACACACACACAAAAAAGGAAAAAAAAGGAAAAGAAAAGGAAAAACAGGAGTTGGGTACGCGCTTTGCATTTAAATGACGCTTTAAAATATGTTTTCCAGCACAAAAAAATAAAATACAAATAAAAATGAAAATGAAAATGAGTTGAGCTCTGGTATAGGAAAACGCATGTAGCGCACGAGCCCATAAGGACAGCGGAACGTGAACGGGTATCTACACTTTTGCTTTCCTTTTGTTAACTATTTGTGTATTTTTTCATTATTTTTTGGGTTTTTTTATGGCGTTACGCGCTGCTGCAGCTTCCTGTCAAAGGTGAGAGCGTGCTTAACATGATTTGGCCACGACCCCAGGACGAAAGGACAAGGCTGATCATCCGTGATGGAATGATAGCGAGGAAAAGAGGGATCCTCTCTGCCTCTCATTGAAATCCTTGCCCGCATAGAGCAGGAAATGCAAATGAATCTGACAGATACTCGCATATATAATTTCGGTTTTCAATGCCCTTTACCTTTGCTGGTTAAGGGTTAAATACACGGAAAGGGTTAGGGGTTGCAAAGGGTTGATATGTTGTTGACGAAGATGATCATTATTATTATCATTGGAATATCATGATTGTCAGTAAAAAACGAGGCAAAAGTTGTCGAAAAACGTGCTGCTTTAGGTACGCGCTAAAAGGTTGAAGGTTGAAGGAGTGAGGTCTCAGCTTCGAGGATCGAGGAACCGAGAATCGTCGCGCGTTGCGCACGCGCCAAGCATATTCCTATTATCCTGTCTGCATCTGTGTCTGAGACTGGCACGTTCTGATTTTGGCAGCTCTTTCAGCTGCTTGCGAGCAGCTTTTACTTTTTTTTTTTTTTTTTTGTATTATTACTCGTATTATTATGCTGGCATTGTCCTGCGGGAGTCAGGACTCCAAGTTTTAGTCCAACTGCGACTGCTGCTCAGTTGCCATCTCAAGTGACTGCATTGAAAGCAGCTCAGACGGAAGCAAGCAAAACAAAACCCAACAAAACAAAACTGAGACAGGAGCTCAGCTCGAGAGTCGACTCGAAGGAAATAGCAAATTGACCGCCTGCTGCAAAGTGGAGCCAGGAAGTGCGCCAGGACAATGTTGCGTATGAGCAATGCCAGCAAAGGAGCAAAGAAGCAAAGGACCATACAGCGGGTGGGCTTTTGCAAACATACAGCAACAAAAAAAGGGTTGCACAGTAATGGGATAATTGTTGCAGCTTTGCCACAGCAGCAGCAACAGCAACAGCAGCAGCCGCGTTGTCGAGTGTCCTGCGGGCTCCTGCGGCGATTTGCATGGCTCGACCTTTGGCTTAAGCCTTTAGCACTGTATCCTTTTTTTGGCTGTGTGTTTTTCTTTTTTATATATGCTGGGCACAAAGAAAGGCGCGCGTAATCCTTTGAAGGACGTGAAATTGCATGAGCCGAGCGCATTAGCCATTGATTTGGATATTGAAACGTTAGACCAAAAAAAAAAAAGATAATAAAAAAATGGAAGGCAACCAAAGGAAAGGACAAGCCGAGGACAAGGGTTGCGGGGGCGCACTAATGCCTGGCTTAGTGCCAGCATGAGTCAATAATTGAATACGAGTGCGGTGAATACTGAATACGGAATACTACTGAATCAAATGGGTTCAAGCGGTGTTGTCCTTTGCTGACCTCAGACCGAAAATTCCTGTTACTCGCGCTTATCCTGATGGTGTTTCATTGTCGTTGCGGTCGCGACACGCTGAGCATTTGAGAGCGAGCCAAACAAATTGATAATTAACATGACTCACACTCACAGCACTCACTCGCATTCGTATTCGCATTCGCATTCGTATTCACATTCGCTGACAGGCAACAGCGAAAAATAAGTTAAAAATGTGACATGCATCGCAGCAAATATTTCCATTTTCCATTTTGTTGACAGTTTTTCACAGACAGGTGACTGGCAGAGGGGCCGCCAGGGGGGCTGGGGCTGGCTGGTTAGGGGTTGGCAATTGAAGGGTAGCCATGGCAGCAGTCGTTCCATATTTATAATTACCAAATGGACAACAATTGCGATGCGAGCACAGCAACAACAAAAGAAATCCAGAAGAAGAAAGAATATATATATAAAACAATGCGTAATTAACGCGGCAGTTACAGTCACAGAGTGTCACAAGTGTATGTATGTGTGTCAGTCTTACGTATGTAATTGAGTCTGTATTTGTATCTGTATCTGTATCTGCAAATGTATCTGTATCTGGATGTCGCTGCTGATTCTTCTGCTGCGAAGTGCTGACAGTTTTGCATTGTCAGGAGTCAAACAACTTAGTTGTTGTCAGCGACTTTTCCCGTTGCTGTTGTTGCTGTTGTTGTTGCTGTTGTTGTTGTTGCTTTGGCATGTTGTTCATGTTGTCTCGTGTCAAAAAGCGCAAAAGTTCAAGGGTTAAATTGTAACAATGAGTGTGGCCTGCGGATCTCGCATTTCGAAAGGAAAAAAATCAGACAAATAGCATTCACAATGCATGACATGGATGCTTCGCACTTTGATTGATCTGTCAGAGCTTGAGTGTGTGAGTGAGTGAAAGCATGAAATAATGTCGCATATGTCAGTTAGTGTTTCACATGAAACTGAATGTGAGAGTAATCATGAGTATACTCGTGAGTGTATTCGTGAGTGTATTCATAGTTGCAAAGAGTATCAAGTGATGTCGCATGTCTGTGTCTCTATGAAATTTGAGTGTATTCATGAATGCACTTACGAATGTGCTTCCAAGTGTATTCATAAGAGCAAGCCACTATTAGAAAGAGATTTCGAATTTGTGAATATATTCAAAGATTCATTCTTAAGTAAGTAAGTCATATTTTAAAAACAAACAGCCGGAACATTCTGAATTTATCAGTATATTCCTGAGTGTATTCATATAAATCAATTACGACAAGTATTAAAACAATTAAGTCAAAAAAGTCAGTAAGCGAGTGCCCGCTGCGCCCATTGATTCAAACACTCACTTCAATCAGTTGTTCAATCGCTCAATCACCGCCTTTCAATAGCTGCCACGCGACGCTGTTGTCTCACCTCAACTGAACTGAATTCACGTCACAACTTTAAACTTTGACCCCTTTTAATGTTGTTTTTTTACTCCTGCCACGTGTCCACATAGTGGTCAAGTCAAAACAAAAAAAAAAAAAAACACTGACCCTTACCCCATGCTGATATTTTTCTGTGCTGTGCGTATGTCAAGTCCAGTTGGCATTCATATTCACATTCACATTCTGTTTGGAGTGTCCTGTCGCTTTTGTCCAGTCAAGTGGTTGCTCCTTTTCCCCTACTTTTCCTTTTTTGCATTCCTTTGCTTCCTCTTTAAAAATTACCCTTGAGGGCAGCTCGACTTCTGTGGCTGCCATAGCTTCTGTTTTTGCTTTAGCTTTGTTCTGTATTCACCTCCCCTGTTAACCCCTGCCTTATTTTTTTTTTCCTATTGTTTTTATTGTTGTCTTTTGGCTTTGGCTTTTCATCAGTTTCAGCTTCAGCTTCGGCTTCATCTCGTCCTTATTTGCATTAAAAAATTGCTAAAGTCAAAGGCCAGCAGCAGCAGCGGCAGCGTGACAATCGAAGCTGCTAAGAACCCCCTATATGCTGCTACCCCTGGCTCCAGCCATGGCTCTGCTGCTGTTGTCCGAGTGTCCTTTTTGGTCCTGTGCTGCACTTCAGTTTATCAGCATTCACGCTTTGATGTCGCCCACGTTTCTCTTTCTCTTTTTCAACCATTTTTTTCACAGGACAAACAAAGCGGTTTACAGCGCAATTGGTCAGAAGCCATAGGCGGCGGTGAAAAGGGGGCGCATTGGGAAGGGTTTTAATGCAGCCGCAGCTGCAGCTTATCGCGCGCTTACAGAAGACCCGCGGCCCCGACTTATAAATAGTCCTGCACTGCATATCCTTTGTACAGCACGCACATCAAAAACATTTTTTAGCGCATATTTTTTTATCTGTGTCGCTTTTGATGTTTTGACGGTTTTTTTGGGTGCTGGTCAATAAATTTTGTGTGGGGGAATGGAAAGTTTTCTAGGTGGATTTGGCTGGGATATTTTGTCTTTGAATTTTGTGCATTCCAAAAGAAGGACACTCACCTGTATGCACCGTATTGGCCTCAGCATCGACAAGCTCCATTTTGGGTCGCTTGGCCAGCGGCTGTTGGCATTCATCCGCTGGCTGTTGCTGCATTTCCGTTTCCGTTTCCAGCTCGGATTGCTGCTCCTGATCCACATCCTGTGCGGGCAGTTCCTCGTCTGTAAAAGGCTCCAGTTTGACCTTTGGCTTATCAGCATGCAGTTCACAATCGTCCTGTGCCTGAACACGGCCAATATGTGGACTGTGACTGTTGTTGGTGTCCGCCAGTGGAGTGCCAGTGTTGGTCAACGCTTCGCTATCCGCTTTGGGCGTCGTATTGTCGTTTTCTGCAGAAAAGATTTAATTGAATTGAGGGACTGCAGCAAGGAGTAGAGTATTAGCGTTAAAGACTTACCATCTACCAAACGCTTAGGCGTACTGCTGGCGCCATCGGCCAACAAATCCGCCGGACTTGGCGGAGGTGTGTGTATACGTGAGCCGCTGGCTGCATTGCTTGCCACAGCCGCAGCTGCTGCTGCTGCCGCAGCCGTTGCCACAGCCGCTGCGGCAGCGGCAGCACTGGGAGCAATGCCGCTACCCGCAGCTGGCGCCGATTTGCGGCCAGTTATGGGCGCCGATATGGAAGGACGACGATTAACCAAACTCAAGGGGCGACCCTCGTCGGCATCTCGATCCATGCTGGGTGCCTGTGTGGTACACTGTCCATAATTCTCCTTGTTGCACTGCAGCACCTTGTGCTGTATGAACCGAACAATGTCGGACAGTGCGAAGGTCTTCTGGCATGAGCCGCACGTGAGGATATCCTGCGCTGCGACCGCATCGTTCTCAGTGGAATCGGAATCTGTAATTGGAGCGAAATTCATCCTTTTTAGTAATCATTTAATTGGCTCTCCCGACCGCCGCCTCTACCTCCTCTACCTACGGCTCTGCGACACAAAATTTGGGGGCAAGTTTTGCACTTGCAGTTCATAAATTTGCTTGCGACTTGTCGCTTTTATGGGCCATCGAATGTTGGCCATCAATTCTGGCTTAATGCGCCGCCAAGTTAACCACATGAACTCAGCTGCTGGGTGGCTTTTAGCTGTTTTTGGATGGTTTTGGGTGGCTCTCGATTGTCTAATTTACTGTGCTTGTTGTTGTCACTTTTATGGCAGCAATTGGCGACCGAAAGCCTTGAATAATTTTGTGGCAAGCAATGAAACTACACGGGCTACAGTAAAGACTGACTAAGACTGAACGAAGGTGGCATACATCAATTTATTGATACCAAAAAAATGAGCACACTACTGACCGATTAAAGCTGACTATCGATAACAAAAAATTAAGCAGAGAAAAGAGTACTTTATCGGTAACAGGAAACGCTTATTTATACAGATTTGTGGCAAGAAACAATACGAATTTATGTTGCTGCCAGATAACAGGTATATTTATCGATATATTTGTGGCAAGCGTACTGTTGACATTGATAGATAAGCAAAAGACTTAGATTCATCGATTATTTAATCGATCGGAGATTTTTTGTTTGTGTAATGTGCCACGCACTTGCCCATTCAAAGAGCTTAACTAAATAGGCAAACACACAGCTGGGTTTTTTTTTTTTTTTGCGGATAAGAAGCGACTAAATGAGCTAACAGTAACAACCATGACCAAAACTATGACAAACCCTGGCAGCCCTGACACTTCTGCTTATTTACATATAGACGCACGCAGCCCTAGATAAGTGATAGGAAAACCGAGGGCGTGCGAGTGTATTGATTCGCTTGCACTTTAATTTATGTATCAACAGCGGGAATGACTACACCCCAATAAACCACAGTGTAATGGTGTAATCTGAACTACCTCCAACCCCTGGAATCCTCCCTCCAACGATCCGACCCGTCTATTTGCATGAGAGTCCAAGAAAAATGTGAACATAAATTCCAGTATCCCCTCGTAAGGACCAGAAATTACCGCGGCCTGCAATTAATTCCATTCGTACAAATTTTGCTGAATTATTTGCAGCAGTTGTTGTTGTTGTTGCTGTTGCTGCTGCTGCTGCTGTTGTAATATTGCTGCTTATCTACCCAGCAGCAACTGAAACAGTCGCAGCAGCCGCAGCAGCAACATTTGCCCCGCGGCCCTGCAACTTTTCACAATTTATCGATGAATTTTGATTGACCAAGAAACATAAATCCAAAAGGAATACGAATAGAAATGTAGCTCTGGGCTATATTCCACACACACACACAACCACCCAGTGATATGTGTGTGTGACAAGGGGTAGGCAACAAAAAAGTTGATTGAAATGTGTCAACAAATTCTTTAAATGAAAGTTTGAACTTTGAACAATTTTTTTTTTGTGTCTATTTTGTCTGCTGAAAAACTTAAAAAACAACCAAAATGTAACTGCTTCTATATTTTTTATTTATTTATTTTTTTTTATTTCTCTCTTTTAGCTTAGATATAATTCTAATTAGTTTTTGTTGTGTTCGTACTTATTTCTATTTTTGGTTGGCCTTATCTAATTTATTAAGTAAACAACTTTAAGCCCGCTCGCTCTGCTTCTAAGCTAATTGCCCAGCCTCCACTCCCCTCTCCCCTCTCCTCTCTCGCTGTCTCTTATGCCCTTCTGCCATATCATGCAGAACATATCTTGCGCCATATCCTGTGTCATATCCTTTGCCCCTGCTTCCTTTTATTTTGCCTTGTCTGGCTTTGTCAATTAGCTGTCGCAACTTCCATAAAAAAAAGTCGAAAAAAAATATTATTGACGCGCTGTCGTTTGCCACTTGTCAAGTTTGTTGTTGGTTGCTGCTGCTGTTGTTGTTGCTGTAGCTGTTGCTGCTGGGCAGTTTCAACAATTTGCGGTTGCCCGCACATACACACATAAACACACAACAAGGACAACAACTAAGTAATCTGCCCCTGAAGCGTTGCTCAACTTTTTTGTTGGGCCACGTCCTGTGTCCTTTGTCAGTTTTCCGCCCGCTCGTTTGCTGCTGCTTTTTTTTATCAATTGATTGTCCTGCGACAGGGTGACAACAAGGTCCTCACACTCACACACACATACACATATGCACTTATTTATCTCATATTATTATTATTATTATTTTTTTTTTTTTCGGTAATTTCTCTGATTGTTTGGGTGGGCTACACGCTCGTTTCTCGCTTCGTTTTGGTTTCTGTTTCAATAATAATAATAAAAAAAGAATATGTTTTCGCTTTTTTTTTTTTTGCTGTTATCAACGCTCACCCCTCACCCTCAACCTCACCCTCACCCCTTGTTGCCCTATTGACTTTTGCTTTTTTATATCCCAAATTTGTTGCTATTTTTTTCCCTTTTTTTTCTTTGGGTATTTTATTTATTGATTGGCGATCAATAGATTGGCGTCAAATCGACGCAGGACGCAATTACCCGCCTGCTTGCCTCAATGAATTAAACATGTGTTGCTGCTACCAACTTGTTATTGTTGCTGGCTGTTGTTGTTGGTAGTTGCTGCTGCTGCTGCTGCTGCTGTGCTATTGGCCAGTTGCGGCATGCGGGACGCAGGTAAGCGAGTTTTTACCTGCGGCCTTTTTTGTTTTTATTTTGTAGGCGTTTCCACTCGTTGTGGTCGAGTGAGATACGAGCAGAGAGAAGAGTAACAGAAGGCTGCGGGGGCGTTGCCAGCTATTTGACTAAGCGATTAGATTAAAATCGCTTCTCTCTCTCTCTCTCTCTCTGTCTCTGTGTGTGATTAGAGATTAGCGCGTTTCGTATGCCAAAAACGAAGTAAATATAAATAATATAGAAAACTTATTGACAGCTCCAAAAAGTCTGCTGCAATATTGCGCCAGAAACAGCAGGGTTGCAGCAGCAGCCGGGTAGGTATACAGAAGGTACACTCAGAGAAATCAAATATTATCATTATTCACTAAGCAATGTCTGTTAATGTGCTTATTTTTCAATAAAAACAATTACAATTTGTTCTTCTTTTTAACAAGTAGCACCTAAAAATTAGGTTCTTCATCGTTCCTATAATAAGCCTTCGGAAACTTATGTACTCATTTCAAGAAATGTTCTTCAAGTTTTGAGTTGAAAAGGGCTAAGTTCAAGACAGGGCACAACTGCCAGCAAAATTCTTACTTTAAGAACACTCAATACTCATTTAATAAATTTCTAATCTTCTTTAAAATGCTGCTTGTTTGTTTTAAAGTACCTAAAAAGCCTGGTTCACTTATTCTGCAATTTCGATATTACAAATTTCTATAGTTCTAAAAAACTTATTTTTTGGCGGAAAGTGTATGGAAAAGGGGCATGCAGCCCGTGGCGCAGCTGCTGGCCAAAAGGTGTATTGAAAGGGTGTTCAAAAAGTGCCCGAAACTGTCAAATGTCAGACAGACGCTGACAGTCGCCTGACAAGTGTCAACAGCAGCTAGGTGTGTGCGTGTGCGTGTGCGTGTGCGTGTGTATTTGGCGAATATTTCATAAAGTCAGCTCATAAATTGAATTATCTCTCTCTCTCTCAAAGGGCAAAAAGGACACACACAGCAGCAGCGGCAGCAACGGCAGCAACGGCAGCAACATACAAAAGGGTTCAACACAAAGAGACAGCTCAACTTTTCGCCTCCCCCCTGTCCGTTCGATTGACCAGCTGACAGCCACTGAATAGTCAGAAATCTCATAAAACGTTGCGAAAATTCGACGAAAAATTCGTAAAATTTTTGTGATGTCATCGCATATGTGTAATTAACTCCCCCTACCCCGTCCTGCAGCTAACCCACTGCACTGCCCCCCCCCCCCCTCTCCCTCTCCCCGCACTCCAACCAAGGAAATAAATTGAAGTGTGCCTCGATTTGTAAACCGCGCAGCTTAAGAATATTTACGAGCTGCAAACAACAAAAAAAAATGGAAGGAAGAAAAACTATCCTGTGGCTATTAATATGCGCATAAGTGTGTGTGCGTGTGGGGGGGTGTGTGTGAGTGTGTGTGTGTGTGTGTGCGCTGGTAAAGTAGGACAATTAAGAATTAACATATTAATAGGACTTTTGCGCAAATTATCAAGACGCAAGGCACAAATATGAAATTCAAGCGGGCCGCAGATACAGATACAAATACACAGATACAGCTACAGATGCTGTATATCTGTGTGTGTGTGCGGCTGCTTGTCTGTTCTGCTCGTATTTTTGTTATTTATAACATTTTCATGTTATTGACTGCACGTTGCGGCAGCTGCCTCCCAATTTTCCTTTAGTTCTTCCCTTAGCTGCTGAAGGCGTGGCACAGGCAGAAAACAATACGTTGATTGTGCTAATTTATGCCCCCCATACGCCAATACCCCACCCGCCGAGGCAACCACCACCACCCCCGCCCAACACTCATACGTGTGTGTGTGTGTGTGTGTGTGTGTGTGTGTGCGGCAAAGGACGCGCTTTATGGCCAAAAAGGTTATGGGCCAGTCGAGTTGAGTTGAGCAGAGCATGTGGTTGGATGGTTTTTCTGGCCATAAAAACCAGGCAAGCGCAACACGGTCGACTGTTTTTAGGTGCCACACACACACTCACACACATACACTCACACATGCAGGTTAAATGAAAAATGGCGGCTGAAAAACAACGGAAAATTGTCGAAAAGCCATGGAAAAACAGTGTAGCAAATGTGCTGCCAGCTGCAGAGAGCTTTGATGTGCGGCCAGTGGAAGGTCAGCTCGAATACCATACAAAGCACACATACACAGATACAAAACACACATACGCACACCCACACACACACTGTTACACACAAAGAGGTCAACTTTAAAACCCAAATTAAGCTGGCAACGCCAGCCCAACTAAGTGGCCACACTCTGAGATGTTTAAGCCATATTTTGTTCAACTTTTAGCTAACAAAAATATTAAATTATTTAATTTAAGTCACTTTAATTTGGTCTTATATGAATGCATCTCTCTTCTTGGATTCTTAGATGACCTTAGAGTGCTCTATGAGTCAATAATTCCGACAGATTCTTGTCAACTGATTATAATAAAATTTCTATTCTTTTTCAGGGAAATATTTGCTTCCGCTTAAGTCTAATTTGTATTGGACGAAATATATTTATATTGAAAGCTTTCCCCTTCCTTCCAAATTAATTTGAATAATTCAACTGATTTTCGTAAATAAATGTTTCTACAGCTTTATTTCTAAATGTATGTAGATATTCCTTTAATTGATCTATTTCAATTTAAGTATTTAAATTATTTATTTTAAGTATTATTTTCGCAATTCGAAAGCTCTTTAAAAACTAACAGCTTAATAGATATATTTGCTTAGCTGTTTTTAATATACATAATTAAATATTTGATTTATATTATTATTTCTATTTAAAGCTAACTGTTTAAAGACTAATTTTGAAATGTTCGCAGCTGGACGAAGAAACAAAAGATGCGAAGCAGAAGAATATAGAATATATATATGTGTAAGTATATATATATATATATATATATATATTTATATATATGTATATATAGTCGTATTATTATGACACCAAGTGCTCCATTTCGTTGTCTATAGACAAATAAATTATGTACTAAAAAATAAGTCATTTATCGCCGTTGTTTCTCTTATTTTTGTTGTTATTGTTGAAAAGAAATGCTGTGTAAATATTTAAAAATGCTGAGCCACATTTTGTTTGTTGTCTTCTTATTGTTGTTGGCCTTTTTGTGTTTTTTAAGTTAACTAAAAATGCTGACGACGACAAAGGCGGAGAGAATAAAAAACCAAAAAAAGGTTAAACAAATTCAAAAATTGTTGTTTTGCTGCCGCGATAACACCACACTCACTGTGGAGGCGTATGTGTGTGTGTGTGTGTCCACTACTAATACACACACACACACACACACACACACACACACACACTTATGTGTATGGATGACAGTGACAAAGCGACGTCAGGCAGGCAGCTGGAAAGCAGCAGAAAAAAGCAGAAAATGTCGAGCGGTCGCCTTAATTTGTTTAAACAAATTACGTGGATAACCAAGCAGCAGGCAGCAGGCAGCAGGCAGCAGAGCTAAAGGTGTTCTTTTTGGAGCAGCTGAAACTACAACAAACACAACACACATGCAATTGCAGCGCCTCCTTCCCCCCCCCACTCTCCACCTCTGCCAACCCGCCACCACTGCCCTCTCCCTGACTATTTGTGTGGGCGTCTTATCAGGCAACTGGCGGCCAGCGTTGTCGCAAAGTGTTTTAGCATACAAATTTGGTTTTATTTGCCTACACTCAG
This sequence comes from Drosophila repletoides, assembly GCA_018150835.1. Taxonomy (NCBI): domain Eukaryota; kingdom Metazoa; phylum Arthropoda; class Insecta; order Diptera; family Drosophilidae; genus Drosophila; species Drosophila repletoides. Next base: position 3,158,066 of record JAECWQ010000225.1, on the reverse strand, counting down.
CGAAAAAGAATATGATTTGAATACTGTTTATAACGGAAATGAGGACAAATATTATTGTATTATTACAAAATAATTATAAGGTAATTTCCAGTTTCGCAAAATTGAGAAAATTCCCTGAAAATTATACTAATTTCAGCTGGATTTCAGCAGGCTCAAAATTTCTGTTAACCTACAAAGAGAACTTGTTCAATTTTAAAAAATAAACAATAAATTTCAATTTCTTCGATTAAATCGATCTAAAATCAAGAATTAACTTTAGTTTCGAGTAAAAATACTTTGAGTAGAAAAGTTTTGATTTGAAGTGAAGTTCTTTGGTTAATTTATAGTTATATATAGTTGAAAAGTTTTTGAAATATTCTAAAATTCAGCTTATATTTTCTACTGAGTGTACGTTTTTTTTTTTTTTTTGTTTTCCTCTACCCCCTACCGTTCATGGGTGGAGGAGCAAAGGGGGCGCGGCGGCAGTTAGCCAAAAGCCAACGCTGACTGCTGATAACACCCGCATATGCGAGTGTGTGAGTGTGCCAGTGTGTGTATCTGGACAAACAAACAGTCCGCCAGGTTGAGGTTGAGTGAATGAGCCATATGCAAATATAGGCGGCCTGGAAGCGAGCATTAAATGTGGTCTCACACACAGCAGACTATACACGCTTCCATATGCATATAAATATATATATATATGTATGTATGTATATGTATATGTATGCATATATATGTACATATGGTATATAGTATATGCCTAGCAACAATAACAACAATTCAAATTGAGGCAAAGCTGCGAAATGCCGCCGTGTCAAGCCAAAAGCTGGACACACACACCTAGCCTTGTTTTCTATGTGTGTGCGTATAGTTAGGGGGATAGGGGTTAGGTGATAGGTGGTTCGAGCTGCGGGGTTGGGGTCTGTGGTTCGGGGAGCCCCTGTGTTCCCTGTGTGAGGGTTTTGGGTACAGCTACACGGTTGACGACTTTGCTGCTGATAAGTAAGTTGAAATGGGCAAAGGAAATGGGCACAAGGCAACCAGCCAAAAGAGAAACTTTGAGTTGTATTTAAATTTCGATAAATCTATCGAAAAATATGGTTATGAAGGCAACTGGCCAGAGAAACTTTCAGTTTTAATTTCAATAAATCAAATATAGTAATGTAAAGTAGAAATATTTCATATAAGACTGCAAATTTTGCTTTTTTTAAATTATTTATAAAATGTTAAAGACACTATTAACAGACTAAAAATAACTTCATTATCTAGTTCAAGATCTTCTGAAAAACTAAGAATATACGATCAAAAAAATTACTAAATAGATTAATTACTAGAAACCCGATCTTAGCTTGAGATGGATCAACTTAATTTTGAAATGCATTGCAAATTAAATAATTATAAAGAAAATTACATTTTTTGCTTGATTCAAAAAAAAAGGTTATATATTTTTTTGCTAGATATATTTATAAAACTCAATGCTAAATTAATTTAAATCGAAAGACTTGCTTTTTTCATTTATATCATTGATTATTCCGGGTCATTCTACACTGCGCACTGAATATTTATTTATTTTTGTAAAAAAATATATATTTTTTGATTGATTTAAAGGAAAAAAAAGAAGAAAATTAATAGATTTATTGACAAATCATTAATGATTCTTATTGTTCAATTACTCAGTTATTGCGAAGCAGTAAACATATATCCAATAATATAAGATGCAATCGAAGCAAACTATTTGTTTTCTGATTCTGACAGAACTTCCTCTTCTGCTGTCTATAAATTCGATAACATTTATCGATAGGTACAATGACTGCACAAACCGATAATTATTCAATCTGCAAATTAAAGCTAATATTGGTGTTTCGAACTTGTAAAAACGGGGTCTAAAGGGACAGCTTTTGGCCAACTTAAAGCGGACATGGTCCAAAAGGCCTAGCGCTATTTACCCAGTGGCATGAGACGTTGTTATTGTTGTTGTTGATAAGACACAGTTTTTGTTGTTGTTGTTGTTGCAATGTTGCAATGTTAAGTTGTGCTTAACAATTTTTTCAGGTCGCTTCATTTAATTATTATTGTTGTTGTTGTTGCTAAAATATTTGTATTTGTATTTGTGTTTGCATTTCTGTGGTGAGACGGCGAATAGTTTGTTTTATTTCCCCCGAAAGTCAACGACAACAACAACAACAACAAAACAACAACGCAACGGACATGCTATATGTAAATAGCCGCGATCTATATAGCTGCCACAGAGAGATATGTTTGTATGCCTGTGTATAGATATAGGTAGGTAGGTAGGTAGGTCTACCATATAAGAATATGTACATATATGTATCTCAGATTGTGTGGGTGCGGGCGTTGGCTTATTATTACTGTTCTTCCCATTGTTGTTGTTGTTGTTGTTGTTGTGTTGGCTTTCTCGGTACAGGCGCTTATCAAAATACAGAATGAAAATAAAAAATAAAAAAAAAATAGACAGAAAATTAAAGAGGGCAGCTTGAAGAACTGAGGCACAATTTCACTGGAGGACGGCAAATGATTAAAGAGCCAAGTCAACAACAAGAACAACAACCGGAAAGGTAGAGAAAATTCTGAGAAACGCTGCAACTATCTCTCAAGATCGTCTATCTCTCTGCAAAACTTGATAAATAAAAAACTTCAATTCTCCCAAAAAAAAAAACAAGAGAAAACAACAAAATAATGATAAAAACACATTAATTTTATATGGACAAAACTTACGGCTCAGCGAACGGAATCCATGATCCTCACTGATCGACAGCAATTTATTGTACATTTTATAGAACAATTTTCACAACATAAAAAAAAAAATTATTGTATTCTTGCGATAGTTTTCTTTTAGTTTTTAGTTTTTTCTAAGCACATCACAGGGTTTTTCTTTTAAAGTTTTGTATTTTTGTTTAGGAAACTGTTTTCTTTTTCTTTGATTATTTTTTTATCAAGGCACCGGTGCACACACGATCGTAGGTAATCCAATTGTCCTGCGCTGTGTGCGGGGCCCAAAAAAAAAAAAAAACACACTGCAGCAGTAACAGATAACGGGCGTTTTCGAGTTCGAAATTCGTATAGATTTATTTACTCGTAGAATAGTTTCGTTTTGTTTCGTTTAGTTTCGTTTAGTTTCGTTATAGCCACACAGGATCTCTTGAGCGCGTCCTGGTCTCTAAGGGCAGAGCGCGTGTGTTGTTGACCCCACAGAGGCTTCACGTGGACTGACAATTCAAAGTCTTCCTGTGACGGTCGTCGCCGGTCTACGGTCCTGCTGCCCCTGTCATTGTGTGCATGTGTGTGACTCTGTATATCTGTGACTGTGACTGAGGCTGAGGCTGTGCTGCCGACGCTGACGTTGGCAGCGCTGCGGACGGCGGTCGCCCTCGGTCCGTGTGCGGGACAGCACAGCACACACAGCAGAGCATAAAAAAAAACGTGTGTACGCACACACACACACACACACATGCGGGGTAGTTGCTGCTTGCCTCTCGCTCGCACTACTCACACATACACACATGTTAGTGGACGTCGCTAAGAAAAAGGGGGATGAAAACATCTTTGGACTGAAGCTCTGCTCCCTTGGACAGCGGCGCTGCGTCACTGCCAGCTCTCTCTGTCGACGTCGTTGCTTGCCGTTGGCTTGGCGCTCCTGCCACGTTTGCCCCTCACCAAATTGAGTTGTTGCAGCAACAACAACAACAACAACAACAACAACAACAAGAAAAACAACAACAGACTTCGAACTGCAGACAGCAGCGAACAGATAATAATAGCTAGAGAAGCACCACAGATCTGATGGCAACAGGCTGAGCGCATCCAAAAACTACGTAAATCCGTGCAACAATAGGAAAGGGTATAAAATATATTTTAAGCACGCATTTATAATATCATTTTATAAATGCAACAAAATATATATAAACATATAGATTCAGTGTATAAGCCTGCATTTATCATTATGAAACTTGGTATACACTTTCATTTATATAATATTTATCGAATTATATAATTTGGGCTATGCCTCAGTTGTATTATATTAAAAATACAGATATATATATATATATATTAATAATATATACAGGAATGCCAGTCATATTTTGAAATTTAGTACACAGTATTTAACTAAAGATGTGTCTATAATATGCTATATTAAAAATATTCCATATTATTATCAGGCTGACTCTTCGATTTCTTCAAATATAACGAACTATATCGAGCCCGAACTACCGACTAGCCCTAACTTGAATTGCATTCCATTTATCCGGATTCAAATTATGTTCAGGATACTTGAAATTATTCAGTTTTGATAAGTTTGCCCAAATATATTCTCATTTTTTCATTACATTCAATAACAGATACTTAGATACTAGATAGATACAACTTTTGAGCCAAAACCTAGATTTATTATATGTTCTATATAGGTTCAGGAAAATCTCTCTTTCTGGCACTCTTCCACTTGGTTGCCTGGTTGAGCCTTTGAAATCCTTGCATTAACCATTCATCCAAGTTTGTTGCCCTTTACGCAATTCGAGGCGAAGCGAGGCGAGGCATGTGCGCAGCTAGTGAGAGGAGATCATAAAAGAGGATGTTTCTTTGGTCCATATGGATGCTGCGCAATAAACAGGCGCTCCCCGACTCCTTTTCGGGCTAGAGCCTGAAAGGCTCTCTAATAATAGATGCTATAGCTGTATATATATATATGTACATATATTCAAGGAGCGAGTGAGATGACTAAGATGAGAGTTAAGGTGGAAGCGAGATCATCAGAGCCAGAGGCATCGGCCAGCGGATGCCGTAATACTATTTCATTTCATAGAATTTAGAGTTTCGATTGTGTGTGTGTGTTTTTTTTTTTTTTTTTTTTTTTTTTACTATGGCTTAATCCTTTTCAGGGGGTAAATTACATTTTTTTTGCGCGCGCATTTCTTGCAAACGTTTTACCCCAGGAGAGACGGCTGCGCAGGCGCCGAGCGTCGTTAGGGACGTCTTGTGAGATGCGGAGCGTGTAAAAGGATGCTGCTAATGTCCTGCTGCCTGGCAGGCAACAATAATAAAAAAAATAGGAATAAAAAAAATCGTGTCCCGGCTTTGTGCGCTTAATCAAACGCCATTCAACGGAATGCGAATGCGACGAATGGAATGAGAAATGGAAATGGGATGAGAATGAGAATGAGAACAGGGTACAACGACACATTTGGTGAAAAAAGGGGGCAGGAACAGGAACAGGAGCTGCCTGCAGCATTGCAATTTTTTATGCAATTTGCTCTGATCGACGCCTGCGTTTTTTCTTCCTCTCCGTCTTTCCTCTAGACCTTTCTTTAAGTTTTGCCATAAACAGAAAAAAATGTTAGTTGTTTTTTTTTTTGCACGTGACCCGTGGAGATTTGCAACCCTGCCTTATGTGTGTCCTGCGAGGCCCTGAGGGTGCCGCTTCTGATTCTGGATCGCCGTTTTTCCTTGGCAATTGCTTTGCGCCGTGTCATTCTCAGGTAGGCCTCAGTCCCCATACCCCGTACCCTCCCTTTCCATATTCCCTTCGTGTGTGTGTGTAACGGCATTTTTTTTCTATGCAAATTTTTTTATATTAATTTTTTATGCCCCTCGTGCGTGTCCTGTACACCCTGCGAATGTCTATATGTGTATGTGTGTGTGCGTGTGTCCTTGTTGTGTTGTTTTTTGCTCTGTAAGCGGCTTCTTATTGTTTTTTTTCCCAGCTCTATTTTTTTATTTGTGACTGTCAGTCGCTGGGTTTCTTGGGTGGTGGCCAAGATTTTCCCAAGATATGAAATATGCAGGGGAATGAGGCAAGAGAGTTCTAGGGGCAGGGGGTAGTCGTAGCCGTTGTCACATGTGAGGCAGACAAGGTTTTGCATTTGATTTAGGCAGCAGGAACGACCCAGGACTCAGGACCCAGAACCCAGGACCCTCGCCGGCTGTGCAAGACTCGTCCTTGCGCATTGATTACCGTCGCTTTTTTAATTCAATTCAACAATGATATATAAAAAAGAAGCAAAAGAAGCAGAGGAAGCTGACTGGGTGCAAAGCCCGACAAAAAAAAAAAAACGTCGCACCCTGAAAGGACCCCATCCAGGACCAAGCAAGACGGGCAATTGTCGTCTTCGGTTCTGCTTTGTGCGTTTTTCCTTGCCTGATAATTTTTGGGCTGATATTCAATTTTATTTCAGCAGTTTTCGTTTAAATGAGCAAATCTCAAAATCAGAAAGAAAAAAAAAACGAAATGCATTCATTTTTAACGGAAAATTTATGAGTCCCGAACGGGTTCCTACTAAGGGGAGGCACTGCTTAACTCTTTTTTTTTCTTTCTCCTATTTCAGTTCCTACCCATTATTTTTCGGCTTTTTTGTATAATTTTTTGGTACTTGGGTAGTTGGTTTACCATTGCGTGTTGCAGATAGAAATCCCAAATGCTGCGCACTTTAACGTTAATGCTAAGAAAAAAAAAACAAAAGAAATATCTAGAAAAACTGGGTGAAAAAAACTAAACCAACAAATAAAAAGCGAGTATGGAAATTTGAGCGCAACATAATAAAAAAAAATAGTAGACGTATTTTAGAAAAAAATAGACCTTAATTCGAGGGATATGTGGAAATGTAACGGCTTTCTTATCAGCAGAACAGAAACAAATATTCAGTATTTATTTATTTAAAAGTAAAGACTTGCAGCCTAGACTCAATATTATTATTATTTTTGTTTTTGTTTTTTTTTTTTTGCATCCACTAGCAAATGTCCGTTTTTCTTCACCAGACGTTGATATAGGAATGAAAGAAAAAACCTCTAAACTTCGATGAAATATCAAGTGTTCTAAGAAAAAAGCCAAAACTTTTACCAACATTTCAGACTGAGATAAGTCAGATGGAATACATTAATACATTTTATATACTCTTAAGAATTAAGTTAATGTTTTATTTTTAAATCAATAGAAAATGTGTTGAATACATTTTACAGAATAGTTGAAATATTAAGGACTTGCCATAATTTCGCATGCTAAAAAACCAAATTATAGTGGATAATCTTTTTGGCTCGTTTTAATTGGCTAGCAACTTCAATATAATATTTGGAATCTACTACAAAAATAAATTTATTTAACTAAATTTAGATTTTTTAAACTGAACTCCAAGAATCCACTTCAAAGAATTTTCTATCTTAGTAAAAAACAGTATCTGGCGATAACTGTGCGATTAGGGTTGGATATATAATGCGATTTTTTTTTTTATGAATTTCGTTTCATTTATTGAAGAATAATGGTATTATTTTTTATACAGTCTTTTCCATCAGGCAAAGCATTTCAAATGAAAACTGCAACCTGCTCGAACCATGAAGGACTCACACTAAAGATTTGAATTGCTGCTGCTTGAATCACTTTTCCTTCTATATATTCATATATATATTTTTGAGTGTTTGTCGCTTTGCTAATTCCCAAAAACAAAAACAACAACAACAACAACAACAACAACAACAACAACAATGAAATAAACGTGTCATAGTCGCAACCGAGTCTCATGCATAATAATAATAACCAAGGCGAGGGAGTCTCTGTCCGAGGCTATTCAGGGCTCGTCAAATAATTTTTTCTCTTTCTCTTTAGTTTTTTTTTTTTTCTTCTTCTTTGACATTTATTGTTAAGGTGCTCCTTTTGCGGCACCGAAGATGATCAATGCGATGATCATGATGATGATGATGATGATGATGACGATGATGAAATGTTGTCATTGGACGTGGACACAGGTCTTTCTTTTAGTGCTCAGGCCGGACAACTGTATCTCACGTATGGGACCCGACGAGCGACATCAACAATCAAATACAAAACTCGCACCGATACAGATACAGATACAGATACGAGTATACAACTACAGCTACAGATACAGAGATATAGATACAAATACGAAATACAAGAGACACACAAGAGATGCGAGCAGAGATACCGCCAACAAGCGGGAGACGAAGGCGGAGGACGGAGGACGGAGACAAAGTGCCTAAATAGCTGCACGTTGAGCAACGTCCAGTGTTTTGGACATGCCAAACGATCACACACCCGCACACACACGCACACACACACACACACACACAAACACACACACATGGAGAAAAGAAAGAAAAAAAATCATACACCAAAATGAGATTGGGCCCCTTGGGAGCGTCTTTGATGGGATCAAGCGACGCATTGACACGCAGATTGTGCAACAAAGCCGCAAGCTGCACATGTCCAAGCGAAGCTGCCCCCTACTCTCTAGTCTACTCTACCCTCTCTGCACTCCTCTCTCTCTTCTCTTCCCATTAGCCAAACAAAACTTTCTTCAACGCTGCCGCCTTTTGTTAGCCAGTCGCGAGAATGAAAATGAAAATGGGAAAATAAGAGGCAGAGAGACTCAGACAGAGGCAGAGACTGAGTGTATAACGACAATTACTCAAGTGACACATCTTCATCTGCATCTCGGGACGTGCCCCATGGTTAGCCCACGGTTAACCCATTCGGAATCGGCTTACAAAAGTTTGGGGCGCAGCCTCAATGCGGCTGTACGTGTGCTGCATTTTCGATTAGTTATCGTTCGTGTGCGATTAGTGTGGCATTGAAACGAAATGGAATGGAACAGCTTGTCTCTAGTTTTTAATATGTATATTTTACACTTGAATTTCAAATCAAATTTTCCATTGGTAATTATATCTCAGTCTATTATTGTTATTATTGTCTAGAACTAATATTATTAATATAATTATTTGATTTTAAATAGTGTCCTTTTGCTGGCTAATGCCAAACAAATAGCCACATTTAATGGGTGTCCTTATTGTACAGTCTGCCAACAGTGATTTACACGTAATAAAACCAACAAGAAAAGTACAAACAAGTAAATATAAAAGAAACAAGGCAAACTGTTGCTGCTGACCACCGGCCAGGACATTAAGGGCATGCCAGTAAACAATAACAACGCCCACAACAGTAGCAACGGGTGTGTTTTTTTTTTTCTAAGGACTAAAGGACAAGGGTGAGGCTGATGCTTAGGGTGAGGGTGACTAGTCACAACATAAACACAGGCAAACAAACACAGTTTGTTTTGATCCTGTGCGCAATCATAAATAAAAATTGCATTCGGGTCCAGGACCTCAAGTTGTATACACTGTCTCTTCACTAACCGATTGCAATCGAATCGAAGTCGAAATCGAACAAGTGTTGCCAGTAGACCACAACCAACCACAACCATAAGTGGGTACAGAGATGCCGCAATAACAAAAAGTAGGCGTGACAGGGTCTATAAAATGTCCTGGCCAGGTCACTAATCTCAACCAATTAATAGAAGCGTGGCAGCTGTGCTGTTTAGGCTTACAATTTTTTATGTATAGTTATCGAGAAACTACATTTAATATAAGTAGCTCAAAGGCTTTCGCTTTGTTTCAATTTATATTATTTTGTATCGATCTGGACAGCTATCGATATATGCAAATGCTCTTAATCCTTTTTTAAAAGTTATCTAAGTTATATTATATTATTTTATCGACTGTTCAAACTGTACTCAAAAATAGATATCAATAACTTAGCATGGGAATTGAAGCATATTGATACGAAGCAAGCATCCATTAATCAAAATTATTTGCACAAAAGTTCAAAAATTGTCAATTTATCGAAATGCATCTGCACAACGAATTGCGACGCATTTGGAATGCATTCGGAATTATTATTATTATTATGTCAAGGCCCAAATGCGGGCTGCCACCAAAAATAAAGGGTTATGGTTAGAAGTAGGAGTATTTACTGGTATTTCTCTGGTCTTGAACTCATTGGGAACTTAGCTAATTTCATTTAACAATTTAATTAGATTTTGGATTTCCACATGTCCCGCATACTCGTATCTCTATGTGGCAACAAATTCTTATCCACGGGCTGCGCATGCGCCTTGAATATAAAAGCAGCTACCGCTGCCGCAGTCGTAATCGAAGTTGCTCAATTGGGTCAGAAGAGTGCCACAATTTGGGACTTCAAGGTGGCAAGCCTGAGTTGTCTGTCTGTCTGTCTCTGTGCTGATGCGTCAGTCTCGCTTCCGGGGAAACATTTAGCTGGCTTTTTTTCAGCTGTATACCCCTTGATAATGGCTAAAGACAGTTGGTATACTGCTTGTGCACTCAATAGAGGGCATCTCTCAAGCCGTTAAATAATACTAATAAATACTCTTCCGAAACTAGATATATATTCTTGAACAGTATCAACAGTCGTGTTTGTTTAGACTTCATTGTCTGTCTCAGAAACTATGGACGTTATAGTCTAAATTCAATTTAAAAATGTTGAACATTTTTCAACATTCGCCCTAATGAAAATTCCCTCTTTTTAACTTAAATATAGAGTATTTTCTAGTCTAGCTGTCTCAACTGGAGCATTTTAACTTAGCTTCTTTTTCTTTTTTGTTTTTTTGGGGGTTTTCAGGGCGTGTCGTTCGCTCATATTTCACGCTTGATTGGCAAATTGTGAACTTTCGAGTTTTGTTTATAAAAATTGTCGTCAGTACGGGCCGATTTAATTGCTCCCAAAGTTTCAATGCTCGTATTGCCCACGTAACTCACGTGACTAGCTCCAGGTCCAGTCTTTAGCTCCAACTCCAGCTCTAGCTCTAGGTCTTGAGCTCCAGCTCGAAACGACAATAAAAAGTTCGTGAGAACTTGATGCTTATCGAAGCCTAGCAGAACTCTTGCAGCAGACGTTGCATTCGTTGCATCGAGTGGGCAGTGTGGCAGCATTTTCAAGTCTGCAACTCTGCAGCAGCTCGTAGAAGCCACAGAACAGTAGACTAAAGCCAGAAGCCAGACTTGGGCAGTGAGCTCGGGGCACCCAAAACCCAAACCAATTCAGTTGACATTTGGCAATTGATTTTCTTCTTGATTAACATTCGAATGCCACGCAGATAGCCAGAGATAGATTCTAGGCTGGTCAGATTCAGATTTTTACTAATGATTAAGCTCGTAGTTCTCAAAGTTGAAAAGAAGAATTTTATTAAACTAAATTTTGAACTTAGCAGCTTGCAGTCTACATAACCAATTTCACCTGAAAAGATGCAGTACTTTCTTTAGCTTTAATTTGACTAAGTGTAGCTACTTTCTTGACCAAATTTCGAAAATTTTTTAATCGTAAATATAGCTAACTCTGAGCCAGCGATCCACATACCAAATTTGAGCAGAAAAGCTCCAATATTCACCAAGTTCTGATTGTGAAAGGCTTCAGAACCATTGTAAATATATCCTTAATTTAATCGCATATACAAACACATGCTAAATGTGTGCTAAATTCAGCTGCCCCTATCACACACACATGCACACCTTTGTTAGACGCCTCGGCGACAATCCTTAATCCTTTTTCTCACGCACCAAAAAACATTCGCTGGCAATAAAAAAGAAGAAGAATAATAGAAGAAAGCAGTTCACTGCGCCCAAAAATTTTCAGTTCTCAAGCGTCTTCCTACTGGGTGACACGTTGCAAAAATATCAGCCGGGGCAGTGGAAGGGGCAGCGGAAAATGCGCATTGTCATTGTCCTGGCAATGCGGCGATTTCGCTAGGACCAGGTAAGAAAAAAAACTAAAAACTGAAAACTGCAACTGCATCTGCATCCTCATCCTGATGCTGATGCTGATGCTGATGCTGATGCGGGGCACAGCGGCAGCGGCAACAATGGCAAATCATGATCAATTCAATTACTTCGGTGCGATGTAGTGCAGCTATTTCATATGCAGGACATTCAGGACATGCACCTGCTCACTTTTCCCATGACAAGCATCAATATAAAAAAAATTTTTCTTGTTATATTATTTTTTTGCGAGCAATTTTTCGCGAAGAAGCGGGGCGGTGGCTAATCGGCATCCAGGAAGGAGGCACCTGTGGCAGCCCCGACTCCAGTAGCGCAGCAGGACATTGTCCTTTCTCAAGGCTCGATCATTTGTCTATGAAATATGAAGCGGCCAGCAAATGGCAGGAATGAAAAGTGCAGAGGAAAATGCAGAGTCTCCTTCCTCTCTTCTCCTTTTTCCCTCTCTCTTTCCATTTTTTTTTTTTTTTGGCTCTGACCCCTTGAGATGCGCTTAGTGTAATGGGATAAGCAGCAAGAAGGATGCTGGCGAAGAGCGGGGGCACTCAATTCTACAGAGCGCGATAATGAAATTTTAGACTTGTTCCTGCAAAGAGCAATAATTTTTTTAGGGTATTTTGTTGGTATTTTGCCCGAAAATTGTGGGAAAATCTATGTTAATCCGGACCTGATCAATTGTTCGTTCGATCTGCAGGTCACTATTGTATGATGTACTCAGGTTGTGTGCGAGTGTTAGTGTTAGTGTGTATGCATGAAAAAGTGAGTGTGTGTGCGTCAATCTGGATCTGGATTAAATTTATACAATCGACGGATCACAGCCAATTTAAAATCGCTTCAAAATTAAAAAAAAAAAAAAAAAAAACCAGGCATAGTATATCAATGAATCGGGGGGATTTCGGGAAGAAATGTTGTTAATAAAAGATTTGAATATCTAAAGCTAATGATTCGGTGCAGAATTAATAAATAAGTAATAGAAAATATATAAATTCATTTTTTTGTAATTTATTCAGATTGCCAAACGGTTCTTCATCGGCTTGAAGCCGAAACCGTTTGAATTGGGTCGGGATTTTGGCCATTAGCAGTGGAGCTGCTCCAAGCAAACTTGTTTTTAGATAAAAGACTGAAGAAACTTCAAAAATTTCTGAAATCCAATCGTTAATTGTTTTATTTATAATATTTAAATTATTCTAGATAATAAGAAAAACGCCAACATATTTTTGAAAAATGGAAAAACTAAATCATAAAAATGAGCCTCAACTCAAACCGGAAACTGCGGCTCAGGATATATTTGAGCTGGTCGGCTAAAGCTTTACATTCCGTTCGAGCGTCCGAACCGAAGCTCTTGCGTAAATCTAGATTCTTAGCCATTTTTAAACGATCGCTGATCATGCTATAATTTTCAGTGTACTCGAGAGTAGCCAGATAATTGGATTTGGTGGGAGAGTTTTGGGCTTAATGCCTGCTCCCAAAACGCACATTGCGGTGCCGCTGTTAACCGTTAGACTCACCTGCCGCCAGTGGGAGGGAAGAGTTGGAATGAGAATGGGCATAAATTATTAATTAGCGGCAAAAGGAAAAAAGAGGTAAATGCAAATAAATTAGAGCTAGAGACACAAGAACAAATGGTGAGAACAAGCTGACGACGAATCAGCTATTTTGTTTGGCCACGTGTTGCACGCGAGAGAAACAAACGGGAAACCAAGAGAAACCGATCGGGGAAACCAGGGAGAGCCCGGGAACCAGGTGGCAGCTGCCAGTGACCAGTAATGACCCCTAGAGAGAGGCAAACCAAGGCAGGCAAAAAGGGCCACCGTTGCAGTTGTAGTTGCAGTTGCAATTGGAGTTGGGAGTCATGTGAATGCGCTCGGGAATTTGCACTGTTTACGAGTACAAAAACAAAAGAAGTGGAAGTTCGCATAACTGGAATTAAAGCAGCGCCAAACCACACACCAGCAGCAACACTTACAACAGCAACAACACTTGCAACAACTGTGGCACATTCAAAACGGCATCTCGTGGGTAGCTGCTACGAGTGCTAAATGGGGCACAGAGCGGAGGAGGAGGCGGCTTGGCCAGCTCACATGCAATCGAAACTGTGCTGGGCAGTGGGAGCAGCAGCAGCCTAAGGATGGAACTTGGAGAGTGGACATTGACGTCGTCGGTTTGTCGCCGTCACTTCTCGTCGAGTCAGTCACCTCAGCGCCAGACCAAAGACAATGGTGGGAATATTCTCATATTAAGAAATCGCGCGATCTGCAGCGCCAGATGTGTGTATATGCATCTGTATTTGTATTTGGTGCAACGGCAGGTCAACCCACCGCCCACTGCCCGTTGCTGCTGCTGCTGCTGTTGTTGTTGTTGTTTGTTGTTGTTGTTGTTGCCACTTCTGCCTGCCCCACAGCAGCAGCAACAACAAGAAACGTTCGTGGCAAATTCGCAACGTGTCGTGGTCGTGCCTCTGTTGTCATGTCCGAGAGTGTAACAAAGACCTCGCTGCTTTTCCCTCCCCCGCTTCAGTCTCTCCTCTTAGCTGCTGCAAACGCCCCCGCCAAGTAGCGCCAAGTAGTAAACATTAAACACAAAAAAAAAAACAAAACAAAACAAAAACAAAAACAAAAAAATGTAGCGGCAACAGCAACGGCAACTGCAACAACAATAATTGCATTACACATAAAAATAAATTGTAATGAACTTAAGGAAGAGACAACAAAGCAGCAACAGCAACAACAGCAACAACAGCAACAACAGCAACTGCAGCAGTGGCCAATGTGAAAATCGATGCGGAAGCTGCAACACGAAAGGGCAGCAACAGCAGCAACAGCAGCAACAGCAGCAACAACAGCAACTACGGCAACAATTCGTTGCTTTCTTCATTTCACTGCTCCACTCAGAGCAGCTCTCAACAACAATCTGAGAATTCAACTTTTGCCCAATTGTTATTTTTTTTTCATGTTTTTGCCTTTGATTTTCTTTCAATATTAACATAATTTGACACACATGCAACAACAGCAACTGCAATAAGAACAACAATAATGTATAAATAATTATATTGAAATTTTAATTTAATCTTAGCTAAAATATGTAAATCCTTTAAGCCAAAAAAAAGTCAGAGTCAGAAGAGAAAATATATAAGTTGATAAATTTCAAAACCCGCAGATGAAATTTCATATTTATTTTTATAATTTATTTTTAATATAGATAAGTTTTTAATTATGAATTTTCAATTGATTCGTTAAACAAATTCAAGCTGAAAATCGAAGCTTTTTAGTACCAAAAAGTATCTCCAGCAAACTAGTTTCATGAAAGTCCTCAACTTACGCTGCCTAATTGTCCAGCAAAATGTAACATGTGTGTGTGTGTGTGTGTGTGAGTGTGTGAGTGTGTGTATGTTTTGTGTCAGTCAGCGAGTCAATTAATTAGCCATGATTCTCACGACCTCAAATTAAGAGAAAAGCCATAACAAATAGAAAATAAAACGGCAGCAACAACAACAACAGTGAAACGGAGGCAATTGTTGCTATTGCTGTTGCAGTTGCAGTTGCAGTTGCCGTTGTTGCAAGCTGCAAATCCAAAAAAAAAAAAACAAAAACACAATGGCCCTAACCTGCCCTGGCCTGATCTGAGCCAGCTTTGGCTCTTGGCTTGGACCATTTTGGCCTTTAGCCGTTTCTAGCTACAAAGTAGTAGTAGAAGCTCAAGCTTTTAGCCTGGCGGCGCTTGGCCTGAAACGATAACGATTCCAAAGCACTACGAAAGGGGTCTACCCGCAGTGGGGGAGGTCGAGCAGTATCAAGGGGAAAGACAGTAGGAATGTCAAGCGTCTTAGTAGGCGGCGTTGGCGTTGACGTCGGCAGCGGCAGCTCGTTTGGAGATCTGATTTAAAACGAAATTAGGAATAATGGCAATGGCCTGCACATGACACACACACACACACACACACATACACATAGAAAAAAGAAAGAGAGTAAAAAGGAAGGGGAGAGTGGAGCTCAGCGTCCGAGCGTTGACAGGCAGCAAATGCGAACAAGACAGTTTTGTACCCACAATAGACAAAAAAAAAAATAAAAATAAAAATAAAAATAAAAAAAGAAAAGAAGCAGCAGCAGCAGTTGAAAAAAAAGAAATTATCTCACGGATAATCCGAACACCACGTTCAACTTTACTCTCAACTTGACTGTCTCTGCCTCTAGCCTCCGCCTCCCCTCCTCGGCAACCTTCACCCAAATGTTGGCTCACCCTTTTGGGCCATTGCCGCTGGCGTCAACGCTGGCTGCGCTGCTGCGGGGGCGCGCCTAACAAAAAACAATGGATAGCTGCAAATCCACCTGACTTCAGCTTCAACTGGCAACTGGCAACTAGCAGCTGGAAAGTGTTGCAAGTCCAAGCTGCAGCTCAGCTTGCGGGCTTTAACTTTGGCTCTGTGGTTGGTCCGTCTTCCCAGTCTCAGAGTCAGTCTCAGTCTCAGTCCCAGTTCCAGTCTCAGTCTTCGTCTCAGAGCCAGTCTCAGAGCATTGTATGGCTCTATGGTTGGTTCATTTTTCGTATCGTTATTTTAGTATTTGTTTGGCGAGAGAAAGGGTAACAGATTCCCACACTCTTGGACGGCCGGACGGACGGAGCGGAAGAAGCAGAAGAAGGGCAGACTCTCGTTGACAACTGCAGCAGAGCCCATTGTGCACCAGCAACAGCAACAGCAACATCATACTGAAGTTATGAATAAAATGAATGAGCACTCGCACTCACACTCACATTCATACTTATATTCATATTCATACTCGCCCGAACCAGTTAAACTGTGTGTGAACATCTACATGACGCTCAGCCATAGCTGATTGATGAATGTCAGCCACAACCACAACCCAAAACTCTATGTAGTGTATATATATATATAATTATATATACATAGATATATATATATATATATATCTGTGTCTAACGGCACCAGCTGTGAGGAGCAGGTGTCATGGGAACCCAACAAATGGGTCGCGGTCACACACTCACCGCTCTTCCAGCTACTGAAGGTCGCCAGTGCAGATCAGCGTGGAGTGGGGAAAAAGGCTTTGGAGTAACCCTGATTTTGGCTCGAATTTTGGTTCGAATTTTTGTATTTTATACCCTAACAGATAGTAATATATTTTTGTCACGAAATGTGTAATGCATTAGAGGTGGCATTTCCGACCCCACTCAGTATATGTTTATAAATATTATTGATTAGTACGATGATAGTGGCTGATATAGCTATATCCGTCTCTCAGTGCTTGAGCTAGGTGAATGAAACTTGGTATATAGAATTCTGTAATAGAATCGGATAACTATATCATATAGCTGCCATAGAAACAAACAATCTATAAAATCGATAAAGAGACGGGGAAATTCTTTTGTTTCTTAAGATATCTTGGGAAAATTAGATGCAATAGTAATAATCGTTAAAAAAAATAATTTTAACAAACATTTTTCAAATGATTCAAGTCTGTAAGCGTATGTAATCTTCGGTGCGTCGAAATAGCTTTTTCTTTCTAGTTTTTTAGACTTTGGAGTACTTATTTTTGTTGATCTACTAAATGTAATCTCTATATAAATATTATGCATTTTTTTTTTTAATGTAACTAAATAAATTATATAATTTCCGGAAAATTCATCTAAGCCAGCTCTTAGTTCAAGAAAATACGAATTTTAAGTTCAAATTAATCAATTCTAAAAATATTTCTATATACTATTACGATCATGTTGACTTAAAGTGAGAAAGCAATCGAATATACGAATCAAATTAAAATGTGTTAAATCAAGTATGAATACCCAAAAGCTTCTAATGAAGTTTAATGGTTATTCAAATCTAATCTTCAACAAACAAGCAATATAAATAATTTGTTAGAGGTTTAAAGTTAACTACATAATCTAAAAAAGTTCAATAGTCAGCAAAGTAATCGAATAATAATCGGATAATCAAATTTTGGCACACGTTAAGATCACAGCATTGCCACACACTTGAGAGACATGCATAATCATGTTCGTGATCTGTGGCACAAAAGCTCAGTCAACTTCTGGTTATTTTTGGTGTTTTTAGTGTTTATTCAGCTCCTGGTAGAAGGGGGGGGAGGCACAGGCAGATTTGAAGCCTTCAATGCTGGGCGCATTAATTCAATTTCATCATTTTTTTCTTTCGATGTTTTTAACGGCAGCCGTTGAAAAATGCGCAAATAAACAAAAGGTAAATACAATGACAAGTGACGTGCGACCGGCAACAAGCAACATGCAACAAAAGCAACAACAGCAACAACAGCAACAGCTGAGGGCAGCCTAACTGTACAATGGCAGCGACTAACCCAAATAAAGCCAACAAAGTAGAGGGGAAAAAAGAAAATCGTAACGCTAAATCTAGAGTTGAAAGTTGAGGCTGAGAGTCTTGCGAGCAAAAGATACTTGAGAAGATGCGCTGCAACACGGGGCAGTTGCAAGTAAGCCTAAATTCGAGTCACTCTCCGCTTTGCTCTGCGTGATCGACCGACTGTCGAAGTCGCAACTTGCAACAGTGTTGGCCATAGACGGACCGACCAAAAAGTTGCCAGGTGCCAGTTGCCAGTTGCCAGTTGCCAGTTGCCAGTTACCAGTTACCAGTTACCAGTTGCCAGACAACCATCCATATGTATGAACTGTTTGCATTACGTTTGAAAGTCATGTTGCCAGATGCTCAGTACGCCGAAGAGTACTCCGCATACTCCAACTACTATCTGCATATCCACCGGCACCTGCACCAGCTGCCCCCGCCTCCCACAGCACCCTCCACTCCTCCACCCCTCCAGGTAAAAAAAAAACCCTCTCATACGTTGTGTTGTTGTTGGCTGCAACACCATCAACAGTCGCCACTTGCATATCAATGCGGCCAAAATAAAATGTGACGGCTGGGCGCACGATTAAAAACTGAGCTGAAATACAAGTGTAGATGCAACTGCATCTTATAGATACTTTTATCTATTTTTTTCTTTTTCAGCGCTGCCTAGCGCCTAGTGCGTTGTTGCAGTCACTGTGATGAAATTGAAGGCCTCCAAGCACAAGACTACATTATAGAATCAACAAAAAACTTTTCAAATAATGTGATACGAAAATTAGACCGATTTACAGATACCCTATACTGTACTGTACATAGACATAAGGAATAATACAGATCAATAAAAAGGATATAAAGTATACGAAATCATCAATTTGTAACATTATTTTGAGAATCAATCATTCAAAAACTAAGTTTGTTATTGATTGAAAATTTAATATAATTTATAAAACTAAAAAAATTAGAGTCTGTTAAAAACAAAATTAATTTATTTGAATTATAAAATAACTACCAATCGAACTAGATTAAAAGCTGCTTGTAAAGGGAAATTTTAAGTAGTATTACTTAAAAAAAAATAAAAACAGTTTGATTTTTAGCGCAGATTCCAAACAGAACAGTTATCGATAGTATCGATAGTATAGCATGCCAAAGATTTTCTTTTACTGCTATTGCTTATCCTATATTCTATCTGGGCAAAATGAACAGTCAATAGCTATTTGACACCTTTATTAAAATTAATTTCCGGCTCAAACTTATCGAACTGTTGTTGGTACTATCGATGGCATCGATAAGTAAGCTAAGCTTTGTTATTGCTTAGCCTGTATTCTCGCCTCACAGAAAAAACTGTCGATGGTTTTGATACCTCTATTCGAACTATATAACCAACTCAGAGATGCCTTCGGTAGGGTATACATGAATCGCATAGCGAAAATAAATAGTAGAAACAACACACATAACATTGAAAGTGCAACAACGTCAACAGCGAGCGTCGTGTTAGTTTTGGCCCTCGGTCTGCTGTCTGCGGTTGGCAATTGAATTCATTCAATGCCTACCTGTACCCCTCTTCCAATACCCTTTTCGACCCCATCAAAAGTCCCACAGCAAGCTAGCTAGACAGTCACAGTCATAGCGACAGCGACAGCAACTTGATTTGCTTTTTGGCTTAGTCGACCGCAACAACAGCAGCAACAACGGCAACAACTACAGCAACAACAACTACATTGACGACTCTCGACTGTCCCGATCCCGTTCGCGGTTACTTTGCAATTTGTATTAAGGATTTGAACTGAATGGACGACTGCGGCTACGACTGCGGTCGCTGGCAGCGACGCGCATTTAACTAAAGCCTCTCCACCCCCTCTCTAAACCCGAACCCGAACAACAAGTCGAACCCAATCCGATTCCCAATTCAATTTTCGGCTGCACATTGACAACATTTGCATTTACACGCACTTGCCGCAGCTCGAACATGCCACAAGCCCCACAGATGCCATCAGCCTCTCAGACCACCAAATCCAACAGATATCAGACGCGGGTTATATCCATGGCCGTATCCGGATATCAATCGGATTGGACTGTAAAGCGATTGCACAATGGGCAGCTTAGCAATCGATATTTCAGTGCTCTAATCTTTCTTCTTATCGATAAATATAATAAAGTAATAATCAATAGTGTTATCGAACTGATATCAATACTATCTCTAATCGAATCGCTTAGTAATCAATATTTTTGATTTTAATCAACTTTTCTTTCATAAAATATATTCTATTTGCACTTAATTTTTTTTTAATATTTGAACTTTAGGTTGAAATACATTGAACCATTGTTACATCTCTCACACTTTAAATAAACATCAAGAACTACTCTAATATTAATGGATATAAAGCTCATATTCCTTAAGTTCGGCTACAATTTTAGGGCAACAAAAGATGTTGTGGGCCCATTGTACGCCCTGTGGCTGCTTAAGCGGCCACACGGAAGGAAGTTAAACAAGTCGTCGGTGACGGAAGGGAGGAGGATTGGTGGCAGTTAGCTTGCCACGCATTGACACCTTCCAATAATTTCAAACACGATCCCACATTCGCCCCCATTCCGTCCTACTAATCTATACTCTCTTGGGCAAGTGGGTGTGGCACGCCACGCAGCTGCAACTGCGATTTGTTTTACTTAGTCGTCGTCGTTGGAAAATTTGCGTACGGCGTCGTTGGGATTTGAATTGTGTAGACATGCACGCAACATTACCGCGTTTTCGTGTTCCGTCGTGTAAGTCATGAGCCGGAGATGATGACGATGAGGATGGCGATGGCGATGGCGATGCCGATGCCGATGCCGATGCCGATGCCGATGCCGATGAGACAGAGGATGAGGCTAAGGATGAGGATGATGATGACAAACACAAAACCCAGGGAGGCTGCAACGTGCAGTGCCACTGGCTGTGACAACTCTAGTAAGATTGACATTGGATGCGGTGGGGTCAGAGATAGGGCTGAACGCGTGCCGTATATTTACATATGTTCGTGACACGAACTTAAAGAACTAACACGACAATTTTAAACAAATTAGAGTCAACTCTACAGAGGCAATAGGAATTCATTAAAAGCAAGGCAAATCTTATAAACAATTTATATATATATTTAATTTAAAAAATTAAAATTTGACTTTTGGCAAAGGCGAGTTCATGCTCCACACGTTTTTATCTCTAATCTAGAAGAGATCAGAGCTGCCTGGGTTTAGTCAGTCAGCCAGCGGAATGAGTTGTGTTTAGTGTAGCGGTCGCTTTGGCAGCAAGTATAATACCACTTAACCAGCAAGAGACAGGCAGATAAACGGACAGACAGGCAGACCAACCATCCAGCCATCCATCTGTCCTTCCATTCATCCATCCATCCATCAGTCAAGCTGCAGTCAAGGTTACTAATTAGGCAAATGCTCTCGACTCCCGTTTACCCACATGATGCTAATTAAGCGACGTTGGATCAAATGTTGTTTGCCATTACACGAAATGAAAATTTTCTGCGTTTTCCAGTTGCAATCCTGGTTACCAGTCGCCAGTTGGCAGTACTCAGTTCCCAGCAACAATTGACATCCCGAGCTTGGACATTGACAATGCTCCCTCAGAGGTTTGACATGTTAGGCCAAAAGCCGCAGCTATTGAGATGTCATCGGGCATTCGAGTGGGGGAAACGGGAATTGGGCAAACGGAGGGGGAATGTGTGCGGTACTCGGTACTCGGTACTTGGTACTGGTTACTGGGTATCAAACATACCGGCCATGCTATTGGCATTTAGCTTGGCTAACGAGCAACCGATGCCGCTGCTGCTGCTGCTGCTGATGCTGCTGCTGTCTAAGGATTGACCGAGAGGGCCTTTGAATATGTTGCTGGCATAATTAAAAGGCCAACATCCAACAAGTTGCGATTACACGCGTTGGCCATGTAATGGGCCATGTACTTAACTTGTTCCAGTACTCGATACAGCGATCTGATTGAAATGCCTAGCCGCTCGACTGGCGACCCAAACCCAAACCCAGAGAGTCAGCCAGGTCTCCGTCTGTTCGTCTAGACACAACTCGGAGCACTGTATGGGAAATCAGAGCAATGCCAAAGAAATTCCCTGGGAAATTCTTTTAGAGCTCAGCAGCTCAACTTTGTTGGGTCGAAACTTGTTTCGATACACAAAATAATCACAACTTGATACATTTGTCTAGGAAATGTTTTTGGCAAGTAATTAATGAATATATATATCGATAATAGATCGATGCATATTATTATTTTTCCTCTCTTTTTGCTATGTTATCGGCAGCTTATCAACTTGCTAATGGCTTGAAGTTTTATTAATCTTTACCCATGTTTAAATAAGGGACAGCATCCGGGACGCATCCGATCAAGGACATTTCTAGTTACCAGGATTATGTTGATTAGGATAGAGTCCATACATTTACCTATGCCCAAAATTGTAACTGATTGGTGCCCGAGCAGAGACTTTCTTCAATTTTTGTACTCACCTGCAATGAAACAAGAGTAAAAACGATGTTAGAATTAAATAAATTTGTAATAGATTGTAAATATACTTTTTTGATGTCATGTCAAAACAAGTTGGAGTGTTTGGGTTTGGTTCACTTTTGCATTTTGAGGTGTGTATACATATGTCTACACTTAGATTCATTAAAATTCTCCCACGCATTGCAACCTGGTCGCCTGAAGTCTGGTGACCTAAGCTTGCCCAGACATGGCCAACACAGAACCAAAAGAAGAAGAGAAACAAACAAACAAAGGCAATTGAACGATCTGTGACCGGTTCTACTATGTTGTTTGTCTGTTGCTGTGGTGATTCTTCTCTCAGTTGTTGTTGCTGTTGGTGTTCCTCTTGTTGCAATAAAATGCAACGTAAATGAAATCTATTGTATTCTATATGAATAATGAGACAATTTTAATAATTTATAGACAGCTTTCGGTTAACCGCAATAAGCCAGAGAGCGATGTGCAGACAATGCATCAACACCAACACCAACAACAGCAGCAGCAACAGCAGCAGCAACATCATTTCCACCACAAAAAGTTCGATGATCCTATCGTCCATAGTGAGCTCAAAAGTCGGATATGGTTTCTCAGGTCTACAATCTATAATCTTGCAATCGGCAATCGGCAATCGGCAATCGGCACTAGGAACTGAAAACTGCAAACTGGGAACCGGGAACTGGGCACAAAACCAGCATCTTTAGCCGTGGTCGTCGTCTGCGTCTTTAAGTCATGATAACAAAACGCGATTGGCATCGCTTCCGATTCCCGACAAAGGTGAGAAAGCTGCCTGGGTCTGACTTTAACTCTGACTTTAGCTAGCCATTCATTCATTCATTCACTCATTCATTCACGTATTCATTCATTGACCGCAAGGCAATCGTTTGTAATTGTATCTGTCGCAGCAATAAGTCAAAGCTGTCGCCCAGCTTAGCTCAGTTCCATGGCCCGTGGCTGAGTTTCAGTTACACTTTGAGTTACATGATCCGATGTTTTTTTTTTTTTTTGTTTTCCTCTTAGCCGTTTGTTAGTTTATTATTATTGCTCTTTGGCTTAGCTATTAGCTCCAGTTAGAGCAAAAAATCATCTAGCTTCCATAGAACATCCAGCTGGAAATTAAATGGCTTCGCCACAGCACAGGTGACAGATCTAGCTTGGAATTCGTACCAGAAGCAGAAGAATCATTACTATTTATAGAGACAAATGCGGTTGGCAAAAGGTCTAAAGCCTTTCCAGATTTGAATACAGTTTATATTCGAATTGAACCTGAAGACGGTACAAAAAAATGGTAGTAAATGATTTTCATTCTATAGAAGAAAAGTATAATTTGAATACAACAATGTGAGTATATTCAAAGCATCCAAAGTAAGTAAATGGGCGGAGTTTTGGGCCGGACACACAAACTCATGAATAGTTCAAATATAACACATACGCCAAGTATTTCGACTGACCACAGCACACGCCCATTTGTCCTTTCGGTCCATATATATACACAGAGACACCCAAATAGCCAAATACTCAAACAATCATACAGGCCAACCCCAAAAAGTATATTCACACTCACACAAGCATCACAAGCACAGCCAAAATCAATAGCGCCTCAATGTCGGCTCGGAGTGTGTGCTGTGTATGTGTGTGTGTGTGTGTGTGTGTGGGGGGGCCTTGGGTTTGGGGCCAGTAGCCAGCTCATGTGCCATCTCGCTCTGCCCAGAGAAGTCCATTTCGGGGAGGCGGAACGACGACCGGATGCGGCACTTAAACGCTGACGAGGCTGACATTGCCGGCGCCGAGTGTAGCATGGAGTTGGAGCTGGGGTCGGAGCTGCAGCCAAATGTGGAGCCGATGACGTTGATAGCACACGTACGAGAGGCACATACACACACAGAGAGATATGCACTGCAACGGTCGCTGGCATTTTTCGCCTCGGGTTCACAATAAAAACTTAAAGTCCTGTCGATTGTACCGAGGTATTTGCGTCGCCCTGCTCAGAGTCCTGGCAACTGTTTCGCAACATGAACTTTATGCGGCTGCGGCTGAGTGATTCGTGCAACACAGCCAATGCCAATGGCAGACATGCCTCAGTCTCAGTCCCAGCCCCAGCCCCAGCTTCAGCCGCAGCCTTGCCTCAGTCTCAATTTTAGTTCCAAGCTCAAACTGCCGCAGCTACACGCCTAACTTTGACTCGCAACTTTAAAGTTATGTTCGCTGGACGTTGCCTCCTAAAAAGCATAGATGCCTCGTGCCTCCTGCCTACTGCAACATGGCACATGCTGCATGGTGCTCCTTTTCGCTGGCCAGAAAGAGCACGCCACGGTTTTTGCCACTTATTGGGCAGTGTGTCCCTACCGATGCCAACTTCAAGCAACCAACAAAATCCGACCAGACATCGCACAAATATATATATATATATATATATATTTATATATACATATATAGATATATATATTCCATGTGTGAGTAGCAGACGTTGACTGCAATTTGGAGAACTTAACCGCAACAGCAGCATCCAAGCAGCATCCAAGCAGCATTCACCGCAGGGCAGCAGGCAAATTGTGAACAAATGAAAGTAGCGAAAATGTTGGAAGAACTGTTGCAAGAGGAGCTGCCTCATACATGTGTATTCCTTGCTGTCTATAAGTCTGTCCTGTACCGTTCTGTTCTATCCGTTTTGTCGCTTTTTGTTTTCACAGCGATTCGCGTCTGCTCCCTTTTTTCGGCAGTTTAACTGGAGGTCAAAAGAATTGCAATGCATCTGTAACCAAAAAATGCTGACGCATCCACCATCCGCATCCTCATCCAACATCCAACATCCGCTATCTGCTATCCGCATCCGCATCCGCATCCTCATCCGCTATCCTCAATTCGAATCCGAGTTGGTCATTGTGCTCCATGTGTGGGTGGATGGATGTTACCGCCTTTAACCGCAGGGTAAATGCGAACGCGAACGCGAAAGCGAACTGCGAACGCGACAGGCAAAAAGCAGCAAATAAAATGCGCAAGTTAAAATAATTGAAAAGCGGGCAAAGTTTATGGGCGAAAATAATTTTCGGGCATTGGACTTTTAGCAAAGAGCAGCAGGGGGTTATGGGAAGTGGGGGTATCAGGAGCAGGAGGTGTAGCAGATGAAGAAACGAAGACAACCGACAGAATAGAAGTAGAGAAAGCAAATAATGGCTGCCTCTGCAGCTGCGCCCCAAATTTGCCAGATCAAGATAATTTTTCCGAAATTACTTAAAGAATCCCGCTACAAATTGTAGAAGTGTGATAAAGTGGAAGGGGCATAATTATTATCCTTTTCCTTTATATAAATATTCAATTGCCCTTTAATTAGATTTATATAACTTCAGGTAAAAAAAATGCTTAATATTTACAGCGCTCTATAACCATATAACTTATGAACAGTCGATCAAAAGATGTAAATTTGAGAACAGTTTTCAAATGTCGAAGATAGTCTTGCCTTGGCTTAACATTATTTCTTTTGGCTGTATTCATAATACTTGTTTGAGTACCGGTTAAATTGCGTTCTATTCGTTGTCTGACTTGTCCAATTTGCAGTTGTTGGCTGGCATTGTGGCTTATTAGCAAATGGCTATGAGCTTATGACACTGCGGGTAAGTAACACACCCAGAATATAGACGCAAGTCCGTACATATGTATATCCAGCATTCACACTAGCAGTGACACTCACACTCACACTCATACTCATATTCATGCACAGAGAGATGGCTGGCATATTCAAATGTGCGGTTTGGCACTCTTCAATTTACAACAAATCGTTCAAAGGCAACCCAAACAGCAACAGCAGCAACATAAATCACAAGAGCACATGCATACATACACTTCTCATATCGTATGAGTACTACTCAGTCAAACACTCACACTCACACTCACACTAACACTCACATTCATATTCACAGCGAGCTTGCATATTTCTTACACACAATTGTCTCTTTTCTTTTGGCCTCGCACAATGCAGCTCCCAGTGAGACCCAGGAGCTTCCTTCAGCTTCCAAGTTTTGTCCTAACCTGCTGGATACTTGTCTTGCCTTGCTGCCTCTGCTTCTCTTCCTTTAGCTTTCCCAGGACACGAGGTTGGCTTTTGTGAATTGGTGTCCAAGCGTTTTATGTTTCAATTATGCGCAACTTGTGCCCAACAATGGCAACGCTTTAGCTGCTCGCTCGCCTGCGCTAAATGATGATGCAAAGTGACTTGGCTCGGGCTCCAAAAGGATCCTTCTCTTACTCCTTCTACTCCTCAGTTGATGCATAAATTCCTTTAACATATGGCTACACACACACGCACACTCACACACACAGAAAACCATTTAAATTGACACACGCACAGCCAAAGCAGGATACTCCTCCTTCTGCTTCTCTCGTTGCCACAACTCAAACCCAAACACTGCCGCTGGTGCTACGTTTATTTGCTTGCCACATTGGGGCAAGGTGTGCTCAAGTAGCCAACGGTAATTTTCAACCATTCTAAGGCCTTTGCACTCTCGTTAAAACTTTAAACCGTTGGCGCACGGCCAGCAAACCCAGCTCCCGTTTCCACATTTGGATAATTCCAACACACACATTTGCCCAGAACTTGGCCAGGCAAGTAAAATTTAATGCCACGAAGCCATGCAAAATGCGTTTCCTGCAAGCCAGGCAAAACTGTGAATACACCAAAGAGTTTATTCATTTAAACTTAAACTATGAGTACTATGAATACGCGTACGAATATGCTCACAATTTAAGCAATCGGCCTAGTCTTTTATTACTGAGAGACTTTTTCTTCCAATTTCCAAGGTTTTCCGGATTAACTGTGAATGCATAATGAATATATTCATCTAATCTAATCATCTAATCAATCTAATCATTTATATGTGCGATTTCCACTACAACATATTTTTCAATGAACATTTCTTCTTCCACTAACGAATATTATATTGCTTTTGAATGATTAGATTTGCTTTTAAAAAATCATTTAAAAAATTAAATTCTTCTTATCAATCGATAAAATATCGAGTATTCTACGTAAAAATATAAAAATTATATATCCCTTTGGGGACTGATAGAGAAAAGTTCATTCGAATGGACAAATATTGAAAAATATGTTGTACTACAACAGATCTATAAAGTAATACTGAATACGTATATAGTCTAATATAAATAATCGAAATAAAAGTTGGGATGAACCATTAAATAAATACTGTCACCCGAGCAGTTTGGGGATAAAAATATGAAGATAGTGGTGGATATTTTTTACCTCTAAAATTTTGGAAGAAGGGTTTGAACCCGCTAGAAGGCTTTGGGTTCGATTTGCAGGAACCGGCTTATAGAGTCGCTGAACCCAAGGTTCGGCTTAGTAGCATACGAATGATTTTCTTAAGAGACGTACCTATTCCGAACCGAACCCAGTTTAGAAATGTTCGGTATGAGAACTGGGCATATTTTTGATATTCAAATAATCCCCGTTATTTAATCTTAGAAGACTTTGAGTATATTAAAAATCTTCTAAATTTATGATTCTGTTCTTTTCTGTTGATTTTCTTAGACGTTTCGCCCCTAAACGGACTTAATTGCTGGACCTAAGACTTTAACCCCTTGAGAAGTGCAGCCAATAACTGTCGCATATCCAGCTGTGCCTCGCACAGCGGCAGCGGGCAACTTGCAACTGCCCAATGTTGCAAGCTAAGCTAAAAATCTTTTGAGAACAGAAGTCTCTCTCTCTCTCTCTCTCTCTTTGTGTGTCGGCGTGTAGCTGTTTCTCGCTTTCTTTGTGTTATTCGCTCACACAAAATGGCGCGCAGTTGATGTATATATATATCTATATATATGTTATATATATATAGATCGGGCAAGTTTAGTTTTATATATATAACAACGGAAATGCAAATGTTGCTGATGTGGGCATGCTGCGCAGGCGCATTTGCCATTCCCAGTTTATAATGATGTTTATAACGATGACTATGGCGATGATGGTGATGATGATGATGATGATGATGATGACGATGATGCTGCATTGGCCGAGCCCAGAGACGCAGAGCCAACACACGCAGCGCGCTACAACAGGCGTTGTTGTTGTTGGACTTTGTTTGGGCTTGGCCCGGTAAGGCCCGGCCCGGCCTCGGCCTATGTACAGTATATGGCGATATCAAGGTCTGGCCAATCAAAAAGCCAACAAATACATACACACACACACACACACACACACAACGAAGCTGGGCAGATTGAATTGCTCGACGATCGACGCGTCGCGTTGTTGTTGTCGACAGGTGTGAAGCTCCAGCGCTGCGGGCAATAACAAACCGTAACACGGCGGCAGATAAGCAAACAGCTCTCCATTCTCCACTACAGTTTGGCCAGCAGAAAACCTGCTCAGTGAGTGTTTTTCAGTATTATTCGTTGAGTGTCTCACTCGAATGCTGATATTCATTCAATGCGCTTGGCCACCAGCGGCAGCACAGCCTCGGCCTCTCTGGCTGTCGGCTGGCTCTCACTCGCTCGCACGAGCACGAACACGAGCAACAACAACAACTACAACAACAACAACAGCAGCAAAAAGTGGAGAGAGGCACAACCAACCAGCCAGCCAGCCAGCCAAGAAAACGGGCCGGGGCTGGGCCAGGGCCAGGCCAAAGCTGAGACGCGGCAGCCAACGGCAAAGCCCCCCCAAAGTAAATAAGTTATCAGTTGAATTGTAACTGGAAACTCTTTGTGGCAACTACAACAACAAAATACAAAAAAAAAAAGAAAAAAATGAATGAATATATAAAAGGGGGAGGCGTCAACAATGACAACAGCAACAATGGGCATAACAATAAGAAGAAGACGACGACAACGACGACGACGACGACGACGACGTTGACAAAGATCAGAGCGCGTCTTGGAGACTGGGCACACACACACGCACTTCGGGGAGCCAACCTCATACATATATATTTATATACATACATGTGTGTGTGTGTGTGTGCGTGTGTGTGTGTGTGGGACACATGTGAATCGAAGCAAGCGCAACGAATGGCGAGCAAGCGCTTTATACTCGTAAGTCGCGCGTGCCCCATTCAAATCTGAATGCGTATCAATTTTATACAATTTTCTGTCTTCTTTTTATTTCTTTTCCATTTCCCTTTAGCTTTTGCTTCGGTTTTGGCTGCACTTCTTCGTTCTTAACTCCATTTTAGCTTCCAAACTAGCCAACTAACCAACTAGCCGGGGAAAGTGCTTTTTGATATGTTGGATTACACATTTCCCCTAATCGGATAAAGCTATAAGTTTACAACATAAAACAATTGAATTTTTTTGTAGACCTTTGTTTTTTAAATATGGGACACCGTAAGACCTCTTATTTTCCAAACTTTGTGACGCATTTTCCAAATACTAGGAAAATGGTATGCCTTAAAATAGAACAAATATTCAAAAAAGTTTTATAAAATGTTTTGTCTCATTTTGCACCATTTTTGAGCCGAATTTTCCAAAATCCCTGCTTAGTCCAAACCTTTCTTTCGCAACTATTACCCTTTCGGCTGACCGATGATGAAGCATTCAGTCAGTGTGGAAATTGAGTTATAACTATTTTGATCTCTAAAGCTGATAGGACTAACAAAGTGTGAAATGTATTTTAAATAAAAAGTATTGTTTTAACTGGCAATAAATAAAAACAAGTTGAATTTTTAATGTTTCCCCTTTTTGTACGAACGGAAACATTTGTTATCATTTATTGACTTTGAGCCAAACAAATAAATATAAATTATGGCTATAAGATTTTAGGTTCTAAGCCTCGCAGGGTGACGCGAAATGTAGAAGTTAATATAGCTATGCCTGTCCATTTATCTGCTCTTATGTAAATTAGCCCCTAGGAAGATAACAATGGATTTTAAACAGTCAAGTAAGGGTATACAACCGTCGGCGAGCCAGAGAGCCTTTGCTTACTAGATTTTGGACCAGTTCTTAAGGCCATTTTCAGGCATTTTAAGTACCAACTCAGTTCAGAATTTCAGCTAATTGTGGAAATTTGGATTGCACCATTGCAACAACCAGCTTCATGGCTCCAGGCAAGAAGCTCCAGTTCCAGATTCCAGGTTCCAGTTAAGGTAAGCAATTGTTCCCAATGTGACAATGGCATCTTTATAATAATAATAATTACGGCCACAAGCTGATATGATGATGATATGAGGGGGAGGGAGGCGTGACTGATGAGGAATGAGAACGATGAGGGGACTGATGTGGTGTCATCTCTCGATATTAATCGCCAGGCAAGCGGAAATGGGGAGTGCCACATACAAACACACACACACACACACACACGCACACACACATAATTTGAGGTGGGTCCAGGTGAGGAGTGCGGGTTGATGGTTGCGGATCCCTTTTTGGCTCTTGTGGTTTTTGTTGTTGCAACACGAGAGGCATGATTGATTTATTTATTTGAGCTGCGGACGCACGCGCGTCGCGTTGTTGTTTGCGTCTTGGTTTCATTTTAAAATCAGTAATCATTGAATTAAGTTATGCCAACAACAAAGCAACAAACCAACCCGAAATCGGTGCCATCATCATCATCATCATACAACCATCTATCCATCCATCCATCTATACATCCATTCATCCATCCGTCCATTTATCCATCCGTCCATCTATCCAACTATCCATCCGGGGCTGGGCTGTAGCCGCACCTACACCTACGAGACAACGTTCAGCGTTCAATCTTCAGTCTTCAGTCTCCAACAACAGATTGCAGCACGCGTTGTTGTCATTGTTGTTGCTGTTGTTGTTGTTGTTTTTGCTGTTGCTGTTGTTGTTGTTGCTGTTGTCATTCGGTTGGTCACATGCCAAAACTGTTCATTGGCTGTGAAGTTTTTATTGAATTCATCTCAACCGTCGACACCCACATGCAATCAGGGACAAACAGAGAGAGAGAGAGAGAGAGAGAAAAAGAGAGTTTCCCCAACTGAGAGGATATAGTAATCATAGTATATCCAACTTAAGTTCCTGTTCTACACTCAAACAAAATAAAGCAATAAATTCTACACTAAAATCTTGAAATAAACTCCTCGCGAGCCAATTCGGCTCGGGATATTTGGGTCTTTTTAGATCAGGGACCAAAGCTAAGAATATTTATCTCAAGAAAAGTAGCCGAGCGTTCGAAATCGAACCTGGACTCCTTGAACTGCTCACCCTACCGAATAACTTAACTAAAATCTTCCAAAATTTAGCGAGTTCGCATCTTTGATTAAAGAATTAAGCAGAGTTTCTTTGCTCTGAGTGTGATTGCAGCGTCCATCCAAAAGAGTACACATACATATACACATAAATCCACACCTTGGAAGCTGGACTAGCTCTGAGGTTGCTCTGTGGGGAGATCTTGGTGGTCTTGAGGAGGTCTCAGAGCTCTGAGGTCCGCCGTCTGAGATCTTTGGGTGCGCCTGGCTTTTGCGTGGGCTGCGTTTTCAATCTGCGCTTCGTGAGCTATTTATAAACTGTTTCGAGCAGTCCAATGAATGAGTGAATGAATAGTCAGACATTCAGACTTTCAGGCAGACACACAGTTAGTGAGGCTGGCAGCAAATACTCGTAATAATTGCGCTGCTCAATTAAAAACCAGCTAACCAAACCCAAAAGACAACCAAGCGTCCATCTTCACGAGGGAAGGATGGCGGGCGAGGGGCTTGGATTGGGTATTGTGGGTTTACCTGGTTTTAGAGCTCATATTTTGACATTGCGTAGGCGATAAACTGAAACTGTTGCCAAGCCTTTTGGGCCGCGTTTAATGAATGACTCTTGGCCCTGGCACTGGCCCTGGAACTAATCAAATTGATGTGCTTCCCCTCCCCCTGCTTATCGACCTACTCAGACAGCTGGGCTGGCTAATTTATGCAACTCAATTGACAGACACAAAATGCTGGATAAAATCAAAATTCAAAAAAACAAAATTTTATTTAAATTTATATTTTTTTAGAGCATTTCCTGGCCGGAAACGACAGCTGCCGGTCTAGTCTCAAGTTGCACGTTTAGCTGTGCAACTTGTGGCACGTGCTGTTCTTCTTCCTTGTTCTTCGCTAGGATGCGATACAAGCAAAAAAATTGTAAGGAAAGGCTTTCCTCCTCCTATGACGAAGATTATATACCCTTGCAGACTGAAAGAAGCATTTGAAAATTGTTATACAATTTATTTATTTTCACCGATTGTTCCTATGACAGCTATATATTAAAGTGGTTCGATCTAGTGGTCGGAGCTGCCTCCTTCACTGCCTTACACATTTTATGATAAATTCATAATACCCTTAGAAAGGGTATAGAATACAAGAAACCCTTAGAAAAATAGGCAAAACAAAAACAAATTTTGAGGCGCGTGCGCCAACAACAATGATAAGCAAAGCAGCAGCGGCAAAGCAGAGAGGGGCAAGGTGGCAAGGTGGCAAGGAGGCAAAGAGGCAGGCCCTGCAATCACTCAAATGTTGCGCCTGCCTCTCGCAATACATTTTGCGGTTTGTTTTGCTCGCTGGCTACGCAAATTTCAGCTGCACAGCTGCTCAGCCATCAGCCGGGTGGAGCACCACCCAAGCAGCAAGCATAGGACAAAGGTGCCAAGTCCTCTTACACTTTGAATGCAGTGGGTGGTTGGGGTGGTTTTGGGTGGTTTTTGGCTGTGTGTCTGCGCCTCTGTCGCCATTGAAAGTGAAAAGTTTGCCAAAGTGCGAAGTCGCGACTGCGACGGCGACGGCATCATAAAAATATGCGCGTCAAAACAAACCAAGTAAAAAATTCATTAAATTTGCTATACTTAGCTTCATTTCTTTTTCGTTTTTCAGTTTTCCTTTTTTTCTATTTTCTTCGCGTTTTCTCTTTCGCCGGGCATTTACCGGCAACAAGCCGGCAAAAACCCGGCAACTGGTCAGCTATTGAGTATACGCCACGTTAAACACTTTCATTTCTATGTTCTGAGTTAAAGGCAAAAGAAATGATTCTGCTTCCAATTGGGCCAATATTATTTTAATTTGGTTATTAGCTTTCAATTTAAATATGTAGCATTTTTATTTGAAAGGCATATTAATATTAAAAAAAAAAGACTTCACCAGTCCTTGAACCCAGTCTGAACCCTGGATTTGATTCAAGAATTTGTGTTCACTTTATGGTTTATTCAAATTTTCTAAAAGTTTCTACCCTTCCATATATATTTCTGCTTAATTTTTATTATGGAATAATTGACCCTAAGTCTACGGTCAGCAAAATATAGAGCTTTAGACCGAAAAGACCTGCTCATAACATTTTTTGAGTATCGAAAAGAAAGTTCGAACCTTATCAATAAATATATTAAGTTGAACCGCAAAAAAAATATTGTTTCGGGTTGTGGTCAGAAAAAAAGTCGGATATTCGGGCTCTACGCTTAACAAAGAAGGTTCATTAGTTATAGAAAAATTAACAAGAAAAGCAATGATAGAAAATTCTTAAAATTGGCACAAAAAATACTTAAAATCAGAAATTAGGAAATTCTATTACTGAATTATTTTTCATACTATAAATAAATTTTTAACTTTTAAAAACAATTTTTCAATATTTTGCCAAATTTTTAAGTTTCAATATTTTGTAAAAAAAGAAAAACAATGTCTAGAAAAAAAAATGTCAGAGCTGAAAATTCATGAAATTTCTTTTTAGTTTTAGACTAAACAAATTTAAAGCAAATTTAAAAGTAAATCATGTTCCGAACCAGTTCAAAAAGCAGCATTTTCTAATTCACCTATTCTATATAAACGTGAATAGAGTTTACACGCTCATTTCTAATCTATTCCATTGTAAAGGACTCCCAATTTAATCCAAATTATTGCTGTGCAGCTGCCGAGCGACTTCCTGGTGCATCCTGTTTTAGGACTCTTTGCTGCAGTTCTTGTTTTTTTTGGAAATTGCCATGTGTGTGTGTGTGTGGTGAGTGAGAACTTTCGAAGGGGGTTTTAATATATATTTTTTTTTCTTTTTCAAACAACACTGCGCTTTGTTTGGCTGGCTTTTTTGTTGACGAAAAATTAAAAGTGGACTGAGAGTAAAACAAAAGCCAAAAGCGTATTTAAAACAAAAGAAAGTGCAAAACAATTCATGCGCCTGGCCGGAATCTGTGAATGTGAATCTCTGGATGTGAATGTGAATGTGAATGTGAATGCCAACGTGAATATGTGTGCACGAATGTGAATCCACATCCGAGGCGGCAGTGCCGAGTGCGAGTTTGAGCATTTCTTCTTTTAGTTGTTGTCTGAGTTCTTGGTTTGGCCGGCTGACTGGCTGCGACCGCCCGTTGTCCCCAGTGTCGAATAAAAAACGGACATGGACACGGACGGATGCGACGACAGCGGACTACGGATGCACCTAGTGAGGAGCCGGGATCTCAATTGTAACTGAGACGGAGCAGCAGACGGTGCAGGAGACGTAGTCGCCGCAGCGGAAACAACTTGCTGGGCGCTGTTGTGGCTGATTATGCTGCCAGTGGCAGAGTCCTGGAGGCAGAGTTGTCCTGACTCCAGCGGCGCCGGATGACGAGCATATCAGCAGTTTGAATACACTCATAGAAAAAGCTGACTTTTATATAAATCAAGAGAAAAGTGACGTCACTGCAGTTTTTAATCTTTTGTTTATTAGCATTTGGAATCAAAGTCTTAAAATCAGATCAATATTTGAAAAGTTGAGGAAAAATGTACTTTAAATAAACCAATATTTTTCTGAGTGTAAAAGCGCAAAAGAGATACACAGAGCGAGAGGGAGAGAGAGAGAGAGAGAGCAAAGTCCGCTCACCCGCAGCGACAGCCCCCAAGTTGCAATTTATTTTTGGGCTGCTTTCACAGATGTCCTGCAGGCTCCAAGCACATTTCAAATGCAACCTTCCTCCTCCACCGGCTGCTCTTTGCCCAACAATTCGGAGCTGAGCCGTTTAAGCCGCAGCTGGACAAAAGTTTGACATCCACATGACGACTCAAGCGTTGAGGTTAGGGTTTGGGTTTTGGGGTAAACAGGAGGCAAGGGTAGGGAAAGGAGCTGCTGTTATTTGTTATAACAATTGCCGGGACACGAATACGGATAGGAGTACGAATACGGACGGAAATGTGTTCTGCCCTGACAGAGACGTTGCCATGGCGAGCGAGTGTGGAACAGGAGCTGGATAACAATGCCAGCGGACGTGGCCCGCGGTCGGTCGCTCATTTAATGGACACTGTTTGGTCGATAATCAAATTGAAAGCTGCACAAAAAATATAATATAATAAAAAAAGCAGCACAATACTGGCATGAGATGCCTCAAGCCAGGGCAGCAGGCAGGTGCCACCAGGAGCTGCCCACTTCGTCTCCCAACGCCGTTTAAGTCCGGCACGAGTCGAGTATCGATTCAACTAATTCGAGGACAGCTGCTTCTATGCCAATGGACAGTGTGCCGCTCGATTAGAGTTGACCACTTTGAATACGAATACTATTCAAACACTCATGCGGAACGGCCGAGGGGTTGCCAAAAATAAAGCAGGTGAATAATACAACCCCTTTCCTAATTAATATTCGGTCCAACAAAAGCAAGAGAAACTATTAAAAAAAAATACAATTTTTTAATATAAATTTACACTTATTGCAGTAGAGGAAAACAATAAAAATATAAAGCAAAATCAATCAATGAGAAAACTAACGAATGATAAAGAGAAATGAAGCAAAAGCACAAAAAAAAAGATTAACAAACGATTAAGAATATTAGAAAAAAAAAAAAAAAATTAATAATAATTATTATTTAATTGATTTCTATTCATTATAAACCAGTAGATAAATAAATTTGGTAAATTAAATCCACCCCACAAAAAACCCTTCTATACTTGTAGCCCCCCGAAGTTCCGAAAAATCTCCTATATTACTCTCCCTCTCTCTCTCTCTCTCTCTCTCTCTCTCTCTCTCTCTCTCTCTCTCTCTCTCTCTCTCTCTCTCTCTCTCTCTCTCTCTCTTTATATAGAACTCTTTGCCATGACCAACTGACTGACTGATTACTTTAAGTTTAGAAAGCCCACGAGCGGAAAATTGGTTAAAACAACAAAAAAAAATTGTGTTACCCGAAATAAAAAGAAAAAATTTTAATAATTAGACTTTCTCCGCGGAAAAGACAAAGTAGAACCAGCACAAGGCCCATACAAATTTGCTAAGATACGAACCTAATCTTTCTTTAGGATTTTTTCTTCTCTTTTTAATAAATTATCGAATAAATCGAATAAAATAAGTCAAATACTTAGGCAACTATAGATAGATGTATTTTAAAATGAGACTAGTAGGGCAAGCCTATCTTCGACGCGCCTAAGACACCCGATCCTTCTGATCCATAATATATATACTTTATTGGGTCGAATACTATCTAATACCCTCTGCAAGGGTAACAAGATTAGTAAATTGCTCGAATTTGAAATATATAAAGGACCTGTCTAAGACTTTGCTATCCTTACAAATTAATTTTGGATCCGTTCTGTTTCGATAGAACTGATATTTTGGCCTACATTTGAATACATTCATCAGACATTTGTATAATGCTTTGGTCAGAGGAGCTGTGTCTCAGTCGTATCGTAAAGATAAAAAGAAAGAAAAGAAGAAAAAATCAGTTCGTAGTACTCGTATTTGGCAATGTGACTTGTTCTCGGAAATTACTCATTAGTTGGTGATAAAAAAAAAGGCAAGAGCACAGTGTGACGAAATCTTGTAAATTCGGAGATCAAAAAGATTCCAGCAACAACAACAAAAACAGAAGAAAAATAATGAAATTGTAGCAATTAATTATGATATGATATGAGCTGAAGTGAGGGGCAAAGAAGCCAGTCACACCTCACAACAATAAGTATATATGTTTTCCAAGAGCGGCAGAGAGGGAGCAGCGGGCAGCGGACAGGGGACAAGAGGAACAATAGCAATTTTGGGCACAACTGCTATTGATAACAGCAGGTTTTGATTTCTGATTTCTTCTCCCAAAAAAAAAAAAAGAAAAAATTCCAAGCGGGTCCTCTAAAGCAGCAATTGTCAGCAATTAGACGCGCTAGACTACAGGTCTCGTTATCAGTTGGAAATACGTGGAAATATTGTAGTTCTCTGCCCGATTTGCCCCAAAAAAAGCAAAAAAGAAAAAACCCTCAACCAACCACCCCCCGTTTTTGATTTGTAATACAAATAAACCAAAAAAAAAAAAGAATGAAAGGCAAACAACTTTGTGAGCAATTAAAACTGTTTGACGACATCGAAGCTGGTTGTTTGGGTGGGGGTGGGTGGATCTCAGGTGGGGCAGGTGGGGCAGGTGAGGCAGGTGAGGCAGGTGAGGCAGTTGTGGTACGATAAATGGCCAGTTAATGGATACGTGGCAAGTGCGTCACTGGCCAGCTCAGGGCTGGACAAAAGCCGTTATCTAGATAAGAGCAGAGCAGATAACGGCAACACGGTTAGAATCTCTGCCAAAACCAAAACCAAAACTAAAGGAAAAACAGTCACATTTTATATAGCCCCCTGATACGGAAATGCCCAAATACTTGGTATGAGTGCAAATCCAAGTGCGAATGAGGCCTCGTTTTATGGCCCATATATACGACTCTCTGATTTCCCTTTGAACTAGCCGTTTCGACCAGATACACTCACAAAAATTTATTTGTCATGTTAATTGCGCCCCATTCGGATTGAAAAGGCCCGCCGCCGGACTCCCCGTTCAACAGAGGAAAAAAAAGGGAAAAGCGTAAAAATAATAATAATAATAATAATAAGTAATAACCCAACTAAATTGCGGCCATCGTCGTGCCTTTACAACCGCCAACGCAAAAAAAAAGAAAACAAAAACAGCAAAAATACAGCAAAAAATCTGAAAAATCATTGCAAACACACCTAAACGGGCGGGCTCTGATTTCTCAGAGTTGCGATATCGCCGCGATAACCGTTCCGACTCGTGCGACTAGAAAAAAAAACATACACACACTCACTAGCCCAGCAATGGACAAGAACAACAAAAAAAAAAAAACAGGCAACTGGGCATGATATTGCATAGATATATGTTTTTTTAAACTGATATATTTTCATCAGACAATCGTTTTTTTACTAGTTTCAAATCGGGCATAGATCGAAACTTATGTCTCAAGTTCACATACCAAATTTCATTATCCCAGCTTTTGCTTCTGTATTTAATTTGCAATATTTGCAATATATAATAAAGCCCATATCCACTAGGCACATACCAAATTTCAGCTTTATAGCGTATAGAATTCCTTTGAATCTGGGCTATGCTAAATATATTAATTATTTAGGCAGTATTAAAACTTATACCGAATCTCAGCTTTATAGCTAATTTTTACATTTGCCTTATGAATGCAATATTTTTATTTGCTGATTATAATAAACCCTATATAAGCTAAGCACATACCAAATTTCAGGCTTATAAGTTATGGAATTCCTACCGAACTTCAGCTTTATAGCTGTAGAAAAAGCTCAAAATAGGTCAAATTTGACTAAATAAACTATTGATATGATCTATTATTTGGCTAGGATTAACATTTGTCTTTTATGAGTGCAATATTCTTATTTGCTGATTATAATAAGCACCATATAAGCTGGGTACATACCAAATTTCAGTGCTGTCTTTTTGCCTACTCGCAAAGTCCACCCCTCAAATGTTTTAAAGTAATTTGTCCTCCGGAACAATTTGGTAAAGTTTTATAAATTTGGAATTTATTGAACATAGCTTGAAAACTCACCTTGTGCAATTCGAACCGCGGGCATTTTAATTCTCATTTTTCTTTCAATTTCCAAAGGTGTTTCAAAACTTTGTCGAGCGCTCGCCCCCGCAATGGCAGATGGGCGGGCAACTCCTACTCCTCCAGTTTCAGCACTTTCTGCTTCTCTTTCTACTGCTTTCTTCACGTTCCTCTCCTTCGCTTTCTATTGTTTTTCCTTTGAATTGTTGCTCCTTCTTGTTGTTGTTAAACACTTGATGTAAATGTTTCAATAGTTTTTTTTTTTTTTTTATGTATTAATTCTATATTATTGCACTTTTCTTTTATATTTTTTCTTTTTTGTTTGTTTGTGCAGGTTCACATAAAAAATGCACAACTATTTTTTTTAAGGTAATTTTAATTAATTTTTTGTATATATTTTAATTAAATATTTTTGTTGTTGTGGTTGTTGGTTTGTTGCGGCAGCTTCAGTTTTGTGTATTTTGTTATTGTTGTTGTCGCTCTTGTTGATATTGCAGTTGTTGTTGTTGTTGCTGTCATTTTGATGTACTGCCACTAAATGCCAAATTTTTGATTTAAATTTATTATTACTAACAATAATTATTTTTTTAATTTTCCAACATATTTTTGTTGCATTATTGTAAACGAGAACAAAAAATAAAACAAACAAATTTGTCGCTGCACTGCCTGCTGCTCCCACTTTCTCTTTCTCTTTCTCCTCCTCTTCCTCTTCCTCTTCCTTTTCTACTTTAACTGCTTTTATTTTTGCTTAATTTTTCTTATAGGAACCGTATGCACTGTAGTTGTTATTGTTGTTCTTGTTGTTTTTCTTGTTGTAATTCTTATTTGCTTATTCTACGAAGCATTTGTTGCTGTTGTTGCTGGCAGTTTGACAGCTGACAAAATTGTTTTTTTTTGTCTTTGCGCGTTGTTCTTCATTTTCCCTTTGGCCACATTTTTGTGTTGTGTTTCGTTCCGTTTTCGTTTTGTTTTGCTTCACAGCTTTATCAACGTTTTCGTGCGTTTTTCTCACGTTGTTGTTGTTTTGCGGCGTATTCCAATTGGCAAGACATTGGTATCCAATTGGAATTCAACATTTAACACCAAAACACTTGAAAAAAAATAAATTGCACTGTTGTTGTTGTTGTTGTGTTGACCGGTGTTAATAACGGACGGGGAAAGGGGTGGGAGGGGCGTATAAAAAAAAAAGTCCAATTGGAACTTATTTTTTCTTTTATTTTCTTTGTGTAATTTAAAAACGCGTCATTCTTTGTTATTGTCCTGTTTCTAACTGTTTATTTGTTGCTGCTGCTGTTACTGCTATGTTGCAGTTGCGATTGCTTTTGTGATTGCTGCTGCTGCTGCTGCTGCGTGCACCGCGACGGCGGTGGCAGCCTTTTTCGAGAAATGTGTGGTGCTAACGGTAACGGCGGAAGTACGCGACTACTGCGAGGCGTCAAGCGGCGAGCGCGTCTTCGCTGGCTCTGCTGCGGACTGCGGACTGCGGCTGCGGCTGCTCGTTGTCGTTGTCCAACCAACAACAAAGCACAAAGCGCCGTGACGACACCAACACTAGCATACACTACACACACTCCACCAACACCAGCACCAGCACCAACACACACACACAAGAGGCTAGTGAGTGAATGGGCAACGGGCGGCGGTGCGAGAGAACTTCTTCTTCGTGTTATTCGTTGTTGTCGTCGTCGTTGTAGTCGTCGGCGTCGTCGGCAAACGACACGAACGAAAGCTTCACGAGTGGACGAGCAGTGCGTGAGAGAGCGAATGAATGTGTGTGTATGGGAGCGTGTGTATAAGTGTATGAGTGAGCGAAGTGAAGCAGCGACTGCGACAGCGGCAGTGGCAGAGGCCAAGCTTTATACGAGAGCCTAGCTAGAAAAAGCCAAAGCCATAGACAGAGACAGAGCAGAGATTGAGCAGCAGCTGCGACGAGAGCATGTCCGAACGCGACGATGTCCTGCGAGCGACTGTGGACGCACACGTTCAGATAATTCAATTTTATTTTAGGGTTTTGCACTTTAATGCCAATCTGAAAATTTGATTTTGGGCTAAGCGACGCCAACGTCAGCGTCGACGTCAACGTCAACGTCAACGCCAACGCCAAAGCTACAGCCCTTTTGGGTTGGTGGTGGGTTGTGTTGTTATTATTATTGTTATTGTTGTTGTTTTTGTTGGTGGTGGTGGTGGTAGTAGTGGTGATGGGTTGGTGGGTTGATGGTCCGCTGCTGCTGCTGACTCTTCCGCTGCCACTGCGCCGTTTGCTTATTTGGTTTGCTGCCACTCGTTGGTCCGTTGGCCGCATGTGTGTGCGTATGTGGGGGTGGACATACACACACACACACACACACACATGCATATGACTGTGAGAGCGTGATATGTGTGTGCAGCTGGTGCGAGCGAGCAAGCAAGATGCCCAACACAGAGAGTATGAAAGCCAGAGCGAGAGCGCGTTAAGCTCGCGCCAGTTGAAATAAATGAAAATAGCCAAGTTCGATGTGGCGACTGTTTCATAGCATACTGCACACAACATCAGCTGCGACGCCGGCAGCGAAGTCGGCAGCGGTGGTTCAAGTTTAGACGCTGATAACAGCATACATATATACACACATGTGTGAAGGAAGGCAGGCAAAAGGAGGCAGAGTCAGCTCAGCTGTCTCCGCATAGCTGCCAGCGTCGTCGTCGCCGTCGCCGTCGCCGTCGCCGTCGCCGTTGCTGCCCATTGTCCGTTCGCACAACCCTCGCAACCGGCGTTATGAATGGAGCAACAACAAGAAGCACAATGCGCGCGCAACTTAAACGACGACTGCGCGACGCGTTTGCCGCGCAAATCAAAGCGTCAGCTAACAACAACAACAACAACAACAAAAATAACAACACAACAGCAAAAAATATAATATAAATACAAATATTCATATAAGCACATATATATATTCGATTCATTACCCCAATTCTCTAGGAACAAAAAGCAAACACTAGAAATATTCACATTTATTCTAAGATTCAATTTTGATTATAATTTCGTTCTTTTTACGCGCGCGCGCCGCAAAAAACCGGCAAAGTTTCAGGAACTTGTGGCACGTCCTCACAACGCGGCTGCTCGTGTGCATCTAATAAACTAAACTTAGTTTATGCCCATCTTCCATTCAACAAGAGCTGCTGCCACTGCCACTGCCACTGTCGCTGTCGCTGTCGCTGTTGCTGTTGCTGTTGCTGCCACCGCCGAGTGGTAACCGACCAAACAACTCGCAACTTCGTTGGGACGTCGACGTTGTCGTTGCCTTCGCTGCCAGCAGCTCCAACTGGCGACCCAGCAGTAGCCGCTTTGCCTGCCCCACGCTGCGCGTCGCAGCAGCCGGCGTTGCCGCTGCCGTTACAACCGCAACGAGTGGCCCGAACTTTTGTCAATGAGTCTTTTGGGTTGAAGTTCAGGTGGTTTGTGGGTGTTATTGAGCGCGAAGCTGCTTTCGAATGGATTTAAATGTTTGTTTATTTGCTTTCTTTCCAACTAAATGAGTATATTCAATTGATATTCAATATTCAATTGAATATAATGCATTTATATTTATCAATTTGATTAAAGATTGCATATTCTATGTATTCATTTGCAATTTTGAAAGAATCAGTCGTGAATTCGTTTGTGAATCTAAATAAAGATAATTCTGGATATATTGAGTGTATATACAATTTATATAAGCTATAAGCACTTATAAGAACGTTTACTTGTGAGTATATTCATGAGTATATTCACAATCAATGTTTTTTTTTATTAAAATCCAATCATGCTCATTCACTAACCATTATCACCACTCTGGCTGTGTTTTCGTGAGTGTATTCATGAATTGATTTATGAGATTTATGAATATCCTCGAATATACTAATGTACATTTTACATATGAATATCTGTATGGTATATTTAAAAAAAAAAAATAAAACAATTATTTATAAGCACCTGTGATAATTTGTATAATAACATTTGGTGATATTCGTAAATGTTTCCATGAGTTCAGAGTTCTACAATCTTAATTTTGTATGTAAATGGATCTAAGCTTTATATGTTTATATAAATGCCATTGCGAGTGTTTCTGGTGTATTCACAAGTGCATTTGTGAATGTACTCATAAATATTCTTGAATTTTTTTATATAAATGCATTTATATTAATTCACATAAAATTTAGAGTATTATGTTTGTACTTGTGATCGTATTCATGAATGGATACGTGAGTATTCACTAAAGTACTCGAATGTGTTCTATATATGAATATGTACATACATATATATGTTTAATTACGTATATATATTAGTTCCCATAAAATTCTCAAAATCGTGGGTTAGCTACACTCATAGACACATTTATTCATATGCACATGTATACAGACACATGTGTATGTATGAATGTATGTATATATGTATGTACATATGTGTGCACATATTCGTAAGTGCTCCATTGGGTAGTCGTATGTGTGTAGGTGCGTACTAACTGTAATTGGCGTCTGCTGGGCTATAATGCTCATACTTAAGTTTAATGCGCGCCCACCGCGGTCAACACCGGCTAATGCACATTAATCATAGCTGCAGCAGCAGAGACGCCAGCGTCGACGTTGGCTGTGGTGGGTGGTTGCATGGCTCTGCTTGCAGCATGTTGCAAGTTGCAAAAACTGGACTCGAGCTGTTCGAACCACCCAACAAAATGCACACATACACATATACACACAATCAGACAGAAAAGCTGCTGCTAGCGCTGACGTCGCTGTCGACTGCGCTGCCTAGCATTGCACCCATTAATGTCAGCTCGTTGATATGAGAAGCACAGCACGTACTGAGTTCTTGTGTGTGTGTGTGTGTGTGTGTGTGTGTGTGTTTGTGCGTGTGTGTGCGAGCATGTGAACATGTGAGTGTGCGATGCTGGCCCAAAAGTGAATGCGAATTGTTTTTATTGCAAAGGTTTGCGTTATTGTTAATTGTGCTGTGTGCGCCTTTGAATCACATGTGTGAATATGGGTGCGAGTATGAGTGTGTGCGTGCGAGTGAGACCGACTGTAAGAGGGAGTTGCTTGGACAGTGAGAGGGCGAGCGAGATAGATAGAGATCATTAGCGCCACACACATGTGAATACATAAATACGTGTGTGAGTATTCGAGTAATGTGAGTGTCCACTGAGACACAACTTCAGCTCGCACATGCCCCCATCTCCTACACCGCCCGACTTCTCCACTACTTGAATCATTTGACAATTGCACGCCTGCAGACCCCACAGCTCTGATAACATCCGAGCTTAAC
Organism: Drosophila repletoides; assembly: GCA_018150835.1. Lineage (NCBI taxonomy): Eukaryota > Metazoa > Arthropoda > Insecta > Diptera > Drosophilidae > Drosophila > Drosophila repletoides. The sequence continues at coordinate 3,113,673 of JAECWQ010000225.1, read as the reverse complement.
TCATTGTTTAGCCCAAAACCTACCCACGCTCCTAACCTCTCCCCCCCTAACCACACTACACCTATCACGCATGCCTCATGTGTCCATACAGCTAGAGCCCCATGGCCATAGCATATGTATCGGCGCCTTTGCTTATGTGCACTCACACTCGCACTCGCACTCGCACGCACACATTCGCATTCGCACACAATCGCATATGCACTCATACGAGCGTCGCACACGCGCGTTCGCCCCATCGATTGGCCATCGTTTACTCTCTCGCGCCATATGAGTACACGTATTCGTGTTTCGCTTCGACAATTCCCCAACTCCCCCCTCACAAAAGTTCTATGTCTCTTTAAAACACTCAACCTGCTGCACCGTTAGGCGCGCTCTCGCGCACAGGTAGCAGCTGAGAGAGTAATAGCAAGAGAGAGAGCGTGGGAGAGAGAGAGATGCTGCTGCTGCTGCGGTTACGGCTAAAGCTACCCTTATGGCGAGAGAGGCACACACGCACTTACGAGAGAGCAAACTGAGAGCGACCGAGAGAGAACGAGAGAGAGAGAGAGAGAGAGAGAGATGATTACCTTTCGGATGGGGTTACGTGCAGACGAGCTTTGGCATCCATCGGTCGCTTATCAGTCGCCGCGCCAGCGTTGACAGCGCCGGCAGATCCCAACGGCTGCTGCTGGATCACAGCGCTGCCCAAAAAAGAGCTTTATGGTAGAAATTTTGGAGTTGAAACAAAAAAATTCGGACTTTCTCAGTAAAAAAATAATATTTCTTTAGTGTTCAAAAACTACGTACAAATTTTTTTCAAATGTTTTGCAATTTTTCAGTCAATTATCAATAAGCATACAGAAAGTTTTATTTTCCAAATCTTTCCACAGTTTTCATTTAGTTTTCAATGGAATTAAAAGTAGATAGGGTTCAGCTTTTTGAGATTATTCTTTAGCTTTACATATTTGGAAATACATACATTAATTTTATGATATAATTAAGGAATAAAAATTAAATATTTTTAAAATATATATAGTATATCATCATGTTGGATGGTAGTAAATTAACTTATAAACCCTATAAATAGATTATATTCTGGGCAAGAATGAAAATCTATCAAGAAAAATTTGTATCATACTGTTTAGAGCAAACACACTTTTTTACACCTTGTGTGGATTACAAAATTTCGATATAAAAATAATAGAAGTTTGCCGAAATTTATCGAAAATAAAACAAGAAATATAACAACTATTTTTCCGAAATTATATCCATCACGTTTAAGCAACAAACTCTAATTTCCCAATAGAATTTTTGTTGTCAAAAATATTTGAAATTACTCGAAATAAAGGATTTTGAGATGAAATCAAATTATATATTAATCGCATTTTAAATATGGAAAGCAAAAGCTCCAGCTATTGGAATTTTCTTCCAAAACTAGCGTTATTCATTGTGTAAGCATACTACGAGAGTATTTTTGAACGTTTCGTTTAAGCAAATAGTATTTTGTATATATGTCAACGATATATTTATACCCTTGCCGAGGGTATAACAAACTTGTCACGAAAGTAAAGTATGTATCTATATATTATTTATCAGGACAGTGAGACGAGTTGATACAGCCAAATCCTTTTGTCTGTGTATTTTGTATGCAAATTAGTCTCTCAGTTACTGAATGGTGAATGAAATTTATGTATCCTTGTCTGAATGATTGTTTCCTAAGATATCAATTGAGATGTTTTCTAACAGCAGATATAACAAATATTTTTAGGATCCAACTTCTATATCATAGTTCTTCTATATATCTAGTTGTCATAGAAACTATTGGTCGAAATAAAAAAATAAAACTACTCATTTCGAATTCTTCTTGCAGTCTGTAAGTAAGGGTATGTCATCTTCGGTGTGTCGGTGTCAACTTTTACTTTCTAGATTATTTTATTTTGAAGGTTTGCCCAAAATGTTGAGGTAGCAATGCGACAGTTGGGTTGTGGGTGTGCGGGAATGCTGCAGCAACAGTTGCCACATTTGATTTTTCTCTTGCATTTATTTTTTTTTTTTACTCGTATTTTTATTTTCATGCATTTTGTACAAGTTTTGGAATGCGGTAACATCAAACACAAACGTGAAAAATACAGAGGAAAAAAACTGCGAAAAAGGAGCACTCGTAATTACCCTTCGTAGCGGCATTTCAATAAGTAAATAATAAGCGGGGGGTTATAATAAGTATGAAGGTAGGCTTATACATATGTATATGTACATGTGTGAGTGAGTGTGTGTGTGTGTGTGTTACGTGTAGAGTACCAGTACAAACGAATATATATGTATATATATGTACATATATCGCATCATAAATAATATATGCATATAGGCAACAGCCTCAGTTTCAGTCGGCGGCGAGATGTGAGAAAAATGAAAAAACGCTCGCGAAACCAAAAACAATAACAACAACAACAACAGCAACAACAACAACAACAGCAACGAAAATTACAGAATTGCCGACAATTACCAAAGGCCAAAGAGGGGGAGGGGTGTAATGCTGGACGGGCGGAAAGCGCGGGTAGGGGCTACAGAGCTGAGCTGAGCCTACGAGTGTGACATATGCCGGCGCATAACGCTGCTTGAGTCTGGAGTGCACTCCTTGCAACTGCAACTGCAACTGCAACTGCAACTGGGCTTTGCTTTGCTTTGCTTTGGCAACAAACAGCCGCCGTCGCACAGTGTTTCAATCTAAACAAAAAAAAAAAAAAAAAAAAAATAGCGAAAAAATATATTAATTTATTAGTTAATTATATAAAACTTAACAGGAAGCAAATCAGCCCTAAAAGTAAATTTAAATATTCTTCAAACATTGTTAAAAACACCGTTAAAAAAAAAAACAATAAATTTTTCAAAAATTTGAAGAAAAAAAAATATTAATATATTGATTTAAAGTTCGATTTAAAACAGAAGTTCTGAAAGTCTTCGCAAACTGCGCTTAAAGCTTTCCCGTAGAGTCAATCCTGCGATATCCTTTTTGAAATCAACACTTTTTATTAGCTTGTTTTCAATATTTTTCAATTCATTAGAGTTTTTAAACATCATTTATTGTTTAGTATAAAAGGTCTAGTCAGATCTAGAGTGAATAATTTCATATAAATGCCTAGGCGAAATTTAAAGTTTTGACTACTTTTTATATCGCATGGAAACAGTGTGCGTCGCCGACGCCGTTATTATATGATCCTGCGGCGCATGTCCAGCATTAGAAGTGTCGACAAATTGGTCGAACGATCGTTCGATGATTTTGGCGATCTGGCGATAGATCTGGGCAAATGAATATCTGTTGCAACTTTGCTAGTTGCAACTTGCATCTGGCCAAGGGGCAGCTGTTGATGTTGCATTAGCATTAAGACTGCGTGCTTGCCTCATCTGGCTGGCCATGATTGCTGTTTAAGTGGCGGCCGCTCAATCTTTGGCCAATTTACAATTGGCCAACGGGCCCATAAGCTGGCCATTATCACGGCTACCGTTGTGGCTGCCGCTGCCGCTGCCACTGCCACTGCCACTGTCTCTGCCTCTGCCTGTGTCGCTGTCTCCGTTCTCTGCTGCTGACGCTGCCACAATTCTTTGAGGCTGCGGCAGGGCAGAGACCGTGCCAGGCGTCGCCACGCCGCGTCGTTGCCCAGCTATTAATTGTCGCGTGAACAGCTTTGTTGGATCGATTGCGGGTCACAGTTTCGATAGCACCGCTATGTCAACCCAGCAACCCAGCAACCCATCAAGCGACCGACGGACGGACCCACTGAACCACCGAACCATCGAACCATCGACCCGTCGTGCATGGGACCCCAGTACTGTCAGCTCTCCTTTACCCAGCACATAAAAGATCGACTTAAAAAAAGAGCTAATAGAAGGGAGCTCCAAAATGAGCCCACAAAAATAAAGAAAATAAATAATTTTTTATATGTTTATTGAGTAGCTCTACTCGGCTTTGCCCGTGCAATATCTTAAAGTAGTGTATTTTATCTTTTTTTTATGGGACGGAATCTACGAATCTACAACATGAATTTCTATATTATTCCATCCGCCTGAATGGACAATTTCGAGCATTCTAATCGGATGTGCAATATGTCACTCAATCATTAAGCTACTTCATAGAGATTGTATTAGGTAGCTTGAACTTTTAAGAAAAGATAGATTTAAGAGCAATATTTAATAATTACTTTCCGACTAACACAGATCTGTCGGGAAAAAGGCTATATTGTCAGCACTGGGCGTCACCCGTTGAGCGGCCCGTGGCACCAATTGAAGAGAGTTCTCAATGCCAACGGCTGGCCGTTGATCGATTAAACGAGCAGCCCATTGGCACCGCCCTTCGCCCCCCTGCCACCCGTGAACCCTGTTACATTCCGCAGGATGCGGGCCAACCAGTAACGGTTTAATTCCGTTCAATTCCATTTCATTCCGTTCCATTTCGTAACGTATCGTTGACAAATTGTTGATTGACGCAATCCGTTGGCCAGGGCCGCGTAGCCATGGAATCTGAACCTGTTTGCTTTTTGTGGTTAGGCTATTGCCTGTTGGTGGTGTTGATGGTGTTGCTACACTGAGAGAAATACCACACAATACAGTGCTGTACTGAAGCAAGTACAAAACTAGACAAAAGTTTACTTTCTGAATCATAAAACTATTCCTAAGAATAGTAATACAAAAATTCTGAAGAAAAAGATTGTTTCAAAATTTTCAAATGGACTTTTCTCTGGTATAAGTTGTTCAACGAGTTAGTTTAAAAAATATTGATTATTCGTTTTATTTTAACTCTCCAAGTTTCAAAATGATTTCCGATTAAGCCAAACAACTTTCAGCTTTATCCAAAGAGTTTAAGCCCAATATTTAAAATTTTTTAATGCCAATTTGTCCTTCTATACAAATATTCTGATAAAATATTATTTCATAAGTTTGTTTATAACTATTATAACTTAGTCACGAAATGTATAATGTATCGATGGAGCCATCTCCGTCTCGAAATAGTATATATTATTGATCAGGACGTCTAGACGAGTTGATATAGCCATGTCCGTCTGTTTATATGAAAAATCTCAGTTTGCTTCTTCTTCGTCTTCTTCTTCTTTTGCTGTCGGAACCGATCGCATCGGACAACTATATCATATCGGTCCCACAGGAACGATCGGTTTTTAGTTAATATAAGAACAATTTAACTATAAGAACCAAAGTTGTATTCAGGTTTCTTGATTCTAAAATTTTTAAAGAGCTTTTTTGTGAGTGTTCTTATATTGATGGTGGTGGTGGTGTGGTGTTACTTTGCTCTTAGGGGCCGGCTGCTTCTTGTTGTTTCCGTGGGCTAAACAAAGTTTATCGATTTAACAAAATTCATTGAGCCCAAGAGCCAATAGTGCTACATTTGGCTCCAGCCACGACCTGCAACGGCAGGCCCAGGCCTGAGACCCGGTGGTTTTGGCTTTGTTTAGATGACCCAACAAACTCAACGCTCGGCCCGTTGGCCGGGCACTGCCAGGGCCGGGCCATAGGCCCACCCAAGTGATCGATTATACATTCGATGGCCATGAAGGCTAACAACTCGCTATACTCGATATAAGCAGCGTTGTCCTCAATGCCCCTCTTTTTCTTTTAGGCAAACCTCCTTCTCCTCGGCGGGCATATTAGATATACACACAAATCCGTAGCGTCCTCACTAGATAATAGTGGAAGGAAATATTAAAGATCTTGTTCCAAAGAGATATACATGTTTATATTCCAGCCTAGATTCACTACAACAAAGTCATCAATCAACATTTTTCGGGCTCTCATTAACAAATGTCCTTATTTTTTAATTCGACTTCGAAATTCGAAAAAACAGAAGATTTGATTTGTAAAACCTTTAAGAATATCTATTCCCATCAATTTATGGAAGAATCTATAATATATTGAGTATTTTAACCAATGGAGAAAAATGTAATTTCAAATGGAAAAATATTGAAAAAAAATGTATTGTAGATTGAGCCTTTTAAACTTGTTTAGCATTCAATTTGAGGCATTTTAAAAATTTGAAACGAATAGGTTTGGTTTTAAGTGCAATTTCTAGTTAATTTTCCCACTGAAAAGTACTCTATTATTTCAAGACTTTGTTCCAAAATTTGGTAACTAATCAATGCCAGATCTAGCTGAACATGTGCTGCTTTAAAGGATCTCAGGTCCTTACCCCCTTCAGCGGCACATCTCAAAGAGAATGTGCCAGTTTTCAAAACATGCACCACAAATGTTTAATTGAATTTTCAAATACCGGCAACACTTGACATCTCAAGTGGCATGGTTAATGGTTGCATGCAACGGGAGTCCAGTCCTTATCCTGGCGGTACATACAAAACCCAGAGCACATCTCAATAGGCGCCTTCCTAGTGGTATTGTTTTTACATTTTGCGGACAGCTTCTTAAATATATTAGGAATACTCTCAACTGCTCATCTGTCGATCCACTGAATTAGGAAACGTTCAAGAAAAATTGGTTTTGGGATAATAATTTTATAGTGATCAAATATTGTTATAATATAATAATATAAAAAATAAAAACAAAATAACAGGAAAGTTTATCTGTTTTTCTTTTATTCTTTAATATTTTTTGTGTGTTTCTCCGGGAAAATTCCTTAGTAGCCAAACTTGCCAAAATCCGTTCTTGATGGAAAGTTTCATCAGCACATAAATCCTGTTTCCAAATTCATTGTGCCTTGATGAATGAATCAGTCAGTCAATCAAGGAAAAGAGTTAGATGTATAGGGATTATAATTAAATATTGAATTGGATAGGAATAAGTATTATATTCCTTATTTCACTAATATTTTTTTATTAAACCATTTTATTTTATTACTATTTCTTTTCTTTTCTGGAATTTCCTTTGAATTTGTACTGGAAAATAATCCAGCTAATGGCAATAAAACACGCCTAGCATTTTCACAGAATTTATAATAGTTTTCAGTAATTTATTAATGCTGCTCTGAGATATGATAATAATTTAACGTTTATTATTAATTTTGTTAAATTATTTATTTGATTAATTAAATTACGTCTTTCATTCAAGTTTGCATACACATATTTTCTATACTAAAAAAACCAAAATCTTTTCTTTTTTTGTCACACACAAGAGTCGCATAGTCTTTCTAAGTAGAAGATTTGAATTTGGATTCAAATTTGAATTTGAATTTGAATTTGAGTTTCTCAAGTGCTCAGAGTGTGTCTCTTTCACGCTGTGAAATTGTCTCCCTTCTCCACTTACATCACACAATGTCCAAGTTGAGAATACATTGAGAATACAAAGAGGAATGGATGAGCCAATGGGAAACAGAAGCATTTGTAGCATGTTTTTTTCCATTTTTTTTTTTTTTTTTTTTTTGGAGGCTTTGAAATTTTGGTAAATGGGAAAATAAAATAAATATTTTTGAATTAATGGAATCTCAAGTGTGTCCACAAATGGAACATTGTCAATGAGAGCGACAACTATAAGAAGAGAAAGAGAGAGAAAAGGAGCCGAGTGGCAATGGGGTCGCCTGATCGATGCAGGCGCAGCGACCAACTCGAAAGGGAAGAATTTTGCCCATTGTCGGCGATAGCGCATTGCACAGTGGTTCATGAAATACGATAAGAAAACAAAAAATTATGTCGTTATTGATTAAATTAGAACAATTTCTCTAGCCAAAGGTAATCGTATTTATAACAATAAATAATAATAAAATTATAATAAAAATGTTATGTTTTTTTTTATTTTTCCATTAATTGATTTAAAAAAAAGAAAATAAAAATAGCAAAACCCAAAGAACTTTTTTCTTTCTAAAATTTGAAAAAGTTTTTGCTTGACCAAAAAAAATTTAAAAATAAATATTTGATGATTTAAAATTATAATGAAATTAAAATAGTTTGATTAACCAATGTGCGTAGTCATCGTGGGCCAACGACAATGTCAAAGTCGCCAGCAGCAGCAGCAGCATCCAGCAACATCTTAAGCAGCCCCACGGCCAGTATCTGCCTCTGCGGCTACGACCGCGGCAGAGGCAGAGGCAGAGGCAGAGAGTGTGATTGCGGCTGTGGCTGCGGCAGTGTCAGTCGTCCGTTCCGCTGACTGGCGTCGCCTCATGGACAAACATATGGCAGACATATGTGTACGCCCGCCCAGCTTTGCGGCGAGGCAGAAGAGTCCGGACAGCGACCGGGACGCGGACGCGTTGTTATTTTTAAGTATCATGGGGACGGCAGCCGATAGAGGGCAGTACCCAGACCCAGTTCTACATCCACATACAGATTCAGATCCAGATCCAGATCCAGATCTAGAGCCAGATCACAGATCGCTTGACAGTGACAACGGATACGGTTGCAAGCTGCCAGACGAGAGTTGAGAGACACTCGCAACAACATTGACCAGACAGCCCCTACCACGCAGTGTTCCAGTCCCTTTCCCTTTCTCTTTCCCATACCCATACCCATACCCAGATTCAGAGCCAAACCCACACCCCTATATAGCCCCAAGAGTAGATGCTCCCGTAGCAGGGGGTGAACTTGAAAATTTTAACATTAAGTGTGAGATATTTATATTTATATTTCCACTAGTTTTTTTTATTTTTGATATTTTATGGCCGCCACAAAATTCAGCAGAAACGAGAGGTACAGTTGAGAAGCTGCTCCTGAGTTGTACTTGGATTTCGAAAAAGAGAGAAAGACAGGAGAAGCTGGAGAAAAAAGAGAAAGAAAAGGGCAGCAGCGGTGGGATCGCCAGGAATAAAGCCTGTAGTAACTACTAAAAATCTGGATATATATTACCCATAATTCTCAAGTTCTTCTAGCGTTAGCAACTGTATCAATTCTATGTTATAAACATTTATGTTGTACTTTAATTATTTAGTAGAATTTATTTAAATTGAATTAAGTAAAAGTAATTTGCCTTAGTTTATCCATGATTAAACCTAATATTGAAATATTTTTCCAGTAATTAAAATGAAAAGTGACAAAATTTATTCATTTTTCTCTATGGAAAATCATGCTTCGATAGACGCACGACAACTGAGTCAAAGAGAAGACCATATATTAACTGAAGAGAGTTCTAGAGGGTTTCTTCAGAAGAACTGCAGCTCATTTCTTTTTGTATTGATAACAGACCTGCTGTTTGCAGGCCTATTGAAAATTGGAGCTGGATTTATTGAGGAGGCATTAGCGATAGCCGTTTGACTTTTCGGCAGTTTCTTTCTGGCATTCATTGGTATTTTGGGAACTCTTTTTTGGCTGGCCTTTCTTTGCATGGCATGTGGATTTAGCGACTCTTATGCTGGAGAGGGGACAACTTGGAGAACGGGGATATCTATAGAGTCACGATGGCATCGACTGTGGCTGCGGCAGCGACGCAACGGCTACAGCCGTTGACAGTCAAGAAAAGCCAACAACATCGAATAATAGAACGGTTAGGGGTTAACTAGGGGGCTAAGAGGAGCTAGGAAGGTTGGTGGGGGAAGCGGGGAAGCGGGGAAGAGGTGCTCTGGCTAAATACTAAATACTCGTATACGGCGTTTGTGGGTTTATCTTAATTGCAATATCTCTGGATATCTCTTGATTGCAATCTGAGGTGCATCATAGTGCACAAACTGAACTTATCTGGCTAGGCATGCGATTTACGAGTACGAATACGACTACGTACATATGTATATGTATCTATATATACATGTGTGTGTGTAAGTGTGTGTGAGTGGCTCTCCCAGCCGCATTGCGATCGAAAAACAATAAGGCGGAGTCGCAGTCGCAGTCGGAGAGGAGTAAGAGACATCTCGAGCATTGTCATGTGTGCGCTCTATAAGAAAAGAGGGCATTACGAATGGGTTAGAAAGCATAAGCATTAGCTTCATTTGCACTATGACGACATTTCAATAGTTTATTAATCGCTATACTATCGAAACCTTACGTTAGACATCCTTGTACTATCGCAATATAAAAAAAAATAAATAAATAACGAATCTTAGCCTTGCAATAAAGTATGGTAAAAATACTATAAAAAAATTATAGAAATAAAATTTAAAATAAGAAATAAATATTTACAAATTCTTTAATAATAATTTGTAATAATATTATTTCAAAAATTGGAGATTGGCACCTACAACAGCTAATTAAAATTAATGCAATGGCTTTAAAACAAAACCTATTTTGGTAGAATATTAATATAATGCATTTTTTTTGTTTGTTTCAAGATGGAATTTCAAGTAAATAGTTGAAATACAGGCGAAAGATCCCTGAAAAGAAGAGTGAAAAATCGATTTTATTTATTATCGATATTATCGATTGGCCATTTTTCAGCTCAATTAAAAATAGTTGATACTGGTGCCATATAGTAATAAGAAGCACAGGAGGTTAAGAGAATATTGGAAGAAATTAGCTTTGCCCATAATTTTTCCTAATTTTCTTATAGTAATATTCAAATATTTTTCAATTATATATTGAAAGATGTGTCAAGAACATTTAAGTTTCCAAAGGCTTACAAAGAGAATACTGAACTTTTAATGTAAATATCTTCATATTTTAAATGTAGAAAATTAGTTCTTGTAATTGCTTAATAGAGCATATAAAGTGCAGCATAGACCTTTATTATGTTTTGGACTTATTTTCTTAATATTATAGTCTCTTGGGAGTCTCTTTTGTTTTGTTTGCTCTTTAGCTTAAACAGCGACAACCCACGCAGTCTGCCTATGATTCGAATGACTCTGACTCGCCTGGCTAAGTCTGGGCATAATGAATGAATTGCTTGCTATCTGAGTGAATGACTGACTGACTGACTGACTGAGTGACTGAGTGACTGACTGAGTGACTGAATGTTTGGCTGGCTAAATGACAAATGGGACTGGCAAAAATGTTGTTAAGGTGGCGCATGACACCAAAAACAAAAAGAACACAGCAACAACAATAACAACAAACAACAAAGTTGAAGACAAACAACAATTACTACTACACTGCAGGCCAGCATTTAGTCAAGCCCAAACTGCTGTTGGCCAGGCCCACAAAGAGGGCTGGAAAGATGTTGTGAACAACGCTAAACGGTTCTCAGTTTGTGGCTAGTTATGATTAACCATTCCCTAATCTGCTATATGCTCCAGCTTTAACTTAAGATCTGATAAGTTTGTGGAATTTGACGGTTTTCAGCGATTTGATTTCAATTTATTTTTGCCAATATTAAAAAGTTTTAATAAAGTTTCCCAGATGCAAAAATAAGGATAAAGAAAACTAGCAAAAAAATTTTGAATAATAATTTTTTACTTTTGTATTATCTGAATAATCACCTATCGATAATAAAGTTTTCAGATCTTCTATGATGAAGAATTTCGTAATACATAATTTGAATGTACATCATTTCTATTATATTACAAATTTATGAACCAAGTCTAAAAAAACAACATATTTTTCGCTGAAAAATTATTGTTTTGAATTATTGTAGAATGTTTATTTACTTGTGGAATGTAAGGTTTCTACTGAAATAGATCATTTTTTATCGATCCAAAAGTTCTAGAAATAATGTGCACAATTTAAGTAGCATTACGTTTTTTATTGGATAGTCGGTTTTCAACAATTTAATAAAAAACCAATTCAAATAACTGAAACTAAAAGTAAGCCTTTTAGAACTTTGGGAAGAATAAATGATTTGGGTAATATATAAGGAATCCATGGTATTTATATAATTGCTTAGCGGAGCTCACATTACCATTATCATTATCATATAATAAACTATAAAATTTAAATTTAAACCTCTGTAGCTTATATTTAGCTAATTCGTAGCCTTTAGAATTCATTAAGCTATGAAACCATTCTCCATTCTCATAAGGAAAGTTATAAATTTTGAATTGTGAGCGTTCCAAGATAAATTATTTATCATTCAAATTAAATGGAGTTTTTCAGACGTGGGTCCAAAATTTCAGCTAAATCCACCCAATAGTTGAGATTTAATCAATCTTTTTTATGAAAGTATCTTGGTAACTGAAATCGCGTTGGGCCATTTCCTGTGTGTGTGTATTAGGTGGGCATTTAGTGGGTGAGGTAATTGTAATTGCAGTTGCAAAGAGTTGCAAAGAGTCGGAAAGAGTTTGAAAGAGTCCTCCACGAATCGCACTTGCACACACGCAGATGCAGGCGCACACGCACACGCACACGCAATCAGGGAACTTGCAACAATGTGGAACGTGGAACTTGGAACGTGCAACGTGGCCGTGCCCCTGATCGGAGCTAAGAGGGACAGATCGGACTCGCTGCTCCACATCAATGAATATCAAATGAGCTGAGCTGAGCTGAGCTAAAGTTAAAGCTAAAGCTAAGGCGTACCTGCGATATGTCTTGCTCCCATTCACAGCGATATCTCTGCATCTGTGCCCCAAACTCTGTGGCTCACGCACACGCGAACGGATGAGAAATCAGCGCCCAGATATCATTTTGGAACCCGGCGAGTGCAACTGAGCGTAGGCTGGGACAATTTTGTACTTGTAATGGATCGCACTTGGCTCTGACTTGGAGATTACAGACAGCGGGTATGGGGGTAACAGAGCTTGGTTTTGATTTTGATTTTGCTTTTTATACTCTGTAATTATTGAAAAGGTACAAACGAGGTATATTAACAATGCACAATTGTAGCAGGCAGAGAATCCCATCTCTAATTAAATATACCAAATATACTTATATGTAGGTGATGTATCCTCTCTTTAATCTAATTATTAGTGATCTAAATTACCTTCCACAGCTTTTTCGATCCTAAATTAATATTTTAGTAATTTAAAAGTCATTCTAGATAACGTATCTGAAATCATCCCATGCCAAAAAAAAAAAATAATTACATGATAATGTCGGGTTCGAATCCGAAAATAGGATCTCAGCATAATCTCCTTGGTTCGCCGCCTTACTTTGTATAGTTCCATGAATTAAGTATATCCAGATTTTATTTCAATTCTGCGTACCTTCTCTTGTTTATCTTACCTTAATCGAAAAAACAGAATAACTGCTAGTCGGATACTCCCGACTAGAGCATTCTTACTTGTTTTACTTTAGCTTTGGGTTTGGGTTTTGTATTTTTTTGTTGTCTTTTCAGTTTTTGGGTGTGCGCGTGCCCATGCCCAAGTTGGGTGAATTGAGGGGCATGCCAGCCACGCCCAGTTTTTGTGGTCATCAATGGCACCACAGGCAGAGGCACAGCAAAGCAAAGCAAAGCAAAGCACCAGGGCCCAGATGATGATCATATTGTTTTTACTCGTATTGCTGGCTGGCAAGCCCGAAACAAGACGAGACAAGACGAGACGAGACGAGACGAGAGCTGAGACAAGATTTAGTTGGAATGAAACTCGTATTCGTATTCGAATTTGTATTCGTATTTGTATTCGTACTATTTTCAGTTGGGTTGTCATGCATCGACAACGTCGAACTAATCATATGGCACCAATATGCGTATGGACTCCATTTCATAACAGAATAACTCAAAGAAAACAGAAGAGATCTGAGTTAAAAAGCTGAGCTCATGGGCAGCTCATGCATACATTTTCCCATACCCTGTTTGAACAATCAGAAACAGGGTTTCATGTTTTGCTAAGCCCAATAGGAAAACACAGTTGGAATTAGAAGTATTCCGAACTCAATGCAATCCCATTTTTCCTTTTTAGTTAGGAATTTAAAAACTCTATGGAATTTATTGGACTCGCAAGTATTCCAAAATTTCATTTAAGCATTATGTTTATTAAAATAAAAGCAAAATAAATGATTTAAAGGAAGAAAAATAATTCTGAATCGAATTGTCTAAGATACTAAAAACAATTTTAAGCTCGAATCCCTTCAAATTTCTGCTTCTTCTTAAATCAAATTGGTAAGAATATTGTTTAAATTATTCTTAGAAAAAAAAAATTGGTAAGAACCGAAGTTCAGCTACGATTCCCTGAACCCAAACCGGGCGGAGTTTGGGTATGAAAATCGTGCATCGAAAATCGACAATACGACTTGCCGCCTAGTTTTTTATTGGGCTAACAATCCATTACAGCCCTTAATTTATTTTTTTGGCGATTTTTTGTTATTATTTCGACGTGGTATCTCTAGTCTAGCATTAAGTGATTGTCATTATTTTATATTATTTTTTTTTTTTTGGTCTGGTAACGCGTCACCCAGCGATCATCGTCAGCGGCAAACAACAAATGTCAGACTTGACTTGGCATTTGACGATCGCCGTCGAAATCTTTGGCCGGTCAATTTCAAGTGCAACTGTTTGTGTATTGATGTGTATGTGTGTGTGTGTATGTGAGTGTGTGTGTGTGTGTGTAAGCAGCTGCCTTTGCAATTTCTCGGTTGATCAGCGATGACAACGGCAACAACAACAGGAACAGCGAGGTCAAAGTGCGCGAAATCGCACATAATTCGAAGAGAAAATGAAAGTGAGCCTGAAAGAGGAAGCTCTGGAGACAGAGCGACGCAGAGGAGAAAAGAGAATAGAGGGAGCTGGCCTGGTCAGTGACTTGGCAATTTGCATTGTGGCATTGTGGCACTCTGAGAGGAACTGAGGCACTGATTTCTAATTAGTCATGCCGCTGGCAGTGCCACATCATTAGGTAATGTCCAATGGCCATTGCCTAACTGACGGATCTGAGCTGGCAGCAGCAGCTGGCATAGATCACAGACGACTCGATATGAACTGGGTCGGTTGCCCATCCATCGTGGGCATCCGCAGATCCATCGATGACTTGCTGTGACAGCAGACGCAACCACAGCGACGCCGACTGCGACTGCGACTGCGACTGCGACTGCGACTGCGACTGCGACTGCGACTGCAACGGCGGCAACGACTGCGACAACGGCTGCAACTGCTGTGGAGGTGTGTGTGTGTGTGTGTGGCACACTAAGCAGGAAAAACGGCACTCAAAAAAATATGTATTCAACATTATATACTTAAAAAAAAATAGATATAAACAACAAAATTTCTAAAAAAAATATTACAATAAATCCGAGCTAAATTCCAATCGAACGTGAACATAATTTAAGAAGAAATTTATGAGAATCATTCATTAATTCGAATTATAAAAGAGATAAAGAAACGCAAGGAAATAAGCTAAATACTTAAACTAAGCTTAGTTGTACTCCAAATTGTTTTATTTTATTTTACTCAATTTTTTTCAGTGTACAACCAACTGCAATGGCTCATTATTTAAACGATGCTGGCTTGGCTGTTAAAAGCCATCAATAAAAAGAAACGTATGGGCTAGCCACAGCGATCCACAGCGATCCACAGCGATCCACAGAGATCCGCTGAGCCACACTGATCGACACAGATCTGCTGACCAGCGGTGCAGGGCTTGGCAACATTGCAACATGCAAATGTGAGTGGGTGGATGCGACGCTTGCGACTGTTGGACGCTCCCCCCAACAAATAAAAAAAAAAAAAACTGGCGATTGGGCTTGGGAGCAGCAGCACCAAGTTACAGATTGACGCTCAGATTTCTGGGTATATGAAAAGAGATGCTAAATCTCTGACACAGACTACCACTCGTACATACGCTCCACATGCCACATGGCGTTAAGGGGTTAATCATATGCATACGCTACTATGGCCATACATATGACAGCATCTGACGGATGCGCCATACAAGCCAGGCTCAAGCAAAGCGGCACACAAATTAAGTGCTCTTCGGAGGGTCCCTGAATTCGATATATATCGAATTTAAACATAGTGACATTTGTACACACAGTGAAGAAAAAAGTACTTAGTTCTAGATAGAAAATAAAACTGGAAAGGATAAACTATCTTCTGCGCCCCGAAGGCTATATACCCTTACAGACTGGAATTAGCAATTAAAAATTGTTATTCAATATATTAATATATATCTATCTATCGATGTATCTTGATTTTTTTTACTATATATATTTTATTAAGATATATTAAGAAGCAAAAACAATTTGCATACAAAAGCTTTTTGGTCAGATTGTTTCTATGACAGGTATTTATATGATATACTCGTCCGATTTAATCGAAAGTTTCAGCCTAAATTTTCAAATTTACCTGGCTCGAAGCATAGATACAGCCGGACAGACGGACATTGTTATATCCATTCCAACGTCCATTGACCTGATCAGCGTTGAATACATATATATATACCTTATGTATCCTGCAATACCCTCACCCCAAACCAAAATAAATGTTTTTTTGCAGGTTCAAGATTCAGTTTAAAGTAGCAAAGAGAATTGAATGCCTGGTTCAAATCGATTCAATTAGAAACCAGATGCAGATCAGTTTTTAAAATGCGCATTTTATAGCTCCGGAATTAATTGAAAATCGTATTGAAAAAACTTGTGGCACTGAGAACAATCCATTACCCAATCACTGACCTAATTCAGCACACGTCAGTGGCAAGTAAAAACTTTGCCGCAATTTAAAAGTGTCCTTAAAAGCCAATTTGTGACTTACGGACGGACAGGACAAGGCTTGCGGGCAGCCAGAACAAAGCAAGAAATGCTGCTGTTCCGGCCAACTTTATGGACTTTATGGTTCCATCTTCAGTTCCGACTCCTGTTTTTATTGTTGAGAGATGTGTGCTGGTGCCGGGCGATGATTATTATCAGCACTACACACGATGGCGATAACCAAAAAATTGGGAAAACAAAACTTTGGCTTCTGAGCAGTTGGAGAGGGTTGGGGTTTTTTATATTTCATTGGGGGGGTGGAGAGTTTACTGCTGGCCATTTGTGCGGGTCCATCCGTGTACCTGACGGCGATACGAGTGACGACCCCTTGGCCCATCTTTACCGAAAACTTTTTTTCTTGTATGTTGTTTGTTTTTTTTGTCGTTTTTGTTGTCTTTTAGGCATTCAACAACGTTTGCTGGCCCGGGTTCACACTCGAGTGCCCACAATTAAAATACAGCATGTCCAACTGATAAGCCTTCATGCATTCTTTTCACTCGTCGACCACGAGAGACTCAAGACCCCGCAAGACCCCGCAAGACCCCGCTCGCCCCGCTTCCGTTCCCATTTCAAAGCTCTGCACTCCCACCGCCGAGTCCCTTGGCTCGGGTGACTTTTGTCAAAACAAAAAATTGAAAAGTTTTGCTAAAACGCAAGCAAATTGAAAGGCTATGAGGGGTGTAGGGTGTGAGGTGTGGGGTGTTGGGTGGTGCGGTGTTGCAATGGTGCTGCCAGGAGGCACAACACACACACACATACACACACACACACACATGTGATATACTTTTTTGAATTAGTTAGCCACACACAGATCCCGCCCTTCCCTTTCTCCATACATAGAATTCATTCACAAAAAGACCTTAGAAAAACTTTTAATTTGGCCAGTTTTGAAAAAGGTGAAAAGAACATTGTAGCCTGGCGATAAGCAGCTTGTCCTTACCAATTAAATATTTATACCGGCCAGTTGCCTGTTGCCTCATTCAACTCGGAAGTTCCTTTGACTTTGATATTCAGTTTTCAAGATGGAACAAAAAATTACATTTGCTCGAATGCTGTGATCTGAATAATAAGAAAACGGAGATTTGACCAAAGATTAAGATTATTTCTATTAATACAGCCATACATTAGAAAAAAGTAAGGAGAAAAAAAGGAATATGCCCAGTAAAAAGCTAAGGTTGGAAACGTTTTTTAACTAGTTTAGATATTGACTGGAAATCTGTAGAGTATAATTGAAATTGCTCACAGAACTTACAGAGTAAAAAAGGCGTTCCACGCCCACTCGAAGAGTTATAAAATCATCTCAAAGCAAAAGTTTAGTAACGATTAACTATTAAATTTTAAAACTTGTATTTTTGATTATTTTACTATCTCTACTAATGAGATAAATACGAGAAATTTCGAAAACAAAAACAATCGATAACATTTCATTTTAATAATTAGAAATTAAATCCTTAAACTAGCTTTTGCCAAAAATTCATTGAAAATTTACTCCTTCTGTCTGATGGCTAGAAAGAGTAAATACCCAATCAATTTTCCGAAATGTTTTAAATAGTTTTTATGCTCTGTACACATTATAAATGTTTATAAATATTATATTTAAATAAAATATGTTTTTTTAACTCTCAAGAATGAAACGCTGATTCGATTATGTTCCAATTGTATAGCTGTATTCAGAATGCGAGCTTTTTAATTACTCTGAGTGTCTTGCCTGTTACTTGAGGGCAATCAAAAGACGTCATTGCATTGGATTGGATTGGATTGGATTGGATTGGATGGATCATTGGTGGAGCTAGGCATATCAATCGACACTCGAGCCACTGAGTGGTGCTGGATGGGGTTTGCTATGGCTCATTTGGTGATTTGGCTTCGTTTTGTGTGGGCAGCAGAACATTGCCGAACCGAATGTGAGCCACACATGCCACATGCCACATAACGTTGCAACTGGATTTGTGCCAAGTTGCAGTTGCAGTTTAGTTGCACAGTCACAGACAGAGACGGAGATAGATCAAGAGATAGAGACAGAGATAGAGACAGAGACAGAGTCAGAGATAGAGATAGAAACAGAGCGGAAGTCATGACTAGCCAAACACGAAACGATGAGATGAGCTGCCGTGTCACAGAAAGCAATCACAGTAACAACAGCAGCGAACTGAAAAACCAAATAAATAAATCAACTCAGGCTCGACTAACTGATACTCTATATAAACCCAATTTCAAATACCCTCGCAATATCGTTTAGTACCAATCGTAATCAAATTTCTTATAAGAATGTTCACAATTTTAAGTTACGTTTATTTATTTCAGTTTGTAAAAGGAAAAAGATTTCCAATTGACAAAAAATAAATGTATTTTCAGCTTCTCACATAACTGACCTTTTGGTCTGTGAGGAAAGGGAGAATATATAATGTTAGTGGAGTCAGATAGCAATTCCCTTGTCTAATAATCATAAATTTGAATGCAATCTATATACCCTTTTGGGCCCGATATTCAATGGGTATTAAGCATAAACAAATAAAAAGACGAAATGTAAAACTAAAACTGAAAAATAAGGAAAGTTCGTAGATTATTTCGGGCAGACACCAAAATGTTCAGTCGTATAATTTGTGCGCGTGAAAGTGAGAAAAGCTCCAATTACGAGGCGATGCGACGCGATGCGACGCGACGCGACGCCTAAGCAGAGCATTTTTGCCATGAGGATCCGCCGGGCACCCACACTCAGCTCTCTTCCTCCCTTCCATCCCATCCCTCTATTATCAATCCATGCAGCCCAGCAAACCATTGAAATTTGTCATAACCACACGATTACGATTACCTCGGTGATTGTACATGATGCCCATTGAGTATGTGTGTGTATATTGTGAGTGTATGTGTGTGTGGCAAGCACGAGCATGTTGTACCGCGTGGCGAATTTCGCGCTTGTGTCCTAATCGTGCCTCAGATAGATTCGTGAGTTTAGCATACATATGTCGGATGTAAATCATTTGACAATTTTGCAAACGCTCTCCGAATGCCACAGCAGATCCAAGCTTCAATCCTCCCCCTTTTCATTATCTTCCACCTCTCCTCCGGCTCCCCTCTCCATTCCGGCTACCTTTTCTGCAGATGATGAGTGCTTGAGGTGGCTCGCTGGTTCGAGTGGCGAATACTTTCTCAATCTGCAATACATCTCTAATGATAGTCGAATATTTTACTATCGATAAGTCATGAGAATAAATATCGATAAGTATCGACAAAAGGATACATCTATGCAGTCAAAAACTATACTTTAAGTTATGATATTTTATTAATAAATCGACTAATTGCAGTCGATTAAAGGATTACAAAAGAATTAATATAATTATTATATAAATTAAATTAAAATCTAGAAATTAATTAAATTAAAATTTACAAGTAAGATTAAAATTTAATTCTGGGGTATTAAAATCAATCAATTTTTATGGTCCAACATTTGTTGCACAGGATTGGGGAAAACCCAGGCAAAAAACCCAATCAGACCAGGAAAAAAGGCGAAAAAGAAATATAAAGATTGTTGAAAATAGAATGAAAAAGAACATAATAGACAAAAGGATAGAAAGAAAGAGAGTAATAAAGTAAGATAACACATCACATGGACATACATAATAAACAATGTGACCGTGTGCCCCAATTTGATGGAACCGAGGATCCATAGTAGATGGAGCAGATGCGTCAATGTATCGCGCTTCAAGCCAAGCCATTGCTGTGGCGAAAATAATTAATAATTATAATGCAGATATCCGACATAGAACTACATCCATTTCTACATTAAAAAAAATATCAAAAATCAATCGAGTATTGAAAAATCAGAATCTCGAGATTTTGAGCGGATTCTCGGTAGGTATCCGGACTTTTTTAGTGATGTATTTATAAAAAATTATAAAAAGAAAAGAAAAACAGAGAGAAAAGAGGACAATTCAGGAAAACACCAACCAAAAAGAAGCAGTGTTGCCAAGGCAGCAACCACGTCAACCAATCAATGATTGGGGTTCTCCCGAAGATAGAATAGAAGAGCAGATTTTAGGTGTAAGAGAGAGAGTTCTAAAGAGATAACGTGATAAAATTCGTTGTAATTGGAGCACAGTACACGGAATCGATTGTGCAACGCATAGTCAGTTGTGCAATTAGATAAAAATAAGGGATAATAATTTCTTGTTAGTCTACGTGGAACATGAAAGTTAAGACGAGATAATAGAAAAGGAGAGCTAATGTCACCGATAATTAATTTATGAAGAAAAATAATACCAAGGATAGTTCTACGGTTAGTTAATGAAGGGAGATCAATGAGTAAGAGCCTATCAGAGTACGGTGGAAGACGGCGATCGGGATCCCAGTTTAAGCCACGAAGAGCAAAGAGGAGGAATTGCTTCTGAATGGATTCAATACGAACTTGATGGATTCCATATTGAGGACTCCAAACACATATGTTTTTCTAAATACTTAAAAACTGGCAAATATTAGAGTTGTAAATCTCTTTTTCTGGATTACAAGCTTTGAATAAATTCGAATGTTTTTGGAATTTAAGATTTTGATATGTCTATTTTTAATTGATTCGAGAAGCTTAAAATAATCTCAAAAAACTATTCTTCGATTGTAAAACGTTGCAGGTACTAAGCCAAGAGATTACCCTTGGTTTAAGGCTCCAAAGGGAACCTACTCGTATAGATTTGTGGGTCTGTTTTACTATTTGTTTTTTAATAAATAAACAATAAATTTCTCTTGCTAATTTGATGCTCTGTCGCTGCCTGACCGCAACGATTTGTAAACCAAAAAGCCATCAAAAACGATCCGTTCCTCTGTTGGCTCTTCTGGATTCTGGCTTGGCTCCTACTCCTGGGCTTATTGCCTGGTGCCTGGTGCCTGGGGCCTGGAGGCTGATGCCTGATGCTGGGCATTATTAATATTGTTGGGCATTTTATTGTGGCGCAACTTGGTTGGTTGGTTGGTTGGTTGGTTTGTTGGCTGTGGCTCTGCCTTGCGGTTTTCGTGATTTATTTTTTAAGCAAATTGTCGCCAGTGGAGCCACAAGCGCTGGCAAAACTGTCGCCAAATGGCTGCCATGTAACGGGGCCAATGAATAAACCACCGTGGGAGTATCACCGGGGCAAAGGGAGGGGTAGAGAAAGGTAGGGGACTGAGGGCGGTTGAATACTGGGTGCCTTGAATCGTGCATGCCAACCTATGCCTATGCCACAATATACGACCATAGGAGCTAGTAGTAGCTGCATCTACTACTGAAGATTACCACCTCCCTGGTCGGTTCTGCTGCTGCTGCTGCTGCTACTGAGCAAATGTCGCATGTGATTTCCCAAACTGTTTCCACGCTCGCTGCCCACAAAGCCAACAACAACAACAACAACAACAACAAAAGGCGGGACAGCAGCTTCTGCTGCTGATTATCATCAAAAGATCGGAACTTGCAAAGACAAACGAAGACGCTCTCATGTGGCTCCATGGAGTGCTCCAACTTGGAGCTGCCTGCCCCAGCAATTGTTTAGTGAAAAGCAGCGCACAGTGGCCAGTACAACTGGCCAATATTTTGGAATACAATCTTAAAATATACATAAAATATAATAAATATATAAATTAAAAAATTAAAACTTTATTAGCTCTCAAAAAAAGACAAAATAAACCTAAAAGTAGAATAATCTCAAGTAGAGAAGAGTGTTTCAATGCGAAATATTGTAAATATTATTTATAAAAATTGGAGTTTCATTGCATTTAGAGTTACCCATAAAGATCGTTTATAAATACTCTATAAATTAATTTAAAAACTACTCTTTTCGGGGCAAACTGGATTACCGCTTCAAGGCTACAAAAATAATTCGAATACAAATATTAAAAAAAAAAAAACACTTTTGATCTGATTGGACCTATTGTCTAGAGTTTTCCTTTATCCTTACAGCAAATGTAGGACCATATATTTATTTATATATTTTAAAATTATTATTTCAATTTTTTATATGTATTATAATACTTTTATTTTTTGTAAATTTTATTTTTAGAATTAATATTTATACTATAAAATTAATAATAATGAATACAATTTATTTTTCGTCACGTTTCCGAGCGACTGTGGGACAGTGTGCAGCGTCGCGTTATGCCCTATAGCCACAGCTCCATGTGGCACAAACGAGTGCAACAAGCAGGCGCAGGCAAGCAGCAAGCAGCAAGCAGCAAGCAGCAAAGCGGGGCAAGCGGCAAGCAGCAAGAAAAGGCAAGCATTTTCGTGGCAAATTAAAGTCCAAGTGCGAGTCAAATTATTTCTTTACAAGTGAGTTACTGTTTTCATTGCGGCTCTTAATGTAACTAACTGTTTAGAAATATTTCTTATTATTATTATTATTATTATTATTATTGCTGTTGTTGTTGTTGCTGTTGTTGTTGTTTTTGTTATTATTGTTGTAGGTGACGTTGCCGCTATTTTCCATTGTTATTATTCATTGCTATTCGTTGCTGTTGTTGTTGCTATAGTTGCTGCTGCCTCGTTTAATCGCCTGATGATGATGATGATGACAACAGCAACAGCAACAGCAACAACAACAAAGGCAAGAAAGTCAACGACAACAACGACAATTATTAAAAATCACTCGAAATCTTCCAAGACTCAGGCAGGCGAAAGAGAATTAAACGGCGACCAGGCGCATCTAACAGCTACATAAAACCGACCAAAAGATGCCCACGGGCCGATAAGCCCAGTAAAAAGTGAGCCATGCCTCAGGATTAGGAGTACTTTTTTTTTTTTTTGGCTCTTTTTCAGAATTATTTACAAGCTTAGAGCAAAATTTCAAGAAATTTTTGCTAGGAATATTGAATAAATCGTTTTTCACTTGACACATGTAGATAGGCCTCAGGATTGCAAGTATCTTTTATACTTAGAGGCTTAGAGCGACACCTCTATAAGTATTTACTGCCATAAATTGTGGGGCATTTTAAGCAATTGTCGCTAAAAATATTTGAGAAATATAAGATGTTTTTATATCATTTATAGATCTATTTTTTCACAGTAAAAGTGAGCTCATACTTGAAAGATTTTTAGCTTTTAATCGATTTTTCCACATTTTTTAGACACCCACTAACAAATGTACATATTTTTCAACTTGCAAAAACTTTATATTTATTATATTTTCTTTATTTTTTTATAATATTTTTAGCAAGTTGATAAGATATTAAGTATTTTAATTAAAAATATTAAATTTATAGAGAAAAGTTAACTTGAGTTTTCATATAGAAAAACTTAAATAAATCCAGGCTATATTATTAGATTGCATTGAAAATGAATTGCTATTTCAAGAAATTCTTGCTAAATTTCTTTAAAAAATCAGATATTTTATTGGTTATTTTTATTGTTATACCTATTTAGGTAATCTTTTAAGGATATCAGTTCAGTTCTCAAATGGCATCTTATAGTTGTAATTGGAATATTCTTAATTTAAGTTATTACAATTAAATTTGAATATACGAACTCTTTTCTCATAGGAGCTAATTATGGTTAATTTAATTATACAAATTTTTACGTATTGCTTTCATTGCAGTGCTGCGAATCTGGCCTTCAAATTTAGCGATTTCTTCATCTATTTCTAGCAAGGAAGTCCCCTATTCTTTTCACTTGCAAAGTAGAATATATTATCAACATTTTTAGGGTTGATTTTGGAAGAATTAAGAGAAATAGGGTCATTTGAAACTTTCCGTAATGTGTAATGTTTTGAGAGAGGCATCTCTGAGTCCATATATAAGGGGTAAATACTATATTAATAATAAGGACAATAAGACGTCTCGATATAGTCCAATATGTCCATCTTTCCGTCTAAATCTCTGTCTCTATGCAAATTAACAACACTGAGTAAAATTTTGGCTTGCACTCCTCGTTTTGTTACCTTATTAGTTACAAGATGTTAATTGGCCAAATCGGACAATTATATAATATATCTGCCACAGAAAGGAATAATCGGTCCATAAATTATGGTAAGAAATACTGTTTGGTTTCTTAACAACACTTACAAATTAGATGTAAAAGTCTATTTTAAAATTGCCCACCAGATATGATTATCTGGTTCCATAGGAACAGTCAGTGTAAAAATTAAATTTTAGATGTGAGAGAGTGTTTTAAAAATTATGAAGATTGCACAATTATATAATATAGATGCCATGGGAATAAAAAGTCGAAATAAATAAAATTAGCAACCCTTTTGAAAAGCGTATTCCAATCTGCAAAGCTTTTCCTTATTGGTTTTATTTACCAATTCCAATCAGATCGATTATCAGCTAATCGCAGGTGTACTTATACGAGTTCAAGTTTGTTTATGAGTATGAATATGAGTATGAGTATTACTGATGAGTATGAGTATTTCTGAGTGGTATCTAAATGATTGTAGGCCAAGTGCAACGACTTTTAGACTCCACTTAAATTAACTTGTATGTCATATCTGAGCTTGGACATTGCCTGGTAAGCTACACATGGAGAAAACAAACACATGTATGTATAGATACCGAGACAAAGATAACAAACCAGAGGAGCATAGTACTCGGTTCTCGGTTGTCGGTTGTCGGTTCTGGCTCTGGCTCTGGCTCTAGCTATGGCTCTGGCTCTGGCAATGGGCCTACCTTAGGGTCTACCTTTGGGTCTATGAGTATTGCAAAGGCGCTGGTCGGCTGCCCTTGTCGCTTTTGCGGCTCAGTTAATGTTAATGTTAATGCGCTCCAAACTATTTGTACTCCCTTCCAGTGTGTGTGTGTGTGTGTGTGTGTGTGTGCCTGGTGTGTGTGTGTGTGGTGTGTGTGCGTGCAATTGTGACCAGTGGGTTAAACCAATTTCACGCCGGTAAAGCGCCAAGAGCGTTGCAACCCCGGCCAACAGCATTGAGAAGGTTCTCGTGTCATCTACCTTGGCCATCGAGCAGCGAATTTAAGAGCTAAATGTGCATGACATATTCTTTTGGACTGACATATACACTCAGCGAAAATACTGGCATAAATTTAACTCCATCAGTGATTGACATGTGAATGAGTACATTGTGTGTATTTGCTTCGTCCTTGGTTTGGGTTTTCAAGGATTTCGTAAAATGTTTCCATAAATTATAATAAATTTTATTGCAACAGTTGTTGTTGTTGTTGGGGCAAATGTCTAAATATTGAAAAATGTTTTATAGTAGATTAAGCTGCATTAATTTTTCATTTTACTCATTAACAGAAACTGATTTGCACTTCATTTAAGAAAACTAAAACAAGAATTTTAAACTTTTGAAACTTGATGCAGGAGATAAACCTTATCCACAAAATATTTATTTAGAATTAACTTAAAAAAAGATTTTCGTGCCCATTTTAATTTCATTTATGCTTGATTCAAGCTCCAGATTTATTTTGTGCTTAAGCACGATTCAAACAAACCCTATTTTCATCGTATATTTTTTAACTCAAGAATAATTCAAATTTTACAGATTATTATAGTTTTTTTTTTGAGTGTACATATATATATATATATATATGTGTGCAGTATAAGGCCTTTGGTATATGTCGCCAACGCTCTGATCTCTGGTCTCTCCGTCTGAAACCACTGGAACCACCAAAGTCGCAGCACTTTCATTCAGTCAGTGGAGCGCAAACGGAGCAACTGAGCCCTGGACTTGAATGACTTGTTGGCCACATTATCAAAAGCGTTGCTGGTCGCAGCTATTGTCAATGTTTTAACGACATACACACACATACACATACACATACACATACACATACACACGCTCGCACACACACTCGCACACACAGTGAGAAACGAGAACTCATATTAGGCCATTAAAAGAGGCGATAAGAAAGTTCAGCGGAACTGAAGCGCGCAATTTCAGGCTTAGTTTAGTTTTTGTTTTAGTTTATTTTTTTTTTTAATATTAGTGGATGGGTGGGAGCGGGTGTGGGGGGTGTCTGGCAAGGTTATGGCGCTGTCTGTCAGCTGAGACAAACGTGTGTCCACTACAAATATCACGATCTGGCAATACATGCCATACACATGTCGATATATTGCACCGAACCATTCGCGGCGTGCTCAACTTTGAACATAATTTTCACAAGAGCTGGATAATGCGGGGACGGGGGCGGGGGCGGGGGCAGTAGCGGGGCCTAAACAATTTTATTGATTAATGTACCATAATTAGAGACATTTACAATGAGCCACAATAATTCTTCATTACCAAAAGCAGAGCGACGTTGCAACAACGAGTTGCAAGTGCAACCAGCAAACCAACAACCAGCAGCTACATCATCATACACTCAGCGAAAAAGCACAACTCAGCTTAATTCTAGTCAAAAAAAAAAAAATACTACTTTAATCTTAATATGTTAAGTACACTTTAAATTACAAACTAGTTCGAAACTGATACCCTTTGATCACGTTAGGTTCGTATCCTTTGAACTATAAACCAAGCCAGAACCCAAATCAGACCTGCATAAGAAAACTCAAGCAATTTGAGTTTTTTAACTTAAAGAGACTAACAATTAGTAATCAAATTTTATTCTGTTAACCTAACCAGCAATTTTATAATTTGTATTTAATTAATTAAAGGATTCAAGGACTTTGTAGCCCATATTCCTGGAAAAGAATTTTGAATATTCCATGCAATAAGAAGCAGCGTCTTGGCCAAAGGAGACTGTTAGCCTTTATGTTGATGTGGCTCATCTTGGGTTTAATGTATCAAATATAATAAATTTTAGTTCAAATTGGGTTCAGGTACTACTTCTCCATGAACCGAACCCAAATCTTTATATTATTTTTATAAATTTGGAAATTAGATGCAGTGATCCCTGTGATTTTGCTCAGTGTGCAACTGTGGCTAGCCCCTAAGGCGACCGCTGGCCGTACCTCCAATAGCTGTTTCTGTTCCCCCAACCTCACCTCTGCCACTGCTACAGCCCTTGCCTCTGCTCCAGCTGCAGCACCCGTCTTTGTTCCCCTTTAAGTCTTACTCTACGCAGTCTCCAAGCTGATCGTGGCTCACGCGCACAACTCATTCAATTTCCATGGCAGACACGATTCCAGCAAGCAGCTTTATACATATATACATATATATTGGGATTTTCCACGAGTCTGCGGCCGATGAATGAATGAATTTCGCGTCTGGTGCATTCGTATTCGTATTCGCATTCACATTCGCACTGGAAGTTGCAGTTGCAAGCCAAGCCGCAAGTTGCAATC
Organism: Drosophila repletoides; assembly: GCA_018150835.1. NCBI lineage: Eukaryota > Metazoa > Arthropoda > Insecta > Diptera > Drosophilidae > Drosophila > Drosophila repletoides. The sequence goes on along the minus strand of JAECWQ010000225.1, from coordinate 3,086,076 downwards.
ATCTGAACTTTCAGTCGAGAAATCGGGCACATGGAACGTGTCAATGTTGAGAAGAGCCGAGTTGAGTAGACTGTGGATGAAGGTGGATGCATACGGACTCTAATCACTTCCGACTACAAGTTCATAAATCGCCTACAAACCCTCCCGTTTGCCACTTTCCCCTTGAGAGCCAGAGACCCACTCGCTTCACTCTTTAGTTCAAGCGCCATTTGGTTAGCACTTATTGGCTGGTTGGCCAAAACGACAATCTCTCAGCTCATATGAAATTGAATGAAAATTTAAGTAAATTATGATTGAAATCCGGTTTACCGGCTTGAACCCTGTCTGACCTCCGCTTTTGGTTGAAGAATATTGCAACCCAATTCTAACGTATCTTGTTTATTTCATTAATCTTAATCAGAGCATTTGCCATTCGGCTTTTTAAATAGTCTGCCATATATTTCCAAGTCATTTTGATTTTCCTTGGACATCGAGCTAGCTTTATGTTCATTTTAAAACTCAAAACCGATTTCGACAACTTTTTCGAAAGTGCAACTCTGTGGAGAAAAATACTATTATCGATATATGTATATATATATATCTTATATATATATAAGCTGTTATCAATATTAGCTTCTAGAGTGTCCATGTGAAAGATCTATGCTACATTTTTCCCGATAATCGATTGGCTGCCATTGCACTTCTTTGCTTCTATTTAATTACACAAATTTCTCTAACTACTGCATCTAATCTGTTGTATAGGCTGTGTGATCGATTAACGATAACAAAAAGATAGCCAGAGAGGGAGAGAGGGAGAGAGAGAGCGCGAGTTATCGCCAGCTCCATTGCCACCGGTTTGATTGTCTCTGACGATGGTCGTTCGATAACCGCAAAGCATAGCAGCAAAACTAGTTGGGAGCACCTCTCAAATGAGTTTTACAGCGGCGCAATTTGCAATGCATATTTATTTTGGGAAAATAAGTAATCAATGACATGAAGGGTAAGGAAGGAAATAGGGAAAGAAATGAAACAGCAACCGAATTGGTTGGCACACAGGAAGCCAAACGCCAAACGACACGACAGCTTCCAAGCAGCAAGCAGGCCAGTTCCATTGAAGAACAACTTCCAGGCAGCCAACCGATCCCTAACTCAACAAATGTATAAATAAATAAAAGCTGATTTATGTAATTTCACAAATTGCGAGCACTTTTTTTTTTGTCGAGCCGCTTGGCCCTCATGATCCAAATCAATGGCAATTATTAGCGGCCAGTAATCGTGTCGGGCTGACCAAGCCAAAGCCAGAGAGACGAACCTGACCTGGCCCAAACCCAAACCCAAAGCCCTGGCTCGAACCCAAAAGGCAGCAGCCGGCAGCGACTAACAGCAGCAGGCCGCAAAACAAAGAAACTACAACGTTGGTTGAGACCAAACCACGACCATCATCATCATCATCATCATCCAGGTCTTCAACATCATCATGATGATAATGGCTCGGTGCGAAATTTAAATTTTCGCTCGAAACGCTTCTGGGGACATTGTCGCGGTCGTCTTCTACCAACAGCAACAACAACAACTCTGGACTAACTCTGGACCAGCTCGACCATGGTTCGGCACTTGCCGACAACGCAAAGTGGTTCAAATCAGCCAAACGAATTAATTCAGTTTTTAGATTTAAGGCATTAGCCATATAAATATTTAATAAAAACATGTTACAATATTACTTTAAGATTACCTTTTGGACTTGAAATACATTAGAAAAGAAAAAATATTTTATTAATATTTTAAAATTAAGAAATATAGACAATTTATGCACAAAGATTGCTGGTTTTTGGCCCACTGTGCAACGGCGGACATAGACGTGGGAACTTTGTGTCTAGGCAGCTGCCCCCTGGCAAACGCTGGGCAATCGCTGCCGATTGTCGAGTGCTGCCTGCTGCTTGCCGCTTGCTGCCTGCCGCTTGTTGCATTGATGCTGGGTGCTGGCTGCTGTGTGCCTTGGGGCTGTAGGCTTGGCGGAATATCGCGCACGATTGAGGAGCCACTGGCAGGGCAAAACAATGCAGCGAATAGTCGGCCAACCGCCAACCGCCTACCGCCAACCACCCCGCCTTGCCCCACTCTCAAATGTACAGTTGTAGCTGCTGCTGGCTGCCCACTCCCAGAGCCAGAGTCCAACCAGAGAGACCAGGCAACAATGAAGCTCTATAGGTGTGTATATATGTGTGTGTGTGTGTGTGTGTGTGTGTGGATCGATTAAATTGGTCGCTAAAGGTCGAAATTAAATCACGAAATAATTGTTACACCAAATAAGTTCGTTCTTCTGCCTTGGGGCAGGCAACTTGGCATCTTCGTGCCGCAAGCGATGCACCACAAATACCCGACTAGCAACCAGAGACTAGACTCGTTCTATCTGATCCATCAATGTAGTACGAATACTAAGAGTATTTAACCCTCGTCTTAGCCTTTGACTGACCGTCACTCGCTTTCTCATCAGCAATATGAACCCGAGAATATCATCAGTCTCCCAGTAGCAATAGCTTCCTTTGAAATTCGACTCGAAATAATTGCAAAACTATAAAGTCTTCTATTGGATTTTGCATGGGGACAGCCGTTCTTTCAATTTGTCATTGGAAACGTTTTAATTTCAACAATTTCACAATTCTACGTGCCAAATGCCATGCTGACGGAAGGCACAATTGCATGACATGCGAAAGATTCATTTTTGAATCAAGGGTGCAAAGCGGTAGTAGTACATTTGAACCAAACCATGAACCAAGCTTACTTCGAGCCATTTCTCTAACCTAAACTCGAACCATATCTATTTTTGGTTCAAAAAACTGGTAAAACTTTATTAAAAACAAAATTGACAAAGTTAGTTTATTTAAAAAACCTCTACAATATTTAGTATAAAATCAAAAATATTAGAAATAAATGGATAAATTAAAATAATACTTGTGTTAAAGTGATCCAAGACTCGAACCTTAATCTTTGCTTCAGTCTTTTCTTAGGTTCGAGCACCCGAAGTGAACGTTCTCAAAAATTGTGTAGGTTTCCAACTCTGCTTTCAATATTCTGAAAATAAAATGTATTTATTTATTATACAGAAATTATGTGCAGCACTTGAAATTAAGTATGTAATATTAATATTTTGAAAAGGTGTTTTCAAAATATAGCTAAAATATATACAAATTTTACGAGAAATTAAATTTAAGTTTTAAAAATATTCTATATGAAAATCTACGATTTTTGCCAAAATGCAACTTACCTTGCGAAACAGAAAGCATTCCAATTTGCCAGCAACCACTGTACTTTTAAAGTCAATAATTTTGAAATTGGGTTCTACAAATTTCTACTGGAACGTGAAGGAAAAAGAAGCAGCACCAGTACCAGAACCAGAAGATAGAAGAAAAAGCTAAAGAAGCCCAAGTTGAAGAAGTAATGCAGCCCAAGGCAATTACCTCGTGTCACAATAAATTGTTTTTCCAGCTGTGGAAGAGCCACGGCCGCAGCTACAAATCTTGTTTCGACTGCCGTGTAATATGTAAATTGAAAATGCTAAACACCAGACATTAAACGATACACCAAACAGATACAGATACAGATACAGATACAGATACAGATACAAATACAACAACAGATACAGACACAGATACAGATACAAATACAAACAGAGTCAGTGACAGCTAGAGATACAGCAGATACAAATGCAATGAGAATTGCAATAACAATATCGCAAAACACAAATGGACATTCAGTCGCCTCTATTCCCCGCCAGGCTTAGAACCCCGAACCTAAAACCTTTGCTCCATTAGGCGTCGATACTGAAACTCGAATTTGGGATAAACGTCTTGCTTGTTTCTGGATCGAACAAAATAAGGGGCAGTAGGCCCTAAAGAAGAACATAATATTAGCTGAATAAAAGTATGCCAAGGAAATGGGAGTAAAGGATATAAAATGATGGATTACGTCCATAAGTGTAAAATATATGTTTATAGTTTTCGAATTATTAGAAACAACATGAAAGTTCTGCTGCCTTTGAACTGTATCTTACTTTATTACTCGATTTCTTTCTATAATTTTTTTGTTTCAGGAATTAAACAAATTTTATGATTTTCAGTCAATTTTGATATTCCAATAGGCGAATCAACTAACTCTTCCCAAGAGATTTAAGCAACTGTTTGAACTTTTTGGGGCCCAGATCCCTTCTCTTTGACTCAGCCTTTCTCTTTGGCTGACGCATGACGCTCGACAGCTAATTGAAAACTAAAAGTTTTTCAAATGTAGAATATTTTTTTTTTTTTATTTGGAAACATAACTGCAAATGCCATGATCTGGTGGTTGCTTTGCTGTTTACCTGGTGGTTGCCTGTTGGTTGCCTGGTGGCAACATACAACAATTGACAAAACGATTGCCAGTGCACAGTGCCAAACAAATTGAGCTATTGTAATTGCCCAAAATGTTCAAATCCATCTCGAATGGGCCCCGCTTTGGCCCACTGTACACCCCCCCTGCCCCTACTTTGGCCCACTGCAGCCGTTGTGCCCGTTGTTCCGTTTATGCTGCTACACAGAAAAAAATGTGCTCGAAATATAACTTTGATGAAGTATTGTTGGAGCTTTGATTAAGCCCGTTCATCATACTTAGAAATTCAAATTCAAATTAAATTTTATTTAATTTATCTTTGAAAACTATTATGAAAACAGTGTAGAATGGTGAGTTTAAAAAAAAAAAACTACTAAATAGTTTTGAACCAAGTAAACAACTGTTTATTGCCGAACCGAACATCTTTGTGGTATTTTTCTTTTCAGTAATATTAAATTGAAAAAAAGGTTTGTTTACAGTGTAGCAAAGAAGCAATGCAAAGTACGTGGGGCATGCGACGTACTACTGCTGAATTCAGTGCCACGACTTCTTGAGTGGCATGTGAACGAGCAACATCGTTGATGTTGCTGTTGTTGGATTTGTTGCTGTTACTGTTGCTGTTGCTGTTGCTGTGGCTGTTGCTGTGGCTGTTACTGTTACTGTTGCGAAATGCGACCAGGCCACGATGCATTGGTCCTCAGTTAGTGGGTGAGTGATGCCACAACGGTGGTGGCGCTGCAAAAAAGATTCAAGGTGCAATCCAACCGAAAGTCGAGGCAGCCAGCAGATACGCCTTTGTCTCTCTGTCTCTGTCTCTCAGTCTCTCCGTCTGTCCGCTCTCATCTGGCTCGCAATGAGTGATTGCCCGCAAGTCGAGCTAGGGTCAGGTGACGGACGTCGCTGACGCTGACGCCGAAGCCGACGCTGACTGCGACTGCGACTGGGACTGCGACTGCGGCATGCCATGACTTCACCGTCCCGACATGTTTGAAAATTACACACGATCATTAAAAGATTGTATTCATGTCGAGATATTTCGCGCACTCCAGTTGCTATTCCTATATATGTATATACCCTACACACACTCAGCAACTCAACTGCTCATTTACATAGCTGAAAAAAATAATTTTAAGTATAAAAAAAAGTGCTGAAAAATTCTAAATTGGAAAATTTAATGAACTTACTTCATATATATAAATATACTATAAATAAATAAAATTTATCAGCTTTATAGCCTACATCCAAAACAACTTATATTTCCATCAATATTTTTTCCGTCCACTATTAAATGTGCGTTTTTCTGCATCATCTGAAACATCAATAAAATGTTGAGTATTTTGAGTACAAATATTTCATCTTTACCTCTGATAGAAAAAACTTAGCTTAATATTTCAGGTGGGAAAGTTGAGTTAAAAAACTAATTAGATTTTCCTTAAAATTAATTTGCTTTGAAACAAGATTTCAGAAATAAAATAATACCGATGGAAGAGTCACAATATTGGTTCAAAAAACATAGAAAATATTCCAAAACGAAAAAGAAAATAGTTTAAAAAGCTTGATGAAAGAATCTTAAAATTAGTGCGAAATACAAACCGAACCGCCTAAAGAAAACCGAATTTAATTAATTAAAAATAGAAGGGCATAAAAGCTTCGGCTTATATTGTAGATGGTTGAGCTTTGTTGCTGCTGTGGCTGGTTGCATGTCGGCTGAGCGTGCAACTGCTGTCATAAGCGGCAGCCGCGCCGGGCTTTAATGGAGCAGCAGCCGAAGCAGCAGCAGCAGCAGCAGCAGCAGCAGCAGCAACAACAGCAGCCGCGACGGCCACATTAGCGCCACGAGGAAGCAATGACAGCCTCGGGCTGGGGGCAACAACAACACTACAAACAACAGCAACAGCAACAGCAACAGCAACAACAAGAACAACAACAGCAACAACAATAACAGCTAAACAACCAGGCAGCAAGCACCGGCCACGGCGAATGGCGAACGGCAACAAGGTTGTTTGTCCGACATGATGATGAGTGTTTTAGGCGGCTCTAGCAACAACAACAACAACAACAGCAACAACTGAAACAACAACAACGATATAATCATGACTGCCCAAGATGTAGCCGAACTTTTAGCTGCGAATGATCTGAGTCTTGAGCCGCCAGAGATTCAAGAGCGCGTTGCATGTAAATGAGGCAACAAGTCAAAAGTTGAAGCTGTCGAATGTTGAATACGATTATAAATATAATAATGATGATGACAACACGATGATTATGATGATGCGACTGCTGCTGCCGCTGCCGCTGCCGCTGCTGCTGCTAGAACGTTATTGTGCCAAGGTAAGAGACGGTTCGGTTCCGTTGCCAAATAGTTTTCAAATTCTTAAAATAGAAATAGAAATAGAAAAAGGCAAATGCGGCGCGAAGGATTTTTTTTGCCAGTCACCGCGACGAGTGCCGCAAATCTGTGCAACAAATCGACAAGCTCTTGCCACAGACACACAAACACAGAGCTAAGGCTGGAGCTGAAGCTGAAGCTGAAGCCGAAGCCGAAGCTGTTGCTGTTGCTGTAGCCATAGCTGAAAGCTGGAATCGGAGCCAGAGACCAAAGCAAAGCAAAGCAAACCAAACCAAACCGAATGTTGCCACAAATCGGTTTCACAACTCATAGCGCACGATGAGCGCTGGTGGTGGAGCTAGTGGTGGTGCTGGTGGTGCCGGTGGTGGCGATCTACAGCTGCATGTCAGTGGAGCGCAAAAGGTGAGCTGAAGCTTTGCTGCTGAAGAATCCTTTGAATTGTCAAAATATTGTATGCCAGATTCACTCACGAGTTGCCAGTTTTTCCCAGCATTTGGGGCCCGGTCATGGGGCATGCCACAGCTTGGAGTGAGCGGCCAAAGTCAAAAACCTAAGCCATGAATAAGCGACAATCGATACTCGTACTCAATGCTCAATGTTCGATGCGAGTACTCGATACTCGATACTCAATATTTAATACTCAATACTCAAACAACTGCTAAATGGCAAACAAAATGCAATAAATGTCCAGTTTTGATGCTATTGACACATTTGCATTCGATATTTGATATTCGATATTTGACATTCGGCTTTCGGCGTTCGGCGTTCGGCATTCAACATTTGCTGGGGCTTGGCATTGAACCCAAACATCGCAGCAACAAAAACTTCAAAAATTCAACAAATATGGCACAGAAAAGTGAGAACAGTGTCATCTGAGTGTTGGAATTATTCAAAATTTATCAAAAAAAAAGCTCTATAATACCCACATTTTGGTCCACAAAGGCCATTTAGTATATGGACCCACTTTGCAATAGAGTAAACAACGGCTGTATATTCTGGCTTACTCTCTCTCTGCCATTCTTCCTTTTGGATATGCAATTAGAAAATTATTACTCTTCGAATCTATTCGAACAATGAGTATAGTATGCATAAGAGGAATACGATTCAAAAGACTCATAAAATTTAATGGATTAAAATAAGTTTTGTCTCTGGAATATTTATAACCTGCCATTTAATAATAGAAGAAGAAACCTATACATAACTCTCGCTTGACAGTTCTAAATAGGCAAAGCTGAGAACCGGTTTTAAACCAAGCCGATACGAACCAAATATCCAACAATTTTTTTCACTTTTCATCAAACGAAGTATCAATAAAATAAACAGATTTTCATTTGGACAACAACTTTTGCTTACGTTTAGTTATTATTATTATTTTAGACATTTTTGAAAATCTTTATTAAAAAGATTGGAATGATTGGAGTATACTTGGTTTTTGGTTCAGGAATATGGATAATAGCTTACGGAGTAAAATTAGAACTGAAAAGCTAGTTCCATTAAAATGCTTCTGCTTTCAGCTCATCGCTAATAATATAAGAATACATTTTGCAGATATTTTTATAAAAAACATTTTATATAGAAATAAGAATGAAATTTCAAGTACAACCTGATAAGATAAAAAAATATATTATTAATATAATACTTTAAATAAAACTTAGGGAAAGATGTTTAAAAATTACTAGAAAAGAATATATATTTTTTTACGGACAGGTGGGTTTGGTATCTAATAGATAGATAATATTTTGAAAAGCAAAAAAAAAAATGCGCAGTGAATTAGCCTTTAACAACGACGAATATTTTCAATTCTTGGCGGGCAATCGATCGATGCAACAGGTAAACGCTTCTGGGCTGGGCAACAACTTTTGGCTGCCACTGTGCTTTGTGTGAGATCTCGCACCAGAGACAAACTTGAAGACGACAAAGAGACGACTCATCTGGCCATAGGCGGCGATAGCCAACTAGTTTGCCAAAGCAAGAGGGGCAAAAGGGGGCATGCAAGGAGGTGTGGGAGGTGCAGCAGGCAAGCCCAAATAAATGTTCATAATTCTCAAGTTGTCAACGGGAGCGGCCGCAATGCAGCGGCTTCTGCAGCGCCAATAAAAGCAATTGTGCCATTTGGCTAATGGCTAAGGTCCATGTTAGACCCAAGACGCTCCTCAGTTCGTTGCCAGTTGCAACCGCCATTCAGTCAGTTAGTCACTCAGTCAGTTAGTCACTTGGTTGATTGTCCAAGCTTATGCATTCACCTAAATGCCATCAGCAGGCAACAGGCAACAGGCAGCAGGCAGAAGGCAACAACAAGTCATCGTCAGCACATTTCCTACTGCATCACGTTTCGTGGCCAGCCGAAGCGCAGCCAAAGATTTTGACTTTTGATTAGGAGCGCCAAAAGCAGCCCAACTCTGTTGAGGCACAACATCATCAGCAGCCTCTGGACCCTTGGTCACCTTGTGGATACGAGTAGAAAGACAGCCTGAGCCTGAGACCACAGCCCCGAGCCCACTGCCTGTGCCTGAGCCTGCCCAAAAAAGGGACAACCTGCAGTCCAGTTTGTTCACAACTCTGGTCTCGTCTGGTCTATTTGGAACACCATAAAGTTCAAGCAATTTGAACTTTTTTTGTTGCCAAAAACCATGGAAATCTCATTGCTCACGGTTGCAACTTGCAACTTGCATCGGGCAACGGGCAACGGGCAACGGGCAACGGGCAACGGGCAAGATGCAACAGGCATGGGGCAAGCGACAAGCGGCAGGCAAACTGTTGAATCGTGAATTTCACAGCAGTCACATTACATTATGTAGCCAGAGCTCAGTTCTAGAACCAAAAAACAAAAAAAAAAAGAAATAAAAACACAAACAAGACATAGTCCAGACAAGTTGGCCATAAAGCGATTTCTAATTCCCATTCTCAGGCGATTCCATGCTCAATAATTATAATTAGAAATGTGGTGCACTCTTCCACGAGTCTCTCTCCTTCTCTGTCTCTCTCTCTCTCTCTCTCTCTCTCTCTCTCTCTCTCTCTCTCTCTCTCTCTCTCTGTCTCTCTTTTAGTCCTGTCTACTTCTACATAATGCATAAATTTGAGTATTCTTCAGAACTTAATTTGAATAAAATTGGCATCAGCTCCAATATATCATGTAAATTAACAGAGATTCATTCAACTTGTACCAAGTGCAAGAGCAATCGTAGGAGAAAACCTGGGTTAACGGTTGAAACATTTTATGAGTCTTGTCTAGGATGAAAGTATGTTTCGACTTTATTTTGGTATTATATTTATAAAGTATAAATGTGGGTTAAGTGAAAGAAGAAAGGATGTAAAACATTGAAAAAATATAGTAGGGAAACTTATTTGCATTCTTGATATTGAATTCCCTTGCAGATGATTTGATAACAATTTGAACAATCTTTTGAAACACATCTGAAAAATAAAAACAATATTTCACTTCAATTCTACAGTTATCAAGTAACTTTCATCAAGACAATTAAGATTTTATTTCAATAACATTTTAATACGACTGTTCCTATGAGTGCTATATGATTTGCTTAGAAAGAGATAGTCTGACAGTCAGACAGACGGACAGATCAAAGGACTGACTGACATGGTTATATCGAGTCATCGCAGCGTCCTACTCACTCAATAAAATAAATACTTTACGGGGTCGGTGATGCATCCTTAATAATCTATACTTTTCCTACCTATTTTTAATTCGTTCAAAATCAATGAACTCTTGAACCGAAATCCGCGACAAGACTGGACTCGAACCGGTAAGGTAGAACTAAATTATAATATCCTTTATAATCGTATATAATATTATTATATCGGAAAAGAGAAGTTATGACATGCACGTTAATAAAACCTTTGCCAAAACTGAACCGTTTCGAAATATTTTAAACGCGAAAAAATACTTAAATCAATTTACATTAATTTTGTGAATTCCTTTGGAGTTATTGCAGAATTTAACTGGTGAGCTGCCAACAAATTTTTCTAAGTGATTCTGATAATTATCTCAGCTGCCTGTTTTGTTTGTTTTTTAAAGGATAAACTCTCTAATGAGGTGCGGGCTGCAAGGAAGAGTATATGATTCAATGTCCCTGCACATGCCGCTCTACGAGTATCTCAAGATAACTGTCAGTTTGTCTTCTTTTTTTGCAGTCTGTCTGTCTGTGCGAGTGTCTGGAGCGTCTGGTTGTCTGGGTGCATAATCCTATCGAGTAGATCTCTCATATCTAATGGATTTTGCACACATTACGACAGCCTTGCAATTTACAAGGACACCAGGACAACAGATTTGAAAGCGGCCAGAGCAGAGCAGAGCTCTCCGTCTGTAAATGTCCCCTGATGTTATCCAACTACAGAGTCTACTACGAGTACAACGGAATCTTTGAAGTGCCACAGCATCTCATCTTCTGGGCAAATATTCTGTTCATCCTCGTCCTGCTGCTGGTTGGTTCCCAATTAAAATCAATCACATTTTGAATGCGCAACGATGCGGACCGGCACCGGGTAAGCAGATAAGCTATTGAAAAATGATCATCCTCATCGTACTGATCGTGCCCCCTCTCTTTCTCTCTTTTTATCACTTTTCTTCCTCTTTCAATGTGTAATTTTTTTTTCCTTTTTGTGAGCGTTTTTTTATTTTGCCTGCCCTTTTTTTAAGGAACAAACGGCGTGCGAAAATGAATAGAAACCTGAAAGAGCTGTAAAGAAAGAGAGGAGAGGAGCACCGCAAAGCATTGTGTGATATTTGTAAAAAACCGCTAGGCATTTGTTCTTCAAGTAGTATGTGATCATCCCACGTCTTCTGTCCCCTCTCCAGTGCCCTGCTTCTGACCCTGCCCCTGTTTCGTCGTCCGGCGCGGGTCCATTTTGCTATTAGCAGCGGTATGGGGCAGGATGTTGGTACCGCTATAAAATCGGTCGAAACGTCTTAAGTTTCCTTTTCTTTTCTTTTCACAACATTTCTGTTGCTTTTGTTGAACAAAATTAGAAAGCAGATACCGTTGATGATGCCTGCCATCCAACGCATACGAAGTAGGTGGATATGCCCCACCCCCACCAACCTACATAAAAAAGCAAATATATATGGGCTAAAAAAGAATCGGGATCTATTTTTCTGAAGAGAGGGAAACCGTTGCAGGACCTCTATTGATTACTGTTAGAGTTTGGAACGCAATATATGAAATTTTTATAGTGGATTACTTAAAATTAGAAGAGATTGCCAAAAAGAGGTACGGCAAAACGGAGAAGCTAATCGGTTCAAATTTGAGCTGCCTTGAACCGGTTCGGACTATGAAAAACATCTTGAAGACAACCCATTCCTCGACCTAAACCCAAAAATAGCTCTGGGTTTTTTGGAAACTTAGTCAAAAACATAAAAAGCAGAAATTAAATTCGTAGTCGAATTTTTCTTTTAGGACTAAATTACTATTGTAAATCCTTTTCAGTGATATAAAGGTTAAAAACATTTATTTCATAAATTGAATAAGTAAAATAATTAATTTTATAGAAGTTAGCTAAGAATTGGACTCAATACTTGTGCTGAACCGTTCTGCGAACCGAACCCAGCTTGTTATCTGGCTTGAACCAGAATAGCTGGTGTTAAGTGTTTTACTCTGATGAATTGAACTCCCTTTTAACCCTTTTTGTCTGGTCAAACACTATAGGAAAAATCATTTAGCCAATGCTCCATGCTACTTTCAGTTTTCTGCATTTTCGAAGGTTTTGATTGATATGGCTGTCCAGCGTAGGCGTGGGATAGGTTTAAAATCTCAACTTTCACAACATTCACACTTCAGAATGCAGAGATTTTTACCTTATGCCCTAATTGAAAAGGAAACGCCATGCGGCAGATAGGTGCAGTGTAGGGCAACATATGTGTTACAAATTTTTCAATGCCATGGAAATTATGAAAATGGACTGAGGCAGCAGCAGTAGGACAACGATTTCCGGTTATTCACACAGTCCAACAGTCTGTCCGTCCAGGGGCACCCGCATCAACAAGCAAGTGCACAGGACGCAGGACGAGAGACAGAGAGAGAAAGTATAAGGACCTTTGTATATGCTGATCGCGTACGTATCTGGCTTTGATCTATTATTCTATTTTCAGCGTGTTTACAAACACATCACAGCCTCAGCGTCTCGGCAATAGTGAGGAGGCAGCGCCAGCAGAAGGAGGCTACCTGAGCTACCTGCCCTGCCCGGCTCACAGCTGGTACCGTTAATGGTCACAGCAGGAATTCGTGTAGGGTCATTGCAGGAGGCGGGTCAGTGTCGGGTCATCATCGCCAGTCAGTCGATTTGTATGGGATTGCACTTGGCAGTCGATTCATTTCCGTGTCGTTCCATCTACTGACTGCGGTCAGTGTACTTCCTGGACAACAACAAAAACAGAAAGAAAAACAGAAAACAACCCGAAAAATAATAGTAATACATTGCCCGTTACTAATCTGCGTGTTTTCATTAGATTTTGCGGCTATTTCTGAATGAAGAATGAAGAGCGTTGATGAGCCAAATTGCTTAAAGGCTCACATATCCATTGTCCTTTGTCGGTGTGTCCGTATACGCTTCTAATTATTGCCGGGAAAAATCAAAAACCACAGCCAGACTGATTCTTTTTGCGGATCTACACTATAATTGCGCGCTCAAAGGAAACACTAAAAAAATCAAAGAATAAATGAAGCCAACTGGACAGAGCAGCAGTTAATGAAATCCTTCGAGTCAATCGATCTGTGCATTGCCAACCAATTGCCAGAAAGGATACAAATTTGTTGTAGCGGAAATAACCAGGATTAAGTCAATAATGACAATGCCATAAGGCTTGCAATCTTCCTAACGAAAGTGAATCCAGTCCCTGTCATTTCCATTTCATTGACCACGCTACTACCAATTATACGAGCAATACAAGTAATGGACAGGTGAGCCAAGGTCAAGGGAAAAGGGAAAAGGGTTTGTGAAATTGTGGAAAAGCAAGCAGAAGACTACATACCCTTGCCTTGATTGCTCGATGGCGCCTATGGCATCTGTACGAGTAAGTAGTTCAATCTTGATTATTCGTTTCATATTGTATAAAATCCAATCCGAAATATTTAAATAATGAGGTGTTTCAAAATGTATATCCACTTGAAAAATTGAGCCAACTTTTATCTACCATGGGTATAAATTAAGAATTTATATTCGAAATTCCCAACATCTGAACACATATATTTATCCACTGGAAAATGGTATTATAATTTTGTGATGAAATTCTAGATATTATTGATAAGGACGACGAGACGGGCTTGATTTAGCCAAGTTCGTGTGTCCTTTTGTTCCCTCAGTTGTTGAGCGCAGTGGAAGAAATTTAATATGTATCCTTCTTATTGTTGCAGGCAGCACATATGTCAGAACCGGCCGGATCAGACAGCTATAACATATATATGAGCAGCTGCCCATGGAACAATCGGTTCAATAGTTTTTGTATGGTAAACATTTTTGTTACTCAAAGTATCGTAATGAAATTTACAAGTTGGATTTTACTAATCTTTGGCGTGCCGAGGATATCCTTTCTTTACTGGTTTTCTTACTTTTAGTGCTAGCATTTCAGAAGAAATACCAATAATAATTGCATGGAGCTAATGCTCTTAACTCTAATGTTCCCATGGTTCTGCGCGTTGTGTGTGACTTGGTTTAAATTGGTCAAAAAGCGAACCAGCATAAGGACTGGGAAAGAGATACAGGATTCATTTGAATAGTCCATGCAAAGATAAATATAGAAATCAGAGAACTGAACCCCCTTTTTTCATTTTTTTTCTTGGTCTACCTACATGACCTGCCTGATGATGGGCCGAGGCCAGTAGAGAAATAAAAAATTTAAAAAAAAGCGATCAACGCAGGGGGTGCCGAGGGGTGCGAAATTAGTTGACAGTGTCGTGGTATTCGAATCGCGGGTCATCGAGGTCTGCCAATGAAGTTACCCTGAAGATGCGGCCGATGGTGACGCAGACAACGACCCAACCCAACCCAAAACCCGAGAGTCGCGACCCGCGATCTGCGTTGTGCGATGTGCGATGTGCGATGTGTGAGCCTGCCCCGATAACCCATAACCCATAACCCGATAACCCTTGTGGCATTCGCATATGCAAAGGACGCATGTAAATTAATAAATTATAGTCAACTAATGAAAAGCGAAAATGAAACGGAAGATGGGAAGCGCTTCATAAAAAACACAAAGAATAAAAAATGCCCGTGTGATCCATGTCAAATGCCTATAAAAAATTGTCTACGACCTTTTCCTCTGTGTGTCTGCGCGTGTGTGTGTATGTTTCATAGTTTTTTCTATTAGTTCCGGTTTATTAGGGGTAAACGTTTTTTTTTTCTCGTTTGCAGCCCTTTGACTGCACCACATTGGATGATCCTGCAAACATTTGTGCATATTTTAAAAATTCAAAATAAAAAAAACTTTTATTCCGGCTTCTGGTTATTCAATATTCGCGGGTAACGTCCCGCAGGATCTGCGTACAGGAAGTGCATATATGCACATATAGTAATGTATCTGTATATATATATATACATATACATATACATATCCATAAAAATATATATATATATATGCTGCATCTGCATTGCCTGGTTTAGATGTCTTCTGGCCTGTCGTGGGAATTGAAAAGCGCCGAAATAAATCAAAATGCAACTGCAGCAGCGACAGTACTTCAAGTACAGTGCCCAGATGCAGCAACGTATACAGATACAGATACAAATGTATCTTTTGCTCGCAGCTTGGAGCATCGGCATCATTAGCAAGCGGATGCAGGCCTCAATGCTCCACTCAAGATTTAAACGCAGCCGAGCCCAAAGCGTGGCAAGGCTCAAGGGAGAGCGAAACATTAACAAATGTCGCACATGACCGACCGACTCAACTATATCTGTATCTGTATCTGTATCTGTATCTGTATCTGTATCTGTATCTGTATCTGTATCTGTATCTGTATCTGTATCTGTATCTGTATCTGTATCTGTATCTGTATCTGTATCTGTATCTGTATCTGTATCTGTATCTGTATCTGTATCTGTATCTGTATCTGTATCTGTATCTGTATCTGTATCTGTATCTGTATCTGTATCTGTATCTGTATCTGTATCTGTATCTGTATCTGTATCTGTATCTGTATCTGTATCTGTATCTGTATCTGTATCTGTATCTGTATCTGTATCTGTATCTGTATCTGTATCTGTATCTGTATCTGTATCTGTATCTGTATCTGTATCTGTATCTGTATCTGTATCTGTATCTGTATCTGTATCTGTATCTGTATCTGTATCTGTATCTGTATCTGTATCTGTATCTGTATCTGTATCTGTATCTGTATCTGTATCTGTATCTGTATCTGTATCTGTATCTGTATCTGTATCTGTATCTGTATCTGTATCTGTATCTGTATCTGTATCTGTATCTGTATCTGTATCTGTATCTGTATCTGTATCTGTATCTGTATCTGTATCTGTATCTGTATCTGTATCTGTATCTGTATCTGTATCTGTATCTGTATCTGTATCTGTATCTGTATCTGTATCTGTATCTGTATCTGTATCTGTATCTGTATCTGTATCTGTATCTGTATCTGTATCTGTATCTGTATCTGTATCTGTATCTGTATCTGTATCTGTATCTGTATCTGTATCTGTATCTGTATCTGTATCTGTATCTGTATCTGTATCTGTATCTGTATCTGTATCTGTATCTGTATCTGTATCTGTATCTGTATCTGTATCTGTATCTGTATCTGTATCTGTATCTGTATCTGTATCTGTATCTGTATCTGTATCTGTATCTGTATCTGTATCTGTATCTGTATCTGTATTTGTATCTGTATCTGTATCTGTATCTGTATCTGTATCTGTATCTGTATCTGTATCTGTATCTGTATCTGTATCTGTATCTGTATCTGTATCTGTATCTGTATCTGTATCTGCATCTGTATCTGTATCTGTATCGGACAAAAAGTACAGTAACACAAATTAAAACGGACACTAAAAATAGCCACCCTCCTTGCCGATGAGGGCATCGGCTGGGGCGCATCAATAGTGATTGCACTGCGGCAACGGGGCTGTTATTGCTGCTGAGACTGAGACTGAGACTCCGACTGGACGTGGACGGCTGAATATATGAAACATGCATCCAAAATGACATTAAATAAACAGAGGAGCAACCATGTCAATGTCAAACGCACTCGCCACATGGGCGCATTGGATAAAGCGTCATCATCGGTTATGTCGTATGCAGTAGTAGCCCAGTAGAACCAGGAAACACTCGAAATATTGCATTAAGTAGCACTCAATTTGTTGGGAAAAACTTTGAAATATTTAAATAAAGTGATAAACTGCGAACTATCGGCTTGAAATTTTTATAAAACTTTTAATTCTGTTCAACTTTGAAAATTTATATCTTAAGATTGATGTGCAAAGAATCTACAAAATATAAAAATAGTTGTTGATGAACCTTATATCTGACCGATTGTTCCTATGCCAGCTATATTATAAATTTGTGGAATTTATATCATGTTAGGCCAGTAGAATTCACACTTTAATATATCTAAGAGAAACAAGAAAAAAGTTTTCATTCAACATCTTATGAACCTATTTGTTGCCACCTGAAAATTAAATTGGGTTGAATGTACATTTTAGATGTAGCTAAGTTCTACTGGGTGGAATTACATACTAATGACACGCAGTGGCACACATGTGCGCGACCATCATGTAACGGAAAATATTGTTAAAGATACTTTTTTTTTTTTGGACACCAGAAGCAGGACGCGCATTGCGTGGATGCATCGACAACCCTAAGCCTCATTTGTTGTTGTATAAGTGCTCGCATGCCTGTGTGTTGTACGTCTGTGTGAGTGTGTGAGTGTGTGACGTACTCGCGAGTCACCAGTGTCGCCTTGTGGCATCCTCGCACGGTCACCGTCCACGCATCTGCGGCAAGTAAGGCGAAGATATTCGTATCCAACGGATGCGCATGTTTATTTTAGTCACTCGCAAGTCTGTCTGTCGGTGTGTCTGTGTGTGTGCTGTACTGAAACGGTTATGCAGCCACAACACAACAGTTCCCCTCCTACTGCTACTCCTACTCCTACTCCTACTCCTACTCCTCTTCCTCCTCCCCCTCCTCCTCCTCCTCCTCCTACTCTTCCTACTGTTGCTCGTGTCTCTTCCCTGTCTGTGTATCAATCGTAGTCCTAGTCCCAGTCCCAGTCCCACAGATATTGTCTATTTTCGGTCCAAAATACTCGTATCTGATGCTGTGCGTTCTCCAAAGTCAAAGTCAAGTTCAACGGCGATCGGAAAATGCATTGCTGCTGCTTCTTCTTCTCTACACCATTTTCATTTTTCATGTGTTTTCATTTGGTAGGAAATGAAAACACTTCCGCCGCATGCATTTTCTTTGAATTATTGAAATATCAAATACTCAGATAAACGAAGCTGAAGCAACTAACATTATAAATAATTAATAAGTCCCAAAGAGAGTTTTTCTCAGTCAGAAAATTTGAAAATAATTAAATTTCTGAGGAAAAAAATATCCTTCAAGTCAGGCAAAAGCAAGACTCAAAATGGTCTTCAGGATTTATTTTAAATATCCATAGTCTTAAAGGAAATTCACTTTCGCTAAGGATATATAACAACACATTATATATTATTATTATTTTTATTAAATTATTATATGTTTAGTATTAATATAATTAACAAAATTAAAGCCTTTGTGTAAGTTTAAGTCATAGATCAGCCTCGATAAGAAATACTCTGCTCCACAGAAATACTAACTTATTTAAGTAAATATTTAATTTATCTGAAAGATAAATATGGTTCAATTTAGGTTACATATATGAGTCTAAAGCTGAGCTCAGATACATTTACATTTACTCAAGCTGTAGTTGTAATATGAGAGAATCAAAACCTCAAATTTCTGACACTATTTCGTATTGAATATTTTGCACAATAAATTAACAATTATTTTATAATTTTAATTAAGCTGTTGTGAAAATTCTGGGTTTCAAGTTGCTAGAAATTCTACTTAAAACGGGTTTGTACTTGCAATCAATCCGAACTGTATCAAACGTAAGGCTATAATATTTTATTAAAGTCAATAGTCAGCTTAGACAACTCAAATAAAAATGATTAAAACTCACAAAATTGAGAATTCTAATGTTTTTTTAAATTACCTTTTTTGTATACCCTTGCAGAGGGTATTAACTATGTCCGACCCAATATATTATTGATCAGGTCAATGAGACCAGTCATGTCTCTCTGTCCGCCTGCCTGTAAACTAGGATCTCATTTGCAATAGGAACAATGGAAGAATCAAACATATATTCCACTTTTATAGGGCGCCTTTCCCTAGAAGTTTTATTAATCTATTATTAATCTAAGCCTAGAAGATTGATTAGTAATCAGAAGAGAACTTGGGATAAAATTGTAAAAACAAAAATTTAATACTTGATTCAAGACTTTTGTTTTTATCCTAGGAGCAATTTGTATTCAAAATTTTAATTTTTTAATCTTTATTTTGTACTTAGTTTTTTTTGTTATTTATTTATATATATTGATAATTTATTGAAATGATAACATCAAAAATATGTTAGCATCAAATAGGTTTGTTAATATGTTTAAATATGTTAGTAAATCTCATATAGCGAGCGCCCACTGTAACACAATATTCGCAATTTGTAGTAGCCAACTGGGCAATCCTTCAGTGGAACAATGCAACTGGAGACTAAGCTGTGGCATTTACAGCCAGTGAAGCGGCTTCTGGTTGGAAGGAACCTGCAGGACAAACCAATTTGACTGTTGAGCGTACCGCAAAACGTTCTGGCAAATCAAAAGGACACCAAAAAAAAAAATGAATGTGTGTGTGTTTGTATTTGTATTTGTAGAACAAAGGACAACAAACGGACTGGCAAATTGTTTTATTGCCAGCCGCCGCATTTGGCTCGGCGATAAAATCAATTTACTACCCGCTCAACCGCTGCCCAAATCTCCTATCCAAGTGTCCGTCTGTCGGACAGGCGTGAGGTTCTCTCATTTCTCTCTTTTTTTGATGCTCATGCAAAATTGCACATTTATCGCCACATGCTTGCCGCACGCACGATTTATCTAATCCATATTCAAATTTCGGACAATACCTCCCCCTACCCAGAGAGTTGTCCTGTCCTCTCCTGTCCTGGCCTGGCCTGGCCCTAAGTACCCTCGACTTGGTCGGGCAAAACATTTGTTTGCGGTTGAGATTTATTTTTATTGAATTGCAAAAAATTAGCAGCCCTCTCCGGATATTTTTTGGGTACCCGAAACCGAACCCGAACCTTGTGCAAATAGTCAAAACGTTCTGCAAATTTCACAATTCTTTCTCGCTTTCTCTTTCTCCGTATTATTTTATTTTATTTACTTATTTCTGGAGAGGGTACAACTACTCTCGTAGCTCTTACCAGATAGATATTACTAGAAGAATACACTCGATTAGATAAATGCTGTGTCAAGGCATTGCCAGCTATTTTTAGATTTTAGAAGACTCTACAGTTTGTTTTATTCCACAGAATTTCATTGTTATCAATTTTCAGACTCTTTTGGACTTTATGATATCATATTTGGCTATAGTGGATTTTACACAGAGATACATTTTCCATATATCAAATATTTAAATATTCTGGCCCAGCCTCTTAAGTCTAAATGCCTGATTTGAGCTGATGTAAATGGAATTTTATTATTTTCGTTTAGTAGACTTTTTCTTCTCAAGCATTAGGAAATAATTTTCCATAGAATAAGTATGGCCTTTATAATGCTACAAAATATAGAAATCAAGCAGCGATATTTATATTGAACTTGGAAACTTTCAACTAAATACTGCAATTTTTCTACTGATAATAGGCAAAAAATTACATATTTAATAGCGATAAACTCCCATAAAAAATATGGAAAAAATTTATGTTTCACTTATTAATAAAGATTTAGTTAAATTGAAATTAGAAACTTGTTGTTCTTTAGATCAGACTTTCTTTTTCTGTTGTATTTCTTCCTGCTTTTTATGAAGCTCTCATAAATAATTTCTTTTCGTTTTTACTACATAATTTCTCAAATTTTATCCTATTTTTAATGAGCTTTTCCAACCCAATAAAGTATAAACATATATTCTTGATCAGGACTTAGAATCCAGTAATATCTATCCTGTCCCTCTCTCTCTGTTTATAAACTTGTCTCACGGTATTTAGGCATCCTTCTCTCTTTGTTGCAAGCAGCCAGCCGGATCAGAAAACTATATTATACAGCTGCCATAGATTGGAACAATCGGTCCAAAAGTTGTTGCAAGGAAAGTTTTTTTCTTAGATGAAAGTTAAATGACAAAGTTTGTTTTTTAAATGCTTTCCAAAGATTTATAAAATTGGATTACTAATTGATATTGGACCCATAGGAACAATCGGTATATAAATTGTTGATCAGGATGACGATACAAGTCAAGTTCCTCTATCTGTCCGTCTGTTTGTATGAAGCCTTTTTCTTGCTATGTTGGAATCGGCCGGATCGGGCAACTGCATTCTCAAAAGTTGTTATATGGAAAATAAGAGTTTATAATCTAAATGCACACTAAAAATGATCAAAATCGGTCTACTATATCATATAGCTGCCATAGGAACAATCCAGTTTGCAAATGTAACTTTCTAATATCTTAGCTGACATATTGGAGCTGTGGGTGCAATAAAAATAATGAGCAAATCGGTCGAAGGCGATGCATCAGCTGTCCTCTATCAGATCATATTATTGATGCGGAGGAACAGCTAACCCATTCCCATTCCCATTCCCTGGGTGGCCAGAGCAAAAGCCAGATCTGCTGCTGCTGCTACTCCTTTGTCCAGTTTTCAGTATGGAATAACAAAAAATCGGTACGTGCGTCAGGGCGAATGCTGGCAATATCCTTAATATCGTTATAGTTCGATTGCATGCTGGCTTGCCTGCGTCTGCATATGTTTTCTTTATTTTTCTTTTTTTACGAGTATTTGCGTCAGGACAAAGGTCAGTGCTTAGCAGTGTTTCTTTTTTTTTTTTTTGTTTTTTATGTTTGTGTTTTTGTTGTTGCCTTTGTTCCGCATATTTTGCGGTTTTTTATGTAATCTCACGTCTGACGTATTGGTTTCAATATGCCCTGACTGACGACTGCTCCTGTTGCTGTTGCTGTTGCTTCGTCTACGTCTGCCAAGCTGTCAAAATTTACTCAACTGCCTGCATTGGGTGGTCCAGAAAGATATCCTGGTCTTGCGGTTCTTTCGTCCTTTGGCACAAGCAGCGGCAACACGTTCCACGCCCCTGCGACTGAACCTAGCCCATGGTGCTGGCCCTTATGCAACAGCCACTTCTCATCTCTCCTGGATGCATCATCAAAATCAATCAGCTGAATCTTTTGTTGTCTGCATTTGACATGGCTGCAGCGCCGCTAATTGGCATACCAAATCCAAACGCAGCCCGCGAAAGAGGACGGAGCAGAAGTACTTACCAGTTCCAACGCCCTTCCATGCATATACATAAACCTACAATCATATCATTTAATCCCACAGCATTCGCACAATCAGAGCTGTCTATTGTTTTTATTGACGCGTATGCAAATTGCCCAGCCTAATCAGAGAAATAGAGACAAAGAGAGAAATACACGGAGAACGCGACTGAGAAGTAGAATGGTAGAGATTCGCTGTGGCTGAACGCATTTACCATAGCGGTCCATCAAGAGCATTAAATCTTATAGTTATCCATACGAGTACTACGAAAAAATGACGATTATCTTTACTCAATTTACGTGAAACTGAGATTAGTTTTATAGGCCCTTTCCTTAAAGCAATTACATCAAAACTTTGTTTTCTTTTCACTTTTTTTCGTTTATCAGTCGACTGCTTAGCCATTTTCAAGCTTTCGATCGAATATTTCAAAGACTTTTGTAGATTTTGCCATATAAACTTGCTATAAATAGTGACAGAGCGAAACGTTCAAGCAGACCCAGAGAATTCTAACTCTAAGTTCTCTGGCGAGTACTTATAATAATACTATTATGTTCCATGTATGAAAAGGAACAAAATTTTTATGAAAGGTTTAATCATTTTTATAGTAAGTATGACTGTGAATCAAATAAATATTTGGCCCGTCTGTGATATGCAAAGTAGTCTCTTAGTTTTGGAGCTAGGTGAATTTTGCTGCAGGCCTCACATATGTCGGAACCGGCCGAAGCAGAAAACTATATATGTAGCTCCCATAGGAGTAATAGGATCAAAACTTGTTTTTTAATTCTCAGCGTCTAGCAATTTTAGAGTATTTTGAATTCCCTTACCGAAGGGTTTGACATGTAATGTGTATATAAAAAGTATATGTATATATATATATATATATATATATTTATACCTATATATGAGGATAATGGAAGCTATTTATACAGCCATATCCGTCTATTTCGATGCGAACTTTCTTGTTTTTCAAAATACTGGGTTGAAAGTTTGTCTCCTATATATCTGAAGTTTAGTTCGAAAATTAAGCTGTTGTTTAAAAAATTTCCTTATTATTTTAGATACAAAGTTTTACACAGAAATAAAATATTTCTGTATACATATATAAATATACGCATATATAAAGGCTATGGCAGAGTCTGTACTCTAAGGCATATATTCTTGTCGAGCATTTTACTGGTCTCTGATTTCATTGACAATCCTTTCCTTCAACTTTGAAAGGAAACTGCACGTGTAATTGTCTCCGAATATTTTGTTATAGTTTCATATTGTATATATGTAATTGTGTACTCGTATTTGTATTTAATGCTGAAAGACACTTGAAATGGCGGCATTATTTTTAGGGATCGGTGGGATTCGGGGTCGAAGCGCCAGCGCTGTTGATGGACACGACCAACTGCAGGATGTTTATCATTGTCACTTGAATCTCAAGTTGTGTCTTATTCCCGTATTCCCGTTGCATCGCATTCAGCGTCCAGTGTTTGCGGGGGTGTAATACACACACACACACATATATATACAGACACACACACACACACAC
Organism: Drosophila repletoides; assembly: GCA_018150835.1. Classification (NCBI taxonomy): domain Eukaryota; kingdom Metazoa; phylum Arthropoda; class Insecta; order Diptera; family Drosophilidae; genus Drosophila; species Drosophila repletoides. The sequence continues at coordinate 3,062,345 of JAECWQ010000225.1, read as the reverse complement.
ACACACACACACACACAGATAGAAGGAAGCATGCACCTCATAGAGATACTCGCTCCCATTGTGTCTTGCCTCTTTCTCTTTTTTGTACTCATACTCCAAACAAATGCCGAGGCTCGAGCATTTTATTTATGGCATCTTGAGCCTAGACAGAGGCAGAGGCAGAGGCAGCGGCAGAAGCACATTTGGATCTTTCTCTCTCTCGCGGATGCCTCGCAAGTAGCTCCGTTATGTTTAGGCATCCAAAGGGACCTTCCTCGAGGCCGCATTCATTCATCAGCCAAGAGACTTGTTCATCTTTCTTCTGTTCTTCCACCTTTCTTTTCTTTTCTTTTCTTTCCTTCCCTTCTCATTCTTTCATATTCTTTTACATTTGTCGGTTTGTTGTCCATTTCAGGACCCAAAGAAATGTACAGTTATGTGAGAAGTGCTGTACGATTGAAAATGTTCCATTGATCGATGAGTTTTTCCAATTCAATGCGAAATATAATCTAAGATATTTCCAAATTCATTACAAATAATATTTTAGGCATAATTATTTCCAATTTTCCTCTCTGTTTTGTTTTTTTTTTAGTGAAACTCTAAGATTTAATGTAAATATACACAAAATATATAAAGTAATATTTTAAAATTATGATATCAGCTTGAAACTTTCAAATAAAGTATGCAGATTTAGAATATAATTAAGATTTTATATATAATTATGAATTTAATGTGGTGTGGTTCGGTTCGGGTATTCGTTGTTTGCGGACCGTTTTAAAGAGTCCTTAAACTCAATTTGTTCACGTTATAGCTTTATTTTTTTATTAAAAACTTTTTTGAACCGGCTCTGATTCGAGTTTAGCTATGAGAGCGGGTTCGGTAACTGGTGCGGCTAACCAAACCGGTTCAGCTGCGCTACAACGGTCTTGCACTCTTGATTTTAATACTCTATTAATCAATAATTATTACATCAAGTTTCGGCTATTTCTTAAACAATTCGTATTGGTTCATGCAGCGGTTCAGAATAAAAAAATTTGGTTCGCTAAGAAATTTTCAGTTCCCCAAAAATGTTCTGGTTCTTTAAACCCAAAATGTATCTAGATCCGTATATATATTCGTACATATTTGTATGTGTGTGTGTGTGTGTGCATATGTGTGTTTACACATATGTGCGTACGTGTGCGTGTGTGTAAACTTGTGAGTCCATCAAAAACCACCCCAAAAAGGACCAAATCGAGTGTTCCAATTGGCATTTACATGTGCGCGTGTCCAATCAGTTGGTGGCGCCATCTGTTAGCCAAAACAGGAAACAGTAGCGGCCAACAGGTGGCGCTTAGTGAAGCGCCTACAAGAATTCCAAAACAATTACGGTTGAAAAATTATACAAAAGAAAAAATTAAGGATATCAATTAAAAATAAAAACTATTTAAAATACACAGAAGAAAAATACTTCCGAATTACGAGTAATTATGCAGATTAATTAGCTGCAGCGCACAAAAGTATGCAATGCGCGATCGTTGCTATAAAAAATAGATGCCATAAAATTAAAGTAGTGTGGACACAAACCCTAAACATCGTTTGAGATCAATTGGGGAGAGTAGCGCTTGGTTAGGGGTACCAATTTGCATATGTGGTAAGGGACGGGCGTGGAAATTGGCCTAGGCCATCCCCTGGGCCATCCCATGGGGAGACGCGTATATATGTAAATGCGTATATAAGCCACATACGAGTAGCTGGAATATATATATACACATTTGGGAACTTTGCAAAGTCCGTCCGGACCTGAACGACGACCCCAACCCCACGCAACCACCTTATATATATACACACACATGCACACACCCACACACACCCACACAGATCCACACACACACACACACATACGCAGATAGAGAGTCACCCTCGTCTTTTTACATATGGCCAAAAGTTGACGTGCGTGATAAAGCGCAAGACGTGCTTGCCCGAAAATGAACTGAAGGGCAGGAAAGGGAAGGATGTAGATCCACTGAAAGCTTGAGACACATGGCGTCTGAATATATGCTGAATATATTTTGCAAGTGTTGGTTGCATGGGTGGTGGATTGGCGGTGGGGTGAGGTGGTTTGGTCGCACTGGTCATACACAGAGTTCTAGTGGTGGGTTTATTTTCATTTTGCAAATGTTTGCCAGTCCAGACAGCCACCCAACTCAACCCATCCACCCATACCCAACCACCCAAATTTGCCCGCCTTTGCTGCTTGTCGTTTTGTTGTATGTTATGGCCATATAATGGCAGTCGAAGGACCAAAAACAACCACCCTCTTGGCCAGCTACCGTTTCGCTTGCCGTTTTCCTCTTGTTATCCCCTTTTCACTCACCCCTGCCCCATTACTTTTACCCCAGTCCCTTTCAGTTCCGGCTGCATCATCAGCGCAACAATGTTCGCAAAAAAAGGACATTTTATATGTGCGCCATAAAGGCATTAGCATTATCGCTCGTTATGTCCTCGCCCGCTTAGTCCTTCTCTTTCTCCCTCTCTCTCTCTCTCTCTCTCTCTCTCTCACTCTCTCTCTCTATCTATCTGTCTCTCACTCCCTCTTATTTCTTTCTTTCTCTTTATGTGTGTGTTTGTCCACCCTCAAAGCTCAAAGCGCGACAACGGCATATGCAAATGAGCGAAACGTTGCGAATGGTAAGGATAATTCGCAGAAGCCATCAATACACATAGTCGGGCAATTTCAAATTTAAATCCAATAAAGGTCCACCCGGCCCAGGATATTGAACTACCCGTTCCTCGTACTGCCCAGCTGGGGTTGTGCCGAAGTGTTTTTAAAAACTTGAAAAGTAATCATATTTTCCTGTTTCCACTTTAACAGGATTCCAAATAAATCCGAATAAGTGGAAATGCTTTTCAGAAAACTTCACCTAAACGATATAAATGGTGTGTACGATGAGTTATCTAAAGAAAAGGACATTTTTATAGATTGCAATCCTCCTTTGAACCGAACTGGTTCAAACACAGATATTCGATTATTTCTACGACTTGAACCTAACCTTAAGTTGAACCTGAACCGAACCAATATTTCCAATTTTCATATTGCTTACAATGTGTACTTTCGATTCTATAATCAATTTGTATTGGTCTCAGAGCTCGAACCACATATTCTTGAACTAAAAGTGAGACTAATTCGAATCCGTCAACCGGAGCTTTGCAGGCATAATACGTAAAGATTTCTCCAGGTTTTCTGTCTACGTCAAAATTAAATCGACAACTTTGTATTTAATCAAACTGAGGGAAAAATCCTAAAGGTAAACCCTGACGTTTGATGGTTTTAGTGGCAGTACTTACTTATCCCCTAGTATCAGAGCTTTTCACTGATTCTTTCTTTCTTTATTTAGACCGCAGCTCTCTTTCATTGTCTCTTGTTTATTTTCTTAAATACTGAGTAGAGTCATATTCATTATTCATTATAAAAGTGAACACAATGAAGAGAACGAAGACTAAGGATTAGAGAAAGAGCAACTCAAAGTCGACTACCATGGAATTTCACTGGCTTTGATATGCTCTCATATCAAGACTGTGCGGCTGGTCGAGTGATCCACCCAGTAGAACTTAATTATCGGTCCCAAAAGAGTAAATATTTAAATATTCTTCACTATAGAATGTCCTTTTGGCATGGAAAGTTCGAAAATGAAGACAAAACAAATACCAATATTGGCGAAAAAGAGTCTTTATATTAAACGGAAAAAGTAATGATGCCAGAAGCAGATATCAGAAGCCATTAAGTTCTACTGGGCAGTTGTTGTACCCAAAAGGGGATTGTCAAGCGATGTATGTAGAGTATGTATATATAGCTGGATCATTCACACATAGATTTTATGTACTGGCAAGTTTCCAAAGCGCATTAATCTAACGACCACATCCGGCACACAAAAGCTTCAGCCTCGCCTTCGTCTTGGCCTCCGTCATCCGTAGAGACGACTCCAAGCTGCGGCTGAAACAGCGACTGAGACTGAAGCTGTGGTTGTGTGGTGCTCTGACTGTGGTTTTCGGTGTATTTGTGGTGTGGTGTGGTGTGGTACGGAGTGGCTCTCTGCCTGTGGTTGTCCTTATACATTGCTTATGCTTATGTCCTTTGCATATTTGTCATTTGGATGGCAATGGCGATGGCGCTGGCTTTGCCGTAGCGTTGTGCAAATTCCCGATTTTGCACAAATCCAGCAAAAACTGTCGCGTTGTGTTCTCTCTCTTTCTCTTTCTATATACTATATACATATGTACATATAGATTTATATATATATATATATATATATATATCTGAACCTCTCTCATTCTACGTGTGTATGCAAATGCGACGGTCTTGCTTGTCCACGCCCCTGAGACGATGTGTACGAGATGTTTTGCATATCAAAAATATAAATCACTTGGCGTAAGACCAGCTCCAAAACCAAACCAAACCCCTCTCTGCTACCTCTCGCTCCATCCCCTAGTTGTGCCCCCAATCCTTAAGCCACTGCCAACGGACCAGGGCCACATGAATGGATGGATAGATGGCCTCTGCTCTGCACTCGTAACGTATCGTTTCGATTTTCAATTTTTTTTTTCAATTCTTTTCAGGGTTTCTTTCTAGTTCTCTCTTCTTTTTTTTGAGTGTACGTGTGTGTGTGTATTTTATTTTCAATTCGACAGCTCGTTTCAACTGATTTCATAGACCATAGAGGCCTAGTGTTGCTTTTATATAGCTAATAAATATTAAAAAAAAAAAGCTATATTCTAGTTTAAAGAAGCGTGCAAAATGTTTCGAATCTTTTTTTGCTTCTTTTTGATCAGAAGAATTTTCGTTTTATATCTATATTTTTTTCCAATTCTATTAAATCAAAAACTTGCCAAATAAACCGAAGAACTAAAATAAAATATGATTTTTTAAATCTACTAAATTGTACTTGCCAAAGCAAAATATTTCGGAAGATCGAAATCGAACCACACTTAAAAAAAACCGAAAAAAGTCAGACTTCTTCGTATATCAATACAACTTCTATATTCGAAAATCCATTAAATTCAATTTATAGAAAAATGTAACAAATAAAACAAAAATTAAATCCATTTTGAGTACAGACATTAATACAATTTAATTGAAGCCTGCAAATCGGGTCTAAGCCGAATCAGTTTAAGTTCGGATATTTTTTCAACTTAAACCAAATCTTGAATTAAGCCAGTATCCAAAATATAGCCGAACCTGTTAATTAAATTATTATTAAATTAAGAAAACGCTAAAACCAAATTCGCAAAATGAAATTTGATATATACAAATACAGATAGAAGGACGGACAAACACGCTTATCTATTAGCTTGTTGCACTTTCCAAATTCCCAAAAAAAAAAGTTCAGATAGGCATGAAAATAGCTAGAATTTTTGCTTTAGCTATGAACCGAAGTAAAAAATAGCAAAATTGGCAACACTGACAGAGGCATCCAGTAAGGCAGCAACAGAGGTTAGAGGACCGCATTCGCTTGTTTGCCAGCCACTTGGTCTGTTCGTCTGTCCGTCTAGTCGGCAGCTCCCTCAAATTCAGTCCGCAGCTCACAGTCAGTTGATGTTCGACAAAGTTTTCCGAAGAATGGAGAACTCACCGTGTTGGGAAGTGGAAGCCACATCGCCAGTTTGAACACTTTTTGCTCAAATGTTTTCGGTTGTAGCATTCGAATTCCAAAGCAGTACAGTTGAGTATGAAAATGGCATTTTTGTTGTACACAGACACACACACACACACACAAACGTGTAGAGAGAGACACACACATGTATCTATGTACATATACATATATAGCATTGTATATGGTACATGCGCACACCCACACACATCACATCTAGACGAAGAAGACAAGAGATAAAGATAAAAGATAATAAGAGAGGGAGAGAGAGCGAGAGTATTGGAGATAGAAAGGGAATGTTTAAAAAATTGTCTTCTTGACTTGAGAGGTCAAAAAATGGAATCAAACGACAGCAATTGAAATCAAGTCAAATAAGAAAAAAAGAAGACAAAAAACGAAAACTCAAGAATCAAGTCCTTGTTGTATTATAATAAGCGAGTGTTTGAACTCATTCATATGATATATGTGTGTACTTTTCGAATATATACTGATATATGATAATGTTGAGTTGATATTATCCTGCCAGTTCAGCTTAATTAAATTGATTTTCCTACTTATTTCCCAGTCCCTAATATGGCTTTCAATTCAATTGACATTTCGGATTTCATTTAAAGTACAGTAAATATATATATATAAATATATGTGTGTATATATATGTGTGTATATATATGTGTGTATATATATTCTTCATCAAAAGAGTAGCCCAAAATGTATACATATATGTGTATACATACATACATCTTGATCGAAATCATCAGCCAAGTTAATCCAGCCTTTCCGCCTGCCGCTCCGTCTATCTGTCTGTGTGTCTGTTATGATCTTAGAGAGAATTAAAGCAATTTAAAGTCTTATAAAACTAATAACAAAACCATTTTTTATTTAATTATACAGTTAATCCTTGCTGCAAATTTTAAAATATTATTTTTCGATTGTTTTTGCAGAAGTTAATTAATGATGAAAACTGTATTCCAAAACATGAAACAACAAAAATCAATTGACCGGATATGAAAAAACTATATATACAATATGCATATAAATTTTTTGTATTTTTATTTAAAATTTACTTTTATTGAGTCTTTCCGGGCAAAACTAGGTATAACTGTAGCAATATAAAATGAATTGTGTACAGAGTATTTGCTTATCAAGTGCTCTCGTTCTTATGTGTTTCACACTTAAAAACAATTAATTAATATAACAATCGTTTATATTTTAATTTATTTTTAATTTTTAACAAATTTGTATACATAAAATACTTAACTTTATTCTTAAAGTAAATATTAGTATTAAATATTAGTACTTTAAGTCAAAATTATTTTTAAGTAAAGATTTGATGTTATTTTTTGGTTTGCAATAAAAGAAGATAATAAATATATACATTAATGTTTGTCCTTTAATTTTTATAATGATTAGGAACATATAGAATGAAATATGAATATCGGGATATGGGATCTCCCACTCCGTAAAGCATATATATTATATATCAGAACGACGAGATGAATGTACAATAGTTATGTCCGTCTGTCCCTCAGTCTGTTTCTATGCAAAATAATCTCTCGGAATCGACAGGATCGGACTACTATCACTACTATCATATAGATACAATGGGAACAATCGGCTTAAAAATTCATATATGGAAAAAGCTTTAATTTCTCAAGATATCCTTATAAAACTTACGGGTCTGGTCAACTACCTGGTAAAACTAAATTTTCTCAATGGCCAAATAAAGTTTGGAAAGTTTTAACCAAAGAAACAGTCGGTTAATAATAATTGCATTAAAAAGTAGAAATTAAATTATTAATTGAACAAAAAAAATCGAAAAACAATATCCAATAGCTGTCATTGTAAAAATCTTCCAAAACAGTTTTCAAACACTTTTTTCAGTCTGTATTTAAAATTCCGCGTGCCTTTTCTTACTAATCTTATGGTGATTTAATTTAATTTTTTTTTTTTTTTTTTTTTGCACGCCCTCGCTTTGATTCTGGGCTGATGGATTCCATTTTGTAATTGCCAAAGGACAAACATTTTGCCAATTCGTTAAAATTTTTGGTTTTGTTACGAATTTCATGAAATTCCACCCCGAAATTTAAAGCAACCGACGCACTTCGGTCTGCAAACTGCAATTGCCGCATTGACCACACCATCCCCTTTAATTTTCCCTCTACTCTCTTCCCTTCCCTTCCCTTCCCATCCCTTTCTGGCGGGCTGCTCACGGACACGAGCCTAGTTCCCCTATACAATATTTTGGGTAGTTTCATTATCTTTTCCTTTTCTACCTATGTAAGTGTGCGAGTGTGTGTGTGTGTGTGTGTGGTTGAATTGACCAATGTGCAAACTGCAGGATGTAGGCGATGGCGTCGCATGCGGGCGAAGAGACAGATCTATGGGCAAAACCCGCTTATTTCGGGTAGGAAAAAAATATCTTTTGAATTATAATTCGATGATTAAAATTAATGTGCAATTAATTAAAGTTAGCTTCTTACTTTATATATATTTATATTTGGAAATCAGCAGCTCTAAAACTAATTCTAACGCTAGATGGCCGGATCTGTTCAGAATCCGTAGTGTTTTTCCTAACCGAACCAATAAAATTATTGACTCCTAAACCGAAATTGGGCTTTAAAAATAAAAGTTAGAACAAAATAAGTTTTCAATGCAGAATTTACAATTTTCATAAATTTTTTTTTATGGTAGAAAAATAGAATTTATTCACTCAAAACTCAACTTTAATTTCGAGCCAATTTCGAATTCGTCCATCATATTTCAGAATTTCACGATTCTAGTCTCAAGCTCAATTAAATAAATGCAAAATAATTTTGGAGTTGTTTTCTATTCTATCCCAATACAAAATTTCATAACTTACCGACAATAATTGTTTTCCGTGATAGCTAACTGTAGCCTACTTTTGAGCTCAAATTAACCCAGTTAATAGCAGAATAAATGTTTTTTTTAATCAACGAATTTCTGAAATATTTGAATCGAGTGCCAAATTTCAGAAAATTATATAGCCTTTTTTTGAAGCAGATTTTGATTAGAAACCGTCTCAAGTTTGCTTTATAGTTCAACTTTTTATTCATACTTTTCCATCAACATTTTTATTTAATCTATTGCCAAATGCTCATTGTCCTCCAATTTGTTTCATAATCTAATCATTCTATAAACTTTAGAATATATGGAGAGGCAATACTAAATTTCTACTTCCGTTAAAGTCAAGAGGAAAGTTCACTTGATTTTTGATATATGAAAACCTGTGGAAAAATATTCTGTGCATCTCGAAGCTCAATCTTTTCGCTTAGCAATAATTAAATGAAAATCCAATCTTTTCACTTTCCTGATGCTCTACAGCCCTCCATTTTATTGTGATTCAACTGTATCAATTAGACACTAAGACAATTTTAATCAAATCGTTTTCTGAACTGTAACACTTCCGTTTGCCACTTGCCGCATGCCACATTGGCACTTGCCACCCGTTTGATAGACAGGGCCAAAAGAATTTGCACCAGAGTCAAGTGTAAGGCAGCTAATAAATTATGCAGTAGCTGAATAACTGTGCAATTTCATGAGTTCATTTTACAGCCAAGTACGAAGAAGTACCCTTAACCCCACCCTTACCCCAGCCCTTAGTCTGACTCTTGCCACTTGCTTCACGCGTTGCCACATCAACGGAGGCGCCACTTTCACTTTGGTTTGGCAGCAAACTTGCCAACTTGTTGCACAGTCAATTTTTTTCATTTCTTTCTCTCTTTTTTTTTTTCCTCCCTACTTTCTTATCTCATTTAAAATTATTTGCTTTAATGGTACAGACTGAGAAAAAAAAAAAAACAAACGAAGAGTAGAAGGAGGCTGTGAAAAAAAAAAACAGCAAGCAGAAAACAAAGCGGAAAAACAAAAGGAACGCAAATAAATGGCGTCTCTCCTCCACCGCCCCGCCGCCTTCTGCAGAGCCATGCTGGAACGCAACAAGAAAAATAAAAAACTTTTTCATTACATTTCCCATTTCCGCATTAAAGAACTCTGTGACGCGACGACCTTGAAAACAAAAAGGGAATGAAAGCAACAACAAATAAGAGACGAGCCAAAGAAATAATCATAATAATAATAAAAAAATGGCAGAAAGAGCCTGAAAATAAATCAGTCTACAGTCGCACACACTCACACACACACACCCTCTAATACCCTACCCCCTCGCCAAAGGTCACAGTACAGTCGGTAGAAGAAGGACGGGGGAAACCGCTTACATTATCCATAGCGTAATTTTCTAACAACAACAACAACAACAACAACAAACAACCAGAAAAGAGCAATGCAAAGCAGAGAGAGAAAAAAAAAGAAAGAAGAAAAATGCGGAAACCTGGGCTTGTTGGGGTTGCTCCGAGCGAGAAGTGAAGGGAAAAGGGGCTGCTGTGGGGTGTCGGCTCAATGCCGTCAATTAGAGACTCATTACGCTCTCATTGCAGACGGCGGGCAGACTTCATATAAAAATACTTACATACCTACTCATTTATATATATATATATTCTTGTTCCTTTTTTTTATTTATATATATAAAAGTATATATATTTTTTTTTGCCTTTTTGAGCTACGCTTTGCCTCGTCGTTCGTCCTTGGTCCTTCGTTCAGCATTCTTTTATTGTTTCTTTTCTGCTGGCATCGCATTTTGTTGTTCCTTTTTTTTTATAGAAATTCATTCATGAAAAGAAAAGCGTAAAGTGTGAGGAACTTGGACAACTTTTGGTGAGTTTCAACCAGCCCCCACGCCCCGTCTCTTCTAAGTGTTTGTAGTTAAGTCTAAATCATCGCACAGTGTCCTAGACACAACATAAGATGAAGCAATTTCTCTTTATTAATTAATTATTATTCTGATATGACCCAGAAAGAAACCCGGGAACCCTCAATACCCAATCAGGTGAACCCACAGCGAAAGAGTTCTTTAAATATAAATATTATATATATTTATAAATAACGTTTTTATTATAGCATAAAACTAATGAAAACAAGTGCATAAAAATAGTAGAAAATTCTTAGATTTATTTATCTTTCCGATTGTTTTTATGAAAGCTATGTGAATTGTCTGAGACAAGCAACAAAAAAAGGATGCATGCTATTCACCTAGCTCCAAGGCACTGCGTTTGCTTTCAAAGAGACGGACAGACACACAGTCGTCTCTTAGTTTTCATCAATGAAACATTTACTTTGTGGTGTCCTTCAATTTGTGTACATTAAATAGAAAAGGAAAGGCTCTCCTATGAAAGTCCTATGAAAGTACATACCAATTTGAAATCTTTGAGCTATTTTCGTAATCTCAAGAGTTCACTTAGTTTATGGCATTATATATTAATTAGTTGCAAGGCAAGATCCACTTAATTTGCTTAATTAACAGTTGATTAAGATGATTTTTTTCAACTATTTTCAAGCAAGCTGCGAACCACTGTGCCAATGGGCAACTGGAGCGTTGCTCTGGCTGTAAATAGATGGAAAATTGTGGCATTTAAAATTAAAATTCAAATTGAAACTTGACTGGCAAGGACGTGCCAGCCACCAGACCAGACCAGACCAGCTCATACCACACCAAAGCTGGCAAAGCAAAGCAAGCCACCCAACAAGCCAGTCAGCCAGCCAGCCAGCCAGCCAGCCAGCCAGCCAGGAAAGCCGGAGCACTGCCAGCACTTTTCTATTTGCATTTCGCTTTTCTTTTATACAAATTTTTTTATGGCGCTTTATTTTTTCAGGTCGCATTTTTTAAATACTGACGCCGCACCAACTGTTGCTGGGTCACAGCAACAACAGCAACAACAGCAGCAAAGGCAGCAGCAGAAACTGTTGCTGCTGTGTTTTCGTGGAAGGAAAGCTGCTTTAAGTGACCTTCAATTGTTGCCTGATGATAGCCACGCCTACCCGGCGGCACATGACCAGCCCAAACGGCAGTTGCATTCAATAATTTCCCCTGTAATTTATGCCAAGTGTTTGAGTACACTTCAGACGCACCGGTCGATTCAGTATTCAGTATTTTTATATTTTTTTTTTTCACAGGGTTGCGTCTCTAGAATCATTTAAAATAGTTAGGTATATTTTTTATTATTTTTATTTCTATTATTATTATTTTTTTGCATTTTTTTTTTTTAGTGCTGCAATGGCGTGAAGGCCACTTGAATAATTTACATTTCAAGGAACCTTCTGCTGCTGGTGGTGGTGACTGCCAAACGGTATCTGCATCCCAGCGGGCAGCTCAACTAAGCTCAATCATCTATCCATCCAGCTGTTGCTCTAGACTGAACGCTATCGATCCTAGCAGGCGACAGTGTGTGAAGAAGTCCTCAAGTGGCGCTCTTCACTTTCGGCCACGCTGTGATGAGATCATCGCCTCACCGCCTCACCGCCTCAGCGCATCGCGATAAGGCAGCGTTCCCTCTGTCAAAAAAAAAAAGAAGGAAATTCTAGGATAATTGCGGTAAGTTCGATAAATTGCAACTGGAATAGATAAAAATAATTAATTGTAATATATGGGGTAAGAATAATAATGACAAAAATAACGGCTACATTATGATAAATGAGAGCAAACTAAAAAAATTAAATATCAGAAACTGTTTTTCATTACTTTAGATGAAAATACACTGAGTTAGCTATTAATTAAAAATTTAAACCTATGATAAAATATTTTTTACATATATTCTTTATCAAGACGATTAGACGATTCGATATAGGTAAGATCGTCTCTTCCTCTGTTCGTCTGACTATCAGTCTGTCTTTTTCTTATGCAAACTAGTCTCTCATTTGATATTGCTGTGCACGGCGGAATCAGACAGCTTATAGCTCCCATAGGAACAATCCGCTTAAAAGTTGTGGTATGGAAAACTATATAAGATCCATATCTAATTTCTACATCTTTCGTTTCTATTAAATATTCAAATCTGCAAGAGATAGAAAGATAGGAAGGAAGATAGCCTTTCCTTACTATTATACATTTTTTTTTATATACATTTATATATTTTCTCATATTTTTGACTAATAGTTTTGATTTCTATTTATAAGTAAATATTATAGATAGAAATTAATACTTTTAGTCAAAAATGCGCTTTTAATTAATTTATTTTCTATTTTATGTTTTGAACCATGGATCAATACCAATAAACCATACTTTTTTCAAAAGAATTGAAAGAAAGATCTTGAATCTATAGCTTACATTTTTGTCTGAGCTTATTCAAGATTTCAATTCAGATCAGGCTTCTTTAATTCACTAAATACTCAATAGAAAATTAGAAACATTTAGTCATTGATATGCAACAACCAAATGTCTATTTTTCACCATCAGACGTCTATTTTTGTCATCCATGAAGCCTAGAGTATTCTAGGTAAAATTTATGTATCCATTCGAGACAGATGAACTTAACCCTATTATTCATATGGCAAAAAAACAAAGTGTGCAAAAAAAACTGAATTCGGACAAATGGAATAATATTGAAAAATATGTTGTAGTGGATAAGACACAAAAGTATTTGCACTAGTTCCAAAATGGAATAGAAGATTTCAAATGGCATAAATTACATGAGACGTGACGGCGATACGGGATGCGCGATATGGAATATGGAATATGGGATATGGGATACGGGCTATGCGATACGGCAAAAGTAATAATTTTCACGGTGTTTATGTGTGTGCGTGTGTCATGTTACATAACTCTTTTGATAGAGAAATACTACCCCTTTGAAGGGGGAGAAGAGCAGAAAAGGCGAAAAGAAAACTTCACATCGCGCGATGCCCAATTTGCATGGGTAATAATTTTGTAGCTACAGTTAACCGTTACATCGTCTGTCAATCCCGCTCAAAGGGAAATTTATACCTTTTTTTCGAATTTTAATTAAATGGCAACGTCTATCGTTTGCCTTCTGTTATCCTGTCGTCCTGTCGCCCTGTCGTTCAGTCGTTCAGTCGTGCTCAGTCGTCTCTTTGCATATTGCAATTTTTCCGAGTTTCCGAGTCGAGGGACGAATGGAAAATTGCGCCTTTCTCTAATTGCGGTGCACATGTAGCGAAGGGTTTTCCACACTCACACTCGCACTCACATACACACACACTGGCACAACCCATCTTGGCTGTAATACTTTTGATGCATTGAGGGATTGGTCTTCAGTTTGCATATCCATCACAGACCGAGATAATTGAAGTCGGGCGCCGATTTTGAATTTACATGCGCCCAGAGTTCAAGCCCGAAGAGTATAACTCTGGCCCTCTGGCCCTCTGGCCCTATCCTACCCCTAACCCATGTTACCCTACCCATACCCTATAACCCTAGCGTTGCCCTGTGGTTTTTGCATTGAGCTTGTAATTTGATTACGACGAAGACGCTGAGCGACCCGAAAAGACATTCGACAATGCTAACGAATCCAGCCCATTCCCAGGCCGACAAATCTAACCCATTCAACTGCATCCCAACAAATCCTACATCCTGTATATCCGCATCCTTCGCATGCAAACTATTCCGGCATGCAATTAATATGAAAGGGGTGCGATGACTCTGGGCAACAACAATGACAACTATCCTGAGTGCGAGTATTTCTTTTAAGAAAATTCGCACGATAAGCAAATTGCAAATTTGCATTTCAACCCGGCTTACAATTCGGCTAAGTAAACGTAATTTTTGATTGACAGGCCTTCGAAAATCCGCTGGGAAATCGAAGGTTGCGCAAATGAAAGATAATACTTTATAACGTCTTATAACCAATTTGCCGTATGCGAATTGATGGAAACATAGAGCCTAGCGGAAATGCTTTGGCTTCATCATTTATATTTTCCCTGAATTGAACCTTTAAAATAAACCCGTTCCTCACAATAAATTAAATATTAACATGAGAAATTTTATTTAACATTTCTAAACAAAATGTTCATTAAATCTAATTACAATTTCAATTTATTTTTATTTAATTTATATGATTCATTTAGATATGTTAAAGGGTATACTACTATCCTATAGCAGCTTTATGATATAGGAGTTCGACCTTCGCACAACTTTATGAAGATATCATTGGAAAATAATCTAGTTTTTGATAGAACCACTTTAGCACCGATTATGCCTATTGCTGGCACATAATATAGTAGGTCGATCGCAATATTATTAAATATACATTTAGTAAACACACTTTTTCATCTAATTTGTGACTAACTTGTTTCATGAAGATATCTGGAAACAACTAACTTTTTACTGATTGTTCCGTCTTATGGCAACATAAGGTACTTCCTAGCAAAAAAAAAAAAATGAGATATTAGTTAGCAATAAAAGAGATGGACAGACGGAAATGGCTATATCAAGTCAATATCGTTGTCCTGATCAATAATATATATACTTTATAAGAATGGAGATGAGAGATGCCTTCAATGCACTAAATACTTTTCTTTAAAGTAATATTATCCTCTGCAAGGGCACATTACGAAAGCGCCCTGGCAACAACTTTTCAGAAGTTTGACGGAAACATTTAGTCTGAGACTTCGTGAAACCAAGCCGAACTTCCTTCAGAACTTTATCAGTTTTTAGTAAGTGGAAATCATAATATAGATCTCTCTAAACACTTAAATCATTTTATTAAATAAATTAGATTTATAAAGAGAAAATACAACAGAGCGTAGTTCTATTACAATCGCAAGTTTAGGCAGCGCAGTGTATAAAACGTTTAAGGATGACGCACAAAAGAGAAGTGAAAATCAATGGATAAATGAACAATGGGTAAAGAGAAAATCAAAAAAAAAAAAGCTGTATCTCGCTTAGTCATTTTATATTTTACGAAATTTATTCCATTAGGTACAATAAAGCAACAATATTTTGATTATTAATGGTGCGAAATAATGATATAATTTGCATAAAAGGCTTGACGATATGAAATGCAAATAGAATAAATATGAGTACAATAAATAGGTATTGAATGAGATTCGGATTGATATTTTTGAAAATATTCCAAGCAGCGAATTTATTTAATTTATTCTGATAATAATTATCAATAAGGTAACTATAAGCATACAAATTTACTTTTATATTTATTATATATTTATATTTATATATACAGAATCTATATGCATGCAGGGATTTATATTTTTCTTCTATTTATTCGTTGAATTACTCAGCAAGACAAATTGTACTGAAAAACTGAGCGCGAAAATGCTTGCCACCAAATTTGGGCGCTGTCAAAAGTTGTGAACTGCTGCCGTAATTGAAAACTGTACCTTAGCATAGATACACACACACACACACACACACACACACACACACGCACGCATAACAGCCACACGTCAGCAAAATGTATTGACTTTTAACTTGGCAACCCCTTCCCTTTCACCCAAAAAGAATCCAACACAAACCACCCAACCCGAACCGCCCACAGCTTAATGGCAGTTGTTGTTGCTGCTGTTGTTGGAAACAGGGCAGCAACAGCGAAGATAAACGAGCAGCAAATGTGGAAAAGGGGCCAGAACGGAGATGCGGGGAGAGGACGGTTGGGAGTCTCAGTCCGTATCCGTATCCGACAAACGGCAGTGGGTCCAGGCTCACCCACCATGCAGGCTCCACAGAGCTGTAAAGTTCGGCATATACGAGTATTGGCCCAAATGCCAGCGACTCGTGACTCGTGAGAATGTCCACACACACACACACACACATATACATATACATATATTATATATATATATATATATGTACATACATACATATATACGTACACATACATACATATATACATCAGTTGTTCAGCCAGCGAAACTCACTTCATTTGTTCCGAGCTGGCAGCCAACGCCATTAACATATTGAAATCGATTTGCTAAAACACACATACACACGTGAGTGTGTGAACTTAATTACGAACCAGCACCCACATGTTTATATATAGATATATATATATATATATATAATATATATATATACATACATATATGCTATATATATATATATATATATGTTACGCCTTTGTCGAAAGATTCCTTGTGTGAGAAAATGGCCGCTCATTTGCCAAACACAAATTTAATTTATGTACATGATACTCGTATATTAGTAGAAATCGATAAATCGTGTATCGATACTATCGATTGTTTTATTTGTTGTATATCGACTACTCTATTTTTATCGAAACGAAGCGTAATATCAGAATTTACTTATATTATATATATATATATATATATTTTTTTATATATTTATACTTATATATATATTTATTGAAAACAATAACACTAATACAATACATAATACTAATATTTCAAATAACTAGAAAAAAAGTGTAGCTATTAGAGTGACAAGGAAAATAAAATTTTGAAGTCAGCAAAAGTTTTTTAATTGTAGTCCGCTCTACAAAGTATGCTATATTTCTGTAGACTTGAATAGAAATTATATTTCATAGCACAACTCCCAAAAATTTTAATCAATCAATTCTGTAATAAGCGATTAATATGTCAATGTTAAATTTAATATGATAAGTATCGATATATCGACAACGATAGTAAGCAAAAATATCAATAAAAAAAAAAACTAAATGTCTGATAGTGCCAGTTAGTAGGAATATTAGGAGAGGAGAGGCATGTGTGGTCGCCATTAGTTTTAGCTGAACGCTAAGCACGCACCACCAAGTGGTTCAAATGGAACCAACCACCCAAGTGGTCGTTGACAGCGACAGCGACAGCGACTGAGACTGTGACTGCGACGTCAACGGCGACTGCGACTGCAGGCTTGACAAAATGTTAAAATGGGCGGATTGGGTTGGGGGTGGCGATTTCGTGCAGGTCATTGAGTGGTTGGACGTGGTGGGCAGAGCCCAGAGCAGAGCACATCACATCCTAATGCTAGGAGTGACAGCAATGGCAGGCACACATACACGCACATAAACGTGCATATGTGAGGGTGTGTGCTGCCGCCTATATGCATGTCCTGCTCGCACATGTGTATGTGTGCGGGCGTGTCTGTGTGTGTGCATGTGCTAACCCCCATCGTTTTTAAGGGAAGCAAAATGTATTGCTCATCGAAGGCTATCGAATGTGTGTGGTCGTCGTCGTCGTCGTCGTCGTCGTCGTCGCCGTAGCCGTCGTCGGGTTGTCGTTTCTGCTCGTAAGTTGCTCCCGAGTTGTGCTTGTTGTTGCTGTTGCCTCTGCTGCCGCTTAACAATGGCAGCAACATTGCTGCTGCTGCTGCTGCTGCTGCTGGCCGAACATGTTGCGTTGTCGTTGTCCATTTTGTTGTGTGTGTGTGCGTGTGTGTATGTGACACACACATGTTGTCTCACATGGCGCTTCGTGTTTTATTACTCGACCTGCGTACTATTCGAATGCGAAGAAGAAGACCCCAAAACACACACACGCTTCGCTTTTTCGCACACATTTTGAACTTACGTTTGCTCCATCTCGCTCGCCATATCGCCGCATCTTTAATTGAAGGACTTTGCGCAGCTCCCGCCTACCCCCACGACCCCCCCTTACACCTTATGGCCTCCCCCTTCCCCCTTTAACTCATTCGCTCTGCAATTCCAATTCTGTGTGGAGGAGTCTCCACGGCTCCAGTGGCTATGTGAAGAATGGAGAGCAAATGAATATCTCATGCTTATAATGGGCATTGCCCGGGCTGGGACGAACAGAACAACAAAGGCGACTGCGCAGCTGACTGCGCTGCTGACGTCGTCGCGTCGTGTTGTGACGTCGCTGCTAACTGCGCTGCTTTCAGTGCCTGAGTAGCCCTTTGACTACTGTGCAGACGATGTCCCACGCCCACTTCATATTGTCTCCTGTTTCGCCACTCTTCCCTTCCCCACCACACTCACACATACATATGTATGACTCTCTGCACATGTGTGTGTATCTGTGTGTGTGTATGTATGTGGGAGCACTTTTCAACATATGCATATGTGTGCAATAGAGAGCGAGCGAGTGAAAGAGATAGGCTGAGCGAGAGAGAGAGAGAGCGGGCGCGCGCGGTCGAAATTCACTGAGAGGCCAGCGAAAAGCTTATGTAAGCCAATACATACACAATGCGCGATATTTATGTGCCTCACGGACAAGCACATATACATATCACTTATATACATACATACATATGTACATATATATATATATATATATATGTGTGTGTGTGGCACATGTGGCAAAACTTTCATATTCGATTTTTCATGACGGCTCGCTCAAAAGGTTTTCTTTTCTTCTCATTTCATTCTTTTTGTTTTTTTTTTTTTTGTTTGTTTTTTCTTTTTGCACAGTTTGTTTGGCCGGGAAAATGCTTGCATAAGTTTTTCGATTTGCAAATGATTTCAATTATAAGAGCCTGTTATACATATGTACATACTTACATACATATATACAATATTTATTCGAAAAAAAATCAACAGATTCGAGCTCTATTTAAGGAATATGTGGTTCAACCTCCAGGGTCATAGGCCGAACGAAAATTGTGATTCGAACCAATTTTTTCAGGCCATTCAGGGACATTTTCAGTTTAATTTTTACCTCGGTTCAGTGTCAGAGACCATATCAAAATATTGGTTTTGAATCAGCTAGAAAATCATAATAAAAATCATACTATTACTAGAAATCAAACACCAAAAAATTTGCGAAAACTAAACCAATTTTAAAATTTTTATTTATAAAGAAAATGTTTTTCAAATGTTTGCATTTTGGGTATTCTGGCAAAACTTCTCTTTTATGATTTTGGAGTTACAAATTTGGATGATACTTGAAGATGGCTCATTTTAAGAACAAAATTCATGCCACAACTTTTTAGAAGTTATAATAAAATTTTCCAAGCCAATAATTTAAATATATATATATATATATTGTTAAGATCTAGAAAAAAATGTATGTTTTAAGCAAAAACTAATTTATTATACACCCACCCTATTTTCGATCATTTTTACTATTATTAAGAAAATAATCTGAAGAACAAAATAGATTTCAAAACATTTCATTACTACTTGATACAATGTGGTCAGTTCCCTAGCAATAATAATTATCATATTTTACAAAGAAATTGTAATTTTTTATACGAGTAATTAAATTATAAATAAATGAACTTAATACCTGTATAGCTTTCAAATGAAATGAGGGAATTCGTTTCAGTACACAATTTTGTATATATGGATCCCATGCCTCATTTTCGAGCTATAATAGTAAGAAGCTGATCATTTCCAAATATCCATATTTGTTTTTTTAAATTAGTATGTAACCTTCTGTTTATTGCAGGCAGAACATATGTCAGAGCTGGCCGGATCGGATAAATATATCACAAAGGAACTATCGTTGCTGCATGGCAAACTTTTTTGTTTCTTTTATTATCTTAATGAAATTTACAAGTTAGATAAATGAGAATACTTTCTAAGCGCATGTTCGGGATATTCAATATCAGACTACTATATCATATCAAGTTTGCAAGTTTGCAAGTGTATATAATATTCGATGCGCAGAAGATACTCTTCCCTTACTAATTTCTTTTAACTAAGTCGTGTAGTTTATATACTTTCAACTAAAATTGATGACCTTTATTCATATAAATTAGGAAATTCTGGGAAAAGGCAAAACAGTTGCACTCACAATAAGATCCTTTCATATCGTTGCCATCGCTTGGCAACTTTTCACACCTTTGAGGCAATTGGGTAACAGCACCCAGATATAGCTGCAAATGTCCTCGATAAAACTGTAGGACACTCGAGAGTCCCGAATCCGAAATCCCGACACCGACACCGAACCTTTAAACCACGCGAATGCAATGAAATTGAAAATTGGATTGTGTTCAGTGGAAGGGGTTTACGGGGGATAGGGGTTAATATGTAAAGTAGGTAGGCAAAAGGAGCGGAAGTTCATAGTTCCAGCCTGTAATTTGAATATTCAAATTTCAAAATTCAAATAGAGAAAATGCCGAATGTTAAGCTGAAATCAATTATTTGCAAAAATAATGAAAATTAGGATGCAATGCAATGCAATCGCACCCCGAATTACGATCCCAAATCGCATTGTGAGTAATGTTGCAAAAGGATGACAACAGCAGCAGCAGCCGCAGCAACAGCAGCAGCAGCAGCATTTCGCATTTTACACATTTGCATATTTATTGATTTAAATAGGGCAGCGGGAACGGAGCGCGGAAGCGGCAGAAAGGTTTAATGACAGGGCATTTTCATTTACAACTTTTTCTCTCTGCCTCTTTTCGCTCTCTATGGAGAAATTCATATTATAATACATACGATCTACTGCCAGTTCCTCTCCTTCTTCGTATTCTGCATCATTATAATCTTCTATTCTCTCGTTTTTTTATTTAAATTATTTTCGTTTTTTTTTTTCTTTTGGTACCAGGGTTGCCCTAAACATTGAAACAGAAATGGCAACTGAATCAGGAACAGGAACAGGAGCTACGTAGCGAAATTTTGTGTTCTACATTGTTGTTTTTTAATCCCCATGCAGCAACAGCAACAACAAAGAATGACAAAAAAAAAAATATGTAAATTTGCATAAGTTTTGCGCGCTCGCATAGATGAAATATATTGAAATATTGAAAATAAATCCAGAAACGAAACAACAGATGTCCCAAAACAGCAGCCGAGAAAGCAGCCCCGTAAAAAGTGTAACAGAATAAACGAAAAAAAGATAGAGATAGAGATAGAGATATAGATATAGATAAAGATAGCAAGACTGAAAGACTTAAAGAGATCAAAGATTGGAACTCTCGGAATTTCACGCAGTTGGTAAATGGCAGTAAAGGAGTCCGCAGCCTTCTACGGATTTTCGCACATTATTTAGATACTCAAGAACTAAAGGTATGTGGTATATGATCTAAAATACCAGAAGATCACATAAGCAATTGAATTTTACTTACTTTACTATATAATAGTTCTTAATTCTAATTCATTTCACTTGTCTAAATCTTGACCATATTTAATTGAATACAATAAAAAAACATTTTTTAATTTCAATCAATTCCTATTCTTACTCAATACCACTATGAGCCGGCTTACTAAGGACCGATAAGTTTGGTAGGCATTAATTCAAGTACTGAACTTCCTTAATTAATCTCGATATAGCTATTATAATAAATTATAATATTGAATAAAGAATTTATATAATTTTTAAACTGGCTCGCGATAAAATCGGGACAAAATCAAGAAATGCGATTTTGAGAATTGCATACCAAGTTTTAGGTAATCGAGGTTCTTCAAAATGTTATATATTATATCAGGAACTAATTTCTTACTTATTGTAATTTATCAGAAATTTAAGGAAGCTTTCTTTGATTTCGAAAGGCGCAGACTACAAGCTTAGCTTTCCAGTCTAATGATTTCTTCGTCGAGCTCTTTAATATCGTCTCTTCTGTTCCTAAATTCCTAGAAAAGGAAGTTTCTTGAGCTGAAAGAATATCCCTTGAACAACATTTTGACTGCGACGGCTCTAGTTAGATGAGGAAATGCTAATTGAATACTATTCAAAGAATACTTAATTTGTATTCATGTTGGCTTAATCTATTTAAGTTAGAATAAAAAAATAACATTGTTTAAAATGAATCAAAGATGGGATTTGCTGACCTATTTTTCAATTCGTTGATATCTAAAGTTTTTGCGCGAAATAGTTTATACTGGAAGAACTGTGAATAAGTTTATTAATCTACACATATAGTAGGGGTATCCACTACTCAGTTGGATTATGCACACATATCACTATCACAATAGCTGTCATGTGTCGCATAGAAGGACGAAATATTCGTGAGACGTCATAGGGTGACTGACTCTCAATCTCGTGAACGTTGATCGAGCGACGTCTTCAGGCTCCAAGCTGCGAACCAGAAAGGGCACAAAGACAGAGGGACAGCAAGGCAGAAGGGTGAGGTTATAGTGTGGACCGGGGTAGAGCAGTGTGAAAGGGTGCAAAGTTGCGGCTCTGTGGTAATTTTTTATTTTTTTTCGCGTCAAGGACGTCAAGAATGAGGACGCGTCCTGAATTAATGAGCATGAGGAATGGTACGGAAATGAAAGCACAACCAGCGCCGTTTGATTGACACGTTGACAGTCCGCAGCAGTCGAAAGTCCCTCAATTCTCTCTGATCCAAATCCTGATTCCGGTCAGTTCAACACTGGTGCCTGGTTGTCGACCTGGATCCCGTTGCGATCCTTCAATGAGATTGCTTTACACTCGCCTCACACGGTTCTACGTTCAACCGTTTAACTGTCCCCTGCTGTTGATTTGTTTTAATTTATGTAAATAATACTAAATCTGAACTATGGTTTAAGTGTAGATCCGAAAAAGAGGAAATATTTCGTTCTTGTTGAATTCCTACTCCCGCAGTGCTCACTGAATTAAATGCGAAGAGAAAGCACAAATTGCATATATTTCATTCTGAATTCATATAAAACAGAATTCTACCCGAATCGCAGTATTAAAAAGTGCAGTTCAATATTTCAAGTTAAATATTAAATCCAAAAAAGTACAACTAAATACTCTGTGAACTTGGTTCAGAATTAAAAAAGATTTCGAAACGTTCCTAACATTACAAGGAGCTCAAATCTATTTTGAAATTGGTCTTCAGGTTCATCAGACGAGAAAACCGAAGTCTCAAGTTCAGATAAGAAAGTTTTCTATTTTAGCAATTGTGCAAAATTGAGTTTTATCTTCGAAAATTGCGTTTCTTTAATAGTGTAATAATAAAACAAACAATTATTTGGGTTGAAAATAAGCCTGGACTTCCAACAAACATACTTGCTACTCGGTGCTAAAGAGGTTCGACTTCAAAAGACTTTGCCTATTATTTTGTATTAGTCTCTAAAGAGAATTCGAAATGTTCTTTATCAAAATAATAAATATCCGTTAGAAGATTTGAACTCGATAACTTACTGTCATAGCTTTCTAAAACAAAAGTATTCAGTTAGTTAGTGGCTAGAGAAAATAAAAGTAAAATAGTGTTTGTATGGCACCAATAGAAGTTATAAAATTTATCAAGCATGGATAACTGCTCTAATCAGGATCACTTAAAGTCATCTTCTTCTATGTTCCCCCCGCTCTTTGGTTAGTTGGTGTGCAGCTTAAGCACTTGTCGTTGGTTGTTTTAATAAATTAAATTCCGGAAAATCCACAGGAAGTCTGTCTGTGCATTTTTCGTACGCTGTTTTTCTTATTCATTTCTTCTTTTTTTGTTGTATTTTTATTTTATTTTTCCTCTTTGCTGCTGCTGTAGTCACAAGCAGGGGTGTGGCAAAGGGGGCTGTCTGTTGGTAGGGAGGGGGGTGGGACGGTGTGGTGTGGTGTGGTGTGGTGTGGTGTGGTGTTGAAGTGCTTCGTGAACTGCAACGGCAGCCATTCATTCTATCACTTCCTGCCCGGCGCAGCAGCCGCGAATGCCGGCACGGACTTAATTTCATTTAAGGACTCGCTTCGACTCGCTGCGGCTTAGAACGCAGGACGAACAGAAATGACGGAAGGACCTGTCGGACGTCAATGGCGGCAAAATAAATGTAATAAAAAATGAAATACAAGTTCGTTGCATGTGCACAAATCAAAAGCCAAATGCCAAACGGCAAACGGCAAAATGCAAATGGCAAATTCCCAATGCGAAACCAGTTAAATAATTCAATTGAATTAAGTCCAGCAGAGTAGTCCAACTGACTGACCAAATGACCAAAAGACCAAATGACCAAATCACTAACACGTGCCACAAGCTACTCACAACAACAAGAACTACAAATCCCGAAAACATGCAAAGAGCGAAGGTCACTGGGCACAAATTTCTGGGTTAATTTTATGAAAAATGAAAAATTAATTGAGAAATAATGTTGACAAGCGCTGACCACCACCAAGAAAAAAAAAAAAACAGTAATAATAAAAACCTGAAGAACGAGCAGATCCAAGGACCTAACGACCCCCTGCTTGCAGTGTCAATGGGCTGCCTAATGCGATTTCTGAGCCTAAAAAAGCCGTCAAGAAGCGTCTTTAGCAGC
Source organism: Drosophila repletoides (assembly GCA_018150835.1). Classification (NCBI taxonomy): domain Eukaryota; kingdom Metazoa; phylum Arthropoda; class Insecta; order Diptera; family Drosophilidae; genus Drosophila; species Drosophila repletoides. The sequence continues at coordinate 3,037,822 of JAECWQ010000225.1, read as the reverse complement.
GTCTCGAGGGTCCGTTCAGCGCGTGCTGCCTCTGACCATTGGTCAAAAGTTAAGTTAAGTCCGGCGCGGCTAGAGAATGTCAGCCATTTTGTACAGGAGGGTCCAGGGTGCGGGGTCCAGTTAGTACTGCAGACTCGAAAGGTCAGCCATCATCATTATCACGCTTATAAAGAGGCGCAGGCAGGGGGTTCACCTATAGACCTAGTGGGTCGCATAATGAGTGACCATCGGGCACACACAAGGGTAGTAGGGTAGGAGGGTCAGCGGCAGCGGACAGCAACCCCAACCCTTTGCAGCTGCGTTCAGCTTTAGGGGTTGATTGTTGTCGTCATTGCTCGCTGAGCAAATCAGTTCAAGCAATTGGTATGCAAATTAAAATTAAAACTTTTTTCTTACTCTCGCCTCTGCTGATCGTTGTGCGTTTAATAAATTTGTACCGGTCCGGTTCTATGGTTCTACGGTCCTACGGTCCTATGAATTCAGGTTCACATTTTCAGGTTTTCAGGTTCAGAGGGGTGAATAAGGCGAGCGAGGCCAGCGCATGACCAGCGGTCAACTTGATTAGTGACCAGGCCTCAGGGTCGCATCGTCATCGCCATTGCTATCCACATCCACATCGTCATCGTCGTCCTTGTCAAATGGCAATTGGGGAGTGATCTCTTTGGTAAAAACATTGCATTTTTCACATTAAACAGAACATAAATCACAGAATTAATGGAGAAAAACAGCCCCTCAGCTTGCCAAAACCCAACAACAAATTGAAAGGACATGAAACGCAGGACGTTACCAAGTTGGTCAGCCACCGAGTGGGCTGGGCACACGATCAAAACATGAAAATATTTGACTTACGGCTTACAACGAATGCCTTTTAAAATGAATTATTATCGAATTGGACAATGTTTCAGACGATTATAAAAAGGGAGCGATGGGCGACGATTGGTCCCGAGTGATTCTGAGTAGTCTCGAGTAGCTTTCAACTCTCCTGTGGCCATTTAATGGTTTGTTGTTATTACAAAATATGAGTATTTAGCCAAGTATTTTAATATATCATGGCTCTTAATTAAGGCATATGATTTTTATTAGAACTGAAAGTTTTAGCTATTTGCTTAAATAAAACGTCTTAAATTGGAAACTTACTCATATAATTTTATAATAAAGTATTTATTAGCCATAAATAGAATACGTCAAACGAAAGTATAAAAAATACTTAATTCAGCTTTAGAAAGATGTATTTCTTCGAAAATAGAATTGATTTAGAGTGCAGTTAAGCGTTAAAGATTTATAATCTTGATTTATTATATATACAGTGAAGTTTTAAAGAAACATATTCCGTCCAGCCTACTCAATTCAATGGAAAAATTCGTATCATTCACATTGATTTGTACTGCTCGTGTGCTTGCTTCCCTTTAAATAATAACCCTATAATCTATGCAATCCTTTTGCTCTCATTTACTGTTGGCGGCATTTCTGAGAAATTCTTTATTTACCTTACAGTTTTTCTTATATGATTATGCATGCTCAGCGTTTGCTTTTTATTTACTTCTTAGCTGCTCAGTTCTTCCTGCTGCCTGGTCCCCTAATATGTCCTGGTTCTGGTTCGGATCCTGGTTCTGTCTGTAAGGCTCACCTATGGCATATGACATGATGAATGTTGTTGACATTTGAACTAAAACCGTTTTCTTATAATATGGCAAATAATAATCCCCAGCCAGATGCTTAAAACGGAAACTATGCCACTGACAGAGCTTATACTACTTTCCGCCTCAGCTAACTGAACTGGTTGCGGCCCTACCTAGTAAGACACCCCTAGAAAATCCCCCGAACACCCCCATAAGCCCCAATCCTTCGCCCGCTTTCATAGAACGGTTTTTATTTACCAAGGCGAATGGCAAACAAGCGTTCCAAGAACCAGAAAAAAAAGACACAGCCACTGGAGGTAGGAGAAAAATAAAGAGGGAAACTGTAATCCCAAGGAAAAGTAAATTGTATTTCGTAGTAGACTTGTTGATGTATGAATGTGTAAGTGTCTGTGTGTATGCGTGTGTGGCTGTGTAAACGGTTGTGCACCGTACACCTAGCGGCATATCAGTAATTTAAGGATAATTGCAGACAGCTCGAAACCCTTTAAAAATCTGGTAAAAATTTTGAGTTTTGTGATCTAAATATCTAGTTCTTGACGAAAGACAAAGTTTTTATACTTAAAAGAAAAAATTGTTTCTCATTTCGTGAGTTATTTTATTCACATAAATTAATTCACTTGAATTTCAAGATGTTTATATTTAATTATAGAGAATCTAAATAGCCTAAGTGTAAGGTATATTAACAAACAGATACGTAATAACATACATAAACACACACGCACGCATATGTAGACTGAGACTTGGCTTAGTTTTTGGGCCGTTTTCATCGGGATTTCGTTGCTAGGGATACAAGTATGCCGCTAAAGCTGCTCTGTTTCAGTTGTTCTTTCTGCTCTAGCCTGTGTTCTAGGTAAGGATCACATCTAATAACTAAGTCCTCCAAATGCTCATCACAGATATGCATCACCCCATGCCCCAGGCTCCTAACAGATGGTACGACTAATAGAAAACAAAAGGCAAAATGCGGCTGAATTAGAAAGGAATTACCGCAAAAGGACCATATTGTTCGGAACTGCAGTAAGAACATAGTCTTAACAAGAGCTTACCACAAATTCCAGCAAATTGTACACGCTGCAAGACATTTTTTGATTTAATATTTTATTAGTAACTATATAGCAGTCCGATTCCGAAAATATATTCAAAACATTTGTAACAAAAATGTTATTTACTTAAAATTCATACACTTTTATTTGCGCTGTCATTAAAAATGTATAAAAAGAGTTTTATAAGCTTTAAATTTTCTAGGAAAAAGGAAGCACTTCCATATTTTTTTCTGAAGAGCAAGTGCCGGGTCGTTGTAGGTTCCTGTTAATTCTTTATAGAGTATTTTCCAGTCGTCCACATTGAATAACCTTATCTATTTTTTTGTTTTATTATTTTATTAAAGGTCCAAAAACTGAAGAATAACATATCGGTTTTAAGTAAGATAAATATTCTCCAGGACCAATTAGTTCTAAGCAGAATCCTAAAAAACCAATCCAAGTCAGCTCAGTCAACATGATATGCATCCCAAGGATGCAGCGGCAATGGAAATATGGGAAAAGGAAGGGGAGGGAGGCGCTGATGTGGGTGATGGCTTTCAAGTGACGCAGGCAGACCAAAACTTGTCGTCGTCCGAGCTATCGTCTTCGGTCTTCGCTCTCGTCTTTGTCCCCGTTCTCGTTCCCGTTCCTATTCTCGTTCTTGTCGTCTCATCAGTACTAATGGAACATTTTCCATAACACATTGGTAAGCACAACAACCAACAAGAAGAACGTCAGTCAGTCGGCTTGACATCCCTTCCCTGCTTTTCTACCCTTTCATCCACATCCTTGCGATGTTGGCGGAGTCGTCGGCTTCGTCGTCGTCATCGTCATCGTCCTTTGGCTGCTACTCAAACCACTTTGCTTGGCTCTACTCTACTCTGTACCACTTCACTACACTGCTCCACTTCTCCACTTCTCCATTTCTTTTCCTTTTTCACTTTGCTTCCGTTCACTTGATGTTTTCACAAGCTCACAAAGTCGATAAATATGTATACACATGTATACAAACCCCCTTCACCCACTCACCTCCCCAACCCCACCGCCTTTCCATCACCTACACCACCCAACACCCCCTCACACATGATTCGTAGTATATACAGAAGCATCAAGCACCGTGTGTGGGTCGCTTGGAAAGAGTTTTGGTGCTTTCGAGGTTTTTAGTATGGGTTTTTGGGCATGGTTTCGGTGCTCTTCGGGCTCTTCCGTCTCTCCGGTTGCACAAGTCAGACTCAAAGTTTTTAGTGAAAATCTGCGGCGTCTGCGAGCGCCCTGCGGCTGCTTCAGTTGCCAAAACAATTGTTCAAAATGAAAAGCCATACGGCATAGTTACCAATTCCCCGCAACCGAATCCCTCTGTCGTGTGCCTAACGACCAGTTCGACCAGAGTTGCTCCCATACCAATTCCAATTCAGCTGAGAGTGCTCCTGATTATAGCTTCCTTTCGCACGATGTCACCTTCAGCACATATCACATTATATAGTATATAACGAAGCATTCGGTGTATTTAAAATTCAAGGAACTATTTAATAGAAATCTATTAGCTATTGTTGAATGGAACTTTAATGGAACAGAATGGAAGTTCAAATCCCAACCTAAAATATACTTTGAAAATATATATTTCGCTTCAAAAGATGAAGATGAAAAACTGTATAATGTATTTATGTCTTAATTGTAGAACCGACTACATTAGATATATAATAATATTCTCAAAAAATGTCGTGGCTGAATTGAAAAATTAAAATAAGTTGTATTTTTCTTAAGGTTGGAAATGAAACTCTTAGCCCTATTTGCGGATTTTAAAAATACTGAATAAATATTATCCTATTACCAATTTATTTCTAAATTGATCAATAATCGATATATTAACTATTTAAGTAAAGATTTATGTGCCGAGTCAACTAGTTCCTAAATCTGCTGATATAATATGGATTGTAGAATTTAAAATGCTTATATAGTATTGTAAATCAAAGTAACTCATATAAATTTATTTTACATTTATCCCCTGTTTTCTAAATACTATACCATATATTGTCAATAAGCTAAGAATTACATATATTACTATTTTCTGAATAGTATACTATATATTCTCATTTTGAGTTTAACCTGAGATACTTTTGGGTAGATTCGTAGATCAGTTTAGAATATAAATTTAAACATTAAGTGTTAAAATCTCCATTATTTTTCAAATAGTTTTTGATATATTTATTACATATATTAACTCTAAGAATAGCTTAGACTTAAACCGAATAGGCAGGCAATGTAAAATATATTTAAATGGAAACGGAATGTAAAAAGGGGAAGTAAAAGATTTTCAAATTACAAAAATTTCACAAGTTCGTTAGAAATTCTCTCTTTTGTTGTTGTTTTGATTTTTGTTTTAGTTTTCGCAAATTCTATATGAGATGCGAATGCTTGCGTGTGTGTGACAACGCGTATATACATACATACATACACACATACATAAGTAGTGCGCAGCGTGGAAGCTAGAAAGAGAAAGAAAACCCAGAGAAAGGGAGACAGACAGCTAGGCAAGGTAAGTATAAGAGGAGGAGGGAGAAGCTATGCGGGGGTTAGGCGGGGCAAGCAGCTCACATGCTTGGTTCCAAAAAGGATTTTAGACCTTTATTTTCACATGGAGTACGTCAGTTGGTTTGCCACCGCACGAATTTCAAACTTTTCACACACACACACACACACACACACATGCTGAATTTTCATTTGCATGTGTGTGCGTGAGTATGTGTTTTTGTGATTTGAATTAAACTTTGGAACTCACACACATACTTACACACACACACACACACACACGAATAGCTTCAGAGCATGGAAAATTTTACTGCAGACAACAAAAGGCTTGAGCATGATGGTGGCAGCAGTGGGGTGGGCGGAAGGGTTGGTGGGGGGCGGGGTGAGCAGGGACGGTTGCAGATGACAGGGAAACGTTTTCTCCATAGTTACCAACGTTGTTGGCCACTGCTGCTGTTTTTACACTCAGAACAAAATTAAAGTCTGTACCCTTTTGGCCCGGTGTGGTTTAAAAACCGAACCAAGGTTCGAAACTGAAACTTTGGTTCAGGAACTGCTTGAACTGGTTCGCTAGACACACACTAAAGCTGCCTATTGAGTTCGAACTGAATCTCTATCAAAAAATGTTGAACTTTTTATTTGTTATGGAAGCTTCAGCTTTAAACTAGAACCAAATGGATAAGTTCTAAAAGCCAATAAATTAGCAGATATATCCTTATATTCTGCTCCAAATATGCAGGCTATATGAATTTCTATAAAGTTTATTCTAAAGCAAAAATCAAATCAATTCTAAATCACTTAAAATACCTACAAAAAAAAACTATTCATTGTAGTAATATATTTAAGCCTACGCCCAAAATAAATACAAATTTTGATTGGAGATATTTTATAGATTTTCTAGTTTTTCTAGTGAGAATACAGTGCTTAACTTCACCTTTTTTCTGTAAGTGTAGCTACCACTGCTAGCCATCTTTTAACCCCCCTCTGGTGTTCCATTACGTTTTGCTTTTCTACTTTTGGAAGTTTGCTTCAAAGCTTTGTTATTGTTGTATGTTGTTGTTGTTGTTGTTGTTGTTGTTGGCCAGGCATGTACCACACATACATATACATATATAAATACAAGTATGTAGAAGCGTATATGCATATGTGTGCGTATAAAACACATGTCTGTCTGTATGGCCAAAGTTCTTCCAATTTCTTACATGTATATGCATATATACAAATATATAGAAATATATGTATATACTTACACATATATACACATATATACACATATACACATATACACATATGTAGAGTATGTGGCAAAGAAGAGCCTGTGACAGCTTGTGGTCTGCCCGCGACATTTGAACATTCATTTTGTTTATTTTGAACACACGCTTTGGGCTTAATGCGACACACAGACGGCATGTCGGGCATGTGCGGATGCCACCCCACCCCCCAAGCAACCCCATCCCCCACCCACCATTCACCATCTACCATCCGGCATCCCCATCTATTTCCCATTCCCTGCTTTTTTTCTGTTGTTTTTTGTTTGTTTCTGCCATATTTCCTTTGCGAATTCTTTATGGGTTGGCTTCAGGTTAATGCCAGGAAAATTCTATAAAATGCCCACTAATTGAAGTGCAAGAAAAACTGCTAAAACTGTGAAGCTAAACTGAGTGAAAGAAATCGACAAAGTTCTTAAGTCTTCAGTAAAGATTACTCCAGAGAACCGGTTCGATTAGGATCTGCTGTATCAATTCATCAATTAATATGCATTTAAAAAAAGGATCAGAGCACAAACTTGGGTTCAGGTTTATTATACGAGTATTAATAGCCAAAAGCGAAAGTTTTAGAAATATCCAAATAGTTTTTCAATCATACTAACCAATGAAATGAATTTACTTTATTAGCTGACGAAGAATATTTGTTATTAGTTTATATTTTATTAAAGAAAAAAGAAAAAATTACTTAGAGAGTAGTAACAGTTTTGTTGAATTTGTAATCTATTGAATAGGTTAATTTAAAAGAACAATATTAAATCAAATCGTTATTTGCTATGCAATCGTTCTTCAGTTAAATCTGTTTAGAATTGACTGATTCGATTTATTTATTTCTATAGCTGAACAAACTGAACAGAGTAATACAAAAATATGCTTTCTTCTCATCCTCAAATCCCATTAAAATCTTTAAATTAAAATAAGTCATCGAATCACAAATTGTGCGGAATGAGGTCCTTTTCTAAGTTGTCTAAATGCACCATCTAAATATACACTTACTTAAGAATATAACAACAGCAGCAACAACAATTCCTCCATTATGTTTCATTGTGCCATAAGAAATCAATAATTACCAAACAGTTTACCTTTCCCACACCCAACCCAGCTTAAACCTCACCCCTAACTCAAACACCCCCTCCAGAAACGGAAAGGCAGCCCAGCACAGCAGACTGGTCAGCCCGAAACAAAATGGTGGACGTTAGAAAATGCTGAATCAGCACTAGGAGCGCTGCGAGCACCCCCGCCCGCATCTCGCATCCCTTACAGTTAAGAATAGAGTCGAATGCCGATTCCAATGCCAACCCAGACACATAAGCAACTCGCTGCGGCAGAAGGAATCACTGGACGTCGACTGGCGGAATAGGAGCGTAGTAAGGCGAGGAGGCGTGAGTTCATAATTTATCCTTACTTTGGCAGGCACTGCGACATGGCCAAAGCGCTATACAGTAAAAAAAAATAATTTTGGAATTCTTGATCAAAAACTTTTTAAAAAAACTGAATGGAGGTAAGAATGCATTATTTCTACTTAAAATACTCGATCTGTTTTGTGTCTTTTAAAAAATGAATAGCTATTTCCAAAAACTATTCATTTTTATGTCAATTTCGAAATGAAAAACTACGGACATTCGTAATGGGTGCACGACAAATTTGAACTGAATAATATGTTGTAGTGAATCTAGGTCATAAAACGTACTACTAATCGATCTAATGGAGTATTGAAATATACTCAATTTGGGCCAAATAATATTATCAGTAATGAAAAAAGATTTATTCGTATAGATATGATAGATTAACATTCAGACGGTTGAAATAATATGGAAAAATATGTCCTAGTAAATGGAGGCTATAAAATAGTTTCAGTTAACTATCGAAAACACGAGTATTTTTTTTCTGTGCAGCATCCGTATAAATATTTTACGTCAGCCGCCCCGGATCAGGGGCACGTTCAATATCACCCCCTCCACCGTGTCGGCTCTACACTGCCCCCTGCTGACCGTGCAGCAGCTCTTTCAACAAAACACAAGCAAAACTTTTGCGTGTTGAGTTTAAGACGCGACCGCAAGAAGCGGTAACAATAAATACACGAAACTGTCAGCCAGGCCCCGGTTCTATCGCTGTCTCCCAGTCCTGGCTGGGTCCTGGCCAGTAAACTCCCTTCGAACGGGCCAAAAATAACGCAAAAGACACCAGTCGCCACTCACCACTCGACGCTCAAATTTGCCCTTGAATCATTTCAATTTTAAGCAAATTGACATTACATTGCCCAGCTGCCTTCCTGAGACGTCCGCATCCTTCCCTCCTGCCATCACCCTACCCTTTACATCGTCAACTTTCCCAAGTCCCAAGGCAGTGGTCGAAATTGGAAATACTTACGCCTGCTGCCTGCTGCCTGCCACACCGCGGGCAACTCAATAACTATCAACGTCTAGCGCGAAGACGAATTGAATGCGAAACTTGGTTAAAACTTGATATAGCCACGTGACTTGGAAATAGGGCACGATTCATATTCCAAGAAGAAGGAAGCACGAATATCGACTATCAAACTATTTTTGCCAATAAATTGACAGCTTAAACCTTCCCATTTTCTTCCAACAACCTCAACTCTAATATAATTTTTAAATAAAAATTAAAATGCAAGTTATATGAAAGAAAACATTTTGCAAAATTCGTTCTGGAAATGAAACTGTATCAATATTCCAATAGTCCACCAACAGCACGACTTCGAGTTCCATCACTAGTTGAAACTTCTGCTTAGGTCCTGTCTACGATTCCCCTTCTGTCCACGGCAGTTTCCGTCCTACTCTTGGCCATGGGGCAGCCGCACGTTGACTGACAGCCGGCCAGGGAATTGAACTGGCCAAGACTTAGGGGCTTGGTCGGCGGAAGGGAGGGGGCTTAGTAAAGCGTTCCAAGGGGGTTGGCCAGACGCGACACTTGGCAGGAGTCTATGGAATCGAGCTTGGAATTGAAGTTGGGGGAGTTACTTAGAAGCCAGACCAAGACTTAATATAACCAAACACCGGCCATGTTATCGTCCTCACGCACACAAACATACAACAGTAAAACACCTACACACACACAAACGCACATGGTAAATACTTATTCAAAATGGCTGCCAATGGCTGGACCCCTCCCACTCCATCGTCCATAAAGGAAGCAACTGGACCCTGCACGCAAAGCCAACAACACGACTCCACCAAACAGGACGGAACGGAACGGAACAAAAAATAGATATTCACATAGATTGGAATTGGATTGGAATGGTACAGTCGGCGGGCGAAGGCAAAAAGTGTTAAAAATAGAATGGATTGGAGAAAGAGAATAGGTAAATAACTTAGAGTAAAATATAATACAAATATGTACGAGAATGAATTGGCTAAAAATAAAACTTGGAGCAGGAATTCATTCGATAAAAATTAATGAAAAGGGAATTGAATGACAAATGCTTACTGAAAACGAAATAAAAATAAAAAGAAGCAAAGAGAATAGCAAAATAAATGACAAATTATAACGCACAAAATATTTATTTAGATGTAATAAATTAATTATAGATATGATATAATAGGAAAAACATTTTTTTTTAAATTAAAACAATAATCAAATAAAAAAGAGAACAGAATATTAAAAACATAATTTAATTTATTAAAACAGAAAAGCAGTACACAAATTCAATTGAAAAAAGAGCCTAATAATTACAATTTCTCAGAATTACAAAAAAATTAGATGAATAGAATTATTAGAGAAAAGTGAAGCATAAGAACGGAGCTTATACTCGAAACTTAATTAAAAGTTACTAATAAACATCGACGAATATAATCGGAAGTCCTATTGGCTTTATTTCTTTTAATCAGCTATTAATGAAATTACAAAATTATGAACAATTCAATTTAAAATTTCAATTTAAATTTTTGATTCAAGTTGCGCTAATTAATAAAAATTTGGATGTATATTTTTAAATATCACTCGAGCCACAAAAAATCAGTTTCTGCACAGGTTATACGAGTTAAGCGCGTAAAATAAGTAATTAATTAATTAATTTTCTTTTGCTGAAATACATAGAGAAAAGCTCTAATTGATACAAATAGATTCCATTCCATTCCTTTACAAAGGAACCTTGTACGACTGACTATATGGTAAAAGGGTTGCAAGAAATTTTGGTTTCTTGATTAAAAAAGTAATTAGAAAACTAAATGAAAGTTTTACGCAGCAGCGTTCAAAAGGGGGCGAGGATTGCGTTCGAGTACAAAAGGGGGCGCAGGAGGTGGAGGAGGGGGTAGCGGAGGCGGAGGGAGTGTTTGGTGAAATGGTAAATAATGTAAAGTGAAATAACTGTACATAGTATTCACACCCGCACACCCGCACACCCGCCACACACACAGTTTCGTAAGCTCATGTGTGTGTGTGTGCCTTTGTTCTGTGTGCGAAAGAAGGAGGCGAGAAAGGCAGCTCACCCCTTTTTGTACAGTGAGGAATGTGTCCTGTAGGGTTCACTACATACCAAATGAACACCCACAACACATACGCACACACGTGTATATATATGAGCTCTCATGTATGTTGTATAATGGCGCTGGGATTTGGAAGGGGTTGGCATTTCGCCGGGCTCTGTGGGCCGGGATGATGTCCTCCTTCTCGTCCTCGTCCTCGTCCTGCTGAGTGGGTGGATGTTTATTGGGTGGTTGGGCTTCCTACTGGGTTGGTCATATGTGAAACGAGCCGAGCTCAGCCGAGTCCTACATACGTATGGTATGTATGGTGCAATAAATGTTTTCGAATGTCATTTGCTGCAAAGATGGCGACCATTAATATGGAACGAAGGGATTTGTTTTAATTTCATTGAAGGGGTGGCTAGAGGGTGGTAAATTTTACAATAGCGGGCCAACATCAACAGCAGCACCAACAACAATTTCGTAAGCCATATGTGTAAATTAAACTCTCCCTTCCACCTCCTCCCCTATACACATACATAGAAACGTCCACAACTCATTTAACTAGAGAGAGAGAAAGATAGCGACCGAATACTATGTGTATCTCCTATTCCCTATTCCCCAACTGTATACGACTATATATGTATATATAGGAATATATTCCCATTACATATGCTTGAATACTTTATATGGCTTTGCTTGGGGTACTGCCTTTCTAAATTGAGTAATTAAAAACGCCAAAATGTTGAATTGCATTTGTTAGAGGGATCCAAATAATTGTAGGAATATTGCGAATACTCTCCTTCATATATAATAGTCGTACATGTGTAATATATATATACACATACATATACATATGTATGTATGTATATTCTCAAACGACACCCAAAGGAATACGTGGAAGAGCTTAGCCAAGATTTTCCTTGGGACTAAGTGATCAAATGAATTACAGCATCTAATGAAACTACTTACTTGAAACCTATGATTAATCCTTAATTATATAGGAAAAGCCCCAGGCTAGTTGGCAAATACGTGTTCAAAGAGCCTGATAATAACATATATATATTTGACGTATATAATATATTTTTAATTAATTTTTATTGTACGGCATTGGAAACTTTGAATGAATTAGAGGTTTCATATCAGCTGTGTAATAAATATCTCTAATCCATTGAAGGAGGCATCTTCGACCTCCGAAACTATATATTATTGACCAGAACAAGAAGAAGTGTTGATAAAGTCATGTCCGTCTGTCCGTCTATTTGATGGCTAGTTTCGTTGTTTTTGAGCTAGCCAAATGAAATCTGTTGCACGCAATGCTTATGTCAGAATACATTGGATCGGCCAACTATATCATATAGCAGCCTTAAAAAATAAGAATCTGTATAGAAAACATTTTTCACAAGATATCTTGACAAAACTTACAAGTTAATTATATTATAAGGATACCTTTCCTAAATAAGATGTTTATGAATATAATGCTACATCTTATAGCTGCCATAGGAACAGTCGGTCAAACTACATCAATTTTCCAGCAATATTCAAGTGTCTGCAAGAGTATATAATTCTTGACACGCCGAGGATATTCCCCTTTTACTAGTTTCTCTATATTTTACTTAATACTTTTAATTGCCTTTCAACTGATTATAAATACATAAGTGAATTTCGGATTAAAATTTACTTAACTTTCGAAGGTCTACATCATGGTTATTCTATATTATTTCAACTGCTCGAATAGCCATTATTTTCAGAATTGCCATATAAAATAAAGAATATTTGGTCCCCCCAAAAAATATTTTCTAGCAGACGCTAGAAGACTATTATGTTATTTCAAAATAAGCTTAGCAGAAGCCTTTTCTCATCTAGTTTGGAGAGTTCTGTTTTGAAACTAATTCTTTCTTCAAAACTCTATTTGAGCTATATTAAAATCTATAAATATTTAAAGATTTCTATTTATATATATAATATACTCTAACTAAAATACACTTACATACAGTGATATATATAAAGAGCTAAGTAAGTGAACTTGTAAGCATTTCTCTGGGGATTAGGTTGAGGATTAGGGGAGGTAGAGAGGTAAGTGTCGCGAGATGTGCGCAAAAGTTGATTCTTGTTCTATTTGAAAATCATTTGAGAGCTCTACTCAAAGTGTACTTGCGGACGTTACTAGGCAACAGCCCAGTCCCCCGGCCACCAGCCACCAGCCACCAGCCACCGGCCACCCACCACCCAACCACCCACCTAGGCTGCTATAAGCCCATGGAAGCAACACCATCCTCCCCCAAGACATGAGATTCGCAATGGTGCGTGCCTGTCGGCCCATAACGGATATTTGCGTTGTCATATCACAGTCCCATATGGCCCGTAAACGTAGCAGGAAAAGGGGGCGGGGGCGGATGGGAGGAGATGCGGGATGTGTGTGTGTGTGTGTGTGGGGGAGAAGGAGGTTAGCAAAGTGTCATCAAAGTCTAGGGCGCTCCAAGGATGCCATCAAAAATGCCAAATATATATGTATACATACGTTTGTATATATTTAAAATACATATAGAGACGGACGCCAGTTACATAGAGTAAAGCGAAGGAATAAACGAAATGTGATAATAAAATACAAAACCAATAAAGGAAAGAGCTCTTTACACTTCACTTGCTTACCAAGAATCGTCGACACACAAACACACACACACACACACACACACACATTTAAGGATGCTACTGTTCATCAGACGTTGTGGCTCTGGCGAAGACTTCCGATGTTCAAAAAAGCCTACGGTTATTCGATAAATTCATGGCAGGACCACAGTTTCAGGTTTTTCAGGATAAGCAACACAAGCAGGACCATTCAAACCCAGTAACAACACTCAGAGAATATATTCACTGGGAATATTTTACTTTCATCAAGTAAAAAAGTTTAACATTATTTTTTTTCTTAGCATTATTCACTTATTCAAACATTGACTAAATATTTTGTTTTTTAAGTATTCATTTTATTCGGAAACATATGAACATCTAAATGTGTATGGATATATGAATGTATGGAGAAAAATGGACGAGCTTAATGAAAATTTGTAATCAGCCGAATGGGAATAATACGGAAATCACACTTCAATTGTTTAAAATCAAAATTCGTAACATGGGAATGTTTATTTTAAATACAACTATTTCAACACAAAAGTCGAATAGATCCCAATTAAAGATAGAACTTTAGCTAATGCCAAAATTGTAGAATCTAATATAAATGGGTAAAAATTCAATCTCGGTCAAACTAGGATTATTCTATGATATTTTAAGTAAGAAAATAAGTTTCTTTGAATTTTTTAAATCGTGACGAAAGTCTTGAAAATCTCAAATCAAGATTGATTTTAAGTAAAGTCGGGAATAATAAAATAAAATAAACATAAGGATGGTTATTCGATTTCTCGCAAAGTTGAATTTTAAAACATGTTTTTTTTCCAGTGTAGTGCAAGCCCCGGGTAATAATGTGCCTGCTGAGGGGGTGGTAAGCTTAGGTTGATTGAGGGGAGAGGGGTCGGATAAGGCGCAACGGTGCGTTACACATGGGGGCAACGGATTGGGTGCGAGTGGATCATCATTTTTTATTTTCCGCTGAGCCCCGGCAACCGAATGTGGAAAGGAAAACAACAACATCAGCAACAACAACCAAACTCGGCCAACGGCAGCTGTGTGTGTGTGTGTGTGTGTGTGTGTGTGTGTGGCAATGTGTGTTACTTTTATTTTCGCTATCAGCCATTTAACAGCACCCCCAACCCCACACACCCTCACACACACACACACACACACACACACACATGTACCGTACACCCCATTTTCACATCAACTGTCAAGTTTACTGATGCTCTCCCCCCTTCCCCACAAGGATATAAACATTTTTTATCATAAGCGAATTTCGCGGCAGCGTGCAAAAAATAACAACAACAAATAATAAAAAAAAATAATAACTAAGTATGCCAGTATACGGGGCTTCCCCCACCTCAATACAGCCTCCTCCGCTTAACTTGTCGCGAATACAACAGATGGCGCTTTGGTGCTACTTGGCAATAGACACTCTATAAAGACATTTTAAATTGTTTGCACTAAAAATCTTGCATTATTTATAAGAATAATATTGGAAAAGATTGAAAAACCTGAACTGTACTTCTTGGTTCTTCTGAAATAACAAACAATAAAAATTAAAGTTGGTACTCGGAATTAAATGAAAGTAATTAGATTAATACAGACTGATTAAAAAGCAGAGGAATTAATTATGAATTAATTATTATAAAAAATGCAGAGCTAAAGCAGCAGAACAATATTTTATTTAATTTTCAAAAAAATATTGGTGCTCAATCAACTCCAGTTCAGGTTCTGAGAGTATTTCGATAAACAGTTCCGTTTTGATTATCTGATTTTATTTGATTTTTATTAAAGTTTTTAAAAGAGTGAAAAATTCATTAATTTCTATATAGAAATTCGGTTTACATCACAATTTCTTGCAGTGCAATCAACTTGACTAGCAAACCCTAAAAAAACAAATTCAAAAACTGAAAGAAAGAAAGAAAGAAGAATAAAAATTTGCACATCTATCGATCCATAAGGGAAGTATTCATCGACTCTTTCTGCCCTTCACAAATCGCGCAAAACGTTGGCATTGCCATTTGACCTGCGTCCTCCGATGTTTTAGCATTTGAAAGGATGTTTACCTTTAACGCGTGTGCCACAACATGGCCCAACTCCGTCTAATGGGTGGGTTGCCACTGGGTGGTTGGGTGGATTTCTTTTGAATTGTCGTGTTGCCTGGGCAGCGCCCCAGTAAATTTTGAATATATTATATATGCAAAGTATTCGTGAATTGGTTTTTTCGCTTATCCAACTGCCAATTTTCTATATGGTGTGTACGGGTGTGTGTGTGAGGGCGTGGATGTGTGGGTGGTGTGTGTGTGTGTTGATGTCTGTGCCGCCTGTCGAGTTATCTTCTGGCAATTTTGCATTATATCTGGGGGGAAAGGGCGACGGTCCACGGCCCATTTTGCACACCCTCTTTGCCCGTTATTTAAAATGGGTTCCGTTTTTAGCCAATGTTGTTGTTGCTGTTGTTGTTACTGTTATGCTTCACGTAGAAGAAGCACACGATGAAGAAGACGAAGACGAAGAAGACAGCATGCTGTAAATCCAAAGGACTTGGTGCGGAAGCCAAAGATAACATTTTTGCACAATTCTCTGGTGTCATTTCCATCCATGCACATGCCAATTGATGTGTTTTTACTTTCGGCTTGGCAGCCACCAACCCAATAACAGCAGCAACAACCATAAGAGTCCGCCTCACATACCGGCCAAAATTCTCAACTAAATGCCGAATTTCTAATGCTCTTTTCGAACTGGATAAAAGTTTTCAAGCACAGGTTATATACATACACTCATACAAATACTTACGTTTAAAATATTTAAATCACTTTCAATATTCATATTTCAAAGTAAACACCTAATGAAAAGACTGGCTTTAGGAATATTATCGATAGCATTCCCAATTTCGTTTTAACAAGAAAATTGTTTTCTAAAAATATTCAGAACTGTTTCGATTTTGGTTTTTAAAACGAATTTTTATATTAAAAATAAGGCAGCTGATAAATGCCTCTAAATGAAAATGACATAATTAAATTTAAATGATTTTAGGCGCATTTTCAAGGGCTTTATCAATTTGATAGCAAAGTGATAATACCCGATTTAAAGAGAACAATTACCTGGACTGCTATTGGACTGCCACATCTGCCAGGCAAAGTTCATCATCGACCTCTTCATCATCATCGTCATCATCACCAGCAGCAGCAGCAGCAGCAGCAGCAACAGCAGCAGCAGCAGCAGCAGCAGCTGAAGCAAGAACAGGAGCAGCCGCAACGAAAGCAGTGAAATCTGGCAGGAGAAGCAGCCCTGCCCAGATCAAAAGCTGCCCCCATTTGATTTGAAGGCCTGGGATTAAGGAGTACGCTGATAAGAAAGCATAAAAAGCTGGCAAGGTGAAAAAGTTGCCACTGCTGCAAACACGACATGGCGCATTAGTCAAAAGGTAGGTTAAGAGAACCTTTTCGTTCCGCTCTAAGATGGGGGATTTTCCAATGCCAAATATTATACGTACATACTTATGCGTATACACGTATATATATATATATATATATATATATATTATTGATTATTGATTATTATTGATTATATATATATATATATATATATATATATATATATAAAGCATGTAAGAAAACTTGAATAACTATCAGATAACTATACATATATATATGAGACAGCTAATTTAAACATAGCATAAATACATTCCCATATATTGCAGCTGACCCGGTGGCGAAGAGGAATGCTCACTGGAACAGGATCAAGAATCTTTTTAAAATACTTTTTTTCTATTTAGTTTATATACATTTTTAGCATGGAATTCTACAAAATGTTAAATAAAGCTCTTCAATGAACAATCAAATATTATTCGGAAAAGGATCCTGCTAGTTTCTATAGATTCCGTAGACTCGGTTGGAAAAATATAGAATTTATGATTCGAATAACACAATATTTCCAATTAAATTTGAGACTTATGAAATTATATGGAAATACTAAATAGAAACAAGAGCTTTTACATCAGCCAAAATTTAAGTTTTATAAGCTACTTCTACTTTAACGACCAAATTATCGAGTTCTATCCGAATTTCTTGCCAACAGATAAAGTAAGCAAATTATTTTTAAATTTGAACCTATTATTGAGAATTGGTTACTGAATAATAAGAAAATATTAAGAAGCAGTCTTGATTAAAATAAAACGCTATCGTTAAATGGCTCCAAGAACAACACCTAAAGCTTTCTATATAGTTCGAGCTCACAGGCCGACTTGCTTCTTCCCAACTTCAAGCAAGTATTTGGAATAGTTTTTTGGGGCTCAACATAGTTTTCGCTCGTGTTATTCGAAAAATGTAAGCACATGGAATGTGTTTGATCTGACACAAAGCGTGCGAATATTTTGGTAAGGCTTTTCGCCCTGTTTCCTCCCTTACGGAAATTGGAAACTAAATGTGTGGCATTTGGAAAATGTGTTGCAAGTGCCCGGCGGTAATAAATAAAATGAACTCTGAGCAGCGGCAGCTACAAAGAAATGCAATCAATTTCTAGTTAAATTTTTTTGGCAAATCGAAGCTTAAAAAAAAAAAAAGAAGCTTTTCCATACTGCTTCACCTATCGACAGCCAGGAGCAGAGGCAGCAACAGGAGCTCCCCAAGGATATTAAGTGGATGGTTGGGTGAATGCTGTGGGGCTACGGGTTGGCTCCACACACACACACACACACACATACACACACACACAGCACACATGTGAAACATCCCCGTGGAGGACGAATCTTGCTGATGGCCACAAAAGACATCATGGCTGCCGAGCAGAGGCAGCAACGTCCTAACGCTTCACTGGATACTTACTGTGAAAGTAGACCCATTCATATGCATACATAATCCCCCATATGTGTGTGCGTGTCTGTGTATGTGTGTGTGTGTGTGTGTGACAGCAAATGCCAAAAACCCACCCGCAGACCGACCGTCAAACCAAACCAAATCACTCCACAAAAAACCTCCCACCCACCCATATGTGTGCATGTGTGTGTATGTGTGTGTGTGTGGCCATCGCCCAGCGAGCGCCATGTTGCCGGCAATGGCAGCAGTCATGTTGAAATTTTAATTCCTCGCCCACTCAATTTGCTCCCCAATCCACCACACCACACAGCCCACCAACCCACCTTCAGCCCAGTCTTCCTTTGTTGTGCTGTCTGGCACTCAAAAGTTGTGCCCATGTGTGGGGATTTGTGGGGCAGCTGCAGCATCGCTTGGCCGCACAAACACCCCCCTCCACTCCATCCATCCATCCCTCTTTCGCTCTCCCTCACGCGCACTCTGTCTGTCTGTCTGTCTCTTTTAAGCTGTCTCTTTCCTTTAGCCTCAATCAGCTCTACCTTGCTCCTTCTCTTTCTCGTTCTTTCGCTGGCTCGCTGTCTCTGTCAGTGTGTGGTGTGTGTGTGTGTGTGTGTGGGGCATGTGAAGTGCTTTTGCTGAAGCTGATGGCAAGGAAAAGGCTGCTGTTGCTGTTGCTGCTTCTACTGCCGCTGGTCGTCCAGGTGGCGTCGTCTGGGCTTTGGCAGCGACAGCAATCCTCAGTGTACCAACTCCTCCTGCTCCGCCGCCACCTGAAGCTCCTGCGTTGCTTTCTTGTCTGTGCTTAGCTGCTGGTCTGGTGACTGTTGCGGTAAGCAAGGCTCCAACTAGGACAAAAGAGCAATACTACTTTGTGTGTGCGTGTGTATGTGTGTTTCTGCTTGTGAGTGCGAGTGTGTGTGAGTGTGTGTGTGTGTGCGTGTGTGTGTGTGTGTTTGCATTAAGTACATGGCTCCACTTCACATGTATTTGCATGTGACTGGCCCCGAAAGAGAAGCAAACCGCACAAAAATGAAACACCGCAAAGCGTGTGCCATGACATGTGATTGAGGACGACGTTTATATGCAACGATACACACACAAACACACACACTCACACTCACACACACACACACACTACCTTAGTTAGTTAGTTCGTTAGCATTTATACACTGCTTTGTATGCGCACATCCCCAGCCCCAACCCCTTTTCAACTCTCCTCTCACCCAGCAACCCTTTAGTTTTGCCTTTCTTTTTACCAATAAATCTGAACGTGACTCAAATATTCCCTTCTATAACTGAATTTTCTTTTTAATTTTAAGCTGATATTTGGCCTGGTGATCATGCATGTGCCACGCATCGATAGCTGAACATAAATTCCAATCAATCCTTCTAGATGCTAATACTATATCCAAATTTAAGTTAAGAATATTAAATTTCAATATTTTTTGTTTATTTTATTATGTTGAAATATTCCATTCTGATTACAGTTGACTTAACACAGCAGCTTTCCTACCCAATCCTTTATTTGTTTTTTAAATCTTTTTTTTTTAAATCCTCATATTTTTTCTGGGGAAAGACCATTTGTTTGAGTCATGCGGGAGCGGGTACTAAATATTGGCTTATATAAGTTGGATTTATTTTGACTAAATGTTGTCAATGACAACTTATTTTGATTGAAGCGATGCTACTGTAATCAAGAGAACAATCGAAACTATCGACAGAGCTTACTGACTGCTACAATCGGACTTAACCAATACGCAATGTAAGTCCATCCCAACTTATTTTGATTGAGACAGCGATGGTACTAAGGATACTATTGAATATATAAGCAAGAAAAACTATCGAAACTCGAAACTATCGATAGTCTTGTAGATCAACTCTCAATTGTATTTAAAGGGCTTACTTACTGCCACACTCGGATTAACAAATTTATGCCAGCAAATACAAAGAATCAAAGAAAGCCAAGTTCCTACTTACATATTGATGCAGTGATGATGGTACTATCGATTCTATCATATGAAAACAATCCAAACTATCGATAGTCTTGTAGCTCTACTCTCAACTGAATTTACGTGGCTTAGGTTCATTCCAAGGGAGACCCTTGTTAGGAGCATTAATTATTGCCCAGATGAGTTCGTGATTTAGCATCAATCAGAGTCACGGCTGGCGATACCACTCGTATATACCGTGTGCTTCCGACCAGCTAATAATGCACAGTGCCGTATTCTTAACGCTCAGTTGGGCAGATTTGCATTTCCATGCAAATTTATCAGCCAGAGCCGAGTGAGAGAGTATAGAGATTGGGAGACTGATGCACGTCTCCCGCAGAGCAGAGTAACCACAAATTATTATTTTTTTTTTTGCTGTGTGAAAAAAAGGATGGCAAAATTTTATAGAGCAGACACGTAGGATAACAAGACTCGGGCAACGGTAGCACCGTACACCGTGCATCGTGCACCGTTCAATTAATTATACGTGCGCAAATACCTTAATCCGCATATTCACAATCAAAATTCGAGAGTTGCATCCGTAGTATCCTCCGACAGATACGGACAATAACGAAAGGCTGCATTCAAATGCAAACAAGAGTGTATCTCATCAGTCAGGCATGGAAGAGGAGGGAGGGTTCGGGTTAGGTTGAGGGTCGCGTCCGGATCGCAGCGGGTCGAAGGGTTCTTATCATTTTTTCTTCTGTGACGAAACAAACTGGCAAAAAGAATTATCATTTTCGTTGCTCTTCATTTGCGGGTTGATCTCGTTGCTGTTGCTGCTGCTTTTTTGTTGTTAGTGGTGCAATCCTTTGAGAGTGTTAGAGGTCCATTTGTGGGTATTACGATTGATTATACAGTCACACTCTTGACTTGTCTCCGCTGGTGATTGATAGAGAATTCTAATATTTTAAAATAACATGCTCAAAACATTCAATATGCGTATTGAACAAGTGGCAAATTATTTGTAAGCTTTGCCGTGAATACGACAGTATATGTAATCAGTTATTAGCATAATATAAAAATTCTTTTAATTTTTAGTATCATATAAAAACCTATGCCGAAAAAATAGAATATAATTATCTTCTTTTTCACGAAAAAAGTAATGGAAATTTGCAATATGAAACATTTAATTTAATTATTTGAAAATACAATAAATTATATTTATTTAAATGTAAAACTGACTATTCTTTCCACAAAGGAACCTCCTACTATTATGCACAAATTATAATAAATTTTTTATTATAATCTGACAGAAATCCCTACCTCTCTTTCTCTTCAATATAAAATCTTCTCTTTTTTCTCCGGAAAAAACCCCAACCATTGATGGTGGCTTCTTTAGCAACAGTTCTTTCTTCCCTACCGATGTGGAGTTTTCTCTGGCGTTATTTCCCATTTCACTTTAAATTTTATCTTGATTTCATTTTTGGTTTTTTTCTTTCTTCTCTTCCTTTCATAATTTTTCCTCTTTTTTATTTTTTTTTATTTTTATTCAAGGTCCAATTTGGTTTTTTTTTCTATATTTTTTATTTAATGTCCCAATAAGGCTCATATTTAATATTAAATCTGAAATCTTCAATTTTATTTCGAGTCATTAATTACAATTTTAATATAATTTAATTAATTTTTTAATGTAATTTTGATAATTATACTTGACGTTTTTTGCTAATGTCAAGTGCTCTTAGTCGACTTTAAATAAAACTAATGAAGAAAGGCAATCTTCGGCGAGCCGAATTGTTCCTATGGGAGCAATTTGATATAGTTATATACTTTATGAGGTCGGAGATGGCTCCATCAATGCCGTTACACATCTCTTGGCAAAGTTATAATACCCTCCTCAGCAAGGGTATAAAAATACAAATATACTATTTTGAAAACAATATCATAAAACACATACAATTCTCTAAAGAAAAGTAAGAAGCTTCAATAATGGAAAAGAACAACGATGAAAAGGTCGAAATGAAGGAAGATCAGATAATGTTATGACTCCACCATAAACTAGAGGAAAATAAGAATAAACAAAAAAAATTATTAATATTAATAATAATAAAATTCACACCAAAACGGCTCGATTTAAAATGAAGACTATTTAATTACTCGCCTGATGAGTCTACGCGAACAATTGGAAAGCTTTCTAAACATCACCTAACGACAGTATGATTCGTTGGTAATGTAAAAACATGAGCGAAAATTATTATAGATATATTTTTATATATATTTTTTATATTCAAACTATTGTGCAAACTAACAAATTAATAATCTTTAAAAAAAATTATTATAATTTATAAGTAAAGGAGTATAAATTATTGTATTGCCAAAAGGATTCGTTATTTGATGCAGCCAGTATTGGCAATAGGAGCTCTTCACAACCGATCCTACAATGTAAAGAACATAACTCTGTAGCTTTAAATCCTCGAGGAGTCGCGGGAAAATGTAAAATATTGTCCAGGGTAATATTTAAAAATTATTAATCTTTCAAATTCGCCAAAATTTTTCGTACACACAGCACCAAAAAACAAAACAGTAAAAAAAAATCAAAATTTAAAAAAAAATTACAAATCTAAAACAAACAATTTCTCGCTTCTGAACTTAATCCTTTTCATACAAAAACTTGAAGATAAACAAAACTAAAAAAAAACTTTAAAATGTAAAACTTTAAAAAAAACACACTTTACCTAATTTAAGGCATAAAGTGAATATATTCTTTATATTTTCCCGAAGGAGGGAGAAAACTGCACAAACATTTGACAACTAGGAATCAGCCGGACAGAATATGCGGTGGACAGGAAACGAAGATGTTCAGGGTTAGGATCCATAGAATTTTTCTCATCTTATCAATTATTTATTCAGCTTCTAATTGATGGAATATTTGAGAAGACGAAGATATTACTTAATCAGCGCTTTGTATGGTAGAGTCGATATACACGAAATACACGGAAATCAAAGGAATTGAAGTCTTTGTTATATATCATTTGTTTAAATTTTTCGTATGGTGATTAGTTCCGTCTGTTATATCACACTGAGCAAATTTCAGTTGGCCTCAAATAAATTTGGAACTTAGGAAGAAAAAAAAAAAATTATATTAAGTGAAAATTATTAAAATTCAGAAAAAAGAGAAAAAAATTGACTTTCCGTCAATACTTTAATAATTAAAATAAAAAAAATTACAAATCTAAAACAAACAATTTCTCGCTTCTGAACTTAATCCTTTTCATACAAAAACTTGAAAATAAACAAAACTAAAAAAAAAACTTTAAAATTTAAAACAAAAAAAAGTTTTTGTTTTTACGGCTAGCTTAGGCTTGAACACATAAAAAAAAAACACTTTACCTAATTTAAGGCATAAAGTGAATATATTCTTTATATTTTCCCGAAGGAGGGAGAAAAATGCACAAACATTTGAATACCCTTACCGGATTGAACTTGCCTGGTTATGAAAACACGAACTTAACAACTAAAACGAAGAGGTTCAGGGTTAGGATCCATAGAATTTTTCTCATCTTATCAATTATTCAGCTTCTAATTGATGGAATATTTGAGGAGTCGATATACACGAAATACACGGAAATCAAAGGAATTGAAGTCTTTGTTATACATAAAAATTTGTTTAAATTTTTCGTATGGTGATTAGTTCCGTCTGTTATATCACACTGAGCAAATTTCGGTTGGCCTCAAATAAATTTGGAACTTAGGATGAAAAAAAAAAAATATATTATCAGTGAAAATTATTAAAATTCATAAAAAAGAGAAAAAAATTGACTTTCCGTCAATACTCTAAAGCGCAGGGAATAAGTCTGTCCGTGGCAATGGCGCGGAGCCCTACTGCAATGATGTCCGCCAGCGAAAGGATTGGCAGACACAAATACTTTTGCACCATGATGCCACCCTTGGATACTTTAAAGGCCGTGAAATCTATATCTATCGCCGACAGGTTTCAACTTGTACCCAATCGTCCATTAGGAATATAGAAAGATCACCAGTTCCAATATATAAAAACAAAAATTATTGTAAATCCAGAAAAAAAACAGCAAAAAAAAAAAACAAAAAAAAAAAAAATTGGTAACAACCCGCAGCACTATTTGCTCTCAAAGCAAGCGCTGGGAATGTACAATTAGTAGTCGATTTTTTGTGGGGCTTCACTCTGGGAGTGCTAGAACCGGTTCGGAATTATTGTACTCAAAATACAAAAATTACTTGTTGCTTTTTGTAAGTGTGACCAGCTCTCGCAAGCTGGAGAAGTGTTGTAAAATAAGCCGACTTTTTACAGTTAATGCTTAGTGCCGTATAATTTGTAGAATGCAGCTTTTTGCAGCATTGTGGATTATCAGCAACTAATATAACGTTAGGAACATACAAAGGAGTAAAAACAGGAGTTGAACACTAAGCCAAGCTTCATTCCCTGGCCAACAGTCTGGCACTGGTCTACGTCGACCGTCTGCTGCCTGTGGGTTATTGGCACTCAGGGGACATACATGTATATTCAAAAATCTCATCTCAAGAAATCTCGTATCCAAAGTTCAACTTTTTACCTATTACAGTATTGACTATACCTAGATGAGTCAGTCAGTCATTTAAAAGATTTTAAATGTCTACATAGAGCAGAAATCTATTTATCGATGAAGTTTAAGTCATAAGAATTTTATATTAAACATTTTTCCGTAAAATATGTCAAAAAAATAAGTCTTCCAGCGTCAACGAAAACTTGCTCTGAGAGGCTACTTTAAGAGTCATGGGTGAAAACTACATACCAATAAATATATATTTATTACCAAGAAATATTGGTAGAAGAAATATGTAGTACTCTCCGTCTCCATCTTCACAATGTATTCGTATTGAATGTGTGAATATATTGCAAATTCATCAACCCGTTGAATAGAGATACAGCTGCCATTGCTGGTCGTAGAAGAATATGAATCTGTATCTATACATGTATGTGTATCTGTATCTGAATCTGAATCTGCATCCGAATCTGTATCTGAACCCGAATCTGAATAGATAGCTGGCAATTTCGATACGCAATCAATAATTCCAATCAAGTGCGAATGGTGACGCATAAAAATCGCAGCAATTCGCTCTCTCTTCTGTCTGACTTTATATGTATGTAGGTGCCTGCAAGCCCAATAAATATATTGGCTGTGGCAAGTCCAAAAATTCAAAAAAAAAAAAAAAATAAAATAAAAAAAACCCCGACTCCAATTCCCATTCCGACCCTGACGCGACATGACCGTAAAAACACCACACAGCGGCACGTCCTCTCGAGAGACGAGTCCAAGGGGGTGCCTAGCCAAACCAAAGGGTAACAACAACAACAGCAACAACAACAACAGCAACAACTGAAGAAGAGGAAGCACATTCAGTCGACAGTCGTTTCGGTATGTAAATCAACTTTCATTGTTCGATTTTAAACAACGCGTTGCCATTGAAATACGAAAAAAATCACATTTCAATGCTTACAAAATAATAAATTATCAAACACACAAAATTTTTTTTTTATATTCCACTTCTGGGGAGAGCTAAAAAAAAAATTGCAACAGCCAGAAAAAAAAAAAAAGATTGTGTTACCCTGCCGCTAACCCCTCGTGCAATCAGCGTTCCTGACATTTGCATGTCCTCGCGAAATTCAAAACAAAAAAAAAAAAAAAAGGAATAGGGAAAAAAGAAAAAAGGAAAAAGGGGTAAATGGTAAATGTGAAATGCCTAATGGAAATTTGACACACAAATCTCATAAAACAAAAAACGTCGAAATGCAAAATGCGCATTGTATCTATTCAATGTCTATCTATCTTTGTATCTATCTATCTATCTATCTATCTGTATATGGAAGGATATGTTGGGTTACGAGCAACGGGACCGCCCGTTCGCCGTTTTGAACAAATCCATAAATCGCAATGTTGCCAAAATGGGATAACAACGTCGGATAAACATGACACCCAACTGTCAATAGATATTTCGCGGTTCTTTCCATAATGCTGCACACGCGCAATTTGAATGCGAATCCTCAGCCGAACGGGTAAATCGGGCGCTCAGCATATATGTACGTATGTGTATATATATATACATATGTAGATATGTATGTAGAATGGGTGGGATGGTTACCGGCAACCGGTTACCCTGGTTAACTGGATGGATGGATGGATGAGCATACTGCTATTTGATTTATGTCAAAATTCTAACGAGCTACTCCGTTATTGCTCCTCAGCTTCTTCTCTGTTGCCAGGACCTCATTTTAATACGACTTCTTGTACACTCACACACTCACACACGCACTCAGTCATGTGTGAGAGCGCATCCTTTTGTGCGCTGTAGAATCTGCCCGAAAAGATTCTTATCATTAATCAAGGCTTTGTCAATAAATGTCAGCGTTGTGAAATTTCAATTTCACACCAAAACAGCTCGACTCCCAATTGCCAATTGACAATTTGCACTGTTATCGTTATCGTTATCAGTTATCAGCGCAACCGCAGCGAAAACTGACATCTTCATAAGGCATACTCAACACTAGGAAGGAAAGGAACAAATAACATACCCTTGCAGCCTGGAGTAACCATTTTAAAATTGTTGTTAAATTTACTTGTTTTAAACGATTTTCTCTCCAATATAGCAGTTCGATCTACCAATTTTGGCAGTTGGGAAACACATCCAACTCTACTCGAAGATTTTAATCTAGATTTATGATTTTAGAATTCTATGGCAGCTAGGTGATATAGCTTTGTAATAGTTAACCGATCCGGCCGGTTCCGAATTGCACTTAGGTCAAGAACTGGGAGACTAGCTTGCATATAAACAGATGGCCAGACAGACAGACAGAGAGACGGACGGACCAAAGAAAGGAACAATCGACCTAAAAAACTATGTTGCATCGTAAAGTATCTTAATGAAATTAACAAATTAGATGAAAGCAACGCACACTAAAAATTATCAAGATCTATATAGCTGCTATGGGAACAATCAGTCAAAATAGATAGTTCGAATGATTAGTCCTGTCTGTAAGGGAAGACAGCCTTTACTACTAGCCCTACTAGTTTTGAGTGATTGAGACAATTTTGTTTTTAATCTGAAACGGCGGTACAACTTGAGTTGTAGATACTCGATAAAAATCAATTTATAAAAATGGTATCAATCAATTAATTTTGAATTTCTTACTTCTTTAAAGGCCATGACTTTCATCGCATGGGAATGCTTAAGGATTAGCTGAAAGATTAATCAATATGTTTATTGATTAGTATATCGATTTATTGTTTATTTTTTGGTGTTCTATGTTTCAGTTCTTCTAAAACTAGATCAACATTGCACTTAGTCCCCTTATCAGATTATCACTTATCAGACAATAATCGATTCAGATATTCTCATACTATATTAACCACATTTATTAGGTCGTGGGTGTCTGATCATCACTTAATCAACAGGTCAACTTATCAGTATTTCAAATAATATATATACCGATAAATCGCTAGTTTATTATGAAAAAAAAAGCTTTGCCATTCTCGTTCTATAAATGGCCACACCCTTCAATATAGCCCAATGTCTAACTAAGAAGCAGGCATTATTGAACACATACGGCACGATGCCACTCCCTGGCCGTCCTTTAATCCCTTCCCCCTCTTCTCCTGTGAAGAATATGTACATATAAACAGTCACACACACTAGAACATACAAACACACACACAGTAGCACACATACAAAGATATGTGGTAGCCACAATTGCGAGCAGGCGAACGGGCTGCTGCGGCTTTGCAATTAGGAGGAGCTACGAGGATGACGACGACGACGACGGCGGAGCTAAAGCTGGAGCTGGAGATGTGGAAGAGAGGACAACGAGGACGTCCTAAGCAATGTGTGCACATAACGTGGCAACGCCGCACTGGCGTCTATATACTCCAAAAGCTTCTTTACTTCTATGACTCCCCACTTATACCCCCGCCGTATACTATGGCAGGACTTTACCAGTTCTATATTCGAGCTCGTATTCGTACTTAGCCATAAACTTTGGTCGCCAGCAACGCAGCTAACAGTTAAATTACCACACATGCCCCGCCCCCGTGCACTTCCCAATCTTCCCCTTGCAGCCCTCAACCCGGGAACGGCCACTGTTTGTGTGCGCCAATTAAAAGCGGCATTAGCGATGCCTCCTGTCCTCCTCTCCTCCTCGCTCCCTATCTCTCCTCTCTTGATATACGTATGGAAAAGCGCACTTGAGAGCCACCAAAAATTTCCCTAGCACAGAATAAGGGGGGAGGGGAAGTTTGGGAATTGAGCAGGAGACGGCGCCCATATGCAAAATTTCTAACCATAAATTGCCGAACCAAAACTTGTACAGCGTAATGTTCTTTTTTGATGGGGTGAGGTGTGGGGGTCGGCTTGGTTTAGTAGGGAGATCTTACCCGTAAGGGGGGAGAGAGAGGAGAGTTATAGATATTAAGCGAAACAACGAAGCGAGAACGAGGCCAAATTCCCATCCGCATCCGCATCCGCATCCACATGCGCTAATGAATGCGCCGCGGGTGCTTGTGTGGCAAGTTGTTGGATTGCTGCCGTTGGTCGCCCCAAAACTAGTCGCCGTTTATTTAAAATTATCCAGCTATATACATGTGTATGTGTATATGTACATATACATATATATATATATATATATATATAGGTATGTATATATTTACATGCATTTAGATATATGTGTGCGCTCGCCACATGTGGCATCCACAAAGGCGTCCAATCGGCGCAGGCTCTACAGCCAGACCCGCACAATGATTGCCAAAGACAAAAGTTGTTTTCATCCTTCAAATTATTGTTAGATTCACATCAAATCGTAAGCTCAAAATTGCAAATGAGATACTTTGTTTTAGGTTTCCCATCAAAGATGATGACAAGCATTTTTTATTATTTCCGATTTCGTAGATTGAATATTTTGGAAATATGAAAGGCAGGTTTTTAGCTTTCATATAAATAATATATATTCGTTTTAATGAATTATTTTTGAAACTTCCACTATTTTTGGCGCTTACGTTATTTTCGCGGACACTAAAATAGGCGTTTGTCGCTTACGTTATAATTGACAGGCCGATATCTCCGTAAATAGATGCAATTAGTTTTTAATATTTTGGGAGCAAATGCGGTTGGTAATTATTAACACATTTGCATTAAAAAAAATGTTTCTGAAAAATGGCGCTTACGTTATTTTTGCAAATAGGGCTCGATATGTAAGCTGACTTCATCTATTCATTCATAATTCTCTGTTCTGGGAATCTTTCGTTTTACAGCTGTAGAAATTGTTAATTTTTGCTCATTTTTCAACAAGCACAAACGGGTATCATCGACACGCCGAAATACCCTCTTTTTGGAATGGTCCTATTTTACTAACGTAGTATAAAATCAGCTATGTATTCCAATAAAGCAATGCTAGATTTTCGATTAATTTCTTCAAAATTTACAAAAAATTAGTAAAGAACGGCTATCTACCAACGTGCCAGCTGAGTAACCCCTTTAACATATATATATATATATATATATATATATATATATTTTCTTAGTTCTGAGCTGTAGATGTTAGAATCAATCTAGACTCATTAGAGTGTTCCTCTCCACGAAAATGTTTTGTAAAAGGAGAAAGATTTATTCGACAAATTGAAATCGATCGAATTCCATCGAAACATCGATCTAGAATCGAAAAACAAATTAATATCGAAACATCGATTTTTTTTTTGTACCACCATATAGATCAGAAATGTAGTAATTTATTGATAACAATTATAAATTACTGCCTAAGCTGAATCCATTTCGAATAAACTAAACCATAAAAATAATCGGTCGATTTTTTTATTCAATATCCTAGCCAATTTCTATACGAATTTCCCCTAATAACAACTTGTTATTAACTATTATTGGATAGACTGATACATCCTACATTCTATTAGTTGTCGAATGAAGTAATTGCTTTGTGTACAAGCAATTAGCCCAGCAATCGATCTAATCGATCCATTATTTATCGGATATCTTAGCCAATTTCTATATGAATTGTCAAAAGTTGGCAGCCATTTTGATAGACTCACTTCATATACGCATATATTAATATATATACATATGCATACCATATATATATATATATAGAGAAACGTGTGAATGTATGTATGCGTGATATAAAATCAGGACGCATTCCGCCCCCTCGTTTAGCACCTTGAAGGCTGCCAAAAGCCTTGGAAATGATTGATATGGACGCTGTCCGACTCTAAAGTGACTGTGACAGCGACGCTGACTGCGACAGTGGCAGAGCGTAAAATAAATGTACTCGGCAGCAACCCTAATCCAACTAGTACACAAATACATTAGCCCAACACATACGCACATACAGTGAGAGCTGCCATCCACACGCAAAGGCACCAAATTGAAAAGATAAACTTTCAAAGATCCAAAGACTCACGACTTGGAGAACACCACGAACCCCCCCCCAAACCCGAATTTCACCTGCTGCTGACACATACACACTCCCACACACACTGTCACATACACATACACAACACATACACATACACACATATGTATTGATGTTGGCAATCGGCTCTCGGAGCAGAGCGCTTGAGTTTCACTTGGCTTTTTGCAATGGCACTGATAACATTTGCCCCCCTGTCCAACCCGAACACATCTCTTTTTTTTGCCTCCGCCTGCCACAACCCAACCACCCCCTGTCCCCCTGTCCCCCTCTCCACTAACCTTGTTGCCTTCTCTGTCTAACTCTTAGTCTTTGTCCAGGACGACATGTGTGTGTGTGTGTGTGCGTGTGTGTGCACATGATAAATGAGACAATGCGCAAGTAGAGCCACCAAAGGAGCCGTTGGCTTTATGCCCAACCCCAAATATCCAGTGCAAACCCCTCACCCCCACCTCCAGTCTCCTACTATGGCAGCGCTAAATCAACACAAAAAGCAACCCCATCGGGGCGGCTGCAAGCCACCCACATTAATAAAACTTTGGCTGCCTTCAGTCGCACTCGTCGCAGCTCTCGTCCTCGCACAGACACTAAACTGATACTCAATTATACACACACATATACACCCCTTATAAGTACATATATATACACATATATATGTACGTGTATATGTGTATATATGTGGGCTCTTCACATGCGTATGTATTGGCATCGTGTGCAATCCTCTCATCTCTCGTACGAGTACTCGTATGTACGAGTATCCTGGGCAGCAGCCATTGCCATTGCCAGCCCAAGCAGCGCACAAAAAGGACACACACCCACACATGAATACACATATATGTATATGCATACTTATATAACGCCAGAGAGAGAGAAAGAGAGAGACCGAACAGCATGCCTTCAACTGGTTCCGCGAATGGGCCAAAGTCTGACTGAATAAAGTGAATCCAAAACAAATAATTAAACTGAATGTTTGTGATATTCATAGATAGCTCAAACAAAAATAAATTGAATCTCAAATCTAGTTTTAGATAGGTTCCATTTATATATATTAAGCGAAAAGAATAAATATATGATCTACAGCTAAATATTAATTATTTCTTCTCATTTTGGGTATCAATACAATAACAAATTTTTCGAATTGATTTCCTAAGAAGTGGAATTTTGTTCCAAAAATAGGATCAAAGATTGTTAATTTTAGAAGTCGATTGGATAAAAACTGAGCCCTGAAACTCAGTTTAAAGTCAATAAAGTAAGAACTTGGGTTCAGATCATTCAAAAAGCGTTTAAAAAGTGAATATGAATCAAAGTTTCCCCGTATAACTTTTTCAAAAAAAAAAAAAATGGAAAGCACGTTTACCTTGAATTTCAAAACATAAGTCCAAAAATTATTTTGAACTCAATCAAACATGAACAAGAAAGGACGTCGGATATTCCAAAAAGAAAGTTTCAGTATGTCTTTCATCTTGAATATCCTTTCTGCCTTTCTGCATGCTTAAATTATGCTAAAACTAAATAAAATGCTCTATTCAAAATTAAAGCATCGCAGGTTGGTCGGAAAAAATACCCTAATTAAATTGAAACACGATTTGGAACCCTTTCACATCTGGGAGAAGGAACACTAGTGTAATCTTTGGCGCAATTACGGGTCTCTAACTGTTGCTTTGCTATGTGGACATATCTTTCACCCATTTCATCTCCAGCGACGACAAATCTCATTCAGGAGCGCATTGCGATTTTAATATTTTTGGTAATATAATAAGTTGGTTCTGGCCTGGACTGGTATCGCAATTAACAACCTTTTGTTAAGAAAACATTAAACAATAAATAAATTAGAAATAAAAGCTATATATTTAAACCAATATTGTTGTTCTCGAATAGATAAGGAATCAATATCTGTGGATATTACTGCGTTCTAAGAAAAATGTTTTTTTTTTTTTAATCCCGTTTTATTCTAAGATATGTTAGGGTATAAGAAGAAAGAGAAAGAAAATGTATAAGAGAAAAAGAATTGGTCTTATGTCTCGTTAAACTACTCTGATTAGTCGATACGTTTTAAGGTAAATTGACAACATTCTTCATACTATTTGTCTTTAGTTTCCTAAAATTAGATGGATGTATGTCATACAAGCCAGTTATACCTGGCGTTACCCGGGAAACGTCGATATTAGAAGTTATTTTTCCATTAGAAATATTTTGGAAAACATAAACCGAAAAACAATTGCGAAAACTATTTTAAAATATTTTAAAATTAATGGAGATTAAAGTTAATGGAGACTAGAGCATGACAAAAAAAAATAAACCTTTCACTCAAGGCCATAAATATTCTGGAAAATTTGTATACTGTTTATATTCAATTTTTATCTATGATATATCGATCTTTTCCTCTCTTTCATCTTTTGTTTTACAGCTGTTTGCACCGACAAAATGATGAAATATGAAGTAAATTTAACTATATTATAGTATAAAGAAAAAGGCTTAATTTAGTGACAAGGAACTTTTTTCTAGCATACACAAATTAAGCAAGTCATCCCTTGCTAATTTCGAAATGTGAATATTTTGTAGCGTTCCTGCAACAGTTGCTAACTAATCAGACTTCTGACATATGCCGGTTTAAATATACACATGAAATCAGGTTGCAGTTGCAGCTGACAGTTGCGTGGGATCGCCCACAGGGGGGCTTCAGCTTTACGATTAAACATATATATACAAATATATATACATATATATGTATATATGTATATAAGCATATATATGTATATGTATATGAACAGAATATGTTAAACAGTTTTGGCAACACACAATAAGCAGGCAGCCGAATCTCTAGAATGCCTGTTTTGGGCATCCTTCACCTGGGCTGAGCTTAACACTGTGATTTGACTTGAGCACACCGCTCAAGGTATGAATACGGTTTTTGGATTCGGGTTGAGATTCGGTTGCCGCAACGGGTACAGGTTTGAATTCGGAGTCGGGTTCAAGCATGAGCGAAAACATCTGGCCCGAGCCTTCGGGCGCGTATCCTATGCAAATTAGATGGGCGCACGCTTATTTATAAGTAATATTATGCGTACCTATATGCACACCTATACATATAGCTATATCTCTCTCTATATATATATATATATATATATATATCTGGCTTTGACTGTGGCCAGGCTTGGTTATGCTATGTATATAGACGGCGGGGGGCTGTACACTGTACACTCCATAATTGCGGCCGAAAATTTTGTATAGCAGACGCTGTGGCACATGAGCCGCAACGGATAACTCAAAAACCGTATTCCAACAAACTGCAAACAATAACAATCACGCATAAAATATACCAAATGTTGCGTCGACGTTGACGTCGACGCTGACGCCTGCGTCGTTGTCGTGACTGCATAACAGATTGCCATCATCGCGCATACGCCACGTTGCTTCAAATTTTTGGAGCATAATTTCAATGTTTCACATCACACTTTAAATACACTAACCTATTCTTATCCCAAACAAATGATTACTTACGAACCGGTTTATAAGTAGTTCAGCAGCATTAATTTACATGAATGGAAAAATATTAAAAATATGTTGTAATGAATCTAGGTTATAAGTTTGCTCGAAAAACTTAAAACTTTGGAAAATAGAAATAGTTTTACTCAAAATCATAAGCTTAGGTATGAAAGGTAAGCTATCAAAAAGTATTTAGAATTATAAAATGACATTTAAGATATGACTGGAGTTTTGAAAAAGATTTTGAAATTTTCTAAATTAATTGTGCTTTTGTCTAAACTCCTAAGAAATGGGTTCATCTTTAAATGATGTGTAATAATTGAGTCAATTACGAAGTTTTTAAAAAACTGAAGCCTTGAAGTTTCTGCAAGCTTCATATGAAAATGATGGTGTACTTTATTCAGTTAGGGTATTGTTACACAAAGATAACAGCACATGGCATATGCTGGTATATATATATATATGTCTGTGTGTATCTGTGATGAAATTGTGAATGTATTTTGCATACCTTTGCATACTGAGAACAAACACTATTATCTCTGGCGCCATTATGCGCAGATTGATGTGCGTTCGTCAGTGGGAGGCAGTGGAACACCTGTCCCAAATGCAGAAGGAGGTTCGCCTGAATAGATAGAATGGAATCGAATAGATTCGGCATTCAGGATTCCGTATACGGGAAACGGGATACGGGATACGGGACACGGGACACGGGATTTGGAATCCGGGTTGTCAGTGTGCCTGGCAGGCACATTCATGCCACGCTTGGCTGACCCGATAAAATTATGCTGATGTTTGACGCTGGCATTGGAGGTGGAGTTGGCGCACTTTTCATATCTATTTATCTATCTACCTACGAAAACTCGAAGGTACTTTGATTTTTTTTTTTTTTTCTATTACGCATTGTAAATTGATGCGAATAGCGAGCACAGAAAGACAACAACAGCAACTCTTATTATAGCAAAAAAAGCACTGTAATAAATACAGAATATAATCAAAATCCAAGGTACTCGTACCTCTCCAGCCCCTTTCAATTCGATTCAGTGCATCTGGCTGCGAATAACAATGACTCTTTGTACCAAAAAAACATTTTTACCATGCAAACCTTATAAATTAGTGCACTGGCCATATTATCAATAATATTAAGTATAAGATATATTGCTAAACTTAGCCAGTTACATTTATTTGACTAATTAATATCTTCTTGGAGAGTAACGCACTGAACAGGACATCTCCAACCCCTTCAAGAATATTTTTATCTCAGCCCGTGTCTTCGGGCTCGTCAGTCCATCAGCTTATATGCAAATTAGTCTCTCAGTTTTTGAGCTAGGTGTCTTACGGGCAGCATACATATGTCAGAACCGGCCAAATCGGATAACTATATCATATAGCTGCCATAGGAACAATCCATCTTGCAAGTGTAGTGTTGGCGCGCCAAAGATAATCTTTCTGTACTAGTTTACTTTTATTTTTAGACCCTTTAACCTATTCAGGTAAAATAAAATAAATAAAAAATTAAAATTTTTTGTAATGTTTCTAAAAAAAAGAACGAAATATTAAATATAAAAACATTTACTTTTAATACCTCAAACTGTGGTATTTCATTTACAAATACAAAAATTTATTTCACTGATATCGGTTAGTTGCTTGAAAAGATATAGCCATTTTATTGAAGCATTCAGTTGGTCAGCATTTTATATTATTATAGTCGATATGGTCAATTACGTCTTTTTATATGCAAGACTGCTATAAAGTAGATGTATTATTGATCGGAACAATAAGACTAGTGATATAGCCATGTCCGTCTGTTTATATACAAATAGTCTCTAAATTTTGTAGCTAGGTGAATTTTTGCAGCAGGCAGTACATATGACGGAACCGGCCGGATCAGACAACTATATCATAAAGCTCCCATAAAAAGAATCGGTTAAAAAGTTGTATATTTTTACAAACTATACAAAAGTATACCAAAAATCATTAAGAGCAGATTACTTTATCATACAGCTCTGAAAGGGTATGTAATCTTCGGCACGCCAAAGATTGTCTTTCCATACATATCTTTACATTTATACTATGGCAAAGATGATTAAAAATGTATATGCCTATATTTTTAAATATAAAAATGACTAGGCTTTCAAAATATTGTGTATAAAAATTATAGTTTCGATCACAGGAAAAGATATTTGCCTGTACAGCTGAGAGAGAGTGAAATTTGTTTGTTTAGTTTTTGGAAAATACTTGAAAAAATAACCCGCCAGTAATCTAATATAACAGATTTCAATAGCCGTATTTGCTTATTGAATTGACCAGGAATTAACCTCGACTTTATTACTATACGAATTTTGGCTTGCAACCCCTTGGAATCACCTTGATGAACTGATTCAAGTGCTGGGCGTGACACACGCTGCCCACAGAACCCTGTCCCTATATAATATACAAACCTATATAAGCATAGCATACACATATATATATATATATATATATATATATATATATGACATACACAGATATGGAAGAGACCGGATATAAATCAAGTTAAAAATGAGTTGAGCGACCCTCTTCAAAATATTTAATACCGCAAGTGACCCCTGTCCACCAGTGGGCTGAGAGCAGTCCCGTATGACCGTATGACGACCCAATGGTCAAAATAACGCTGAAAAGTGGGGAGGCACCGAACCCGAACCCGAACCCGAATCCAATCCGGCTCGAACGGACACTGGACAACAACGCAGAAGCTAAGCTGTAAATCGGGTTCTGAAATATGGCAACAACAAAAACAACAACTGGAACGAGGCAATGGCAAAGGTTACGCGTGCGTACAGTTCGTGCCCCTTCCTCATATTGTGGCAACCGCGACGCCGGCTTTGGGTCAGTAGCTGTCGACGCATGCCGCATGTGGCAAGCAAACATTATTTCCATTTTGGAGTATGATTTATGGGCAGAGCAATTGCAGTTGATTAATCGCATAATCACACAGCCAATCACGCTTTCAATTTTCAAAATAAATATGTTTTCATTGCATTTTAAATACTCGAATGATTCAATCGAAATTTACATCCACAACAAAACAATTTACGTTATTTTCAGCAAAATTCTTGCATCTTGAATTCTAGAAAGAGTATTTACCATAGACAAAGCAGTTCAAAATTTTTAGATTCTTTCTAAAGTGAGTTACAATTTAGTCCTTAAATGGGTTAAAGGAGGCAGTTCCGATATGCGATCCTGGATTTCCTCAAACCAAGTACGAGCCTGAATAAAACCATGATTCATTCTTCATTCTTCATTCAATCCTTTAATAAATTGTAAAGCCCATATCATAAATTATTGTGATCGAAATACTATAACAAAAATCAATCAAAATAAGTAAATGTAACATAAATTTGCAAAAGCTCTTTCAAATCTGGAAAGCCTTTTGCTACTAAGTCTGACTATTTAGACATTTTTTAAAACTTTTCCCATTTCCATATTTGGAATATTCAAAAAAAAAAAGTAGGGCAGCTAACATATCTGCGTGATCTACTAGGAAATACGCTATGATTCCCATAACTTGAAAGAAAAATAATCTGCTTACACTTCAACCGGGATGCAGAGTATTCTCTAGTCGAGCACTCTCTATTATCCCCATGAACTTTAGTTCCCTTCAGCACTTTTAATGCTCTTTTAATTGCGAATATGAACAAATGCAAAATGCAAATGCAATTTTATGTACTTATATGTTTAATTTATTTACATATATTTTAATATTCCATAGCTGAGTAAATAATCTGGTTAATGCCGTCGGCATGTGTATGCCATGAATGTATTTATGATAATCTGCCAATGCGGCAGAGGTGTTTCTAGGTTAAAAAAAAGGATACTTTGTAACCTTCAATGTTTCACAGACACAACACACTCAAACACACACACACACACGCCCCTTTTGTTGGGCCCAGACGCGGCAAAGATTTCCCTTTTATTTTTCTTTCTTTCCTTTTTTATTTTTCCTTTTGCATATCAAATAAAAAGCACATAAAAAATGTGGCAAGTGCAAAGTAAAAGTGCAAGCAAGTGCATTATGCAACACACATACACATACACATACACATATATATATATATATATAGATACATATACATATATGTATATGTATGTATTCTATTTAAATACACATATATACATATGCATTCAATTTTACTCGAGCAACGAACTCATAAAAAGCATTTCATGAATTTGGCATGACATGAATATTTAATTTCATGAATTACTCAGGACTTTTTGTTTATATTCCTGACTTGAGTGCAATTACTACATCATAATTATGTTTGATTAAAATAATTAGAAAAAGATGAAATCTATTATAACATTATAAACTATAACATTATAAACTCTTTCAGGATCTGTTATACACTTAGCGAAAAGAGGTTAGTGAAACGTTTTCCACAAAAACAGATAGAATTCCCGTAACTAAACTAGTGGGAAAAAGCTTCCTCCGAAGATTATATACACAATCTGGATTGTTCATATGACAGCTATATGATATAGTTGTCCGATCCGGCTGTTTCCGACCTATGTGCCGCCCGCAACAAATAGATGGTTCCATACCTCCATCCATTTACCTAGCTCAAAACTAAGACAGACAGGCGAACACAGCTATATCGACTCGATACACAGATAAACGGGCAGACAGGCGGGCTGACAGATAGGCAGACAGGCAAACACACAGACAGGCAGACAGACAGATGGGTAGACAGACAGACTGGCAGACCAGTGGGCAGGTGGACAGACACACATATAGAGAGACAGACGCAATTTAGACACACAGCCATTAAGAGAGCCAGAGAGACAGAGAGACAGACATCGTCCTGTGTGGTCAGAAATGCCTTCGACGAGAATTGGAAATAGCAAACAGGTCATTCTCGAGTTATTACTTATATACTGAAATAATATCTCGATTATTTTTTCAAACTGAAAAAGAATATGTATTCACATAAACACATACCTACTTATGTATATGTATATGTATATGTATTGTGTAAGTAATTATGTAAAAATTCTCTACATAAATTACAAATCTTTAATTGCTTGAACCGGTTTGTGATTATCTCGATTGTAAGGCAAACGCCATTTGATTAACAAGTTGATTGAAATTTTTCATTATATTTTTATAAGGAAATCAACCCAGTTATTCATTTGCTCATTCGCTGAACCAGTTTTATATCTTTAATTTCCATCTGTAACTGGTTTTAATCTTTAGTGACTGACTATTTGTACTGACTATTTGTACCCCTTGAAAATGATTAAAAAGAGTATATTAACTCTATGCAATCAAAGGAGATAGAGATTCGAAATGT
The DNA here is from genome assembly GCA_018150835.1 of Drosophila repletoides. NCBI lineage: Eukaryota > Metazoa > Arthropoda > Insecta > Diptera > Drosophilidae > Drosophila > Drosophila repletoides. Next base: position 2,998,276 of record JAECWQ010000225.1, on the reverse strand, counting down.
TAATATTTTGATATAGCTTTCGGTATATCCTACAAAGATAGAGAGAGAGAGAGAGAGAGAGAAAGTTCAAACTCTTCTAATTTGATCTTTGATTTTTTAAAGGATATTAAACATAGAAAATATTGAAATAAATATAACTAAATAGTCAGGGAAGGAATCACCAAAAAAAACTCAACCAAAAAATATTGTGAGCTTTACAGAGTATCTGTTAGTCGAGCATTACCAAATAGAGCAAAGGTTGTCTGTCAAATGTCTCTGCCATAGTTAAACGACGCCCAAAAGAATGCAATGGCTCTGCTTTAGAATAATTTGCAGCTCGAATTCAGTTTCTATTTCCCGCCACTTGTTTTCATTGTACCAAAAGTATTCTCCATGTTTAACAAAATCTGTGTAAAAATAAAAAAAAAAAACAAGTACTCAGCAAAGGACTTTTTATTTTGTAAGCGAGGTGGAGCGAAGGGATGGAGGGATGGGGGCGGGGGCAGCGCTGCTGGCGGCAGGTGCAAATGCAGCAAGTGCAAATGAGGCAAATTTCAAAGTCAAGTTTACACCACGCAGCAAATGTTTTGTGCTCCAACGCGCCCGCGCTCTTTCTGCCCCCTTTCTACCGCCCTTCACCCTCTTTCTTCTTCCCACTCAGCCTCTGTGTAGCTTATTCCACGCCTCTTATAAAGGCGTTGTGCATGCGCTACAGTTGTGCATGCTAAAGGAAAAGACTTCTAGTCCATCCCGGTTTTACACCACCCCTCACATGACTAAGATCATTTGTCAAGAAGTCAACAACTTAATTTATTTCCAATTCCATTTTTTTTTTTCTGATATAAGAATTAACTACTGTGAAAAGAATAAAAAAGTAGAAAAAAAACTAAAAAACTGGCATAATAATAATATATATACCATTTTGTTTTAACCGATTGTTCCTAGAACATCTATGTTATTACATACTATATTAGTAGTCCGATTTTTGTGATAGTATGTAAATTTCGTACGCTTGAAAAAGAAAAAGGTTTCTTTCTTTCGTTTATTCCTTTCTATGGCAGCTATATAATATAGTTGTCCGATCCGTGTACGATACACGTACTGCCTACAACAAAAAGGAGACTACAAGCCAACTTTTATTCACTTAGCTCAAAAATTGAGAGGCTAGTTTGCATAGAGACAGGCTGTATAAAGTCATCTCATTACCCTGATCAATAATTTATGCATATACGTTATGTGAGGTCGGATATACCTCCATCAATCGTGACAAAGCAATAATACCCTCTATTTACATAATACTTTCAAAAGTGCTTGAATCGAATTTTTGATTTTCTCGGTATTAAAAACGAAAATTTAGCTTTAAAATTTTCAGAAACTTGTTTTATTAGTATCTTTAATAACATAAAATCTGCATGTTTTTAAAGAAAATATATAATATCAAATTTTTTATTCTAATTATTTTTTTAATTGTAATTTGAATTAATTGATAAGTCTTTTGAAAAGCTATTTATCAGTGCATTTAATTTGATCACATTTAACGCTGCTTATGTTTATAGAAACAGCTTTGCATTTATTTTCTTTCTTTCTTTTTTTCAAATTAAATTTAATAATAAATAAATTGATTCAGAATTGGAAAGTAAAATTAAACGGAAAAGCAATACTTAAATGTATAAAAGGCTGAAACTGTTTCTATAAAAATGACCTGCATTGTATATGGTGCCGGCAAATTTGATGCGCTTCAGTTTTTTTTTTCGACAGTGACTTTCCCACGCCTTTTATTACATTTTTTCCTCTTTTCTTTTTGCTCTCGCTCTCCCTCTCTCTCTCTCGCTCTCTCTTACGTTCTCTCTCTGTACAGCTCTTCTGCCTTATTTTAAATACATATACATATGTAAGTATGTGCATGAAGGTAGGTAAAAGAACTCAATTTGAAAAAATATAAATGCAAAAATTGTTCTAAATCTGCTGAGAAGGAGGCCAGAACACACAGACAACTCGACACGGCGAAAGTGAAAGTGTCAGAAAGGCAAAAAAAAAAAGAAAGCGCCAAGCGAAAAGAAAATTGTAAAATAAACAAAAGAGACTTAAGAATAGGCAAAGGTTGTAAAATACTGTCAATTCTGAAACGCTCGTGGATGATTTAATAGTAAACAAATATTAAAGCAGAAACTACCACTAAGCCATCATCAATTCCCTAACTACTCTTTCTCCCTTTTTTCGCCTCTTTCTACTCCCACTCGATGCTGCTCAATGTTTCTGCTAGTAATTGACGCAAAACAGAACACGGAAAACTTTCATTTGCCTTTCGTAATTAGTTAACAGTTGCCAGTTGCATTAACAGGCGTACCCAAAACAGGATTCGTGAGTGTGTGTGCGTATATCCTTGGTAAATATACACATGCATGTACATACAAATACATATACATATTTACTTATATGTATATGTACATGTACACATATGTGCACGTACAGCTAAGTACATAGAGTAGCTCTCATGTGTGAGTGTGCATATGTGTACATGCGCGAGTCCTTTGAGTCCTGTGCAATACATAACCTCACATACATACATGCACATGTGTGCTCTCACAAGCGTTACAAATCTCATATGTGTATGTGTATAGGGGTGAAACGAGTTCCGCAAGGATGAAACGTGGGCGTGGCCAAAATTGTCCTGTATACGCCTGCAGCCTTACTCCATGCGAGTGCGAGCAAGACGCATGCATTCACTTTAAATAACTCTCCCAAAATGCGTGTGACGATTGTTTTGCTATATGTCCTCATGTCTCTGTGTGCATGAGTGTGCGTGTGTGCATGTGTGTGTATTGGTCGCTTAACTCCTTTACTGTTATGCTTAGGCGAGACTGCAGGACAGCACTCGCTCGGCAAAGGATAACGCTGTGTATTTCGCTGATTGCTTTTATGATGGATTCCATCCGAAAATAACCGGATATATCATTGCATATCGATGAAAGAGGATATTACAATGAAAAATACTTTAAGAGTTCAAAAATTTAACATAAATCTTTCTATTCCATGTACGCGTCTCTTCTTTTCAATATTCCACATTTAAATAATTAAATTTTCTATGATTATTGTTTTTGTTATTGTAACAAATCTTTTAGTTCCCTTAATTTCATGTCAAGTTTGATATGAGGTCAAAGTGCAGTGCTTGTGTTCTCAATTACAATAAATCAAATAAATAACTCGCTTAGTTAGGAACAATTTATTAAGGCATTAAATAAATTAACCAATAAAAAACCCAATTTTACTTAAAACTTAGCTAAATTTCCTTCTCTTTAACTTTAGTATATAGTATGCCCAATAGAGTTCACAATTTGAATTTTCGCGCCTATAAATGCACAAAAAAGTTGCCAGAGAACGCTTATGGTTATGTTGCCAAATATGACGTCAGAGGGCGCTGCTGTAGCACTCCAACTTGTGTTAACAGCGGCATAGTTGCGAAAACAGAGCGCATTAACACTCTGTTGGCAAATATTACGCAAAAAATAAAATGCGGAATAATTGGTGACATGCGCTAATATCCTATATGTAATTAAATAATAAAGTTTATTTTGTTAATTAAAAACGCATCAACACTTGCTATTGCTTTTCATATTGAGTTAATATGCATGTATTTTGAGTTAACAGTGCTCATATTGTTCGCAACTCCGTTCACGGAGTAAAGCTTTTGTTTACACTCTTCTGGCAATCATTTTACATTTAAATTTATGCAAAAAATAAACTGCTATATCGTGTCAACTACAATATATTATAAAGTAGATTTTTTGCATTTAGCGTAAAATTTAAAAAGCAACCAACATTGCGTATAGAGTTGCTCTGATAATTTGATAACCCGTACAAGTTATCGATAAGCTGCTAACAATTGTGCATCGCCTAGCCTCCACAATTGCGCACGAAAACACACACGCACAGGCACACAACACAAACACCAATGTACTTTATATTGACGACGACATCGTCATTTCGTTGAAACTCCTCGCTTCCTTATTTATTTTTTTTTGTTGAATTGTCGTGTGCTGTGTTACAACCAACATATAATAATAAATACGAGCAGCTAAAGCAAATCGAACAACAAACATGTAAGTAATGCGCCCCGTCTTTGCCACTGTCTTCGCCTTCGTCTCTGCGTCATGCATTTTTTTGTTTTTTTTTTTTTTTGTCAATTTTGCTGCTGTTGTTGTTGCCAGCCTGCATTAGTCATACGTTTGGTTCGTATTACAAACTAGTCGTGAGTCGTGCGTGAGCAGGATTTGCACTAGTTGGATAGAAGTAGTATTATTTTGTTGATCGATAAAATCGATACACAAACTTAACAGTGGTCCAGCCCCGTGACATCACACTACTTGGCTAAAACCTAATTAATTGATTTCTATTCATACAGCAACTCAAATACAAACAACAAACCCAAAAAAAACCTCAAATAAAACCACTTCCATGGCAGCCGGCACCACTCTACAGAAGGCCATTGATTTGGTGACAAAGGCCACCGAGGAGGATCGCAACAAGAATTACGCAGAAGCGCTGCGACTGTATGAGCACGGCGTTGAGTATTTTCTCCATACGATTAAATGTGAGTACAATGGTGAACTATCGATAAGTGGAACTCAAGGGGATTACCCATTCCAACTATCTGAAATCCCTTCATTGGATCACTAACTAAATACCAAACAAGAGTAGATGTTTTAGAGGCAAAACTTTAAGCTATTTACAATCCAGTCGAGTTGATTGTTGCCCTTACTGCTAATAAAAGTCGTTAACAAAAGAAGAGCGAAACGTCTAGTCTTGATCATTTCTTAGGGACAGATTACACTTCTTATTTATTTGATATCCTTGCACCTTGTACCTTCAAGTATCTCAAAAACTTTAATGGGGGAAACATTATTTACTTTGCAACTTCTATGTTAGTAAAAGTATTATTGGACCGTTTTAATATCGGGTGACAACGCCCCTCTACAGCTGAACTGATATTTATATAAATAATTTTTGCAGATGAGGCTCAGGGCGAGAAGGCCAAAGATTCAATTCGTGCGAAATGTTTACAGTACTTGGATCGGGCTGAGAAGCTCAAGGAGTATCTAAAGAAGGGCAAGAAGAAACCCATTAAAGAGGGCGGCGAAAGCAACTCCAAGGATGACAAAGACAAAAAGAGCGATAGCGACGATGAGGACGGCGATGATCCAGAAAAAAAGAAGCTACAAAGCAAACTAGAGGATGCCATTGTCATTGAAAAGCCACAAGTACAATGGTCCGATGTGGCTGGTCTTGATGCTGCCAAGGAGGCCCTCAAAGAGGCTGTTATCTTGCCGATAAAGTTTCCACAACTATTCACTGGTAAACGTATACCCTGGAAGGGTATATTGCTTTTTGGACCTCCTGGAACAGGCAAATCTTATTTGGCCAAAGCTGTGGCTACCGAGGCAAATAGATCCACATTCTTTTCAGTATCTAGCTCCGATCTGATGTCCAAATGGTTGGGCGAATCCGAGAAGCTGGTGAAGAATCTCTTCGAACTGGCACGCCAGCACAAGCCATCGATTATATTCATTGATGAAATAGATTCCATGTGCTCGGCCCGTTCCGACAATGAGAATGATAGCGTGCGTCGCATTAAGACCGAATTTCTGGTACAGATGCAGGGTGTAGGCAACGATACCGATGGTATTCTCGTGCTCGGCGCAACCAATATACCCTGGGTACTTGACTCGGCCATACGCAGGCGTTTCGAGAAGCGCATCTACATTCCCCTACCGGAAGCGCATGCCCGCCTTGTCATGTTCAAAATACATCTGGGAAATACCACGCATGTGCTAACCGAGCAGGATCTCAAAGAGTTGGCCGGCAAGACAGAGGGGTAAATCGGGCATACTCTTCTAATTCAAGTGTACCTTTACTATATACAATCTTCTTTCAGCTATTCCGGCGCCGATATATCTATTGTGGTACGCGATGCTCTAATGGAACCGGTCCGTAAGGTTCAAACAGCTACCCATTTTAAGCGCGTCTCAGGACCAAGTCCAGTCAATAAAGACGAGACTGTGGATGACCTGCTGGTTCCTTGCTCACCGGGCGATCCTGGTGCCGTCGAAATGAATTGGATTGATGTGCCCAGCGATAAGCTATTCGAACCGCCTGTAACTATGGTACGTATAGAGTTCATCTGTACGCTGATACATTACCATAACCAAAACAATTATTTTTTTTTTAAAAAAAAAAGCTTCGTAACTTTGTCATAGTAACTTATAATAGTGTTCGATAGCTGAATTCCTTTAATTTTCCGTTTCCAAACTGCTTTTTTGCTTTTAACCTAATCTCGAATCGAACCAAACGCTGTTTCCTCATGTTCTACTTTAATGAAAATTAAAATGGCTTTTGCTTTTCTTACAGCGGGACATGCTGAAGTCCTTGTCACGCACGAAACCAACTGTCAACGAGGAGGATTTGACGAAGCTGCGTAAATTCACAGAAGACTTTGGCCAGGAGGGCTAAGCCGGGCCGGTTCAGGCCACCGCCAACAGCACCATCAGCTAATTCTAATTGTTGCCTATTGCATAAATCGAAAAAAAGAAAAATCACGCCCTGGCTCTACAAATCTACATATATATAATAGATATATTTATGTATTTTTTTTTTTAATAGTCGCCTTTCTGTTCTGAACTTTTTGCCACATAAAATTTGTGTATTTTACAATCATTATATATGACTTGATGATGATAGTATATATAAATACACTGTAATTCAAGTTTTGTCGTATGCTGCAGCTCAAGTTGCGCTCCACTACCCTCACAGTTACTCTTGCTGGTGCTGTTGCTGCTGCTGCTCGTAATCATATGACAGAAACAAAAATGAAATAAGTAATGGATCGATGTATTTTTATACTCTTAATGTTAAGCAAAACCCCGTGTTGAAGCCGAATTGTAACTATGTGTGTGTGTGTTATACAAATCTATTGTGTGTGTTTGGGTGTAAGAGAAAAGGCATTAGGTGTGTGCTCCGTTGCCTTCGGTCCTGACAGGACAGACAGAAACAGCCGGTCAAGCATTCGATCTATATTAAATGTAACCTAACAAAATATAGACGATATTAAAAACAAAAAGAAAAAACAAACTCATGGCAAGCAACTGAAGCGAAGCCCGTCTCGACTATAAGATGCCCTGTAAAAAATAATATGTCCTGAAAGTATTTAAATTCACTCGTGCAACACACACGGCCAGCAATAGTCTTGGAATCGCTTAAAGTTAAAATTAAAATTGTTAAATAAAATTATTAGAATCTTATTAGGATTTACCTTTATCCATTTCAAAATCAAAAATTCTTAAACTAATTTTTTGGACTCAAGGAAAGCTTTATGCTTTACAAACATTTGAAATCTCAAATAGAAAATTATTTCTTTCCATTCATCAGAAAGGTGACTATTATTTTTTGAGCATATATCAAAAGGATTAAAATAAACAACGGATTAGTCCTAAAAGTATGCTAGGATCAAGGCCCTACAACCTACATATATATACATAGAATAAATGTCAAATAACTATGATTCATATAGAGGCGCTAAAGCTACTTCAGCGATATCTATTTTTCGGAATTGACTAATACAAAAATTGATAAGATCAAGTGTCGTACGCATCGACGCCCAATATAGAAAACGAAAAATATTTATATTTACGGAGGTAACTTAAATTTTATCGCAAGCGTCACTGCAATAATACCGAAGACCGACAATTTGTAGGCCATCTAAAGCTTTCAGAGTGGAAATGTGTTCAAAAAAAATGGATAAAGTGGAAAGAAAATTTTGCAACGGTTGTATTCAAGTTTTTCCGTTTGGTGCACAAAAATAACATCATCTTTTTTTTTCTGAGTTGCCTGCGTAATACCCTTTACTTTATTGCATTAGTTGGTAGGAAAAAATACTTTTTGAAGTGTTTTTACATTTGTGAGCTGGTTAATCTCAAAATGTCTTTTAGTTATTTTTTAACACCTGATTTTATTAAATGTGAAAAATTTCCAGTTATGAGGTTCGATTAAAACCCGGATTGCACCGTAGAATAAAATATGTAGTTATAGCCTACCCTTATAATTTTGCCACGTAATGTGTACTATATTGCAGTAAGCGTCTACACACTCGTAAACTATATATATATATATATATATATATATATATATATATATATATATATATATATATATATATATATACATTATTGATCAGAACAGTGCGGCGATCTAATTTAACCATGGCAATCTGTTTATATGCAAGATAGTCTCTCAGCTTTTGAGTTAAGTGATTAAAATTAGGCTTGGAACATTCTTTTTGTTGCATCCGACACATATATCGTATTCGACCGAATCGGATAACTCTATTACATGGCTGTCATAAGAACAATCTATGCAAAAAATTTTAAGAAAACTTTCGTTTTGTTGTCCGATATGATTGATAATTTTCTTGTCTATATTTAAGACGCAGATGCGTCACGTGCACACAATATTAAAGCAAATAAAACCACTTTAGTTTTCAAATATTATTTATTTAAAATAATTTTAATTTTATTATTAAATTATTTTCTGTCGGCTTGCTGAAATGAAAAAATACATGAAGTAATATTTTCCGTTATCGAACGTTGCCACACTGGCTTAAGCGGCTATATTGACGAGATGCCACCTTGCTCAATATATCGATATTTATCGTAAATTTAAATTTAAATGTAACGTAAAATAAAAATATTCACTAATCTTACGTGAATGATGCCACCTTTTTTGGTACGTCGATAATTATCGTAAGTTTAAATATAACGTACAGTGTAAAAGATTGACAACTCTATCCAGAAACAGGTTGCCTAAAAGTGTTTTGCATTGAAAACATTTTTGCTTCTCAAATTATCATAATAAAACTCCCAAGGTGTGAGAGTTTTCTAAGTGGTGGCTGAAGTAAAGGTACAATGGGAAAATAACCACTCTACAAGTAAAAAAATCAAAAACATTCACTGACAATGATCTGTTAAATACGTTTGTTCTCAATTTTAGAACGCCTCTTCAATATTCAATCGCAGTCTTAATTTAAGACCATTTGTTCTTAGTATATTAAAAACATCCCGTACGAACTAAGGAATTTGAAATATTTTAAGAACGTACTTAGTAGTAAATCTAAAAAAGAACCAAATAATTATTTATTAATTTTTTAAGCCTTTTCTTAAAAATTTTCAATTATATTCCGTGTTTGGTTTAAGGTATGAATACTTCAGTAAATTTTAATATTCTATACAACATATATTTTTTTCAAATAGTAATTTTTTGTTTAATTATTTTAGTATATTTTCAAAACTATTTAATATATTTTAGTAAAGTATGGAATATAAAATCATTCGAAAACTTCAGTTTCGTGTTAAAATCAATGGGTCAATAGTTTTCATAACATAAAGTAGAGCTTACTTTCTAGTCGACACTTACATATCTAGTCACTAAAAAATAAAATACTAATACAAGAAATCGCTTCATATTGCCTTTTATGAGATATAAAATATAAAATTGATTTCGTAAAAAAATTATGTATATTGCAGAAGTAATTTTATAAAAATTCTAATTTCAAGTAGTTTTTGTTTGGTATTTTAAATGCTTTTTAAGCATTGTAAATATCCTAAAAAAATTAACAAAAATTCCGAAGGTCCTAGAATGCTTAAGATTAAAAAAATGTTAAGTTTTAGCGGTTATAGTTTTCCAGCGACTACTGTATCTCTCTCCCTGTCACTTTGTCCAGAATGTAATTCATTTAATATTAGCATATAACGTGGAAAAGATACCTGTTACATGCAATCCATGTGTATGTAAGCATGATGCACATTATTATACTCTATTTTTATCTGTGTGTGGGTGTAAATGGACTTATCTAACGGGGTAACGAGAGCGAGAGAGAGAGAGAGAGAGCAATTTGTGGCACTACTGTCGCAAGAGCCGGGTGACGAGCCTCCTACACACACACACACACACACACACACGCATACAGACACAAGTATGCTAGTGGGCGGTGTTATACTGTTATGCGCGCATAGGTAGAGCACAGAACCAGTTTACACGCGCCGCGTATAACAGTTGCTGCCGGCAGCGGCGTTGGCGGCGACTCTTGTTGCGTCGGCGCTTGAAAAGGACAAACTCAAGGGCAATTCATAGGCTCAAGGCAAACGAACAAAGGCGCGTAGTATTGTGCGGCAATGATTACTTGTAAAATCAAAGTGAATATCTCCAAAATTCACTCTATGTTATATAAATAAATGTATATGTATGTAATTACATAAAGATAATTAACATAGCACAAAATGCCATAGCATAATTTGGACAGATTACACAATCTTGGTGAATGAATACGTCATTGCACCGCGCCTTCCATTAATGTTCCTTCCAAAATGAGAGTTTGACCTTTGTGTGCCGCCCACGACACCAAGCCGCCTACACACACGCGCTCACACACACCCACACACCTAAACATTCTCTCTTTATCTCGTGGCATTTCCTCTCTCCTGCCTGTTGAGGGAGGTTACGTGTACATTGCACGTTGCTTAGCGCATTTTTCGGCTCTGCTGCATTTTCATTCACAAATTATTCACTGCACTGTTATTAACAGTGCAAGCAGCAATGTTAATTGCCCGTGCGGCATACCATATCTGTAATTGGTTTTTGGGCTTTTTTCCTTTTTTTTTCCTCCTATATTTCATATCTGTATATATATATATGTATGTATATTTGAGTGTATAAGAACCTTAATATATTTTTGTCCAGTGCAATTAATAAGGATACAACTAACTTTTTCTTTCTTTTTTGTTTTGTTGAATCAAAAATGTTATATAAACACTTGAAAACAAAGCCTTATCGATTACGGTTAACCTAGGGATATTAAAACAAGCAAGTTATAGCCTTTTCAGCAAGTTTACGTGCTTTCCCCTTAATACATCTTTATTCTATTCAAAACATTCTCAGAATCGAAACACATTAAGTCTATAAGCCAAAAAAGTTATTGCTAAGCTCAAATTTGCGCTCTAATACCCAGTCCCACTTCTGCCTTTGGTTCAAAAATATCTGATTCTGTTTTGGTGCGAACCTTGGTTCATACAAATAACATTACTTACGCCCAACATTTCTCATTTCTCATTTCTACTGTATAAAATACGCTATGTGACCATGTGGGATGAAACGACAGTTCTGGAACACACACCGCCCCCTCAAAGGCTTTTATTATTTTTATTCCAAAAAAATTTCCACTGCGCACGCATTGAAACCGGAACCGCTTTTAGCCGGTAGACTGCTGTTTTTTTTTTTTTTTTTTCCTCCCGTCAGCCGGCTGGCTGCTCCCCAATCTCCGCTCCTGATTCTCTTCCTGTTCCTTACGAAATTAGGCTAAGTTCACATTATTCATTCAAGCAGAGTAGCTGCTATGGTTTGCGTATCTTCAGTTTGGGTTTATTGTACCACTCCTATCACTAAATGGAATTATTCGTTGCTATCAATGCAATATATTTTTTACAGTCAACTCTGGCAAAATTGAACGGCTGAGCTCTATCGATAATGGAACCGGTTCGATTCTAAAATTTCAACATATATTTTTTACTTGAAAGCTTACCAAGTCATAATTAAACCCGAACCGAAGCATTTACTTTTCCAAAGCGAAAGCTTTTGGGTAATTTAGAATACAAAATTATTATTGTCCGATCTCAAAATAATTTTTTCCAAGTTTTCAGTTTTATTTTTATATAATTTATATTTAACTTAGAATGAAAGTTTGAAAGTTCAGCTTTCAAATAAAAGATTTTGCAAATGGCATAATTCTAATTTGCGACTAAAAGACTGGAAAAAAAGCTAGGAAAAATTGAAAAAAAAAAAAAAAAAAAAATTATATGTATATTATGTTATAGTATAGAAAAATAAGGAATATGTTTGATCTTCCTTATTAAGCTATAGGTGAAAACTTAGCCATAAAATCCGGATTAAACAAAAAATCGGAAAATGCATATACAAAAATCCATATATAATTACACATATTTCATATTAGAATTTAAAAATTGAAAATTGATTCTAATATCTGGTTAATTCTTATTTCAAGAGCAAACACTGTATTGCCAATTTTTAGATTGCAGCTATGTGTAAAATTGGAATTCACTAGAAAAACGAGAAACCACTGAAGTGGTCGATTTGTGCAATTCGATCAATTTTAGACTTGCCGTGCACCGCCCCCATAGACCTCTTTTTGCTCGTATAATGCTGATAAATGATAAGCGACGCGTCCGGGCCACTTGAACATATGCCAATTTGGGCAATCAGTCAGCTTACATATCGATCGTACCATATAACCCGTCAAGTGGTCTATAAATATGTACATACATATATACTCATCTATATATATATATATATAAATATGTACGTAATTATATGACACCCTTGATAGGGATCTGGAATTTTTTGGGTTTATTTTAGCCCCCATTGAGAGAGCTTACTAAGTACGCTCATTAAGCGGAGATTATGACCCTATAAATATGTGAATGAAAAATATGAACAAATCGTAATCCCCAGCCAGCCAGCCAGCCAGCCAGCCAGCTATTGGATTCACCCGGAACGTCCCGGAACGATCCCGGAACGTCTATCGTTATCACACTCCAGTTGTGTTGCACTTTTACTTTCAGCTATTACAGGGCATTTACCTGCGATTGCATCAAATTGGAATGAATCGAATTGCATCATCATCATCATATAATTAATTCTATAAACAAATTTTTCTCTCAATATTTTTTAAGTGAAAGTCATTGTGAAATGCGAAAAACTTTTAAATATGTTTACTTTTGGTCAAGATATTAATTCTCGAAGGATTTATAGATATTTTGATTTGGAATTGAGTTTCAGTCCTTTTTAAATAATATTAAATTTTTAATAATAAGATTAGTTCATATGTAAATTTAGGTCATATAATTTATTTTTAACTGAAAATTTATTGGAAAAAGTAATAATATAATTTGAGGTTAGAATATTGATAAGTATCGCTTCATGGTCTGGTTCGAAGTTATTTAAACAACCAAATCGAACCGGTTTTACGGTATTTCTTTTGACAACAGTGCTTTGAGTTAAGCCTGCAAACTGGTTTTAAACCGAACCCGTTCGAAGCCGGATAACGGCCATTTTTCTAAAATGCATAAAATCAGTATATCTGGATTCAAGTATTCCAATTTGCAGTCATGAAATTGTGCCAAAGTTATATGAATACGGAAAGGTGGGGCAAAACAAATATCAATTAAACTCAGGACTGCATTCATTATGCTATCAGCATTCTCAATCTTAATTATTTTGAACCTAAAGTGGTTTTTTCATAAAGATACGAATACTAATTTCGCTCGCATTAAGATAACTTGGTAGAAGAGTGAGATTTATAAAGCTAGTGTTAGTTTAAGTGCTTAATATCCCATATTTTTTGAGCTCTTTTAGGTGTCATACATTAACATTAAGTGGATCTTTTAATTCTCTTTATGTTTTAATCAGTTATCAGTTTGCTGTATGAATTGTGCTCTGTTATCACGAATACAACTGCGGCAACGTTTTTAATTACACAAAACGCTTGACAGAACCCAGTTGACCGACCCTCTCCTCCCCTCCCCTCCGCTCCCATTACCTCCATCGATTCTACATAAGCAACACCACCCATGAATTCATGGAAATACTCATTATTCTGATTCTGAAATTCGCATAGCATTCCTTGATCGCATTGTCTATATGGCCAGCCATAAACATGTTTATTGTTTATAATCATAAATAAGATTGCGCTCTGAACTGTTTATGTTCTATGTATGCGTGTGTGTGTAAATATGTGTGTATGTAGGTATTTACACTCGGAGAAATTTCAAATAATTCTGGATTTGTTTCACGTGCAAATGAACTCAAAAATTAAATTCGATACATTCATTCATACATTGAATACAAAATTATTTAAGATTCTTCTTATTAAAGAACGAAACATTCTAGAAATGAGAGATACTAACAAAAGTTTAGGAAAATTAGCGCCTCATTCCGAATCATTTGATATTTTAAAAAACCTTGAACCAAAACGCAAACCAGATAGTTTTTCTAAAGACGCTTAAATAGCTAAGAAAATTGAAATTATGTTAATTTCTGTGTATAGCATATTAAAATTTAAATTATAGTTTTAAAAAAATTCTATCTTATAAATTTTTGCTTTTGAAAAACATAAAAATTAATTTGTTAACTTAAGTTAAATAATAAAATTAAAAATAGTGGGCTATTTTTTTAACTGAAACCCACTCATGAGATGAACCAAACCTGAACCTTAACCTGTGAACCTGTATAATATTTAGGGCTCCAAATTATGCTTTGAAATTATTGAGATAGTTGGTTTGGTTCTTAAACTTAATAGTTTCTTGAATTTTGTTCGATAAATTCGATCGACATACTAAAAGTTTTTTTTTTTTAATTCATTGCAAATAAAGCAAATTTTAGAATAAAGAAAACTGACTTTAAATTTCGAATTTTAACTACTAGGAAGCTTTTTTTTTTGCGATTTTGGAAAATACCCCATTAAGGTCTAGGCTTTTTTCGAACTGTAGATGTGAGTGTTCTGATAAGTACGTACGGTGTTGAGGTCGGAATTATATTTGTATTAATTTTCATATTCGTATTTGTCTCTAGCTGTCAGAGTCGACTCGACTCGACTCATCTTGGCTTTTTGACCGCCGGACAGCATGAGCAAAATTTGTCGTCTGTCGCGAGCTTATCAGCTCTCCTATAGAGGCACCTATGGCTGCACTATTGTTCCCCGATTCCCTGGTTTTCCTTAGTTCATCTGACATTGTCTCTGCTTGTCTTTGACCATAGGATGACCAGTTTAAAGTGGTTATTCTCTTTCCATCTTTGTAGGCCTATTCATGATCATGAACTTTGCCTTTCAGTACTCGTAGTTACATATACGAGTATTGCGCAGTTTTACAGAAAAATTGCCACTCAACCAATCATATTTACGATCTCACAATAGTATCTCATTCTCGAAAAGCCATTGAGGCGTAACTATACCCTATATAATAGTCATTTTGCACATTATCGTTATTATTGTACATTAATTTCAATCAAGGGTTTGTCTTTATTCAATTTTCTTTTGTGTTTATTCATTATTTTGTGTTTCCGTCTGTTTTTCCAAGTCTTATTTCTCTTCTGCTTTGCTGGCTTTTCCTCAACCTTCAACAAATGTTCTGAATATACAAATTTAGAAGGCGATTTGGTTCGGTTCTGAAAACATGGTCTGTGCTTACTCGTTTGATAAAAATTCGTTTTTATGATCAAATACCCAATACCATTATTAATAAATTTAAATATTTTAGTAAAAAAAAATATATTTGTTTATTTCAGAAATGTTATATATTCCATAGAAATTCTTGACTTTTGATGTGGTTCGAGATAAGTATTAACCGAACCAGTGTTGGTATCGCTACTCTACATCCCCTATTGCTATCTTATTATCTTATTTTTATATAGGAGTAGAATTATAATACCTCTATATTTTTGGAACATTTTTCTTGTCACCCTTTTTTTCGAAAAATTTCCAATGAGTTGGATGACAAATAAAAAAGTTATAGTATTATCATCTGTGGAAAAAAAGGCTATCAAAAACTGTCGAGCAAAGCATTCTCTGTTTTTTTCCACTGTACCTGATCCCAGTGGTAATTGAGCTGTCAAAGGTATAAGCTGTCAGTGACTGATACCTGATTAAATCATTATATTTTATACTTATCTATATACATACATACATACATACATACATACATATTTCAATAATTACTCGTATTATATCGGCAGTAACGGCCTGAAACTGTGCTAAACTCATGTCAACAGTGACATCTTTGTAGCAGTAGCAAATATAATCTGAACTTGGGATTACAAGCAATTATAACTACTATTATTACTATCTTTCTTTCGCTTTATCGGTATTCTCCATAGCTCTACGAGTTCTGCCCGTTGCTCTTTGAACCATCTTAAATAGGTGCATTTGCTGTAGACAATAACAAAATAAATAAAAACATAGTTGCGAAATGAGCAACCCAAAACAATTTCGCTGAATGAATGGAAGACTGTCTATAAACAATGATAATACACAAACAACAACAGAATACGAGTACAGACATTTTTACATAAATTCAAGCTTATGGGCAAAACAAACTACCTGAATCGGCCATACTGAACTATAGAATGACCTATACTTAGCTTATAGTCAATATACAATAACTTTTATCAATAAAATCCTTTCGAAGTGCTTGTTATTTAAATAATTAAAGTGTAGATAGTTTAAGTTAGGTTAAGATTAGAATAGGTTTAGGCTAGGCTTAGGTTAGGTTTAGGTTAGGTTTTGATTAGATTTAGGTTAGGTTTAGCTTAGGCTAAGGTAGTTCAGATTAGGCTTAGGTCTTATTAAAGTTAGGTTTAGGTTCGATTTTGGTTAGGTTAAGGTTAGGCTTAGATTAGGTTTAGGTTAGGTTTAGGTTAGGTTTAGGTTAGGTTTAGGTTAGGTTTAGGTTAGGTTTAGGTTAGGTTTAGGTTAGGTTTAGGTTAGGTTTAGGTTAGGTTTAGGTTAGGTTTAGGTTAGGTTTAGATTATGTTTAGGTTAGGTTTAGGTTAGGTTTAGGTTAGGTTTAGGTTAGGTTTAGGTTAGGTTTAGGTTAGGTTTAGGTTAGGTTTAGGTTAGGTTTAGGTTAGGTTTACGTTAGGTTTAGGTTAGGTTTAGGTTAGGTTTAGGTTAGGTTTAGGTTAGGTTTAGGTTAGGTTTAGGTTAGGTTTAGGTTAGGTTTAGGTTAGGTTTAGGTTAGGTTTAGGTTAGGTTTAGGTTAGGTTTAGGTTAGGTTTAGGTTAGGTTTAGGTTAGGTTTAGGTTAGGTTTAGGTTAGGTTTAGGTTAGGCTAAGGTTAAGTTTAGTTTAGATTAGGCTTAGGTCATATTAAAGTTAGGTTTAGGTTCGATTTTGGTTAGGTTAAGGTTAGGCTTAGATTAGGTTTAGGTTAGGCTTAGGGATTAGGTTAGATTAAGATTAGACTTAATTTAGATTTTGGCTAAGATTAGTTAAAGTTTAGTTTAGTTATCTTTAGGTTAAATGTAGGTTTTATTTAAAGTTTAAAGTTGGGTTTAAATTAGATATACACCAGGTTCAGCTTAAGTTATGTTCACACGTTATATTGGATAGACTTAAGGTATTTTTAGAGTTTATTAAGATGAGTTTTGGGGCTTAGTCGATAGATTAGTTTAGGTCGAACCAATCAAAAAACAAAACTAATATGCCTGAATTTCATGCATTGTCCATACATATGAGAAATGCAGAAACGTGATCTATTCCATGTGGGTCTCAGTGACACTTTTCGTGGTTATCAGCCAAATGAACTTGTTGTTGTCGGTGCTGTTTCTGTTCTGTTATTGCTACAGCTTGTCATTGTTTTTGTTATTATTATGGATATTTACGTTATTTTATTTATAGGCCCCATGCCGAAAGGTGTATAATTTATGCCCCTAGCATACCCCCTGCCCTCCTCTGGCACACCAATAGTCCCCTACCAAGTTCTGCCATTATTAAGCCCAACCAATTTGCGGTTTTTATTGTTACAAGATCACATTTCATTTGCCAATTGATGTTCCCTCGGGGGAACTACTAACAAATAGACAAAATCACATACATCCGTACATACAAGCAATTCTATTAATAATAAATAAATTTTTATTTGCATGCACTGGATAGAAAAACTAATAGTTAGTTGAAGTTTAAGTTAAAGTAAGCTTAAAATAAATCATATTCCACATTAAAAGCGACGATGTTACTGAGAATGGGAATTTTTAAATTAGGAATCCCCAGTTGGGGGTTTTTTTTCGTGCTACACGATCTGATTAAAATTGTTATAAGGTTAAGAATAATAATACAAGCTGAGGTTATAAATAAATAACGTGAGATTCGGGAAAATCTATAAAACCGCAGAGAACCGGGAGTTTTCGACAATTTTTGAATCTTTTTACGAATGGGAAATTTATACGTTTTACATTGTGCAATGAAGAAAAAAAAAATCCACAATTTTAAATCATCGAATCTCTTTTTTTCCTAATTTGGATATGGTTTGGTTCGGATTTAGATCGAACAGGTTCGACGCTCGAGTTTAAAGAATATTTAAAAATAGGGCCTGTTTCCTTAATTGAAAATTGATTAGACTCTCGCTTTTTTGCACAGTGTAAGATGAAGCAGTCAGAAGCCTCCCTATTCGGGGCTCCACAAGCACAGCGTAAATTGATTCAAGTGTTTCGTTGATATAATAAAATTGTATGCCATGCAATTCTGTATTCTTCTACGTTCTAGTAGTCAGATCTTTGAAACAGCTGCCATTAATTGAACGAATTTCGGCTGGCGCGTGAGTCCGTAGTCGTAGGTAGTTCAAGGCGGTTCCCTCCGCCTTTCGGGGCCAGTCCCAATTGTTTTGTATTGGTAGCCAACCAATTGGCTTGTTAAATGCGATTAAATGTGAGCGACATTCGACTCATTCATAATAATCAGCATATATATATATATATATATATATATATATTAGTATTTTATTCTATTCTATTCTATTTGTATTTCGTGTGACCTTGATCTTGTAAGAGAGATCTTGACACAAAACCTAACCTAGACTTTAGACAAGCGCCCGTAGGTTATCGATTATCAGTTATCGGTTATCATCTATTGAACTTCTGTTGGCCCAGCTTCAATCATAAAATTGCTGCTCAAAATGACAGATGCGACTTTATAATAATGCACAACCATAAAAATTTCAACTACTCATTTAAATTGTTTGGATGTAATTTTCAGATAAAGCGGCTCACCTATTATTTGGATTTATCCCAAATAGTTTAAAACAAAATATGACAGTTTCTTTTCTAGTTTTTTTGAAAAAACGGCACAGATTAAAATAAGCTTGAATTAAGAATTTCTTATTTGAATAGTTCCCTACCAGTGTCAAAAGTTAGGCGTTCCCCTGGATTTCCTAAAACCAGGACTGAAATTCTTGATTCAAGCCTTTTTTTCAATCTCAGAAATATTGGTTCTATTCTGAATCGGCTTGAAAATAGCAATAATTCTGTCTTTATTCAATCCTATAATGAATTATGATATGATATTAATGAGATTAATATACGAAATCTCGTACTATTGATTTAATCCCTACTAGACTTATCGATCTGGCTCGAACTTGAATCTAGTTTGAAAACGGATTGTTTCACTTATTTCATATTTGATTTGAAATGAATGAGTAATATTTATATTTACAATTAAAAAATTTTTTTAATAAATAAATTATGAATTTTTCTACTTTAATTTAATTTTTTTTTTTTTTTTTTTGTGTTCAAATAAATTTTTAAAAAATAATTTATTTACTTTCTCAAATTTTGTTAATAATATGACAATTTTTATACTAAACTTTAAGCTCTTGGAAACGATCGAGTTCGAACATCCGATTCGAATTCATTTGTTTTAAATATATATTTGAATGCTTTATAGTAGATTATTTTGAAAATTGTACAAATATTGTATACCCTAGAAAGCGCTAATAATGGAGAATAGAGAATAGCCACGTCGACTTGTTTCGGGTCATTTCGTCCGTTTCCTGCCTGTCGCTTGACTTGTTGAGTTTAGTTTTCACTCTCCGCTGCTAATTACGGAAAAATAATTGAAATGTGGTTTAAGTACGAGCAATTTGCCATAAAACAAAAAAGCTTTTTTCAAAAAACAACAACAACAACAACAACTCGTAAGCAATTTGTGCAATATTTTAATTATAAACTTTAGCATGGAGCACGAACAACACGACAACACTGTCTCGACGTCGACGCCAGCCGAGGCTGCGACTGAAGCAGAGGCAGCGGCAGTGGCAGCGGCAGTGGCAGCGCCTCCATTAAACATTAAAAACAGCTCACAATCTAATTTGACAGTAAAAATGTTTCCATACAATAAAAAAGAAAAGAAAAAAAAAAAAACCACACAAATTATTTGCAGTTGTGTGTAATAAAATAATAACGGCAATCATTTAAAGAAAACAACATCAACAATGGGGAAACAGCGCCACGACTTTTGATCTGCTTTTATTACGAGTTGATATTGCTCTTAATACCCTATAATCATGATATTAATGCCAATTCGTATTAAACTTACATTGTTCTCTGTAGAATATCTTTATTTATTGAGCTGAATTTTAAACTTTAAACCGTTTTTTTACTCGCTTTTTATACATTATCATCAGGTGAAAACCTAACGTATCTCCTAGTCGAGCATACTTTCCTTCTTTTTTTTTTTTGGCAAGCTTTTGCGTCCCAGTGGCCAATTCGTAGCCACATAATTGCTTTTGTTGTCTGTCTCTCTTTTGTCTATCTGCATTACTGTCTATCAGTAATTAGTCGCTGCTATCATTATCTTCTTTTCTCGTCATGCACCGATTATGATAGTCTTGAAGATCTTTCTTCTTTCAAAAATCTCCGTTTATAATTCATTTAAAATTATTTTTCTTACTTTTTGTTTGCGCATTTATACTGTGGAAGTGCTGAAAATCCAGCAATTAGAGAAAAGCAACGTTTGCGAAATCTATTCAACTGCAAGATATGCGAGTAGCAGATAGATATACAGCTATAGATATATATATATAGATATATGCTATGGCTTATAGCGATTGCTACTGGAAATAAGAGATAAGATTGTTATCGATAATACGAGTATCAATTGCCTCACGCGTATTAACAGTGTTTACTTTAGTTACAAATATCGATATAATATATACTATATATAATAGATATTTTTACACTAGTTGATATGAACTGCATGGGCAATTTTTATTATTCAGCTAATTTATGGGTATTACAAAGAAAAACTTAAGTTGCCGTTCCGCTTCACTAAAACTCACTAGGAAAATGTCGTTGTTCATTTTATGTTATTATCATTAACTTTATTATTATTATTATTATTATATTAAATATTTTTAAGTTCAGTTCAATGCTAGCTAGGCATTTAAATTTTCTTTTACTTTTGCTCGTTGGAATTTAAAAATATGAAATATTTTAATGGCCCAAGATTTGAGCCATAGGATTCGAAACCATGAAAAAAATTATAATCTGATAGTTCTGGAAAAAATAAATATTTTGAAATGTCTTATGGCAGGCAAAAGAATTTAAAATTTCTACAATTGATTTCGGTTAAATTTTCATTGGGTCACTGAATTCGCATGCAAATTTTCTATTGGGTATACGCAATTCTCATCCGTTACAGTTTTTATTTGAATAAATTTTCTGTTTTTTTTTTTTTTTTTTTTTTTTTGTTTTTTTCAGCTTTTGTTTGGCTGCAACAGGTGAAATAACATTTCAAACAATTTTGTCGATTCGAAAAACAAGTTTTCAGATCTCTATATAAGTATGTATTTATGTATATATATATATATATATATATGTATGTATGTATGTATTTATTTACCGACATATTCAGTTAATAGATAGCAATTAGTTTTTGGTGACTTGTTGCTGTTGTTGTTGCTGCATTGCATCAATCTCTCATTGCGAATGTTGTTGTTGTTTTCGCTGTTCCCTGTGGCACTCACATGATTCATTTACGTTTTCACACTTTCAAAAACAAATTGCATTTTGCATTTGCATAACTAGCACGAAAGTGAAGATAAACAGAGAGAGAGAAATTGAGAGTAAACAATATGCATAGAGAACAGAGGAAACAGAACAGTGAGAGCAGTGAACAGTGAGAGCAGTGAGAACAGTGAACATTGAGAACAGAGAACGCAGTGAGTACAGCCGATTGCAATTGCCATTTGTCGCCGTCCGGCAGAGTTGTCAAAAGATTTTATTAGAATAAATAACAGGAAATTGAAAAGATTCGGCACGCCGAACATTAAATACACTTGAAAAATGGGTTGTTCCTATGGCAACAAAATAAATTATATAGTAAAATCCAACTTGTAAATTTCATTTCTCAAAATGAGTTTTCCATGCAGCAATTTTGGAACAAATTGTATAGCTGTTCGATCCTGACATATGTTTTGCCTGCAACAAAAAGACGGCTACATACCAAATTTCATCCAGCTAGCTCCAAAACGGAGGGGCTAGTTTGTCAGACAGACAGACGGACATGGCTATATCATCACGTCTCGTCGTCCTGATCAATAATATATGTATATAGTTTGCGGAGTTGAGAGATGAGAGATGACTCCTTCAACGCATTATACATTTCGTGGCAAACTTATAATACCCTCTGTACGACCATACAAATAGT
The DNA here is from genome assembly GCA_018150835.1 of Drosophila repletoides. Classification (NCBI taxonomy): domain Eukaryota; kingdom Metazoa; phylum Arthropoda; class Insecta; order Diptera; family Drosophilidae; genus Drosophila; species Drosophila repletoides. The sequence continues at coordinate 2,975,983 of JAECWQ010000225.1, read as the reverse complement.
AGCATTTGCATTAGCTTCAGTTTATTTACAGGGTATTTGGGAAGAAGGGGCACTTGTTGCACCCGCAATTACTGTGAGTAGCCGTGTCTGCGGATTTTGTCGCCCTTCGCAGAATCCATTCAAAATAGCGAACTTTTATTACTCATTTCAGTCGCTCTCATTCGCTGATTGCTATTGCTAATTGCGTATTTTGTTTTCATTCTATGCTCAGTGGAAAATGCTCTTTAAATTTAGATATTTATTTATAATATTTTTAGTTAATTCTATTTTTCTATGTTTTTTTTTCTTCTTAAGTTTTCTATTGCCGAACAAAAACAATGTGCGAAACAAACACAAAGCATATTTGTTAAATTGGCGCTAAATTAACTCAAGATCATCGCCACACGAAAAATAAAATGCGATTAAAATAACAAAATGTCAAAGTATTTGCTGATAAATAGTTTCTTGGCCCACTGTATACGTCAGTGGCCAGGGAACGATTATATATACACAAAAAGATACATAAATGTATATAGTATACTCGTATATAGTTGGATAGATTTATCAAGTGGTTGTTGCTTGACTTTACTTTTCATACATGCGTCGTATCTGTAGTCTATTGGGGATATCTTGGGGTCTATTTTTGACAGGCCTAATAATTTGAGTATGTGTGTGTAGGTGATAACGCTTTATGGAAGGAATTTTTATTGAAAAATGCTCGTAAAGGCCCCCGGCCAGACGCTGATAGACGTCTCATTTACACATCAAGTATACGCCGCGTAACGTGCATTAACTTTTACTTAGTCCACAGCACGTGTGCAAATGTGTCTCGAATTGATTAACTAACTATCTTACTATCTCTTTATGTGTATATCAAACTGACAATTAATCAATCAATCAATCAGTTTAGTATGTACTTGTAATACACTTAAGATAGACTTAGGAACCTTTTATAGGCAACATATTTTTATTATTACCCAAAATTCTGATTTCCCCCAAATATTTTTGTTTTGCTGTTTACATTTCTATATTTTTAAACAAGGATGCAAACCTGTTCGAACCTGAAACTCTCTGAATAGATTGGTTTCCAACAGGCAAGATAACCCAACCCTTCAAGTTACAATTCCTCCAATTAGTTATCGAATTGGTCTATTTATAATCTTCTCCAACAGTATAAAAACTGAAAAAGGGAACCAATTTTCTATAACGAACCTAGGGTTTAGAGACTCCTTAAGCCAGTCGAACAGCAATGTTCATATCGGGCTTGAGCCCCCAAACTGTTTTGAAAAACTTTCGAGATTTGAATTTAATCACAAACTTTTTGTTTTCCTTGATATTTATTAGCTTGTTTTGGCTAGTTTTAAGCGTATTTCTAAACCTGGGAGTAAAGATAAAAATAAAATTCACATTTTATAACCAGCTGCTAAGAGTAAAGCTAGGCCACAGCACAAACAGGTCACAAGTTTCGCCCCCTAGCGAAACTACAAGTCCAAGTATAGCCACACGGAGCAAAAAAAAAGAAGATAAATTCATATTTGATTATTATTTATCAATTATCAATTATTTCATATTGATGATTAATTAGAATAAAAACAATAATTGAATGTGGTGATCAAAGCTAAGCTCCCAAAGAAGAAACGACGTGTTTAAGTGCAAAAAGATCGGATGGATGATCGTCTTTTTTTCTCTGTGTATTCATCGAATTGAAATTTGAATTTTTAATGTGCTGATATTCAAATGATTCGCCTGCCTCTGAAACGTGAGCATTACATTTCTGTATTTCTGTGTCTACACTGCATTCTATATATATATATAAATATATATTTGAATATTTGTATATTTGTAAATATGTATATTTGCTATGGGGAATTTACATGTGGCTGACAATTCTAAAAACAACTTTCGCGGAACTTGCGAAAGTTGCCATCTTGGCTTTTGGTTTGCCTTGAATCGAATCAGTTAGACTCGATTCTTAATGAAATAGAAATGGCAATCGAATAGCAATAAATCAATCTATTTGAACAGTCAGCGTCTGTTCCGCCCTAGCACCGAACCGCTCCGGCAAGCCCAACGAACCACTCCAACACAAGCAACGTAGCGACGTCAAACAAAATGAATTGAATTGTGTTTTTTTTTCTTCCTATTTAATTGGAACACAAAATTGACTCAACTCGGGTGACTGTTGTTTGTTTGTTGTTGTTGGTGTTTAATTTTTTGTTATTTATATGCTAGATTAATAAACAATAATAATAGCAAACGCTTCTTTGGGTTTCAATTGTTGTTCAATTGATGGAGTCTATCCCCCTCCGGCCAGACTAGTCTATTTACGATATAAATTTGTGGAGTTGCATCACAGAAATATTATTTTCATCAAGACTGCCAAATTGTTTTGAACCCGAACCGGTTTTCGTTCGCAAATACCTGATAATTTTTTCAATTTCAATCGCTTTAGGTTATCTCAAACGGTTATCCAAGTTGAACCAAATTAAAATTTAGCCAAAAATACTGCAAGCCAGTTTTAAACCGAACCGAACGTGTTCGAACCCAAATATAAGATTATTTTACCAAACCAAATGACAAAAATATAATACCTTTGAAGCAGTAAACTGCAAACCGGTTCAAACCCTGATACTCCATATATATTTTAAATTTGAACAGAACCAAGAGTCGAAAATGTAACTTAACCTGAAACTGAATCAAACCAATTAATAAATGTTCGGATTTAAAATGATAAAAATTATATATAGGGACTGAAATGAACTTTGATCAGGTCTATTCAGTTAAAATACTAATACTCTCCTAACCTATTTCTTAGCTTCAATTAATAATCTTTAAAACTTGAAAAATATTTACTATTGCACCAAAACCTTAATGGGTTCGGAGCTCGAAACTTTCAGTATTTCTCTTTTCCTTAAATATATATATATATTTACTTTTTTTTTTTATTTTCCTGTAGGACTTACCATTGGTCGTCAAATTTCCGTCCACAACTTTCTGCAATAAACAAAATGGTTTTGGTTTTTTTTTGTTTTTGTTTTTCTCTCTGCTTTTGAATCGCTTTATTTTTGTATCGAAATCATTTTAAATAGTTTGTTCTGTTCTGTTGCTTTATCAGTTGTTGTTCTTCTTTGTTTTTTTGTTCTTCGCTTTCTAAATTCAATCAGCTGATTAGTTCTGTATTTTTCTCAGTGTGTGTGGCTTAAAATGAAAACCTTCAGCTTCAATTTATGTCTGATTCTGACCGAATCTTTCACTGTACTTGTAGTAAGATGGTCTTTTTTATAGTATTTTTTGTTTTTTATCATTATTCTTGATAACTAATTTATCATGGCTAAGTTTTGTTTTTTACATTTTCATGAAAATAGAAACACTTTCTTTACTTGGTATTTGTTTAAGCTAATGGTTTAAAGGATTTCTTCTTTTTTTTTTTTTTTTGAACAGTTTGTTGTATTTATTTAAAAATACATGTGAAAAAAAATGTTTATTGATTATATTCTTAAATTTTTCACTTATTTTTCTTAAATTCCTTGCAATGCGTCGCCTGCGCGCAGTTGCTAAAAAAAAAAACAAAAACGAAATGTTAATTAATTAACTAAATAATACTGAAAAGTAAAGGAAATAAAATGAAATAAAATACGCTTGCAGCTAGCTAGGAAAAATATTTGAATTGTGTTCATATTTTATTTGATTTTTTTCGGATTTTTTCGTAAACATATGTAAGGTTGTCTCGTATATATGTATTTAGGACTCTCTCTCTCTCTCTGGGGGACCGTTACTCTCTTAATTTCTTCTCTTTTCTTTTATATCTTTTATATAACATTTAAAACTACATAATAATTAAGCACTAAACTAGGCATAGTATATAACTCACATGTGCATTATACATATGTAGAAACAATATAAAACAATTGTTTAGCTGCTTAAATGTTAGTAACAAAAAAAAAAAAAAAAATTAAAAATAAACACTAAATTCAGAATAGAAAAAAAAAGAATTCATCATTATTACAATCAATATATAGGGCTAATAAGCTGTATTATTATCATATAACGCTTCACAATATATGCATGTATGTATGTATGTATGTATGTATATATATATATGTATATAGTACAAACATTTACAATTTTTAGTATCTTTGTGTTTCTTAGTATTTCGTGTAGTTTCTCATTAACAATATAAGATTTTCTTGTCTTGTCTCCTGGCATTAGGATATGATGCTTGTAGCACAGTATAACACTTTTGCGGCGCTCCAAAGTGCGCTACACTCTTTTTCTCTTCCTTCCCCCTTCTGCTTCTTCTGCTTCTGCGGTTCTCTCCTGCTACGATCTTAACGTAAGTTATGTGAATACCACAAATTTGCAATTGAAAAATACATTTAAATTGTTTGCCTTTTTAATAACAAATTGCATGGTATATATACATACGTATATATATATATGTATTTTTTTTTTATAAATATATATGTATATATATGTATGTATGTGTGTAGGTGTGTAGGTGTATAAAATATATATTAACAATTCTTTAACAAAATCGATAATCGATCATTTTTAACCAATTAAAATTAAGTATTCAAATAATTTATTTAATTAAGAGAGAAAAATAAAGAAATAAAAAATATGTAAATATCGAAAAAAAAAAAAACAAATTAAACAATTGCTGAGGCATAAAATATTTCATATTAATTTTCGTATTTATTTTCTTTACTAAAAAAAACTTGCCTAATTTTTTTAAATACTAAGAAGCGCGCTGTGCTGGCGCCAGCTGGCGGCGTTTGTGGCAACAGCGGCGACAAAGGAAACTAACTGATTTTCGAATTCGACCTTCAATTCGAATTCGAACTTGATTGTTTGTTTACTTAGCAACTGCGACGACGCTGATTCCGATTACGATTACGATTACGATTAATCGATAACACGATAACGACAATTACATTAGAGGATGCCAATGCCGATCAATTTACTTGCTATTGAGTACATCCTCCCGGCAGGCGACGGCAGCTACAAGCGCCGCACCACGACCCGACCCATCCTCCGAAAGCATCAGATCGAAGGTAATATTTGGCTTGATCAGCTTCGTTATCTTCTCAACCATCAGATTGTGGAACTTGGGATGGAATCGGTAGACACTGCCATCAACACCCACCGTCACATAGGGTTCATCCATTTTATTGATCAGCGTAGCAATGCCCGCAGAGACAAGATGTGCAGCGCGCTTGGAGACGCATTCGCAGATATAGCGTACATTAGCGCAATCGCCATCGGTGGCATTGGACAGTCCCAGCTCCTCCAGTACTAGACGACAATTGGTAAAGTTACCGGGTTCATCTGCTTCGATTTCACTAACATATTTGGTAAAGAACAAGCCACGAGTGAAGAGCACCTCCGAGCCTTGCCCATTGAACAGTATGCCATTTTGTGTCATCTTGGCGAGAACGAGACGCACCAGCTCTCCCATATACATGCCCGATATCATTTTCTCAAACGTTTGCTTGCCGGGATTAATGCTATGGCTGTCGATATCACGATCGAATTCGGTGCGCACAAAATCTAATGCACCATTATCACCAAAAGCTCCCCATTCTGTATTGATGAGGACATGTGGCTTGCCATTGGAAGCACCATCAAAAAGTTCAGCCTCCTCCACACGTTCCACATAGCAGGCATTCGAACCGGTACCGACAATAAGTCCAATCTTGCAATTGTGATTTTTCCAGGCGCAGCTCATCAATGTGCCCGTCGTATCATTGAGTATGGCACAGACATCGATCTGTACATCGCCGCGTCTTGCTATGGCATCCTTGAGCAATTGTACCACATCCTCATTGACGACGCCAGCACAATCGAAACCCTTTGTCCATGTCTCTAGCAGACCTTTGGTCAGTCCAAGCTGTCGCAGCGGAAATGAGAAGGTGAAACCCAATGGCAATCGCTCCGAATAGACATTATGCTCAGCCATGAAATTGGATAAACATTCGGCAATATGGTCGAATAATTGTATACCCGAACCGATCATAATATGCTGCGGTATCGCATAGATCCTTGATTCCATTTGGAAATCGTTATTTTCCTGCAAATGGATCAATAGCACACGGAAATTGGTACCACCCAGATCCAAGGCCAAAAATTTGCCTCTCTCATTTCCATTGGGCAGATCCTGTACGTACGTTACAAAACATTTAACATTCGCCTTGGGATGCGTATCCTTTGCTAATCCACGACGCAGCTCATGCAATATGCGATAACAGAGCTCTTGCACCTGCTCATCCGATAGCAACAGCTGCTGACATAACTCGAATACCATTTTCTTTTTATCCGCTGCACTCGCACCAGCTGCTGATGTTTGTATTTGAATTGCATTTGCTGCTGCTGCATTTGTTGCTTTAGTCGCTGCGCTGCTGCCGACACCGACGCCGCTGCCTCTGTTTGCTGCAGCGACTCTCACATTATCCGTCTCGTCGCTGCTGTGGCCATTCTGTTTTGTGGCGAGTCCGTTGCTATTTATAGACACGTTGCGCATTGCCCCATTCAGCTGCTCTTGGTCCATGTTGGCTGTTGGCGGTTGGCTGTTGGCTGTTGCAGTTGCTGTTACTCTTCCTTTTACAGTTGTTGTTAATGTTACAGTTACAGTGTCTTCTGGTTTAACAGGCGCTGTTACAGTTCTTTAGTTTGTTGTTGTTTTGGCAGTCACAGGCACTAATACACAATAAAAAAATAATAATAATATTTATTAATTACAGTCGAACTTCGATATAAGCAACTCTTAGAGAGTTTCCAAAAAAATGATTATTTTGAAAATACTTTTTTTTTAATTACTTGTAGAATTAATAATTGTAAAAATTATATTTTCAAAATAGTTTTTTAAGTAACTGCAGTAATTATGATCAATTATCTTTAATTATAAAGATTTGTTCTTTTAACTATTTTTAATAACTAAAGTAATTAAAAAAACAGTTGTTTTTTAGAGAACTAATTTGAAAACATAATTCATCAGTTAAAAAATTGAAAAAACAAGTTTGAAAAATGCTTTAAAATAATTTATCAAGCGATCGACAACTAATTTATGTATCGATATTATCTATAATTATCGATCTTTAAAACTAACTATATTCTAAAATTTATTCTATTAATTTTTTTTATACCTATATTTTAAAATTTATTAATTTCAAAAGTAAAATGAGAAAAATGTTAGCCATATATATTCATTTCGAAATTTTTTTACTTTTCCAAGCTAAATCTATAAAATCTGAGCTGAACGACAAATGAATGCTTATGAAATAACATGTATTTCGAATAACAATAGCCCAATAAACAAAACTAAAAGTTCGATAAGAAGATATCGATAAAAATATAGTTTTTTTTTTCTATTCTTTTTAGCTAAAATATTCGGAATCTTAAGTAATAATTTGGGAAAATAAAACGCATGCGCAACAAAAATCAACTTCTCGGAGGAGTTAAAAATTAACTTTTTCGCTCAAAGGAACTCAAAATACACGGTGAAAAATTATAAAATTTGTGTTGAATTTTTTTTTATAGAAGTTTGACTGTAATTTTACAATAACAAGAAAGTTTTGCACACGCGTTTTGCTAGCGTTGTTGGCCGCTTCGTCAATAGTTTTTGCGCGTTTATCGTCGCTCTTTACCTTCTCGCTTACTATGTGTAGTTTTGTGTTGTTGTTTCTTGTTTTATTTTATTTTGCCGATTTTCGCTTTTAGTTTGACTTTGTGTTGCTTCCGACTCACAATAGTTTTTTGTTTTTTTTTTTTTCTGTATTATTTTTGTAGTCTTTTTGTTGTTTTATATATTTTTCTTTTGCCTCGACCGTTTTATATTTGTCCGCTGCACGCGTCCACTGCTGTGAAACGTTTGTTACGGAATTATTCTCCATGTGGAGCTTCGGGTACTCTTGACGCTGGCGTCGCTGAGCGCGCGCTGCCGCTGCCGCTGCCAACGTCAGGTTCTCTGTGTAAACGACACGCATATGTGTGTGTGTGTGTGTGTATGGGTTTTTGTATGCGTCGTGTACTTTGAAGGAACCTTGAAGGTCAAAATTGACAATTCATATTGGAGAGTGCGGCAATTTCTGCTGGGCAAGATACATTTTGTGTATATATATATATATATAGCTGTAAATATGTATGTATGTATAACAGAGAGCACGAACGCCACTTGCGCAGAGAGCGCAACAGAGAGCGGGAGAGAGCACATGTTCAGATTGCCCGCCTCATGAATGGGCGCTGCACAGCGTCATGCTTTTCTGACAAACCAACTGCGAAGAGAACCCAGCGGCATGCAACGCTAAATTTTTTTTTATTTCGCCAAAAAGCGATAATCTTAACGAATACTATCGATACATGTAAAGAGACGTAGCTGACTTCATTTTCAAGACGCACGTTGAATTTTTGTATGGCATGGGTGGATCGCATATATTGTTATAAACATATAAAATACCTGAAAATTTCATAGCTTTTTATTCGTTTACAAGAGCTATTTAATACAGTAGAACGATTTTACTTTTATTTAAACAGGAAGTTGAAGCAAGAAATAATAAATGTGTGCAAGCCCCGATCTTAGCCGTGTTGCATGTTCGATGTGCTCCGCAAGGGAAATTTTCGCCGCTGGATGTGAGAGAAAAGAGAGCGCTCAGGTGTGCGTGTGAGTGTAGCTATTGTATTTTTGCCATCGTCAGCAAAGTGTACACTACAAATGAGGATAACTGGAATCTTGTACAATAGTAAATTTAATAAATTTAGAATATTATTATTATTATTATAATTATTTTTTGTTATTGCTCCTAATAATAGAATAATTTAATATTATGTACATAGTATACATACAGTTATATTGTGATCGTTTATATTCCTATTACAGTTTTAAAAAGGAACTATTCACACATGTTTTGTACTGAAATACCATAAATTACCAGTTATAAATTATGATAAGACGCAGGCCATTCAAAGGTCGCCATAGACTGACCGCTTTTGAAATAATTTTATGACCCTTGGTTAGCTTGGTAGCTTCAGTTGTTTTTGCTGTCGCCTTTAGTGTATAACAGTTTACGCTCAGCTTACAAGTTTGCATTCATGTTCTCTGTTACCCAGACCAGTCTCTCTCTTTACTCTTTCTCGCTCTCTCTATTTGTGTTGAGAGCATTGCATGAATATTTATTGTTGTTCGATTTCAGAGCCAGTGCCCGCGCCCGCTTTTGGCGTTCTGGGGCTCGTCTCGCATATTTCTGCTGAGGTTGGCCTCCCTGCGCCACACTGAAAGAAAGATATACATATATATATATATATATATATATATATCAAAAAAAAGTAACAACGATATCGAAGGTTTTCTTAATTTTATTATTTATTATTCCATAAAATAGAAACAAACTAAATTGAATGCAAATTTTTTATTTTTTTTTAAGAGAATACAACTCAATTCTAGTCTACGCATTTTTGCTCAGTGTACACATGCATACATGCGTGTATGTGTATCTTACGTGCCGTCGCCGACGTGCGCGATCCAATAACGACTAATAATACCAACAACAACACAGACAAAGGCAACTCCAACGCTGCTCTCCTCTTCTCTCTCTTCTCTCCTATATCGCGCACACTTGTCGCACGTTCACTTGAAGTTCAGTTCGAAGGAAGTTGCGTAGAGTTGTTGTTGTTCTCTTTTTCTCAGTATTATTACTAAACAAAATACATATACATATACATATATATTTTATTTACTGTTTAAACGCATGTGTCATAATTTCTTTCAAGCATATGCAGTATATTTATACGTTAGTATATATTATATATGTATGTAAATATGTAAGTATATTTGTAATTGTACATATGTATGTATGTATTGCAGCGTTGCTGCAACGGCTCGAAGAGGCTCGGCTGCCAGTTGATTATTATACCCTGTATCTATTGTACAGAAGGTACTTATGTTCAGTTTTTGCTATGTAACCTATGTAACTGATAGTGGAGAAGAATTTATATTCGACCTAAGGGGCTATAACAGCTAGGGAAACTAAATATATTTTACGCAAATCAATACAAAGTACCGATTCCCCAAGTCAAGAAATTTATATAATAAAATACCATCATGGTCATATGTACATACAGTGGCTCGCAGCTTATTTCGTGCAGCTACGAAGTAAAAGTTTAAATCGCCACTGCTTCTATACTATGAAAGATATTCAAAAAATTTAAACGCTGTATTTTAAATAAGAATTTCAACATATATATTCAACTAAAACAATCTTCTTAATCATAAAAACAAAAGCATAATATAGCAAAAACTAATTTTAAGGGCCTTTTTCATGCCGCAGCTTATTTCGTGCACTCCATTCAAATTAACTTATTATCCTTATATATAAACTTAATATTTTGTGTGGCATCTTTTCTGACTTATCACAGCTTTTAAACGATTTGTCATGGAAGAAACTAATTTTTTAGTTGTTTCCACTGGTATTTTTTGCCATTCCTCCAGCAAGGCACGTTTTAGGTCATTTTTGTTGGAAATCTTTCGTTTCCGAATAGCCACCTCTAATATTTGCCATAAATTCTCAATGACATTTAAGTCTGGTGACTGTGCTGATGTTTTGATAACATGGGGGCAGTTCCAGATGAGCCAAGTCTTTACAATGCCTGCTGAGTGCTTGGGGTCGTTGTCTTGGTAGAATCGGAAACGATCGCGTATGCCCAGATTTTCTGCACTTTGGTGTAACTTTTCCTTTAATATTGATAAATACATTTTGGAATCCATGATCCCGTCAATAAAGACGAGGTTGCCCACTCCAGAAGCCGCCATACAGGCCCAAACCATCACGTGACCCCCGCCGTGCTTGACCGTAGCTTTGAGGTGTTTGTTTTCAAGCTCGGTATTTGGTCGACGCCACACATATTGCCGTCCATCGGAACCAAATAGGTTAAATTTGGACTCGTCTGCAAAGATAACTTCATTCCAAAAGAAATTCGGTTGAATTTCGAGCTCCTTCTGCAAACTTTAGCCGATACTCCTTATTTTTCTTGCTTACAAATGGCTTTGCTCGAACTACTCGACCATTGAACTTATGGTTGTGCAACACACGGCGCACTGTATCAGCACTGCATTTCTTCCCTAGTTCGTGGTCAACCTCTACAGCTAATTTTGGAGCCGATAGCTTTGGGTTTTCCTTTATTTTCCGGATGATTCGTCGCTCATCATGATCATTGAAAATCTTATTCGGCGCATTTCGACCTCTATTTTCAACCCGATTTTCACGAACAAACCGCTGAATAATATATTGTACGGTACTGGGGCTTAAGGACACAATTTCTCCAATAACCCGCTGACTTTTTCCACTTTTGAAGTGTTTGAGAACTAATTCTCGTTGCTCAATGGTTGTACGCGGTGCCATTTTGGTTATTCCCCTGTAACTTCTTAGTTTAGTATGACCAAGTCCAGAAAGTCATAAAATATGTATTTGTAAGTACTTAAAATATCAAAATTAATAAAAAAGTAGTCATTTTCCACTCAAAATTTAAAATTTTTGCTAAATAAGTTAACTGCACGAAATAAGCTGCGGCATGAAAAAGGCCCTTAAAATTAGTTTTTGCTATATTATGCTTTTGTTTTTATGATTAAGAAGATTGTTTTAGTTGAATATATATGTTGAAATTCTTATTTAAAATACAGCGTTTAAATTTTTTGAATATCTTTCATAGTATAGAAGCAGTGGCGATTTAAACTTTTACTTCGTAGCTGCACGAAATAAGCTGCGAGCCACTGTACATGTTGTACAGGGTATCTTCTAGTCGATTGCTCTCGACTAACGCTCCCCTATGGGTTTTTTTTTTGCAGCTGTTGCCCTTTTTTTCGCTCATGTGGAGAGCATTGGCGTTGATTTGGATCTGTCGGCTGGAAACTGGTTCAGAATCAAATTCAGCAAAATCGTTTCAGTTCCCGAACTTTTGCTTTTCTCGAAACGGAAACTTTTTCAAAATGATAGTGTGTGGTCGTTATTTACATATATTTTTTAACACTCAGACTAGAATTGAAAGTAATTAGATTTATGATTATTATTATTTTATCTATAAATTTCACTATGAAAGATTAATTAAATAATGGAAATATCCAAGGCGCTAATAAAGGAACCAGAATTTAGATGAAACACTGTATATTTTGACTGAATCATTTTGACAAACCTAAAATTAACCAAATTTCTAAATAATTCTATAACAAAGTTGTAGCTATAAACTGGATTACTAAGATGGATTACAGGGAATAAAATCTGTTTAAGAGGATTATAATTGTGTTGTGGGAATATGAAATGAATAGATTGTAAGATAACTCCGTTAAAATTCCATTCATTATCAAAGTACACAGTGTTAAGCTTTGATGTGCAAATAAAACTAGTAGGGAAATACTATCTTCTGCACACCGAAGATTAAACATCTTTAAATATAATAGCTATACGATATAGTAGTCCGATCTTGATGATTTTTCATTAAGGTATTTTAAGAAATAAAAATATATAAAAGGAAGATATCATGTCCAATTTCATAAAAATAGCTAGAAAACTTATAGAAATAGATCGTTAGATGGACTGACAAACGGACTTGGCTATATCAATTCGTTTCGTCGCCCTGATCAATAATATATGTACATATATTGCGGAATCGAAGATACTTACATATATTTAGAGCCCCCGGCAGATTATCATTCCCTCTGTAAGGGTATATAAACTAATACAAAGGGCATAGGAAAAATTAGATTTCTGTTTTGGCATCTAAGATCATCGCAAAGACGTAGAACAGAGAGAGAGAGAGAGAGAGATAGAGAGAGAGAGAGATAGAGAGAGAGAGAGCTGTTTATACTTAATGCGACGCTCTTGCGTACCGTTCCTTATCAGACGACACAGCAACAAAATTGCTAAAAATGTTTATCTTTTAAAATACAAATTCTCATACTTTGTGAACTGATTCTGTTCTTATCTGGCCAACGGAAATCGCTTACAAATAATGGGCAACGCTAGCGACAAAGGCAATAAAGCGATATTTGGGTGGGCGTCGTCTACTGCACGAGAATTCGTATTCGTATCATGACTACTCCGAACGGGGGCTGGTCGGGTTCCAGACTATATGGTGTAGGTTCGAATAAATAATGTACAGTAGTCGCTCACAGATTGAAATTTGCCTAAAAAAAATGTTTAGACTCTTATTTGGAAAATGTGAAACTTGGTTTGGGGTTAAGAAAAGTTTTGAAAAATTATTTTAGTTTTTATTTTTTTTTAAACGATGTTTTGCCATATCTGAAACTCTTAGTACACGTATAAGATTGCCTAAGGATAACCAAGTTAGTTAAATTTTTGTAATATGATAAACCAAGATTTGGATCTTCAGTAAGATATAAAGAGGCTTACGAACCGAACCTCCAGTCAATAAAATAATGCAAAGCGTGAACTTGACCCCACATAATATATATATTAATTTATGGAAAAAATATATTTTTTTCGAATTTAACGAACGACTCTGCACTTTAAAATTCCATTGTTTAGGGCGATGCACGAGACATTAGCCTAATGTATTTGTATATATGTATGTGTGTGGGTGTGTGTACATATGTATCTAGGTGTGTGTCTGTACATATGAACTTTGAAAGTAGAACTTTCTAATCAGTATATTGAAATGATATTAGTAATCGCGGCCACGCCCCCAACCACAACGTTCAGGTATCAATGTACCTATGGCAATGAGTCAGCGATTAGAGCTCCGATATGTACATATGTGTGTATATATACATATATACATATATACATAAATATCTACATGAGGGCGACGGCGACTGCGACGTTTTTAAGTGCAAGTCGAGTGCAGTAGCAATGCGCCATTAACAGTAATTTTCACAGACACTGATGAAATCCTGTTTCGCCATTGAAACCGGTTCGAAACTCATCTGAAGAGTCAAGTGCATTTGTATACTCTGTACGAATTGAAAACGTATAAAAATAGTGTACATTAACTTCGACTACAAATAAAGCATAAATATATAATATTATTCCTGAATATTCGAATAGATTTATTCCGTTTGAGAGTTTATTTTTTTATTCCGAATTTGAAGCATCTCAGGTTTTTCCAGGTTTTGGTTCGGTTCAGTTTTCAGATTTTTTTTTTGTTTAAATATATGTAGCGTAAAACTATCTAAAGGAATTAGTCATCTATTTATTTTATTTGACTATAATAATTAATTAATCTTGATTGATTTGTTTTTTTACTTACCTGCGGAGTGTAGAGAGTATCGTCTAGTCGAGCAGTTATTAACTCATTAAGTTGTTGTAAGGTATTTTGTGAACCAGTAAAGCAAACCCAACCCAAAATATAAACAGTTCCGCGAGCTACTTAAGTACACACACACACACACACACACATGCGTACAGACATACATACATATGTATGTATGTATGTGCATGCATATGAAATTGAAGGAGTATACTCCTTGTTCAATTTCATTATTGCGACGTCAGCTTACAGCATACAAATGCAAGCTCTGCCGCAGAGGTTGCTGCTGCTCTGCCGCAGCTGCTGCTTTTGCTGCCTGTTCGCTGTTCGGTATCCAGATTTGGGGGCTCGCCCCTGTTGTACACACACACACACACACACACACATACACTCACATAGATGTTGTTGCTTTGCGCTTGCTCATCGCTGCTGCCTACATATGTATGTATTAGCGTAAGTGTGTGGGTGTCTGTGGTGTACATACAGAATAATTGATTTTTTTTTATCGTGCTCTCTCTTTTATTACAAATTTCTTCTTTCAGTGTTGAGTTGGGTGCCACGCGCAAAGCCTGCTGTGACGTCAATGATGATGACGTAGAAAGCGACAAGTTTTGTGAAACTCGCTCAGTCCAGGGGTCAATGCAGCGACAGAGCGCTAGCGACGGAGGCAGAGGCAGAGGCAGCGGTAGAGACAGAGGCGGTCGCTGCCTGCCAATGGAATTTTTAAGAATATTGCGTATACGCGACTCTGGCACATTAGCCAAAAAGGCCTTCGAACTTGAAGGAAAAGCCATAAATTACGAGAGTATGAAAATTTCGATTTTTGGCAACTTTCAAATAATTTTTCACGTGACGTTGCTGCTGCGACTTTCGCCCACGTTGAAACATTTTTTTTTGTTGGCTACAAAAAAAATAATAAAAAAAACAAACTGTCGCACAAGCCACAAAAAATATTAGCAAAATATAAATAAAAAACTGAAAAAAAAAACCATTAAAAATCTACAGAAACTAGTATACAATGGTACAGATGTATGTACAGATCTACATACATACGTATATGTTAAGTGTACAGATGTATGTTAGACCAATGTAAGTTAAATGTACATGCGTATGTACATATGTATGTTAAATCTATGTTTGTTAAAGGCATTTATATATGTTAAATGTTAACTTTGCGTACTCTTTCCGCTGGCTGCGTGCTAATAATAGTCACAAAGAGGCGTGGCCGGCAGACTTACTAATTACTGTTTCTTTCTCTCAAAATTAATCATTATGTACTAAACCAGTTGCCGGGCAATACATACAGACATATATGTATATGTACATACATACATACATAAAGATACATATACTGTTAGTCGTCTGCCTCATCCTGCAAAGCAAGAGGCGTCATAGGTTCGATTGCATCAGCATTTAAACTTCGGCAAGGTCAAATGCACGTTTGCGTATAACAGTGTTGCCGTGCGGCACTCTAGTTGCGCCCTTACTCCTCCTCCTAACGCGCCTCTAATGAGTATTTTTGTTAATATTGCGTGACTATTAAACTATAAAATGAAATATAAAGTCTGCAACTATACATATAAATGCATATATATGTATAAAAACAGAGAAAAACCCGTTTCACATTCGATATACTCGTAATATCTATAATACGCGTATTCGCATGCATAGCAGAAACTGGTTGGTTTACATTTTTTTAACAGCAGCCCAGCACTTAAAATCTACATAAATAGGAGTAAATACAGTGCACGCTGCCTAATTCGAACACTTCTTGTTTTTGGCAGTAAGGAGTGAAAGTTTTCTTCTTTTTTTTTTCATTTGAAACATTTTTTAGTTAATTTTCGAGTCAAGCAAAATACATTTTTTGTATGTTTTATTTTTTGCTATTGTATTAAAATTTTGCTAAATTGTTTTGAATTTACTACCAAAAATAAACCTTGTATAAAATTAATTTTATACTTTTACAGAGCGATGCCTCTAAAGTTTTCTATGTGGGACGATGAGACGAATCGATATAGTCAAGTCCGTCTGTTTGTCTGTAAAATTGTCTCTCAGTTTTTAAGCTAGGAGGATGAAATTTGGTATGTAGCCTTCTTTTTTTTGCAGGCAGCACATTTTCGAAACCGGTCGGATCGTAGTGCTATATCTTATAGCAGCTACAGAAAGCAACAATCGGTCTAAAAGATGAACCGAAGATTAAATATCCTTGCAGACGTTGCAAACGAAGATGCCTACTTCAACGCTTTGGAAGGGTATAACAAATACTCAGCTCTTTTCTAAAAAATGTATGTAAATGGAAATATTTACAGATTTCTTAATTAATTGAGTTTAATAAATGGGAAACATTTTAATATCTTTTAATAGTCTCTAAAACTTGAATATATGTATATGTAATACATATTTACTATACTATATGTAGTTCTACTGTACAGCCCAGTATGCACACTTTCTTATTCAAATTAATATATATTTGAAGTTATTTGTGATTAATAATAATCAGAGAATAGGAAGCCTTGAAGATTTTAGAAGGCATTTCAATTTTGACAGCACGTTTTAGGCACATGTTGCCGGCTTTGACTGGGCCGTGAACTGCCGGCTCAGACTGTGATTAGGGAAGCAGAAGTCGTCCGATCAATTGTATATACATATATATAATAAACATACATATATACATATACATACGTACATATATACATACATACATACATCTTTCCCCTGAAACTTAAGAGCTGGCAATTACTCAAGTCGAAACTTGTGTGTTATTGAATGAAAGTCAAAGTGAATAGTGTTTTTATGCCTAATAAAAAATAAGATTTTGATAAAAATATAAATAAATATACCTCAACAACTGTTGAACTTATTTAATTATTTAACACGTAGGTAAAAAAAAATCAAATAAATAATTAAACTTTAAATTTGATTTTAAATATTAATAAAATAACTTTTAGGCAAAAACTAGCCTTGCACACTGGAATTGCCATTTGAAAATTCTTCTTCAGTTTATGTACCGATTGTTTCTATAGCTTCTATAAACATTATATAGTATTCTGATCCTGATCATTTTTTGTGTGCAACTTATAATTTTTATTGGAATTCGTTGAGAAATAAAGGATTTTTTCGAACAACAAAATTTGGGCCCACTTGTTCCGTTCTATAATTATATATCGGTTCAGATTTAGGTGCTGCCCGAATATATTCCAAGTTTTATTCAAATAAATAAATTAATTTAAGCTCATAATTAAGCGAGCCTGCACAGCCAAAGAGAAGTTTGAACCCGGTTTGATACTATTATTATTATTTTTTGATGCTATTATACTATACTTATAACTTAACTTTCCTTTATGCGAAAATATTTGAATACTATTATATATGTAATTAAAAAATTAAAGAAATAAATATAAATAAGGAAATAGATGTATATGTGTAGATATAAATATATATGTTACTTTTAAGTATTTTTGTAACTTTCGGATACTTTTAAATCTTTAAGATAATTTTGTAGACTCCAAATATTTCGATTGGCATCAAAAAATGTATAGATATACCAGAAATATGTAACTTTGCATTGATAAAATAATGAACAATGGAATCACATGAAACCCGTCTGACTGCACATGTTTAGAAAATTTGTTTTAAATTTTAGGAAAGATTTTCAGAACAAATACTAAATAAATAAAATAAAAAAAAATTTACCTCCAAATTAAATATTGTCTAGGTTTCTGGTATGGGATAAACTATTCCTAAATATAAAAAGGAAGGCTTTTTTAAAATCTAACAGATTTTGAAATGAACCGGTTTGATGATGCTCGAAATCCGTTTTTTGTCCTTTTCATTAAGTATTATGTTTATTTTAATTTTCAAAATTTTTGAATATTTTTTAAATTATAGTTCCTTGGAAGTAATTCAAATGAATTTGAAATTCGCGCCTAATGGAATGCTGCCAGATACGTTTATTTTTTTCAGGGTTGCCCCTCCAACATCCAGGTGGCTAAGTAAGCTGTCAAAAGTAATCGAGATTTCGGTGCCATGAACGTTATCGATACAAAAAATTTAGATTTACACAGCACTGTTTAGCTTGTTACACAGCACTCGAGTTCGCAAGCTACGCAAAAACAGAAACAGAAACAGAAACGGAAGAGCGGGAGGTACTTGTTGTGTTTTTTTTTTGTGCGCCACTCACTGGAAACAACCAACGCTGGAGAAACGTTAAAAAAATAGTTATAATTTGTAAAAAGCGCTAATAGCGAGTTGGGATTGCGTGAGTGTGAGTCTGTGTGAGTGAAATAGTGCGCAATGACAACGTCCTCAATTCAACGACGTCGCTCTCCGCACGATGTTCGAGAAGCGAACGATGCGGATGGCCTGGACAACGACAACTACAACGACAATGAAGCTGACAACAATAGCAGAGACAGCAGCAATGGCAGCAGAAGCAGCAGCAGCGGTGACATCGGCAGCGCCAGCAGCAGCGTATTGACTTCCAGCAATACCAATAGCAATTCCAATACCAACAGCATTAACATCCCGAGGAATATGAGCAAGCGTGACTCCGAGGAGGATAGCTGGGCATCCAAGGGCTACAGTTATATTAATCCGTTCGTGCATCGCATAGAAATCGATAATCACATTGAAGTGGCCAAGGTGAGTTTTTGTTGCCTTCCTGTCGTGACACGAGCGCGATCAGCAAGCTAGTTAATCGAGATTTTGGGTCAATATTAAGCATTTATTTACTTTAAAAAACATAACATCTTGAAATAACTGGCATTTGGCGTGCTTTCTCACGCGCTCATCTCTAGCAGACACATGCATAGCTGTCTGCCGTATGTCTGTGTATAGAACAGTGAGCAATCGAATAGCTAAATGCTGTGGGTGTGAAAAGGGGCTGGGGGCTGTCCACGAAGATTCGTGTGAAATGCTATTGTTATTGTCGTCTTGTTATCTACTGACCCACACACAGACTTTTCAAGTGCACGAGTAAATGGAGCACATGTCCATGTATGCATGTATATCGATAACTCTGCTTATTACATTTCCGATATTCATTCGTATGTGATTTTATCTGCCAACGGCTGCGATGCCAACGTCGCTGCTGGCGTCAGCCCCAACGTCGCTGCGAATAAAGAAGAGAATAGGGGGGAAAAATAGGCAGCAAGAATCGTATGATTTTCTTCTTGTCTTGTTGTTGCTTTGCTTTCGTTGCCGGTTCTTTGGCACGTTTGTTGCTATGTAGTTGTAGTTGTAGTTGTAGTTATAGTTGACTTACTCTTGCTACTTTGTTGTTCTATTCTACATACACTTTTATTTGTATGTACATACATATGTATGTAGCACTCACGTTGAGCTTTTAGCAGCCTGCGCTTGCTGCGACGCCTGATTTCTTATTCTTTTACGGTTTTATGAAACGGTTACATTTCGAACGTATTCAAAAACGACATATAGCCCCACCACCCACCCACCCACACACAAACTTTCTTTCAACAATTCTTCAATTACAGTGGGCAATTGACAAAAGTAACGGTCGATATTAGCTAATTTGAATGAAAAATTAATTAATTAAATTAATTGAATATCAAATTTTATTTCAATAATTCAAAATAAATAAATTTATTAAATTTGAATATTAAATTTTATTTAAATTTTAAAAAATACAAAGAGATTGTATGTTTTTTTCATTCAACGAAATAAATATTGTTTATTTTTGAAATTTTATATTCTGTTAAAAAAGTAAAAAAAAGTAAAACGCAATTATCGAACATTTACTGCATTTCCGTTTTAGCGTTGTCCTCTTCGATTGCTCCATATTACAACAATTACAACTGCCTACACACACGCTCTCTTTATGCCTACATTTATTCCCTATTATCGATAATTATTGCTATTCGTGGGGTGTGACATTGTTGTATTTAGCAGCAGGGAGGAAGCAGAAAAGCAGGGAAAGAAGGAAGGAAATAATATTGACCACAGATGAAAATCAGTCTAAATTTAGATTCGACTCGGTTCAGCAGTTACGAGAATTGTTGAAAAGCCACTCAGATTTGACATTGGTTAAATAATCAATGAGTATAAATAAAATGCACAGTGGTCTTCGAATATTTTTCAATACAGTTTTAAATTTGAAATTGTTTTATTTAGTCAAATTACAAATAAATTGATAATGTATCTTATTTTTTATTTTTTATAAGTATTAAGTATTATTATTGAAAATATATATATAAATATATAACATATATATAAAACTATATATATATATTTATATATATATATATATATATGTTTTCAAACGTAACAAAAAAGAACCAAATTTCATCAAAATTCCCATTTTCAAGCACTTCAAGGTCGAAAAATCCATTATTAGTGGAAACTTTCATCGTATCATGAATCTTTTGTCAAAATATTAATAAAAACCAATGTATTACATTGTGGGCTGTTCGCTGGTGAATCACTCAGTTGATTCAATTTAATATTTCTATTAATGCCAATATAAAAAAAAAACAGAAAAGACTGGAAAATTGAATTGAATATATTAATGTATTGTACTGCTGTATGCTGTTCAGTGGTGTCGTGAACCACTGTGCATACATACGATTATGATTCAATGCACAACCGAAAGGTTATATGCATTATACTAAAATAAGAATGTCATTAAAAGACCTCCATTTGGATAGTATAAAAGTATAAGTGCTTCCTCGACCTTGCTTTGGCGATCAAGGCAAGTGGAAGAAGAGAAGAAACAGAGTTTAAGTAAAGCTAAGACAAAAACTAGTTTCTATTCAGCCGAAACAGCTGTTTTAGCTGATTAATTAATAAATGGCTGAGATGCTTTATCTTCTTCTGGGTCAACTGAGTCAAATTATACTAGGTCATTGTGGATTCTACTAGCCTAATATATTGCATTACATCTATTCATAATCATTTTTCATAATCAATAATGAAAGCACGTTCAATCTGATGCGTCATGCTAAATGCTTTATGCATCATTAAATTGTTTACAAATTTCTGTAATAAATTTTGTAATAAATTTGATGTAATTTAATCGTTGCCTGATTGTAAAAACAACCTTGAATGTTTTGCGAAGCAAACGAATAATAAATTTCTCTTTATTGAAATGTTTTATATTGGAAATCTAGAAAATCTAGGAATCTTTTTTAAAACAATTTACTATATTAAACTTTAATTTCAGTCCCATATTTATACGGCTTTTATTTTTATAGCATTAACAGAAACATATATATATATATATAAACATACTTTCATATTCCATGTATATAACTATTTTCTTGATAGATTAATTCAGCCTAAACGGTAATATATTAGAAATTTAAATTTGGATACAAGGTTTTTGTGATAATGAAAGTTATCGCTAAGATAAGATTTTTGGGGAAAAGTCCAATATTCCCGAGCCCCGATTGACCTGAAACTTAGCTTTATAAGTCTAGATTAAACTCAAAATCAGATTTCTTGGAAAATCCCCCTCCCCTTTTTGAACATATAAAAATACACTTTTAATATTGACTTTTAAACGGCAGCACTGGGTAATACTGGCTAATAAGTGAAAAATAATATAATTTTGACTGACTTTTAAATCTGAAATATACTTAAATGTTTCACTTTTTTTTTTAATCCACCCCAACAGCATGTAAAAATAAACTTTTAATATTTATTTATTTTTCCTGAATTGTCCTTATCTTACCTTATTACTCTCTTTCTTTCTATCCTTTTGTCTATTCTGGTCTATTTTCATTCTATTTTCAACAACAATCTTTATATTTCTTTTTCGCCTTGTTTCCTGGTCTGATTGGGGTTTTTTGTCTGGGTTTTCCCCAATCCTGTGCAACAAATGTTGGACCATAAAAATTGATTGTATTCAATACCCCAGAAGGCTTAAATGTAATTGATCTTACTTATAAATTTTAATTTAATTAATTTCTAAATTTTAATTTAATTAATTTCTAAATTTTAATTTAATTTATATAATAATTATATTTAACTTTTGCAATCCTTTAATCGACTGCAATTAGTCGGTTTATTAATAAATAAATAAATAAATAAATACATAAAATTGAATTTAGCACAATTTATAATTTCAAATAAAATGTATATTAGTATTCTTGATTCTTGTATAGATCAATTTGAAAATGATACGAAATAATTGATTTTTAATCTATTCTTTCACTACGTAGAACCAAAACGCTCAGATTTCCAAGCAATCGCTATTTTTTTTTATAAAACTAACATATAGATAACGGATAATTTACGTGGCCTATTCCGATTGGATTCCTTTAAAATGTAAAAAAGACTCTAAACTTCTTTCAATGATAGTAAAAATGAACTATTATCTTTATGTTTTCAAATGAAAAATTCTTTATTTTCCTGTTTTGAGGTCAAATTATTGAACCACACAGAAAAAGCAAAAAACAAAAAAAAACAAAAAAATTGCAATAAGGCCAGTCAACTAATTGATATAATTGCTGACGTAGAAATCTAGGCAGACGTGGCTATAGTCTGCTTCTTTTCCTGGAAGAGTCTAAGGTTCATTTTATGTTCAATTCTATTCAAAGTTCAGGCATATAGCGCTCTTATCATTCTATATTATGAGTATTTAGGTTCACAGCGCTGCTTGCCTGATAGGGGAGCCTACAACAAGTACACATATGTGCATAATAATAATAAAAACTATAATCAGAAAAAAAAAAAAATGGAATCACTGAAATTATTTTAATCTATTGTAGATCTATGTGTTGACGGTGCTACTGCTGCCAATACGCGTTGTGGGATGTGTTCTGTCCCTGTTATCAGCCTGGATGTTTGCCTACATCGGACTCTATGGCGTGACGATGGATGAATTGCAGGCTAAACCACTCACCGGTTGGCGCAAGTAAGTTACATGTATACGTATACATAATATATATACGCAGGGTCGAACCCCCAATCTGAATACCAACAAAAATGTAAATCTTTGTAATGATGGCGTCATCTCCTATCTCCTACCCTACAAAGAGTATGTATTCATCGATATATAGGATCGGATATAGCGAAGAGTCTGTGTGTTTCTTTGCTAACGTCTCTCTCAGTTGATGAGCACCCACCACATAAGGCGAAATCAGCCAGATCGGATATATATATATATCATATGAGTTATCTTAGAGACAGTCGGTCGAAAACTCAAGATTTCTTGATGAAATATACTATATTATATAGAAATAATCGGTTAAAATCAATAAATTATTTTCAATGGTTATTCTAGTCTGGCAAAATAAACTTAAAATTTACTGACTAATTAAAAAGAAATTGAAAAACTTTTTTATTGAATAAAAAATTATCAAAATATTCTATAATGGAGGAGCTAAATTTGCATCCGATTCCTTTGGATATAAAATTATTTGTAAACGTATTCTGAAAGATAAACTATTGCAATCAATATACAATTTTAATAATTCGAAACTAAAATTCAATATTTTTAACTACCAGGCAAATGCAATACTTTACTGCGCGGGCAATGCGCATGCTGTATACTTCCGGATCGTTTCATTTCATAAACTTTAAGGGGACTCCAGCTACCCCCAAGGAGGCGCCCATTTTGGTTGTGGCGCCACATTCCTCTTATGTTGACTCTTTGCTGGTGGTATCTGGACATCCGCCCTCAATTGTGGCGAAGCGGGAGACGGCGGATATTCCATTGCTGGGCAGGATCATAAACTATGCGCAACCGATCTATGTGCAGCGCGAGGATCCCAACTCTAGGCAGACCACAATACGGCATATTGTGGATCGAGCCCACTCCACCGATGATTGGCCTCAGGTTGTTATCTTTGCTGAGGGAACCTGCACCAATCGCACGGCATTGATTAAATTTAAACCAGGCGCCTTCTATCCAGGCGTACCCGTGCAGCCGGTTCTGCTTCGGTATCCCAACAAATATGACACCTTCACCTGGACGTGGGATGGGCCGGGAGTGTAAGTAGCAAGAGTTTAAGATTATAGTAATTTGATCGAAATTAGAATTAGAAATTTATTTATTAATTTTGTTTACAACTGTCCAAAACTTCAGTAAAATGTAATGGAATTTTTTAATTTATTTTTTTAAGCATAAATAATTAAATAATAGATCGGAAAAGTATTCAAAGATCGATAAAATCGATTGTTTAGTTAAAAAACTATTGTCTGAATTTTATAATCATTGTACTGGCTGCCCCGAGTATTTCTAAATATCGTTCAGCCACTATATTTCTATAATTTCCAAAAATCTTTAAAAATATTTTACTTTACTTTTTACTTTCAGGCTGCGTCTGCTCTGGCTGACAATGACACAGTTCTATAACCGTTGCGAAATTGAATATCTACCCGTTTATAATCCCTCAGCGGCTGAGGTGGCCGACGCAAATCTCTATGCTAACAATGTACGCGAAGTGATGGCCAAGTAAGTGTTATACGACTTGTACTGAGTCTCTGTCTTGTTTCTAGTTTCGATCTCGTTTTCTGTATTAGAAAATTCCTGTGAAAATTGAAACAAGAGCCTTCAAAAACTCTTCCTTAACCCGATATAAATTTGTACAACTTATAATTCTGTATTATTGCCTTCTAGAGCACTGAAAGTGCCTACATCGGATTATTCATTTGAGGATGTTATTGTAATGAGTCGTGCACGGGAAATGAAAATACCGTTTCCCGGTGATATTGTTGAAATAGAGCACACGCTCGATCATCTCGGACTCTTAGATTCGAACCGTGACATGGAGCTCTGCGAGAAGTATCTAAACCTTTCCAATACAGACAAGATAGACATAATAATGTTTGCCGAATTGCTTCAAGTGGATCTCAAGAACCAGCAGCTGCACAAACTTTTTGCTCTGTTAGATCATGTAAGACATACAATTATTCGTAGTCCCATGTGAATTATCTGTCTCACTCTTTACTCTCTGTCTCTCGCTCTACCTTTTTATAGCGTGCCAAGGGCACAGTCAGTCTAAAGAGTTTTCTACTCTGTTCGTTATTCTGCAAATTGAAGAACAGTGACATTTTGACTTTTTTGCGTGCTCTCATCAAGGTAAGTAGTATAGGATACTCTCTCGCTTCTAGTTTCTGGTTTACTTACTTTTATTCCTCCCTACAGCTGTACAGTCCATCTAATCAGCAGATTGACAGGGAGAGCTTTGTACGTCTTCTGCGGCATGCTGGGGGCAAACTGAACGAGCAAAAGGCTCAGGCTCTCTTCTTTACACTGGACACCGCAAATGTGGGCCACATTTCATTCGGTGAGCTAGCAACTGTATTATTTATTTAATTGCGTGTATTAATATATTATTATGTTGTTCTATTATCTTGACAGATTTGTTTGCTCAGCACACGGAAAACCATCCAAGTTACAAATTTCTTTATCACAAATCAGAGCATATAAGAAGATCGAAGAACAACGTTGTTAAGGAATCAGCTACATCTAACTGAAGAGGAAGGAATAATGCATTTGGGGGCTGCAACAAGAAAAATTTATTAGCTGGTTTTATAGTTATTTAGAGCTGTGCCCTAGGCTAGCTACAAAAAACAACCAAACAACCAAACAACAACAGCAATCGGCAACAACTGCAGAAATTATTTGAGAAAGGGAAAGGAGTAGAGTACCGTACCATAGCTTAACGTAGCGTAACGCCAAGCAAAAGTCAACTTAAGCAAAAAGTTCAATTGTAAACTATGTATATTTTTTAATATTTAATTTATTTATTGTGTACGTGTTTGTTGCCTAGTGCAATTAGATTTGTTAAGCTTGAGGCAGGCCTATTTAGCAGCACTTAATTTCGTTTAAAGAACCATTTGCCAAATTATAGAAATGTGCTAAACATATGTATGTAGCTATTGTAATGGAATGAAATGAGATTCAAAATAGAAGTATATTTTTTACATCTCTGTGCACATAACTTACTTTCAACTCTTAAAGCAAGCGTTATTCGTATTTCGCGTATTTCGTTATTGTGATTCTTTAATATCTACTTATATATATATATACAACTATACACATATTATCGACTTATGTATCAAGCACCAAACAAGAAAAGAAAAACAAAAACCAAATCTCCAAATAATGCTGCAAAGTTATGTATTCAAGTGTTCACTCGTATTCCATATATACTGTATACACATACTCATATATAAATATATACACATATTTATATATATGTAGATAATTGGGCATCTGCTTTGCCCGTTTAGTCAGTGAACAGATTAGAGCTGTCAAATAATCGATACTATCGTTACTATCGATGTATTTCATAATAATGCTTGACATATGTCAACAATAACTACATATAATTATAAAATTGTTTCTTCAACTTTAACAATATATCTTACTATTTGCATAATCTTTTGGATTATACAAACCAATTCAAAATAATTGCTTTATCGATTGTTTGGCAGCTCTAACACAAAAGTCTTTAGATAAACTATAATGTTACAAGATAAATGCCAAAAACAAAAGAGACAACTACTAAAAAATATTGTATAAACTTCAATTGCAAAGGTTTCTCTCATACAACATCCGACGGAGATGAAGAGTATTAACTGTTTGACTACACCTCAGTCATTTTATGTACATGGCCAGGCATATATTTCTAGGCCACTTCTATTGCCATATATACACATATAGTATATATTTCTTGTGCATTTGTTACTTTTACTACTTCTCTACATATGCAACACATGGACTTTTGGGCACCCGAATTCTATTGAGTATCAAACTGTACTTAAGCAACCCATAGACTTATTCATATATGTAAAGTACTAAGCACAGATCTAGCACCAATCAACAGTTGTAATTACTTAGGCACTCAAACATACTGCGGAAAAGAAGAAGAAAATCAAAATGAAGGACACCAAAAATAAATGTGCATATGACACAAAATATACTCTTTAGAAATACCTATAACCGATGCTTCTATGCTCTTCCATTGCTCTCATTCAACATATATAAATAATACTTTCAATTAACCTTATGAATTTTAAAATTTTGGAGTATTTTTTGGCACACCTTTTATAGTACATGAATAACTTAACTGCAAACTGCAAAGTTCTTGTATTTTTGTATAGTGTATACAAATCCGATTCAAACCGAATTAAATACCACCAGTTTATCCTATAAGATCCTTTAAAAAGCAGGCGTTAATTGGACTTAGCTCCAATATTTTACATTTGAACGAAGTGTAAGGCAAACAGATAAACACACATATATATATATATATATATATATATATATATATATATAAATCGTATAATCAAACTATGTATGTACTATTACTTATACCAGATATTATTAGCTCCTAAGCGGAGAGATCAGCAAGCCGGTTGAAAAAAAATCTGCTCAAATAAATGTGTACCTTTTAAGCAAAAACAAAAAGAACAAAGATCATATACCCTCTATTATTATTATTTACATCTATATAATATATCTGTCTATTATGTCTATTTATTTATCTATTTTGACTACTTTATGGGCGTATACCCAACGCAGCGCTGCTGCGCAGAAACGCCCCGCAGTCGACGTCGCAAGCATCAAACGTCGACGACGGTAGAGTTCAATCCAAACCTTAGACAAGTGAAGGTGCACGGAGTCGGGATCGGAATCGAAATCGGGGCCAAGATTCGGCATTGTTTTTTTTAATATACTTCTACATTTTTTTTTATTTCTGTGATAAATGTGTGTATTATGAAAGGAAGCTTTCATTTGGTGCAGTTGCTCCTGCTGAGCCTATTGTGCTTCGTGCAGAGCTTTGTCAATTCGTAAGTCAGAATCCGCTGGACTTTTTGTCAATATTGAGTATTTTGCTATAAAATATAAAAGTAATTTTTTATAATGAAAAATCGATGGGGTTTATAAGATAAAAAACGCTGCCGAACACAGTAAAAATGATTGGAATCGATTATATTAGATCTCTCAAACCGCACCGAACCGTTTAAGTGAACTATCGCAGAACCGAATTTGTTTTAACACTTATAAGCCTCAATTTACAAATATTTCAATTTAACATTTAGAAAAACAAAAAATATTTTCAGAATTTGTAAATTAATTGGCAAGAAATATATATGAAATTGGTTGATTGATTTGTTTTTTTTTTTTTGTTTGGTACGGGCAATCAATTTACTTTCTCATTTTTCAGGCCAAAAATTATTAGCAAGGATGGTAATCTAATATTCGAATCTGGGTCTAATCGGAACATCAGTTTTCAACTTAAAGGCAGCTCACGGCTGATTATCAATGAGAAATACGACGTCTTGGACCTGCTTATGCCCATTAGCGGTACAAATAAGCGTCCTGGTGGAGCTGTTAGGGACGAATGGAGTGGGGGGGAGAACATTATGGATCTACGAGAGCTAACCGATCAATTAACAGAGTTCAAGTCCCAAGCACTCGGCGCCAACGGACTAAACGCGATGTTGCGACGGCTGCAGAACAGGTAACAAAATACGAATGTTTTTATTGGGTAATCGTTGTATATATAAATTATAAATATTTAAAATTTTGAAAGTTTTTAACTACAGAATAATAAATATTAAATTTTCCGAAAACAGTTTTCCACACATTTTTCCAAATTAAAAAAAAGAAGCCAAACCAACAAAATTTTGGAAGAAACAAATCATTTAAAAATGAGGTATTAAATATTCAGTTTAATCAATTGTTATTTGTCTACAGGACAACTAAAAATGTGGACAAAGAATTATTTGATTTGAATTAATTGAAAAATAATATAATTTAAGCCAAAAAAGCCCTGCTACTTATATTGCTTTAATCCATGAAAAAATCGAACTTCAGCCATTCTAGAATAATAAATACTTTATAATGACTTGTATTACACAATTAAACAAATAAATCTTAAAAAGTTCAGGGTGTTTCTAAAAACAATTTCCAATTTTTAAATTTTTGAGAACATTTATTTTTCAAAGCTTATGTATAAGGATTGATCGAGTTGCTTGTTTTATATTTAGAACAATGACAGGCAGGGGGCAACTGCAACGTCTTCAGACCCGTCTGCGCATGATGGAAACTACAGTCCAACGGCTGAAGGTGAAACTAGAGCTGGACTCATGCCAGAGTAATCCCTGCGAGAATGGAGGAAGCTGCTTTGTTACCTATAACGGCTTTCAATGTCAGTGTCGCAGCGCCTTTCAGGTAAGAAAGCTGCTGTTGGAGTGGGCGTATTTGGGGGCGTCTCTAACATTGGCTTCGTTTCGCTTCTTAGGGTACCAAATGTGAGCGGGATGTTGATGAGTGTGCCTTATTTGAAGGCACAGATCTGGGCTGCCAGAATGGAGGGCAGTGCGTCAATCAGTTTGGATCCTTCAATTGCCTCTGTACGCCCGGCTGGCATGGGATATATTGCAGCCAACGGAAAACAGACTGTGCTGCAGCCACCGCCTGGGAGTTATGCGGGCATGGTAGCTGCGTCTCCAGCAGCGATGCTTTGGGCTATCGTTGTCTTTGTGAGCCTGGCTGGCGTAGCAATGGAGTAACGCCTACCTGTACCGATGATGTGGATGAGTGCAGCGCGGCAGCGCATACGCCATGCTCAACCAAGTGCATTAATCTGCCCGGTAGCTTTACTTGTGCACCATGTGATCCTGGTCTGACTGGAAATGGTGTTAGTTGTAGGGATGTTAATGAATGTGATACAAATAATGGTGGCTGCAGCCTCAGTCCTCGGGTGGAGTGCATCAATACCTATGGTTCCAGCCACTGCGGTGAGTGTCCCTTAGGGTGGATAGGCGACGGACATAGCTGTGTCCGCAGTAGTTCCACTTCATCTGGTGACTCTACCATTGGCGGCATTCCCAATGCCGTTGGTCTGACGAGCTGCTCCCAGCGTTCCTCAGTTTGCCATCCGTCGGCTATCTGCTCGGAAATCTCAAATACCATTGTCTGCAGCTGTCCCCGACTTATGGTGGGTAATGGATACGGCGAGAACGGCTGTGTCCGTGGTACCAACAACAACTGCAATGATTTACCATGTCTAGTAAGCCATTAAGCTCATTTCATAATATAGAAATCCTCAATCTGGTTTATTTCAAACACAGAATGGCGGCACCTGCCTGGACACTGATCTCAACAACTTTACGTGCTTATGTCCACGTGGCTTCCGAGGTCCACGCTGCGATCCGTTGCCCAATCCTTGTACATCGCAGCCCTGCAAGAACGATGGACGTTGTAGCCCTATTACATCGAGTGATGCCGCAGGGTTCGTTTGCCAGTGCCAGCCGGGATACCGGGGACGGCTGTGCGATGTGAGGTTTAGTAGCTGCAATGGCGTGTTAACTGGATTAAGTGGACTACTCCGGTATCCAACAGGTGGCAGTAGCTACGAACACAATGCGCAATGCGCCTGGGTGATACGAACAAATGAATCCCTGGTGTTAAACGTAACCTTCCAAAACTTTCATGTGGAGGACTCAACAGATTGTCGTTTCGACTGGCTGCAACTCAACGATGGACGCTCGGCGGCAGCCCAGATAATTGGACGATATTGCGGCAATCATTTACCGCATGGAGGTAACATTATCTCGTCCAGCAATCAGCTGTACCTCTGGTTCCGTTCCGACAACTCAACGGCCCATGAGGGCTTCGAACTTACTTGGCAGTCAATAGAGCCTCAATGTGGTGGCCTCATTAATTTCGAGACTCATGGAACTCTGGCCTCGCCAGGCTCACCAGGCAACTATCCACGAAATCGCGACTGTCAATGGCATTTAGTGGCACCAAGTTCCAAGCGAATAAAGATCACATTTTTCAGTCTGCAGCTGGAGCAGCACAATTCCTGCAATTTTGACTTTGTTTTGGTAAGTAGGAGAAAAAATATGGTGCCTAATGACCAATGGTATTATTGATGAGACCCTTATAGATAAGCGATGCTATTTCGGGTCGACCACTCTACAAGTTTTGCGGTAGGCACCAGCCACCGCCTGCGTTGCTGGCAACACATGAGGCTATCATACGGTTCCATTCGGATGAGACAGACACCGATCTGGGTTTCCAGTTGCACTACTCAGCCGAGGAGCGTTTGCCGGGTTGCGGTGGAGTCTATACTAATCAGGAGCAGACCATACGTTCACCCATCTATGCCAGTGGCACGGACAGCATATCCTGTGACTACGAAATACGTCTGCCTATGGGCGTATCAATTGGCATTGATTTTACTCAAATCCAGCTGAGTGCGGGTGCCTGTGTGGAATTATACGACATGTTGGATACTGAGGCTGGACGGGATGCTAACAGCGTGCTCCAGAGCAAGCATTGCGGTGGTGCCGACAAATCTACTCTTCCGCCCAGCTTCAGCTCTTTGTATAATCGAGTCCGTATTAAATATTATACAAGCCAGGCTGAGGATCACTTTGAGCTGGAATATCACATGGTCTGCTCGAAGACCTACGATGCAGAGAGTGGAGAGCTGAGCTCGCCTGGTTATCCTAATCTTACAAATAGTCAGCGGGTGTGCACCTTCAAAATAATCACGGCGCCCAATACGGTGATTACACTCAAGCGGCTGGACTTTCAGCTCATTAATAGATATCCATTCTTGGACGAGGAATATGACACCGAAGATCTAACCAGCGAGCAGTGTGCACGCGGGACCAGCTTGACCATTAACGATGGACTCAACCAAGTCATACTGGGTCCCTACTGTGAAAATCACTTACCCGCGGAAGAGTACGTCAGCAAGACGAATATGCTGATGCTGCACTTAAATACGAATGCATTCAGCGGGGGACGTGGCTTTCGGTTTCAATACAGGGCAGTGCCCGTGAACAGTGATCAGTGTGGAGGCATGCATACCAAGGAGGGTCAGAATATCCGATTGCCAGTAAATGCAGAAGGTAAGTACGCGAATGGATTAACCTGCTATTGGGTAATTATGGCACCACCGGGTAAGGGCATTCTGCTGCACTGGTTAAGCTTTGATCTGGAGGGTAGCACAGACTGTAGCTACGATTATGTCGAGATCTATGACGATCTAGTTGCAGACGGCAAGTCGCAAAATGGTCACCTGTCACGCTTTTGCGACAGTCAAGTTCCGGAAGATCTGATCACTCATGCGCCACTACTGACCATTAAGTTCGTCTCTGATAATAGTAATATGAACAACGGCTTTGAACTCTCCTATCGCTTTGTCGAACGTGATAGTTGCGGAGGTCATATACATGCCTCTACGGGCATGATCAACTCGCCCAGATATCCGTTGAATTATAGTGCCGGACTGGACTGTATTTGGCAATTAACTGCTCCACAAGGAACTCAGCTGGAGTTGCAAATAGAAATGTTTGAACTGGAAGCGTCGCAAAACTGTAGCGGAGATTGGCTCGAGGTACGTAATGGAGGAAATAACAACACTGCACTTCTCGGACGCTTTTGTGGCACAAGTATACCTAGACGCATACCCAGCTTCAGTCATGACCTCTATCTACACTTCCACACTGATGACGTGGGATTTGCACGTGGTTTTCGCATTAAATGGCGCATTTTTGCCAACGGCTGTGGAGGTCAACTAACGGGTAGTGCGGGAGTTATAACATCACCAAACTATCCCAATCCGTATCCCCATAATGCACACTGTGAGTGGCAGTTGCGTGTTCATCCTGGCTCCAACTTGCGTATACTAATTGAGGATCTGGCTATTGAAGAACTGTTTGATTGCAGTTTTGACTCGCTACATATTGATACTGGTCGACGCAGCAACCCCCTGTTCGTTTCCGATATGCCACCCATCATCTTGTGCACCATGCCGGATGAGAAACATCGCGTGCTCGATATGCAAACAAATGAGGTGCTCGTAACCTTCCAGTCAGATGTTAACAACGCAGAAAGGGGTTTCCGGCTGTCGTATAGCTCCAATTGTCAGAACACTTTGACTGCCACCCGAGGCATCATTGAGAGTCTCAATTATGCTGAGTCCTTGTTCGAGGGTACCATCAATTGTAGCTGGCATATACTACCACCTCGGGGCAATGAGATACACTTGGAAGTATCCCACTTTGATCGCCGCTTGAATCGTTTACCGACAGATGCCGATGGTGGCGTTTACTTGATTCAAGGGAACACGGTCTTACCTATTGTGGGTTTGATCACCCGGAATTTCAGTGGAGAGCTTTTGACAATTGTACACAATTCGAGCAGCGTCAACTTTCGCCTGGAATACCTTATCGATGGCTGTCAGCACGAGCTACGCGGGGAAACCGGCTCGTTTCAGTCACTAAAGTATCCGCTCATGTATCCAAACGATGTTGAGTGCTATTGGCTCATCCATACAGCTCTCGGTCAAGTCATTGAGCTGACCATACTGGATATGGATATCGAAGAAAGCGTCAATTGCACAAAAGATGTGCTTCTCGTAAGTATAATTCGCCCGCAGTCTCTCTCTGATTTAATTGTCTTTGATTTTTACTTATTCTGGTTAATAGATTTCTAACAGCAATCGAGATACTTACGTACATGAGAGACATTGCGGTCATAATCCCAAACTGGTTATCACCAGCGCAGGACACAAGCTTCACGTGCGCTTTATTAGCGATAACTCAAATAACGGACGCGGCTTCCAGGCCACCTACCGGGTGAAAAGAAGCAGTAAGTTCTGTAACCTGTTAATAAATCTATCTCTAATACTTTTACTACTTATGTTGATTTTTTTACAATGCAGTGTGTGGCGGCCGACTAACAACTAAAAGTGGAGTCATCATGTCACCGAACTACCCTAAGCCCTATCCACGAGATAGCGAATGCGAGTGGCAACTTGAGGTGTCCCCGCATCACACGATTATCTTCGATATGCAAGATATGATAATAGAATCGGGTTACGAATGTGGCTGGGACTATGTATCCGCGTACGATCTGACCGCTAGCGATGGCTCTGATGTGGACGTGGAGAGCTTGGATGACAGCGAAGGTCAAAAGATTTTCCAATTGTGTGGTAGCCACACTGAAATGTCCATGTCCCGCAATGAGTCCATCACTAATCGTGCTGTGGTACGTTTTGCTAGCGATGATTCACTGCAAGCTAAAGGATTCCGATTGCATTTCCATGAGTCCTGCGGGCAAAGCCTGCTCATAGATGAGACCGACTTTGAGTTAATCAGTCTTGTCCGCCAAGTGCCAGTCAACGAGAGTTGCGTCTGGGTGCTCAGAGCCGCAGATCCCAGCAAGCACATCATCTTTACAGCTACACACGTTCAGCTGTATCCAGCACTCTCCGACAATTATCCCCGTGAGGGTGATTGTATCGCGCATGGCATTAAAATCTATGAAGGCCCTACAGTCTCCGGAACGCCTCGCCAGCAGTTCTGTCGCTCCCACCCTCCGGCTTTAATCTCACATGGTCAGGCGCTGACCATCAGCGTGCCGCTATCACTAATTGCTGAGTTCGAGGGGCACTATATGACCATGGATACAGCATGCGGTAGCAGATACACCGCTCTCGCCGGCCGCTTTACTTCGCCCTACTATCCGGACAGCTATCCAGTGAATATTGAGTGCGAGTGGGAGGTAGAGGCCAGTGCAGGCAATTCGATCTCGCTCACCATAGAATCAATTGATCTGGAATTATCCGATGGCTGCAACAATGATTACTTAGAGCTCCGTGAACTTTCCGCACGTGGGCCACTCATTGGGGTTTACTGCGGCAGCCAGTTACCCGCTGCCATCAGCTCCAAAGGCAGCATTTGGATTAAGTTCAAGAGCAATGACGATGCTGTCGGTGAAGGTTTTATGGCCAGCTATAACTATGGTAAGAACTTTTGTCTGATTCCTGAATCCACCTAACTAATGCTTTATTCATTAGAGCACCACAATGAGTTAAATGGCAACAACGGCACCATAGAGTCACCGCATTATCCTACCAAGTTTGAGAGCTCGGATCCCTACACTTGGCGCATCACCGTGGATATAGACTATATAATCGTATTGACTGTGGATCATCTGAGGGATGTGGACCATGCATATGTACGCTTCTACGATGGCTATACAGACATTGGACCACAGCTGGTGCCGCAGCCATATAGACCGCTAGTGTCTTATACTAATACTTTGTTTATAAAAGCTACACGAGGACCCTTCCTGCTTAAGTGGGAACGTCTATCTAAGGAGGCGGTGGCCTCTAATCGCAGTGCTGAGTTACAGACCCGCCAATGTGGTCAAAAGTTGGTGAAACTCAATCAGACTATGATTTCTTTCAATTCACCGAACTACCCATCTGAGTATGCTCCCAATTTGCACTGTAACTGGATTATAATGTCAGAGAATCCTGCCTCGCATGCGACTCTACAGTTGATGACTGTGGATTTTGAGTATTTTGGTGTCGGTTGCTACTCTGATTATCTGATCGTTTCAAGCAGTAGCGACATGAAACATTGGACGCAGTTGGCCAAGATCTGCAGGAAATTGAATAATACCCAAACCTATAATGGCCAGCCTTATCTCCGTCTGGAGCTTATTACCGATAGCAGCGTACAGAAATCAGGCTTTTCCAGTATTTTGCGCACCGTCTGCGGATCCGAACTTACGGCTCCTCGCGGGGTAATCAATGTCAAGGAGTTGGTGACCAATAACTTCATGTCTTCCTTGGAATGTGTCTGGACCATACGCGTAAGGCAGGGCAGACGCATAAAGATTTCTTTCTTGGAGTCACAGTTAAGCAGGTCTGATAGCACGAGCTCCACTATACCTCTTGGAGATTTGAATCAGTGCCGCAATTTTATTGTAGTGCGTAACGGCTACGCGGAAGATTCGCCATTCCTTGGTCGGGGTAAATATTGTACAAGCAACATTACCGATGTGCTGGAGACCACCTCGAATCGAGCCTACATCAAATTTCAACGCTCCTGGTTTCCTCGATTTCGTGTCATCTTTCAATACGAGGAGCTGAGTCACGCCTGCTCAGGTCACATAGTGCTAGAGGAAGATAATCGCAACTCCAGTCAAAAGATTATTAGTTCACCCAACTATCCCAATCTGCCCAATCCACATTCTGAGTGCGTGTGGCGCATAAGTGCGCCACCCTTACATCGTATTTCTGTAGACTTCTTGAATTTTGATCTAACTCCGAGCAGTGGAACTGGGGAGAATACAGAGGATGGTTGTAATCAGGAGTTCTTACAGCTGAACGATGGCAGCACCGAGCTGATGCCGCAACTAGGACGCTTCTGTGGTCCAAGAAAGCCAGACATAGTCTATTCTTCCGGCAATGAAATGCGCATTAAGTTCTATACGAGCGTACTGGAACCACATGTCGGATTCCAGGCTATTGCCAAGTTGGCCGAGTGTGGCGGTAGCTACTACAGTGCCAGTGGAGCAATTAGTTCACCGACTCCCGATCAGCTTCAACCGCTGCTGCAGTCGCGCGGGATGAAGGAATGCGTCTACACAATTGAAGTGGAAAAGGGGAGCACTATTGAATTGAAATTTGAACCCGTGCACCTGCCGCAGCCACTACTTGGGAACTGCACAAGGGGCACACATCTACAATTGGAAGAGATGGAGCCGTTTGGGCAGGAGAACCAGGAGCGTATCAGTGATCGCGTCCATATTTGCGGTGATTCAAACAAGAACTTCATTGTCGAGACTAACAAGATTGTTATCCGTCTGCGGATGCCTACTGGCAAACTTGATTCAGACGAAACTTTTCAGTTGCGCTACACAGCTGTCGGTACCAGGTGCGGAGAGACCATCTATGCTGAGCAAGGTGTACTGCAGACTCCCAATTATCCGTCGGGCGTGCGTCAGCCGTCGCATTGCGTCTGGCGCGTGAAGGTACCCAAAGGGCGACGCGTCAAAGTAGAAATCTTAGACTTTGACAACGGGGCCGGCTCTAATAATACGCGTGCCACATTCCGTGGTCGCCTCTCATTTTCCAATGATCACAAGATGCAGTCAGTTATCGGTCGCTATGATCACGATCCGCCCGCTGAAGTCATCTCATCGGATAACACAATGGCAATTGATGCCTTCTTGTTGCCCTATAGCCAGCATCGCGGATTTAAGCTACGTTTTACTGCTTATGGGGAAAGCGAGTGCCGGGATCAGATGCGCTTCACGAGAAGCAACGAGAGCAGTTTGGTGTACTGCAGCTATGATCTACGTCCGCCGCCAAACACCACACTGTTGCTCCAAGTGCTCCAGTATAATTACAGCTCTAATTTCATGAACAACATCCATATATGCCGTGTGATGTCTCCCCTTAAGCTAGTGCGCCTAGATGAGTCTGAGCCATTGTTGCCCCTCCTCCTCTGTGGAGATCGGACACTTCCAGCATCTAATCGTAGCGTGCGCTTACCCTTTCCCGTGGAGATGATTGTGATGGGAAATCGGCGGAACGATATGACCCTGTTGGAACTCAACTATACCCAGCAGAGTTGCGGTGG
The DNA here is from genome assembly GCA_018150835.1 of Drosophila repletoides. Classification (NCBI taxonomy): domain Eukaryota; kingdom Metazoa; phylum Arthropoda; class Insecta; order Diptera; family Drosophilidae; genus Drosophila; species Drosophila repletoides. Next base: position 2,938,375 of record JAECWQ010000225.1, on the reverse strand, counting down.
TGTATGGCCCTTAGAACCGACCGATACGTTGATCATATCGCATCCCAGCTATTTGGACGCCGAGATGACAGTGGATTGTGCATGGGCAGTGGGCCCGGATCAGACAGTCGAGGAGCCTCTCTCTCCCGAGGACGTGCAACTAGAGGTGTTGGTGAGCGCGAGTCTGGAGGGTGACTGCCAGCAAAACTATCTCTTGGTCTACAGCGGACCCGATCAGAACTCGCCTCTGATGGGACGTTACTGCAATCAACCGACTGGAGCTAGTCTGGTAGTAGAACGTGGGCTTTTCCTGGAGTATCATGCCGAACGTGCACCCAATTCCAATCACAGCTCTAATTTCACAGTGGTCGTTAAGTACGGCAGCGGATGTGGCGGTCGATTAACTTATCCTTATCGTCTGATTGACTTCAATGATCAGTACAAGAACAATGTCGAGTGCATCTGGGAAATTGAGGCGGGCGAGGGCTTCCACATTGGGCTGTTCTTCCAAGGACGTTTCTACATTGAGAATAGCAATGACTGCACCAAGGATTATTTACTCGTTCAACAGCGCAGCGATGTAACCGGTAACTGGACAGAGCTACAGAGGCTCTGCGGTCGCAATCCACCGGATTATATTAATTCGACTACCTCCGCAATGCGTCTCATCTTTCGTTCGGATGGCGATATTACGGGCGATGGTTTCTTTGCAAGTTTTGAGCGTAACTGCGGCGGGACATTTTACGCCGTCGCTGAACCGCAGTTGATGAGCAGCCCCGGTTATCCGAAGGGTTATGGTAAGAATCTCTCTTGCAATTATACATTCCAACCGCTCGAAGAGCACTCATCTGGTGTTCTGGTGAGGTTCATCAAGTTTGATCTGGAGCGTTCACCGTTGATGGATTGCATGTTTGACAATGTGACCATTAAAACACGGGATAATGGGAATAAGGTGAACGAATCCATATTATGCGGTGTTAAACAGCGGCACGCTTATCGTGCTCAAGAGTCCATCAACCTCTTGCTGCGCACGGATAACACCTTCAGCGGCAGTGGCTTTCAGCTGGAGTATAGCACCAGTCTGTGTGGGTCAGTCATCAATGCCACCCAAATGGTGGAATCACCGCATCAACATCAGGATAATCAGATGCCCCATAACAGTGACTGCTACTGGAATCTAACGGCGGCGGAGGGCCAAAAGTTTACCATTAAGTTCACTTTGCTCGAGTTTGAGTCAGGAAATGTAGAGTGTAGTTATGATGGCGTCGAGGTATATGCCAGTCCTGTGCCAGATGAAAAGCAGCGTCTAGCTCGTTTCTGTGGGCAACTCACCAACGATCTTCCTATATTGCATATATCAAGTAATCGAGCACTCATCCATAGCTATTCGGATGATCGAGACAGTTCGCGTGGCTTTCGAGCTCTAGTCCGCGTACTGCCGAACTGTGATAAACGGATTGTGCTGGGCGAAAGGAATTCCAGCTATACGTTCAATAAGTTTGTCGGTGAATATGCAAACAATCTAGACTGTAGCTATATCATAAAGGGTCCGCCTGGCTCTCAGATTAATATCCAGTTCCGAAGCTTCCATGTGGAGGCCACGAGCAATTGCAGCAACGACTACTTGGAGTTCCACGATGGCGTCGGTCCCTTCGCCGATGAGATAGGCAGATTCTGTGGACAGGATCTGCCACCTAGCCTAATGTCCTCCCGCAATGCGCTCTTCATGCGTTTTGTTACGGATGATATGACCACAGATACGGGCTTTGAGTTAGTTATTACTGCCACGCCTCTGCGTTGCGGTAATCCACTGATTAAGCTAGATGGCAAACAGCCTTTTGAGCTGCAGTCACCTGTCAATGATCAAGGAAACTACGACAATAATATGTTCTGTACGTGGAAAATTGAAACTGAAACAAATCTCCATCTGCAGTTCCTTAGCCTCGATCTAGAAGGGCCCAATATGCAGGGCAACTGTGTATCGGATTACATAAAGATCTATAGCAGCGAGGTAAGTTCCAGTTGATATTCAAATTGCTTTTAAATGCTTGTATGAAGGCTTATAACTTATTTAGATTTAAAGAAGGAGAAAGAAGAATTGCAGAATATTTTGATTTTTAATTCGTTCACAGAACGCTCAGCTGTTGGAGCAGGGATATGGAAGCGATGTAATATTTAGTGGACGTGGAAATAGGTCACCATATGACCAATTCGCGACGGAGTTTGTATATTGCGGCAGCAAATTGCCAGATGATTTCTATCCCGACTCGAAGCAGGTGTTCGTGAAGTTTCGGACAAATGGGAACGTAACCAGGCCCGGTTTTCGGATACGCGTAGTCCCAGACTCCAGTTGTCGTCACAACTATGGCGGAGTTCAGGGTCGTATTAAGTATTCTGAAACTATTGATTGTGATATGTTCATCCAGGCACCTGTCAACTATACGTTGAGCATTTATTTTGCGGAGATAACCTTTGGCTCCTACAACTGTGATAAAGAGAGTGTTGAGATATTCGACAAGGCAACCAATAAGTCTCTGCATCGTCTATGCAACTTTCTAGATCCGGGCAAAAGTATCTTCACTCAATCAAATGACCTTCGAATTCATTTCAACACCGGCAGCTACTACAACAACTTCGACATGACATACATTGCTAGTCCTGTCGAGAAAGGACCCGGTTGTGGTGGAGAAATCTACAATACGGCCGGCATCTTGTCCAATCCCTTCTATCCGCAGAACGTGCGAAATAACTCCGACTGTCGCTGGACTATTCGTGTGCCGAGCAATACAAGGGTTTTGCTTATTTTTCAAAGTAAGTTCACTGCTCGCAGAGCACAGTGCATAGTTCTGCTTTAGAATAGATTCCACAAAAAGTATACTCTAAAAGTAATTAGACAATAGAGCTTAAGAGTTTAGCAGTGATATTACTGGTTCATAAAATATGTTACTGGTGGAATTTTTCAATATCCCTCTGTTTTAAATAGTCAAGAAATCTACAATATTTGTTTTATCCACAGTTTTCAATCTTGGTTCAATGACCACCTGTCGCTCGGACTACCTGCAGATACTGGAAAAAGACGAATCAGGAGATTCAATTGAAATGCGTCGATTCTGCGGAGGGGATAGGCCCCGTGTTTATTTCAGTCAGCGCAGTGAACTGGTGCTACGATTCCATAAAACGGTCAATTACGACGGCATCGGTTGGGTTGTCAATTTTTCGGGAGTCTTTGCCAACTATGAGATTCCAAAATATCTTTTGGAGTAAAAATTGAAACAATTACAGATTTTATTTTTCGTAATTTTATTGAATATATTTTAAATTAGTTCTCTATCAAATAATTACCATATGTAATAATAATAATAATAATATAAAGATTTTTTCATCTTTGCTGTTGCTTTAATCCTTTTGCTCTAAACAACAAAAAAAAAAAGTCGAATTAAAATTACTATGAAATAAAACGCACAATTCACGATATTTCAACCTTTTCTTTTTACTTAAAATTGTTGCGGCTCTCTTGCATTTAACTACTAATATACAGTAAACGAAGAATAAAAAAATAATAATTGTGGTTTCAGGTTATTTAAATAGAGAAGTATGTTTTACGCAATTAAATGGTAGAAATTAAAAAAAAAAAATGCATAATTACTTGTAATTATGATAAATTAATTATTCACTTTAACAATTAACTGACCAACATCGCTTTAGCCACACAAAACTTTGCCTAATAAATACTCAATTTTTATTTATTTTATCTTATTTTTTTATGCATAATGAAAATAAAGAGAAGTGCCTGAAATGCATATATACAAAAATTTAAATTTAATTTCTAACTTGCAATTAAAAACAAAAGACTTGGGAGAGAGAGAGAGAGAGAGAGAGAGAGAGAGAGAGAGGTGAGAGTAGGGGAGAGAGCGGGTTGCGGGAGAAAACTCAAAAGCTAAAAAAAAAAGACTTTTAATCATTTATTCATTATAGATCGACGCTTATGTTTTTAATTTAATTATTATTATTTTTTTTCTTTTGTTTTCTTAATGTACTTTAGGTGACATTTATGCAATGAACACAAACACACATATCAGTATATATAATTAACAATTTTTTTGAATTTATCCGATTTTTTCTAGCTCGCTGCTAATAACATTCGCTATATATTTGTATGTATGAATATGTATATATGCATATAACTCTTGAACAATCAATTTATAATGCTTTCTTTTCCCCTACATTCGGCTACATATGTTGTATGTTGTATGTTGTATGTTGTACGAGTAAATGTTGATAAAAGCTTGATGCGTATTCTTTGCATTTGGTTAGACGATTAAGTAGTATCATTATTCGGTATTTTCTTCATTTTTTTTTTTTTCTTTCAGTGTAACAAACAATTACCAATTGGCGCTCAACATTACATATGCGTATATGTTTATGTATATGTATAGGTTTATGTATATGTATATGTATATATAAATACGTTCTTTTTGCCGAAACACAACGAATTTTGTTGGCTTTTTTTTTTATTTGGTATATGTATTGTATATAATGTTTAATTGTATATTTTGTATAATAATTTATGCTATGCAGACGTTATATTTTATGTTTTCTTTTTTTTTTAAATTGACATTCACATCCATATATATATATATATATACATGTATGTATATATATATTTATTTGCTGAATTATTCGTTGAAACATTGAAACTTTACGTTGCCTGCTTTTATTATAAACAAACTTTTTCCATACTCTTCATATACTCCATACACAAGGGACTGATATGTCTCAAATCATTTTGTATTTTTCTTTCTCTCTTTTTAACCTCTTTATATTTAATTCTTGCTATCTCTCGCACACACTCTATTCTTTTCTTACTTTTTCTTTCTTTTAAGCTTTCTCGCTCACTTCAATCAACACCAACGCCAATTTCTTACAAAATACTCGATTTTTCTTCATCTACAATACACACATACACCTATATATACACCTATATGTATATATATATATATATGTATATATATATATATGTGAATTTGCTGATAGTATATAGGGGTATATAGGTTACGTGGGGGGATGGGGCATCGGCTGGGTTAGTGTTACGGTGTGTGGTGCGACGTATGGTTTTATTATTTTAATATTATTATTATTATTTTTATATAGATCAACTAGGCGCTAATAACATTAACTAAGAAGAAACTGCAAATCAAAGAAAACTTCCGCACGTGTAGGCGTCGTGCCGCATCGCGTCGCGTCACGTCTGTGGCTACGGCAGCGGCACCAATTGGCCCTTAGCAGCTGCAACTATGACAACACTACAGCAACAGTTGCTGTTGTTGCAGCTAGGGCGTCGACCACGCCTACACGTTCAGGCACTGCTACATGCAGCAAAGGAAGCGATTAAAGAAACTTTTGGCATTGCGTCGCGCACGGTTGGCCCTTAGCTAACAGATGATGCCCTGATCCAAGCTTAAATTGTTGGTGGCAGCAGCAGCGGCATTCTTCGCAATCACCACATGATGATGATGATGGTGATGATGATGATGCATGTGATGGTGATGCAAATGATGCGCAGCACTTGTTGGCAAACGTCCGTTCAACAAGAGCGCTGTGCTGCTGCCGTTGCTGCTGTTGTTGTTGCTGCTGCCAGCGTTGTTATTGCTGCTGCCACTCGCACTTGGATTGGTGCTAGATACAGAGCTGCTGCTGCTGGTGTTGCTGTTGCTTGTGCTGGACATGTTGCTGGCGTTGCTTATGTTGGTGTTCTGCTTCTTGTGTACGGCGGTGAGTGGTTCAGAGGCGCGACGTGCACTATTACTACTGCTGTTGCAGTTGTTGCTGCTGCTGCTGGCAGTGCCGCTAATGCTGCGACGCATGTTGCTGCTGTTGCTGCTGTTGTTGCTGCTGGTTGGCAACATAATGCTGGGCACAGAACATTTACGCGGCTGTTGTAACTGCAATGTTGCTGCATGTGGCAATACAATGCTATGAGCTGAACTGTGCTGGGCCTCCAGTTCCTCCAGCTGAAATTTCTTGACCAGCGCTTTGACCGATGTGGCCGAATTCGCTGCCTCCGTTGCTGGAGTTTTTCTTATGACTTTGGGCGTGGTTGGCGCATCTGGAAACAATGTTAATGTGGCAATAACAGTCGATTCCTCCAGCCCATTGCTACCGATTTGTATTGTTGCCGTGCTTGCCACAGGTTTCTTAACAAATGTTGCCGTATACGTATTCTCCTTATCTGAATCGGAGGCACGTCGCGTCGGCGTTACAATCTGTGTGGGCTTTGCTGCAGTTGCTGGAACTGTTGCTGCAGTTGTAACTGTTGCTGCAGTTGTAACTGTTGCTGACATGTTCAGTGTTTGGGGCAGTGTATGTATGGCTGTTGTTGTCTCTGTGCTCGGGCTCAGCTTGCTGCTGTGGCTGGTGGCAATTGGTATTTTGGAGCTGGTGTGTGCTCTATGCCCATTGTGCGTTCCTTTGCTGGCTGTGGTTGTTGTTGTTGTTGTGCTGTTTTGCTGCTGAGGCTTTTGTTGTTGTTGTTGCTGTTGTTCCTCTTCATCATCTTCCTCGTCTTCATCGTCATCCTCGTCATCATCATCATCTTGCACAAAGTCAGCATCATTTTGTGCTTGCAAATAGATTTGCCTGTCTAACGCACACTCATCCTTTAGCCAGACATGCTCCAGGCAGCCGGCGGCATTCATGCGATCGCTACCAAAAAAAAAAAAAACAAATTGTATTAGATATAATTCTAGAGCGGAGTAACATTCGTTCGACTTACTTTGGCTTAATTCGCAATGCGCGACGTATGAAATCAATTGCCGCCTGAGAAACGCCGCCAAAGAGATTGTCGGGAAAGGTTAGCGCGCACTGTGAGATATTAAGGAAGGTCTCCTGCTTTGTATCGCCACCAAAGGGCGAGAAACCCGACAGCAACACATAGGCCAACACGCCCACCGACCAAATGTCTGTCAGCAGCGATAAGGGCTCATATTGCAGCACCTCTGGTGCAACATAATCCGGAGTGCCGGCCATTTCGCGTACATTGATGCCCTCGCAGACGACGCGCGAGATGCCAAAGTCACATAACTTGAGGCCATCTAAAATGAAATACGGGAGAATAAGAGATTAGCTGGTGATATAGATTGAACCGATGGTAATGAAACAAACTTTGGTAGTTTCGATAATTTGAAGCACCATCACTGTTCTGTAGAAATGCCATCCAAATACAGTCAATTAATTTGAAAAACTTTTAACCATGTCTCCATAGAATCGATTGAATCGGGACTCTATCGATAGATCGGCAGGTCTATTTTCTTGAGTGAACTCACCTTCAATGCGTTCACCAGCCAACAATATATTCTGCGGCTTCAGATCCAAATGGGCAATGGAACGATCATGCAAGAACTTTAGAGCTTTAAGCACTTCCCGCATGCAGTGACGCGCCTGCGCTTCGCTCAAACACTCCTCGTTGTCCAATATTGTTTGCAGCTCTCCACCAGTGGCCCTACAAATGGAATGCAAACAAATTATTAATATTTTTAATGGTTTATTCTTTTTAGAGTAAATAAAACAAATTGAATATTTAAGTTTTCCTAAGCAAGAAAAGAGTAAAACTCATCATAATCCCAAAAATCCCATATTTTCTTGCCTATCATTCTGAAATAAATTGAGAGTTGTTCCAGTAATTAAAAAAATGTTATTTAAGAGCCAAACCTTTCTTCAAACTTTGAATATTTGATCCCAAATACCTCTCCCCCCTTTGAGGAGCTTACTGATTCTGCATCAACCCCATCTCCCGTACAAATGACAGAAGTTTAATTATGTTGAGGGTTTCATCCTTCCTTGCTTCTTTTTCAACTAGGATTAGCATCGAGGATTACTCCTAAGTGCTGTAATGCCTCAGTTCCCCGTCTCTACCTATTCCTAATTGGCTTAGCTGACCATAAAGTCTTTCTTAAAAAGATTTTGACAGTCGTTCAAAGTCAACAGTCTCATATTTCCTTCCAGTCTTCTATTCTCGGCCCCACTAGGCTCTTCCCTATGTTCATTCTGCCTAGTTCATCTGTCTGATCTGGACGCCATCTGAAATGAATCCCTTTTTGGGGACTTGTAGCTTGTAATATTGAATTTATACTTACAGCTCCAGCAGCAGCGCAGTGTCCGAGCGTGTCTCATGGACTGCATTCAGATTGACAATGTTGTCCTCGCCCTCGCATAGCATTAGGACGGCAATCTCATGCTTGATCTCCTTGTCGCTGCTCTGTGCGCGTCGGCGTCTCTTCAGGAATTTGGCAGCGAAATGCAAACCGGTATTCTTGTGTATCGCCCGGCGAACGGCCGCAAATTTGCCCCTGCAATCAAATCAAATAGAAATAGACGGATTAGTATTTTATTTTATTTTTTTTTTTTTTTGGTTTAGAAACCGGACAGATAGAGCTGCTGCAACTGGCAACTGTCAGCCCACACGCGCTTCTAAGTTTCATTCATAAAGATTGCCCAATTGTTGGCTTCAGGTTTAGCTCCAGCCACAACTGTGGGACATTCAAGTAGTGACTCAACGACTCATCCAAGCAAAAGAAGACCGAAACATGGCAGAGGAAGCGGGAGGATGGTGACACGCAGCGGGATGGAGCGGGATGTCAACGTCGCGTCGTCGAAACGCCTTTGACAAAGTACGTGCCATAATGAAGCAATTGCGCTTCCGGCAACCACTAACAACCACTACTAACAACAACAACAACAACAACAACAACAACAACAACAACAACAACAACAACTGCGACAAATCTGGCATACCAAATAAGTAAGTAAGTAGTTGGTCAGTCAGCAGCAGCAAGAGACAGCGACCAAAACAGCCAGAAGACGACGCCGCATCACGCAAGCCACGAGACGACATCTCTTCTAACAAGAATGCAAAGCTACAAAGCAACATAGCAAACTTGAAATACCCTTACCATTCTCGAAGTAGAATCAACATTGCAGTAGAGAATCTATTTAAAGTTGGTCCCTTTATTAACACCCATTTCGGAGTGTTACATACGATATTTGTTATATTTTTTTTTATTTTATTTATTATTTTAAAACAACAAATAAATCATATAACTTATATATATATAGGAAGAAGCAGGCCTCTCAATTTCGTATAAAAAACTGTCTAGCCAAAAGGCATTAGCATGTGTGCTATGGGCATATTAGGCTATAAACCGAGAGTGTATGCCACATAATGAAGTACAGAAGCGATAGGCTGTCGTCGCCTTCACACGGACAGGTTTCTAATTGTTGCTACCCTTCTGCCTTGCTGTTGCTGTTGCTGTTGCTCGTTCTTGCCCCGTTTCCGACTGATTTAAACAGTTTGGCTAACATTGACAGGCAACGGAAAACGCCTTGAAGTTCGCTTGCAACTTTGCTGCAACGTCCACAAATTGTCAAATGTGTCGCTGAAGGAGCAACTACTACTGCTCCGGCTGCTTCTGTTTCTGCTTCTGCTACAGCTTCTGTTGGGGCCATTAAAGTGAAATATTTTGCGGTTGCCACGCAATGAAGATGCATGGACACAGCAGACCCAGAAGCCCATCAAGAGATTGCCTGCCCCTTGGCATGGGGCACTACCGAAGCAACTGAAGCCTGTGGCAGAGCCATAACCAGGAGCCTGGCCTATTCAATTAGCGCCAGCAACATTTGCATATGGCTTTGGCAACATGTTGCCGTGCCCTGTCAACATTCCTTGCAGCTTCTGGTTAACAGTGCTGCCAAGTTTTTTGACTTTTTTTCGCCAAATTTGTATTTGACCATTTGCCAAGCTTTTTTTTTTATCTATTTTACAAAAGCTTATGAAAAGAAGAAAAAAAATAAATATTTTACGTGCTAAGCTGAATAAATTATAAAAAAAAAATCATGAACAAGCGAACACTGAATTTTTCAGTACAAAATAATGTGGGAGTTCTGTTGCCAGGGCAGATATTTGTTTATATTGTTTGCTCATTGAGTTGTAATCTAATGAAACAGCTAGTTAAAAGCGGAAGTACGTGTTTTTCTGAGCTGCCAGCCAAGAAATAATCCAAATTAATACGTTTAAGTTCACCATAAATATTGATTGAGGCATGTAATAAATTATTTGACATTAATGCTAAATTTTCTATTATATATTTTCTGTATACTTTTTTTCTTGTTGTTGAATAATTAAAAATTTTAATCCGTTTTTCCAATGGCTTGAATAAATGTCCTCAAAATATGTAAAAAAAAAAAAAGGATAGCCTTTTGGTAATATTTTTATAGCCTTATTTTTGAGCACCACTGGCTTGCAGGTGCCTTTATAGTTCTTTTACTTATTTATTTTAAGGTTTTTCCTTTGCTTTTGGTTAGGTTGTTTCTGTTTTTAATTAAATTACAATTTTTGCAGCAGTAGTGCGACTAATTGGGCAAGGTCTTCACGGCTCGTTGTTGTTACTGTCTCTGCTGCCGCTGCTGCTGCTGCTGCTGCTGTTGATCATCCATAAAGTTTAGTGGCCCGTTGTTACGTAAGGCAGTTGGTGCTAGAGATGAGCGCGTGACACGCGTCATGAAACATAGAAATTCAACGTACTCCTCACTAAGCAAATCTTAGTAAACTAAAAACTGTATGTTAAGCTAAGAATGAAAAAATTTAAATAATATGCCCCAGGCTGGTTCGAAACTTGGTTCATAAAATTTGTTTGCATATTGAAATATTCCCATAATTTTTATAGCAGTAAAATTACTATTCACATCTAAAAGGTCTAAAAGCATTTTAAATATAGTTTGAATCGATAAATATTATCTTTGCTTTAAGATTACACTTTAGTTTTGACTGCTGCTTCGGTTCTAGATGTAGAAATAGACGTATATCTGGTTTTGAACCGATATACAGCCATATTTATTAGGTTACAGTTTTTAAATTGAGAAGAATTCAAATCCACAGTTTAATGTTCCACCTCTAGTTAGCACGACTTGAAGTTTGCTGCGGCTGAGGGTGAGCCGTGGGCGTGCAACTGCCCAGCGCAGAGCTTGGTGAGTGAACTTTAAAAGGTTAAAGCCTAAAAAGCCTTGTCGCAGGGCGCATCGGGGCTAACGGAGTTCCATAGGGGGCTACATAGATCTGTATTTTTTATTTTTTTGTAGAGTTCATGGTTGGTCGTCGCACCGCGTGTTTTACTGCTCTGTGGCCGGCCACTCCCACGCGAATTGCCCTTTTTAATGCTTCATTAAATCGCTACGTTGTATCCATCGATCGAGATCGAGTGTACATTTTTTTTTTTGTTTATTTATTTATTTATTTTTTTTTTGACTGTATTGAGTGGATTCTAAAATGGTCAGCTTTGCTAGCGACAGCTATCGATCCATGTGAGTTTTACATTCAAATTCGAATTCAAAATTTACAAAATTTAGAATCAGATTCATCTTATGGGCACATACAAGGCATCATTATTCGCCAGACCCAGAGAGTCGCTCCAAATATGGTGGCGTTTTAAAACGCTCACAAAACGCTCGACCCGTGCACGTGGCTTCTAAAGCTTACACAAAAAAAAAAAAACGATTATAATTAATATTTCACAATTTGCGTTGTTTTTGTTTGGATGAGTGAGGGAAGAGCTATTCGACACATCGATCTGAAATCATCAGTGAATTTTTGTTTTTCTTTAATGCAGCTTCAAAGATCAAAGACTGACGCTGAGGCAAATGGGTTGTTATCGATAGTATCGATATACAGAGAAATGGTGATGTTTGAGATGAGATGAGAATATTGATCTTTTTGCATAAGTTGAAATTGGGAATATGAATTTGGATACTAAAAGCATAATTACTTTTTCTAGTTTTTTAATAGATTTTTTTTTAAATTTTATTTTGAGTAATTTTTTTATTCGATGCCAATTTTAGTAATTACAATGGAGTACTTAATTATGAAATTAGTATCGCTTTTTGATAGTTTCTTTGTTTACTAAAGCTTAAAAAAAAAATCGGTCTGTGTTGATCATGTAGTGCGATAGTTTATTCGATAACCACACTCGTTTGTGCTATTTACTCACAATTTTGATCTAAAATTTGTAGTATTCGTCTTTTGTTTGCTTTCTCAATTGAATAAACATCATTTGCCATCTTCCCCTCCCCAAATTGACCTCTGAAGTCGACGCGTTTGTTTAAAGTCTTTTAATTGCTTCGACGCGTTTCGAGTCTTCTGTGTTTTCTTTGACAACAAACCGCATTTAAATGGCTTTTGGCGTTGTTTATGCATTTTTAAGCGGGTCAGTTTTGATTTAAAATTGCAATTTCAGTTTCAGTTTGGAATTTTCTGTAAATTTTGACAGGGGTAAATTAAATTGTTTGTTAAATTAAATTTGGTAGAGTTGGAAGTTGTAGGAGCGTATTTCCCATTTTACTGGCTTATTGTTAAGAGCCAAGTAACAGGAAAGCCTGGTTAAAATAAATGAACTTAACAACAATTTAATTGATGGAGAAAAATGTAGAAATGTAGAATCGCTAGTGAATACACCCCATCATATTGTGATGATGATGATTGATGGAAGTATGTTTTTTACTCGGCAAAAAACTTTGACAAAAAGCAACATAAATTTAAAATGCATTTTACAAACATTTGACTAACAAAACAATGTCGATGTCGCCCACCCAACCGGAACAGCAGCAGCAGCCGCAGCAGCAGCAGCAGGAACAACAACAAAAACACCAACAACATAAACAACAACAACAACAACAGCAACAATAACAATGTCACACTATGCAAATTTGTATTGCAAATGAGTAAAACGTTTGTTAACAAGGTGCAAATTGCTAGGCGGGTGTGTTGCACTTGCTGCCAAGTAGCGAATCAGCCAAAAGGTTAGCAAGTTGCAGCTCTACTTGCCCAAAAGCGGCAACTTATAGATTCGCAATTGGGGAACAAGGGCAAGGTGAGGGGGCGGGGCACAGTGCTTTCAAACTATAAAACGTTCCCCAAATTTACTGGCATGTTTATTTTTATTTTATATACTTCACTTTCTATCTAAATTAAGTCATTGTCCTTACATTAATAAAATATAATTTAATTTATTGACAACATTTTCAGCTGAAGAGCCCGAAAAATAAGTAAATTTTAGTCTGTAAATATTATATTTACACAATTGTCAATCGGGAATAAACATTTTTACAGCTTTACATTTTTTTTAGATATAAGAAATTATATTATTAATCAACATTATTAATTTTTTAAAAATAAACTTAGTTTTTGTTTAAAATTATTTTAAAAGCTGAAGAAAATTGCTTTTTATTAGACTTTGAAGTAAATATTGGGCATATGAAAATCATCAATTTTTATGCGAAAATTGCAGACTTTATATATATATATATATATTTTTAAAAAATTGTATATATTTAAAAAAGAATAAAGAATATATTCATTTAAAAATGCTTAAAATTGTTAAGTAGTAAACACAGCAATAGAATAGAAGTTTGGATAAAATGCCGCATAAAATATTAGTAGATTTTGAATTCTCTTTTCTTGATACTTGATTCGAAATGTAATTGAATTTATGTACACGATTTTAGTGTGTATTTTCAATAACATTTTGAAATATGTATTTTTTCTTTACACTGTGCTTGGCGAACAGAGGGATCAGAGAATCGAGGGGGGAGTTGAGCGACCTTAGATTTAGATTTTTTTTAGCGTGTAGGTGAAATGCATTTGCTAGTTGCCAAAGTGCACTCAGTAGCTGAGCACTCAATGCCGCTGCTTCTGCTACCTGCCACTGCCACAATAACATTTTGTAGGCTTGCAACACTTATTTGCAACAACAGGCAAAGAATCTCTCTTCGTTTTTTTTTTTTTTTTGTTGCCTTTGACAGACGACGATGACGATGACGATGACGGTGATGACGATGACAAGGATGCGGATGACGACAAAGTGCGGTTAAAGTGCTTGCCTCTTGTTGTTGCAACTTCTGCTGCTGCTTTTAGTGCAAGTGAGTGCATTGAACCGTAGAACGTCCGCGAGTCGCCTCAAGTTGTGTGTGTGTTTGTGTGTGTATGTTTTGAGTTGAGTGAAATCATTTGGAGACTGAAGCAGAGCCAGCAGCACAGGCAGCTGCACAGGCTTCGGTAAAGGCAGCGACTAAGGCACCGGCAGAGGCAGAGGCAGCGGCAGCGGCAGTGGCAAATAGTTGCCCTTAGGGTGACTAACTAGACAGCCCCCAGGAGAAGGAAGAGTGTCTCCTCACTAATGTGACAATTAAATTGAACGCAACGCGACAGCAACTGGAAATTGCTGCGCGTTTCTTGACCCACAACAAAGTGGAATAAATTGTAATTTTCTAGTCTTTTAGCTCTCGTCAATTCAGCAGTCAGCTTTCCCCAATTTCGCAAAAACAAAATAAAATATTGACATCAATAACTTCCGTTAAATGTGCCAATTGTTAATGCGTCTTAGCAAACACAAAAAAAAAACATAGCTTGCTGCCCATTTTTGGTCAGCTCAAACCGCGCACAAAACGCGCTTAAAACGCGTGGGCGTTACGCGCGCTTTGTTTTTAATTGTGAACAAATTTGGTCAACGCTTAACGCAACAGCAGCAGAAGCAGAAGCAGAAGCAGAGGCAGAGGCAGAGGCAGAGGCAGCAGCAACAGCAACAGCAACAATCGCTTAATGTATTTAATTAATTTAATAATTTTGCGTTTTGCTTTTTTTTTCTGGTTTTTTAAAGGCAAACACGCTAAATAATTACGCATACGCCGCTTTAGCCAAGGATTTTGATTTGTTAGCGCTTTGTTTCTGCTTACAATTTACAAGTGCTAAATGCCATATGCATATCCCATTCAAGCCTGCTGAGATACTCTGTCTTTTTTCCTTTTATGATTTTGTATTAATTAAGCTCGTGTCAAGGCACTCCACACGGGTGCGAACTGCTCGTCAAGAACCCCATCAACTCCCTCCATAAATCCTCACTCACATTGCACAAGTTTTTCCATTCTTCATTCGTATATAGAGAATATGTATGTATGAATTTGTCCTGCATCTATTCCCATCCTTTTTTGTATTGTTTGTATCCTCTCATCCTTTGCAAATTGTTTGTGCCTTGGCTTTAAACACTTGACATCATATTCATTATGCACAGACAGGAAGCAGCTAAAGAACAGTGCTTGCAGTCAGTACGTATACGCCATTTGATTGAATAATTTCAAGAATTATCACATTAAGCGACACTTAACTTTAACTAAGTTCAAAGTAATTAGAGAAATAATCTTAATTTCAAGAACTATCATCTGGTTAAAAAATATCATCTTATATGATGAAAAATGATGAATATTCCTCTACATATTCTAAATCGAATTTTAGTATGGAAAATGCGTCACCATCAAATTGATTGGTAACTTTATTCAGGCTGACTCAAACCCAACAAAAATGTATATTTACAGATAGTTTTTTATTGTTTTTTTTTACTATAAAATATCTATAATTTTAATTTTAAAATATTGATATTTCCTTTCAATTTATTCATGATTTTGATTTAATTTATTTTTGATTCAAAGTATAATTTAAGCCATCTTTCTCACTTGAATGATTCAAATTTACGACTATTTTACGAATACTTTGAATAATAATGAAGAATAGTTGTACTTTATTATTTTTCTGAGTTTCTTCGCTCGTTGTGTTTACTCTCTAAAAAATGTATCTTTATATTTTTGTCCTGTTTGGCTTCTACCTAAATTTTCTTTTCAAATGCAACAAATGTTGAGTCAATTTTATATTTCAATTGAATTTTCCTTGATTTGTTTGCAACGAAAAACAGGCATCAACATACTTTTATATGTAACTGTTGTTGCAATTGCAGCGCTCACAGCGGGTTATCCTGTTACATCCTTAAGCCACACAGACGAGACACACACAGAGACTCGGAGAGGGATATTTAAAGCCCACTCAAAGCGACACCGACACTCACTTGAAATTGTGTCAGACTCGTTAGTTAGTTGAGCTCCTTTTAGCCTGCTCTCTGCTGCCTTCCGCCTTCTCTTTGTTAGCCATTTACTTGCTTCCTTCCGCTTTTGGTCAGCTATAAAAGTGACGCTTCTTTTCCCTTTCCCTTTCCCCTTTCCGTTTACTTTACCATTACCTTTCCCTTCACAAAAGCCAAGTCCGTGATTGCTTTTAGCTGCATTTGTGTTAAGCGGCTTTAATTATGATAAATTAGCTGGCAATTGGCAGGCAGCTGCCAAGACTTAACTTTCAGCTGCTGTTATCCTTGAGCTGCCAGCCAGTTGTTGCTCGTGTTGCTGCTCAGATTGTCTGGATATTGATAAGACGCATTCCTCAAGCTTTGTGGCGACGGCGGCAGATAGAGCACACATGCCTCATGCCTTATGCCTTGTTTCTCCTTTCTTTACTACTCTTTGTCTGTGCCGCATGCCACATGCCACATGCCACATGTCCATAACTTGCGGCACATGGCACAGTTACAGACAAGAGTTGCAAAAATAAAATAAGAATTTATTGGTCATTGGCAGCCGTTGTTTCTGCCTGGGATTTGGTCAAAGTTCTTTTAGAATCGACCTTCACTAGGAGTCCATTAAAACTATATACAAGAAGAGGAGCGAGTGGCTGCCTTCCTCCGGAAACAAATCGATTGATATCTCCCATGCGACAAAAAGATCGACAGTTTTATAATTTTAGCCGTTAAGGAGTGCTCGACTAGCATATACTCTGCAACAAATCAATCATGTAAATATTTATCTATTTTTTAATAGAAGCTTTTGAAAGCTGCTCAGGCTGGTATCATATTTTTTTAGCCAATTGCCCTTTTCCAAATAGGCTAAAATGGCAGCACTTTTATGAATTAATGTATATAAATTGAAGGGTAGAAGATAAACTATATATACTCCTTTTACACAATTTCAATGGGTGTACAGCGTATAAAAACATAAAAGCGAAACAAATTAAAACGTGAACGAGCGATTTGAGGACAGACTGAGAAGACCCAACAATATGTTGTACGTGTCATCAGCACATAATCAAGGTCCCAAGTAACCAAGTAACAACAACAACAACAGCAACACCAACACCAACAACACCAACAACATCAACAACAAAACAACACAACAACACAACAATATGTATGTTTTATGATTATTGTTGTTATTATTTTTATTATAATTGTCGCTGTTGTTGGTGCTGTTGCATGCTGATAATACGGATATGTTAAGAGCTGAAAAAGGGGAAGACGCTGCACAGTATATCAACATGGCCAAAAGAAAAAAATCAAAGTTTTAAATAATATTTCTATTCAATGTTAGTAAAACTTATTTTGCTCGCTAATTTAATAGCCAAGATCTTTTTCAATATTCCTCCATTTGTTTTTTTTTTACCCAGAATTTTCTACATGCAAAATCAAGCTGTCTAGTAGTATTAAAATGCTCGATATTTTGTTGATAACTAGAATAAAATGATCAAAAAAATACATATATTTATTATTCATATAAAAAAAAATATGTTTTGAAAAAAATTAATGATAGAAATGGAATATATTCGGTCAAATTCATTCAGAATAACTCATAATAATATATTAATTTTTGAGTTCGAAAAGTCCTGTTGTAAGCAATTTCTCAATTTAAATAGAAAGATATTACTTTTAACCGATTCCGAAATGTTCTTTAATGAGGTTCAGATTAGAACAAAATATTGTTCATTCGGGTAAACGTTCGGTTTGCAGCCTTGACTTTTAGCTACGATTTCTATGAATTGAAAAAATATCCAGCTTATGAAATTATCAACGAAAAAATTTTAAATTTTATTAAAATTTAATTGTTTTGGACTCTTTATAGATTGACTTGGAGCACTGTGCGCTGCCGCTGCTGCTTTGCATGCAGAGCGAACTGCAGTCTTCGACGTTGTCAGCATTGTTGAGTTTCTTAGGAAATTCATAAGAGACACAACAACAATAATATTGTTGTTATTGTTTTGTTGCAGCTGAATTATGTGGCGTTTGTGTAACGGAGAGTATCATTTGTATCAACGGCCGACTGTACACAGCTGTGTGCAAGTGAAGGTCACCCTAAAGTCTGGTCACCTCTGGTCATCCATTTGGGATCGTTTATAAGCCGATTATGCGTTGCATAAGACCCAACTGGATGGAATGATATTTCGAGCTCCGTTTGTGGCAAACTTTTCAATCTTTGACTTCGTATTCGAATCGCTAAGTTATCGATAATCGATAGTATTGATGGTTTCTTTGTGCCTTTTGCTGCCATCAGCCATTGTTTACCACATTATTTCAGTAGAAAAGAACAACTTTTTGGTACAAAACTCTGTTAATTTCATTTAATTTCTTCATTAGGAGCACAGATTTTCTTGTTCAGAATTTCCTCAGTGTTAAATTTTGTTAATTAACTAAAGATTTTAAATCATTGTTTTAGAGATGTTCTATTTGTGATACATCTATGTAAACTTTTTGGAGTTGAGCGAGCTGATTCAACAGTTGAGCTAGTAAAAGGCCAAAACAAAAACGGAGAATAAAGCAAATCAGGCAGCACACAAATTCCATGGCAACTCAGAGAGCAGAGAATCACAGCAACAATTTGGTGAAGTGATTTTTGTGAACTGAGTCATCCAGCATCAACGCAGGTGACGCAGTCCGCCGAAGCGAACGCCCAGCATCAGGCGGCATCCAGTGGTATAGCAGGGGAATTTTAATGGGGGACGGGTAAAGAAAGTGCATTAGGCGGTAAGCGGCAGCAGAAGCGTTCCCATTTCATGAATCATGCGCCTGCAGAGAGGCTGTTGCTGCTGCTGCTGCTGCGATAAACTAACTGTTAATCCGGCCGACAGTGCTGCCGCAGCTGCGTGCTCTGCCTCTGTCTCTGTCTCAGTTCCAAGAAGCGCCCTCGGTTTGGTTTCTTTTCCCGTTTGACCTATGATGTAATCGATGCGCGATCGCGCTACCAACTCGAAAGGGTCGTCCAAGGCCGTTGCTGCTTTATTATACCCCGCATGCTTTGGAAATGTGTAAAACAAGCATATTCAATGTGTGGAAACGTTTGTAACAGGCAAAAGCAAGAGCTGAACTCGAAGAAAAAATGGAATTCTCTTGAAAAAATTTGTCAAAAAGTGAATAAATTTGTATACCCTAAATTAGAGAACAAAGTTTTCTTTATCAAGAATGAAATTCTAAGATAAAGATTTTTTGGAATTATTTTATTTCAGTTTAGAAGTAAGAAATGGACCAGATGCAACCTACTAGAAAACCGGTAGTAGTTACTTTTCCATGTCATTTACAAGATATGTTCAATTTTTAAAAGAATCACCGACTTTTTTAATTTTAATGTTTTGTAAGAAAAATAATTTAGAATAATTTAGTCTAAAAAAGTTCGATGGTATATTTTAAGCTCTGTTGCATCATCGCTTAGATTCAATTACAGGGTATCTTCTAGCCGTGCCCTTTAGTTAATTTCTTGTATTTTTGCGTATGTGGGCAGTTGCTTTTGATGCTGCCAAATTGAGCCCAAAGTCAAAACCAAGGCATCCATCCAAGCTTCAATCCCGCCCCCCGCTTTGCCGCTGCCCCCCTCTTGAGCTCCGCTCAGAGCAGTGTTCGTCATGTTGTAATTCAACGCTTTGAACTTTAACGCTTCGTTAAGTTTCACGCATGCAGATTTCAAATGCTGCCTGCAACTGTATATGTATATGTATATGTATATGTAAATATATATATACATAGATATATTTATGTAGAGATATATAAATGTGTGTGTCTGTCCCAATTCTGTCAATCAACTGCGTTTTTGTGGGTGCCAAGCGTTTTGTTTGGATAATGTTAACCACAAAAGGCCAAAGTCAAAGTACGAGTACGCGGGTTCGAATGCTCGTATTAATAACAACAATAAATGCAAAGGGAAATGCATTAAATTGCATTCGAGCCCAAGGATTAACAGTTTTCTTTTCTTTTTAACAAAATTCCCAAAAATAATAAAACGACGACTATAAAAAAAAAACAGTCGTCAAAGTGCATTAATACAGAAGACTCTTTCAGAAAAAAGAAATATGCCATGGCATAACCGGTTCGCTGGCAATCAGTTTATACTCGTGCATACTCCCCCACGACCCTTTGAAGCCACGGACAGCCACTCTTTCTCTTGCAACTTGCAGCTGTAATTTCTTTGGATACCCTTTTAGCTGTAGTAAAATTTGATCAGAGAAAGAGCCGCTTAATCTTATCAAAATATATATATATATAAATATATATATACATTTATACCGAATCAGTATAAAGAGAGTAAAAGGAAATTTGAAAAATAAAGAGTGGAACCGACTTATATAGATAATATTTTCCAATATTCCCCTATGTTCGATAATCACCTATTAATTATGTCGTATTATTTTTGAATACACTGAAGTTCTATGTAATAATAATTTTGTTTGAATATTATAATTAATTTGTGTGGAAACTAAATTTTCCAACTAGTTCTGGTTGAAATTTTGTAGTTTCTATATTTTTATATCTAGTAGTTTCACTATATACTAAACTAAAACTATTTTCTTTAATATTATATTGGCCCCCTAATGGACATTTTTCACATAGTATTTTCCCAATGAAAAATCGACTGAGTTATTCGGTTGAAAAATTTAGTATTTTACTTTAAATATTTTAATTTTATTGTGATTTCAATTAAATAGAATAAACTGTCAAAATATCAACTTGAATAAAATGGACATTCGTTAGTGGATGCCTAAGAAATGTTGATTTCAAAATATTCTTTTTCAGGAATTTAGGTTTTTTGGGACTGCGCGACAAATTCTCTGGACGGAATTTGAAGAGTGCCGGCAACTCTGCTGCTCCCCATTGTTGCAATTATGCTAATTTTTTGTTCAAGCCTGGGAAGAAATCACAAAAAAAAAAAGAGAAAAACTGAAAAAAAAAAAAAAAAATGGGAAAAGTGGAAATGAAATGTTTTTCACACATGAATGCGAGCGAATGCATTTGTGCCCGAAGGGGGGCACAGAGCATTGGGCGGCCATTGAAAGTTTTTTTTTGTTTCTTTTCTTGCCGACAACGTTTGATGGAAACGAGTTAGTTGCTGTTGTTGTTGGTTGCAGCGTCGCGGAAAATGTGGGAAATTCATGGAAACAATTTTTCGTTGTTAAAGGCTTTAAAAGTCTGATAGGTGCAGAAGGAGGATGGGATGGGGAGGAGGAGGAGAGGGAGAGCACCGAAGACTGAGCTCCGAAATGAAGTACAACGTGCGATTTATAGAGTACCACATAGCGCAGAGAGTCTGAGTCTCACTTTGTTGTCGTTGTTGTTAATTGCTTGGCCATTGGCCCCGCAAAAAGGTTCTCACGTCTCCGTTTCGGCTGTCCGATAGTCTGTCAGTCCGTCAGTCCGCTTCTGGTTGAGCGCGCTAATGGCTCAACCAGAAGCGGTTAGCCAGAATCCGAACCTGAAACTGAACCCGAACTCGAACCAACACAACTTCAAATTGGGTGGCAAGTTTCAAGTGAAGATCACTGAAGAGAAGAGAAGCGAAAAGCATCAACCGCCAATTGAATTGTTGACGCTGCATTTCAAGAGCCGGCTTTGCCATTGCAATGTCTTCCAGGAAGAGACCAGAGCAGACCACACCACCATGCTACTTCATACCAAAACCAGACCAGAGAGAAACAGAGAAACTGTACAGATCATTGAGCGTCCAGCTGAAAGCATCAATTGACGCCGACAATACGAGCCAAAACTGCAATTAATCGTTTATCGATTATATGTGAACATGCATCAAATGCTTAACTATTTGCCAGGCTCATGAAACAACCAGAAAATACTCTTACTCACATGATAATAATGATCATGTTTATGATAATCATCATTATATGTCTCCTCCCTGCTCTGCTGCACTTGGCACTACTGCCCGTCATAATAAAACTCTGTTAATGCAATAGAAATTAATGAAAAGCTGCAAAAAACGTATAAATATATATAAAAAAGACACGACACACAATATTAGAAAATAAATGCAAAAAAGAAAAGAAAAAAAAAAAAAATTCCCCGTACTAATAATAAATAATAAAATGAAAAAAATAAAAAATCAAACACACAGCAGACACGCAACCGCAAAGTCCAACTGGAAGCCTGTCTAGCAACTGGCTGGCTGGCTGGCTTGGCTGGCTTGGCTGATCTCCATCTCCGGCTCCGGCTGCAATTGCCTGACTGCCTGACTGACTAACTGAATAACTGACTGACTGTCTTGGCCAAGTGAAAGAAAGAGTTAAGACGAGCTGTCGTAGAGCGTTTGCCTTTCTACTTGCTACTGGGGCATTGCATGCCAGCCAGACAGTAAAAGAAGTAGCCAAGCGACCGACGCTATAAGCGATGAGACTATCAAATGGTTAATTATCGATAAAAGCATTTAATTGCTCATTAATACATATAGATTTAATAGTTTATTGCGTCAGCTTTTTAATTTACACAGATCGATATATTATCGATAAATAGAAGCCAAGTTGCAATCGATAATATCGATAGTAAAACGTGAATCATAAGACTACCAACAAGTTTAATTAAATATCATTGTTAGCAATATTATATTGTTCTTGCATATAAAACCGATTTAAGTGGTTATTTTTCGTCAGAGTTATCGATACTCAATAAACAAATAAATTTCCAATTTACAATATATCAGAATTTTAACTATCGATGAGTTAATATTATTGTTGTTTGTGTAAATTTATCGTTATGTGCTGACTTCATAACGATATACATACAACTGCAAGCGTTATCGATAGTTGCTTGATGCAATTAACTGATATGAATTCCCAAGGTATTTTGGGGATACAATCGTTAAAATTAACCTTCCGTTTTAACTGGTCGTAGAACTCATGCTGGAATTTAATATAAATTTTACTATTGCATATGCCACGCCCAAAATACGAACAAAATTAATTGTTAGTTAATTATTTATTTATTTTTGCCAGCCTTGCTTTGGTCTTATTTTATCAGTTTTTAGTCTGTTTATAATTCTGACTGACAATGGAAAGGAAGTGCGAACGGTCAACCAAGATCATGGCCAGCTGATGTTGATAAAGATGATGATGATGATGAAGGTGAACGTTGATTAAGATGATGATGATGTCAGTTAGGCAAGTTGCAAGTTACACAGCTTGCAAAATGGGTCAAACGTGTGTTGACCAGGCAAACTGAAAACGAACAGCTTTTACTTTGCTACACCGTGAAAAAATATTAGAAGTCTATTTAAATAAATTAATATTATAATTTGCCAAATATTTAAAAAAAATAAGTATTATTTATAAATATAAGTTTAACCGTTTGTTTTTTTTTTAGAATTTATTGCTTTTAAAAGAATTATCATATTGACTATTTTTTCTGTGAATAAAAAAGTTGGATGCGGAAGACCTGTGCCAAGTGCCACATTTTGTGGCATCCCGCGACCCGTTGCCTTCGGTTCAGTTAAGTAAAAGTGACTAGTTTCTTTTTTCCTTCCATTTATTCTCGTTCAACTTGCCTCACAAACGGAATGGGGAGGTGGGTCGATTTTTTTCTTTTGGCTGTTGCATATTCAATTTCCGCTGGACCGCTGTTAATTGAAATTAAGCAAGAAAAATAAAAGTTGTGGGCACACAACAATAACTTACAACAAAGCGTTGCAGCTTGGCATTGGACCCGATTGCAAGGGCGCATATAATACAAAGAGGGGCTGTAGTAGGAGGGGGCAGAGTGGAGATGGGGGGGGCTAACTGTTGCAACTGTAGTTGCATTAATGCGCATCACGTAGCATCGCCCCCTTGCCGCATGCAATTCGTGCGTGCAGCGCGCAATGAAACCAATCAAGGCAGTATCAGAAGAAGAAAAGCGGGAGATGGAGTCATCATAAACCATAGCCTCCACTGCAAGGAGGAAAGAGCGCGGTGGCATTGTGGGCGTGAAGGAGGGTCACTTGGCGTGACGCTGCTGTCGCAGTCGCTGCTGTTGCAACAACAGCAACAAATGAGGCAAAATCATGCGTAAAGATTTTCTACATGTGTCTGCATTCTGAATGAGCGTGTGTATTGTTGTTGCTGTTGTTGTTGTTGTGTGTGCAGCACGCGTTGCTATTTCCGTTCTGGACAACAACAACAACAACAACAACGACAACAACAATCGTGCAACAACACATACAGCACATACACGATCGCTGCAGCCCCGCAAATGGGTCAACTGCGCCGTAGCGTAGGCTTTGGAGAAGGAGGAGTTGTTGTCCAAGTGGATTTACTCAATGGTTTTGCTGCCCATTCATAGGCGACATTCAACTGAATCAACTGAATTAAATGAATCAAATGAATCACTGTGTACAGTTAATTCACAGAGTAGCGATACCAAACAAGAAATTAATAATAGCAACTGTTTCATTCCCTGCAGATTGATTTTGAAATAGTATTTCTGGTCAGAATTTTAAATATATAGCGCTGGATTAAAAAGGGATTCTTATTAAACATTTGAACGGCATTATCGATAAATCGATTATTAATTTAAGATCAGCTTGAACTTGAAGGAAATCAATTATGCAAATGCAATCAAATGACATAAGAATTTATTCGATAGTATCGACGTATCGCCAATTGCCTCAATATCGATAGGTTTCTAACTCTACTTATACTTTGAGGTAAAAGCTCATGCAGTTCTCTTCAATTTGTTGTAAAAATCTATTGTAGACTTTGTTCATGTGCGCAGGTTATTCAAGCAGCTCATTGATCATTTATCGATTATTCATTCGTAACGTATACTATTCATATTTGTATATAGAAGAAGCTCATTCATGCAATTGCAATTGCTAGTGTGAATATGAATGTGAGTGTTTGTAATTCATTCATTCATTCATTGATCCATACACAGCACACTCGTACATACACAACAAATTAACAACAGTTTGATGCCTTCTACCTCCGGTTCCTCCGATTCCTCCACAATTTCCCTCACTTGTTCCCTCTTTCTACAAGCTCTCTGCCTTCTTCTGCCTTCCTAGTTGCGTCTCGTATTCCATGATGTTCCAATGTTCATTCATGCGATCACGATTCATTTTCATTCATATGCACAATTTAAGCGACGCACTCATCGCACTCACACACATTTTTTTTATAGTAAAAATTAATGTTTATTTATTCTTAGCTCGGTTTTCTGTAGTTCTCTTTTTTCTTTTTTCTTGTTCTTCTTCTGTTTCATTATTTACTTTATTTTTTGCCACGCTTCTTCGATTGGTGCGTCGCCATTTTTTCAATTAAATTTCAATTTGAATTTCTTCCTGACTTTGCCTGCCGCCTCCAACAATCATTTTAGTTTTTTTTCCCCTCACTTTTCTCTCTATTTTTGTGTTGTTGTTTTTGTTGATATTATCGCGTTGTTAAGCAAACAATACAAACATATTTTTGTTGGTTATTTTTGGATTGTTTCACTTAATTAAAATTCAAAATTTTTCTTTATTATTTTAACGGATTTTGTTGCCTCTTTTGCGCGAGTGGATTGGAATGGAATGTTGCATGATTTTTTCCCTCCTTCTCTGATTATTTTCTGTTCCTTTTTTTTTTAACAAAAGTTCTAGCGGTTGCAAAAAGCGAAAGTTAGAAAAATAATATCGTAATTTATAAAATGTGGAGAGAATTATTACTATCTTTGTTCTCTTTTTATAATTTTTACATTTATTTCTGGGGTATTTATTTTACTGAGTGTGGGTTGTTGCTGTTGCTGTTGCCGCTGCTTGCAACATTTGCAATGCATTTCACACAGCGTAGTTGCTCAAGGAAAAGTTGTTGCCAACATTGTTACATATTGGCTGAGTTTTGCGGCAGCGAAAGGTTTAGGAGAGGTGTAGGGTATACGGCGTAGGGTGTAGTATAGGCAATTGGCTGCTAACTAAGGGAAGACTGGCGGCAATTCAGTCGAAGACAAAGCGCCATACAAAATAGACAATGGAATGCTATGCCCCAAAATGGAGTTGGCCAACAACAGCAGCAACAGCAACAGCAACAGCAACAGCAACAACAACAATATTAGCAACACTTTTGCTGCTTGCAATTGTATTTTGCGGTTCGACGCGACTTTCGCAGCAGTGTCCGCATTTCCATCATCTCCATCATCATCATCATCATCATCATCATCATCTTCATCATTATTTGGTTGCTTTTGTTGTGGCATCCATCCGCTTGTGGTTTGCCGGCTCTGTTGCTGGGCGCAGCAGCAACAGCAACAGCTCTCGTTGCAAGTAGGAAATGTTGCATAATTTATGAGGGAAAATTGTTATAGTTTTCATCTTTTACTTAGTTTCTTTGTCATTTCTTTTTATCTTTCTTTTTGTCTTGCCTGTTTTCATTCATTATTTTGTAGCTGCCTGCAACGGCCTTGAAGTGTACAGGCTTGAGAAAGACTTCATTATTTATATAGTACATTTCTTTTTTCACTATTAATATTTACACTTTTCTTTAAACTAAACTTTAACTATATATTTAAAAAAAAACATTTTATATGGGTAATTTTTGTATAACAATGTCAAGAAAATCCTGAAAAACTGTTAAGAATTGCTCTAAAATTAAAAAAAAAATCATTGTTTGGGTGTAAATCCTTTAACTATCAAAAGGAAAAGTTTTTAGAGTAGCTAAACAACTTTAAGGATGCTTCTCCAGGGATTATTTATATGCTAATCAGAAGAAAAATATATAGTGTCAAATAATCGATAACAAATAAAATATCGATACTGTTGATACACCAAAAAATATATAGAATACCTCAGTAATAAATAACTTGAATATTTTTATTGAAAATATGACTATTTTTTTAATTTGCAACATTCATTAAAGATTGAATCATTTAAATACAAAAGTCTCATTCATTACTAAAGATTATATTGTAAATAATGTGTGACTGCTATTTATTTAATTTACAACAAATTCAAAAACAACACGAAAAAAGATCGACAATATCGATAACGCGACATCGATTTTAAGGTATTTTTTTTTGGCTATACAAATATTTAGTAAGCTGATTATGTGAATATTTAGATCAAAGTTGGAGAGGCCTGGTTCAGTTTTTTTTTTTTTTTTTGCCATTCTAATTGAAGTGACGCAAACTCTTAAAACACGAAAAAGCAACAACAATTGCAGGCAAATCTCTGCACAATTTTGTGCATATTTCACAGATACTCGATTTGTATCGGTATCGGAATTTGTATCTGAATCTGTAGCTGTTTTTTTTTCTCTTTTAACTGTTTTGTTTTTTACTGTTAGCTGAAATACAATAACTGACAGAGTACAACCACAACAACAAGGCAAATGGTTGGCTTGTCCTTCAGGTGCCGCACCGAATGCCTTTCCCACCTCAGCTCAGCTCAATTCACCTCACCTCACCTCACCCCAGCCCACCTCTCCTCACCTACCTCAACGCTTTGCCAGACGTCAGATTAATTATTTTGCATCGTAAATAAATTGTGCATGCGGCAATTTAGTTAACAAATTATAGTAGTATGTTGTGTATGTCTGTGTGTGTGTGAGTGTGTTGCAGCTGAGGCACTGTCCAAGTGGCGCCAGCGTCAGCAGCGACGCCGACGCCAACGCCAACGCGTTTTCCTCTTCTTTTCTACTTGAGTTTCAGCTGCCCAAAGGCTTTCGATTGAATGAAGGATTATGGAATCAATAAGAGACGCTGCCAAATAAGCTGTAAAAGTTGTACAGATTGCACGGATACCCTACAACAGCGAAGAAACAGGCTAAATTCTCCTGGCTGAATTTTTTTATTTTAAGAATGATCTTTTCTAAAGAAATGTAAAAGAAATTATTTGAAAGAACCTTGTTTTCAGTTTTATTGAAATAATTTATATTTTAAGATCTTCTTTTAAGACAGTCATAATTTAATACTTTAATTTTATTTATGAATATTTTTTAGAATAGAACTAAAGAAATTTAAATGCAATACGAAATCCATATCGATAATCGTATGTCCATACGACTATTTC
Organism: Drosophila repletoides; assembly: GCA_018150835.1. Taxonomy (NCBI): domain Eukaryota; kingdom Metazoa; phylum Arthropoda; class Insecta; order Diptera; family Drosophilidae; genus Drosophila; species Drosophila repletoides. The sequence goes on along the minus strand of JAECWQ010000225.1, from coordinate 2,910,427 downwards.
TCAAAATTGAACCAGACCTAAAAAAAAAAACGCGATTTTCCTTATTTCAATAATTTCTTGAATTCTGAATTCTTTTGGTTCAATTAAATTTTACCAAAATTATTCAAATTCAAATGTAAAAAGCTGGAAAAAATTATAGCTCGAACTTGGAAGCAAAATCGCATCTGGGACCTCGGTTCGGATGCGCTCATCGCAGCTTAATATAATTTTATTTTAATAAGCGACTCGATATCTGATTAAAAACCTAATGTGTTACTTTTTTATATATATATATCAAATATTATAATAATATAAAATTAAGGATATATGTATTTATGATTAAATTTATACGGCAAAAAAAAATTTGTTTTCTAAAAATGAGATACCCATGCATACGATATTCTTTATCATATTGGTTTTTATCGATATTTTTGTTTTGACGATATTATACATTCTTGACAGTTATTAACGAGCTCAATTAAACGAGTTGATTTGCGGCGCTGCCAACTCGCTGTCACTTTTTATTGAAGAAAAAAGCTGATCGAAAACGGTTAGGAATAAGAGTTATATTCTACAAACAACTCTTCCTTATTGTAGCAACAGTTATGTAAATGCATTAAATTCACTTTTGTTGTTTATTATCGCACGCCAGTCCTCCTGCACTCCGCCCTCTCTATTTGAACCACTCCCCTGTTCCGTATGCAAATCACACAGCTAATTGCAAATGCCGCAGGCGTCGTCGATCGCCAGTTCTCTTCAGTATTTCAGTATTTCAGTCTCTCAGTCGGCGTCTCAGACTCAGAGCTTTGTCCAAACGCTGACATAATAATTACCGCAACTTAGCGACAACGGTTTGTATCCTCCCCCCGAGCCGTCTCCTCCCATCAGCCCAGTCAACTCAGCCTGGTCAATTCAGTGATTGTAGCGCCTCGACAGGTTGCCCAACCGTCAGCTAATCGTCAACACAACGAGCCACCTACCAAGACCTACTACATAAGACAACCCACCCAACCAACAAAGCCGTCAGTGGCGTACGTCGAGGGGGTAAATATTCATATAAATATGTAATTGTTCACTATGATATGGTATAAGGTATCTATATACCAAATTTGATGTCTCTAGCTCTAACCATCTCTGAGATCGCCTGAGATCGGTCTGTTAAACCTTATTACAAATATACTGGACTCGTTCAATCAATTAAAAGTATCCATATATTTTGATATTTCTTTATAATTGAATGTATAATGAATATTTTAATATCATATTCTATTATTTTTATTCTGTTTTTTAATTTATATTTATACAAAATTAGGGGCATGGTGAACCGAATCAGAAACTTTTACTTTGACATAAATATAAATAAACCAATTTTTCTGTTGATTTCAAGAAAGAGTTGGAAATTCATTAATTTTAACTTTAAAAAACCCTTCTACGCACGCCTCTGAATCGAACAACCTAAGCAACAAATCTGTAGTCGTAACTTGAAATGTTTCCTTTTGGGTTTGGCCGACGCTTGGCATTGAACCATGAAATGTTTTGCACGTTATTATTATACCCTCTGATCATAATATTACTAAATAGGGTATAATATTAGCACATCTTCAATCTTTCACTGCACAAGTCAGTTCTGAACCGAACCGAATTATTGACTAACGAGCCAGAGCCAGATGGTACTCTGGAAATAGTTTAGTCAAAAATATTTGAAAATATTTTATTATTCAGTGATTTTTTTTTATATATTTATAAATATAAATATTTTAAGGGATGAGCTGGACTTAAAATTAAGAAATCATCTTGAAGCTTAAGGATTATTGTGCATTGAATGAAAAAGTTTGAGCTATATCACTGTATACAGGGTAGCTTTTAGTCGAGTACAATTGATGAAAACGAACGCTGTAAATAAAACATTTTCTTGTAGTTATTGTGCGTTTTGGTTTCGGTTTTGGACTTAAAAGCCACTTACATAGACGAACCGGGCCGGATTAAGCTGTAGCTGTAGTAGTAGCCCTGGCCGACGATGTCGACGTCGACGTCGACGTATGAGAGCGCCCCCAAGCCGCCGTCCGGTCACGCCTACCCGCCCATTAGATAATAGAAACTAAAAGCTTGTTCAAAATACTTTTTATGCAATTTTTTTTTTGTTCATTGTTTATTGTTTATTGAACAAGAGGCACAAAAAAAAAAAAAAAAAAAAAAAAAAAAAACCGGCACATTGGCACATTTTTGGAACAAGTTGGCAGCACCGAAAGAAAAAAAAGTGTTATCGACTCGTAAATCTAAAGAGCTGAAATCGTGCACAGACTCAAACCGAATCGATATTTTTCGATCTTCTACTGTTCCTACAACCGTCTGCAGTCTGGCTGCAGTCTACACTATAAAACATAGCAGCGCGAGTCGAGTTTGCTGTCTTCTGGAGTTTCTTTTGGACAGCAAACAGAAAGTTTCTACGCGGCGATTCATACTTTCTTTTTTTATTTTTGTGGCGGCAATGCGACTGACTTCTATATGCAGTTGATATACCCAGTTTTTTTTTTTTTTTTTTACGTACGTCCATCCCTTTCGCTGTGCTTTTCGCGATTTTCATTTCTGTTGCGGTCTCTGCAAGTTATTTCATTAAATTTTTTAGTTGTTTCGCTTTTACTTGACGACTTTTTGCTCTCATTGTTGTTGGCCAGGCCATAAAAGCGCACAAGTTGTCAATTATTTTATAATAAAGAGCGCGACCGGCCACACATTAGTCGAAGTGAGGGGTAACGAGGGGCAGCGGACCAGCGGCAAGCGAATGGCCCAAAATATTTAGGCCAAGAACTGACAAAGACGGCCCGAAACTCACTTGCCCAGCTCTCTGTAAAGGTTTATTTTCTTTTTGTTGTTAAACAGCAACAAAGACAACAACAACAACAACAACAACAACAACAACAACAACAACAACAACAACAACAATTATTGGCCATTGGCAAAATGTTTGCGGTCAGCGTAAGTGAAAAGCGATCCAGCGACAAGCAAACCTCCCAATTATACCCTGCCAGAGGGTATTACAGTTTTCTCACGACTTGTGTACGTTGCAACAAACAATTACGTATAATTGTTCAGTTAATAACTTTTTTTTGATGATAAAGACAATACAAAAAATGTATTATAATAGAAACACTATCTATTTTTGCTCTTAATAAAAATATTTAATATCTCGGCTTAGGAGCCAACTAAAAGTGTATTTAAGTCTTCGGTACGATGAAAATAGTCTTGCTGGACTTTGTTTTTTTGGGCGGAGAGCGTCTTTCAACTGTGTTTCGCTAATTGGTTAACTGCAATTTGCAAAACCTTTGAATTGCCGTTGACCCAGAAGAAAAGAAAAAAAAAATACTCAAAAAAAAAAAAGGTGGCAAATTCGCAAAGTAAAAATTGTTGACTAAAAAAAGTGTGTTAAATATTTTGCGCAACAGTTTAAACTGTAGCTTCAAGGGCGGAATAGGAGTAGAAAAAGAGGCCAATTGTGAACCCCTTTTGTTGATGAGGGGGGCGTGTCTGTAGACAACAACTAAAACGTGATCACAAATGACAGGCAAATTGGCAAATAAAAAACTGAGCTGACTAGACAAATTCAATTAGCACAATTTAAATGAAATTTACGAGGGGGAAGTTACGGCTTGAGTTTAATTTTGTGGACTTAAAGCTAGTTAAGTTTTAAGCAGGCAAAAGTCACAAATCAATTGGCAATAGAAAGAAGTACTTAGCTCATTTTAAGTTATTTGACAGCAGCTGTTGATATCTTATTTAGATATGGAAAGATTTATGTGGCTATAAATCAAGATATGCTTTCGTTTTTTTGCTAAACTTGAACTCATATCCAACCTTAAGGCAGTATCAAATCAAGTTTTAATTCGCCAAAACAATTAAAAATTTAGAAATTATATTTTATATACATTTTTATTTCCTTAAGAACAAAAAATGTGGTTCAAGAAGGGCACAATGCGTTTTAAATACTCCTAAATATTCGGTTGGTGGGCAAATCTCTCGAAAATCTTGAAAGGAGCTTTTCAATTAATCGAAAAAGTTTGGAGAAGTTTTCTGTTCCAGCTCTTATTTTTAATTTTTACCTGACACTTTGGTATTTTTTGGATTCTTACCTGCAAAGAGAAGAATTAAATATAAAATGTTAATAGATTTAATTAAATATATACAACATAAATCGAAATATGTACTGAATTTAAAGCAATTATGGGGCATATTTAAAACTTGATATGGTGAAAAGAAAAATTCAGTTTCAGTCACAGTCACAGTCACAGTCACAGTTCTTGTCGCATTATTTCACAGTCGACTAAGAGTCTCTTGTTATCATGGCGAATGACAATTTCTTATCAAATAACAAGAAGTACAAAAAAAAAAAAAGGAGAAGAAAGAAAAAATTACGCCCGCATTGCTTGTTTTATTTGTTATTATTATTGTAGCATGTTCTTGTTGTTGTTGTTGTTGCTGTCCTCAATTTGCGTAAAATGGCACAACGAAATAAATTAAAATGCAGCAACAGTCGCCGCATTCGTTGCTAGACGCTCAAGAGTCTCCTCCATCGCAAGTCGCAAGTTTCCACTCTGCCACTCCATATCACACTCACAAACATACAGACCCAATAGAGAAAAGGGTACGACTGGGAAGGGGCAGGGGCAAGAAAGGGGGGGTGATCGTGTCATGGCATGAGCGCAACGATAACAAAGTCACATTGTTATCGTCGGCGGAACAAACGCGCCACAAAACTTGAAGACGAGGCACTATTGAATTTCGAATACACTTTCATAGTAGAGTAGAAAGCTTTTAAAACAGCGATAGTAGTTATTATCGATAGTTTAAAAAAACATGGTGCAAAGCACGAAAACACGATCGATAGTTTCAATATAAAATTTGTTTTTTACTGAAATTTAAGTTTAAAGAATCGACAGATTGTCAAAAGTCTCTCAATCGATATAGCAACAATACTATCGCTAAAGTTGTCAAACTATCGATTGTCATGTAATCGACAGCTACGATCCTTATTAAATAAACTATTAACATATATATGCAATTGAAATGCCTATATTCCTATATGTATTCCGGTACAAATATTTTTTCAAATATTTTTTTTTTTAATATAAACGTATTGAATCATATAAAAAACTGCTTGATCGAGCTGAAATAGCCGCAGGGTTAGGGCAGTGTCTTCCCAACAAAGAATCAGCTCCAAGTGGAATTGACGCATAATTGACAGACTCTCTGCTAGGTTGGGTGTATTGGTGTGATAACATGTCCATATAGTGCCCAACCCCGTTGCTGCCGTTCTCCATTCTTCGATCTTCATTCTTCCCTTCTCTGCCACAGTGGGTCTCTCCTCTCCAGCTGGTCTTGTGGGTGACTTTTTGCTGTTGCTGCTGTTGTTGTCGTCTTTTCATTTGCATTTAGCAAAGTCCGCTCGTTATGGCTGGCGTCGGCACAACTTCAAAGCGATTGCGCTTTTTATTTAGTTTTAGTTTCAATTTAAATAAAATGCGCAACAAGACCAGAAACAGATCGAAACCAAGGAATGAATTAAAAATTTTAGCGGTCTTTTTATTGACAGCCTCCAACGACGACGACGACGACGACGAATTCAAATTACGTGTATGGACAATAACAACGGCGCACGACTTTACTGAATCTAGGAGAACATTTGCCGCCGACAGCTACTGTCAGTTTGTGTGCCACGCCCACGTGCTGGAGCTGTCAAACTATCGATGGTACTATCGATAATATCGAGCGAAGCACATGCAATCGATAATATCGCTGGTTTACGGCTTGAATATCGCTTTAATTCTTTAAACATTTTTGTATAGTTTCGATAGTTTATTTCTTTTAAATCAATGAGCTCAGATGCTTTTTTTTTTTATATATAAATCAAACTCAGACAGAGCTAATTTAAAAACTATGGATCGTAAGGACTATCGAAAGTTCGAAAATTTTTTAATGTTCATATAGAGAAGTTATATGTACAAATGTAATTTGATTTGCAATATTTTTTAGATTCTAAAATTCTTCGATTGTTTATTACAACAGACTATCGACTGTGTGACATCTCTTATTACAGATTTGTAATCGTTTGCTTCCAGCTTTGACTTGAACTGGGCTTCAGTTTGTCGGACCACCCGGATTGAATTGCTCCCCCGCTGCCCTGTCTTTGAAGCCACTGTAGGACTACAAATTGGCCAACAGTGCTGCAGAAAAACGCGGCTAAAACGCAGCGGGCGCTTAGCGAATGCAAAAACCCAAGAGCAACACACGCGCTGGTTGTTGTTGTTGTTGTTGTATTATTATTGCTGTTGTTGTTGTGTAATCGCCGGGCCGTTCACTTAGCGTGGACACAAACCAAACTTTAAGGTAAGCCGAGCGTAAATTGCGTGGGAGTTCAAGAGCTTAGAGCAAATATGCCAAGTATATAAGGGTAAAACGGGTGAGCGGGTGGCAAAAAATATAATTAATGGCACCACTTTAATGCAATTATTGCATAAATATATTGCAAAGACAATAAATATTGCCTCTGCACATTAATAGCCGTGTTTTTCTTGTGTAGTTGTTGTCGGCAAATTAACAAAGGCCGCTGCTTGTTAGACGCCCCATCGACCTCAGGCCCTGCCCTGCCTGCCACGCCCCGCTGACCAGCACACAATGCGACAACGCCACTCAGCAAAAAACAAAAACTTTTGCCTCTACTCCCTTCCCATCCGCCCCTCAATATACCCCTTGCCCTTAGTCTATTGCGTAGACTTAACCGACTGTAAAGCGAATTGTCGTTAAATAAAACAAGTAAAAGTGCCCTAATTGAGATTGCTCGACTTGCTTATATACCCTTTAAATAATCCGAAACCTGTTGATAATATTCTGCAATTAATGATTAATAAGATCAAGTAAATCAAAAAAAATATCCAAGTCTTGATTTTACCTGATCCATTATAAATCTTTCCTTTTTGACTCCCTTTTCTTTGCTGTTACAGGGTATACACAAAATATCAACTGCCGTTACAGCACTAATTTTTTATGGCGCACTGTATTTATTTAGTTTTTGCAGCTAAAACATTTGTGCTATTTTTTATTTTATTTTTTATTATCGTTACCATTTTATTATTATGATTATGTGATGGTTGGTTTTTTTTTTTATAGGCACCAAGTGGTTTAATGGCTGCTTCGATGATTTGTGGCTCTAATGGAAGGTGGATTAGAAGGCTAATAAAAAACTACACGTTGCACTTGTGATTTTATTAAGCAGCTGCTAATTATTGGAATCATTTGAATAAACTATTCTTTATAATTCAGTTGCAAATATAAATAAATATAAATGTAAAACTTAAAAGTATTTTATGCAAAACTTGCAACATTTTTGCATACTCATCGAATCAATTACGAGTGATTTTCGAATGTGGTGAAATTCTTGCAACATCTTAGTTAGTGACTTTTTCTGATACACTTGCGAAAGGTATTATAATTTTGTCACGAAATATGTACAATATTATAATTTTTTTTGATGATGAGATGAGCCGATATATACAGACTAGTGACTCTGTTTTTGAGCTATGTAAATAATACTTGGCCTGAATCCTTATTTTTTACCATTAATCTGATTGATTGATCAAAGTGAATGATTAACTTCTTTGTTCTTTATTCACCAGTAATTTTGAAAAATTTTATGACTATTATATAGCTTCCATAAGAGGTATAGAACGAACATTGAGTAATGCAAAACGGGAACTTGCGCTTTCGCAAATTCATCTAACTAGAAGAGTATTCAAAAATTCGGCGTGCCGCACTTAATTTTTCCATACTAGTTTTTTTTTTTTTTTTTGTGAAATGGTGTCAAAGTTAACTGCATCGAATTTTCTCCAGCATCAAGTTAGCAATAAATTTTCTATTGGCACCACCTCCAACTTTAGCTTGAGATTCAGCCAGCGTCGCTGCGACAGCGGGTCAACTGATGTCCGGCGGTGCGGCTGTTGCGCGTGCAAAATTTCAATTTGCCAAAAAAACAAAATAAAAAAAAAAAAAATTACAAAAAAGAGCCGGTTGACCCAGTCGCCAGTCGCCAGTCACTCAGTCACTCAGTCACTCAGTCAGTCAATCAGTCAGCTCTTTTAAAGAGAAACTTTGCGGCAGGCGTCAAAATGTATGCGAGTTCCGCCTGGAAAATTTGGCAAAAACTCGGAAAAACGGGGCGGATTGATCAGTCGCTTAATGAATGGATCAACTGTTGAGTTGAGTTACTAACTCACTTTGTTTCCTCATTATTGCATGCATAAATCACTGCCAGTCTCCTGCTGAATGCAAAACTTGTTTTGCGACGATCGTGGAATTTAATAGCTTGACTTGGCTTGGCTTGGCTTATTTATTGTTAATTTGTTGCAGGGGCACAAACAGAGAAGCAACAACTTATTAAGCGCTGAAGTTTATAACTTAAAAGCTAATTGAAGTTTGCAACAATGAAAAGGAAAAACACTGACACTGAGAGAATAGACTTGTGAAACAGCCATTTTATTATCTTCAGACACCAAAATCGATAGTAATCGATGCGCAGCCTTATCGAAAAAGAATCGTGCAGCTCGTCCGACAGTTTGCAATTTATTAATACAAGTTAAACTTTTAAAAAGATTCATTAATTAATTTTAATTCATTCAAATATATTTTGCCATAGAACGATATAAATTTTATGGAGCCCTCTTCATATTTGATTGATATATATCGGCAGTTTTAGGAGAAAAACAAATTCCAATTGCAACGCGTTTTTTTTCGCGTTCAATGCAAACGCTGCACACGCGTTTTGCAAGCGTTTTAGCGGCGCCAATTTGACGATAGCGACACAACTTTTTAACTTTATCCGCTTTTGGTGCGGCAACACGGAAAAGGCAATGAGAACAACCAGCTTGACAATTGTCAGCAATAATCTCCATAGATATCTCCATTTGGATCTGGAGAGACGCCGTCTTTGATCGCGTTTTATTGTGCGGGTGGTGGCCGCCGCCGCTGCCGCCGCCGCCGCCGTCGTTGTTGACGCTCCAAAAAAGCGCGCGCTTTTCCTATATTTATTTTAGTATTTTTACTATGATTATTATTGTTTTTTATTTTTGTTGCGTTGCGCTTGCATTGCAATTACAATTAAATACGCTGTAGTTGTAATGAAAAGCGTTTATTATTTATGATTTATCATCGCTGTTATTATTATTATTGTTATTACCCACGTCTCCAATCCAATACACCTTCCCCCCCCCCATACCCCTTTTATAGCTGGTGCTGCTCCTCCTCCATTCTCCATAATGGCAGCTAATTTGACACTGGAACACGCCTGAGATCGTCGCCGTCTCAGCTGTCAAATCAAACTTCGAAGCCACTCAACACATTTCACAATGAACGTCGAGAAGACCCCCCAACCCCACCTGAGGGGTCCAGGTAGCTCTACACCCCCTTTTTGCCATGTCTCTGGGCCATCGCCATCGCCATCGTCATCGTCATCGTCGTCTCATTCTATTTAGCATTTGCATGTAAATTATGCTAATTAAAACTATACAAAAACACGTTAATAATAATATTGGCATAGGTGTTGCTTTGGTTTGCTTTGCTTTGTTTTGTTTTGTCTATCCAACTTGTTGGAAGATTTCTTTTTCTAAAACGTGTGCCCATATTAAGTTGGGCCTCAAAGCGACGAGTCTGTCTAGGCAGTCTTGACTTGACAGCGTTTTCTTCGGAGATTTCAACAGAAGAGAATGGTACAACAGATACGTACATCGTATATATCCATAACCATATCTGTTACTCTTACCTAATAATCAAAGTAGTTTTTCCATTATTATTTGCTCATTAAAAGCAATTTCAGAACTATTCCATTAGGTTTACCAGTTTTCATTTTTGGTTGTTACATTTTTTTTAATAGGATCGTAAGCTAACCTAAACTAAGACTTGCTTTCGGCTCGAAACTAGCTGCAAATATTTATTTTGTTAATTTTATTTAGAACTGAAATTGAAGCTATGATTGTTTGTCAGATAGAGATCTGACTTTTCTGTGAAACTTTTAAGCTCAATTTGTTTCTTTTGGGTCACAAGTTGACCTTTCAGACAGTTCTATATAAAGTTTTTTGTTTCTGTAGATTCTTATTGTGATTTTACCAATTTTGTTTCGTAAAAATCCGTTCAAGTCATGCCATAAATAGTGCCAGTTAGTCGAGACACAGTTGACTTTTTGTATTTTAGCTATTTTTCTTCTTCTTTTTGTGTTTTTGTTTTAGGCACTAATTCCTCTAAGCCCGCGAATTTTGCTCGACTTTTGGCAAATATTTTGTCACGATTCTGCGTGCCAAAATCTGAAAATTTAATTAAATTTCACATTGCAAACCGCTCTGAAGTTCAAGGTTATAAACAAAACGAAAAATGGCGCAAACGTCTGTCTGTCGCGTCATTTGAAGGCTCTGTCTAGCAATTTTCGATTCCAATTTCAAACTCTAAAAATGCAATTGGCAAACATTTCGCGCGTGTTTGGAATTATTTTTTTTCTCGTATTTTTTTTTTGTTGCTCTTTGGTTGTAAATCAAACGCTGTAACGGTTTCCAAATCGTTTTTTTTTTTTTTTTTGGCATTGATTTGTTATTGTTGCTACTGGCTTTGTCTTTGCCACAGCGAAAGTTGGCTAACAAATAAATATACACTTATATATTTATAAAAATATATATATGTTTGTATGATTTACTATAATGCCAAGTGATTTACATCATTCTTCTTATTCTAATTCCAGTGCCAGTTCTATGCCTTTAATTATAAAAAAGATAAAAGAAAAACTTATGAGAATCGACCCCAATTTACAGAGAGAATCAACCTACTTTCTCGTACCTTTTTGGTTTTGCCAATCCGTCAGCCCGTTTTCTATTAGATCAGACTTCAAATAAATCTATGGAGCGCCCACTACTATATAACTTCAATTGTCTTTCGATAAAGTGAGAAATTTGTATTTGTAGTAGTTGAAATTGATTTATTTTCGACTTTTAGCAAGGACGGGTGTAGGCTTTAAAACTTTTTTTTTACAACACGTAAATTGACTGAATGATTTGAAGATTTCAAAGAAGAAACTACAATGCACAGTGGACACCAGCAGTCCAAAATCAATGGGCAAAGGCAGGCACAGTGGGGCCGTGTGGGCGCCTGTCGGTGTCAATGATGACACCATCTCCATTTCAATTCCCATACCTGACCTGAGTAGCCCACACACAAAACGCAACTGCGTCTGAAGCCGAAAAAAAAGAAACAAAAAATGTTAAAATATCAAAATAAATAAAAAATTAAACAACACAGCGACAGGTGCAAACAAAATCGAAGCAAAGCAAATCAAGAAATAAAATAAAATCCGAGCTTTAAATGCATTTTGACCAAGTTTGACTAAAGCAGCAGCCGCCGCCGCCAGATCGGTCGTAAACGGGGCGCCTCAACGGCGCCAAGGTCGTTCAAGGTAGTCCACAAATGTTTTACGACCCAAAAATTATTTTACTTTTTTTGTTTTTTGTTTTACTGACGATTGAAAACCCGAACGAACAACGTGAGACGGTGGCGCACGTTGCGTATGCGCAATTTTAGTCCCGCTGTGATATCAATTAGGGGCAGGCGGGGAGGCGTTTGAGGTCTATAAAACAGCCAGTACAAAAAAGCAACGCAGCGCGTTGGCAGATTTTCAGCAATTAAATTATAATATGGAGAATTACTTTTGAAAATAGTACATTTTATTATTAAATATTTATCTTTTATTACCCATTTATTGGAAAATAGTTCGTAGAACAGTCAATCTTAAAGAGATTGCATATTACATTAATTCTTTTTCGGAAGAGTTTCGATAAAAGATAATTTTATTTCTTGAATACTTCATGATCAATCAGTATACATATGATATACATATATGGATCCCATTTGATGTATATCCGTAAACGTATACTTTCCGGTTCTTGACAATAGATAATATATTTATTTGTTGATTACTTCAGGCACTTAATATGTATATATATGTATGTCTGTAGTTATATGAATCCCTCTTGATTGTCCGATCATTTTCAACTTTATTTTTTTATTTTTTCTTGTGCTTGCGGCATAACTCAGTTCGTATCGGGGGCTATGGATTGCGCTATGGATCTCTCACCTTGGCCTGTCTGTAGTTTTTTTTTATCATGGCTAAGTATTTTTGGGTTTCTCTTGTGTTTTTTTGTCTGATTGCGATTGCGTTGGATTTTATTCCTGCTGCTTTTGGCCTTGGCCTGGCCACCTCACCGCCCCCCACCCCATTTTTTTTTTTTTTTTTGGCTCGTTTGGGGGCTCCCTTTGAGTGATTGGCGTTGGTTTCTTTTTTTCATTGTTTGCTTAATGATTTTGCATGCTGGCTTTTTTTACTCGTATTTTTCATATATTTATAGACAATTTTTTGGCCTGTGTCTGTATCACATTTTTGGGTCAATAGAGCGGAATTCCGTATAGTTTATTGAACTGTAACTGCTCCAAGTTCCAGTTCCAACTTTAACGCGAACTTCAGTCTCCAACTTCAGTCTCCAACTTCAGTTCCAACTGCAGCTTCCCGTGGCGCCTGTGCGATGTTGGCCTTTGGACTCCAGTATGTATGTATATTATTTTTTGTGGATATTTTTTGTACCTTTCACAAGTTTTGATTTCGTATTATGCAATTTTGCTGGCTGGGGGCTCATTATAATAATCACAATTAATTAATAATAACACTCATAATTTTGCAATAAAATGCAGCGACAAACTTGAGATATCTGAGATACATTTACAAGACTCAACAATTGACAGCTGATAATTGATTGTTATTGGGTCGCCCGTTGATCGCTTGCCACGCCCACGCGATCGAAATTCCGGGATACAAATTAAAATAAAATAAAATAAAATAAATAAAAAAAAAAAGAAAAATATATATTTAACTTGTCTGACTAATAGTTGCCCGTGGAGCGATAAAATGCAGCAAAAATACTTATAAATCTCAAGTTCATATGCATATAAAAATATGCAGTAACAAAAGATTACGAGTCTTATAAATAATATGACGATGATGATGATGATGACTGCTACTACTACTACTATTATTATTATCGGTATTATTGTTATTGTTATTGTTAATGTTATTATTATTACTATTATTGTTATTATTATTTGTTGCTAACCTTCAGTTAAGTCAATCGTTCGGCATTTTATTGCATTTTATTTGCATTTAATCATTTTATTATGATTTTGAAATGTCGCACAGTTTCCTAGTTCGATAAACAAACAATTTTAATGCCATAAGTAACAAATTCAATTTGTTTTGCAATCAAATTGTTATATTATACAGCACTTCCCTCTTCTTCCCTCACAACACTCTTTCTCTTTCAGTATGTTTTATGGATAAAATAAATTGCTATTTTAGCCAAAGGTCAGCAGAACTCGTTGTTGATTCATTCGCATCTTTTGAGCGGTCTCCAATTGTTGATTGTTTTTATGTACTCCCTGCACTTATATAGACGTAATCGCAACTTATTATTACACACACACAAAAAAAAAAAAAACCAAGCTGGCTATATTTGTTTTTGCTTTTGACGCCTAATTAGTCATAATTAACGGATCATTCCCAATATATATATATATATATATATATATACCAGTTATCTGTGCTCTCTGTTTACTTGCAAAGCAATGAATACAAATCTGCATAAATTATAATTGGGAGCAATACGTGAATCGGTGATGATCTCTTTATGTTCTGTTGAAATAATATTGAACAAATTTAATGGCAGAATTTAAATACAATTCTTTGAAATCTAACGAAATCTTTTTAAATGTTCAACTATTCTTAATTATTTTAATTTAAATTTTAAAGAAACTTATTGAAAAAAGCTCGAAACAATAAATTTTAACCTCAATGAATCTGTATAATAGATATACCAGAGAGTCTACAGGGATTTTGTTTAGGTTGGTTTTGCACACCTCTCGTAAATCCGTGGATGTTTCCCAATATTATTTTTGAATTAATTCTTTAGTTGGTTCCAATCAATATGGAAGAGATTTCTGATATACCTTGATAAATATTCAAGCATGCGAATATCTACATATATATTTACTGTACTCCCCCTTATCTTTTGTTTAGCTTTTACCTGACTTATTGCCCACATATTGTCGATTTTAAGTTGCTTACCTGTAAAGAGAAAAATTAAATATAATGTTAATGAGGTGAATTAATTATTTATAAAATTAAGCGTAAAAAACAAAATGTAAGTACTAATTGGAGGGGAATTATAAATCATTTCTTAGTTCCGATTTAAGATATTATAGAAATCTTTCAGCTATTTAAGGTTGCCAGCAAAAGAAAAAAAGGAAAGGCAAACAGGAAAGCTCGCCCGAACCTTGAGTTCGTGGTGTGCTTGAATCAGAAGTTTTCTTTTGGATTCACAGCCCTGAATCGAACCTCTTAAATAGTCTTGTATCGCTGGGAGTTAGAGAGTATTTGACTATTGCATAGTTTTCCATATTACGTAAATGGTTCCCCCGCTCCTCCTCAATTCTTTTCTACCTTCTTCCATCGCCCACCTGTTGTGTCATGCAATCAGTGTTCAGTTTCTGTTGCTACAGTTGTTGTTGTTGCCACCAAAGTTCAGTGTCTCCATAAAATTGGGTCGATTTATATGTAAAAATTTGCTTTTTTTTTGGTTTTTTTTTTCGTTTGGATTTGTATTCATGCAGGTTGGCAAGCAACTCTACAATGGTACTTAATATGTAGGGTAGCCGAACAAACTTCCTCTCCCTCCACTGTCTCTCTTCTGCTCCCTCCTTCTGTCTGGTCTGACAGTTCAAGAGGCTATTGAACTGAGAGCACAGCGGTAGGTGAAGGGGCGGTGCGAGGCGGGGTGGGGCGGGTCAGAGGCAACTTTATGGGTCCGCTTTTGTTTTAAACTAAGAAAAAAAACCAAGAAGACGAAATTATGCAGGTATATGACCGCTTATGGAAATTATTTGTTAAAGTAAAACGAGCAGAGGGCGGGGAAGAAGCAGCGGAGGAGGCGGAGACATAAAGTCATTCAACATGTTGATCGTGTGTCGCATATGCAACAACAACGACAGCTACAACAACAACAACAACAACTAAAGAAAAATAACTTAAAATTCTATGTCAATTAACGGTCTTTTGTTTACTAAAAAGAAGAAGCAGCTAAAAAAAAGTATACAAAAATTGTTAACAAGCAGCCATTGTGCGAACTCCACTCCTTGCCCCTCTCTTTTAGCCAGTTATTTACTCTCTTTCTTGCTCTCCCTCTTACTCTTTTGATCTAGCGCTGTGTTGTTGTTTCTGTGTTGAGTGCTAAGGTCACTCGGTGGTTGTACACGTCTCTCTCTCTCTCTCTCTCTCTCTCTTCCCCCTCTCTTTTCATCTCTTTCTGTGCTTGTTTGCGCATGCAATTTGTTTACATATGCGAAAGAGCAGGAGAGCAAAAGCCAACAAACAAGCAACGGAGCTTTTTCTTTCTTTCTTTGTCTCCTTCTTCTTGAGCACAATTCTTGTGAGCTTAGGTTAAGCCACACACAGACTTTGATTCTTTCCTTGGAAATTAGAACGTTTCAGTGACAAGCAAAAAAAAAAATCACATCTCTTAACATTTTTTTTGCAATAAAGTTGCTGATTTTAAAATTTTTATAATTTTTACTGCGAAATAGATAGAAATATGATACTAGTTTATTTAAAACACGATTGATTGTCCAATTCCAATTTCAAAAGAAACTTAACTTGTTAGGCGAAACATAGAATTGTAATGTAACAGTTCATCGAAAAGCTATCAAAACTATCGATAACGCAACAATCTCCAAAGAACTGAACTGATGAGTAACTGACTTAGTCTTACCAAAACTAAAACGTCTGAATCAATTTACATAAAACTTAATTGAGATTGCGGAAATGTTAGATCACTTAAAATCAATAGTACTTCGATAGTTTACTGAAAGCAAAACGCATACGTCTATCGATAGTTTGATATCTCAAATGCTATGCATTGAGTAAATGATCCTATTTGATCTTGTGTTGAACCACAAACAGTCATTCAAAACTTGTGAATCAATCCATCAATTTAACAATTGATCATTCCGATGACACCTTCCGGCTGCATGCTATATGCAAAAGAGAAATCACAGCCAGTGCTAATAATTGGAGCTGCTGTTGTCGATCCGATGCCGGTCATTAGCAAAACGTGCGTTGACGATGATCCATTCGAAGGGGCCAAAGAGGGGCAAAGTTCATTGCCATATTGGCTTGGAAAACCTTCACTTGGTTTGCGTATTTGGTTTCCTATATACATATATTCATACATATGCATATATTAACATAGAAAAAAAACTTTCTAAGATTGCACAAGGGCGTTTTTCAGGTTTGAACCACATTCACTTGCTATACAATATATTTTGTTCTTTATGACTGCTGATCGATAAACAAATCGATAACGATAGCAAATATGATGACTTCTAATGCGCCCATTTGACTGTCGCGCGTTTTACTAGCGTTTTTTTTTTTTTGTATTTGTATTGGTATTTGTTTTTATTTTTTTTTTTTGCCGCCGGCTTGTCGCTGCGGTGAAAGTTAATTTCTTCTTTCGATTTTCGCTTGCCGCACACATATTTCTGCACTTTTCAAACGATCGCCTCTCGAGTTTCCAGCGATTACTTTCGGTTGCTCGGTTGCTCGGTTACTCCGCAGATCTCGTATCTCTCTGGGATCGCCGCAGCTCATCAAAGTTAATGTGACAGTTGTAGTCGAATGTTTCGAATGTTTGTGGCCGCAAGGCATCCGGATACAAGACACCAACTCCTCCGTTTGAGTATAACTGAACGACCTTGCGGCCGTGAAGAATTCTCAGTAAGACGAGTATTTGATTCTAGGCAAGATAATATAGAATATGTTCGATATTCGAATATATACTTTGAACTATGTTCTTATAAGAGAGCAGCTTTTTTGTCGAGCTAGCAGAAGTAGGGTATTTCTTGTTAATTTAGAAACCTGACTTATAGAGAAGCTGCCTTAAATAGAGTTCTTTTGGAAACAGGTCATACGTTCCATTTAATTAATGTCATTTTATTAATAATCTTTAAATATAAATAAGAGAAAGTATTTAATTATAAACATAACCATAACAAAAATGTAGTTAAATATACAAATTTCGTACAATTCAATTGGAATTCAGCTGTCATAAAAAGTTTAAGTAAGAGAGGAATATTTTTGATTTTTTAAGTAAATTTGAGAACATTTAGCAATTATTTGCTGAGTGGGCAAACGTTTTCTGTATTTTTTTTTTTTTTCACAAGAAGTTTTGTTTTATTTTTGTTTGTTTTCGTTAAATTTTTTGAAAATTTGCTTCAACTGCCGCAAGTCTAACAACAAAATGCCAACGTTCAAAGAACGTTCAGCAGAAGTATCTTTAGCAGTGGCTATCATACGAGTATCTGTAGCTGTAGCTCTTTATACATACATATATATATATGTATGTATGTATGTATGTATGTATGTATAAGTATCTATATTTGTATCTGTATCTAAAGCAGTTGCTGAGTATCTGCGTATCTGTCGCTGTGTTTTGCTGTGGCTCGGTGCACACATATTTGCCTTTTATGTTCGCCTTTTGAAACTCGTTCATAGTTCGCTTTAATTACGTTCTCGACGCTGAAAATTTATGCCTTGACTGTTCAATTTTTGTCGAGCACAAAATATATGCTGAACATTTTTCAATTGTTGTTTTATTTATTTATTTATCTTTTTTTTTTTTTTTTGTTGTTGCTATTTCTTATGTAGGAGGTGCGATCGATCGCCAGATCAGAGAGCAGAGATCAGGGGAGCTCAGCTCAGCTCAGAGAGCTGGTCTGGCGCTGTGTCTGAGTCTGACGTTTTATGGCTGTTTGGGCTTTAGATGAAGCTTTATTGATAAGCCAGACATAGACGTAGACGTAGACGCTTGTATATCTAATATCCGAGATTGAATTTTAAGCTAAACACTTTTTGGTTCTGTACGTAAGCTAAGTTTGTAAGAAATCCTTGAACCTTAGTTTTATATGATGTTTCCAAATATTTTAAGCCATAAAATCCAAACTTTTTTTGTATATTTGTAAAAATATTAAATAAATAATGTTTATTAGTATAATAAACATAATTATTAATTATTAGTTTACATCCAATCCCATATGGACGAGCCGAGTTTATATATTAATCTATCTCTTTCTAGTCTTTCAGCTTTCTCTGATTATAACTTTCAGGATCTCAGAAAACTGAAATCTCTCATGTTAGGTCTAGAGGTTCACAAGGTTCTGAGTAGCCAAATGTTGAATTTGCGTACAAAACAATAAATATTATTGAAAACTTAAGCGATATTTCTTAAGACATTTTCCTGTATACTTTGAATCACCTGACCAATTGGCCTGACAGTTTTGACAAAGATAAGACCACATTACTTTGTATTTTTTGGCTTTAGCCTGACTGACATGAAGGGCCTTGCATCATTTAGCGAGTACATTGCACAACCTGTAAAACAGCAGCTGGCCTGACTAACTGACTAACTGACTAACTGACTAAATGACTGATTGTTTGACTGCTTGACTGGTTGACTGGTTGACTGATGGAGCCAAAGATCAGCAAAGCGGCAAATGCATAAAAGATGATGTACAAGTTCTAAAGAAGCGACAGAACAGAAAGGTCTGAAAGTCAGTTACAGCTGGAAAGTCAGCTGGAAAAATACATATACAAAATACTCGAACATATAAAAAATAAAAGAAGAGAAAAGAAGACGAAGCAAATGACTGTGGGAAGTCAAAGCACTTTAAAGCACTTTGAACTTTATATATGTATATGTATATGTATATATAGATAATATCTATGTATGTGTGAGTGTGTGTACAACAAATTGTAAGTACTTTCTACAAACATTAAAGAGAAGAAGCAAAAGAATAAGTAAGTAGATGAGAAGAAGAAGTACAAGTAATAATAATAATAATAACAACAACCCAGTTAGTTAGTGAATAGGAAAATTCTGAACAAAACAAACAACAAGAAAATATCTAAAAAGCAAGTCGTAAAAAGGTAAAAGAACTTAACTTAACTCTGACAAACTGACAACTAAGTAAACAAATAAATAGCCAGTAAAGTAAACGGTAAATTATTTAGCCTCAAACCATTATTGCACAATTGAAGTTCGACTTCTACTTCTCTCTTACACTCAGAAAAACAAGACAAAAGTCGAGATGTGAATTCTCAAGTATAGATTGATCAACCGAAAATTTCTTTAGAAAATGTTGGTGATTTCAAAGAAACTCTACTCTAATAGTCAAAACAAATGTTGCAGTTGATTTACACTATTAGATTGTCAGATTTGTCTAAAAGAAATTTAACATCAGTTCAAGATACTTTTCGCTGAGTGTAAATGTTTTAAGACCCTTTAAAGTTTCTTTTCTCGCTGAGGGAAATTCAATGGCAATTGATATGAAATTAACAGCACAGCACCAGCCAGTAGATAGATAATGATTATGGTGATGAACATAATGATGATGATGTTGATAATAATCATGCTAATAGTTGGGTGAAACGATTGAACGGACGAACGAGCGAGCGATCGATCGATCGATCAGTTTGGCAGCGTTGTAATTTCTTTAACCTTAACATTTCTTACTGGCCCTTGGTCTTGGTTTGTTGTCGTTGTTGTTGTTGTTGCCGTTGATTGATTTTGTTGGCTGTCAGTCATTGACTTGTCAAGTCATGCAAACCCTCACGTCAGTTATTCTCTACTCGCCCTCGCCCTCGCTTCGCCCTTCCCTTTAAGCCATTTGTTGTTGCCTATTTTTAAAGCGTCTCTCATTGCAAAAATAAAAAATAAACATGAAATAAGCCAAGCCCCAAAGCTTAAGGTCTAACTGTTTTTAAGTAGGCTGAAAACGAGGGGCAGATAATAAAAGAAAATTTTTATGGTTAATAATGCGCGACATTTGTTAGACTCAAACGTTTTTTTTTTCTTCCACAGTCTTTACCCTAGTCTAAAAGAGTGCAAAAAGAGTATACCAAGCTTGCGCAGGCAGCAGAAAGTATTGTTGAATCAGGATCATTTTCGGGTTGTCCAGCCGAAGAAACCAGAACAAATTGTGAAAAAAAATGCATTTCAAGCCGAATTTCTAAGATATTGCTTAAAAGATGTCTCATTTCTGGATACAGAGCATCAGTGAGTCGACCACTCCCCGCGACTTTTGGGTGTATTCGTATTTTTTTTGGAAAAATTACTCACTCAATCAGAAGTTCAATGTCAAGATTTTCAGTGCTACACAAAAAGTTTGTTGAACCGGTACGAAACGTTGTAACCGCACCAAAAATAAAAACAAAAAAAAAAAAAAATATAGATAGAAACAGAAACAGAAAACAGATCGAAAAGTCGACTTTAGAAACATGTTAGCTACATACAATTCAAATGAAATTCGATCAGCGGCTTGCCCATTAAGAGATTTGTGGATTTAGTAGTATTTATTGTTGATCAATCAGCTTATAAGGCAGTCAAAAAAGCAACAAAAAAGCAACAAAAAAAAAAAAAAAAAAAAAAATATAAACTAAAATAGAAATGATGACATTATTAGGATACTTGTAGTATGTCTATCAAAATTGTTGTATTTTTTACGCACTTGAAATCGGATGAGATTTCAATTATATCTTAGAAGAATATCTGCGCACTAAACACGGTAGAGGAGAGCAAAGAAAATGTGGCTTATACGACGACGCGTAGCAACCAAGTGTAATCAAGTTTTAATTTTATGCAAAAACCAAAGTCAAAAGCCAAATAAACACGAAGAACCGCAACAAATGGCGGCGCCCCCGCCAGCCACGCCCCCTACTTCTCCTCTCACAGCCAGATCCACAGTCTATAAATACGCACAAAAGCCGTCCATGTGGTTATATTTTTGTTTGAATTTTTTTCTTTTTGTTGACGGTGCGATCTAAAAATAAGCCAAATGCCCAACTGGGGCCGCCTCAAGTCTCAATTTTGAGTCTTTGTTTTCTTTTCTCTTTTATTTTGTTCATTTCGATTTCTTTAAATTTCATTTTGCCAAACCCAATTGCAATACGTAATGGTTCTTGGCCTTGGGACTTAAAACGAAAATTAACGCTTCATAAATATGGCTTAATTAATCAAAGCGCAGGCGATAAAATTTCCAATAAATTTTCAACAAAATTTGTTGGCTAATAGCCAAAGATCTAGTACAACATATTTTTCCATATTATTCCATTTGTTCGACTGGACATTTTTGTTTAGAAACCGAATCAACTCTCCCTTATCAGCCTTACTACTTTTCATATGTTTGTCTGATGGAGGATAATGGAAAATGGAAAAATATGTTGTAGTAGATGTAACCCATTTAATAGTCAACAAAATATGAAAAATTATAAACAAAATAGGTAAATTTAGTGGGATTGAAAATTCAAATTGTAAAATACAAAGAAAATTAGTAAAGGTTCATATAGCAGCTATGTAATAGTCCGATCTCATCATTTCCAGTATGCACATTTAGGAAACGCACTCTAACATCTAAGTTATAAATTTGGAAACAACAAATATCTTGAGAATCAAAAAGTACATGAACTTCTGTGCTAATTGTTCCTTTCTATGGAACTATATATGATATAGTTGTCTGATCCGCCCGAGTCCGACATATGTGCTGCGTGCAACAAAAAGAGCGCTGCATGTCACGTTTCATTCACTTAGTTTGCATGGAAACAGTCAGACAGTCCGTCTGACATCAACTCCTCTCGTCGTTCTGATCTATAATACATCTATGCATCCTTCAATGCATTCCACTTTGCGTGACAAAGTTATAATACCCTCGTCAAGGGTATAACGAAGCAACAAAACATTGCAACGCTTCCAGTTTCAAGGGTTCAAGGCATTCATTGGTTTCGCACACAAATTAAAAATCAATAAATTTTAATAATTAAAAACCAATTAGCTCGTATGCCTATTATTGTTCTTCATGTTGTTATTGTTGCTGTTGCTGCTGCTGCTGCTGTTAAATTAATTAGCTTTTGAAATGCGCCAACCACAAAATAAAATCGCTCAACAAAAGCGCCGACCTTCAGAGCGTAGCTAATACTAAGTCAGGATAATATAAATGCCATTTAATTAGTTAAAAGTCAACAAGTCAACAAGTCAGCCTCCAAAAATGCTCTGTGTGTATTGAACAATTTTTTGCAGAAGCTTAAAAATAAACTACTAATAGTGGTTCCAGGGGATTCCCAAATGTATAAAGTTCTTGGATTAATTTCATTGGTAACTTCATTTCGTGTGCGCTTAAACTAGTTGGGAATTATAAGTGCTCTTTGAAAAGTTTTAAGTAAATCGATAACTTTTTCAGATAAATACAGCCCTATTCATTTTACTATCGATTCCTTTTTGTTGAGCAAATATTTATGACATATTGTCAGTTGGTCATTCAGTCGATAGTCAATGGGTAGTTCTCATCTCATCTCTGGTATTCAAAGCGTTCCCAAGCTCATCACAAGCTCATTACACCCGGTAGACACACAAGCATACACACACAGAGAGGAGAGTATGGCACAATGATGCCTCGACAGTTTATTGAACTGATGCCAAAGACTGTCAAAGGTTTTTGTTAGATGTTTTGATGCAGGTATACAAAAGTGTACACTGTACAGCACCGCATACTTTTGTATATAGCGATTCCCGGAAGGGTTCATGAACCTCCTCCTGTAAATCTGTGGAGCGTGCAAATTATGCAAAAATAAAGAAAAAAAACCAAAAAAAAAAAAAATGAGAGTAAAGCGACGCAAATTTACGCAAGTGATTTAAGAAGATGGATGGATCGTTTCGTCTTGAAGTTAATTCCATATATGTATGCTAATAATTAGTTATGCAGGCAACTCAACAGAGCGGTAATTATTTCAACAGAAAAATATCGAAAAAATTATCAAAAATATAATTCCCGATTATATATCAAGAAGAATTTCACAATTGATTTGAGCAATTTATATTACTGATTAAAAGAGCATGATGGAATTCGCAGTTGAAAATTAATCGCTTAAAAGTATGATACAAATTTTCTAAATAAAACTGTTCCGTCTTATGGAAATTTTGATTTCCATATTCATTACCGTTAAATCTGTTCTGTTCTGATTAAAAGAAGCGCAATAACATTCAATATATCGCTTTAAATATCATCGATAACATAAAATATAGAGAACCATTTTGTAAATAATTGCTATTCAAATCAATCGACTTCAGGGTACTTTTCTTAGAGAATTTCGACCCAATAATCGATATGATATTATCGTATACTTTTGCCATCCCTAGCACCAGTCATATACAGATAGATATTCACATGTAGGTAACGAAACAACAAGCAGAGAAGATGGTTCAGCTTGGATGCATCTCAACTGCATCTAGAGTGCAGACAGAGCGACAGAGCGGTAGAGCGGCAGAGTTGGTCAGTTGGTGGTACGAACGAATAGGTTCCACTCGTTGCATGCCACTCAAGGCAGCGCTTGGCAACGACCTTGACAGCAGAGGCGACCTCGTTGCTAAGATCGGTGTAACGTCGTCGTTTCTTGTGGTTTCTACTCTCTCGTTCTGGTTTTCGTTTTAGCTTTAGCTTTGGCTTTAGTCTGACTTTTGGCTCTGGTTTTGGTTTCGGATCCGATTGGTTTTGATTTGGTTTGGTTTGGTTTGGTTTGCCTCGAATCGTTAAGCCGCATTCCTTTGGGGCCCATTTGATTTGATTTGATTCGCTTTTCTTTTCTTTTATTTTATTTCATTTCATTTTTTTTTTGCCTGCATTCCTTTGGTGCGGGCGTGGCAACTCGTCTACTTTACCTCGCTGCGTCTCATCATCTCGTTTTTTTTATTATTATTATTTTATTTATTTATTTTTTTTTTTGCATCTCTTGTGCTATTATACGTACGAGTACTTGACATGCCGGAGCGTTTATAGTGCGGAACGTGCGCGCGAGTGGTGCGGCAATGGCCAAAGAATTTGGTATACTCTCTCTGGTAGAATTTGTGGAATTCGAAATGTTGTCATAGGAACTTGTGAACCTATGGGGCATTCTTCTGTGATTCGAAAACAAACTTTGAGAAGTGTTTTCAGCTTTAATTACTTGTTAGGTAATTGCATAAATATTTAAGTAATTAATTAATTACTTTGTAATTGTAGGTTGTCTCAGCTGTGATATTTATTTTATTTTATTAATTAACTTTGATATTTATATAAGTAATCAATTACTGAAGTAATTCAAAATTGAAAGGTATTCATTTTTAAAGATATGGATAGATGTTAGTTAAAGCCATATTTATTTAAGTAGTTAATTACTTAATTGAATACTAAATTATTATAGTATTTAGTAATTGCAATTGCTAGTTATATTTATTTAAATAATTAATTGTAATTGCAGTTACCCTGCTATTTAGCAGCATTAAAGTGTATTCCAGCTTCGGCATTAATTTTCGCAAATTTTTCATTGTGTCGCCTTGACCACAGACCACCTCCCCGCTCGGAACGCCCCCCCCCCCCCCCCCCCAATGTTGCATATTGCACTCACTCAATTAGATATAACAAATTGCAATGCAAAAAATATGCAATTAATTGTATCTTTGCTGGTGGGCAAATTTCAGCACGAGAATCGAGGCGCTTGTCGTCGCATTTCTTGAATAACAATTTAAGCAATTGCAACAGCAACTGCAACAATGTAAAAAAAAAAAAAAAAAAACTATTCTTAATTAATTTAATGCCCTTTAAAACAAAATAAAAGAAAAAATAAATTTTTATTTCTTTCACGCGCGGAATATTTTTTTTTCCCGGTTTTTTCCAGAGAATGAATGCAATTGAATATTTGATAAATATCGGAAAGTGAGTGAATGCAATTGAATTAGTGCGCGTAAAAGAAAACTGAATGAATGGAATGGTTAATGAGTGAATTTCTGAGTGAATTTTAAAGCTAATAACTGATTGAAATGAACTTAAATTAGTCGATCAACGAGTGATTTAAAAGTAACTGAATGCATTTGATTACTGACTATAAACAACCGAATACCAAGTGAATAATACCTATCACTGAGTGTATTTGACTATTAATGAGTGCCTTTAAAGCTCATAAATGCTGAAAATGAACTTTTAAATACCAAGTGATTTGATATTGAGTGAATGCATTTGAATACTTTTGAGTATTGTGGCTATTCCACATGTCGTTTGCACTTGCTTATGATTATAATAATAACTGCTTTTTGTTGGCTAATTCGTCTATTCAAGGTCGCTTTTGACTCTCTTACTTCCCTCTACTCTTTCTCTCTTTCTCTACTCTTCGCCTCGTGCTTTCTTTGTGCAACACGTCCGCTGTCAATGGCAATGCCAAGCGTTTTGGCATTGCTGGCGGCTCAGTTTGATTCTCAGTTGCTGCAACAGCAACAATTGTTAGCAACTAGCAGCTAGAAGCAACAACAATAAAACCTTTGATAATTAATTCAACGGAAATAATATTCCCCAAATGCTAACAACAACAGCTCAGTTCGGCTTGTTGCCCGCACATGCGTCACCCAGCAGCAACTGTTGCTGTTGTTGTTAGTGTTGTCACCTTTTGTCGTGTGCTGCTTGGGCCAATTTCGGTTGTCATTTTAGCCGAGTGCTTAGTGCAGCTTGCCAGCAATAACAGCAAAAAAAAAATAGAAAAAATTCACTCATTAAGCTCAAAAAAAAAAAAATATGTTGCTTGATTGATCGATTAATCGCTTGATTAAGTTGACCCGTTCAATTTGTTAATTACGTTGTAAGTGGCGTAACTGTTCCTTTTTTTGTTGTTGTTATTATTGTTATTGTTGTTTATACGGTTACAACGTGAATTACGTTTCGATTCAAGGCAATGCCAGCCAAATTTCATGACTCTCTTATCAAAAACTGTGAGCTGATTAGAAACGTAGAAGGTGCAAAGTTCACCTTGTGTGACAACTAGAGATGAACACACTGTTCGCGCAAACTGTGACTCAGTCACTACAGTGACTGACTACGGGGTAACGAAGTATTACCAGTCACAGTGGAAACGGGAGTTCTTATAGTAAAACTGTTACTGTCCACATTGTATCACGATATTAACGGTGACAGTTACGTTAAAAGAATTTGTTTAAATATTCGGGAGCAACATTTACAGTCACAATGTTAACGCTAACAGTTTGGGCAGTATAATACCCGCACATAAAAATCACAATCTAAATATTAACAGACCAAATGCTTATATAAACACGTAGAATTGCGATATTTAAATTGAAGCCCCTATAAATTAACAGGTACAGTCGCAAAATTACAAATAATCCCAACACAAAGAGAAAATATATATTATAAAATAAATATAAATATAAATATAAAATATATATTCCGAGTTGTCAAGCAAATCTCCTTTTCAACTGAATTACAAATCTCGTAAAAGCCTCCCGAAATTCAGAAACAAAACTCAGACAAATAAAACCTTGCGAAACTCTGAGATACTGATGGATTTTTCTAGAGGTTTGGCAACCAACCAGGCTACAGATTATGATTAAAATTAATTGATGGAAAATTTTATATGTAAATATCAAGTCGATTTAGCCAAGATAAACAACGACTTTTGGGACTGAAAGAATTATCAGAATGATGACCTTTTCTTAGCCATGTTGAGAAACGCACACTTTGTATTTTACCGTTGCAACAGGCTGCACAGTATGGCCAACAAATAAAATGATATTCGTCTAATTGCACCAATAACATTTTCTTAAGCCACGATCAAAACAAAAAAAATGAAACATTTACGTGGTTTGCATGAACAATTACAAAAAAAAAAAAAAAAACAAAAAAAAAAATAGAAAAAAGCAAAGCCCAAAACAACAAAAAAAAAATTCGTAACGCGTAACGTGAATCACTTGGATCGTTTCGCTCTTTTTGGTCAACTCGCAGAGAAGGCAGGGTATTGAAATGGGAATGGGAACGGGTGCGGGTACTGCTGGGTATTGGGGCAGCTCTTTTGTGGGAGGTGCGGCTGCCCATATTGGTATTAAAGACCAACAGCAACACCAACACCAAACAACGAGAGGTAAATAAACTTCTTATTGCTGCATCGTGTAGCTCTGTCTTTCTCTTTCTCTCTCGGTCTTTTTTTCTTTCTTTCCTTCATTCTTATGACTTGTTTTGTTATAATTTTCGTATGTTTATGTTAATTTTCGTCATAAGATGGGCAGAGGGGGGAGGGGGGATCAAGCAAAAGGTAACTGCTGCCAAAAAAAAACGTGACATCGTTTGGGGGAGCTGTTGTTGTCGTTGTTGTTGTTGTCATTATCCAGGCGGCTTTAACCCATGTTGACCTACGAGTAACTGTTGTCGTCGACTGTTGCAGTTATTTCCACATTTCCACACACACACACACACACACACACACATACATGAAAATGGAACATTCGTTGGCTTTTTGGGGAGTGTGCGATTCGCTGTCGAATTTTTCTTTCTTTTTTTTTTTCGTCTGATGACAATTTGAAATTTTAATTTTAACAGTTCTCAGCTATAGGAAACTCTACGGCCATTGCAAAAGATATGTTTAAGAGGGGGCTACCCCTTTTTTACTCGCTCAGATCTTAAGATTTTATCAAATATTTAGATTTCATCAGAGAAGTTACTCGTTACGAATATTTTCGAGCTGACTTATCATTACTTATGAAGAGTTCCTAATGCTTTCCGATAATTTTGTAAAAATAAAAACTTAATTTAATTATTCTCGCTACTATCAAATAGTTTATAATTAAAACAAAAATAATTTTTTTCCTCTATTAATTTTAATTTTTATTTTATAACGATAAACTATAGAGTATACATTGTAATAGAAGATAGATTTTTCCACAGTTCTACTTTTTTTTTTAGCTTTTTAGCTTATTCTTTAAAATGAAAAAGGTTCTATAGCGTTACGCGACTTGTGTTTAGATTTCATGACTGAAATATTTATTAATTGAGCATGTGGATTTTTACATATGCGTCATTCCTATCCGGGAACAAAATGGAATGGAAACACGAATGCTTTACGTGTATAATGTGCCACAAAGGCAAAATGTTGGTGTAAGAGGAGGGAACGGTGGACATGGTGGTGAATACAGTGGTTGTAGCTTAGCAAATACGTAGAATAAATCGCGTTTATCTTATCTGAGGCGTTGGTGAAGCACCCGGGGACAAGTTACCAATTTACCCAACTTGCCGTTTCAGTTTGAAAAAAAAAGGTACGGGGAAGTTAGGAAGGGGGAACACCCTTAGCCTCATTTTGTCTGTTTAGCTGTTTGGCCAAGATAAAATTCCAGCCTATAACAACAAAATGTAAATTGTTAACAGAAGTCCCAGACACCAGTTTGACCTTACGAGTAGTCACAAATTTTTAACATGATCTTCAGATTATTTTTAGCCAGAAGAGTTACTTAAACCTACTAAATAAAATATCTTTATTTTTATCAAAAAATTGTAAAGTTTTTGGAGGCTTTACTCAATGTAATATTGCTGTTATCCTAGAAACTATATATTTATGCATAATTGCAATGAAATTTTTGAAATTTTCTATTGATTTTTAGCGTTTTTTGACACGATCATTCCTACAAACGGGAATTCACAGATAATGTTCGATTTGTTCTGATTTTTGACCCTTTTTTGTAGGCAATCGGTCCTATAATCGTCGAGAACAGCCCTTGGCCATGTGTGTGTTTGCTGTACATGTCTAAGCTGGAGCTACTCTTTGGCGGAAATGGGCAATCAAAATGTTGTTCAATTCAAACGAAACGCAACAAAATCCAACAGAAATGAACATCATATTTCACCATCTGATGCGGCCACATGGCTGCAAAAAAAAACGCCATTAAAACGCTATAAAAACGCATCCCAAAATAGATGGCAAACCCCAGTAGAAATCCGAGGAGTCGGAGTAGACTGCATAAACTTTGCAGCACTTCCGCTCTTCTTCAAACCGAAACCAAATGAGTTCAGCAACGGCATTATCATCCATTAACTACATGGATGGATGGACGGATGGTTGGATAGATGGTTGGATGGATGGATGGATGGATGGATGGATGTCTTCATCATCTTTAAACGAGTCCATAAGCTAAATGACGATTTTCAGCGAGAATTTCAAGGCCAATGCACATCATTTTCATTTTTATAGCACTTTTCAGACTCTTCTCTACCCTTCTTTTTTAACTTGGCCAACACCACAAAATGCGTGTTATAATAGGCAAATTACTAGGCCGAGTGGTGCCTGAGTGATTCTCTGTGGTTAGCTGCTCAGTGGAATGGAGTCGTCGTTTGCGTCGACCTTGGCCAACACACACCATACACACAATAAAGGTTAAAGGCTACGTCAAGCGGAAATCGAAATAAAAATTTAACAAATGAAAAACCTACCAAAATTGTTCCAACTAACCAACTTTTTAGAACAACAAGAAAACACAAAAAAAAAAAAACCATTAAAAAAATTAAGCAAGAATGCTTTACCTCTAAGTGCTCGAATAGTAGATACTCTGTAGAAGTCAAATTGTTTCCTGGGCCTGCCGCTTATAATAGGAATTTAATTTGGAATTTCTAAACCAAAAAACCGATAAGACGCATAGCTATATAAGAATAAATCTACAGGTTTGATCAAGAATATGAACTTATAGTTGATGCCGTCACAAATTAATACTCTTTTTTTTCAAACATATTCAATGGCTATAGAGTATAGTAATTTTTAAATGCTGTTGGTGAAAAAAAACTTGGCAAGTCGAGAACCAAACTGTCCTTGACATTAAATGCTACGCTCGACAATTTTAGCCAAGCGGAAGTAAATAGGGGGGGAATTCGAATTCGAAAAGGATTTCCTTTTAGTTTTAAAGAGCTGCAACTGCTAAAAGTTCTGTTTATATTCTTTCCTCATAGTTTTTGAACATTTTCCAGTCTTTTCTTTGGGTTTTTTCCCTTGTTCTAGATTGTGAGTTTTTCCAATATTTTCTGTTTATACAACTGGAAGTTGACGTGTCATTTGGCTATAGTTCAAATTAAGCTGTCAGTTGTCAGTTGTCGGTCGGAGATCTTCGTCTGGCATCAGCTTCCTTTCCGTACATCCCCCCCTTTTCTACCGCCTGGGGTTGGGTCATTAAGCGCAGCTGCATTTATCACAGACTGAGGGTAAGGGAAAGGGAGCAGGAATATATGTGTAATCGAGCTGAATCCGAGGGGAGGACGAAGAAATTTTGGACAATTTGGGCATTTTACGAGCACAATTAAAGTTCAATGCACAAGAACAAGCAAAAAAAGATACATGAACCACAAAACCACAATTAAATATTTATAAGGAAAAAAAAAAAAACCAAAATTGGTAAAAGTTAATGGAGAAGTACACTCAGCGAAAAATATATATCAAGAAACAAACGCTGTTAATTAGTGGACTAAAAGCTACAAATAATATAAATATTTTATTGAATTTCCATCACAATAATCGAGTAAATTACGCTTGGCTCTAATCACTTTCTTCTTTTTTTTTCAAAATTTTTTACTGAGCTATATTAGAATTTGTTTTTCTGAGTGTAGCGGAAGAACATCCCAATGGGGTTGCTCACTGCAGTTTTGGCAGGGTAAGTGTGATACTATCCAGGGTTGCTGAACCTTCGAAAAGGGTCAGATAGACAGAGAAAATTGGGGGTGTTGTGGTCAAACAAATTGAATTTATTTAAGTGAGGTTAATCTTTGTATATTTTTGGAGGGGTTGTTTTTCTCAGCTGTCAGACAATATCAGCTAATAGAACATTTGTGGCAACAGCACCAACGCTAAAATGGAAACTGCTAGCAGCAGCAATAACTAGCAGCAGCAGCAGCCGCAGCAGCAGCAGCAGCAGCAGCAGCAGCAGCAGCAGCAGCAGCAACAGCAACAGCAACAGCAACAACAACAACTAATAACAGCAGCAACAAGAAACAACAAGGAAATGTTTACATTTTGATAGCCAGTCTAGAAAAGTTGTTGTTGTTGTTGCTGCTCTCGTTGTTGTTGGTGTTGCTCTCGTTGATATCTGTACATGCCACTATATAGGCTGCTGTTGCTTCTTCTTTCACTCAACAATAACAATTGCTGATTGCACTTTCTTTTGCTGCTCTTTGTCATTGTTTTTGGGATTTTCATTATAAATTTTGTTCATTGTTTTATTTGTTGTCAATGCGTTAATTAACTGAAACACAACTTTTTTTTTTTATCAGGTTTTCCAGTTGTTGCTACACCGGAGAAAATAGGAGTCGACTCTGTCTATTAAACTCATATAAACATTTTCATGTCAAAAGACTTTATTGAAGAGCATTTTGATATTAAACAGAGATCAATTCCATACAAATCAATATTACTTTTATCATTTCAAAACTTTTTTTGTGATAAGGAAAAATGCAATGTCTTCTTTTTTATTATTCTTTGCACCGTATAATAATTTTAATTATATAAAATCCAAAAACTGCAGCTTTGGAAAGGTATTAACTGGGATATTTTGAGATTTGAAACGTCTTTAGAAAAGATTTTGGATAGTATTTTTAATTCACTTTAAACTGCAATTTAAGAAACCTCTTTACACCAGATTTTTAGACAGATTAATTATTCAAAAATAGATTAAATTATCAATGAATCTTTTTTACGAGTGTTCCATTTATTAAAGAGAAAAATGTGGCCAACTATTTTTTGCATCACAGAAGGAAGTTTGTCTTTATCAATGGCGGCGTAAAAAACAATAAATAAAACGAATTTTGTTTATTGAAAAACTCAATTAAAATGAACTCATCAGCCGAAAGCGCCCACAAACAACAATCAATAATAACATTAAATTAAAACAGGCAGCGACTGTTTTGTGTTTTGTGTTTGTTTTTTTCGCTGTATTTTGATGTGTTGTGTTTTGTTAATTAGCCAAATGGCAATTTGAAAATTAATTTTGTAAAAATCGCGCATTCGTCACTGACTGGGCGTCATTTGGGTATTTGGTTATTTGGGCATTGGCCGCCTCCAGAAAGCCAGCAAAAAAAAAAAAAAAAAACTCGCCCCAAATGGGGCAGTTAAAAAGGCCCAGAAGACGTAAACATATTGTAAATACACATAAATATCCCATTCAGTGCTAAATGTGGCCATCAAATGTGCCACAAAAACACAAACAGAAACGCGACAAAAGACGCGATCGCGTTTTTAAACGCGCGCGTGCTGCTTATTTGTTTAGCCGCCTAACAAATAAACAAATGTGAATGTGAATGTGAATGTTGAGTGTGGAATGCGAATAACTTTGGCGGGATAATGGCGTATGTGGAATGTGGATGGGTTTTTTCTTTTTTATTTTTTATTTTTTTTTTGGTATTTGCTCTGGTTTCTTGTTGCTACAGTTGCCTTTTGTAGACCTTGAAACGAATACCACACAAAACAAAATACAGCTAAAAAATAAAGTGGAACAAGTTAAAAATCGTAAATCTGGTCCTTAAATATCCTATAACTAACCAAGCTGAAACTGAACCTCCGAAATATTAAGAAAAAATACTTTTATTCCTGCTGGGAAGCCAGTTGAAAAATGTTATTACAAACTAAAATACTCTACAGCAGAGTAGTGTAAAGAGATAGTTTTGATAGGTTGTTCAATATCTGATAATATATATGTATGTAGTAAATTACGTAAAGTATTTCTATCCTGACCTGCCCGGGCGCCAATCCGAAAAATATTGCTCTACATAAAAATACAATAGATTGTGTCCTGTATGACAGGTTTGGTCACCCACCCAGTTATGAATGGTATATGGGAATGGTCTATGGAATGCTATAGAGCTGAGTTTTGATCGTGTCACAATTTATAATACTAATGACCACAAATCAGACACACACATCGCCAAAGACCCACAGGCGATATATGAAATGTATAAAATGTAAAATGAGCCAAAATGTAATGTCAATCAATGGACACTCCAATGGGGGAATTGGTCTTCCATAGAGTGGCTGCTGTTGTATGAATGAATGATGTATCGAAATATTCACTGGTTACAACGCAACGAGTGATTGTTGCTTGTTGCTTGTGTTGGTGTCGCAGTTGTTGCTGTTGCTTGTTGCTTGTTGGTTGTCGTTGTCGTTGTCGTTGTTGGATTATGGCCCAATTTATACTGAGCAGCAAAAAATGGCACCAAACAACAACAACAGCAGCAGCAACAACAAACATTGACAGCCAGACAAATAAAGTTGTTTGAACACTGGACCGTAGCGCAGGTAATTTTTTGGGAGCCCACTTTAAGCACGACTGTGACTTGGACTTGGCATATTGTCCAGTTGTTTGGTTGTTCAGTTATTTGGTTGTTTTGAACGTTGTTGTTGCTTTGATTGTTACTGACCGGATTTCAATTGGAAATTAGGAGCAACTCGCTTGCATAATGACTATTTTTATAACATCTTGTGTTATTTTTGTTGGGACCAAAATTACAATTCAATTAGTTGCCGCCACCGCCGTCTGTGGAATTGTCATGGAAAAGCTCAAAAGCTGATTGGCTTTTATACCTCTTACATCAAGAAGATTTAATACCCTACCCCAATCGCTCCACTACAACATATTTTTCCATCCATTCGAATGTAAAGGTACTATTGCAATTACATCTGCAAAAATATGGAAAACTGTAGAAAATAAAATAAAAACAGATGTAAAGTTAATAATACTTCGGGCCAATTTCGGTTCAACATTTGTATATCTAATCCAAGTTTCATTCATTTAGCTTGAAAATGCCATATTGATAATGTCTTTCTATAAAAACATAACATAACCTCAATATGAAATACGTCACTGAATCGAGTCGACCCAGAGAAATCAACCCCCAATTCCTTCATTTTCGTCCTTTCAGCTGTGAGACAGCTGATGTTAATTTGGGCCAGAAAATGTGACGCACTCGCAATGCTGTTGCGTGGGCTTTGACTGTATTTTCGGGGCCGACTGCCGACTGCCTGGCAAATAAATTTGTGTGTGGGCGAGGTTCGAAGCCCCAACCCCGACTCCGACCCCGTCCGGGTCGTTACTGGAAGGTATTTCAACCCTCGTCAGTAGCTTTTGGTTTGGTTTGGTTTGGTTTGCTTTGGCGAAAGTGGATTCGTTGGGTAATCTTAGACGCCTTGACGGGGCTCAAGTTGTTAGTTGAAGTATCAGTTGCAGCAACACATTCGCCAGCATCTCAAGCAGAGAGTGTCACAGCTCTGCGAGCTCCTACCCATTACGGCTTTGCCTCCCTCAAGAGCCTCTTCACAAAGAGTCAACGAAACAAGTTTTTTGTTTTCCCTTCTACTGCTCCTTCTCTTTTTTTTTTTCTTTATTTCTTTTGGCTTTGTCATTTGGGCTAAGAGCAGGCCAGATAGATCGATTTCAGTTCAATATTATTGTTAGCCTAAGGAGTATTTTACTTGTGGGCATTGCCGCTAGGCGACCTAGAGCTGGTTAAGTTAGTTTTTCTTAGTTGTTGAGCAGGAAGTCTTTAGTCTTTTTTATCGATTATTTATTTAAAAGTTTCTATTGGAGATTTATCGATATTTTAGCAATACATACATATATTTTTGTATTTATGAGACTTCTATTCTGTATGTAACCTGGAAGCTTTTATTAGAAGATTTATTGAGTACAATTTTACTGATTTCCTATTTCTAAGCTGCCGTAGTTAGCACAGAATCTAGAGCAGGAAGTATTTTGATATTTATTGTTATCGACCAATTATTGATTTGCAACTTATCGAACTTTCTGAAAAATATCCCTACATATAACAATTTTATTACGATGGATAATCGTTATCGGTGATTTATCGTTAAAGTTTATCGCATTTCTGGATAATTTATTAGTTTTTCTTTATCAAAGTATTTTGCCTTTTGGTTAGCAAACATTTCCGTATCACCTTTTTTTTCTTAGAATACGGCATTTGAGTAATTTTCCTGTTGCAAGTTGTTGATGTTTTTTGTGTTTTGTGCTTTGTGTTTTTCTCATTTCGAATGGGAGACAGCTCACAAATCAAGCAGCTAATCTTTGTTTTCGCTGCTGCCTGCCCCTAAAGACATTTCCGCTTTAACAATCGCTCTTAAAAGTAACTGCCGCATCAATTATCGTATTATATTGCTGTAGCTGAGATGCTAATTCATCAGTCTCTGCCTTTGCCTTTTCTCGTTCTTTTGTTAATCGGGGCACATTGCATATTTCTTTATCTGTTGGCCCATTCATGATCCATTTGGCTTAACGTCTCACAGTAAAACGCAAACTTGGGCTAAATAAATTCGCTGAAAATGAAACAAAACAGAGAACGCAGAAAAACCTGCCTCATGCTTATCTAAATAATAAAAAATACAGTGCGATAAAAAGCGACACAAAAAGCCGTCCAAAAGGTTCGAGAGACCAAACCAAGAAAAACTAACAAATGCGACTCTTTTTTTTCTGTATTTCTGTTTTTGTTCGTTTTTAGCCAAAACAATCGAAAATCAACCAAAAACTTCGTGTTTGTTTTGATGAAACGCTGAAGAAACGCCGAAACGCGGCGTTGATAAGCAACGACCCAAAAAATAAACACGCTCAAAATACCCAGAAGAATCGTGAGCCCCAAAATGAAAGCAAACCCAGCAACAGGTTGCAGTTCCAACCAAAAACGAAAGAAAAGAAAGAAAGACGCAAAAAGCGTTCAAAGAAATACTTTTTTTTTTTTTTTTTATCATTACCCGCTGGCCAGAACTTTGCTAAACAGGCGAAACTTAATTAAATGCAAGTGAAATTATACACACAACATGAAGCTGAAAGAGCAGCACACCGAAGCTAAAAATACCCTACAAATACATATGTACATAGGTGTGATAAGTCATAGCATATGCATGCAAATGTTGGTAGTAGAGCGCAATTTACGCGCAGCTGTTTAATAAAATTAACAAATCTTAAGTACTTAAAGTGCGACACAGCTGTTTCAAAAATTTTATTTACATACAATACAAAACGTTTCTTGGCTTTGCAACTCATAAAGAATAGGTATCAATTTAAATATAATGCATTATTTCTTATAGAATTATTATGGTTTTATTTGTACATATGTAATCTAATCTAAAAGTTTCTCCTTCAATTTTTCAACCATTTTCTGCTTTGTAGGGTGGATTTTCGAAACCAATTTCGAGTGCAACAAAAAATTTGAGTTCTTTTCTTATTTTGCATCTGTGTATTTGAAATTTTCCCAATTTCATGAGTGGAGTACCTGAGTAGCTGGGTGGATTTTCGAAGGGATTTTGAGTAAAGAAATTTATCGTCAATAATAGCAAATAAGCAATTATCATTTTGTTTGTATTTAGTAACATTTTTTCTTCAGCAATTGTTTTTCCGAAGAACGAAGGATTATCTTTATAGCGAAGCGTATATTAAAAGCCAATTGAATTGAAATGAAATGATAAGCTTTAAAATACAGTTCAGTTATATGTACATACAAACATACATACACACATATGTACATATGTATGTGCCATATGACAATACGGTTTTGATAGGCCTTTTGCTTCGTTTCATTCTCGTGTTTCGTGCTTCGGTTGCGAGCTTACGAACCCAGGCATCGATAACTGATAAAATTGTTTGCCTGGTCGGTTCGCTTATCAGTTATCAGTTATCAGCTATCAAAGCCCCACGAGGCTGTTGATAAAGCAGGCGTAAAGCTTTCAGCTTGTACGGGAACGGGAACGGAGCGAAAGCGGAATGGAACGCTATGAAACGAAACGAAACGAAGCAATGCAAAGCGAAGCGAACGACCTTCACTTTGGTTATTGAAGAAGAAGAAGATGCAGAAGTGTTGAACAGACAGCGTCTCGAGTGGCTCCTTATTATGTCTCCATTCACCCCCTCTTTCCCCTCATAGTCATTAACTCAGACACTGTCTTCAGCTTTCAGAATAGTTGAAGAGGAAGACAGGAAGAGAGGGAGAAGGTCAGGAAGCTGCTCAGGAAGCGCAGGAGAAATATTTATGCAAATTGGAGAGTTGTGGAGACAAAAAAAATACAAAAACAAAACAACAAAAATTATATAAAAACTAATGAGCGAACCGCTGGCGGAAAGCGGAACAGAAAAGGCATAAAGCAAAATGCAAAACAAATTATAATGAAAAACGAGCAAAAATGCAAATCTAGCAGAAAAGGTACCAAGAGAGTTTTTTGCACACAAAGGGCGCCAAAGCGAGAAAGAGTCATAGAGAGAGCGAGAGAGAGAAAGCAAACGGACAGAATGCAAGGCGAAGGCGAAATTAATGCAAAACGAAGCGAGGGTCAAGTCAGAGGCAGCACGGGAACAGCTGCTGTTGCTGCTGCTGCGCTGTTGATTTCGTTGTTGTTGTTGTTGCTGCTGCTGCTGCTGCTGCAAAAGGCAACTGCCACAAGGGCAGACAAAGACAGAAGCAACAACAACAGAAGAGACTGCCCAATGCAAGTTTGCGTACACATATGTGTGTGTACGTGTGTGTGAGCTTCTACTTTTCACTCACACACACATTTTAACAAAAGCGGACTGCGCACAGAAAAGTAAAAACAAGTTTTTTTTTTCGAGTTGCGGCTGCTGCGGCGACGGCTGCGACTGCGCAGAAGTTTTCAGTTTTTAAGTCAAAAAAATACGTAGAAAATAAAACGCAGTAAAAGTTGGACCGACTGGCAGTTACCCTTGTAATTTTAAAGGTTTTGCATAGATTTCCAGCCAATAAAAACAAAAAGTAGAAAAAAAAGGCAATACGAGTTTGCTCGAGTAGCAGTTACGCTGTACTGTAATTTAAAATTGGTAGAGAATAAATTTCAAAAATTACAGATAAACAAGCGAAAATTTCTTAAAAAATTTGAATTGGAAATGTTTCCAAATACAACCAGTAGTTCAAAATTTACATAATTTAAATATTCAATTATTGTGAATATACAAAATTCTTTTTTGTTTTTATTGAAAAATGCAAATTTTCTTCGTTTTATTTTATTTTGGATTTCGATTTGCCTAAACTTTAACTCAACAGATTTTAGAAATCCATTTTGGAATAGTCAAAACGGTTTGAGAGGCGAGTAAGGCCTACGGAAACTTTATAAAATGTTGGCAATTTTTCGAGCAGCGATAAAGAGTACATTATTATCAGATGAAGTTTTCAAAGTTATATAATAAATTAATTTTAATGCTTAATAGTCCACTTGAATTTTATCAGTACAAACAACAAGAAAAAGTATTGGTTTTTAATAATTGTAAGCTGTAATTTATACTGATTTTATATACAAAAATTGGATATTCTCTCTAGTTGTGAAGGAAGCAACAACTAAATCAATGTTAAAGTCTAAAATTAAAGTTTAACATGGATGGAAAATTTAAAAAAATTGTTTTTGGAAATTGGAATTTCGGCTTTTTATTTAAATGATTTGATTGAATAAAGAGGATATCCTTCATTAAAAAAATTTTATTCTAGAACTGTTCTATTTTTTTTTTTTAATTTAAATAAGTTTTGCATTTTTAGAAAATCCATTAAAGTTCTTTCTTTCTTTTTTACAATATTAAAAACAAAGTTTCATTTTCCAATTAGAAGACTTCGAATTTTTTCAGAATATTAAAAAAAGTGTTTTACTTTTCAGAAACTCAATAAACTAAAATAAATCTTTTACTTGTCAAAAACATTAATAGGACTCGTCTTTCTGTCAGAAACTCGAGGACTTCAAGAATCAGAGGAAGAGTATTGTGATGAATTTTCTTCTGTGTACAACTGTCAAGATTAAAATACCCTTTAGAACAGGAATACAGAGTATATATGTATACATAGTATATTAAGTAAAAAACAAACTGACTGCTGACTGACTTTCTTTAAGCGATTTTCTGCTTGTTGCTGTACATGTTGCAGACGTCGTCGCAGTCGTAGTCGCAATTTTCGCTTTTCGTTTTTTTCAGTTTTATTTTATTTTTTTTTTTTGGCAATTTTTCGTAGTAGAAGAAGGAAGGAAGGAAGAAAACACGTTTTGAATGCTCCGGTTTGACTCACTCACCTGGCAAACGGCGTCTGTTCCACCTCGTAGATCTCGTTGATGTCATGCGACACGAGTAATCCCTTCAAGCGGTCGGCATCAACGTCCAGCAGGCCATCGCCTATGGGAAAGATGCCCTCCTCTGTAAACATGTTTCAAGCTGCAGCTGCTCTCGCTCTCTCGATCTCGTTCTCTTTCGCTCTCTCTCTCTCTCTCTCTCTCTCTGTCTCTCTCTCCTCCACTGTCTTTATTTTTGTTTTTATTTCCTTTTTTATTTCTTTCTATTCGTTTTGTGTTTTTATTTTAATTTTTGTTTTAGGGGAAGGCGGGATTGCAATTTTTTATTTATTTTTTTTTTTTGTTGCAGTTGCGAGACGATGGCGCGTAATTCAAACTGTGGTACAAAGAACAACAACAATAACAATAAATAAAGAAACATAAACAAAAGCAAAACGTAAACAACAGTTGCGCGCGCGCGATCCCTATGCAAAAACTGAAAGTTTGGTCACACTGTAAGAAACGGAAGAGCCGAGAAATTCCAGCGCCCTTTTGAACTGCGCTGCCAACGTCGTCGCAAATGCAACAGCCTGCGTGTTGAAGCGAGACAGCACTAGGGATGCTGCTGCTGCAACTGCAAGGCAGTTTTTTTTTCTTGTTTTTGTATTTTTTATAAATTATTTAATTTAAATTTAAGCACAATTTTCACAGACACACACACACACACAGAGCACGCACAACACGTTTCACTGCATAAATGTATCTGTGTATCTGTTAACTTCGCGTGTGTATATACATATATGTGCTCAATGCTGCTTGTGTTGGTGTATAACCGTCGTCAAGTTCTGCCAACTTCGGCAGCAGCAGCAACAGCAGCGATGCTGAGGCAACGGCAGCGGGCAGCACACAACTTCTTTGCTGTTGCTGTTCGCTTTGTTTTTGTAGTTGTGTGTGTATGTGCCCAACTTTGCACGTAAAAAAAAAATAAAACACTAAAAAAAAATATATTTATTAACTATTTGAAATATTGAAGCTTGTAGCGCGAAGTCGATTTGTTGTTTATTAATATTTAATTATATTTGAATTTGTATACACACACCACATACGACAAGAATAAACCAGCACACATATAGACACACACGCACACACAAATAACGAATTTGAATTGAGAATTTCTTAAGCGCACCGAGCGTCACACGTCCGCCTCGTTCGGCTTTGTTTTTGCTTCTGAATTATCGATGACAGTTTTACTTTGGGTTCGGTATGCGCGCGATTTATCGATAGCGCTGTTAACAGCTGGCTGTTAAAACGCTGTTAAACAACATATTCTTGTATCGATTGTGTGCCAAATAATTACTGCTTTTAAGAACTGTAAGACATATGAGCATGTAATTATATGTATTTCAAATACAAATGAAACACTTGGTTAAAGTTGTAAATAATACAAAATATTTAAACGTTTAATACATTTCCTGCAATAACGATACCGATAGATTTTACACGCATGCGTGCCAACTTGCTGCCAAGCCGAGATAACAACCCTGCGTTTGGTTATTTGCCCGCGTATTCAATCTTAAAAATTAAAAAAAAATGAGTTCAAACTGCGATCACACTGCACACTTGACGGAATCTTGACACGCAATGGGCATTAGGCGACAGCCTAAACATAGCTGCCGCCCCTTTAGTGCTCTGGCGCCGCCTATAAATTCTTAATTTAGACATATGCATTTGCATTATGTTTATATTTATATTTATATACGCATATATATGCATATACATACATATCTGTATAACTGTATATGTATATTTATCTATGCTGCGCGTGCTTATGTGCGTGCTCCACTTGCGGTGCATTTTCATGAGCAGCCCTGCCCCTCTCCCCCCTGTCCATTCGTCTCTGCCCAGCAGCAATCCGTGTATATTTTTGTCGCTGCCCGCAAAGCGGGAACAAAAACGGAGACAGCGACGGAGACGCAGCGGCATCTCAGGAATGCGGCGCACCAAAATAGAAAACCAAGTGCAAAAACCTTTGCATTAGCATCAGTTTTTAGTATTATTATTAGTATTTTTATTTGTATCAAGATTTGTCTTCATCTTAGTATTATTAGCCGTCAAACGGTTCAAACTTGAAATACCAGTTTAAATATTTTAATTTTAAGCCGCAATAATAGTTATTACATATGTTTATTTTAAAAACAAACCGGATCAAAACCTGATTTCCACCATATTTCCATTCCAAATTTTCAGTTCCTAAAAACTGTCGAACCTCAAAACAAATTGAAACAATAAGTTTGATACTATCGATTGTTCCAAGATATAAAGGGCCGATCTCGATTTGTAACATATTAAACGTGCTTTGAAATTCCTTTTGCATTTCAATAAGGCAATCGGCATAACGAATGTCTGAGAATAAAATCGAGAGAGGAGACGACAGTCTATGGATTAGAGTCGAATCAGCGCCGACTCGAGCAACTGTCGTGAAGCAGCTGAAGCAGAGTCCTAGAGCCTCAGGACAATGGCTTTGAAAATGAGCTGGAAGTCCTTCTAGCAGAGCTTTTGCCCACCTGGGCCAGTGAGGCGTATCGCGAACAGCTCATGTACGCTGTGAGAGCAGAAGTTGGCGAGGCATAGCAACAGCTGGAGCTCCCAATAAGTCTGTGCCCAAGCATGTTAGTAGACCGCGAACCGGTTCTGGTTCACCCAGGAATCAAGATTCGATGCCTGCTATCTTAGTTATTCCTCCCATGCCTCTAGTTGAACCCATGCTTACGCCAGGCAATCAATTCACAGACGGCGAATCGAGGATTTTCTTGCCAAGCTTACAGGTTGATCTGTGCCCGGTTACTATAAGGGAGTGAAAGATGACTTTAGTAAAATCTAGTAATTTATCGGACGCATAGACAGACGTACATGGCTATATCGACTTGTCCCGTCTTCCTGATCGATAATATATGTGCTTTATGGGGTCGGAGATGACTCCATTCCACATTTTGTGGCAAAATTATAATACCCTCTGCAAGGGTATAAAAGGAAGTTTGGAAGTCGAAAAAAAATTAATATATTTGCTGATACTTTATGCCTTGGGTCCATACCGTCCATAGCGATTATTTTAAGCTATTTAGGATGATATTTTGTGTAGGGGATACTTAACTGATTAAAAATTATTACTCACCTTATACCAATCTTTAAATTAATTAATTTAAATATTCTTTTTTTCCGCTTAAAATAAAAATCTGGAGTGTTGAAATGTTTTTTTTTTTTTACACAAATAAGAACAAAAAACGAGGTTTACGAATCGAAAAAATATATTTTTTTGCACTCTTGATACAAGGCATTTTTATTAATAGGCGCACCTTTGGCCAAAAGTAGGCTGGGTATCTTATTGTATATAATAGCTATAGCTATAGATATATCTAAATAAAAAAAAGATGTACATATATATATACAAATATATATACATATGTATATATATATATAAATAAATATATATATATACAAATATGTAAGTATGGGAGCAGGTGCGCTGAACTCGAAATGCAGCGAACTTTGGCCGGCTATAAATAGGATGCAGTGCATCAAATGGCAAATGTCGGAATGCAGCTGCTGCTCTGATGCTGCTGCTACCGCTGCCAAGTTTAGCAGATCCGGCTTTTGACCTACGCAATGGAATGGAATTGCCACACCCAGAAAATTGGCAAGGAGGAGCAGGCAGGAGGATTACAAACATAATTAATCAGCACAATAAGGACACTGTGGTCCCTTAGTGGCACCCTCATCTCCACTATCGCCATCATCGCCACCAGTGGCACCACCAGAATCGCCAGGATCTCCACTGCCACGATAATCATCAATGATGTTTTGCAGCTCCTCCTGGGCATCGGTAAACTCCCGCTCCTCCATACCCTCGCCGGTATACCAATGTAAATGGGCTTTGCGACGCAACATGATGGTGGAGCCATCCAGCAACCGTTGAAATAGCGATTGAATCGCTGTCGTGTTACCAATAAATGTGGCGGACATCTTAAGGCCACGGGGTGGAATATCACAGATCGCCGTCTTAATATTATTTGGAATCCAATCAACGAAATTATTTATATTTTTATTCCTAACTCCAGTCATCAATTGATCCACCTCGCGGGGTGACATACGTCCTCGAAAGATGCCGGCAGCTGTCAAAAGTTTGCCCTTACGTAAATCAACGGCGCATAGCAAATTATTGCTGGAGAAGATCTGCTGCACTAGCTCCGAAACGG
Organism: Drosophila repletoides; assembly: GCA_018150835.1. Lineage (NCBI taxonomy): Eukaryota > Metazoa > Arthropoda > Insecta > Diptera > Drosophilidae > Drosophila > Drosophila repletoides. Next base: position 2,867,155 of record JAECWQ010000225.1, on the reverse strand, counting down.
TGCCTTTGCTAAACTGTTGCTGCTTACACGTCACCAGCGGCGCAAAGCCGGGTATTAGGAAATGTAAACGTGGAAATGGTACCATATTCACATAGATCTTCCTCAGACCTGCATTCAATTGTCCAGGAAAACGCAGGCAGGTGGTTATCCCAGACATGGTCAAGGCAACAATATGATTAATATGCTCATAGCCGGACATTTGTATCTTCAGATTACGATTGCATATCTGAAAGAGTGCCTCATTGTCCAGACAAAAGGTTAGATGCGAGTTATTCACCAGGGCCGGTATGCTGAGCAGCGCATTGTACGGCTCCACTACCACCTGGGACATATTGGGCGATGGTATGGTTACATAGTTGCACAGTAAATTATCGGGATATTGCTCCACCAGCGCTTCCATGATCAGCGATGTCAAACCGGAACCTGTGCCGCCGCCTATGGAATGAAGGAGTTGGAAACCCTGCAACGAGTCCACAGATTCTACCTCACGTCGCGTATTATCCAATACCTGATCCAATATTGCAGCGCCATCCGTATGATAGCCACGTGCAAAATTATTGCCCGCACTCTCCGAACCGGCTACAAAATTCTCTGGTCTATAGAGTTGACTGCTACCATTTAGACGCTGTATGGTGCTGGCTTCCGTATCGATAATTATGCTGCGTGCATAGAAACGTTTGCTGGCGGTGGCATTAAAGAACACATTAATCCTCTCCAGCTGCAGGGCACTGGTGCCTCCAAAGCGACCTGTTGGATAATCCACGCCATGCTCATGCGAGATCACATGCCAGAACTATATGCACATGTATATATATATATATTGAATGATTTGGGGGATGACTCTTGGGGACTCACCGCTACTCACCGCATCGCCAATGGCATTGCCAGCTCCGCCAATTTGTAGTGTCACTATTTCCCGCATTTTCTCCTAATTTAATTTTTTTTTAATTTAAAATTTTGAATTTTTTTTATCAAATTTGGGTTCGAAAGGGTGTGGAAAAAATTTTTTTCTGCCTAGTGATGCATGTTGTGGCCTTCAGTTTTCTCTTCCACAGACTCTTCGGTTGCTTCTCTTCTCTTTCTTCTTCTCCACACGCTCTCTCTATATCTGTTTATAACGAAAGTATTATAAAAACAAAATCGAGAAGAATTCCAGGCAAACCCAGTTCTACTTTCCTAGCTTGCTTAGTTCAGCAGATTCTTTGGCATTTCTTGGCAAATTGTAGATTACATTTTTAATCATTTTCTGCAAAACTATCGGTAAAATTATCGTAACGATTCCGTTTTAAATTGACCTACTGTTAAAGATATATTATAAGCTAGTATTAAAGTTTTAAAATAGATCAAATCCCTAAACATTATTTATCAAGCGAATCTATAAAATATTGGATAGGTTCAGCTTGGCTTGGGCTTTTCGACACTAATTGTATTGTGGTATAATAAATCATAGAATAGAACTGGTTGAAGCCTCAAGTAATAGCGATAGTTTTTATACTTGAACCAAATTGGGACTATGGGACTTCCATCACTACTATAAAACATTGTACTTATTTATCTTGACAATAGTAAAAGCGATGAGTAAACTTAAAAAAAATTATCGATATGATTATGGCACGTCACAAATTGGATTGTAGTCATAAAATTCGAATTGTAGCAGTAGTCGAGATAGCTTAGGCGCTTATATTCCATAGAAGAAAGTGTAACTTTTTAAAATATCGATAGTATCGATAATACTATCATCATTTATTTTAGCATTGTTACGATGGCAGCTTTAGTTTGGACAAGCGACGAGCATTCCACAGTAGAAAAAACAAATTCGCTTAGTGTACTAAAATTAATTTAATGAGAGAATAAAGAAAAAATAATAATGAAAAAATTTTAAGCAAAAAAAATGTATGTGAATTCATCGAACTGCGATGGAAGGCTGAAAAGCTATTAGACAATTAACGGCTTCTCCAGCAGGAGCTACTTGTCCTTCTTTTCGGCGGCAAGAGAGTTGTATAGACGATTCACCTCGTTGGTGATAAGGTTATCGAGAATGATGCCATTGTTATCTATAAATGCGGCACAGGATTTAGTGCTTGTCTGTTCTCGATGTCCACGCCCATCCTTGACACTGAGCGTTAAAATATATTTATCATCATATTTCTTCATATCCGAACTGGCCTCCCAGACGCGCTGTGAACCCTTCTCTTGCGGAGATGAAACAGTCGCCACAGCAAATGTACCCTTCTCACGGAATGTAGTGTGCAGTGTTAGAATGCCCATCAAAGCAAAATAGGCAAGTACGCTGAGGAGCAGCACAGGACGCGATTGCGGAAATGGATGGGTAAAATCCCAGGCGTGCGCCATTATTGCCACACCCACAGCCAAGGCGCAGAGCAATAGGCGAGTATTCACCAAGCCAAATTGTTCCTTCAGCTGCGGTCGATCACCCAGCAGACAGGTCTTAACAGCATCATCCAAGGCATGTTTAACAGCTGATCCATCCCATTTGTTCACCTTCACCAGCTGGTCAATCAATCAAAATGAAGAGAAACAGATAATGCATTAATTCAATCACTTCTGACGTGTACTACAAACATTTAAAATAGTTATAATTATAATGTATGTACACCGGTTAGCCGGTTTACTCCATTTCATCTTTCTCTCTCGCTTTTTGTTTTTACCTCGTCGGCAGGCAGTGCTTTCTCTTCCTTTTTCGTCATTTTATCGCTTGTTCCTTTTTTAAAGTCGATTCGGCTAAAAATAATGCTTAAAAAACACTTGTTTTTTCCTATTTGACAACGCGACAGATAGTTTTTATGGTATTTTTAATACAGCGTGACCGCATATGTGGCAGTATTTTTTCGCTTGGTATTTTTTAATGCCAACTATCGATGAATGATAAATATAATTACAAGTAATAGCAAAAGAAATTAATTTTTTTACATATAATAAAAATATTTTATCTGTTAATAACCGAAAATAAATCTCATTTGTTGTTGTTGCCGCTAGTGGATATAATTCTTTTAAAATATTAATGAAAACTAAATATTAAATTAATAAATCAGGTCAGAACTGTAACTATTTCGATAAGTGAATCGATTGTTTTTTGGTATTTTATGGTGTAAATGAATCGGGTAGCCGCAATAATTCAAAAGTAATGTTTTACGAGTTTATAAAAAAATAGTAAGTATATATTTATAAATTACAGTTTATGGAATTTGTTTATTGCTGCTGCTGCTGATGTTTCACATAGATTTCATTTGAGCCATTAAATCCTCCAAGCTCGTATCCTGCAATCCATCACCAGCCGCCGCGTCCTCAGTCGCTCCAGTTTTCTCTGGAGCTTCGTATGCAAGTCGGAGGCCTGAGACGACTTCCGTGGCTTTACTACCAATTTGTTGCACTGTCGATGCAGCATTGTCATCATCATTAGATACCAGCTCAATGCCCCAATCGTTGCTGGCATGGAGCGGTTCATCTGAGACCTCCTCCACCAGCTCAATAACCGGTTTTGGACGCTCCTGGAAGTCCTTTTGACGCAGCAAACAATGCCGATCGTCACACTGTGTATTCGGTTTGAGTGTCATCTTGGGAAAGAAATCATTCAGTGCATTGTAGCCCAAGTAATCAGAGACTTCGCCAAAGTTTAACAAATACTTGAGAGCATTTTGCACCAGCAAGCCGGCAGTAATGCCCATTGTAGTGGGCAGAGATGCGGCGCAGACGCCCTCCCGTTTCAGTGTACGCTCGTCGATGTTTTCGGCAACCACAAGAGGCGGAGCGCAGGCAAAGCACGCCGTATCGCCGGGACGTATGAACTGTATATGACCGGAAACGGCATTCTCTGAGACGCCGGATTCAAACCAATTGAGATTAAGCTCATTGCAAGCAGAATTAATGGCCATACGTGCCTCAAAATTGTCCACACAGCTCAAGACTATATCAACGGGTTTCCCCTGCTCTTTGCCGTTCTTCGATATTGTGCTCAAGAATTTGTCAAAACTATCCATAGTCGTTATATTATAGTTATGCGTCTCGATAAGCACATCCGGATTTATGAAGCTCAGTGTCCTGGCCGCTGCCTCCACCTTAGACAGGCCAGCCTGGTCAGGTGTGAAGAACAAACGATTCATATTCGCCAGCTCCACCTTGTCATAGTCGAAGAGTATCAGCTTGCCGATGCCGCAGCTAAAAACAAAAAATTTATTCAACAATTATTTTCATACCAATTAAATATACTTTCAAAATGCTTCGATTTTCATAGAAATGAATAAATCTATATGAAAATATCTGGAATATTGTCTAGATATAATTTTCTTTTCTCTCTAAGTCAACGGGTTTATAGTTTCAGCGATCCGTCTCCTTCACTTAATACCCTTTGCTGTCCAATCAGTGCGGCTACCCGCTTCATCGACTAACATGCCTCCAGTGAATACCCTGTAATACAATCCAGTGGGTACATCCCTTCTGCACTTACCGTGTCAACATATCAGCCGTAACACTGCCCACCCCACCGACGCCAACAATTGCCACCGCTTTGTCCCTTATCCTTTCGTAGTCCTTTACGATATTCATGCGCTGCAGGGCCATGAGGCGACTGTAGGGATTGGAATCGACGACTTCGGCGGACATTCGTTCAATCCTTTCACGTGCGTTGCGTGTGGTTGTTTTGTGCTCCTCGAGTTCGGATTTGAGCTCGGCAATTATTGCCTGCAGTTCATCGATGGCGTTGGACATATTGCAGAAATGGGATTGAGGAGTAAAACAAAAACAAAACAAATCTCTTATTGCTGCTTCCGCTGTCGTCGTGTCACTTTCGCTGCCGCAGCTGTTTTGGCGTTGCCAGATGTTTGAAACACAACTGCAGCGATAGCTATCGATAACGCAAAGGCACGATAAATGGCAAGGAGACTGCCATTTTAGAAAAACGAATTTGGACCAAAGTTATGGCAAAAATGTACATTGGTATAAATTGCATAATAATGAAGTATGTAATAAGCTATTAACCTATTTGGAAACTGCTCAGTTTTTACTATCCATAATTTTGTGCCTGAGTTTAAATTTGAAATCAATAATTTAGTATACAAGCGAATATGGAAAGTACCTGTTCTGGTACAAGAGTATCGTACTTGGAAACCGTATTTGTTATACAATAAGTATACAATATAAGAATTCATAAATTTATAAAAATTCATAAATTATAAAAGAATGGGCTTATAAACATGGCTGTAAGCCATAATCTGGTGAGGTATCGTCCATTAGCTCGGTTATCTATGACAATCTATAGACAATTTTACATAGATATATATTTTGTTATTAATTTATATATGGATGACAAACAGGATGCAAAGCTCAAAGATTTTGAAAAGATTTTTTTCAAGTATTATAAATAAATTTATTGAGGAACTTAGGAATAATAAGATAGATTAAAAGTTGACTTCTAGATTTTCAGTAACCGTTTTAAGATGAAGCTACACATCTAAGGATATTTTTAGTTTTTTAAACCGGCTCAGGCGGAGTTATTAGTTAGGTTCTGTTCTTAGCCCGGTTATAGACTCCCAAAATACTCGAGCTAAACCGATCCAGAGTGGTTCAACAGGTAATATAAAATTGTTTAAAAAATAAATAAAAATGCTAGAGTAATTGTTGGTTATCACAAAAATATTTCAGTTTCAGCCAAATTAAATTTCAAATAATACTTACAAATCAATTTGTTACAACATCGATAGCTTTGTATCGATAACCTTAGCCCCCGAGCAATTGATAAAAGAGGCGCCTCTTTTCAAAATATTTCAAAATATTACACCAAATATATTGTCAAAACATTACACATACATATTATTATTAAATACACAAAAAAAAAAATATATAGCAATAATCAATTGTTGTTGTTTGAGTGTCTGTGTGTGCGTGTGCGTATGTATGTTGGTGTTAAATGTTAAATGCAGCGCTTGGAAAATTGCTACGATAAACAAATAATTATAAAATATCAATAAAATTACATGCTACGCTCTTTAGTAGTAGTGTGTGTGTGTGTGTGTGTGTGTGTGTGTGTGTGTATGTGTGAGTGTATACGGGTCTTTTGCTGTTATTGTTGTTTATTATTATTATTATATATATATATATATAAATACATGTGTTCAAATGTATATCAATATATATTTATATATTTACTGTATAAACCGGGACTATCACTTGCAAAAAAAAGAAGATATGCATAAGTTTATGATGCTGCCGTGCTGCCAGTTGTAGTCGCCTGTCCCGGCTGTCGGGGCTGGAGACGCACACGGAATCCCTCCTCCCGCTTCAGTATGATGTCCGCCTGGAGCCTGAAGTCCGATTCGCTGAGGTCAGAGTACACACGATAGTTGCGCATTATGGTCGATAGTAGAATCTTTAGTTTCAGCATAGCGTATTTCCGGCCTATCGAAAGTCAATTAGTTATCGAAATTAACGAAATAACTCAACGTATATAGTATGTATAAAAATCTCTATAGCCGTCCCTTCTAGTTTTTTTTTTTCAGGGTACTTACCGACACAGCTGCGGGGTCCCGCAGAGAAGGGCACAAAGGCGTAATAGTGACGATTCGCTTGGCGTTCGGGCAGAAAATTATCGGGATCAAAGACATTGGGATTGGCATAGACCTTGGGATTACGATGCAATAATATGGTGGCTACAGTCACTGTAGCGCCTCGTGGGATAACATATGGTCCCGAGTTTAGTTTAAGATCCTCCTGGAGCTCGCGAGCAATGAGTGGAACAGGTGGAAACATGCGCAGCGTTTCCATTAAGCAGCGTTCCAGATATTTCATTTCTAGTGTATCCTGAAATGTTGCCGGACGCTGTGAGTCACCAAAGATGCCATCCAATTCGGCAATAACACGATCCTGTATATCCTGATGTATGCCCATGAGGGATAAAAAGAATGAGGAGCCGGCTGCTGTTGTGTCATGACCTTCGAACATAATTGTGTCCACTTGCTCTTTGATTTCCGTATCCGTAATAAGCGCACCATTTTGAGCACTCTCCAGCATCAGATCGAGAAAGGCCAAACGTTTCTTCTCCCCAATATCGTTGTCCTCCACATCCAAATCATCCTTTAGGCCCGCTGATTGACCATACGAAAGTCCTGCCACGGGGCTAGCTTGATCCTGCTTCACAGCTTTGACGGATTCCCGTTGTTCCCGCTGTTCCCGCTGCTCTCGTTCCTCTTGCTCTAGGGCTGCCGCCTTGAGTTCACTCTGTGCCAGAGATCCGCGTGTGCCCTGCTCAAAGGCCGCCTTCTTACTTTGTATAACCTTTGTGGTCAGTCCATGAATAATATTGAGTAGCCGACCCTGCTCCTTGTAGTAACGGGTCAGCGTAAAGATGAACTCGCTCCGCAGAAAGATGCTCCGATGTCTGGCATGGAGTATATCGCACATTCGCATCACGGCCATCGCATACTCAAAACCTGACTTATCCTGTGTCTTTTTCGACACGCCCATCGCTGTCTCTGTAAAAGGAGGAAAGACACAAAAACCAATTTTTAAAATTCTAAAAATGTTAATTTAATTTATTACAAATCAAGAAAGAAAATCTTAAGATAAGCGCAAAAAGTTTTTAATCTAAGTTTCAAATGATTCTGTTTAAACACTTGCTGACTGGGTTGTTCCTATGGCTGCTGATGATATAGTTGACCGATCTTGGTCATTTTAAGTGTGTGTTAAGAAAACATTTTCTTAAAACAAAAAAGATTTCCATTCAACAACTTTTGGACCGAGTGGTATGAATATAGTGTATTTTGCATGAGATTGGAGTGGAATGCACTCGACTGACCCAAGAGCCAATTGAATTTAACAAACATACAACAGAGGCTGCTCCGGCTTTCTAATTGTAGATACAATGCATAAATAGCAATCTCTCTAGATATAGTTATAGATGGAGCATACATTTATGAACTTTTTATATATACATTCTATATAAGTATATAAAGATACATATATTTTACACTTTGACTGCATTGAAAACATAACTGGAAGATAGCCAAAATCTCAATTTAAATGATAAGGGCCGAAGATTAGATATCCTTGCAGACTAGAAAAATCATTTAAAAACTATCCTTAAGTTAAGTTGTTTTGACAGATTCTTCCTATGGATGCTAAATAATATAGAAGTCTGATCTTAAAAATTATTCTGCACTTAAGTATGTTAAGAATAAAAAAAGTTTGAACCGATTGTTCCTTTCTATAGCAGCTAAAAAACTAAATTAATTCTTAAGCTGTAATAATTAATAAAAAAGTATAAAAAAAAAGTTATTCTACTCTTATTTTTTCAATTAAAAGTATTATTTAGTATTTCGCAACACAAACAAGATTAAATAATTATTATTTATGATTCTATGGCTGGCCCACGGGGCGTATGAGCGTCTTAATGAATTTATTTTCATGCCAAGCGGAAGTGTGGAAAATTACACGTTTTTTGAAGACTGATCCGCCATTAATGTATGTATATATGTATATATATAAAAGGCAGATATGTATATGGTCAGCTGCTGCGATAACAATCATAACAGTACATGTATTACGACCAGTTAAAACGGGTAATATTATCTACAAGTATTAGTGAAAGAAAACGAGTAGTATTTTCTGCTGAACTGAAAACTGAAAATGAATCAACTAAAACGTATAAAGAAAGGCATTGCGCAAGCGTGGAAATGCTAGTTTTTCACTTGTTTTTTTTTTCTTTTCGTTTTGTTGTTTTTCACATTTCTATTTGGCCCACTGGCCCCAGGCCAAGCAGCTGGAAAAACTTGTTGCAGCCACTTAAAACCATGTCTCCAATAATCTCTCTTAAATCTTATGCAATGACATTTAAACTTTGGTTCAATTTCTGCCATGTATATCAGGCTATCCGAATGTTTTTTTTATACCCTTGCAGCTCATTTTGTAATTATCGAAGTCGTCGTTTTTTTTTTTTCTAAGCTAGGTGAATAAAATTTAATTTATTTAAATTGAGTCGAAGCCAACCGGATCGAACAACTGCCACAGGTACAGTCGACCCAAAAGTTGTTATATGGAAAACTTTTTTGTTTCTCAAAATATCCGAATGATATAAGCGAAACAAATGAAGCACACGAAAACTGTCAAGATCAGGTTACTATAGCATATATAACAGTCATAGGTACAATCGGTAAATATAAATAAATTTAACAATGATTTTCACATGCTTATTTCACTCAGGCCTTTAAATATTTGAATTTCAAGTGACTTAAAAATCAGAAAGTTTACAATTTTTCAAGCTTTGAGTTTAAATATTTTCAATTAATTTTCCAATCTTTAGTCTTATTATATTCTTGCAGAGGGTATTAAATTTTTAAACCCGAACGGTGCACTGCATTGAAAGAGGCACTCCGACCCCATAATGTATCCTGATCAATATCAGGAGGACGAGACGCGTTGATGTAGTCATGTCCGTCAGTCTGTTTCATGAGTTACATGGATAAAATTTGGAATTGAACAATCATTTTGTTGCACGGAACCAGCCGGATCGGTCAACTATATCTTATAGAAGCCATACTAAGAAAGGATCGGCTTTAAAATATACTAAATAAAATACTACGTCAGATAGCTGCCAGAGGACAAGTTGGTCAAAATTTGAACAACAATTTTCAAATGGTTATTCCAGCAGGCAAGGGAAGATAGACTCTTCTTGCTAGTTTTTATTTGTTCATTCTTTTTTTTTTTTACAGTGTATGTCTTAAACTCAAACTCAAAATTAATTTGCTCACTTTTTCAATTTTTATTTGCTGTTGTTTTTCGTTTTTCATTTTTATTTTCACTCTTAATTGCTAATTGCCCGTTTGCGTCAGACGACACGAGCCCCGGGTTGGGCTAGGCAAAGGCTGGAGCTGAGGTATGGATGGGGCTGAGTAATGGGGCTGGGACTGGGGCTGAGGTTAGGTCTGGGGTTGGGGCTGGTCGGGTTCGGGTCTGGGCTGCAGTTGCAGTTGCATTCAAATTTTCCTGATTAAATGCTTAATGGCAATGCGACGTGTTTTAATTGCACTTGGCTCAGCAATCGGGCTATTTTTTTCGGTCTGATGCGCGTTTTGGCAGCATTTCAATTATGGGCGAAGGTAAGCGCCGACAGTTAGTTTAGTTTAGCTTTGGTTATGCAATGGCCTAGAAATCAATCGGCCAGCCGATTTTGACATAAAAATATATACATATTTTCATATATATGCACACTTTTGTATACGACAATGTCATTAACAGGCTAAATCTAGCCGCGGACCACAAGCTGGATTTCACTTTCAAGCCAAAACGTGTTTGGCTTTAAATAAATGGCAGGCACAGTTACTAAGCCTAGACCGAAAGACGAGAGTATCGAATCACTTCAATATGTCATAATCAACACTATGATATAAGAAAAGGAGCGAAAGCCCCCCCGATCTACTGCATAAAATACAGTGAACGTCTGTATAGTAATCAAGCAATCCCCGATCACCAGTTAGTTTTTTTAGAGCCAGAAAATAGAAGCTCAATATAATAGAATGAGCCAGAGCTTTCATGTGATATATATGGTTTTTATATAGTTCCTGGAAATAGACAAATACCTTAACTTTTTGTAGAATATGTTAGTTACAATCAAAACTAGCAGGAAGCTAGTTTAGCTAATTTTCATCTCAAAAAGGATACGAAGGATATTATCTATACAATCCCAGTTAATTGATAGGTTTGTTTGAGTCAACTATACCCTCGACAATTACCGAAAATGGGTGAAGCAAATATAATTTCCCTTACTAGTTTAATACAATATATTATTACGTGTTTATATAGAAATCTGTAATTTGAGCTGATAAATGTGTAAAAAACGAGGAGTTGAAAGAAAAATCGGCTTAGCAACAGGCGAGTAAAAAATGACAGCTTGAAAATGTTGTAAAAGAAAGAATGATTTGAGAATTAGTTGATGCCAGTTTAAAGCGGCTTCTGCTCATTACGCTACATGAACGGGCGGAGGGATGGGAGGACAGACGGACGGACAGAACTAGTAGACAGACAGGCAAACGGACGGACGGACGAACGGACGGACAGATTAGTTAGGTATTTGAAATAATTCGGGTCCCGGGCTTTGTGCCATTGTCTACACACACAAAAGAGAGCCAAATGGACAACAAACAAAAATTATGATTTGTGCGAGTATATAGGGAAATGGGTCTGTGCTCAATTGTAGCAGCATATCTGTATGCATATATATCTGTACATATCTGTATAAAGCTCACACGCTTTTTATAATAAAATAAATAAATAAAATAAAATAATAATGACAAAAAAAAAAAAAAGAGCGAGAAGAATCGGAATTTAAAACTGAAACTGAATCAAAATTGTGAGTGCGTCTGCGTGTGCGAGTGGACTGTACCATTTGTCTGACTGAATAAGTGTGTATATATATATATATATATATGCACGTGTGTGTGTGTGTGTGTGTGTGCGTGTGTGTCACTTACCCAATAGAATCTCCACAGTTGCCTCACTCATGTAATCATGACAATCAAATGTGCGTCCATCCTCCGCACGCAGTTTCCGCACCACATTGCGCGAGTTCTCATTGAATAATTCAATGAAACTCTTTAAGACATTCAAATGGAATGTGGGTGCGATTAGTTTGCGATGTGCCCGCCACTTTTGACCTGATCGGTACAAGAAAAAATAATACAATATAAATAATATATAGTATATACAACACATATAGATACATATATAAAAATATATAAAAATAACCATAAAAAGTCGCTAGGGGCGCAACGATTGCAACCCTCATTTCATTCAGTCGTTTTATTTATAGCCTACCCATTGTTATGCCAACTGTCAGGCTTACAAATCGTTTAATTAATTTATGATTCCATAAACGCAATTTAAATTGCATAGTCTACAGAGACTATAAAAAATAAAAACTAAAATAAAACAAGAAAACCAAAAAGCAAAAAAAATCGAAATCGAAAACGAAACGAATCGAAACGAAAACTCACCTGTGCTAATCAAGAGGCCATCGCCTAGCCAGGGCTTAAAAAACTTGTACTCAGATGCCTTGTCTATATAGACGTGACTGCTCAGCAGTAGCTCAACGTCTCGAGGATCGTAGATGAATACCACCAATTTCGGACCGATCCACATTTTGGCTATATGCTCAAAGGGTGTGCTCTTCCGTATAACTGTTTTAAAAACAGCTGCAAACAAAAAATGTTTTATTTAAGGATAAAAAAATGTGTTTTGGTTTTTCATATCAACTTTCCATGGAAAATTGTATGAAGTAATTTAAGTAAAATACACCAAATAAAATATATAAATATCAATTTGATATATGAGATTTTTTTGAATTTTATACCAAAACAATTATAAAATATTAATTAAAAAATAATTGAATTTTAAATTTTCTAAATATATTTAAAATTAATTAATTGTAATTATTTTAATTGGTATTTTTTTAAAACACTTTCATTCCAATTTTATTTATTAAAAATACTTTAAAGTCTTTTATGGGATATTAAATAAATTAGAAATCATTTTAAGTAGCTTTTTCTCGATCTACAATTAATTTTATATAGAAAATTATATATAAAATTAATTATATTTAAAATTAAAAAAGAAACCGACTAAAATTGTAAAATTCTTTCTTAGCTTTTTAAGCAGTAATTCTATACTTATTTTTGTGGAATTAATTTCTGCACTTTGTTCAAGTCTAATTCTTCACAAAAATATCATAAGTTTCTTTTTATTTTTCTGTTTCAAGAATAGTTCACACATATTTGCCGGGGAATTTATTCAACTGAATTCTATATATATTTTTTGTGGAATTTATTGGCCAAGTGCACTTGTTATGTGGAATAGATATGAGTGGAACCTACACGAAGCGGGTCCAATCACATCGAATAAATGACCCACAATGGGTAGCCCTCGGGGGCCGGGCAGACGCGAGGCCAGCTTATAGAGATGGGCACGAGAGAGCCGCCAATAGATATACCAGAGCACCAAGGTGGGCAGCAGCAGCAGGTAGAAGACGCTGCTGGGTGAGCCCAGAGCAGCGTCTTTCTTCAGCACCTCCATTTGGGCAGGCGTTGGAGATGCAGGAGTAGATGCAGATGCAGATTCAGGATAAGACGCGCACGCACACACAAAACAAAAAATCAGAAATATATTTTTTGAAGAGGAGCTTGCAACACAACACGCACCGCCACGCCACGCCACGGCGGTGGCAGACACAGCCAGAGAGATAGAGATAGGGCGAGGGAGAGGGAGGACAGTATGTGAGAGAGAGAGACAGGGAGGCAGAGAAAGTGAGAGAGAGAGGGAGAGAGAAGATAGAGACTTAAGAAGGCGAAGAAGGTGGAGCCGGAGGCGGATGCCACAAGAGACGGTTTAACTCGAGTTTTGCTTAAAACATTTCAATCCGCGACGTGAGATTTATTTATATCGAATTCTCGGATGCGCCAGCTCCGGATGCTTGTCGCTGCTCGTCCGTCGCGATACTGATAGATGAGCCCCCAAAGCGCTAGGGCAGCAGGCAGCGCTTCACCACGGCACAAAAAAAAAAGCAAGTAAAATTCAAATATAAAACACGGAGGGGCTGATCAACAATGAGCACAAACACGGGCAAAAAAAAAATAAATATTAATAATAATGAAAAAAATTGTAAAAAAATTAAATGATATGGAATGGGAATTGGTCGCTCCGCGCTGTGACTAGCAGTAACTAGTGACTACCCGACGCTGACACTGCGTCCGACTTTTATAGCCAACGAATGTGGCAAGACGACAGACGACTGGACAACCAGGCAGACAGTCATACTATCCATTGAGGCAGTCAAACGAGCGTCCATTTAGTTACTCAGTTTGCTCGTTGATTCACCCCCAATTCAAAAACTGGCGCTCTCCTTCCACTGTGTAACCAGTGTGAAAGCTTAGCGCAACTTAAGAAGCTCTGTTGAGGCCAAAGCTTTAAGCTTGCTCGAGCTTGGATTAAGCATTGAAAGCTTTTGCGTGAAACTGTACGTTCAAAAATGCAGCTAATTTTAGAATTTATAGTAGCTGCATTTAATGCTGTTAGATTGCTTAATTTACTTAATTATTTTAACATAATATTTTAATAGTGTAATAGCTTAAAGCTTGCCTGACTTTTGATAAAGCACTAAAAACTTTTTCAGTTGAACCATCTCTTTCATATATATATTTTTTTTTACAGGTTTTAAGTATTTAGTATTAGTATATTTTAAAAAATGTAATATTAAATGTAAAAGCTTAGAAAGCTCAGTTGAAGTTTGAGCTAAAAGCTGGCTAGTGCTTGGATTAAGGAAAATAGCTTTTTGTAAAGCTGAGAGTTTCCCGAATTAAAAAACTTTAATGAAACGACATATTTGCACAAAAAAAGTTTATCTGCATTTAAAGCTTTAAGCTTGATTTAGATTGAAAACTTATGTTTCCAATTAAATTTTCTTTTTTTTTTTGTCTCCCAATTCAAAATTACAGAGCTTTTTTTCACGCAATCCATGATTGAGTATACTTTCCTCAACTTTGATTCTTGACGTTTTAACGATTAGAAATTATTATTAAATTATTTATTTATTATTTTTAAATTGAATATTTTAAGTAAAAATAAAAATAAAAAAGGATATTTCTTTTTCAAATGAATGTAGAAAAAGAAATGAATTAAGTCTTTTTTGGTTGTTTATTATATATTGGACATTTATGCTTGGTTATTGGTTAGTAAGTAGCTCATACCTTAAAATAATATTTCCTTAAAATACTTAAACAAAACAAAATAAACAATTTTTTTTTTCAATATTGTTGCTAATTCATATAGTATATAATATGTATGTATATATTTGTATGTGACCTCAGTACGTATGAGCAATGCGATTGCCCAGACATTTACAATTTACAATTAAAAAATAATTATAAATACAAATTAGCTTATGGAAGTATGAGTAAGAATAACGAGCGGGCAGGCCAACAATATGAGTGCCTACTGTACCATAGTACATACAGTAGAACAGTACATATAGATATTCAAAAGCAGCTCTATTCCGAATTCCACGGAAAACCAAATTGGGATTTCCTGCAAAGTTGACGTTTCTCGATTGCATATTTCTGTGGAAATCATTCTCAAACAGAATTCGGAATAGACTTGTTTAAAAAGAACAACATTGATAGCTACTACGTGGAAACCTAACTAATTGCTAAATGTATCTAAATACGTGTATGATATTTTGTGTCTCGGCCTATAAGTATGCTGTGAATTTTGATGACTGGAAGCTCTCATTGGAGTCAACTTGGGTGTGTCTATATGGTCTGGAGTCTAGACGGATGACTCGTAGATGACAATTTGTAGCACTTTGGGCTTGCTATTTTGGGCCTCCTTCACCTCCTTGAGTATCGCATTTGTGATGGCCTCCAGTGCTGCGATGTCCGAATTATGCTGATTCTTTTTGTTGCTGTTCCACTTAGGCATCGACACCTGCATTTATAATTAAAATTAATTATTCAATAGAAATCTTTCTCTAGGCTTGGATGCTCAACGAGAAGATACCCTGTAACCAGAGAAGAGTAATCATATTTTTATTTGCTTAACTTATTGCTATTTTAAATCTTCTATCGATAGTATCAATTAAAATATTAAAAATATAATCATTTAACTAGTTCGTAATAAGTCTCCTATCTATTGAAATATTAAAAATAAAAACATTCAACAATCTCGTATTATGTCTCCTATCGATAGTATCGTATTCTTACACTGGTAGTGTCGACGCTATCCATATGCAATATCGATAGTTTTGCAGCTAAAAGCTTTACAGTCATTGAGAATCGGACAAATGTACAATGGTCAACTGATCATAAATATATATTTAATGATCTGAACTTAATCTACAGCCCTGGTATAAGAAACCTTCAACAGAACTCCATGTGAATATAGAATAGAGGGCCTAATATTCTTTTCAGCCATGTTTATTTTGGGTACAGGGTATCAAAAACTTTCGTTAGTTGCAGCTCTTTTAGTAAGCAAACTTACAGTTAAAACTTTTTGCAATGTCGTATAGTCCAGGCCCGTGCCCGCCGTTTCGCCCAGGCGTCGTAATGTCTCCGCCATGGGACCCGATAGCTCCTAAAATGTATGAAGCTTTTAGTTTAAGTGCGTCGGGCGAATGGAATAGGTCATTGGGCCACTTACCTGTAACTTGGCCCAGCTGGTCGCATACTGGCGACGCACCAGCTCAATAATGGTCGATGTTAGTGCCAGTCCAATGAGTATATACAATGTGCAGAGCAGCATATAGTTGGGTTTCTCTGTGAAAGATCAGATAATCAGTTGATCAGTTAAACTGATCCAATTGTTCACTCACTGGGCACCAGATCCCCAAAGCCAATGGTTGTCATGGTTATGAAACAGAAGTAAAATCCATCAAAAAAGGTCCAATCGTCCTCCCAGAGCAGCAGCAGCCCAGCTCCTGCGGCTAAATAGACGCCCAGAAAGCCAACGGCCAGGATGGCATAGAACCATGTCTTTCCAATAAAGTTCGTAAACTTGGGCTTTGCTGTAGAACAAATTGAAAAAGTTTTGTACGATAAATCGACAGTTTTCAATTTTTAAAAAATAACACTAAAAATATGTAGTCTACTTTTAGGATTGTCTATAAATTAAACACTTGAGCACAGTAATAGATAGATTAAATTCAATATTTATATATACATATAAGAAAAACCCTTCCTTACTGGGCATATGCTTTCCAAACACGGATACTGCGCTGGCAAAGAGTCTACCCCAGTCGGCTATGACCGTTAATGTAAAGGGTATACCAATGAGTGCAAAACAAATGCAAAAAACGCGTCCGCTGATAGTAACGGGCACAATATTTCCATAGCCTGAAAAAAAGTAATAATCACATTAAGCTTCAAATATATATTTGAGTAAAAATATATTTTATTATTACATTTGAATTGGTTCTATCAATTGAAACATTGAAAGGTCAATTAATCATAAGAATTTGTGGAAAAATTTTATCAAATAAATATCTATTTTTTTCTTTTTTTTTTCAACTAAAATAAGTTGTAAATCACTTGAATATTTTTCCTTTGTGTTCCCAACTAACAGGCCAATTTATTTAGTATAAAATAAAAAAATATATTTATATAAATAGCTGCAGATTGTGGATTTGAATTCATATAAATTTAGGTTTGTTGTGTCTGGAAATGTCGGGTAAGAAGTCAAGCAGTTAAATACTGGCAAGGCAGCAATATTGATTACTTAATATTCTTATCATTGTAAGTAGACAAGACTAGATTATACCCTGCATGAGTATCTATAACTATATATTGATAAACATACGAAATTTCATGGCCACAATTCTTATAGATTATTCTTAGAAATAGTTAGAATAAACGGTTGCTGCTATTTGCTATCTATTGCCAATATTTTTACAAGAGTAATATTGCATTTGTTTATAATGGGTACAGGGTATAAATACTCACTCTTAGACCAAATAAATTCAAGTGAAGTTGTCCGGAACTTAGCTATTTAACTGACACGCCTTCTCTTTTCTTTACACAACTCTTACTAGGCATAGTAATTTACCGAGCCTACTGCCTGTGCTTAACTTAATGTCGAATCAAATTAAATCTTTAAAATTCTCAAATGTACTCAGAATTTATACCCTTTCTATTGCTTAACATATCACTCTAAATCTACCCTGTTTACAGCTGTGAAAGGGTTGCTTACCTATAGTGGTTAACACAGTTGATGAGAAGAACACAGCTTGCAGTATGCTCCAGCGCTCGTAGGGCTCTGGAAAGTCTTTATCGGCTACTATAAGCAGTCCGCCCTCGGCCGCCTGCTGAACGGCCTATAAAAAATGGTCAAAAATTCAATTTTAAATATATAAAAAAAAAGTGTTAATCTAGAAAGTTTTGAACAAGAAAACACGATTTTATTTCTCATTATTGACTCCTGAATCAACACCTATGGCAGCTATATATAGTATATAGTTGTTCGATCCAGCCGGTCAAAATGGTCAGACGGACAGATGGACATGCCTATATCATCTCGTCTCGTCGGCCTGAGGAATAATATTTATAGTTTATGAGGTCGGAGATGACTCCTTCAATGCATTAAATGCATTACATTTCTTAACAAAGTTATGCAAATTTGGCTCTTTGAATAACATTTTTGAACCGAATTAGAAAAATTGGTTTGGTATTGGGCTTAGGCTCTGCTCTATTTACTAAAACGCGGCTCGAACCGGTTCGGCTTATGGTTCGGTTTGCAGGCTGACAGGCCAAATCAGAAATAATAAACTGCTATCGAAATTTTCGAAGCTTACAGCTTTATTTAAAGTAGAACAAATACTTTTATTGCAAAAGCTTACCGCTTCATATTTGGCCAGCTCAAAGGATAACAGCTCATTGAGATTGTTGACCTCGGTGTTATTTAAAATGGTGCTCATAAATCGTTCCCGCTGGGTTTTCACCACATCCTTCAGCTGTGTGAGACGAGCCACCTCCGCGGGCCGTTCCAAGTGGCGAAAGATCTGCAAGTAGAGAATATGAATATAGAATTATCTTTACTTAAAATTCAAAGATATTTAAATGGAATTAACTCTTGTAATGTTTGGTTCCTTTAAGAATGAAATTCCATTAACAAACAAATAGAATACTTTGAGATGATCCCCTAAAAGAGGGTTGCACTTTTTTTAACTTAAATCTATTCGAAAGTGGAACTCGGCCCAATTCCTGATGGATATAGAAAATGCGAAAATTGCACATTTAAATTGAGTACGCTGCATTAGCATTTAATTAAAGTGTTCCGCATAATGAATGGCCCATTCAAGTGAAGGGGAATAGGAGAAGGATAGGGTATACATATATTGGTGTGGGTGATGGCATCAGACTGTGGCTGTGCAATTTATTGGCATTTGATTGATAGCCAGGCCATTCTGCACTCTACACTTTGGCGCCTCTCACTCGAAATTGAGTCTGTCGTTGTTCTTTTTATACCCTGTGCTGCAATAAAACTAGCTAAAGCCAACCATATATTTTATTTTTAAAAATTTACATTTTTTATGTCTTTACTGCTTTACACAAGTGTTTGGTTTATATACTGACTATATATTTCATTTAAATAAAAGAAATAAATAATTAAATATGGAAAAATTTTTATAAACCAAGTTTCAAGCCAAAACTCATCCTGAAACTCGAATAAAATCGGAAGTGAGAATGGAATCGAGTATGCGGATCGGAAAACTATTCATTTGAATTATAGAATTGGATAAGAAATTCGATTCTGATCTTTTTTTGTTTGCATGAAATGAATGAAAAATAATATCATGAAATAACTATGAATAAGGGAATCAAAATTTTTAATTACAGAAAAAATAGTTGGGTGAAATTTTATTTTCTATCCTCAGAGATATTGATAATGTTGTAAAGAAAGATCGTTGAACCTCTTCAAGTGCCGTCAAGTGAAATTATAGGGTATTTCACAGTCGAGCATTCTCGACATTAGCAATTTAACTGTAGAGCTGTTTATGGAATGGGGATATCATTAAGTGAGCTAAGTGGCATTTGCGATAGGTTCATTAATTCTCAAGTGAAGGGTATGCAATTCATGTGAGTCAACAAGTAAATATTCTCTAATATAATTCCTTATACATTTGAATACTAAATACAATTCATCAAAAAAAAAGGGTTAAAATCTACAAAAAATATTCACAAAAAATATTCGAAGAGTTTTCAAATTTTGTATGATTTTGGAATTTTGGTATTTTAGCAGTAGATTTAAATATGTTTAAGTTGATTTATTTTGTAGCCTTCAACTTTGTTATGACTAGCGAAGTATTGGAAAAATCATAAAACAAATGCATTTAAATTAAACAATAAGCAATAAGAAATTTTCGTGAATTTTCATTTTTTGATGTTCAGGTTCTGCGTCTACAAATACTTCAGAATGGAGAATGCTTGACTATGAGTCACCCTACACACCCTAGACACCCCAGCAATAGAAATACATATGTAAACTTACTTGAACTAAGTGTCTTAGGGGCGCATCTATAAATAGTCTTGAGGCTTATACATCAAACACGTTTTAATGGATGCAGGGTATACACAAAGAAATATTCCTTCAATTTTTCACACTTCATCACAATAAGTTTGTTTAACATGTAGTACTCGCCTTTGCCTTAGTTCTTGTTATAAAAATAGTTGCATAAATTGATTTGTGCTTTTACTTTAAACATACAACAAGACCAATAAGAACAACAATAACAACAATAACAATAACAAGTACTAAAGAAATATCTGCTCGAAATCGAAATTCGCATTCGAAATTCAATTGAAATGTGTCAGCCATTTCTCTTACTTGCCGCCCAAAAGACTTAAATTAAGTGTTTCCCCTCAAGCCCCTGCTGCATCTGCTCAGTCGAGTGCACTTCGACAGCAGCTGACTTGACTTTGCATTTAACACTGTGCAACATATTTCACTTGGCTAACTTTTTTTATACCCTTCCAGAAGATATTACAATTTTGTCACAAAATGTGTATTGCATTGACGGAAGCAACATATATATATATAGTCGTCTGTCCGTCTGCCTGTCTGCTCTCTCAGGCTAATTAAGCTTGGTATTTATTTATTTAAAGTCGACTAAGCGCAGTCACACTCAATTAAAATTAAAGAATTTAAATTTATGTCGTACGCAGCAGAAATATTGGAACCGGCTGTGGAACCCTAAATAAGAGAGAACAATCGGCTTGAAAAGCTTTTGAATAGGCTACATTTTGTTTCACAAGATATCCTAATAAAATGAACAATTTTGATATAATATTGAGTTTTCTAAATGCATAAGAAAAACTTACAAATGCCTTTTCCAGTCTTCAAGAATATTTAATCTTCGGTGCGTCGACAATAGGTCTTTTCTATTAGTTTAGTATTAGTTTTTGAAGCTTTATGGATTAAATTTCCTAGCAAAACTTTTAATATGCAGACTAAAAGAATTCAAGATTTAAAAATGGATTTAAAAAATCACTGACTTTCAAACATTTTAATATGCATGCCTTGAGCAGGGACCCGAGCCTCACGAGGCCAAGTAAAAGTCTATTAAAAATTTTATTTTTATTATACTTTTCTCAACATTTACACTCATTTATAATAGCATTTTTATACCCTTGCTAACCCTTGCGACCACATGAAAGGCAGACAGACCTTTGAAAGGCTTCCAGTAAAAGAGTGCTGGACTTGATGTTACACTGTACTTTGCTCTGAAGTGAGCTAAATTCTGTAAGCTATAAACTACTACAACATAGGCCATATTCCCATGTTTGTATGTATACAGGGTATAAAAAGCAATTTTTAAAATTAACTATTAGCTTCTACTGTCGTAGAACGCAATTAGTCCGGCTTTCACACAACGATTGTAAATTATTTATGACAACTTCTTGACAATTTGTCGACATTTTTGCAGAACTACAGCATCAGCATTTGCGTAATTAGTCCTGGTTCAGTCAACCGAATGACGGCGACAACTTGTCCTAGTATATAAGGAGTATTTACACAGATCTCTAATTGGGTAGCCAGTCACGAGGGCAAGGACATGGACTGGACTGAACTGGACTGGAAGTACAAGGACAAGGGCAGCGACATCCTTAAATCAAATTTATAACTCTACTGGATGATACTCGCACTCTCTCCGTGTTCTACCCGGACAACGCGGCGTATGCTTCATGTTTATAGCAATTTCTTGTCCTCGCACTCGTATGTTATTTTTGTGCTTACGCATAAATTATAATTATTACACTCTGTACCCATTAAAAATAGGGTAAATGGAGTATATACAATTGGTGGAAATGTATGTGACAAGCAACAAAAGCATATATATTCTTGGTCAATTAACAGAACCTCTCTCTGCGCCGCCGTTGAAACGAAGCTCGTTTTATTGAATAAATATATAGTTATTAATTTAAAATTTTAATTATTTTCACGAAATATCTCAAGGATTTTTCTTAAGAAATAGAAAATAACCACGACCACTGCATAATGACCTAAATATGTCTATAAATTTAGCTTTTTAATATTATATTTCTTATATTTCTTTTCATTATCTTTGAAGCAAGTTTCAGTAAAAAAGGATTTCAGATCTGCCTATAGGGTATCTAGTCGTCGATCAGTTGCGTCTTCGAATAGATTTCGGTAGAGATTTGTACTTAGCAAGCCCTCAATCACTGCGGAAACTGTTGCCAAGATCCCGACAGAGAAATGTGTCCCAAATATATATATATATATAAGTATATCGCTATAAGTACATTATTTGAGTAAGGGAAGGTGACTATTATGTGATTATATATGGCGTGTAATAATTCAATTGACAAATGTCACACTTTATGTGTGTCGACAGTTTGTCATGTGAATAATTCGCTTGGAAATCAAGTCATAATCGCGTCTCTCCTCAGTTCAGATTGCAACTTAAGTTTATGGAAATTAATATTCTTTTTTTATAGATTTGAAATACTTTTAAGAATCATATAGATGGGATAAAATTCTTTAAAATCATAAAGAAAAAATTCTAAAATTATCTTTATCGAAATAACTATCAATTCAGTTTTAAAATCATCATTTTAAATCATACTTGTTAAATAAAAGAATACTAAATATGGCTTCAGCTGCTTGAGAAAGCTATAAAATTTTTATAATTTTACTCAAAGTTCTCAAAACCTTAGACTGAGCTTCGATTGAAGCCTCTGAAAGCAAAGCATGTATTTAAATATATTTTATATAATATTTAAATAAAATTTAGTTCTTAAAGGATATTATAATCTTTTTATGAAATGTGGAGTGCATTGAAGCAGAAAAAGGATATAAGAATGAAGAATTTGCTTTAAAAGTTGTATAGAAAAAATTTTATGTTTCTCAAGATATCAGATATAGGAGTGGCTTTTCTTACACCTGGCCAAATCCTATTTAGATCGGATTTTTTGGAACAATCATTTAAAAAGTTTTACTAATAACTTTTGTTTCTCTTGATAAAATAAATTAGTTACAAGTTAGTTAGTTAACTATAAAGATCGGAGTACTAATCATTCAACAACAATTTTCGAATATATTTTCCACTCTGAAAGGGTATGCGAATTTCGATGCGCTGAAGCTAGCCTTTCCTTATTACTTTTATATATATATATGAAGACCATAGCCAAATATATTGCTGATGCTTAAATTTAAAATGCAGCTTAATGTAGAGGCAGCTAAGCGAATTATGACTTAGATTTTAAAAGGGTAATTAATTAAAGTAGTTCGATTCAAATGACTTTAAAGAGGAGTTAATTTTTTTCAGGTATTGCCACCTTTTCTAAAATGGATAAGTAACTAACTCCAGGAACGTGCTGGAACCGGAACAGACCTATATAATTGGGGATTAAATCAGAGCATAGAAAGCTTGGGAGGGAAGCTAGGAATCAGTTTAGTTACTCTGACACTTTGCTCACGTTTTGTTGGTGCCGGATATGTCCTTTAAGGAAGGGATTAAAGCCAAGTGTCAGTCTATTTGCATGCCATAAATCACGTGCCGCACGCAGCTCGACAATTGCCACACGGCTTTCTGCTTTCAGGTAAAAAAAAAAGTTACTCAAGCGTCAGTTAACATTTTACAGCTACTTAGTTATTTAACGGTCTACGTGGCTACCCTGTTGATAATAGGCTAAGCAGGGCCTTCTATCAGTAACAGGGCGTATGCTTCACATTAGATTCATATTTCATTCATTATTTTCATTAGAAAGCAAAACGGAAATTTATCTTATTTTCTCTTAATAATTACATTTATGTCCAGCTCAATTTTTCTTCATTCAAATAAATTCTGTAAATATTGCTGCTGCTGCTTCTGGTTCTCCTCTAATAATTTTGGGCGTGAACCCATTTAGCGGGTGATAATTCATTTCCGTTGCGGTTTCCGTTTCTGTCGGGCCAAAAGCGCCAAAAAGCAGGCAACGTTTTGTTAATAAAGCACCAACTGAATAGCTGATATAAGCAATAATAAGGATTGATTGAGTTTCTATGT
This sequence comes from Drosophila repletoides, assembly GCA_018150835.1. Taxonomy (NCBI): domain Eukaryota; kingdom Metazoa; phylum Arthropoda; class Insecta; order Diptera; family Drosophilidae; genus Drosophila; species Drosophila repletoides. The sequence continues at coordinate 2,843,103 of JAECWQ010000225.1, read as the reverse complement.
GTAAATTTCGAGGCATATTTCCAAAATTAGGGCATTTATATTAAAATTCTTACTCCGAAACTAACTGCCTGGAAGCACACAGATTTTTTTAGTTCTTTTTTTTTATTTCTCGATAAAGATAATTTATTTTGTCCGACATTTCATATGGCAACTATATGCTAAAGTAGTGGGCTTCCAATAACTTTTAATGATTTTTTAGAAAACTTAAATTTAAAAATATCACAATCAATTTAGAATAAATTTTGGAGTTTAGGAAATCCTTTTTTTGATTAAAAAGCTGTTGATCTTTTTACGAAATTACGAAAAAAAAAGAGGAAATTTTGTCAAGACGCCTTTCCGAATTTCCGTTTATTTTCAGGCTGTCATTTTTCGCTGAGTGTACTAGACAAAATAATCGTTATTATTAAATGTGAATTAAGATTCGAATCCTTTTGAACATGTTGCAGCATTTTATGAAGAAATAGCAACAATATATACAATTATTATGTTATACTGGCCACTAAATCATTCAAATAGCTGCCGGCAGCTGTTGTGTGTATGAAAGTATACCATATAAATTGATGGTATTTATTGAAAATTAGTTCTGGGCGTTGCCGCCGCCCCAAAGGCAACAGACCCTTGCCCTAAGTCTGGTTTTGGCTCTGCCTTGGCTGGCCTTGGCCAAAATCCTAAGTTCCCAAGTTCCTAAGTTAATATATCATCACAAAACACGACCTTCGCTGGCTCCCCCCCAAAGAAATGAAGGAAAAAACAGAAAGTGGCTCTGATTTTCGGTCCTGAGTCCTGAGAAAGAAACTATACTGTGCCTGCCAAAACGGAAGCACCGTGAAAATAGGAAAATTGTGAAAATTATTAGCAGCGTCCGAAGGGCGCCACGAAAATGGATTCACTTGAATGTTAAATATTTATTTTTTATGCTGGTTCCGCATGCAATAACAATACATTAGAATAGAAGTTTAATAATCAACATTCAAGTGAAAATTGCTATCTTGCTGCTGCTGCTGCTGTTGCTGTTGCTTGTTTATACTCGTATTATAGTACACACTTTTCCAGCAATTTTAAATTTTAAATTTTCCACTTCCATTTTCCATATCGATGCGTTTCCCTTGCTGTGTCGTGTGCTACTCGTTCAGGAAATCCACAGGGGCGCGTTTTTATTGCTATATGGCTACAAATTTTCATGTACTTGAACTTTGTTGTTTCTAGACTTCTGTTCTCTTTGTTGATTTTATGATTTTATGATTTCATGAGCTTATGATTTGATAGCAAATAACATATAAATTTATTATTGTTGCTGCTCCTTTTTGTTATTCTACATAAATCGCTGCCAGCTCATTAAATTTGATTGCTGCTGCTAGGCTAGGCATTATTTATTGATAATTAGCTGATCCTGTTTCCACAATGGAATTTCAGTGAGCAACACTGGGCGAAATCATTAAATATTAAGTACCCTTTCCAAAAATTTGAGTACTGAAGAATAAAGAAAAAGGCTGAATTTCATTGTCATTATTTTTCGCCTTCTTACAGAAGGATTTAAAACTTTGTCTTTGGCTTCTACGACCCTCTGCCTGTCTGTCTGTCTATCTGTCTGTCTGTCTGTCTGTCTGTCTGCCTGTATGTCTATCTGTCTGTCTGTCTGTCTTTCTGTTTCTATGCAAGCAAATGCAAACTTCGATGCACCGCAGATAGATTTTCCTTACTTATTTATTTAGCTCTTAAAGTCATTTTTTAGCAGTATTTAGCAGCATCTCTTCAAAATGAAAGATTTTAGCTTCAACTATTTTCGCTCAGTGCAAAATAAGTATGATAATCGTGACAAATCGCATATTATTGATACAATTTAAAACATTTTACGGCTGCTTGCACCCGTCTGTCTGCTCTTACAGTGAAAACAAAAGTCCATAAAATTCTCAAATAAATTCTCATTTTAGCAGCGCAGCAGCCGCCCATGGAGCGACGCCCGAGCGAACCCTCATTTGCCTTTGGGCATGACATATTTATGTGTAATTATAATGGCCAAGGCCACAAAGAGATGCCATCCGCTTGAAAAAAAATCATAAAAAATAAAAAAAAATCCCAGCTATGATAATTATGTGAGCCCCACCTGTGCCGACCGCTAATTAAGAGATCCGAGTGTTTCTATGAGCATTCACAGACACATTCCATATATCCACATTCCACGCCCTTTCCCTTTCCCTTTCCCTTTCCATGGGCCTGTCCTGTACCCATTCGCCGTTCCCATTGGGTCGTATGTTGATTTTATGCTAATGCCACCTGACCCAAATAACAACCCATCAAAAAGCCACAAAATCACAAGGAAAATGAGGATAATTTGCAAAGAAAGTGGTCATTGAATGTGGTCAAAATAAAGAAGAGACATACACAGCTCCCAGCCCAGTTGACACTCTGCCTTTTGATGGGCAGCAGCAGATAATGAGCATCACATCAGATGATACCCAGCTTATTTGTTAAATACCCTGTACTCATTCCATCGGCTAGAAACGGGTGTCTTTGGCTAATTCAATAATTGGGTGGTACTCGATTATTACCATTATTTAAAACTTCAAAGAAGTTTATTTATGAATTGAAGTAAAGATAATTTGCTGCACATTGTTTGAGAAATAGCCTTAAAAATAATGTTTTGAAAATCAATATTTTGAAAATTGGAGCAAATTCTCTTCAGACAAGAATATAAGATCAAACTATATCAACTTTTCAGAAAAAAAAAAATTTATTATAACTTGAAACTCAGCATTGAATTTTATTTATTTAAAGCCGACTAAAAGCAGTCGACATTAGAAAAAATATATGGTATAATTATTAAAATTACATTTAAAATTAAATTATATTGTAATAAAATATTAAATACGACAATTAAAATTAAAGAAATTATAATTAAAACTATAATTAAATGGGAGCATTAAAAAAATTAGTGTAAATATCTAAGCTCAAATATTTGTTGCTGGAATTTGGGAAAACCCAGATAAAAGCCCAATCAGACCAAGAATAGAAATAGACAAGGGAAGAAAATTGATAAAAAAAAAACGAAAAACAAAATATAGAATGAAATGGAAAATTAAGAACGGAAATACGCCAAACCAGTATAGAAGAAGTGTTGCTAGAGAAAAAGCTTTTTATTTCTTTTATAGGATGTTTTTTGTTTTAAGCTTTTGTCAATAAATAAATAATAAATAATAATAAATAAATAAAAAACACAGTTACTTTAACTTTATTAATTGGCGTAACTTCAGTACATTTGAACTTGATTCGATTTCATGTCAGCGTTCTTATTTTCTCCATATACAGGGTATATTTCTGTCCAGCACTCTCGAGTAAAGACTTCTATCGGGTTTCGTATAGATACATACGTATAGTATGATTTCCCTATAGACAGAGGCTGTCTGGCCGTATCAAGAGAGTTGTTCGTATTACAACGAACATTGTTGTTATTGTTGTTGCTGTTGCTGTTGTTGGTGTTGGTGTTGTTGTTGTGCATACCACAAGGTCGCAATTAAAATTTGGAGGACTTCAACGCTACAAATTGGGCTAAAACAAAGCACTACAGAACCGGAACGTTTTTGGATTTTTAATTAAATTTTCGAATACTCTGAGCAGTTTTAATGGAGTTACTGGAGGCAGCTTACTTTTAAAATGTTAACCCGTTTTTTTCCAAAAATTTCAAAATGAATTCCACGGAAATGTGTATAGCAAACATTTTGCTTTATTTTAAAACTTATGACGTTTTCAAAAGCAGGTTTCACTTTTTTAGGGCAAACTGGAGCAGGTCTAAATTAAATCCAGTAGGAGAAATTATGCTGAGCCTGCCACAGAATAAATATCTTGGCAAAAATATTCAGAAATTCAAAAACTTTGAAATACTTTAAATACTGATATTTTTTGATGTGAAAGATATATACATTTTTTTATTTATATTATTTTATTAACTATTAGTAAAAATAAATTTATTTTTAAGATGATCGATTTTTTGGTCAAGATTCAAGTCCAAAACCAAAAAAATTACTTTTTAATATTCCGGAAACGGGCTGTTAGATTTCGAAGTCGAATAAGTTTGCATGGTTTGTCTTCAGTTTGATTTGGTATTTAATTTATTTTAACTATAAATTCTTTGTTCAAAATGTTGACTTCTTTAAGGACATAAAAACACAGGGATTGCACAAAACTTAAAAATAAAACCTTTGGATTCAGGCTTCTTGATAAGGAGTCGGTTTCAGAGCCCCAATGCGAACCACAGCTCTTCTACAATTTTGTAAATTCTACTGCCACTTGCAAATGCTTAAAGCAGTCAGTCCAATATTCTAAATCACTGAGTTAATACTCAGCCATTAAGTTGAAGCTCCTGTGGCGAGTCCTGCGCACGTGACAAGCATTTTACCGTGTCATGAAGACGTTAAATAAAATCAACTGTAATTACGCGCGATTTGCATGCAACAACAAGTCAGCAAATCAGCTGTTCAAGCCAAATACCCCGCTTCCTTCTCAACTTCTTTTATTAATCAGGTCAGCCACATAAAGTCAACCAATAAGATTTCTCTCAGACAACTTTTTTCCTTTTGTTTTTTTGAATACCCTGTGCAGCTCAAATAAATTAAGTACAAAAATATAGTTGTATATGTAAGTTATTGAGTTATTAACAACCCTTTCCCAATAAAAAATAATTTGACTTTCAAGGCCCCAAAAAATATTTTATTTTGTTTTATTAATTTTATTATCAGATCATTGTGCTTTAAAAGTCGAAGCAAAGAGCGGAGTATGATTCAATTATAGTAATTAATTATATAATAAATTGATATGTTAGCTTTAGTTTGAAAATATAGAAAGAAAAATTGATAATTTTTAGAGATTCCTTTCTTAAAATATGAAAAAATAATTATTTTTTTAGTGATATTTTGAACTTGTTTGTTTATGTATAACTGGCAGCTAAGCGAATTAGACAAGAATCTATGGTAAAATTATTATAATTTTTTAAAGTTTTTTTTTTTTAATTAGTAACAATAATAAATGCACTCAATTTTTACAGCATAGATGAATCACTTTATGTACTCAAGGTTTTTTTTAAAGTTCAAAATACAATTTCCAATTGATAAAATTTAATTTTTTAAGCCTTAATATAAATAATACTTTAATTAATACAAAATTGTATAAAATTAGGAAGAAGTCTGATATAATTGCTTTTCATGCGAGATGTGCATATATAATATACTAAACCGGCCTTGCCCGGGTAAAGTCAAAGTTAAAAGTATCTATTAGTTGTGGGAGAACATTTTAGCAAAATCAAACTATAATTATTTTAATTATGTTTTCAGAAACAATTCTTAGGAGCAATACAGGTTTTCACCTATTATTTTTAATCAATTATTTAAAAAAAAAAAAAATATGAAAATTTTCAAAAATAACTTTAAATAAAAGTGTGAGTCAAATAGCTTGAAAGAGATGAAAGTTGATTTTTCAGACCTTGGTTTTTTTATATACATATTTTAGATTTTAATCTAGAGTTCAGAAACTAAAGTTAGAGACGATGGGGTGAAAATTATGCTTTTCTCCGTAAAAAATACTCTACCCCGATTCACATGTTTTTGCAGATTTTAATTAAGACCTTTAAAGCTTAATTTGAAGTCAACCGGGTAAAAGTTAACCTTGCCCCTTGCAACCTTGGACCCCAATTTTCAAACCTTTTGATGCATATTTAATTAGGCAATATATATTATCATAGTCTGCAAGGAAATGATAATTTTTTGCTATATTTTTGATTTTGCTAGAGAATATCCTTTCGCCGAGCATATTTCCAACTTGCCTGTAATAACAAGCAGTATATTTTTGCTGAGCTGCTTTGCGTTTTTAATATTTTGACGCGTGCAAAGCTAAACATGGCAGGTGCCTGGTTGATCGGCAGCTGGGGGCAAGGGGCAGGTTAATGGGGCACAAGAAGAGGGGCACGTGTTACAGGTCACGAGCTACGAGGCACAGGTAACGGCAGCTGAGATTGGAGCTGCCAAAAGGGTTTCCGCTAGTTTGCGTGCCACATGACATAAAAACAGCAGCAGAAAACCGAAGTAAAAGTGTTCACAAAACGATGCTTCTGCTGTCGGCCAGGTGTTTGGACTCAATTTTAATGAGCCGCATAATTAAATTATTAAATGCCAAAAAATTAAAAAAAAAGAAAAAGAAAACATTTATGTTTTTTTTTAAATGAAAATCAAATAAACAACGCGTATTCATTTCAAACAACAACATTTTCTGACAGCCAACAGATTCGCTTTTAATTATGTGCTCGCAATTTGTTTTACAGCTCTTGACAGTCGGCCCCTTAAACTGATATACACTCAGAAAAAAATCATTGAATTAAATTAAGCTGGTTTAAATGAATACGTTTGTTTTTATATCGAGAACCAATTTCCAATTTGTTGAATGAGGGCAAGGCATAATCCTACTCATCGTTATACAGCTCTTGAAGTTACGTACACTCAGAGAAACAATTAATTGGGGGTAGCCTTTTTTGTTTTTTAAGTTTTTTTTTACCAAGTAAGTTGTCAATTATCCTACGTCAATCTTTTCTTTCGAACCATTTTGAATCATTATAAAGAACGGAACAGTGAAAACAAACAAACAAGAGCAGGTTTGTTCTATTTTAATATCTAATTTTCGCTCAGTGTAAGAGCAACAGTTGAGCATACTCCTATTCATTGCACTGAAAACAAAAATTCTTCTTAAACTAAGAAGAAAGGTAAAGATAGATACATTAGGAGAATATAAATAGTTGGAGGATCTTTTTAAATCTTTTAAGCCTTTCAACAACACATGAAAGGAGTAGATACGTTTGTTCTTAGCCTTGTAATGTGTTGTTTTGTTCAGTGTAGCAATGTGAGGGGCAGGCACACCCATAATCATATTCGTATAGACACATTGATTGACATCGTGTTGTGAACAGCTGCCGGATGAGGTGCCCCTTTCTTCTGGCTCGAACTGATGCCATCATTGCCATCATTGCAGAGTCAACAACAATTTGAGGAACTTTCAGACATCCGCAAATTGGCTTAGTATTTTGCCTAATAGCCGATTAAGCCATATTCAAACGCCTCTGCTAAGACTCGTAAATTATGGGTAGTTATTTTATACTCCGGTTTTTGAAGAAATGTGTAAAAAAGAGTATATAAATCATAGTTGCTTTTAGTTCCTGCCCTTTTCTCCATATTAACTTATATATAGTAAAATTAGTAGAACTGCAAGCCAAGCTAACCTAATCCAAAAACTGATTTTAAGTTAAAAACTCTTTTTTTTATGCAAAATTGTTGAAATTATACAAAATATGCACTTGCCTATTAATATTTCTATATATATTTAGAAGCTACAGGGTATCTGCTAGGCAAGTACATTCAACTTACATACCTTCCCACTTCCTATTGTTAGTTTGGAGTTTGGACTTTACTTTTGAGCCAGATTTAATGTACAAAAAAATCTTTGGAAGGTATTTAAAGTATGTTAAAGTAATGGGTTTGGCTCTCTTAACCGGTTCTGGATATTTAATTTTTGACTTGAAGGTTAATTCCATCATAATTGATTATAATGCGATTCATTTGTTCTTTTATCTATTTATTTACTATAATTATAAGTAGAAAAAATAATATTCTAGCTATGACCCAATATGATAATCGGAAAGTCAGAATTTTAAGCTTTGGTTTAAGGGAATAGCCTGAATAAAGTAGATTCATTTGATCACAATAAATAATAAAAAACTTTTTAAGGTCATATATTAATCATAATAATATGCATTGCACTGAATGAATCAAAGTACACATAATCGTTAAAAATATGAATATGAATATGCAGCAGATGATAGATTATTCATTCCCCCTTCTGGTGCTGTGATTTATTATTTGTTCGTAATATTCGATGAATAACTTTAATGCATTCTTTTGCAAGCTGTTTGGAAAAGCGTTTTTGAGTGTTTGGGTTTGAGTATATAGCGTTGTTAAACGCTTGTCATGGGTGGTAATGATGTTTAGTCCTCACGTTACACGCTGCGTATGCGCATTTTATGCATTTTGTGTAATACACAAAATACTTGCCAGAAAAGTATGTGTATCTATATATATGAAAATGTATGTGTATGTCGGGCAGCATGTCATCAATCAACGCATTTTTGACATGCAAATTCTGCACGCAAGTCAACATCGAAAGGATTTTAAGAAACGCAACAACGAAAGTCCTCGAAACTTCAAATTGAATTGCCAAAGTTGTTTGCGTGTCGAAGAACCCAAAAAATTGTTGTTACCCCAAAAAATTGGCTACTGCAAACAATCAAAGGAATTACTTACACTGTGGTTAAATCCTTCTGCTCCTCTCTTTCACTCTCTCTCTCTCTCCCTTTTATACTCTTCTCAGGACGTGCACTGCACGCAAGCAAACGTTGTTTTCTGGACCCATATATATTATCAAAGGAGCAAAGGAGGGCGTTTTCGGGGCGCCAAGTTGGCACCTAAAAAACTTGGTCAAGTTCTTATTTTTGTTTCTTCTTGTTTTCACTCAACATTTCTGGCCGTAATTGCTGCGGCTTTTTACAACATTTTAATTGAAGCTACCAAATTGCTGGGTATAAAGTTTAGCGTTTCGAAAAGGTTGTTGACATGGGCTCAAAACTCACCTTGAGATCGGTTTTCAATCAACAAAACATTTATGAGTATTTTTATTATACTTTTTTCTTAATTCTGTTAGCTGATTTTACATGATGCCTCTGGCAAATTGGCTCTCTAAAACATTAATTTTAAATATTTCGCTCTAAGGCTGAAATGAAAAGTTTTTCCCAAAGTCTCATTTCCCTCACTGTGCTAATTTGAATGCTAATACGTCGAATGTTTTGTTATGGGCCACTTCCTGCCATTAAGTATCCATTATAATAATGGTAATAAACAAAATAATAATAATAATAATAATAATAATACTAATGCTAACAATAGGAAGAACAACCTTGACACGCCAACTCCACGTAATCTTTTGTACGTGGCTTTGATTTAAATGCATTTTTCTTTTGGTATTTTCTTTTGAATTTTTCATTCTTTTCATTTATTTGGCGCCTTCCATTCAGCGTCACGCCCACCCACCCAATAGACCATGGACCGCCAGAGATATGTAGAAAATAACACCTAGAGGAGATATCTACACATATCTGTGAAGAAGAACCAGAAACGATACGCAAAATAAATAAATAACTCATAAATAAACAGCAATTGTGAGCAAAACTTTTTGTAGTTTATTATTTTATAATAAATTGTGAAAATTATTAATGCGAGTTTTTAATAGATAGTTTATTTTGGCAGACGCTGCAATTAACCAAAAACTACAAAAGTTTACAAATTATTTTTAAAAATTTCACTTTTTTTCTGATTTTTTTTTTTTGTTGTATTTGTTAGTCTGCTTTTCTCCAGAAACAACAATAACGCACAGTGACGAGAGATATATAAAAACTGAGGCGAAATCAAATGAAACGCAAACATCTGCAGAATTCTTCAAATTTATTTGCTCGCCAACAAAAAAAGAACAGCAACAACAACAACAACAACAAAAAAGAACTATACAATACACGTGAAATATGTTAAATAATTTTACGTTATTTGCTTCTTTTTTTGCCTGTTGCTGTTGCTGTGGCACCCCAAAAAAGCCCACAAAACTCAAAAATTACTCATACGCCGCATTGGGCAAAGACTGAAAATGAAACGTTGTGGTCCACCACCAAAGTGCGGCTGGAATAAAAAATCACACAAAAAATAAAATAAAATAAAGAAAAAAATGTATTTTTGGCATGCCGAATAGTGAAATACGCTCTCTTGCACCTATATATGAGACATTCAAACAAGATCTTTGAGTCCGATTGTTCCTATGCGATCTATATAGTAGAGTAGTAAAAAAGAACACCAAACCTCCACACAACTTGAAAATTTTGCTGATGCTGATATAGTTATCTGATCCGGTCGTTTTCGACATGCCAGAAAGTCTGCATACCCATATAATGATGACCGATTTTTTTTTCATTTAAATATTGTCAGTTATAATAAAGTTATAATTTTTAATATCAGAAAATGATTTTTCAATCGAGTTTTATTTGTGTAATTTGATAAATACCTAAAGCTACATTATAAACGATTTCGTTATGCCACCATTACAAAGATCATTTGAAAAACGGATTTTTTTGATATATATATATCACAGAACGAAAAGCTTAATTATAATACCCTCTGCAAGGGTATGCAAAATAAATAAATGCTAAATATATTGTTGCACTGGACTCTGACAGATACTCTGGGATTTTTTGCATATGGGAACTGTATGGCTGAACGGCTTTTTACCTGAAAATTTTGTATAAATAAATTCTCGTACCTAGAGATAAAAATAAATGAAAGTCATGTTAATTGGGATCGAATGTAATTGACCCAAAAACCCAAGAAAGAGCACAGAAATTTTATGAAAAAAATGTCTTATATATATTATTAAAAATTATTCTAGAAAACTTTTGGCAATTAAATACAGTTCGAATTGAGAAAATTTAAAGGTAATTTAGTCTTAAAAGAAAAATTATGTCAAAGCAAATTTCGGTTGAATATCTTACATAGAGAAAAAAGAAAGAAATCAAGAATCCTAAACCAACAATATGACGATAATGAGCACTTGGCTTGAATCAAGCCAAGCGTTTTCATTAAAAGAATAATATTTTAAGAACGAAAATTTTCAATTTTTGCATTGATTTGTTTGATTTTATGCTAAATCGAGCGAATCGATGCAAGCATAGAATAAAAAACAATAAATAATAATTATAATTATATTCTTGATTCAATCTCATATTTTCAGCAATTAGTACTATGTATAAATGAATTAATAATGCAAATATTAAAACTTAAACTGAAAATAATTTATATTTCAAATTAAGGCCACAAGTTTATTTTTTAGATTATTGAAAGAAGTAAAAAAACATTTGCAACTATTGTAGCATAAAAGAAATTGTATTGTATACGAGTATATATGGAAAATACGGGTAATACGACCATCTGAAGCCATTTCCTTGTTACCCTGTGTGCCCAATGGAGCACTCAATCAATGCCCAGAGGGCCATTAAAGCCTTTCCCCCAATGATCTCGATAAGTGCAATGTTCGTGTGATTTCTTGTTCTTTTTGTTTCTTACGTATTCATTTTGGCCGGAAAAGAGATGGCCGTTAAATTTAAGCTGTGAGGTCAACAATCCGAATAATTTACAAAGAAAAAGTAAATTTCATTTGCTATTTATAGGAAATGGCACGCGACGAAAATCTCAGGCCGAAAACTTATAATTTGTTTTGAATTTTATGTTGACATTTTTTTATTAGTATTTAAGTTTTTTTTATGGCGACCGCTGCATTAAATCTGTCAGCTTTTCTCACTAACCTGTCGCTGGGTAATTTGTTAATTTATTTATCCAAAATACGGTAAATAAATATATATATATATATATATGCCACACCCACACACATACTTTGAAGGCGTCTGCTGTTGGCCAGAAGCCAACAAATGTATAGATAAACTATATTATTTTTTTTTTTTTTGCGTGTAAAATGCGTAAATAACGCATCGCTTCACGGCCCTTGGCCGACCCCTTCAAAATCGAAAAACCGAAAAAAACAAACTGGTGAGCATCAAAAAAGCAAAGTCATTTTCATGTTCTTGGCCCAGCGATTTTATGACTTACACTATATATGTATATATATAAATCCTATACTATATCTATTTACTGTAGCCTTTGTTTTTGTTGTAAATAAATTGAAAATGTGCAGAAACGATTGCCAAACTGACAGCTCGACACTCGATTTGTATGCCTCTCACGCGTGCCACCAAAAGTTAAACCCAACGCAGAAAAAAAAAAAAACAAGAGCGCTCTAGTCGCGAGTGCTGGACTGAAAGATGCCCTGTAATTAAGTGGAATTCTTCGAATAAGATATGCAATAAGTAAAACAGAAATTAACTCATGGCATTGTTCAGATACTGCAACCCATAGAATATATCATTGAAATGGTTTCTATTCTAAGAAAGAGAAATTACCAAAAAGAAAGCTTGTACACAGAAAGTAAAAGATCGAATACCATTTTCATGTTTTAGTACAAAAATTTATTCTTGTAAAGAATAAAATATAGCAGCCTAAAATAATATGAACATTTGACTATGAAGAGATATTGCTTCAGCTTTTCACAGAGCATTTAAGTACTACAAAGTATTAATATGTTCTATAAGCATATTTCATATATATGAATATTTTATAATACTCAAACTCCAGCTCTTTAGATTAAATAAGACCCCTCCTCGTAGATGAAACTTATATTCCTTTTCTTACGCATTTTTCAATGAGTACAGGGTATTTGAAAAGTAGAGCTTAAACTTTGTCTCATGGTCATCATGCAGCACTCACTCACTTGCCCCTTTATATTACAATTTTCCCCTCGCTAATACAGTTAAACACTTTGCAAACTGTTTTCCTTGATGAAAATGCGATTCTCATTCACATTTCGGGTATGTCGCTTGTCATTGTTTCACTATATTTGTCCTTTTTTTTTTTGATTTTTGTTGGGTGACATGATTGGAATTTGCTAAAGGGACACAAAGTATTGCATAGCGGCAGGCGTTACGGCTAAATTGTTTCATTAAATGACACGAAAATGAAATTGCGGTCAACAGGGATCTGAGCCTGGCCAAATGTAAGTGACAAATGAAACTACGTCAAGCATAGAAAATTTGACATACGAATTCCGCTACCTTTGAGCTTTCCAAAATTGGTATTCCTTTGGGGCCTGATCCCAATTTCAATTTAACTTGAAAGAAAATTAACGCATCTAAAAATGTGTTAGGTTTTCATGGAAACTTAGAAAATAGCTCCAACCCGCCAGCTTTTAATGAACATATATCAAAACTTTCCTTGTTAAAATATTTCAGCCATATCACAAACTTAAAATTGCTGATTACTACAAATTATCTAAAACTTTCGTTTTAAAAATCCAACAAAAAATATAGTGCATTCTTTTTGGAGCAGAATTATCTTTAAATTCTTATCGATATATGAATATATGAGCTCTGAATTAGTCTTCTTTAAAGTTTATATTGTTTAAATAATTATGGAAAGAGAAAAACATCTAAAGACAAGCTTGATCGAGCTTAGATTAAGAGCAACTTAATATTTTTTGCCTGAGTTAGTCATAAATAAAGAACAATTTATTTTGTATCTTCAATTAAGCTACGAACGGTCATAAAACAAGTTTATAATTCTTAAATAAACATTTTTTTATGGCTTGAATGAGATTCAAATCACAAAAGAGAGATATATAAAGATAAGACTAATGTTGAAGAATGACAACAAGTCTTATTTCAACCTGAATAAGATATTGAATCAAGATTGTGTTCTCACTCTTCTAGCCGATAGTCTTTGAAACATACCAAAACTTCGTTTATGATTTTTTTTCTTAAAATACTCAGCTTGCAATCAGAGTTTTCGGCTTGATTGAAGCCGAACTTTTGATACTGATTGGGATTGATTTAAGATTAGAATTTTTTATTTTTTTGCTCTATGTGAGACTAAGTTTTAATATATTCAAGTACTTTATTAAAAACGTTTATCATGTTTCTAAGATAATCATAATATTCTCTACAAGAGAGTATAACTAGTTATGAATTTAATTGTTTTTTCTGGCGCTGTTCAGCATAATTTAATAATTTAAACGCTATTTTTTTTTTTAACATTTCAATTTCTTTGACTTGAAGCGCCAAATGTAGGCAACAGAAAATCGCAGGAAAACAAATGTTGAAGGCAAAGAAAGCGGCGCACAATAAAATGACCGCTTGTCACACGCTTAATGCCCGCCTGGCGTGATTTCCTTTATGTGTCCTGTATGTATATCCTGTGTGTGTGTTAATTTTTCTTTTCTTTTTGATACTCTTAGAGATGGTATTATAATTTTGTCACAAATTTGGAAAGCCTGTTCGACTCTGCCTGTCGATTCCAAAATAGGACAATGAAACAAGTTCATTTCCATTCTTTCATCCATCCATCTGTGTCTTATGAGCCTGTTCGTCCGTTTGTTCATCCGTCTGCCCATCCGTCTGTTCACCCCTTTGTCTATCCCTTCAGAATAGCCAGAATTCATTAAGGCGTCAGGATGGATCCCTTTCTAATGAAGAGTTTTCGGGAAGGCACAAGAATCCGTACGGAAAGGTGTCTTAAATTAAGACTCTTCACCTAATCTAATTTAACCAATCGAGAGTAGAAGATTTTCAGCTAAGTGTACGAGTAAGAACTTTGTAACAATCACTCTCCACTGGCATAAATACATATATATATATATATATATATATATATATATATATATCAAAAATAACCGGAATGGCTGCCATAGGAAGCAGCGATTAAGCAATCGGAAAACCAATATAAAACTGACTCCAATATTCCATAACTATCATAAGAACTCTAGATACCAAACTCGCCAATTCTAAATATTAAACTATAATTCAGAATTACTATTATATAAAATATATATATATATATATCCACTTGAAAACTTGTTCCATAAAAAAAACTATGCTCCAGAAACTACATGCATATATCATTTGTAGTGGACCTCAGTAAGGGTATTGAAAAACTAGCTTTGTCTTTTCGTGTTTACTTCTGTTTTTCTTTTTTTCAGTTATGCCCGCCATTTTGGTGGAAAATCAAAACGTAAACATCCGGAACATGGCCGAGCCTAGTTCCTGTGCCAGAAATTGGCTTAATATAAAATCATGTCTGCCTGCGCCTGGATGGCTTACTTAATCAGATAACAACACTCATCTGTCTGTCTGTCTGTCTGTCTGCCAGTCTGTGTGCCTGTGTGCCTGTGTGTGTGGCTTGTGTCGTCTAATTGCCTTTTTTCTTCCTTTTTTTGGCCAACAACTTAATTCATTTGACCTTCCTTTGGAGTAGCTACAAAAGGTGACTTGAACATTTGACAAAGCGAATAATTCACGTGATGTGAATCGATAAAGTTGCGCGATTTACAATAGAAACGCCTCACAAAATGCGAGTGGATGCTAATTAAAATGATTTATAGACAGATTTCCCTCTCTTCATTTTCCCATATGGAACGTGTCTGTGTATGATATTTGAGCTTTGCTTGAAAGTCACTTGAAACCGTGCTATATAATCCTATTCCGGGTAGGGTTTAATTAATAAATAAACTTTCTGCTCCGCGTTGACAGCAACTAAAAAAGGAGGAGCAACATAAAACAGATAAATGTCAATGGTTTCATGAACAGAAACTTGGCAGAGTAAGGCAATTAAGTCATTTCCTCACGCATTCCACAAAACGATTTCAATTCGATTTCGTTTAGTTACTAAAATCTATGTATTATTGCAGAGAATGAAATTTTAGAGTATTAAAATCTTCATTTTGGAAATTAATTATAAAAATTAACAATGTTTTTTTCACCTAAAAAACTGAAATTCGTCACGAGACAGCTGAAACTGGACGAAGCTTAATCGGGTGTGTCACGACTTTTGTATTTTGTGGAGTTTTGCTTTCCGTATTGCCGAAACACCCCAAAAAAAAAGAGTATTAAATTGTAGCGAATATCTACATAATAAGCAGAAAAGAGCATTTTAAATAAACCCTTAAATTGTGGAAATTTAAAATTCAACTAGTGATGAAATTGAAGCGAAAGCGTTTACCAGAACATCAAATGCGCACGTTTACTCGCACACAACAAGGGCAGCAAGGTCGATATTGGAGCTGTTTTTGGTCACTCGAATTGCTGGTTTCCAGATGATTTCCGGTCAATCTTGACGCACACAAGTTAACAAATCTCATCTTCATTCCCGTTCCTATTCCAAATCGCATTCCAAATTCATGCTATTTGATATGCTGTGAGTGCCTGAGTGTGTGCATGTGTGTGTGTGTGTGTGTGTGTGTGTGTGAGGGTGTGTGTGTATGGATGTATGTCATGTACTCTTAAGCGACTCATTTCCGTTTCATTTGGCAGCTGGCACCCGCAAGGAGAATTTATTCAAAATGTCGCCAGCACGAATGAACCGCCAAAGCTGCAGGATTAAGCTTAAGGGAATGCAAAGTGAATGCAAAATGAATGCAAAGTGAATGCAGTGAATGATCCACTCACTGCAAGGGTGCAACTTGTAGCAGTACCAAAAGCTAAAGCTGAAGCTGTGGTTGATTGGGAACATTATTTTGGAGCGTTCATGGCTTCTCCTCTAACGATTTTCACATACTCGTATTCCGCTTAAGAGAGCAGATGAGACCACATTTTATTTATATGCTTAGTAACCATTAAAAATGGTGTCAGAAAAGCATATCAATCTTGTTCTGCTGTGAACACAATATTATAGAAAAGCGAGAAACAATTCAAAACCTTAACTACATTGCTCGAACAATCAACACGGATTGGGTTCAAATCCAGACTCATCTCCACCATGGTATTCCACATTAAATCTGATTTTCCAATTTCCAATGGATTAGAAAATCTGGCTACTGAGTATCTACTCGTCAAGTAGACTCGCTTGGAGCTGTTTTACTTGTTGGCATTTGGCCTCTGTCTTGGCCAGTTCATGATATACTCGGACAACGATGGCCAAGTATAAAACAAATGCTCAAAATTTAATTTTCAGTTGATTTAAAAAAAAAAAAAAATAAGAAATTCAAATTCGAATTCAAATTTTCCAACTATTTGATGGGCAATTTGGCATCGAAGTGCGCGTAATTGGCCAACATGTGCTGTGGGTGGTTTCGTTGAGTGAGTGTGAGCTCAAGTATCGATGCTTTTTGATTAATTCATGGCAATTGTTCACTGATCGAATACAGCGCAGGCAACATGAATAAAAGTCTATACAAATGCGGCTAATACGAGTACTCGTAGAAAGACTGGGCCAGAAAGCTTGACCAGAGAGCTCCAGATAAAATGATTGCCCATGAATCAGACATGCCAGCCAACCAGCAAATGTATTTATTTATTTATAAATAAATCAGGTACTCAGTACTTAATACGTAACTCATAATCAAAATAATTGAATACCAACGAAATCATTTTTTAAATATGTATATACTAAAAGTCTAGAATTCCACACATGGGCATTAAATTATTACGAATAAAAAAAAATGAATAACTTTGAATAACAAGTTCAAAGCTTGTGCAAAGCGATCACCAATTAATTCCAAAGAGATTTGTCAAAAATATATGCAAAACAAAGTCGTTATCGTTAAAGACATAAATATATGAATATGAATTCTCAATCCGAAGCCATCAAAATATACACTCAAATCTTTTGATGGCTGTGTGAATAAGGCGGATCAACAAAAAGTATTTGATTCATTAAAAATAGCTTTGAAAATGTTTTTAACAAAAAGAAAAAATTAAAATGGATGAACAGCTATAGAAAACAATTATTTTGGCTAAAATAAATGAATAATATAAAAGTTAATATATTTCGGGCAATATTTATTTGGATATATTTATGGTTAACTTCGATCGTGTGTTGGATTTCTTTCGTATAAAATCAAAAGATATCAGAAATTCTGATATTGAACTTCGAATTCAAATTTTATTACAATAAAAATAAATAAAAAAATTATATTTTAAAAAGGAGAATTTCTTTTCAAATTAGCTAGTTTTTATACTCTAGGAAAGGTTATTCAACTTTTGTCATGAGCCTCAAGAATCGGTCCAAAACTTGTCGTACACAAATATTTCTTCAGATATATTGATTACAAGTTAAAAGTATTGAAATAATCAAGATCGGACTATTCGTTATAGAGCTGACATATATATCGGCCAGAATAAATAAATTTAATAACCATTTTAATAATCATTCCATAGTGAAGAAAGCCTTTCCTTAAAAGTTTTTAAATTGTTTAGCACAGCCTAAATTTTTGTTTTAACTTTAATGTATTTCTTCCAAGACTGATGACGCTAAAAAATAAATTTTTGGCTAACAGCCACTACTTTTTATTTTAGATATTAGTGAAAAATCTACCATGTTTTCCAAAAGTTTTAAAAATAATAATAAAGGCCCAAAACGTAAACAACGATAGATTGTGTATAGCTACAGAATACAAATAGAGCACTAAATAATTGAATTTAATAATAATAAATTTAAAGCATTTTTTTTTTTTAATTTAACACACATTTTATGTGAACAAATATATTCATTAAAATTAACTTTCTTTAAATAAAAATAATAAAAAGCAAACGAAGCACGTTTTTCTGCTTTTATAATCATTTGTATATAATAATAAATGTCCTTTAGACATGACACCTGCCCATATGTCAGCTGTCTAGCAATATTATTTCTATTCCTTTTTCCTACTCGTAGTACGGAAATCGACAATTAATGCTGCACTTGGGGGAGCGCTGGCAGGGCGACGGCGATGCCAATGAATGGATATTGACTTCATCATTTTGGCCAATTTGTGGAGACCTGAAAATGACGACGTCATTGGCGAAAATGTAAATGTTTAGACAAAACTATTTAAACTTGTCTAAATGCCCAGAACTCGCTCACATACACGCACTCACACACACACACACACATGTCGGCTACGGTTGTGGCTGCGGTCAATGTGGTCATTGATGCAGCGCGTCCAGACCCGCGGCTGGAGAGATGAATATGAAAAGTGAAATATAGTTGTACACTTGGAGAAAAAATTTGATATTACTAAATCGGATTATGAAAAAATGAAAAAATTTTCTTTTCAAGCTGATATCAAAATGCTCGAATCAATTGGAAACCGAAATTTTAATATTTTTTCAACTCGACCGTAAACTTCTCATCATTCCAAGTTGCCTACGAAAGGCTCAATACCCATAATTCTAAGATAAAAAACAACCAAAGATCAAGCTTACGGGTCTAGTGAAAGTTTTTTTTTTAGCTTTCAATTGATTTGTACTAAAGTCAAGCAACATTGGACTTAATTCAAAATTTTGTTATAAACAAAAACCAATTTTTATTTTGTGTCAAGCTACAACTGAAAGTTGGACTTTAAAATTGAATTAAATATAATTTTCAGAGTGTACATTTAGAAATTGGGCAAGTTAATGTGTGGGCATTAATTCAACAGGAGGGAGGACGTTCAGCCGTGTGGGCGTGGTAGTTACGGCCAGCACTTAAATATAGTACAGAATAGTTTTATGTCTTAATTATGAGCTAATTTTTAGTATTTTCTCTGTAATAAATTTGTGTGCAAAGGCAAACAAAAAGTAAATTCCCCAGTAGCAGCAGTACCAAGCTTAAATAAATTCACAACATAACAAAAAAACATTTTTTTTAAAATATGCAAACGATTTGTTTGTTTGTTTTCGATTCGTGTGAGTTGTCCGGAAAAATGAGTTAAATGAGCTTACCAAACCGCCCACACCACAATAAATGGATAGGGAGACGAGCAGCCCAATATGGTTCAAAGCGGACTTCCATTTAAGGGATTGCCAGCAAGCGGAGCTACGACTACAGATACCCTGGCCGCTCTCCACGGTCTCCACGCGTCTATCCAGATGCTTGAGCTTCTCCAGCAGCTCTGTATTGGCCTCATCCTGGGAATCATCGTAATCCGGTGGTGACCTGGCCTTTGTGGGCATTGCTATTTCAAATTTACACTATACTTTTTGTTATTGGTCTTGATGTTTTGGTCCCTTTAATTATTTACAGGCGCCTTGCGCCGGCCACCGGCTTAAACTTTTTTTCAGCATTGCAGCAAATTAAATTCAATTATTATGTTTTATATTATATACATAAATTCTTTTATATTTAATTTCAATTTCACTTTTAAATGCGCGCCAAAAAAAAAAAACAACGTCCCGTCGCGAAATCAGCCGTTGAAGCCAGCACTAGAGCCAGAGCCAGACAACCAAAAACAACCGCACTCGACAACGGCCAACGAGGCGTATGAGCAATGTCAGTGACAACATTGCCAATTTAACAGCAGCTATGCTTAACAGCACCATTTCGAGCCTAACATTAACAGTCAAATGTTAACTGAGTGTTGCACTGTTAAGTAGATAACTATATATTATACATTAATTAAAATGCAAATTTGCCAGCTACTATTAATTTATTAATAAATCAAATAAAAATTAAATTTTTCTTAACTCTTAGTGAATAAATTCTTATAGTTAGGTTTTAAATTATTTCATAGGTAAAAATAAGTTAAAATTACGATTTTAAATTCACATTTTTATACATAAAAATACTTAATGTTTTGAACTTAAAATTTAAATTTTTAAAAAGTTGTTTGTATTATCTATAATACAAGTGGACCGTCTTCAAAGTCAATACTTAATTCAAAAAATGTTACTTTTAAAGGTAAAATTATCATAGTATATTTTTATTTTATAAGCAAAAGTTGCTTTAGAAAACAGTTAAGATTATAAATGTATTTATCCGATCCTAATTATGTGAAGTGTTGGGACTGGACAGTTTTTTGAAACTCCAGGACATGATCTAAAATTTTACACGCAGTTGTAGCCTGTGAACCGATACATCATTTTTTGTTGTTGATTTAATTTTTAATCTTAAAGTAGGATGTATTAAAAAAATAAAGATTAGCCAGCTTATTCATTTACATATTCACTTTATTCATTAAATAATACATCAATTGGATTTACAGCTACTTAAAAGAATCCAAATGAGAGCAGTTTGTTTGAGTAATGTTTACTACATGTTTGTCTGAGTATGTGTTTGTGTTTTTGTGTATATTTTGTTTTTGTGTTTACTTGTTACTTCATTAACATAACTGTTTTTTAAGCGTCTTAAACCTTAATTTCTATGATTATTTATATGTATGATGTATGTGGTAACCGTGCTCGATTTTAATACATTACGTCAACTATGAGCTCGGACGACTAGAGCTGATTGGAGTTGATGGAAGTGAGCAGATATACCCTATATTCTCTAGCAACATTACATACAATGCAATTAGCATATTCATATTTATATTTATATGCTCTTTCGAGTATGTTACCATAACGGCAAGTAAATTATATATTAAAAAAAAAATATTTTAGATATTTATATTCATATTTTGTATTGTATGTGTTGTGTGTGTTGTTTTGAGTGCCTTCAAAAGTCCTCAGAATGTCAATAATCGAGAAAATGATAAACTTCAGTTCGACTTAGTCTTTGTCAAAAAAATAAAAAAAAGAAATTTGCTTAAAATTAATACATAAATTCATAGCATGCAAGAGAATAAGAAATAAGTTAGGTAAAGTAAAATTTAAAATACATTTTTAAAAGAAAATCCAATTTGAAATTAGCTTAAAGAGAACAAATTGACTAGTCCAAAATGTGTGTACAATATGAAAATTAGGAATAGTTAAAATAAACAGGGATCGCAAACAAGTCAAACAGACACACAAACACAGATATTGAAATATAACCGTTTAGAGCGAGACACACAACCTTTTGTGTGACTCGTTCATGTCATGAAGTGTTGGTATCTTTTGTATCTATGATTCTAAAACTGTCATAATATCGTCCAGAGTTCCTCTGGAGATCGCATGGCGGCTGTTGTTCAATTGAAAGTCATGCTCTGCAAGCAAAAACAAAAAATAAATAAATAAAAATATTTTCCGTTTTCGAGGATTGTTTTACACACCAACAATGTGACCTAGCTCATCATCATCCAAGTTGAGAATTTCACCAATTGGCGAGTAAGTGGGTCGTGTTATGCTTGAACCGCTGGCTCCTAATTGAGTCCCATTAATCGTATTCGCGGGTAATGCTATTCCTGCTGCCGTTGTTAACTGTTCCGAATCAGTTATGGCTGGCGTCTGTTCGGTGGCGGTATTGACTTTCGCCACGTTTTCGTGCTCATTGGCCGATTTAAAACTAGAGTCTGACTCCGGCGATTCAAATCGCTTACAGCGATCGGTAGAGTTTTGTATGCTCTGAGGCGTACTTTGTCGTGACGGTGGTGTATGCAGCTGCCGTACATCCTCAAGGGATGCTTGTATTTCTAGTATATCATCTGTTATGATATCATCGGTTAAAGCCGTAAGTAGTGCTGATGACTTCAAATCAGCCGTCTCCAAAATGGCTTCTGTTTCTAACTGTTCTTGGTCCTGTTCTTGCGCTTGCTCTGTCTCCATTTGGGGCTCTAATTTCACTTCCTGCAGTTCCTCTGCTATTGCCTTGGGCTTCAGTTGAGAATGTGCTGTTGTCGACTCCGCTACTTGGTCTCCTACTGCCTCCTCTGTTGATTGATCTACTTCTTTCTCCTCCGCTTCAGACTTGGCGGCTGTCGACTCTATTGCTGGCTCTGCTGCTGTCTGCTCCGTTGCTGGCTCCACTGCTTGTTCCGTGTCTGGCGCAGCTGTCTCTTCAGCTGATGTTCCGTCTTTCTGCTCAGAGTCTGTTTTCATCTTTTTTTCTGGCACATCCTCTTCATCGCTGACTGTTGTGGTGACAGTTAACCTCTTCACGGGAGTTGACGTGCCTGATTGACGCACGCCTATCGTTTGACTTACGGGTACTTCATTTGGTACTGTAAAAATTGCAAATATATTTGTTTAAAGATTTAGTAAAGCATAATGTAATACTCCCTACCTATATACTCCTCGCCCACTTCATTGTCCGCCTCCTCACTTTGACTGTCGTCCAGGCGCAAACTTGCCAAACCTGTGACTGGAACGCGTATAGATGGTCGCTTGAGCTTTGCGGTGCGTCGCTTACTGTTGGGGGGACGACCTCTTTTACTTTTGGATGAAGTGGTGGTGCTGCTGCTGCCGCTGTTACTACTGCTGCTAGCCACAATGTGTGGAGTTAGCGCAATGTCCTCCAGGACATTTCCAGTGGCATCAACACGCTGCAAACGAGTCGGCACCGAATCAGACAGTTGCGACTGCAACCTGTGTCCTGAAAAATTTCCC
Organism: Drosophila repletoides; assembly: GCA_018150835.1. Lineage (NCBI taxonomy): Eukaryota > Metazoa > Arthropoda > Insecta > Diptera > Drosophilidae > Drosophila > Drosophila repletoides. The sequence continues at coordinate 2,820,179 of JAECWQ010000225.1, read as the reverse complement.
GATATGGAGGAAGATTTACGCGGTTTACTGCCAAGGATTTCGACAGCTTCGCTAAATGAAACTGATAGCTTTGATTTGGATTTGCGATTTGTGCGCTTGGGTGTGAAATCTTTAAGACGTTTCAATTTTACGAAACAATTAAAGAAACGTGAACCGTAGCGCTTAATCAGCTCCTTGCTAACGATATTAAATCTAACTCCTTTTGGGGATCTCTTTAAATTTGGTGGAGGCGTATGAGCTCTACCCAACAGCTTTGAGGTCTTCTGCTTGGATCCGTTTTGCACCCAGGGCTCCTTAATGTGTGACTTGCTTGGACTGGGCTTTTGCTGTTTCGGGGGTGTTGTGAATAATTCATCTGCCCAGGATGCGTCCGATTTGCGTGGTCTACCCCGTTTATTGGCCGTACGTGGTATATATGTGGTCAAACGTTCTATTTGCGCCAGTTTCAAGCGCTGAATGCGTACAATACACGGCTTGATACAGTGCTTACTAAGAGTGCTCAGCTGCTCCTTGGTAAGCAACGGCAAAAACATTTTCTGTTGTGCCTTTGTCTTAAGTGTGTGCATCTGTTCCAGTTCTCCTTCATCATCATCATCATCATCATCATCATTATTATCATTTAACTCTTTGTTGTCCTCAATATCGCTATCAACAGGCGCGGGGGGTTGTTTTGATTTTAAATTATCTGCAGCTTTGCTTGCGTTAAAATTGTTTTTCTCCTCTGCTGTAAAAATGCAAATTAATTAATATACATATTTTTAATATTTAATACTCTTTTTGGTTTTAGCAAAGCACACTTAATATCGTCGTCGTTGTTCGAAGCTTAATTTGGTTCCCTGGAAGCCCACTTGCACTTCTGTTTGAAAGATCTATTCAATTTTTAAGATTTTTTAAACAAACGAAATAAGTTGTTTTTTAATTTAATCACAAACAAATACTTAAGAAACTATTCGATTTGGTGCCCAATATTTTACAGGGACTTCAGTGGCCGAAACGAGTCGGTTGCAGTCTAGAATTTCCATTATGATATCATTTGTAATATTCCTTAAACTTTCTTTTATTCTGAAGAGTTTCAATATAATTGCAATAAATTTGCACTGAGATCAGTTTCAGTTTTGAGAATAAAGAGAACCTAAAAGATATGAATTTATATATACATATGTATATTTTATATCTAAATATATTTTATTGTTTAGCAACATTCGAAATAGCGCTATCTGGGCAGCCAGAGTTTTTCATGCCATCATTTTCCTATTCTACATATAATTTATATATTGGGAACTGACCAGGCATAGCTATGTCTGTCATTTGCTTTCGAAACAAAGTTTCCTTATGTGATATATTTTTTGCAAGAAAGATTTGTCGAAAAAACAAGTTTTGTGAGCCTGATGAATTATACCAATTTTAAGTTTTATTAATAACAAATCTGTGAGTCTTTCGAAAAGGGCTAAAAACAATAAATGCATGTAACACGCAGAAGGCATATACTATCCTGTAGGGTATATATGTACACATTCTTGGTCAGCACTAACAGAGTAGTTCATTTGGAGTATTTGAGTATAGAGATATCAAAATTGGTAAGTAGCTTTCTTTCTACGAAGTATACAGTATAAACTGAAAGTGAATTTGTGGCATAATTCCTAGGAAGAAAGCAGCAAGTGTACATTTAAGTATATATATATATATATATATTTATATGTATACTTGTGTGCTGTTATTTCATCACAATCGTAAAAGGAATTCAAAGGATACCATGGGAAATCCTGTACTGACACAAGGAGAGTAGTCTAGAGAGCATTAGTTGGCGAGAAAATGAGAGATGAATGCAGGTAGTGGAGTATTCTTCTTTTTGTTTTTGTGGGACTCTCTTCTTACCTGGTGTATTCACAGTAGTTGGTGGTAACAGAGGGGACTGGTCAATTGTCAGCTCTACTTCCGTATCTTCTGCAAATCAATGAAAAATTTAAATTATTTAATTTACTTTAATTTGATTAATTATAAATGAAACTTGCCTGCATTGAAGAAGATGGGCGAGATGGGGACAGGTGAAAGAGAGCAGCGCTTCGATTTCAGCTCGGAATCCGTTTCAGTTTTTTCTACTGTTGCTGTTGATTCTGCTGCCGCTGTCGACTCCCCCTCTGACTCTCTAACGCTTAGCGGTGGCGGCGCAGCTCGCACAAAGTCGAACAGATCCATTTCTGTGTATGTGTGTGTGAACGTTGTTATTGTTGTAGCTTTTGTTGTGTGTTTTCCTTTTTGTTATTGTTTAATTGCTTTCGTATTGTCATCCGCATACACATGTATGTACATCTACATTCGCATCCGCACGCACAGCTCAAGAGATCCGCTAGAGCTGCGAAGGAAGCGCGAAAAAGCACACACACACACACGCATAGACGAAAATAACAAACGGCCAAAGATGAAAAGAAAAACGAACACCCACATACACACAGCATAAAATCACATGCAACAAATTAATATATGTATTTATGTATATTATTATTCCTAAATGTTGTAAAGTTATTCGATATTATGAACACTTTGAAAATATCACTTACCACAGCTAAACTTATTTCATTTAATAAAATTCGAGAGGCAACAAGAAAAATAAACGCGGACTTCTTCTCAATGCCGAGAGACACCGACGCCGCGGAGTAGTGATGTAAAATGTGTTATCGATGGTATCGATAGAAACTGACTAGTTAAGAGATTGCATTCGATAATTCGCATAACAGTTGGCAAAAATGTTACTGAAGCGTTTTTTTTAAATGCAAAGCTTTTGTTTTTATCAAAATTTATTCATAAATCCAGATCAGCTCTGGGTCATTTGATAAATTTTCAAAAATAAAGAAAGCTTTTGTTTATTGTTTTATTTAAGATTTGTGTTATTTTTGTATCATTGTAGATTGTAGAACTGATTGAACACATTGACGGTTGAATTCAGTTTTAAACACGCTTGCCGAGGGAATTATAACCTTGTCACGAAATGTGGAATACATTGAAGAAAGCATCGCTAACCCCATAAATTGTATTATTGATCAAGACAACGAGACGAGTCGATATAGCCATTTCCGCCTAGTCTCTGAGTTATTGAGATAGGTGAATAACATTTGGTATGGAGCATTCATTTTGATGCAGGCTGCACATATGTGGGAATCAGCCGGATCGGACAACTATATCAAAAGTTCTTTCATAGAAAACTTTTTTGTTTCTCAAGGTATTTTGACTAAATATACAAGTTACACGGAAAAGTGTATTATCTAATCGCACACTAAAAATCATGGGGATCGAACTACTATATCATATAGCTTCCTTAGGAATAATCGGCTCAAAAGTTGTTGTATGGACAACTTTTTTGTTTCTCAAGGTATCTCGACTAAATTTACAAGTTACATGGAAAACTGAAGAAAACTCAAGACGCACACAAAAAATCAATAAAATTGGATTTTTATATCATATAGCGCAAATAGGAACAGTCGGTCAAGAACATGTTATTCTAATCTGCCACTGTATGTAATCTGGAGCGCTCCGAAGGTAGCCTTTCCTTACTAGTTTTTATATAAGATACTCTTTTCTCATCAGCTTGCCTAAATTTATGAACTTTTTGAACCAAAGCTTTTTATACTCTTGTAGGGTATAAAAAGTTCGTTCCGAAATGTGTGACGCATTGAACACGGCATCTCCCACCCCTTAAAGTGCATATGTGCATATATTACTGGTCCGAACGGACAGACGATTCGATGTACGCATGTCCGTCTTTCTGTTTCCTAACAAATTAGCTGCTCACTCTAAGTGAATGAAATTTGCAATGTAGGTTTTACTCAAAACATCCATGCTACAGGTAGCACATAATTTGGAAGCGGTCGGATCTGACTATTACTATATATATAGTTGCCAGGAAATTGTGGTCAAAATAAATAAATTTCAAAAATCAAGTCCATTTCGGGCTCAGATGCAGATGGTGGGTTTTTTGTAGGTTCGGTATTGCGCTTGTTCGTCCAGAAACGAATCAATTCCAACTCGTTTAATTTTTAATCCGACAACTCGATTAATTAATGACTTTACAGCCGCCACAACTGGTATAATATAATGAATCTTTCCAGTAGGTAAATAATTAATAATTAAATAATTCACATGAATATTCATGATTTTTTTTTTTTTAATTGGCATTTTTATTTACTTTCATTTGTATAATTGGTTAATTGCAATAAATATGATTTTTGTACAATTAGTTGGCGAATTTTTGCAAGCAGCAAGATATTGTGCAATTAGCAATTGTGTTTGGATTTCTTTTCTTTTTTGTTATTTCTTCATTTCTTCACTTTTTGTTTCGTTTCGTTAACGTTTCGATAGTTTTTTGAGGATAACCGATAACATTCTCTCAGGACTAGCACAAAAACTTCGCACGCTCAGCATATAAATACATACGTATGCACATAAATGCATACATACGTACATACATATACATATGTATAATAAAGTAGTACATACAATAGCTATGTAAACATACATATTTATACATAATAAAAAAAGAATACTTTACGTAGACAGGGAAAGGCGGGCTGGGGCGCAGGCGATATGTTAATTAATTAATTGGTGTGGGCAGCAAATAATTTAAAAAAATTAAAAAAATAACGGATCTAAATAAAAAATAATAAACAATTAAATACATTATAAAAGTACAAACATTTTTTGCTGGCTATTTTGTGTTGGCTAATTAGCGGCTTTCACTTTTCACACTTAAAAAAAATGCAAAAAAAAAACATTTTTTTTTTACTCAAAAAGTTTTGATTTTTTTACAGCCCGAAATTTGAATATAGTTTTTTCTACTTAGAACTGAACGATTTTTTTAAAAATCTTTTTAGGGTAAGTAGAAATTTTTCAGAATATTATTTTTTTGTTGGTGGATGAACACTATTAAAACTGAATTAGAAGGACAAATTCAAATATTAATTTTCCTTTCTTAGGATCAGTTTTTCCTTGTTTTGTGTTTTGAAGTATACAAAGTTATTAATCGGGTTTTTAAATAGGTTTCTAACTAAATATCAGAGTTTTTGTATAAAAAAGTAATGTTTTTTGTACTGACAAGTTGTGAGAAAGCCGCTAATAACCGTTGTGTAGTAAGTGTATGTGTGTGTGTGTGTTATATTGCAGTCGAAAATTGTCATGTCCGGCGGCTACTCTGTCACGGCACCGCACCTATTTAAATGTCTTCTAAATGTACACTTTGAAGGCACTCCAACCATGGAAGCATTTGGAGAAGCGACGCGATTCCTTGTTCTTCATTGTCAAGAACAGTTTGCGTGGCCTCTCCGGCTGTTTGATACGCATATGCTGTATGTAGACCTGTGCGGATTTATAGGCCAATTTGACCTCCACCTCGCTGCAGCGTGGACCCATCCAGAGGAAGACATGCTCGCCATTGTCGAGTATCATAATATCATCGTCGGCCAAATCGTCCTGGCAGAAATCGGCGCATTTCTCGGCCACCGTATAATAGCCCCGTTCGTTGGAACAACGGAATAGACGCGTGTAATTCATATATTCCGCATCTTTGTCGTAAGGCTTGCGCCCGCCGAGTGCCACCCAAAAGAAGTTCTCCGGCTCGTCGCCCTCATTGAGTATCTGTTTAAATGGACAATGATAAAATTTGGTTGCATTCCTTTAGAATAACTTCGATTTAGACTCACCTGCAGGCTCACCCAGGGACTGTTGAACATCTGTTCGGCAATATCCTGCACCAGTTTCGTCTCTTCGTTGCATGCCTTACTGCCCAGCCAAACGTACACAATACCCGACTGTGACTCGTCCTCCGTTTCGAATGGCACATGAAGAATATAGCTGAAAGATTCATTAAATATTTGATAATAATAATCAATTAAATCAAATAGATTATAAATGAACATGATGTTTTTATAATAAAAAATATTTGTAATTTCATAAATCCAAATTTCATAAATGGCGATAACTTTAATATTTCGAACTGTTTCTGCATATTAAGTATATAGCAGATAAATAGACAGGATCTTAGAGAGAAAATGAAAGGAGTTCAGAAGTATTCCTTATCCCTCTTAGAACAGTTTTGAAAACTGATGAGAATCATACCCTACCCAGATTTATTTAATCTATAACACATTTGAGTATTAGAAATAAAATATTTCTCTAAATTTAGCAATGATCACTACATTATTTAATGGGTAGGTGAGTAATACGAATTATGAATCATACAAGTTTTATAATATAAGTTCGCGGGCTTCGCGTCTTTCTTATCGGAGTGATTCAATTCTTTGAACACTTTTAATGCTAGCAATTGACAGTTTTTCATTATCTATATTAAATATATAGGTTTGGAGGCATATTTTAATTAAAAGAATGTTTAGTAATGCGGATTACCTTTCTATTATTTTTATATTTAAAATTGGAATTTTCTTCCTATGTTCTTTAAAGCTTAATCACATCCAATATTATTTTTACTTATGGGACATGAGAGTACTTGAAAAGAAAATGGAAAATTGTACTAACCAGAATGCTGAGTTCAGGTGCACTGCATCCGGCTGGATTTGTATAAGTCGCGTGGTCAACGCTCCGCCATTGGAACGTAAATGGAAGAACTCAACGGCCGGCTTGCCATCGGGCGTGAGAGCTTTGTCCTTGCGTTTGCCCGTATGAATGATGAATTTGCGCTTGAAGTGGGACATAAATTTAAGGTTCTCTTGCTGCTGAAAGATGCGCATGACTTCCAGTTCCTCGCCAAACATGGCCTTAAACTTCTTCTGCAGGGTAAAGGTAAATGTTAGCCAGCCCATATTGCCGGCATTGCGTCCTTGCCAGAAGTAGACAACACATTCAATTTCATCCTCGGGCGGCGCAGATTTGCTATCATTCGGATTCGCATCGGCACCATCACCAGCATCCACATCATCGACTGGGATACAGTAGCGACAGAGAAACACATAGCATTCGCCCGTATAAAAATGTCCAAGTTCCTCCTCGGGCAGACGAACAAATTTTTTGTTCTCCAGAACAAAGGCCTCCATCATCTCGAGATCATAGTTCCATTCCTCTTCTAGCTGTTCCGCCTCTGCCAGCGGCATTGCGCTCTGACGAGGCATAAATAACGCTGCCAAATCGGTTCGCGTCTCCTGCTGACGCGCCCACTGGGTTAAATTGGCGCCCGTCTTGGCCACAGACTTCGCAGTACGTGTAAAGTCAACAGCCATAACCTCATCCCAGCCAGGGAACTTCGTGCGAAAGATTTGCATCTCATTGCCCTCTGGTACACGCATGACCAGCGCACAATCCGGTCGTTCCAGCATATTAAAGAGCTCCCGGCTAAGCTTAACAGCGGCGGCACGCACCAAACGTGTTGATTTCTTGCCAAACCAGACAAACAAATCCGTATAACAGTCGAGGATGTACACGTGCTTGCTATTGAGTAGCGTATGACTAAGCTTCTGCTCCGGCAACTCCACCTGAGGCAGCTCCAGATAGCCCATGCCTAATTGTACATGATATAAACGCGGTTGCACTGGCGTAAAATTCTCATCGATATGCTCTTGTGGTGGCGTCAATTTAGCCACTTCTTCGGGCAGTACATCGAATGCTTCCCAAAACTCTGGACTCTCTTCACCCTGCATATCAACAAGTATATCGCATTTGTTCTTCCGTTCCGTCTTATTGATCTTTTCGGCCATGAGACGCGCCTTGGAGTTGAGCGTATTCTTTGATTTTTTGCCCAGCCAAATGTGTATGCGTGTGCCCACATCCAGTACAAAGGCATAACGTGGATCTAGCGATTGTAGCACCATTGCCACCGGTTCTAGATGTATGCTGGCACCATATGCATGCACCAGATACAGCCTGGTTATGTGTATCATCTCTTCAATGGTATAGAAACCAGTCGCAGTGCGTCCACCTTCTATATAGATGACTTCCGTCTCGAACAGTGCCAGAAATTCATCGGATTCATCTCCCTGCTCTTCGCGTATTGTCCGACAACGTGCGCCCAAATAGTTTCTCAAGTTGACTGCATGAATTGCGGCACAGGCACGCTTATCTAATGTCGCCTCATTGCCAATCCAGAAATAAATCTCCCAGCTGAGCGTGTGTAGCTCATCGTACTTGGTTTTGAGCACAATATAGCAGTCACCCTCATAGAACTTACCATGGATAACATCATCGATTTTATTGGGCAGGAAGTTCTCAATTTCCCAAATGGTTAAGCCTGGCTGCTGGCCATCCTCTTTCTCAAAGAATTTGGAATAGTCCAGTTGCGGTTTCTCCAGTGACTCATCCCAACGTTTGGGCTTCAATGATTCAGCTGTTGCTGCATCATTATCATCCTTATCCTTATCCTTGGCCACATCCTTCATACCCTTTAGCACCTTGGCAGCATCCTGTCCGCCATCTCCTTCAGTCCGAGGACCACGGCGCAGACGTATCTTACGCGCCGTCGCATCTTTGGGCGTTGTCGCCGTTGGCATTGAAGGCGGCACAGCAGCACCAGCCAGACGCAATTGCGTCTGTAGCGAAAAGTCAATATTATAAAATTCCAAGCTGGTTGCTTTGCTGGCCTCACTGGGTTTCGGTGGCATTACCAGATCAGGATTATCACGCAAATCCAACTGATCTAAGCCCTCCAACAGATGTATGGCATCTGGCAGTGTTATCAAACGATTGCTACTCAAATTCAGTTCCTTCAGGGCACCACAACGACATAAACCCTCTGGCACCATTTCCAGCAGATTATTGGCCGCCGAGAAGCATTCGAGGGCACCCAATTTCCCAATTCCTGATGGAATACCCTCAAAATTCAGCTTATTATCGTTAATAAAAAGGCGACGCAGCCGTGACAGCTTACAGAGAGCGGCGGGTAGATTAGTCAGTTGATTGCGGGATAAATTAAGTGACTCCAGACGTTGCCACTGCTCTATACTGGAGCTTAGCTCTTGAATCTCATTGTCACTTAGATTTAAACGCACCAAAGTCGGCACATTATAAACGCAATCCGGCAGCTTGGGCAGTGCATTGTGCGAGAGATCCAGCTCGGCGAGATTGGCCAAACTATCGATGCTAGTCGGAAAATTGAGTAACGTTCGCTGTGTGCCACTCATATTCAGCACTTCCAGGCTCTGCAGCGAAGGCAGCTGTCGCAGTTGAAAAAGCTCTAGAGGATTATCGGACAAATCCAAGGTTTTCAAATTAATTAACCGTCGCGTCTGTGGTGGCAGCGTCTCTAGGCGATTGTGCGATAAGTCAAGGAAGAGCAAGTCCGTTAAATGTATAAATAATGCCGTGGGTATGCTCTCAATTTGATTATAGCTTAAATTAAGCACTATTAAGTTCTTGGCACGCTCCAGACCTTCGGGCACCTCCTTTAGCCTATTATGGGATAAATCCAAAGTTGTTAGTTCCTCCAACTGGAATAACTCTGGTGGTATTCCGCTGTTTTTCAATTGATTATGCCTTAAATCCAATGAACGCAGACAAGTCAGCTCTGTTAATTCACCAAAGAGCTTCTCAAGCCGATTGTGATTTAGTGACAAATGTTCCAGTTTCTGTAGCTGTCCCAGCTCCTCCGGTATTTCCTGTAGCTGCGTGTGATCCAATGTGAGCCACTGTACTTGCGACATTTGCCGCATGGAGCTGGGAAATGTTTTCTGTTGCAAAGGGAATATGCGAGGTTAATATAAGAAAAATAACAAAATAAAAGTAAACCGGTTCGGTTTGTAATTGATTCGTAATTTAACCCATCGTATTTTTACGCGCAAAAATACATCAGATTTTTGTTGAACCGAACCAGTATAATGTGCAGAACCCAGATTCGTAGCATTTGGTTTGAACCACTGCCATGTTGCTTATAATGGTAACCGTATGGCTTTGGCGCAATGTAAACAAAAGTCAAACAGCGCAGTCAGCGTCGCCTAAGACGCTGACGACGTCGACGTCAACGTCAGCAGCGCTTGGCAGCAGCAGCTGTGCGCTGATGATGACAAATTCGCCGTGAATGGTCATAACTTTTTTTGTGTACTTTTTTTTCTTATTTGCTAATCTAAGACTGACGTTGACCCGTTTTTGCAGGCGTTGCGGCGGTCAAAACTTTATTTAGCATTTTCCATTTACATTCCGCATTTAGCCACACAGCGACAACAGTAACAATAACAGAAACAACAAAAACACTTACACTGAAATCATTTTTTGTAAAGTCAATGCCGCGTACAAACGGTAATACACTCATCCTTCTGCTGCTGAGCTGCTGGTTCCTTTGTGGGTGCGGGGAGTAGCATAAAAAAGTATTTAATTTTGCGTCACGGATACGAAGAGACGAAGACGGACGGCGAAGCGAGGCGAAAACGGCAGCGAGCCCTGGTTCTTGTTATTGCTATTTCAATGAATATATGTGCCTCTAGCGATGGCAGCTCTATCAACATATCGATATTTCGCCTATATCGCATGTCCCGCTCATATCGATACATACTGTTCATAGTCACATAGTCATGCATCGATATATTTCTAAATTTCCCAATGCCAGTTCTTACATTATTGCTGTATAAAATCATCGATAATCCACTTTCACCTAACAGCTATTTTTAAATTTTGATGTTTGCGAAACCATCGGAGCTTTGCACCATTAACAAGCAACAGGTATTTTTGAGCAGAGCAGGCAAATACCTATATCGAATTTTTGTTATTTTTCGAAACAACTTTAGTTAATTTCTTACACCACAATTTGTAAATTTTTTTAATGTTTCCAACAAGCAGAATTGTTTTTAAACTATTTGAATCTGTTGGCAAAGAGAATAAAACTATCAAAATCCATGATGAAAATGTTGGATGCCACTCAAATATTCCCAATAATTTAATTTTGTCTACTAATTAAATTGATTTAACGATTATTTCAAAGTAATTTCGGCTGTTTAATAAAGTTTAAATTTATAAGAATAATCGATAAATCGTATTTCCGATATATCTGGGCACCGATTTTTTCTCTTTGGCCGATATTTTTTCCAATGTATACCACCGCTGTTCGATTCGAAAATATTATGTCATCGTTTTAGTCAACTCAAGTTTAATAAATTGCAAATTTTAAACGTTATGTCTCGAAAATAAAATCTGCTAATTCGTTTGCTAACTTTTTTTAATTTAAGACCTAAAAATTGTTTTTTACTACTTTTTAATCAAAATTTTGTATGAAGCAGCGCAGTGTCAAAAGGTCAGTTCTAATCACGTCTTACGATCATCAAATGCCGCTTGAGTATTTCGTATTTTATAAGAAGAAGCACTTAAGAGTATTAAGTGCAGATAAGAAGCAGTTGTCGAAACTAAAGCTCAACCTTAATCTTAACTGAACCTACATTTCCAATTCGATACAAACATACTATATAATAATATGGAGTAAAGTAATAAGGATTAAAATTATCTTTTACATACTATTCTTTCTCTCATATTTTCGGGGCCAAAAAATTATTAAGGAATTTTTAGAATGAACTTAAAAGTTAAAATATTATAGTATTTTATCTTTTTAGTTCTTTCAACTAAAGAATGTGAAGAATTTTTCTTTCTCGTTCAAAATCCTTTTCTAAGTCTAAAAAGCATCTCGAAGAAGGATAGAGAATTTTTATAATAATCTAATATACATTTTCCCTAAATAATAATAAACTTGGTTTTATAAGCAAATTCAAAATAATTAAAAACAGTTTAAATTAATAGAACTGGGCAAAAAAAAACTATAAGAAAATATTTATTAAATTTCGTTCAACAAAATAAAAAAAACCAAAATACTTCCAGTGTGTACATACAGATTTGGCACCGACACTTTTATTCACTTTTAAAAGCGTATGTACAGTGTACACACTGGTTTTGTGCTGTTTTCTGTCCCGGGGGGTGGGAAATTGCGCATGGAGCGAAAGAAAGAGCGTTAAAAAGGACTTCAGTCTCCTGTTATCCTGTAACTGCTAAACTGCTGCCCTCTATATGGCATATCAACATCGCATGCAATATTCTAGAGGGTGTGACCAAGTTGAATGACAAAAAATTTTCATACTTTGCTCAGTCTTCGGAATGTGAAGTTCCTCCTCGCAGGACATTTTTATGTCGACAACGTTGCAAGTAGCAATATAATAAAAAATTATTATATATATATTTTATAATATATATATGTATATATATATACATATGTATATATATGTGTTATATATATATATAAATATTTATAAAGGAAAAACATTTTAAATAATTATAGAAATAAAAAATACTAAGTGTGAAAATGCGAAAAACTTATAAAGTAAAATTACGTTTCGTGCCTGTGCCTGGCAAAAATTAAATTAAATAAAGGAAAAAAGTAAGAGAGATTCCGAAAATGCGGCGAACGTAGAACTTAAGCTTCCTCACCTTTGTTTGTTGTGAAAAATTGTGTACCCATTTTGCAAAAGGGAGTGTTTTTTAGTGTAGTGTAAACCAGAAATGCGCTATATGCAAAACATGTAAACTATATATATACTATGAGTATACGTCTATATATGTATATATATATATATATGTACATATATATGTATGGATTTTAATATGTATACTGTTATTAAAAACTAAATCTTCAATTTGAAATATTTAAAAAACTTTTACAACGATTGTAAAAGTTTTGAATTTCAAAAACAAGAGTAAGAAAGAAAAATTGCATGCATTAAAGTTGTGCTCATGAATAATTGCTCATGAATTCGTGAAATGGGCATGGCATAAACGCAGTAATAAATACATATACACACATGCACACGCACACATAAATACAGAGGCACGGAGTGGGCGTGTGTTGGCGTCGCATTTCTAACAGATCTGCCAAATGTTGCAATGCCCAATACCCAATTGGCCAAAAGCACAAAGGCGCAACTACAACTAACTAAGCGCAAGATGATGCTGCGCTGCCAGCATCGCTGCTCGCTGCATTTTGTCCTGTGTATGGTAGTTGGGTAGGGGTGGGGTGGTTGCAGCAATTACGAGTGCGTGGCACGAAGAAGCATAAGGAATAAGGAAACAGTACGAACTTTTAATCAATAGATATACAAACACACAACAGATATAGGGAGTGAAAGAGAAAGAGAGAGAGAGAGAGAGAGAGAGATAGAGAGAGACAAAGCGAGAGCATGCTAGAGAAAGAGATAGAGGCAACAGCAGAAACGACAACAACAACAATGTAAAGTATAATAGTGGGAGCACGCAACTGAGAACGAGAGAAAGAGAGAGTGCGCGCCTGGCCATTACCTTTTTACCGTTACTCTTATTATTGTTGTTGTTGTCCGCTACAGGAAGAGGAAGAGACAAGTGAACAAAATTGCTATTGCGCTGGGCAGACGCAGCATCAATAACAGAGAGCAGAGCACGACGTGGAAACGAGCAGAGAGAGAGAGAAGAGGTAGCTGAGATTTAAGGGTGTGCGTGTGCCTGTGCCCGTGCCTGTGCGTCGCTGTCTATATGTGTGTGTGTGTGCGCGTGTGTAAGTAGGAGAAAAAAAAATATTTAAAAGGGAAAAAATGGGAGCAAGAACGAAAGCGCATTGCACAGACAATTTTTAATTAAAGTGCAGAAACATGGCTCTATTTGCGCTCTGAGCGTACGCCCACATGCTTATTAAATAATAAAGTCCCTTTACACACACACACACACACACATACACTCGATTGTAACGGACGTTCCAGTGTTGTTTTTAAAGCGAATAAAAGGGGCGCAAACACATCATTCAAGATCACGAAAATAACTGTTAAAATCAAGAGGCTCGGCTTGTGTGTTCGAGCTCGAATCAGATCAAATATTCTATGCAATAAGCGAACCGAATCTTTTTGTTCTTATCCAAAAAGGAAAAAGTACGATTCGAGTTCAGATCAAGAGATTCGGTTCGGTTGCTCGAACGAAAAGCTCTTGCTACATTCTCTGAACCGGTTTCTGATTTAGAAATTGCTTTAACATTTAAGTACTCTGTACGTTAGTCTAAAAGACGTTCGGTTCTGTTTCGGGTTCGGTTTCATTATCATTGGATGGGTTTTCTTATAGGCCAGTTCAAAGCATCCAAAACTCTTGATCCCCACCGCTTCAATAGGGTCTGCATTCCAACAAAGTATTTCATGACTTGCAATACTTTTAATAGTGTTTATAATTTCATAAGTTAAAGTAGAATTTCTTGACAGTTTGTACATATATCTTGAAAACTATTAACACAAAAGTTTTGGAATTTTTATTATAAAAACGATTTCAACAACGGTTAGCTCCATATATCATGACTTAAAAGTAATCATAAGCTTAATACTTATTTATGATCAAATTTTAAGCATATTTAAAACTTAATTACGATAAGAACTAACTAATCTGGATAGTTTATTTAATCTAAAAACATAATTGAAGTATTGTGATTCTTTTTTATGTTTTGAATACTATTTAAAAATCATCCTATTTTCAGGTTTATTAAGAGTGGAATATTTGAGTCAAAATTGAATTGTTATCAGAACTGAAGAAAAAGTGTCTAGGAATTAGGATTTATTGATTCCATATTCTCACCGTATTAAAAAAAAAGATTCTCCAATTTTTAATAATCATTCGTATTGATAAATTTCATGAAAATAATTATTTCATTTGAACTGAAGAAAATTTTGAATGGAAATCTTAAAGTATTAAATGGAAAAAAATAGGCGAATAAAATGACTTGGGTTGACGTTTTCATGCAGAGCATGTTGTACTTCAGTTTGTCCTATATTTTCGTACTTAAGTATATATTTATGTAGGTACTCCAAGCCTAGATATAATGGATAGATAAATGTGTGAAACAGTGTTGGAACGTGCCAAAACCACGCCTAAATTTTGTTGTTGAATGAACTGAAATGTGCATCCTTGAGAGAGTTGGGAACTAATTGTGTTTCCTTGTCGTTTCCCATGCTGCTGCCAGTGTGCGACAATTTGATGTCAAGAGTTTAGAACTCTGCCCCGAGAGCACGACGCACAATTCACGAGGCTCAAGACAAGGAGGCACAAGGCACAAGGACGAGGCAACCACAGGAGAACGGCACTCCACTCCGCCACCGCCATCGCCTCCATTTCCAGCTCCAATCACCGCAGCAATTCATTAGCTTCCACATACTTAAGCATACGCATTAGGCTGCCAATCATCCCAATTTCAAGTCCATGATGGGTGACTTTGAATTTACGGATCAGTATAAGGTGCCGGTTATAGCCAAGCTGCTGCACGCACTACCCCACTACAATATAACGTTTCACAAGATCAACAGCACGTTTCGACCCAATGATGAGATATACCTAGAGGTAAGTTCAAAATACAAGAAAAAGAAACTTCTCTCCTAGAATTAAGTATAATTTCCAATTTTTAATTATATCTTCTTGCGGTTCTTACCAATTTTATAGAAATTAAGTCAACATTTTTACTCATAAATTATGTTTATGTTCGTCTGTATAATCATCTCTGGTCCTTGACTTAAAGATAAAGATTTATGGTTCGAAAAGGATAAAGAATGATAAAGTAAAATATACAGGAATATTGCAAATTCCACTTTTCAAATAGTCTCACTGAAAGAAATAAACTCTACCAATTGGATTAAATACAAAATTATGACCTATATGTAAACACTTCATGACCGGCTCCTTAAGAAAGTTGAAAATCTTGTGAGCTGAATTCTAGTTAAAAAATATTGGAATTTTCCGATTCTTGATTATTGTTAATTTATTTTATCAAGTACTAATTCATCTATTTATATTTTCGGACTTTTGGTACTCGTAGAGCCTTGGAATATTGGGATCTGTGCCGGCCGCTTTGCTAATTGTTTCGCTGCTGGGATTGCTGTTCTATTTGATGACACGATGCTGCGATCGGAAACCTCGCCCGGCTCACTCGATCACCAGTCTGAAGGTGGCCCTATCCATTGTGACGGTGATGTGCTGTGCAGCAATAGGATTGGGATTATACGGAAACGATGATCTGCATAATGGACTCCTTGAGGTGCTAACAGCTGGACGAAAAGTAGATAATTTGGTGACAACGATACGCAATCAGACCCATATACTGGAGAATACGCTGACGAATCGTATAAGGCCACAGCTAGTGGAATTGGCGGATATATTTGATCAACCCGTATCGAATCAGACGGCGCTTGCCAAGCTTTTCGTATCATTGAATATTGTGCAGGGTAATGTTACATTGGCCACTAATGCGGCTAGCGATATACGACGTCCTTTGATGGGCATCTCGATGACACCCTTTCTCACTGTGAGTATCCGGAATTCGCTTGAGAATTTTCTATCAATTCACCTTGAAATTCCTATACTTCTATTATTTGCAGCGCGGCGATCAATGGGAGCTAATACGCTGGCCGGGCACAGTGGCTACACTTGCTTTATTGCTAGTTCTATGCGCTGTGCTACTTGTGGGCGTGGCACGGCATTCTCGCTGTGCCCTAATCTTATTTAGCGTATGCGGCTTGTTAGCCGTAACCGGCTCCTGGCTCATGTCTGGCTTGTATTTATCTTCTTCAGTGGCGGTGGGAGATTTATGCATTAGTCCAGCTGATTTTTTGGTCTCTACTGCACCAAGAGATTTGCCCACCAATGTGCTGCTGCACTATACCCAATGCGAACCAGGTCATACAAATCCATTTACCCAACGTTTGCGTGAATCGCAGAATTCCTTAAATAATGCACGCAGCGCCATGGCCTCTGTGATGAAGATCTCCCTGGTGCTCTTCAAAAGCTCGGGCCTGCAGCCCAAGCTGGGAGCTGTGAATGCTGATTTAAATAGCAGCGAAAGATTGCTTACCCAGCTGACGGCTTTGGTCGATTGCAAGGCGGTGCACCATAATTTTCTGTCTGCCGCGCGGGGTCTTTGTGAAGGCGGATTACTGGGTCTGGTTCTGATGTTGATAGCCAGTTTTATAGCTGCCATATTGCTGACCATTATGGTGTGGGTGGATTCACATACATGGATTTATATACGCAAGCGTAATGATTATGCTCAGGTGGATGAACCATCTTATATATCGCATCCGGCGCCACAAAATCATCAGCAGATGATGAATGCGGCACGCACGCTGCCACGAAATCATAACGGGTAGGTTGTAATTGATCCCTAGACTGATCCCATTGCAGCTCTTGGATTCCCTCACTTTCTTTCCAGACACTTCAGTCCACCCGTCATCAGTGGCTCCCATACACTGCAGCATCCCAATAAGCGACAGCAGCACGAGATGATGGCACACGCGCACATCCAGCAGAATATGCGGGCAATGGGCACCCATACCTTGGGCAGACTGCCGTCGCATAACCACAGCCCCACCCACATGACTGGTAAGTCTACACCACCAGCACCAAAACCACAATCACAACCACAATACCATGACTAGCACTATTAGCATCACTAGCATCACTATCCGTTCCCTCTATTCCTAAAGCCACCATCATTTCAGTCATTATTTACAATCTGTTTCTTCCTACTCCTCTCTATCTGTGTCTCTCTATCTCTATCTACCTCTGTCTGTCGTCTTTCTTGAGTTTGATTCATTGAGCAAGATGTCTGCTGTTAGAAATCCCCATAAAGAAATCGATATAGAGGGAATAGTTCCAAAAATTTTAATAATCAGGTTTCTGTTTAGACTTAATTATGAAAAAATTATAGAAAACTTTACTATAAAAAAAAATTCTTTATATTTCTATCAAATTTTTAAGATATCTTGGGAAAAATAATTAAATCATTTATTGAAATTTTTAAATCTTCCTTTAATTGCATAATTATTTTAATATATTTTACTTGCTTTTCGAATAATAGGTAAAAAAGTAAAAAATTGGTTTTAATATTTTTGAATAAGGCGGAATTCCAACATTCCAATTTCAAACCCAATCACGGACAGAGACTAGCCTAGTTGGAAAGATAAAACAAAATTTGAAAGAGAATCCGTACCGAATATATCAGAAATTAGATTTCCCATAAACCAGTTGAAGTCCTTTCATAGCTTCATTTCTCGTCCTTGATAGTCTGTTGTTGTATTTGTTTTTTTTTTTTTTTTTATAATTGCTTATTGGCCTCATTCTCATTTCATGCGGGCCTTTTTATCCGCCACGTATCCACCTCAAATGCATCCGCATTCGCAACCGTATCCGCATCCGCATCCGAATCCCGTATCCGCCTTGCTAATTGTGTGTACATTTTAGGTCCCAATAACGGTAAATATGCAACCCTAAGCAAACAATGCAAAACTTTGGAAGCCAATGACTTTTACTGAAAATCGTCGCCAGCCGCCGCCGTCGCCGCCGCCGCCGCCGCTTCCTCCGTACCGCCGACAACACAGGGCCAGGTGGCCCAGGCCCACGCCCATGCACAGCAGCAGCAGGCTCAACAGCAACAACAACAATTGGGTCCGCAGCCAATCTATTGCCATCATCCACATCAGCATCCTCACGCGCATCCACACGCTCATCCCCATTCACATTCGGCAGCCGTTGCTGCCGCCGTGCAGCACCAGCATGCCATCTATCACCAGCAACAAGCACAGGCACAGGCTCAGGCCCAGGCCCAGGCGCAGGCCCAGCAATATGGAACTTATACTACGGCTGCGGCGGCACATCATGCCCAGCAGCATCATATGCCGCCGCCGGGTCAGAGTCAGATTTATCAACAGATCCCGGCACATTTAGCCGGTCAGCTGGCGCCTAATGGTAATCCGCACTCGATTTATCAGCCGCTGGTGGCGGTTAGCCAGGGCTCCATTTATGTCTCGAATTTGGCCACAATGCGGCGACAGAATAGCCAGGGTGGACCCCAAATACCAGCGCATCATCATGCAGCTGGGCCAATGCAAACGCAAACGCAGCCTCCGCCAAATCCCCATGCACATCAGCAGCAGCACGCACCGCAGCATGCATCGCATCAACCGCCGCCGCCATCGCAGCAGCAGCAACAGTTGCATCCGCATCAGCTGAAGTCACCACAGCAACATCCTCAGCAGCAACAACATCCACAGCAGCATCATCAACCGCCAGAGACTGAAGTGGTGCCCATAAGCACCAGCATAGATACGGCTATTTATGATCGGGATAAGCAGATTTATAAGTGCTCCACATTGAGGCAGGGCGGTAAATTTGATCCCAAGTATAAGCCATCGATATTGAATTGCCCGCTTCCCGAAATACCCAAGGATGCGGAACAGCCCAAGGTGGAGTCCATCTATCAGCAACAGCAACAGCATCATCAGACAAATAACTATTCCAAGTAAGTTAATCAAGGAATTCTAGCGGCTCCTTAAACTTTGCCGCTTTCCTATTTTTTTTTCTTTTTTATTTACAGAACTCTGCAGCGTCCGCCCATGAAGCTGCCGCCCCAAATGAAGGCTATACCGCCGCCTCGCATAGGCACGCCCACATCGCCACCGCCGCCGAATGCGCAGCCACTAGATGCTACTGCAGCAATGCAGAATGGCAATGAAGATGTATCATTGCCACCGCCACCGCTGGACACTCAAACGGATGCCACGTCTGCCAAGCCGCGTGCCGCGCAAGCTCAAGCCAATGGCAAAGCAACCAATGGACTCGCTTTGCATAATGGTGGTAACGGTGTTGGTCCTGTCAGCGCCCCTGGTGCCGTTGTAACTGCAGCAGCTGGCGTTATCGATGATGATGACGATCTGCCGCCACCGCCGCCGGCGATAACCGATGAGAGCAATTATGCCGTAACAGAGCTGTAAGCAAAGAGAGAAAGAACCCGAGTGAAAGTTTGGTATCATCGAAAGGCATTTTTATTTAGAGGGTTCCTTGGTTCTCGATTTGTTTTTATTTCAAATCCCAATACCTTTATTTTAGGGCTAGCCAAAGAAAAAGCTCAAAAGAATACTCGAAACTGAAAAAAAACATGACAATTGGACTTTTTGTATATATATACAAACATACACGATTACTAGGTATCTATTAAGTGGCTCATTCATGATTCGAGAGATCCTACGCGTGGATCAGGCTCAAGAATTAAGTCTGTGGACGCATTTATATACAAACAAGCGTATATACATATGTAAATATAAGTATACACATACATACATGCAAGTACTAGAGCTGTCAAAAACAAATCGATTGTCATAATCGATATTATCGATATTTTTGTATTCAACGATATATCGATCAGTGATTCGTAATTTGTTAGAATTAAATTAATTCAGGTTTCATTTTAGCTTGAATTCCTCAAAAAAGGAACAGTCTACTTTTTGGGAACGGAATTTAATTGAAAAATTAGTTCAGTTAGTTTACCATTTAATTGGGCTTTCATTTTTTCAGTGGAATTCATTATAAAGATTTTTATGAATTAAAATATTTTAATTTCATTCTTTATAATAAATTCTAAAATTAATGTGTTAATTGTTGATATATCGATAGTACCGATGAAATAACGATAATATCGTTGAGAGCCACTAACGATTATTTGACAGCAATAATAATAAATACATATACATATACATACACACATATTAGTACGAATATTCTTTTTGATAATAGACATTTTTATGATCGCAAAATTTTATTGTACACTTTTATCTGGAAAGAAATAAGAACAAGATTAAGAAGAAGAAATTAATACAAAACAATTATGGGACAAACATATTGTATTATATAGAGTTATATACTAAATTAGTGGTGTACGTAGGCAGGAATTACTCCAAAAGTTAACTCCTTCAAAATTGAAATACTCCCAGCTCCAAAAGGAATAAAGCAACCACCAAATAGCAGCGCATTTAGATGATATACTTATATACTTCAGAAGCTAAGCAAAAGGAGAAGAATTAGAATAAAAAGGAGGATATTCAGGAGGAGGTATAAAAGAGAAACGAAGAGAACTTTTAGGCATTTGTCGAGTCAATTTTTTTCAATAAACAACGCACGGCATTTGAGAATAGGTCGCGAGTGTGCTCCGATTTACAGTCGGTACAAGGATTATATATTAAAATATATACTCTATGTGTAGCTTGGAGAAATCTCTGCTTGTCTTCTTATAGGTTAAAAACCGTTGCAGAATTAGAAAATCCGTAATATTCTGATACGTACATAAAATTTAGAAGGCAGCGTTACGAAACTTTAATATAAATAAAATATAAATAAATGTTTATTAGATTTATTTATCATGTTAACATTTTTTTTTAATAGGTGAAATTACTCTTTCCTTGATATATGAATCAAACAAATTATTATGCATTCCTATATGAAAAATCCTGAATACTAATTTGAATAGATCTCAAAAGCAAGCTTTTAATTTTATTACATTTTTGAATGATATTTTTTGAGATACAATTAAACTTGCGATCTTGAAAAGCTAATTAAATGTACTACAGAAAAAGGGCTAGATGAAGAGGCACAGACATTTTTTCAACCAACAAGCTGAGTGTACGTATATTTCTAGGGCCGACTGTAGGTTTCATGATGCACGTCTTGTGGGTTTTGGGTTGTGTGCCAGGTGAATAAATTCAAACCTGGCAATTTGTCACCGGTTAGAGCAGTTTCTGACCTATGCGATTTTATTGTACTTAACCGTAAGCTTAACAAGAATGCATTTATTAATAATTAAAGATTAAACACAAAAAAGAAAAAATTGATTTATATATATATATCTATATATATATAGAAAAAAAAAAAAACAATGGAAACTACTTAGCACACTTGAGTGCATATATACATACATACATACAATATACATATGTAGCTATTCACAAGGAACTGTAGTTTAACCCAAGTCAAGCATAGTAAAAAAAAAAAAAACAAAAAACAAAGAACGAAAAACGAAATAAAAAACTGGAAAATGGGGAAAAACTCCAGCAAAGTGTAAACATATAGCAATATAAAATACAAGTAAATAAAAGTACTGCCCCCGCATTCGGCTGAGCCGAAGCAAGACAAAAGAAAAAAAAAGATACACAAACAATATATTCATACATATATATATAGATATAGATCTGTTCCGAATGACGCATTAGAGTGAATTTTATAGCAACAAAGGATAGCATACTTTTTGGGGTATACTTTACTTAGACGCTGCTCATTTTTCAATGGAATTCATTGAAAAGTGAAACTCGGAACAGGACTGAATATAACCTACAGATAATGATAACTAAATGGTAAAACTACAATGAAATAAAACTAAACAATTATGTAGTTAGTTAGCCGAGAGTTGTTAGCGGAATTTTAAAGACCAGTTTGACCAGTTAACTATAAAATTATCGCTCGAACACTGCCCAACAAAGACAGCCAGTTCTCAATTCAGACTCACATAAGTGTATATACATATATATACACATATACATATAAAATACATATACATATAGAACATATAAACTATATAAAAGCTAAAGATTCATTGCTAGACTATACTACTGTACACTATATAGAGCACATCGGAATGATCAATTGTATAATATATATACAAAACATATTATATAAAAGAAGAGCAGAGTAAAAAAAAAAAAAACGATCCGAAACGATTTCGAAATTTATTCGATAAATTTAAACTTTTAAGTAATAATCTATATATACATACATATATACATACATATATGGAACTGTAAAGTAACTTCAAACGAAACGACCTAATCAAGTTTTTTTATTCGCTTATATAGAGTACACACAATGACGAAACATAATGTTATATAAATTATAGAAATCGAAACGAGGTTAGGTTGAGCAAGCAAATATGGCATTTGGAATCACGGATAGAAGAGGATCAAAGCTATATAGCTATATATACATATATATGTATATATATATATATATATATATATATATGTATGTATAACACATTAGCTCGTAAATATATTTCTGTGTTAAATGTTGTCATCGTACGCGTTGTAGTTATTAAAGGGAAAATCCAAAAATACAAAAAAAAAAAATACAAATTAGGAGCAGAGCAAAGTTCGAGAGTGCAGCGACAGTTACGTAGGAGGTAGGCGGTCGCAGGGCGTGGCAAGATCAAGTTGTACAACATATACTCATAAATAGTTAAAGACAATGTAAAGAAGAAGCGGCAGAAGAAGAAGCTTAAAAAACAAACAAACACACACACTGACACACACACTGACACACACTCACACACATACATAATTAATCTAATAAACGAAGTAACAGAAAAAGAAAACATTTAATTCGTAAGCCAAGTTCGAAATTCTTGTAAGTAAAGTAAGATGAATATAAAGACGAAAAAAAAAATATATATATATATATAAAATCAAGAACCCGCATACTTAGATCTTCGGTTATTCGCTAAGAACACAATTTCGCCAACGAGAAAATAACAACAGAAAGAAATGAAAATGTTTTTTTTTCTTGAAGTTTGGGAACCCAAGCGATTATACGATTTTGAGTGTTGTATGACGGTATTTTATGCGTAAACAAAAACAAAGTAGAAACTACAAGAAATACGAAAAATACAAAGACAAAAAACAAATGGCACAAAATCTCCCGACAAAAATTTCATTCAAGCAAAAAGCGGCAAACGTAAAAACGCTAAAAAAAAAAAAAAACAAACGAAAAATATTAATAAAAATAAATTAAAATTATAAAATTCACATAAAAAATCGAGTTTTTAATTTTGATTCGGTAGCAAAAGACTTAAATGACAAGAAATTTGATCTATTCTACCATCGGCTCACCTCGGATTGCTGTCTGGAAAGAGGAGTAGTCCGCTCTTGATAATCTTGGTGTATTTATAGAAAGCACAGTCCCCTTCATCTAACTTGCGAGCTTAATTTAGAAGAAACAAAAAAAGGTTCTATACTACAAGTTTTTGAGCCGAGGGTTTCTCTCTATGGTATCCAGTCCACCCGGTTCTAGCCTGTGTGCTGATTTCAATGGCAAAAGAAGGCCAAAATTACATTTACGTAGCTCAAAAATGGAGAGTCTAATTTATTTGGAAACAGTTTGATGAACGTAAATCCTCTCATTGTTCTGATCGGTGTTACCAAATCAGTTTTTTTCTCGTTATTTTCAGCTATTCCAAAACTGAATTGAGGCTATATTTTGCAAACAGCGGAAAGCGTAATATCCGACTTTTTTTTAAACTTAAATTCTGCTGGTTTTAGCTTTATTTTTATATCGTTATCCTGGTACCGTATCAGTCTTTGTTAGAACAATTTTAAGTAGTGTTTGCTTGACCAAAGTCCAAAATGATGCCAAAAGCTGTTGAAGTAAAATGCTATGAAGTCTGGTTTCAGGATCTGGAGTTCTTCGGAAGGATGAAACGGTTGCCTCTCGAGGGTACTGCAGTTATTGCAATGCACCATTTCATTACGCGTTACCTGACAATTTCAGGATTCTTGAACAAATTGACATATTTGACGATCAAAAAGCCAGTTTGGAAGAGTTTTTCGTAGAACACTTTAATGGAATGGGAGAGCAACGAGAAACCTATAAAGTTTTGGGATGAAAAATCATCTTTCTCTGGAACTCTGGAATGATTTTTTGAGTAAGCCTCGTTTGTGATTCAGTTGCTGTCCTTGCCATGATCCAACGCTGAAGTTGGGCGTGTCTTCAGTCAAGAAAATATTTTTAAACTTAAACTCAGAAGGACTTGAGCATGCCTAACTCTATATTATATATAAGATAATATAATATAAGATGTACATTATGGATGGATATTAGTCAATTTGTAAATAAGAACTTCAATTAGATATAATACATATTTTTAATTACAGATGCGCCTGCCTGATAGATACAACATTAGCGGATGATGATATATTTAAATATATATAATTATAGTATTATATAAAATTAAAAAAAAAAGAAGAAAAATCAATATAATCACATAATAAATATGAAAATCTTAGTGCTTTCTCAACTTTTTTTGACTTGCTAATAACGGCTTGTTATAATAATATGAGATTCTCTATTGCGAAAATATTTAGGAAGAAGAAACACCAATTTCTATAAGTATAATTTATAATATTTCCAAGTTTATTAGTATTCAAAATTGTATCATTATTTCTAAGTTCTCTAAAAATTATGTTCTAAAAATCTGGAATCCCAGAAAATATATCAAAATACTTACTGTAAAAAACATACGAAATATGCAATATTTTTGAAAAAAAAACTTAATTGCTTTCGGGTTATTTTAAAATATTTCCCATTTTTATTCGTATTGCCACAAAAAAGATTTTAAATATATTAAAAGCTTGTTAACCGGACGGAGAAATGGTTCAACGAAATCTGAAATTGGCTCTGGAATAGTATAAAAAAAAAAGGACTGGAATAAAACCATTTATATTTCTGCTAGAAATCTACAGATCTTTCTTTTGATTATATTTTTAAAATTCCAATATAAATATAATTGTTTTTCTTATTTGACAATCAATAACAACAGTTTAAATCTTGTTGGACCGAATTTTTTTGAGAAGCATTTAAATATTTTTTTTTTTTGATTTGCATTTTTATTGCTTTCATATATTCTCTAGCTTGCTCTGACCTCAGACTGTTTCAATGAATAAGAGCAGTGCGGCATAAGTCTGTCTCTTTCACTCAATTTAAGTGAAAACAAAAACAAACAAAATTTAAGTGACTTTTGTTTTGTTTTGTTTTGATTTTCTTTATCATCATTGTGCAAATTTAGTTTATTTTCAGCAGCATGCTTTATTTCAACTTGTATAATAAATATATTTATTATTATATATAATATGAATATATATAAATATTTGTTTATTTATTTATTTGTTTGTTTGTTTGTATATATCTGTATATTAATTACTTTTTACTTATCCATTTTGCGGCTTATTATGCTTTTGATTTCACTTAGCGCCTAAACAAATTAGATTAGAATTTTGCAAATTATTGCTATACACGATTGAACATTGGACCGATTTGCCTTTCTCAATTATCCAATTATAGGTACTTGCATACACATAATACACAATAAATAAAGTAATAATAATAATAATAATAATAATAAAAAAGATAATGGAATTTAAGAAAATGAAATATTTAAAAACTCTCCCCAATGGGAGCCTGCTTTCCTACAACAGCAACAACAACAACAACAATGCAGCATAAACAAAAAAGGGAAGAAAAATAGAATAGAATTTGGAATACATACATGAATATAAAAGACAATACAATAGAGTGATAAATTTATAAATATATATATAGAAAAGTGCGATAGTATGGGATTAGGATAAGCTATCCCTGCCTGTCTCTCATCTAAGAAGATTTCTTTGGAATTATAGAATTGCATTTGGAGTTTTTTTTTTCTAGTTTCTGGTAAGTTATTCTTAATTAATTATGGAAAGGGAGGGGCTTGTCGTTGTTCTTTGAAAGTATTCACTTTGTGCATGACTTAAGTGATTTAATTATACAATTAATTATTGTTTATTGCACTATTGACAGCCACCAGTTCCGGCACCGATGACGATCCGCCACTGCTTTGGCTAACAGTGCGCGCATGATCCACATGGTTACCCATCGCAGCTGTTGGAGTTGAGGCTGCCACTGCGGAACCAGGAGTTGTTATCGGTGCTGCTGGTATAGACGTCGCTGCTACCGCGGCTAGTGTGGCTGCATCTGAAGATGCCAATTCAGATCCTTCTGCCGTCACAGGTTCCACTGTGGCAAATACGGGCGGTGCGGTCGTAGACACCACCGGTGTCTGTATCATCGGCGTGGGCGGTGAACGATTTGCTGGCAGTTGATGAGCCGTTTCACCAGACATTTGCATGTGATATCTGTGAAAAGACACAAAATATAATGCTTATTATAACAGCTAGCTAGGACTGTCGGTAGTTTACCGATAGCATTGATGGTTTATTTTTTAGGGTATTTAGTAATAATTGTTTTTTTTTTTTTTGAAATTATCGATTGTAATGATAGTTACTTTTTCAAGACTATTGATAGCACAGAAAGTTTACTATTCTGAAAGTAACCTCTAAATATATATATATAAATATATATACTGTTGATTGAAACAAAGCGTGTTGATCTACTTAAGAACTGATTCTACTTAAGAACTGTCAAAGCTATCGGTTGGAAAATATCGATATCTTGCAGACCCTTTAATAGAAATCGTTTGAACTTACTTGTAAATGTTCTCTGTACTTTCGACCACGCCCTGGGTTAAATTAAGGCTGCGCCCTTTAATACCCGACTCCTTGGCGGGTGGAGACCACCAGTTGAAGACGCGTCCCACAACTGGCACATGTCGTAGTATACCCTCCTGCCAGAGCTTCTCTTCAGATTCGCGCTGCAGATCAGCCGTAGCTGCTTCAATACCCTACAATTAATAATAGATAATGTAGATAAATAGACTTGTAGGTATAAGGCTATGTTATAAAAATACCTTTTTCACAATTTCCGACATGGTGTCCAGCACACGGGAGTTTTCCTGCACACTCTTGCCAACTGTGACAACTAAATCGAGGAGCTCTTCTACCTCTGTTTCGTGCGTAACCATGCCGAAGCGTACACAGATGAGTCCATCAGTTCCCTCGCCCAGCGAGAAGGCATTATCCGTCGATTTCAGAGACTCGACAAGATCAATATTGAGCTTGTTTAGCTCTGTTTTGGCCTGATCCGTTAGTAGTGACTCCCATCCCTCGGGTACAAATCTTACTCCGCCCATGCCCGCCCATTCTGGCAGTGGCACAAGCCTCAGTACTTCGCTGCGGTCAACCAAATGCATAAATCGTGCCTTATGCTTGATTGTTGCACGCAATATATCCACATGAGCCTCTAGACTTTGGGCAAAACTCTCCAGATTCTCCGAGCTGGGGGGCTGTTCGCCTAGACCCAGCTCCAAAGGACAATAGCGTATGCAGCTACCATGCGTCGGATGCTCAATTACCTCAAAATCAAACTAAAATCGAACAGAATAATAGCTAAGTTCTCAGAGACAAGTCAATGCAGATATAAAGCTACTCACATTGGGACAGTCGCGCTGTAGTATCTGGCCAAGCCACGAGTTAAGGCGATCAAAATAAGAGGCATTATTCACTTTCTCCAAAGGTTTCAGTCCCGCTTCTGTAGCTGCTTTAGGCAGCTCTGCGCCGGACGTTAAAGGAATGGTTGCGCTTCCATCAAATTGATAAACCACCACTGGAGCAGCTGCATCGAATAAGGCATTTACGTCGAAAGCGCTATTTATAATATCCGACAGAGCAGCCCCAGTTTGAGCGCCTGGCGTATGACTCTATTAGGTTAGGAAAAGGGATAACAATATTAGTCAAAATTTACTTTAACTATAGGCACTATCCTTAGTAGCATCGCCATAAAAGAAATGGAAGTTGAAAACTCCTTTTTTTATATTCAGTTTAAGATATATGTAAAAATTTAATTAATATCTCTTTTTTGAACTTTGAGTTTAATTATTATGATCATAAAGATCAGAAAAATAAGCAAGCGAAAATTTATCTTATCTAAACTCTTCAAATTATGTTTTTCGATGCATAAAAACTACTTTAAATTGAGCTTGATATACGATTCTTATACCCTTGCAGAGGGTATTATAACTTTGTCACGAAATGCATTGATGAAGGTAGTCGCTATAACCATGTCCGTCTGTTTGTATGACCATTTGTCTTTCTGTCTGTTTGTCTGTATGTCCGTCTTCAAACACTCGGTTTTTGAGCTACTTGAATGAAACTTAGCATATCCTTCTTTTTGTTGCGCACTTATATCGAAACCGAACGGATCAGAGTTCTATATCAGACAGCTGCAGGTCCCAAAATTGTTGTTTGTTTTTTCCCCAAGATACCTTAATGACACTATATCAAAAAGGAACAATCCAGCGAAAAAATAAATTAATTAACAATTTTCCAATGCTAAATCCAGTGTTCAAGGGTATCAAATCTTTGGCGCTTCTGTGCTTTCTTTAGTTGGATTTACTTGCCGAATTTGATGTTTCTAGATCTTACGAAAAGAAATAAAATTTACCTTAAGTATCCCACGGATTCTAATTATTTCTCTTATTTTAACTAATGTAACAGAATCATTAGATTTACCAGTTACCCTTGAAAATTTTAGGGCCGGTTCGGTTCACAGATTCTAAAACTCATCTGGGTTTTAGTTCAAGGATTTGTAGTGAACCTTTTTTTTTTAATGTATACTTTATAGTGTTGATCGCCCCTTAATTAAATTATATTCAAGGGTTCTTATCATGATTCTTAGTCGATTCTCTCTCTACAAATGACTTATTCTGTTATTAGATCATTAAACAAATTGTTCTTTTTTCTATCTATCAACTTTGAATTTAAAAGAATTGAGAGACTCAGAAACAAAAACTTTTGAAATAGCAAAAACAAAGAACACTGATTCAAAACACTCTACACAATATAACATTAAGAATATTTTTAGTATAAATATTTTGGTACATTACCAGGACACGAATGCCTTCGCATTTGGAGGCAATCTCGAAAAGAATACTGCATGTCTGGAATGCAACGTGTAGCCGCTCGGCAATGGCCTTCTTGCCCAGAGCCTGTAGGCTGGTCCAAAGGGAGAGGGCATTTAATCGCCGCGATAGAATTGGATCCGATTCAAAGGCACTCAGAGCACTGTTTTGCAATGGTCGATGCAGCAAAACAATGGGTAAGCTGGGTACACCCAGCCAACTGCCCAAATTTAGGGCCATGGAGTGTAGGACATCATGTACATTGCCTGGACTCTGGGCACAGACGAGAGCGGCCAGGCCATGTCCAGTGGCATGAAGCCACATGTTGTGCGCCTTGCAGACATCCCGCAAACGCTGCAGATTATCAATGTAGCCGCAGAGAGAAGCACCTATGTCGGCGACAACTAGCAGAGGTGTACGGCTTGCGGCCAAATCCAATTGGACTTGTTTCTGCAGCTGTGTTAGATCCATGGTGCCATATTTACTATCCTCTTGTATAACTTTGATTGCATCCAACGAAATACCCAACTGACGGCAGGCATATTGCAGTCGTACAGGCGTCGTGTTCTCCGATATATAGAAACAAGGCTGTGCCAAGGCGGGTATGCCGCCCTCCAAATACCCAGGGCAGCGTGCAACAATGGCAAGTCGTACCGTACGCAGCACAGCATCTGCATTATCCGCATGAAAGCTGCTAGCTGCATTACCAAAATGAAAGAGAGTACCCAGCCAGCGTGTAGCATCACCAGAAATGCTATTCGTCACACGCAACAAATGTTGTCGATCCAAATGCGATAAGTAGGCAACAATACTATGTGATATTAAGGCCAAATGGGAGACGTCATCCAAAGCGGGCAACGGAAACTCTGGATCATCATCGTTGTCCGTATAAGCAACTAGCTGTTCCAGCGCCTTCAAAATATCTGAAGGTACACGATGTTCCTGACGCAGTTGTGTTGACATTGCCACATCTGCAGCACTCTCTGCTCCCTGCGACTGCGTCTCTGGCAGCAATTGGGTTTCTGCCAACGCATCGGCAGAGCCGGAACTAACTTTATTTGGTGTACCTGGCACGGTTTTAACATTTTCCAGCCGTTGCAGCACCTGTGAGGAGCGTAGTTCTAGCTCTGCCAGGCCGGATCGTATCTAAAATTGGTTTATTCATTAATATAAACAAAATGTAAACAAACTAACAAACACGTCAGCAAAACTTACGCTAGATGCCGCTATTTCTGCCACGGCTGGTGTTGTTGTTGTTGACGTTGCTGCTACAGCCGCTGTCGTTGTTGACGTTGACGTTGACGTCGACGTCGATGTGGCTGGCCCTGTTGTTTTTGTTATTGCTGTTGCTGCTGTTTCCGACTGCGACTCGGCAGCGCTTAGCTCGTCATCAACTCCAGCCGCTGACATATCTATCTAATTATTTAACTTAATAAAAATGTATTGCTGCTGATTTTCCTCTAGTTCTTTTAGTTCTGCTTGTTTTTCTGTTATTCTAGCTGATGTGGAGTTCTGCTAGTGCTGGAAGGATATCGATAACATTTTATCGATACCATTCGATCTTTTTACATGAGTATCGTTTCTGTTGCTCTTATTAGCAATCGCATTAGATACATATATATATTAATTAATTTTAAATCATTTTCTTGTGGATGTTGCACTTTTTACAAAACATATTTTGCTGTTTTAATTACCAATAAATTAAAGGCCTCTTTAAATTTCATGCTCAATATGCTATTTTTCTTGATTTTTTAATACAATTAATTTATTTATATCAAACTAAGTGATATATAGCTTTTCAGCTATATTATATACACCTAATTGAATTGAATTATTTAATTAACGACTTATATTTTTGAAGGAGCGATCACCAACAAAGTCATTGCTATCGATAAATACAGATTGGAGCTAAGAAATTATTCAAAGCGAGTTGGCAGCATGCACTAAGAAATTGGCGCAATTTTTGAATTTTTTGTTGGTGCTGTTGCAACATTTTGTGTGTTTTTGGGTCTTACGACCAAAATTCCATTTGCCACTCGTAATGACAGCTGCTAATGCGAATTTGCAGTTTCGCATTTGTTGCGACATATGTTCGTCCTGTGTTGGCACTAAATAAAATGGAACTTTTGCAAAATAAAAAACACGAGCAGCCCAGCCACCAGCAACATATGCGACTGGATTATGCGAACATGCCAGCTTTCAATATATATATGTTCATATATATGCATATATATATATGTATACATATATATGTGTGCCTTGGCTTGTTTGCATATGTATGCCATGCATACACACATGTACATGTGTGTTGTGTGCCTGCAGCTTTTCACTTTATTCATGCATAAACTTGCTGAGAAAGTTTCGCGCTTGCTGCAAAAGTTGCCGTAGTACAGTCAAAATAAGCTATAAATAACTTCCATATGGAAGCGAACAAAATCATGTTTGTGTTTCGATTATAGTTTCGGAATACTGATCTGCTAAAGAGTACTGTTCTGATTTTAATCCTTCCATCTTTAGGTTCCGTTTCGCTTGCTCACTTTTCAATCCGTCAATATTTCCTATGAAGAATTTTAAAGGTAAAGCAAAGCGAATCATATTTTTGGTACCGCTTCTGGTTGCTTTTATACATTATTATTATTGTATGTTAATTTTGAAAGAAGTTGGGGTTGGTTGGTGTGGGAAACGGTTTGAGGGGCTATTTTGCAGATTCAGTTAATAGACGTGTTCAAAGCACCCAGACAATCCAAAACTGCATCGGGGGGTTGGTTTCTTTCGCAGATTAAGTACCCATTCAAAATAGATGTCAATTCCGAATATTGCTTGCTGAAAGTATACAAGTGTATAAGATAATTTATAGGTAAATTTGAATAAATTTTGTCTTACTCGTTATGTTTGCTTTCATTTTGAAGAGGTTTCACTGTATTGGGATTTGCTGCTGATGCCGCTGCTGCCTCTGCCTCCATTTGCGCCCAGGACACTTGCAAATAACATATCGATGCTGCTTTTTCAAATAGACCCCAACGCATCTCCACTCACTTCCCTCCGCTTCATGCTCCTCACTCTTCATAGTTCTTCCGGTCCGCCCGCTACCCTCGATTGCCGTTCGGCTGCATTGGTTTCCCTTGTGGCTTTGGCGTCTGTTGTGCCGGGGATTTGCGCCGTAGCCGCCGGAACGTGCCGCTGCACATGCATCAATTTGCTCTGGCAGCCGCAAGCCCCAAAAACCCAACTAAAATCCCCTTCCCATACTTCCTCTTAAGCCGCGTCCCGCACGCCCTACACCTACTTATATATGTATACTTATACCACCCTGCATTCCATACCCAAAAATATATAACACCTTCTGTGCCCTTTTCAGCTGAAAGTCCCTGACCCTCCATTCCTCCTCTCTCCCCCTCCCCCTGCGTACCTGTATTTCTAAGCGTACTTCTTGAATCTGTCGAATAAGTTCGTTAATCATTATCCTCTAATGCGGGCTAAGGGCGTGGCCAGCGCCCACATCCAACAAAGAATTCTGCACTAAGGGTGAAAATTCTTAAATTAAGATTAGTCAGAAACCGAGTTACAGTCTAAGAAATTTGCTATTGAATATAGAAAAATTAAATTTCTTTGTGCTCCTTTCTAGCGTCGGACACAATAAAACTGACCTGTTCCGGTTTTCACAAGACGGAATTTCGCTTCTGAGCCAAATGGCTAACGCTTGTAACTCAATTCAAGCCTAAATAAAGACCAGAACAGTTCTAAGAGAATATTTTTTTAAGCCAATAAGCATTCAATTCAAGATTTCCATTGTATTTATTTTAGCTTATTGTTTAGTTTAGTTTAGTTTAGTTACTAGTTTTATTTTATTTTTGGTCTTGTAAAATTCTTCTGCCTAGTTTATAAGTTTGTGTAATTCATGAAAAGAGAGAGAAATAATAATATGTGTGCGTGTGTGTGTGCGTGTGTGTGTGCGTGTGTGTGTGTGTATGTGTATTTGGTTGTACCTCAAACATCTATGCCAAGGTGCAAAAAAAAATGCCTCAAGGCTGCAAAGAGCAGCACTTCAATTTCCACACACACATCTACATAAAGTGCGAGAGAGATAGAGAGAGAGAGAGAGAAAGAGAGGGAGAATTAGTTGGGGGTGTGCGTGTGTGTGAACTGTGGCTGAGGTGCAAAGTAGTTGCCACTTAAGAGACACAAAAAACATAAATATATATATATATATATATATATGTAATAGAGAGTGATATAAGCGAATGCTCGACTGGAAAATACTCTGTAGCCACAAAATGTTTAATCCTTCCTCTTCCATATCTTAAATAATTTCTGAGCTTATTTTCTTTATTTAACTCGCGTAAATACTTGTTATTAATTTTTATCAATTTTAGTAATAGTTTAGGGTGGTATCAAAAACTTTACGCTGGCTTGGAATAGATTATACTGTAGCGGACTTATCGCATTCGAGCTCTCTAGCTCGTCTAAGCTCAAAGATCGCAGCAGTAAGACGGACGAATAGAGCTAAATAGACTTGGCAATTATTTGTATATATTATATATATATATTTTAGGCTGCCTTCTAAGTGCATTTTGTAGTAACCTAACAACTCTTTTTATTCAATTTCAATGGGAACAGACCATAAAAAAAACTTCAAAAAAACAAGCGGCCGGTAGCGATAGCCTTTAAAGAGCCTTTGCCCACTGAATACAAACACGTGAAATGGACAAACGGAGCGGGGAGAGAAGGGATTTTGGCTGTTGCAGACAGAAAATATAAAAACGAGAAGAATACCTTCAAAGGGAGGTTGCAATTTTGGTTTGGATTGGTTCGGTTCGGTTGGCTGCTCTTCATTTTGGGCCATTGACAGGAGAGTTATAGCTGAATAGAGGGCTCATTTATGAATCAAAGGTGGAAACTGCTTGCAGTCGAACCGGTTTAAAGCCGGAGCCCCAGAATATTGAAATTTCATTCTGAATAGAAATTTGCTGCGGCCACTGGTTCATTTTTAAAAAAGTAATAGTAAAATTTAAATTAAAACCTTGAATCCGTTTTTTCTCAAAAAAATATTTTTGAAGAAAAAACAATTGGACCACGTCCACTTATCACATGGCAACGATATTTTTAAGCTGAAAAGTAGGCTACGAATCTCGTTTAATTGATGGTCGGAATCAAATTATTGACTTTATGAAGGTAAGCACACTCAGAAAAAAAGTTTTTGTTAAATTTAAGACTGAAAAAGATTAAGATTACCTTATATGAAATTTTTTAATTTGGTCCCTAAGCGTCGTATTTAGTTAACGAAACTTGAAAAAAAAGTGAAGAATTAATTTCTAGAAGCGGTATTTTAAAAGCAATACATTAAAAAATATATAATATATAACTTTTAGAATATTTGTTCAAGAAAAACATTCTGTAAATGAGAATATTGAATTTGGATATTTCTTTCAGTGTAAGTGGGTAACCATTGACAACAAATCTGGCCAAATTGACGTTTCATATATGAATGAATATGAAAGGCTAATATGAGCAGAGATCTGACCTTTTTCAGCTGAAATGTAGGCAATGAATTTCATTTAATTGGCCCGCAAATTGATCGAGAGAAAAAATAATTTCATGCTGTTAGCCAGGAAGGAAAAACAGTGGGTAGCCACGAACTGTAGCTGGACGAGCTGAGGTGGAAGAGGGTTTGGATTTGGGTTTTCGGTATATACGAGTAGCCAGCTCTCGGCACAATGTGAATAAAGGAGCAGGAAAAAACAAACCATTTGTCAGGCGGTCAAACACACACACATAGGGAAATTGGCAGAATATAAAAGTGACTGCGAGTGTGGCATAAAAGGCCAAGAAATGCACACAGCAGTGCTGCACAACACAAGCTAGAAAAAAGGCTAGAATACTAGTTTATTAAATTTATCATAACTTAGGAATTCTAATTTCATTAGAAAAAATGGCCAGAATTTCTTAGAAGAAAGCTTTTAACAAAATTTACTTCTCAAAAAATAATATATACGCTAGCGTTTTTTTTTTTTGCCAGTGTATTAATTAATTAATACTATTCAGAAATGGACAAAATTTGATGTAGAAATTTGATATTACAAACAAAAAGTTGTTCAGTTTATAGAGAGAAGAAATCTGACTGAAAAAGGCTAAGTTGTCAGCACTGGCAACACACATACAGAATCAAGCGGCAGGCATCAATAACAGACAAAGAAAAACAAGAAACAAGAAAAACTGTTAAGTGACGTCGTAGCCAAAGAAAAAGTAAAAGGCAATGCATAAGGACAACAAATATGTAAAAAGTGCAGGCGGCAATATGAAAATAGTAGTCATTCACACACACACATACACAGAAATAATGTGTGCACGAGGTAAGGTCGAAAAAATTACAGGATATTATATAAGTCTACTAGCCAGTTGGGGTCAGCGTTACCCGTGGAGCATCAATATTTTGATCAAGGCGGGAAAATGGATGAAAATAGATGATTGGGCTGAAAATATGTTTCAAAAAATTTCATAAGAAGAAATTTCAAAAATGCACTTTGGTTATTGACTTTCCTCAGGCAACGCCGGGTAAAACTAAAAATTCAATTTTTCACCCATTGTGGCCGAAAAAGAAATAATCTGTTATAATAGTCTATAATTTAAAATGCTTTTGGTTAGGTAAAGGAAATGGGTCATGCAGTCATATTTTTACTGCATGTGTCATATATTTCTGGGTCGGATCGGACCACTATATATTATCGGAACAATTGATCCAAAAGTTGTTGTTAGAAAAAACTTGTTTCAAAAAGCAAATCAAAATTCATTTGGATCGAACTGCTTTGGCATATAGCTGCCGTAGATAGAATCGCGTGAAATAAAACAATTTTTAAATGGTAATTCCACTCTGCTAGGGTAGCCAAATCTTCGATGCGCCGAAGATAGGATTCCCACATAGTTTTGCTAACTCTTCAAACTCCCCCTGCAAAAATATACGTTAAGAGAAGTGCGACTGCTGGTTAGGCAACACAAATTTCAGCACAGCAGAAATATTTGTGCTTGTATGTGCACATTGTGCATGTATGTAAATGTTTATGTATGCATCTAATAAGCAAGCGACACTCCTACTTACACACACACACACACACACACACACACACACACACACACACACACACACTCACACACACAGAGAGGCAAACACAACCAAAACCCAAAACCAAACACTGTGCACGGCACCGAAAATTTCAATGAGCTATGCGCACAAATAACTATGCAAAGAAGTTAAGCTGCAACAACTACAACAACAACAACAACAAAAACAGCAGCAGCAGCAACAACAACTGATGTGGCACGTGGCGAGCTGAGGCTGAGCAAACAACTTGGCCAAAAGCCTTTGTTGCTAATGCAATTGAATGTAAAATTCGAAATGCTTGTAACAAAAACACAGAGACAAAATTTAACAGACAAGAGAAGGAAAGAGATAGGGAACAAGCTAGAGGAAGAGATGGAGATAAGAAGAGAGAAAGACAAAGAGAGAGAGAGAGAAAGGGAGAGAGTGAGAGAAGGCAGCTAACGGAGACTAAAGGCAGAACAACAAGATGCTACAGAATGCGTTCAAAAAAAAAAAAAAAAGAAAAAACAAAGACTTGAAATACACTTGAAAAACAATTTTTAAAAAATATGCACCACTATTCATTTTCATATTAATTTCACCAAAAAACGAGAATATATGACATGCTTTTTTAATTAATTTATTAAATTTTCGATCATCCTAATAGTAAGATTCACATTTTTCAGTCGATTTTAATTCTAAAGGACAAACATGTTAGAAAACTCTGTTAAATATAGATCCAGCTGAGCTTATATGGATATTTTAAGCGTATTCTGCTTTGTTCGAATTAGATGATCAACTGAAAATTTAAATTAAAGAGAGAAATAGTTTTAAAATATTTAGATTTTTTATTTTTATTAATTTTAATTTTTATTAATTTTAATTTTTATTAATTTTATTAAATTATTTCATATAAATACGATATGAATAAATTAAGTTTTTACACTAAACTTCAAAACAAAATCTTGGTTTATTTTTCAGTTTTGAAACCTTTTGAAGGTTTTACCTTAGTTAACATATTCCTTACGGCATTTTTATTATAAATAAATAATAATTACAGAATTTTGGCTACTTGAGTTATAGAATCCCGTTCAAAATTCCATATTTTTCAAATAATTTCCGATAAAAAGAAAAAAAATTTTGGTTATCTAAACATGAAAAGTTAGGTCAAAATAGCCAAGTTAATTGCATGGCGCTCTTAAAATAAAGCTATTTATAAATTGTTTTAGAATTCATTCGAAAGTGCAACTCAGCGCAGCGAAGGGCAATTTCCAGCGTATATTGCTTGTGCTTACAGGGTATCAACTCAATCATAATTCAAAGAGAATATCATGTCAATTTAATAATAATATTATATTTAAGTCAGAACTCGCAACGAAATGCCTTATTCTTGCCTTTGGTTGTATGAGTATTGCAATAAAGGCAACCTCATAAGTTGCCATGCGATGTGTGGGCGTGGGGCGTTGGGCGTGGCGTATTCCGTTTTCCTTGTGTGTGTGGGCAGCTCCTTATTGCGCCTTAAACAACATTTTCATATTCTTCAATCTTACAGGGATTGAATGCAATGCTCTGACTAATATTTTCTTTTCTTAGTTGCTCTTTAATCAAATAATAGTTTATTTAGTTAATAAAAGAACTAAAGCACCTGGCTGCCCCATTCACATTGACAACAAATCAATGCAAATGTGGTAAATTATTCTGGTGAATTTCTTCGCTTGGCACTCTAAATAAATTAAAAAGGGGTAACATTAACGAAACAAAAATTCAAGTAAATGACGAATAAAACTATCGATCTGTGTGCAAGTCTCTTGATTATGAAAAAATGAACTATTACACCTATCAACTTAAAAGTAACAAAGGTCTACAAGTTGTTATAAAAGGGATCGAACCAACAGTTCCAGTCAAGGAGCTAATAGATGGGCTTAAGGATAAGGGCTTTGAAGTCAAAATGGCTATGAATATAATAAATAGAAATGAAATCCCCCAACCAATGTTCAAGGTAGAATTGACACCTGACAGTATCCACGTTGGTAAAAATGAAGTCCATCCAATCAACAAGCTCGCGTATCTACTGCATCGGAGAGTCACCGTTGAGGAACCTCATAAACGAAATGGACCCGTCCAGTGCACAAATTGCCAGGAATACGGACATACTAAAACTTATTGCACCCTACGTGCCGTTTGAGTTGTGTGCGGCGACGTACATCTTACTGAACTCTGCCCCGTAAATAAGGAGGACCAATCTGCCAAAAAAATGTAGTAACTGTGGGGGTAACCACATCGCCAACTATAGAGGATGACCTGTGTATAAGGAGTTAAAAAGTCGTCTAAACCAGCAAAAAAGTGCATCTCGAAGCCCAGCCATAAGGCCAAACTTGCCTTATATACCATCAAATACAACTCCAGGCGTTTCTTTTGCTAAAGCGTTAAGTTACAACAACGAGTCGTATGCGTCAGTCACTAAAAATAACTTTCAAGAAGCCACTGGAATAATGCAGCATCGGGCAGCGCAACAGAGGCCAGAAATTCCTTCCCAAAATACCACTGAAAATCCATCCAATTTATTTAGTGGAATAGAATCAATGCTGGCTACATTAACAAATACAATGGTAGCAATACAACAAACGATGCAGGAAATCATGCGTAACTAAAATCTCCTACTGGATCTCCTAATCAGGAAATCTGCTTAAATGGCTCCTTTAAATATATCCTTCTGGAATGGCGAATGGAATTTCACAGCACAAAAACGAACTCTTGCAGTTTCTTGATCACTATAACATCGACTCCATGCTTATATCAAAAACTCACCTAATCAAGGGATATAGTTTTTATGCGACGAATCATCCCGATGGCAAGGCTCATGGAGGCACTGGCATTCTAATTAAGTGTGCCTTCAAGCATTACCTGTTGCCATCATTTGCATACAGGCAACATCAATTCGTATTGAAGCTCAAAGTGGTTATTTAAACGTAGCCGCAATATACTGTCCACCTCGGTTCTCCATATCCGAAGCAGAATTTGTAAAATTCTTCAACCTGTTAGGTGACCGGCTTATAGCAGCTGGTGATTACAATGCCAAGCACAGCCACTAGGCTCAGTAACCCGAAAGGAAAACAACTTTATAATGCCATAATCACACCACGAAATAAGCTTGTCTTTATTTCCCCGGGAAGGCCCACATATTGGCCCACAGATCCAAAAAAGCAGCCCGACTTAATTGATTTTGCTGTTACGAGAAGATTGCCGCAAGATCAGTTTAATGTGGAGTACTTAACAGATCTATCATCGGATCACTCGCCAATCTTACTTCACCTCTATGGCCACCCACAGTTCTCTGAACGACCACATTTCCTCACGTCTAACAAAACAGATTGGCTGAAGTATAGGAAATACATAAGTTCTCACATTGAAGACTGCCCAAACATTGGCTATAAAGACGACATAGATAGATCAGTTGAAACACTAACGTCTGTAATGCCTCTGACTGCAAAACATAGATCCCCTGCCTCAAAGGAGCGGTTAAAAATAGCCAACCATTTACTACGCAAAGCCCTAGAAGATGAACGAAACTTACAGCAAAAACACTACATGGAGCAACTCGCCCCAAACAACAAACGATTTCCATTGTGGAAAGCCAAGTCAGGCGTATGCCCACCAATCGAGACTGATTCACCATTGCGTACCCCAACAGGAGAGTGGACTCGGAGCAACGAAGAAAAGGCAAATATATTTGCCAACCACTTAGAAAATGTCTTTAAACCACATCCAGCAACAAACGGCTTTTTGCTCCCAACTATCAACATAAAGGACCAAGTCAGAAATCAAAAAAAGGCACCGGGTCACGATCTCATCTCCCCTAAAATGATCATAGAATTGCCGAGCAGTGCAGTATATTTTCTCACCATAATATTCAACCAAATGATGCAATGGGGTTATTATCCCCATCCATAAAGCAGGAAAGGACAAATCCCAGCCTTCATCATACAGACCTTTCAGTCTCCTCCCGTGCCTATCAAAGACATTTGAAAAACTGCGCCTGAATCGCATCAAGCAACATTTACACATAAACAGTGCTGTCCCACTGCACCAATTTGGATTCCGTGAAAAGCATGGAACTATTGAACAAGTAAACCGGATAACTTCTGAGATACACAATGCATTTGAACGGCGAGAGTATTGGTCCCCTGTTTTCCTGGATGTCGCCCAAGCTTTCGACCGCGTTTGGCCAGATGGCTTGATCCATAAAATCGACATGTTACTCCCACAAATCATCCATAAAATATTGGAGTCAGACCTTTTGCAAAGAAGTTTCGCAGTAAGGTGCAAAGATTTCATCTCTGAATATCATCCAATTGAGGCTGGTGTACCTCAGGGTAGCGTACTTGGACCAACACTGTACATTATCTACACAGCAGATATACCGACAAATAGTCTTACAGCAACATCGACATTTGCTGATGACACTGCTATCCTAGGTCGCTCTAAGTGCCCAACAAGAGCAACGGAGCAGCTAGCATCTCATTTGGTAGCCTTAGAAAAGTGGCTAGCAGACTGGCGCATACATATAAATGAGCAAAAGTGCAAACATGTCACCTTTACCTTAAATAGACAAGCTTGCCCTCCTTTGTCTTTAAACAATATCAACATTCCACAAACCGATGAAGTAACATACCTTGGTGTCCACCTGGATAGACGGCTTACTTGGCGCACACACATTGAAGCGAAGAGAAACCAACTGAAATTAAAAGCTAGTAATCTACATTGGCTTATAAATGCCCGTTCACCACTAAGGTTCGAGTACAATGTCCATTTATATAGAGTGGTTCTCAAACCAATTTGGACATATGACTCCGAGCTAAGGGGCAACGCTTGCGATAGTAACCTCGAATTAATCCAGAGAGTTTAATCGAAAATATTGAGAACTATCACCGGGGCACCTTGGTATGTACGGAATGAAAATATCCATAAAGACGTAAATGTTGAAAATGTTAAAGAAGAAATTAAAAAGGTGAAAACCAAGTATCAGGTTAAACTTCAGCTCCATCCAAATAGACTTGCGCAGTCTCGAACAAGGCAGGTTGGCCATACACGACTCCGGCGAAGAGACCTCCCCACCCAGCAGTAATAGTTAGGGCCGTATTTTAAGAAATTAATTGTAATTAATAACCAAATACTTTAGATTAAGATTTAATTACTTATCGTTAGTCTCTAAGTGAGAAGATTCTGTAAATAAAAAACGATTTATAGAAGAACCAAGATACGAATCAAAATCAAAGAGCTCTGAACGCGAAACCCATAATTGAACCAAAACCAGAGACTGGGGTCGACATTGCTAGTCATAGATGCACAATAGTTTTTTATTGGCTTACAGGCTTGATTTAAAACCAAACTTTTTATAGCAACAACTTTATAACTTCTTCTGCAAGATTTATCAATTTTTGAAGTTGATTTTTTAAATTTTCGTTATGCCTCGCGAAATTTTAGATAGTTTCAAACGGAAAGCAGAAAAAGAAAAATAAGGATAGCTAAAAAAAAAATTTGAAATTGAAACTTCTGGCGGGAATAGAAAAAACAAAATTCCGGTACACCATAGAAGTGTAAAGAAGTTTTTTTCCGTATGGAATTGGCGCCCATTTCTACGCCCAATTACACTGGTTTTTCAGTATTTGTTTTTTAGTTGTGTGTGTTTTTGATACACTTGCTAGAGTACTACAGCTTTCTGACGAGATGTGTAATGCGTTGAAGTAGATATCTCTGGCGCCACAAAGGGTATACATATATTATTGCAGCCATGTCCGTCTGTCTGTCCGGCTCTTTCTCTACAAATTAGTCGCTCAGTTTTAAGCTAGGTGACTTGCCATGCATCGTCTGTATATAGACAGGTAGCAACTGGCTGGATCGGAAACTATATCATATAGCTGCCATAGAAAGGAGCAATCGGAGTAAAAGTTGTTGTGGGGAAAGTATTGTGTTTATTAAGAAATATTCATTTTCGATTACAATTTAGATGTAATTTATTAAGATCGGTTGACTATATCATGCAACTGACGTAGAAACAATTGGTCAAAATGATGCTAGAGTACGCAAGAGTATTCAATCTTCAGCGCGATGGTAGTTTTTCCTAACTAGTTTTTTTTCCAAATTGTTTAGAGGTGTATGGAGTATTCGTACTCGTACTCGTACTCGCATTTATCCAGTTGGATTTTTTTTGGGCTCGCAGTGAATAATTTTTGCTGCTATGATTTATTTAAGGCATTGCAAGTTTTAATTGCGCCAAAGCGAGTTTTTATGAGTATTTCCATTTGCCGGTGTTGAGGGCAGCGTCTAAATGTTTATTGCATAATGCTGGCTTTTTCAGTTTTGTATTTTTTTTTATTGTATTATTTTTTGTTTTTTGGCTTCTTCGCGTTTTTCTCTGCGTTTATTTATACTCTGTACCCATTGAAAATGGCTAACAAGAGTATATTGGGCTGGGGCAAACGTTGAGAGTAGTTTTTCAGCCAAATCGATCTAGCCCCTGTCCGAAACTCCAAAATTGGTATGAAAGTTCCTGTATAAAATAGGCGTCTCAAGTTTTAATTTTATATATATGTTTATATGATATATGTTTAGCATCTGTCATCTGTGAATTGCTAATGAATATTGTCAAATAATAGAAATATCGGTAAGAATATAAAAAAAATACTTTGCTTGTGCGGAGCGAAAAACTTCAGATGTTTGGAAAATAAATTATCCTAGAAAATGTGTTAAATAATTAACAAGTTTTGAACTAGTTAAGATTTTGAAATATATATTTAAACTGAGTAATTAGCCCATAGATTTATTGGATCTGATCACATTCCAGAAAAGTCGTTTTTTTTTCTCTATTCTAAGAAAATATAGAAGTATCTAAACAATACACCCTCTAGAAGAAAATATCAAAAAATTTGAACTAAATGATATAATGTACAGTGTACAGAGTATCGTTTTTCTTAACTCTGCAAAAATTATAAAAAAAATATTATTTTTGATATTTATAATCAATAACATTAAAATATTTATAGATCTTTATAAGCAATTTGTTCTACTAAATTCAAATATCTCTACGATTATTCCAAGTAAGACTGGAAGACGTAAAGGAAATGCTCTTTTTTTTTTTTAAATAAATAAAATAAATAAATTCAGTGAATTGAAAGAGTTGTGGTTCGTATCGTCTAGTCGAGCACTCTCGACTTGTGCGTCCTTACTACCTTTTTTTTTTGTAGTTTTACTTTTGTTTGCGCCCAAAGCCTTTGAACTAAATTTTCGCTGTGCGTTGCTCTCGTTAAGTGTGTCTGTGTGTGTGTATGTGTGTGTGTGTCTGCCCACATTGTAGTATACAGTTGTTCTAGTTGTTTTTGTCGCTGCTGCTGCTTCTCTGCTGTGGCTGTGGCTGTGACAGCTCTGGCAGCATTGCCATCATCATCATAGCGGTGCTAGGCAACCCTGACCTGAATTTAACTCTAAAAATTTTGCGCAGTTTTTGTTGTTTTTGTGCGGCAAATCAGAAAGCGAAACACACACACACACACACACACACACACACACACACACACATACACACATACACACAAACATTCTCTGACACTGTCTGCGTGTGTTAATTTAATATTTGCCGTTTGTTTTCCATTTTCTCCCTAAGAAATAGAAAATTAAG
Source organism: Drosophila repletoides (assembly GCA_018150835.1). Lineage (NCBI taxonomy): Eukaryota > Metazoa > Arthropoda > Insecta > Diptera > Drosophilidae > Drosophila > Drosophila repletoides. The sequence continues at coordinate 2,776,055 of JAECWQ010000225.1, read as the reverse complement.
AATTTTTAGCTTATTTGAAAAATACACAGGGAGAAAAAAGAAGACACTTTTTCACATACTGTTGTGTGTGCACTCATACATACACACATATATAGGTTTTATAGGTAAGCTTAAGAAAATAATGGCAAGTGAGCAAATGAATAGCTTTTGCCTTTGCCACCTGACAAGATGAAGCACAGTACTTTAATTCTATTCGATTTCATCATTATTTATGAAATATTTCACAGCGTTATTTGAGGCACATATTAAAAGCATTGATTGATTTATCTTTAAATTAGATATTTACCTAACCTATGCTTTTTCGACCTTTTAGAAAACTTTTATCGTTGGAATAATCGGAAAGTTTAAAAAATTCGATTTAAGGAAAAAAACTATTAACTTAAAAGCTGAAAACCGTTTGGGTAGTCCTAATTATTATTTAATTAAAATAAAAGTGTAAAGTTTAGAAACACCTGAATTTTCTTCTCTGCATTGTCTTTAAAATACATTTCATAAAAATATGAATGACTTTTTGGAGCGGGATCAAATTAAAAAAGTTAGATAGTCTAATTAATAAATTAATTTAGTTACAGAAAAGTGTAATTGAACAAGAAAAGTGTTATTTACTGAGAATGAAAAACTTAATAAATATATATTTTTTTAATCGGGAAAATCTATATTATTAATAAAAAAAAAAATCTAAAGTATTGAGTTAAGCAAGCGACAAAAAAATATTTAAATTAAACCTGGAAAGCTTTATAGAGCGATCCCTAAAAAGTGAAGCTGCAAAAGCGTAATATTTGTTTGATGGAATTTTTTTCGATTTTTTTCCTTTAAATTTTGTTTACCATTTCACACCATTTCAAACCACTGTGCGCAGTCGCTGCGAGTGTGCTTTATGGCTGAGCTCTAGGTTTAGCTTTAGCTTCACCTCATTTTACCTCACATCGGCGTCATTTGCTCTGCCAGGAGAAGCTGACCCACTCTATTGTGTCTTAGCTGACAGCTTCTTTTGGCTGTCAATGGACTCGAATGGAGGTCACAGACAAAAGCCTTTAAACCGGAAACAATACAAATTTAAGCGCCATTCTGGCTTCAGGTAGATGCCACTTGGATGCCTTGTTCTGCGTGCAGTTAGTTAGGCAATGACAATCAACTTAAAGCACATCCCCAGGCCAACAGACGTGCAGACAGGCAGACAGGCAGACAGCATCAAATTGTATGCTCTTCCAAAGGGGGCACAACAGAAGAATGGAAAATGAGTATATGGGAAATGGAACTGGAAAAGGGAATGGTAATGGAAAAGAGGAAGGGAAGGCCAACTAGCATACAAAACCAATTTCCTTTTTATGGCAAATGAAATGAAAATTTGAAATGACCACAAAAACGAGTGACAAACACACTGAAATGTGAGTAGGAGCATGGAGGATTGGGAGGATTGGGAGTGGACAGCAAAGGAACTAGTGCCATACAGAAATCTGCACATGAAATAGCTACTCGGACATCATGCGACAATGTGCAGTGCAGCGGCTTACGAAGGGGGGAAGTTACTTAGGTAAAAAAAATTTGATATTGATGAATTCAGACAAACAACCCTCTATGTGTTATACTGGATCCAGGCCACCAAAGACAGACAGACGGATATGGCTATATCGACTCATTTCATTATCCTGATCGATATAATACCTATATATACTCTATGAATGAATAAACGCTTCTTTTTTAGTGTATTATATATTTCATTACAAAATTATGAAAATGCCTTCTGCATTGTGTTTAGAAAATGGCTAATTTTTAGACCCGCCCCCACCCCCCAAAAAAATAGTACTTCCTACGCCACTGATGGGCTGTCTTCATTCCCAACTCTCTCTCTTTATCTAACTGTATCTTTGTCTGTCGCTGTTGCATCTGCCAAGAGCACAAATAGGAGCAACTGCAGCATAAATGGCAGCCACATTAACCAAAGAAGCAGCAGTAGCAACAACAACAACAAAAACGCGAAATTAGCCGCCAAAAACTGACCAACTGACCAGCTGACTGCATGATTGCCTCTCGACGACTGTCAGCATACGATTAGGCTTCGGCTTAGAGATGAGTGTTGTTCGTGCTAAAAAGCACGAACATTCAACTATAAATAAAATATAAAAGTATCGTTGTTCTTTAAATGTTTTATTCATTCAATTTACTGCATGGAAGTTGTTATTGAAATCGACAATTTTCGCTTCAAAAAACTTTAAAAATTGATTCCAGAATCAATTTTGAGCTTGTTAACCTGTTTAATAATATAATATAAAATTAAATAAGTGAGATAGTTTTGTGATTCCTTTCCGAAATCGTTTCAAAATTATGAACTTCTCTTTCATCTTATCAATATATTAGTAGAAATCGAAATAATTGCTCAATTTCCTTTTTTGAATTGTCATTCAATAATTTTTGACCAAGAATATTTATTTTAATATTTAATATTTAATATTTTATTTTCATTTTATTATATTATTTTATTATATTATTTTCAACTGAACTTGAGTAAAATTCATGGAATTCTAAGGAGAATTTATGGAGTGAATCTGGACTTTAGTTTAAAAATATATGCTTGAAGGCTGGAAGTTGTCACGCACTTGTCCTTGTCTCATTTCTGAGGCCCATGCTCATCTCAAGCTTAGACTTTAGGGTCTTTGGTGGGGTGTGACGGCAGGAGTGCAGCATTCTTTCTTCGACTGGCCACACAGATTTTGGGGTGACCCAAGCAATCTACCCGCAGCGGCTTTGCGGTGGATTTATTTTATTACACAACGCACCAAGCAACGCACATAGAATTGGGGGTAGAGGATTGGGTGTTGGAGTAGGGTTAGGGAGGACCAGTTACCGAGCAACTGCTATGGCAGGTTGTCTGCTGCATGATCCTGCCAAGTCGCCTTTTGTGTGGTTTCCTTTAATCCTTTCGGTTGTTGCTGAGTTTGAGTTCGAGCTCAGTTCAGTTCAGTTGTCTCCCCTGCTGTCACCGCTCCTGGCTCCAACTCAGCCCCTTTTGGCTCTCCGCGCATCTCATAAAACGCCATACATATGCGCATTTCATTTGATTTGATTTAATTTTATAGCCTTTTATGTGTGCTCCTCTCTGTTGCTGCTTGGTTGCTTCGCTCTGTCGGGAATTTGCTGAGGCGGAAGTGTGGTACAGGGTGGTTCCGGGTGGTTCAGGGTGGCTCGGGGTGCTGCACAAAAGAATGAGCATGGGAATGGGGCCCTGATGCATGCCACTGTTGGTCGGAATTAATTTCATTTGATTTTTATTTATTTATGCCAATGGAAATTTCTCGAGTTTGCTGCTTTAAAACTGGCTCGAAAGGAGTAGGAGTTTTGTACCCTAACCTGGTCCAATAGCTGTTTAGCTGTTTCCGTTTATTAATTAATGTTTTTTTTAGATTCAAAGTATTTAGATGCCAATATGTAAATTGTAGGATAAAAAAGGAAATCAGTTTATTAAACAAGTAAGGAAAAGCGATGTTCCTATGTAAGCTTTGTGAACCAATAGAATGGTTGAAGTTTCTTTCAGCTAAATCAAATCCGAGGGTAGTTATTCTTACATATAAAGATGTGGACAGACAGACGGATATGGCCATATCGACTCGACTCTTCGTCCTGATCCATTATTGAATCAAAAATATATATAATATACTTTGATTGTTGTAATTAGTTTTAAGCTTTAGATAGACGTTGCGTAGTGCCTTTACTTTGATCTGAAATTTCCACTGTCACAGCAACCGGAACATCTGTTTTTGTTTTGGCTTATGTGGATTATGAGGAATATCGCCATCGTGGAGAAGGGAGGGGATATGGAAACTTTTGGCTGGCAACTTATAACCATTATAGCTCGCATTTTTGTGCAAAAAATATGTACATATATATATGTATATATATATATGGAATGAAATGAATGGAGCGCCCATATCTGGTGTTGTTGTTATTCGCGTTGCTCTAATTTTGTTTTTGCCCATTTTGGCGTCAATAGGTTCGTTTGTCAATCTGATAATCAGGCCTCATCCTGCAGATAGAAAGCCTACTCGTCAGTCAGCGAGTCAGTGAGTCTGCTACTGCTGCTCCTGCTGCTGCTGGTATTCTTTCGTCCTTCCTGCGACAGAAGCCCGGCAGCGTTGCGGACCGATCAAGTGCGCCAATTCGTATATGGCGAGTCATGTACAACGCATCATCATTTATCAAAGCGGCACAGGACCAAACCCAAGACAAAGCCACCCACTGCTCAGTGGTGTATGTCCAGTGTTCTTTGGAGGGGGCGGAAAATGCTACAAAACTCAAACAGAGGCTGCAAGCTAAATCAATTTTATTGAACCGTTCGCAAGAATGTACGGTTCGACTCACAATAAAATAGGTTGTGGTCTGGATTTTGGTTCCGCTTGAGAATTTTTCCTGTTTTACGTTTAAAAATTATAGGGATCTTAATCATTGTTGTACGAACTTCCCAGAATATATTTTACTATTTCCAATTAGAAATGGAAATTTCTATGAACCCAGATTTGAACAATCTCAAAACTCAAACAGCGTATTCTTGAACCAAAAATCCAGGTAAGACAGGGAAGTTGGAAGCAGCAAGGCAAAGCAAAGCGGAGCTGTTGGCCTTTTGCTGGCTTGATAATGAATAATACAAATCCAGGCTTTAACCCCTGCTGGGGGTGCGCCATTGTACTCCGATTGGCCCCACTGTGACCCCGTAAATCCGAAATGCTGCAGAGCCCTGAAGCAGAACCAAAGCCGTCGCCATTTTCTTGCGTTGCTTTTTTTTTGACGTCGACGGCGACGTCGGCTTATCGTTAGTTGGTGCTGTCATGTAACGGTTAAATCTGCATGAAAAATTAATGCCGTTGTGTGTATATTTGCGCCAGGGAGGTGGGCGTGGCAGAGGGGTTATGGGGGCCTATTGGTCTGGTCTATTGAAATTAGAATTGGAATATTTGCAATGTTTACATTTATTGTTTTTTTTTTTTATTTTTGGCCAAAACGACGATTTTGTTCCTTTTTTTTTTTTTTGGTTTTTATATTTTGTGGGAAGAACATGGGCATGGTCCGTGTAGATAATATCTGTGTATGTGCATGTGTGTGTGTGCGAGTGTGTGCGTGTGTGCGTGTGTGTGTGTGTGTCTGCATTGCCTTAGTTGTTGTAACGCCAGAGGCTTTCGTACGGCTGTTTGCGACGCAGACGCAGCTGCTGATGCAACTGTTGTTGCTGCAGCTTCCTGAGCGCAAGCGAGGCGGAGGCAGCGGCTGAGGCAGCGGCTGAGGCAGCGGCGGAGGCAGAGGCTGAGGCAGCGGCGGAGGCAGCGGCTGAGGCTGATGTGGAGGCAGCGTTCGTTTCGCTTTGGCCAATGCAGCTGCTACATTCCGCATGTGGCAGAGCAGCCTGCGGCAGCCTCCTTTGCTTCAGTGTAACCTCAACGGGCACTGCCACTGGCATCTGCTTTTCCTGCGCTAACGGCGGCGTCGGCGGCGTTGGCGACGATGGCGGCGACGATGGCTGCGGTGGTTTTTTAGCTATTGAAGGCTGCTGTTTTGGCTTCTTTGGCGGCAATTTGGTTTCGTGGGGTTTGGCTAGTGCTGCAGGTGGAACTTTTTGATGTTGCGGCTCTCGATTTCGCGCCCGCTGGTGTTGCTGCTCCCGCTGCTGCTGCTGCAATTGATATCTTGACTTTGACGGCGACGGCGACATTAACTGCGACTTGGACTTTGACTGCGTCTGGACATGTAAATGCATCATTTCGGCCTGTAATATTTGCTGGCGATTTTTAAAGGCTTTCCTGTAGGCGGATACTTGAGAGGCGCTGGCGGCCAACAGATGATGTACACCCTTTGACGCATGCGGCTGTGGCGGCAGCTCCTCCACCAGCTTGCGTGGCGCCTTTGTTTTGCGCGCTAGCCGAGCCTGCCTCTCACGTTCTCGTTCCTGTTCCAGTTCTCGCTCTCGCATCCGTTGCATATTAGTCAAATGGCTGCTACGGCTCAGTGTATTGTGATTGGGTGTTCCAGCAGTTGGCTGGGGCTGCAGTGGCTTTATCTTCTGCTCATTAGCCTTTTCCCTTTTCTTTTTGGCCTGCCTATGCTTAGCTAATGTCGTATCCGCCGTATCTGGCTGCTGCTGCTGCTGCTGCGTTCGCCAGTTGGGCGCCAGCGGCCCCAGCGGCCCCAGCGGCGGTGTCTTGATTTTATCATCTTTGATCAGCATTGATTTCTTCGCTTCGAATTGCGCCTTCGGTTCTGGTGACTCTGCCACTGCCACTTCCATTTCCCTATCTCTAACCCTATCTCTGTCTCTGTCTCTGTCTCTATCCCTATCCCTATCTCTCTCCTTTTTCCGCTCTGGGGGCAGCTCTGTCTCCTGCTGTGGATTCGTGAGCAGCGATTGTGAACGAGTCTGAGAGTTGAGACTGCGTTGCCTGTGATTGGTATGCAACACATTCTTGAAACTTAGACACGGCTGTTGCCTGGGTAAATTCTTAGAGCTGCTGAATTGATGCATCCGGCTGCTGCCGTAGCCCTGGCGTCGATTAAAGGTTTGAAAATTCACTGGTCCGTCTGCAAATTGGATAACCTCAAATTGTTTAATGCGCTCCCCAAGCGTCTTGAAGCGTGTCTGCTCCGTGTTGATCGCACGCGCTTTCGACACAGTTTTATCTAGGCCATAGTTTAAGCGGAACCGTGCTGCCTCGCTCTGTTTGTCATCTTCCCTGTGCTTTTCATCGTAACGCACGGCCAGACGCTCCTTTAGCGCATTATCGACAGTCATCAATTTATCGATATCGGAATTCTGACTGGATTTGTTACGCTGACGACGCTGCAATGCTGCTACAGCCGCATTTGTGGATTTCTGAATGGCTGTTATATGATGCTTATGACAGGGCGGTCCCTTCACCATGTCTTTGTCTCTGCCCAGTGAAGCGCCCATGCCCAGCTCCAGTGTTGTGCGCGGTGGCAGGCTCATCGACCGTCCACTAAATAAGCTAAAACCATAAGCATTTATGTTCCTATCCTCATCAACACCCACATTCGGTTCCATTTCCAGATCCAGGTCCGTTTGCTGCTGTCCGACACCGGTGATGCTGGTCGAGCTGTCGGCACCTAAATTCGACTTCCCATAGATATAGCGGGGCACATCAGCTGTAAACGACAAGGATCGCCGGCGACTAGCTTGTATAACTGTGTTTAGTAGATTCTTGGAATTGGCGCTAGTCGCCTGATCCGTCATCTCTTTGTGGGTGCGTGGGTAGTCCGGCACTGCTTTACTTTCTCTCTGCGATGTTAATTGACGCAAAGGTCCACAATTTTCCGTCCGTACTTTTTTAGATTGGCTAGCTGAAATTATATATGCAAAATATATGTATAAATAAGATATCGGAGGATAAAAACCTATCAGTACTATCGATTCACTTAAAGGCACCTCGATATTGACAGTAAAAATATGATTATTATCGATAATATGCTATATTATTACTCCAGTTTATAATCGATATACTGTAAAACTAAGAAAAGTGAGAATGAAATGAGTGAACATTCAAATATGACTAGAATGCTTTTTTATGTTTTTTTTTTTTTAAATAGGACGAATCAAAAGAAGGTTAAAATAGAATTATAGTTCAATTGTATTGAATTAACTGTAAATATATAATAATAATCGTATTTTTAGTTTGGAACTCCTTATTTATCGACCATAGCATATACTATCGATTTTTGCAACTTACCCGGGTTGTAAGGGAACACGGAGTTGCTACGATCGTAATAGGATTTGATTGCATTCTCGTATAGCTGGTTAGTATTGCGGAGCAGCCAGAGATTTTTGGGTCCATTAACACGCATGAATTTATTTAGTTGATCGGCCTTCATATCGGCGGCTATACCTCGTCGTTAATATCTTGAAAAGAGATGCCTGAAAAGAGATCTGGCGGTAATCGCACTTCACTTTGTAGTGCGCCCTACCGCCCAACAGTTAACGGTCCAGGATCCTTGATTCTATTGAAACTTTTGATGGAATGGAGGTGATTAAGTGATATGATTTTTTTTTTTTTTTGGATAAGCCAAAAGGGTTGATTTGGGCTTATTTTTTTAGCGCTTTCACTAAGGTGTTTGGTGTACTTAAAGAATTTTGGGGTTCTTTACATAAGTACTGAAAATGTTAATGGCTAGAATTTAATAGCTGCGACTTTTATACTTTTATGCAATTTAAAATCGGAAAAATTACTGTAAAGAACTGAACTAAAAGTGCCGAAGCGTAGTGAAAACAATTTGAAAAATGAATGTCGAAGTATAACAATTTTCTGGTACAAATGAAAAGCCTGCTAAAAAAATACTCATAACTAAACCTAATCTAATGACATTTGAATGCAGCCTTCTCTGTAAAATAATCTCATTTTTTTTTCTTCGCATATTGAATAATTCTCTTAAAAAAAAAATTGGCATTAAACTAAAGCTTGAGCCCAAACAATATCTCCGATTCGGCTTAAGTTTAGATACTTTCTTGTAGATAGTTTTGTTAAATTTTTCGGAACAGCCCATAAGAAACAACAAAAACATAATTGAAACCTCTTGACACATTTTATGTGTGAGGAAGAGTATAAAATGGGTGCTGAAAAAAACAAAAGTTTTTAATTTGTGGGCGAACACGCCGGTTAACCATATGGAGGATGGCAATATTACTGTTCAGAATCGTTCATTAGGAATCCATCTAAAAACTCAACTTGCGACTTGCCAAGTGGCAAGTGCCACACGACAGTTGACATTGATTTATTGGAGACTGTCAGCTCGTTGAGCTTATGTGAGGTGGGTGGGTAGGGGAGGAAATGCATTGGTAAGAATGTGATAATTAGCCACAGGTACCGCAAATCGGTCAGGTGAGTCACCATTATTTTCCACAGACAACTGTCGCTGAGTTGTTGAGTTCTGCGTAGGGCAATTTGTCAAAGTTGCCCCTCAAGTGGACAAGGGATGTTCATGATGATGATGATGATGATGATGATGATGATATTCTTGATGATAATAATAATGATGTTTGCTTGCTTGCTAACATTATGAGTTTGCCAGATGCTGCTGCAAGGACGAGTGCAAACAAATGGGCGAAAAATTGCTAAAAGCGCAAAAAGTTCAAAAAAAACATAAGTTGATCCTGTTCGAGCTTGGTGCGGTTCGGTTCGGTTCGATTCGATTCGGTTATTGGTAGTGTGCGTGTGCACAAATTGATTTTAATTGAATTACAGTGCGTAATTTATGCATTGCTTAGCCCCAGTCCAGGTCCCGGGTTCCGGCTTGTTTCGGTTCAGCTCGAGCCTTCCAGCAAACAAATCGATTGCAACAGCTGCTGCAGCTGATGCTTTGTGGAGGGGCAGGCTTCAAACTGAAACCGTAGCAGCGTTGCCTGCATAAATGTGGCCTATTTATGAACAGATATCCGCAATAGCCACACAGACCATAGCCTCCACCTCCAACTCTGTCCCAGTCACAGTTGCCCCTGCTGCCTCTCTTGGCCAGAATAACACACGCGCTAAAAGAATGTAGTCTACTAGGAAAAACGAAAAACTTTTTGCAAATCTTTGCATAAAACTTCAAAAATTAAGTTAATTAATTGGCACATCATTTTGGGCTTGGATACCCTTTTTACTAGCTACGACCTTTGACCCTTTTAATAGCATATTCTATGCGAGTGTAGCATGAATTTTAGTTTAAGCCCAACAAAATGATTCATACACTTGGCGCAAAGCACTGCAATTTGATTTTTTCACATTTTTTATATACCAAAAATTACATATTTCAAAATAAGAGTTTAATTATAATTAGTTAAGTTGATATTAGCAAAAACTGAGAAGTTACTCGTACAAAGTCTTAATATTTTTCCACTGCCTCGTATATTTTTTACATTGAACTAGTAAGATTAAACAAGTTGTTTGGCTACATATAAATTTTAAGAAGTATGATTCAGTTCATAATCTAATGCGAATACGTCTGAAGATCTGATCAGGAATATATAATATAACCTTCTGCTTTAATATACTCTTTCTATATATGTTCATTGTTCAGATTTTGAGACTTTTGGCAATGTTTGTTTTGTGTTCTTTGTGCCTTTTTTCTCTAAGTGTGTCTGCTGAGTGTGCTCAGCTTTTAACCCTTTCTCTTCGTCCTTTCACTTCGTCCTTTATGCTGCTGCTGCTGCTGCTTAGTTGCTGCTAAGCTGTCACATTAGCAAAGTGAGGTGCAAATTTTACGAGTGTCCTTTTTGGCCAGGTAGCCAGGTAGCTTATGTTGTTGTTTGTTTATTTGTTGTGATTTGAGTGAATGATGAAAAGTTGTCTCGAGAAAAGCTTTCAGCTTTCAGCTTACAGTTAACAGTTTTCAGCTTTTAACATCGCAAAGGTACAACGGTATATAGTATAAATTTAGGGGGCGTTGCAGCTGCCTAATGCTGCTGCTGCCCATGTGCGCTGGCCCCATTTAAATTGACATTCATTGCATTTCGAGTAATTAGACTAATTGACTTTTAACCAGCACATGTGACTCATCCTTTCTCCCCATTTTCCGCTTTTCCTTCGTGTTGGCCCTCTATCCAATCCACGGGCCCATTAATTTTGTATGCGCAATTTTGGCATCGCAGTTGCATAATTGTGACTGAGAGAGGTGGGCAGTCGAGGCGTTGGGGGCGTGGCCTGACTGACTAACTAATTCGGGTCAGTAAAACAAGAGGAAGCCAGTGGAAACAAAGCGACTCACAGCAGAAAATAATTCAAGCATTTAAGTCAAAGATCGAAGAGGAAGAACCTCTCATCTATTTCGGGCTAAGATCACTTACCAGCACTCTGAGGCAGCTATATAAATATGTATGTATATAGACATTTTAATACGATAGAAAAAGAGGTGCTATATCGACCCTTTTATTCATCCCGACCAGGAATATAGCAGTATTTATAGATTAAATAATTTATAAATTGCGTGACACTATTTATAAGCCCTTGGCTCGAATAGCGAAGCGTTGAGGAATTTCTGAAATCGGTACTCAAAACAATCGACAAGCTTTCCTCTGGGGACTAAGTCTGGCAACCGAATTACCTTGAACATTTTTGTGGCTTGTGCAACGTTGTCGTAGAGTCAGCCAACCGAAACCCAAACCAATGCAGAAATATTGATGGAGAAATAGAGTAAAAGCGTTGTTAGCTGTAAGCTTTGAGTTGTGAGCTGTGCGATGTGAGTTGAATGATGTGTGGGGCTTTAGAAACAGTTGCCACATGGCGTTACTCAAAGAAACGACAGTGAACAGGAGCGGGAATATGGCTGGGAGAAGGAACAGGAGCGGGAGCGGGAGCGGGAGCAGGAGCAGAAGCAGTAGCAGCAGCATCAAGGTCCTGCCTTAACTCGACTTGACTCGATTCGAAGAGAACAGCGCAGCGTGTGGGTTATTCATTCATTCATTTGCTCAGTCAGCCATTTATTCATTTCCTTGATTATGTTTCTTATCAATGATAAATGAATATGTAGTACCAGCACTCAAAACTGCTTCTCTAAACTGCTGGCAAAGTGAAAGTAATACCCGAGCGAGCCAATGCTAAAGTAAATGCCAATTTTATTGGGTTGTGTCGACCTTGCGATTGCCTCTACATTATCGAAAGTCTTTTATTTTTCTTTTTTGTTTGTTCCTTGAGCATAATTATTATTTACAATTATTATCGATTGTAATCTATTTAGTTTCTTTTCATCTCAGAGAATCAGAAGTCTAAATATACTTAAATCTATATTTTTCAGCAAGGATTTGGATACAGGAGCCTTCCTTGCAATAATTCAAAAAAAAATATATATATATATTGATAGTTTCGATAGTAATTACAAGAATAATATAATACAATAACTTATTATTTAATAAGAAGAATGCAAGAAACACCGAATTTTATTTTTGACTAATTCCAATTGAAATCTATAAAAACAATTGTTTCGATGGAATTTTGTAGTGCTGTGCTGTAGTCGATAAATAATCGATAGTTTCGATTTTTAGTTAACATATAAAACGCTAGAAAATAATTTATCAAAATATAGGCCAGTTGTATTATGAAATTTATCGATACTATCGATAGTACTCTTTTAGTTCACAGTTATCATAGCAATCGATATGCCTGACTCGAATTCGCATAGATTGAAGTGAAATCATCAGCCGCGAGATGAAACGAGGAGGAAAGTCAAGCGCAGCCAACTGAAGTGCAGGCGAAACTGGTTCTGACATTTGCACCCGCGTCCGTCGAGCTGTCCAGTTGCATCTATAGCATCGCCTGCTGCGTCCCGTGCTTCGCGTTTCGAATCCTGTAACCCGCACCCCGCAACCCGCACCACTTGATTGCTACAACGACTTTTGCCCCGAAAAGTTCTTTGTGGTTAGGCGCTGGCGCGGTGGGGCTCTGGGCGAGGTATCAACGGATTCTCGGAGGCTCTAGAGCAATGATTTGGGTTTGCTGCTGCTGCTCCCGTTCCTGCTGGTGGTGCTGCTGCTGCTGCTCTTGAAGTGGGCACCCGACAATTTTCCAGCACTTTAGAAATAAAATTTTTAACAACTCGTCGAGGCGGCCGCTAAGTGCGTCGACGTTTAAACTCCCAGCGGTCGCCAGCGGTCGGCGTCCATCAACTTGAGAACGTCGGTCGTACAGTGTCACGATACCATTTGTTGAGCGCTCAAAACTACCAAAAGTTAGCTTAGCTTCCTGCAAAGTTATAAAAGTTGTCTTTCAGAAGAGAATCCTTAATTACAACAAAATTTTTTATATAAGAGAAGACTTCATTACATTAATTTTACTAAGCATTGAGTTTTGAAGAACAAATTTTCCTTTTTAAATAAATTTCTGGAAATTGCTAGGAATCAAAATAAATACATTTTTTTTAAACTCTTCAATATGTGGTTACACTGTGCGTCTGTTGCCGTTGTCGATTTAGTTTTGTAAAACTTTCTACCCTTCACTAAAATATGCAAAAAGGCCGTGGGGCGAGTATCGCCCATTCCACAAATCAGACAATTGACTTACTGGACCTTTCCTTTATATGGGTGTATATAGATATTCCTGGGCGTGTGTTTGTGTGTGTGTGTGTGAATTAATGATCTGCCCCAGTCACCTGGCATACTTATAAATAAGCGACGGGTACAAGGACAACAGCTCTAAAGCTTTCAAGTCGCTGCCTCGTTGCATTATTAATGCCAATGACGTTGAATAATTAGCGCTCCATTCTGCAATTTGTGATGTATGACTGGCCCAATGTCTTCATCAATATTGCCCAAGCTAATGACGACTCTGTTGCACCGTCATCCAGCCAACAAACCAGTTTCCAACGCTTCTGCCTTCTGTCCACTCTCTTCTTAAACAGTGAAGCGGCGCATCAGCATAATTAACCCAGCTAGCTGACCCAATTGATGGCTATAATCAAGGCTACAAACCGGTTCTTTTTGCATTTTTTTTTTTTTAATGATTGTGAGTAGAACCTTCTGACAAAAATAAGAACATAGAAGTATTTTTCTATATGTAACAATGGAAACTTTTAAAATTTTGCCAGAAGTTGGGTTCGAGGATTGAAATTTGATAACAAGCAAATTGTTCGTTTTTTAGAACGGTTTATTTATTTATTTATTTAAAGTCGACTAAGCAGATGACACTAGCAAAAAATATAAGGTATATTTATCAAAATAACATTTAAAATTTCATTAAAGCTTACATAGTCCCTTACACCAAGGTTTGATTTCGAACATGGTTTCATTTCAATAATGTACGAATATTAATTGTTAATCGGATATTTTCAGAAACATGGAAAAGATTGGATGCCAATCAAGCTGTTTTTAATTTTCATCAATTTTTTATACCCTTCGAGAGGGTATTATAACTTTCTCACGAAATGTGTAATGCATTGGAGGAGCTGTCATCGAACCCATTATTGATCAGGACGACGAGACGAGTTGATATAGCCATGCCTGTCTGTTATTCAAATTAGTCTCTCAGTTTTCGAGCTAGGTGAATGAAGTTTGAGATGGAGCCTACTTTTTGCTGCAGGCAGCACATATATCAGAACCGGACGGATCGGACAGCTAAATCATATACCTCCTAAATGAACAATCGGTTCAAAAGTTGTTGTATTTTAAACTTTTGACTTTTAACGAATTTTGATAAAATTTACAAGTTATATCTAAACGCACACCTAAAATCATTAAGATCGGATTACTATATCATATAGTTCTGCAAGGGTATATAATCTTTGGCGCTCCGAAGATAGCTTGTCTAGTTTTCTTTTATTAAATAATTTTCCGATTTTGACTGTCATGCAAACCAGAGCTGCAAGCAGCAAACATAATTCATGCTATCTTTAGCGAATTCTTGCAACTTATATACATTAAATAGAAATATGTATATATATTTGTATTTTTATATATATATATATTGCATTGTTCAAATTGTACGGAAAGTTTTTCAACACTAAATTAAAACTGTAAAAATTTGGCTTATTTTACAACACTTTTCCCATGAATGATATTCTAATAGTTGGTCACACTAGCGGCAACGCCAGGAAAAAGCAGCTTGTGAGAGTTAGTCACACTTACAAAAAGTGACAAGTAATTTTTGTATTTTGAGTACAATAATTCCGAACCTGTTCTAGCACTCCCAGAGGGAAGTCACACAAAAAATCAAAAACTAATTGCACATTCCCAGCGCTTGCTTTGCGAGCGAGTTATGCTGCGGGTTGTTGCCAATTTGTTTTTGTTATTATTTTTTTTTTTTTTTGCTGTTTTTTTTTTTTTGGATTTACAATAATTTTTGGATTTACAATAATTTTTGTTGTATATATATTGGAACTGGTGACCTTTCTATATTCCTTAATGGACCATTGGGTACAACTTGAAACCTGTCGGCGATAGACATAGGCTTCACGGCCTTTAAAGTATCCAAGGGTGGCATCATGGTGCAAAAGTATTTGTGTCTCTGCCAATCCTTTCGCTGGCGGACATCATTGCAGTAGGGCTCCGCGCCATTGCCACGGACTGACATATTCCCTGCTCATTTTTTCGCTCATTATTTTAAAGATTAATAATTTTCATATATTACCCTGCACACTGATTAACATTTTCCCGCGACTCCTTGAGGATAGTTGGCCACAGGCTTATCGTTCAATTTCTCGTTTATATTGCCATGCTTTTGAATCTACAGGAGAGCTATCTTTGGCTCTTTTTCATCATGTTTAAAAATCCTAACCAAGCTAACTTCAGGATTGCAGGCCAGCATTTTTCCATCGATCGTCTTACTACCGAAGAAAAACCGAAACGCAAGCGTCTTCTATTTGGCCATGCGCTGCACAGAAAAATAAATATCCTGTGCCATGCTGCTTACAATTGGGCCATAATCAATTAGCCTTAACTCGGAGGAGTTGAGTATCATATATGTATAATGTAAACTGTGTGATTCGCTTGAACGATAGTTTTTCTATTTTTCTTTTTAATAAATTTAATGGTGTTAATAATTTTTCTTCATTATTTAAAAAATTAATAATTTTTGTATATTACCCTCTACAAAATTTCTGATTTTCCAGTTCTATTTCCAATACTGCCGCTTCTATAATTTCCTTCGAAACATCAGGCGAGTAATTAAATAGTCTTTACTTAAAATCGTGCCCTTTTGGTGTGAATTTTATTGTAATTAATGAATATATTAATTTTTGAAATAATCTGTTACTTTTTTCATATATTATTATAATAATTTTAATAATTTTCGATTAATAGTTTACCATACCACCATGCCATGCTCTCGTTAGGTGATGTTTAGAAAGCTTTCCAATTGTTCGCGTAGACTCATCAGGCGAGTAATTAAATAGTCTTTACTTAAAATCATGCCCTTTTGGTGTGAATTTGATTGTGATTAAAATTTATATTTTTTCAATCACTTTATTGTCGTTTTTATTATAATAATTTTAATAATTTTCGATTAATAGTTTAGCATACCACCGTGCCATGCTCTCGTTAGGTGATGTTTAGAAAGCTTTCCAATTGTTCGCGTAGACTCATCAGGCGAGTAATTAAATAGTCTTTACTTAAAATCGTGCCCTTTTGGTGTGAATTTGATTGTGATTAAAATTTATATTTTTTCAATCACTTTATTGTCGTTTTTATTATAATAATTTTAATAATTTTCGATTAATAGTTTACCATACCACCGTGCCATGCTCTCGTTAGGTGATGTTTAGAAAGCTTTCCAATTGTTCGCGTAGACTCATCAGGCGAGTAATTAAATAGTCTTTACTTAAAATCGTGCCCTTTTGGTGTGAATTTGATTGTGATTAAAATTTATATTTTTTCAATCACTTTATTGTCGTTTTTATTATAATAATTTTAATAATTTTCGATTAATAGTTTAGCATACCACCGTGCCATGCTCTCGTTAGGTGATGTTTAGAAAGCTTTCCAATTGTTCGCGTAGACTCATCAGGCGAGTAATTAAATAGTCTTTACTTAAAATCGTGCCCTTTTGGTGTGAATTTGATTGTGATTAAAATTTATATTTTTTCAATCACTTTATTGTCGTTTTTATTATAATAATTTTAATAATTTTCGATTAATAGTTTACCATACCACCATGCCATGCTCTCGTTAGGTGATGTTTAGAAAGCTTTCCAATTGTTCGCGTAGACTCATCAGGCGAGTAATTAAATAGTCTTTACTTAAAATCGTGCCCTTTTGGTGTGAATTTGATTGTGATTAAAATTTATATTTTTTCAATCACTTTATTGTCGTTTTTATTATAATAATTTTAATAATTTTCGATTAATAGTTTACCATACCACCATGCCATGCTCTCGTTAGGTGATGTTTAGAAAGCTTTCCAATTGTTCGCGTAGACTCATCAGGCGAGTAATTAAATAGTCTTTACTTAAAATCGTGCCCTTTTGGTGTGAATTTGATTGTGATTAAAATTTATATTTTTTTAATCACTTTATTGTCGTTTTTATTATAATAATTTTAATAATTTTCGATTAATAGTTTACCATACCACCATGCCATGCTCTCGTTAGGTGATGTTTAGAAAGCTTTCCAATTGTTCGCGTAGACTCATCAGGCGAGTAATTAAATAGTCTTTACTTAAAATCGTGCCCTTTTGGTGTGAGTTAGATTGTGATTAAAATTTATATGTTTTCAATCACTTTATTGTCGTTTTTATTATATTAATTTTAATAATTTTCGATTAATAGTTTACCATACCACCATGCCATGCTCTCGTTAGGTGATGTTTAGAAAGCTTTCCAATTGTTCGCGTAGACTCATCAGGCGAGTAATTAAATAGTCTTTACTTAAAATCGTGCCCTTTTTGGTGTGAATTTGATTGTGATTAAAATTTATATTTTTTCAATCACTTTTTTGTCGTTTTTATTATAATAATTTTAATAATTTTCGATTAATAGTTTACCATACCACCGTGCCATGCTCTCGTTAGGTGATGTTTAGAAAGCTTTCCAATTGTTCGCGTAGACTCATCAGGCGAGTAATTAAATAGTCTTTACTTAAAATCGTGCCCTTTTGGTGTGAATTAGATTGTGATTAATGAATATTTATATGTTTTCAAATCATCTGTTACTTTTGTCATTTTTATTATATTAATTTTAATAATTTTCGATTAATAGTTTACCATACCACTGTGCCATGCTCTCGTTAGGTGATGTTTAGAAAGCTTTCCAATTGTTCGCGTAGACTCATCAGGCGAGTAATTAAATAGTCTTTACTTAAAATCGTGCCCTTTTGGTGTGAATTTTATTGTAATTAATGAATATATTAATTTTTGAAATAATCTGTTACTTTTTTCATATATTAATATAATAATTTTAATAATTTTCGATTAATAGTTTACCATACCACCGGCCATGCCTTCGTTAGGTGATGTTTAAAAGCTTTCCAATTGTTCGCGTAGACTCATCAGGCGAGTAATTAAATAGTCTTTACTTAAAATCTATCCTACTTTTGTGGTGATTTGATATTAAATTGTTTAAAATTTATATTTTTTCAATCACTTTATTGTCGTTTTTATTATTAATAATTTTAATAATTTTCGATTAATAGTTTAGCATACCACCGTGCCATGCTCTCGTTAGGTGATGTTTAGAAAGCTTTCCAATTGTTCGCGTAGACTCATCAGGCGAGTAATTAAATAGTCTTTACTTAAAATCGTGCCCTTTTGGTGTGAATTTGATTGTGATTAAAATTTATATTTTTTTAATCACTTTATTGTCGTTTTTATTATAATAATTTTAATAATTTTCGATTAATAGTTTACCATACCACCGTGCCATGCTCTCGTTAGGTGATGTTTAGAAAGCTTTCCAATTGTTCGCGTAGACTCATCAGGCGAGTAATTAAATAGTCTTTACTTAAAATCGTGCCCTTTTGGTGTGAATTTGATTGTGATTAAAATTTATATTTTTTAATCACTTTATTGTCGTTTTTATTTTAATAATTTTAATAATTTTCGATTAATAGTTTAGCATACCACCGTGCCATGCTCTCGTTAGGTGATGTTTAGAAAGCTTTCCAATTGTTCGCGTAGACTCATCAGGCGAGTAATTAAATAGTCTTTACTTAAAATCGTGCCCTTTTGGTGTGAATTTGATTGTGATTAAAATTTATATTTTTTCAATCACTTTATTGTCGTTTTTATTATAATAATTTTAATAATTTTCGATTAATAGTTTACCATACCACCATGCCATGCTCTCGTTAGGTGATGTTTAGAAAGCTTTCCAATTGTTCGCGTAGACTCATCAGGCGAGTAATTAAATAGTCTTTACTTAAAATCGTGCCCTTTTGGTGTGAATTTGATTGTGATTAAAATTTATATTTTTTCAATCACTTTATTGTCGTTTTTATTATAATAATTTTAATAATTTTCGATTAATAGTTTACCATACCACCATGCCATGCTCTCGTTAGGTGATGTTTAGAAAGCTTTCCAATTGTTCGCGTAGACTCATCAGGCGAGTAATTAAATAGTCTTTACTTAAAATCGTGCCCTTTTGGTGTGAATATGATTGTGATTAAAATTTATATTTTTTCAATCACTTTATTGTCGTTTTTATTATAATAATTTTAATATTTTTCGATTAATAGTTTAACATACCACTGTGCCATGCTCTCGTTAGGTGATGTTTAGAAAGCTTTCCAATTGTTCGCGTAGACTCATCAGGCGAGTAATTAAATAGTCTTTACTTAAAATCGTGCCCTTTTGGTGTGAATTTGATTGTGATTAAAATTTATATTTTTTCAATCACTTTATTGTCGTTTTTATTATAATAATTTTAATAATTTTCGATTAATAGTTTACCATACCACCGTGCCATGCTCTCGTTAGGTGATGTTTAGAAAGCTTTCCAATTGTTCGCGTAGACTCATCAGGCGAGTAATTAAATAGTCTTTACTTAAAATCGTGCCCTTTTGGTGAGAATTTTATTGTAATTAATGAATAAATTAATTTTTGAAATTATCTGATACTTCTTTCATTTTTTATTATAATAATTTTAATAATTTTCGATTAATAGTTTACCATACCACCGTGCCATGCTCTCGTTAGGTGATGTTTAGAAAGCTTTCCAATTGTTCGCGTA
Source organism: Drosophila repletoides (assembly GCA_018150835.1). NCBI lineage: Eukaryota > Metazoa > Arthropoda > Insecta > Diptera > Drosophilidae > Drosophila > Drosophila repletoides. The sequence continues at coordinate 2,756,435 of JAECWQ010000225.1, read as the reverse complement.
GACTCATCAGGCGAGTAATTAAATAGTCTTTACTTAAAATCGTGCCCTTTTGGTGTGAATTTTATTGTAATTAATGAATATATTAATTTTTGAAATAATCTGTTACTTTTTTCTTATATTAATATAATAATTTTAATAATTTTCGATTAATAGTTTACCATACCACCGTGCCATGCTCTCGTTAGGTGATGTTTAGAAAGCTTTCCAATTGTTCGCGTAGACTCATCAGGCGAGTAATTAAATAGTCTTTACTTAAAATCGTGCCCTTTTGGTGTGAATTTTATTGTAATTAATGAATATATTAATTTTTGAAATAATCTGTTACTTTTTTCATATATTATTATAATAATTTTAATAATTTTCGATTAATAGTTTACCATACCACCGTGCCATGCTCTCGTTAGGTGATGTTTAGAAAGCTTTCCAATTGTTCGCGTAGACTCATCAGGCGAGTAATTAAATAGTCTTTACTTAAAATCGTGCCCTTTTGGTGTGAATTTTATTGTAATTAATGAATATATTAATTTTTGAAATAATCTGTTACTTTTTTCATATATTATTATAATAATTTTAATAATTTTCGATTAATAGTTTACCATACCACCGTGCCATGCTCTCGTTAGGTGATGTTTAGAAAGCTTTCCAATTGTTCTCGTAGACATGTGTCATTAGGCCCTTGAGGTATTATAACTTTCTCACGAAATGTGTATTGCATTGAAGGAGCCATCTTCGCCCCTATAGAGCATATATATTATTGTGATCAGGACGAATTAGACGAGTTGTCATGCCTGTCTGTCTCTCTGTTTATATTCAAATTAGTCTCAGATTTTCGAGCTAGGTTAATGAAGTTTGAGATGGAGCCTTCCTTTTGCTCCAGGTAGCACATATATCAGAACCGGACGGATCGGACAGCTAAATCATATACCTCCTAAATGAACAATCGGTTCAAAAGTTGTTGTATTTTAAACTTTTGACTTTTAACGAATTTTGATAAAATTTACAAGTTATATCTAAACGCACACCTAAAATCATTAAGATCGGATTACTATATCATATAGTTCTGCAAGGGTATATAATCTTTGGCGCTCCGAAGATAGCTTGTCTAGTTTTTTTTATTAAATAATTTTCCGATTTTGACTGTCATGCAAACCAGAGCTGCAAGCAGCAAACATAATTCATGCTATCTTTAGCGAATTCTTGCAACTTATATACATTAAATAGAAATATGTATATATATTTGTATATTTATATATATATATATTGCATTGTTCAAATTGTACGGAAAGTTTTTCAACACTAAATTAAAACTGTAAAAATTTGGCTTATTTTACAACACTTTTCCCATGAATGATATTCTAATAGTTGGTCACACTAGCGGCAACGCCAGGAAAAAGCAGCTTGTGAGAGTTAGTCACACTTACAAAAGTGACAAGTAATTTTTGTATTTTGAGTACAATAATTCCGAACCTGTTCTAGCACTCCCAGAGGGAAGTCACACAAAAATCAAAAACTAATTGCACATTCCCAGCGCTTCCTTTGCGAGCGAGTTATGCTGCGGGTTGTTGCCAATTTGTTTTTGTTATTTTTTTTTTGCTGTTTTTTTTTTTTTGGATTTACAATAATTTTTGTTGTATATATATTGGAACTGGTGACCTTTCTATATTCCTTAATGGACCATTGGGTACAACTTGAAACCTGTCGGCGATAGACATAGGCTTCACGGCCTTTAAAGTATCCAAGGGTGGCATCATGGTGCAAAAGTATTTGTGTCTCTGCCAATCCTTTCGCTGGCGGACATCATTGCAGTAGGGCTCCGCGCCATTGCCACGGACTGACATATTCCCTGCTCATTTTTTCGCTCATTATTTTAAAGATTAATAATTTTCATATATTACCCTGCACACTGATTAACATTTTCCCGCGACTCCTTGAGGATAGTTGGCCACAGGCTTATCGTTCAATTTCTCGTTTATATTGCCATGCTTTTTGAATCTACAGGAGAGCTATCTTTGGCTCTTTTTCATCATGTTTAAAAATCCTAACCAAGCTAACTTCAGGATTGCAGGCCAGCATTTTTCCATCGATCGTCTTACTACCGAAGAAAAACCGAAACGCAAGCGTCTTCTATTTGGCCATGCGCTGCACAGAAAAATAAATATCCTGTGCCATGCTGCTTACAATTGGGCCATAATCAATTAGCCTTAACTCGGAGGAGTTGAGTATCATATATGTATAATGTAAACTGTGTGATTCGCTTGAACGATAGTTTTTCTATTTTTCTTTTTAATAAATTTAATGGTGTTAATAATTTTTCTTCATTATTTAAAAAATTAATAATTTTTGTATATTACCCTCTACAAAATTTCTGATTTTCCAGTTCTATTTCCAATACTGCCGCTTCTATAATTTCCTTCGAAACATCAGGCGAGTAATTAAATAGTGTTCAATTGAAATCGAGCCCTCTTGGTGTGAATTTGATTGTGATTAAATTTTATATTTTTTCAATCACTTTATTGTCGTTTTTATTATAATAATTTTAATAATTTTCGATTCATAGTTTACCATACCACCGTGCCATGCTCTCGTTAGGTGATGTTTAGAAAGCTTTCCAATTGTTCGCGTAGACTCATCAGGCGAGTAATTAAATAGTCTTTACTTAAAATCATGCCCTTTTGGTGTGAATTTTATTGTAATTAATGAAAAAATTGATTTTTGAAATTATCTGATATTTCATTTTTATTATAATAATTTTAATAATTTTCGATTAATAGTTTACCATACCACCGTGCCATGCTCTCGTTAGGTGATGTTTAGAAAGCTTTCCAATTGTTCGCGTAGACTCATCAGGCGAGTAATTAAATAGTCTTTACTTAAAATCGTGCCCTTTTGGTGTGAATTTTATTGTAATTAATGAATATATTAATTTTTGAAATAATCTGTTACTTTTTTATTATTATAATAATTTTAATAATTTTCGATTAATAGTTTAGCATACCACCGTGCCATGCTCTCGTTAGGTGATGTTTAGAAAGCTTTCCAATTGTTCGCGTAGACTCATCAGGCGAGTAATTAAATAGTCTTTACTTAAAATCGTGCCCTTTTGGTGTTGAGAATTTTATTGTAATTAATGAATAAAATTAATTTTTGAAATTATCTGATACTTCTTTCATTTTTTATAATAATTTTAATAATTTTCGATTAATAGTTTAGCATACCACCGTGCCATGCTCTCGTTAGGTGATGTTTAGAAAGCTTTCCAATTGTTCGCGTAGACTCATCAGGCGAGTAATTAAATAGTCTTTACTTAAAATCGTGCCCTTTTGGTGTGAATTTTATTGTAATTAATGAATATATTAATTTTTGAAATAATCTGTTACTTTTTTCATATATTATTATAATAATTTTAATAATTTTCGATTAATAGTTTACCATACCACCGTGCCATGCTCTCGTTAGGTGATGTTTAGAAAGCTTTCCAATTGTTCGCGTAGACTCATCAGGCGAGTAATTAAATAGTCTTTACTTAAAATCGTGCCCTTTTGGTGTGAATTTTATTGTAATTAATGAATATATTAATTTTTGAAATAATTTGTTACTTTTTTCATATATTATTATAATAATTTTAATAATTTTCGATTAATAGTTTACCATACCACCGTGCCATGCTCTCGTTAGGTGATGTTTAGAAAGCTTTCCAATTGTTCGCGTAGACTCATCAGGCGAGTAATTAAATAGTCTTTACTTTAAATCGTGCCCTTTTGGTGAGAATTTTATTGTGATTAAAATTTATATGTTTTCAATCACTTTATTGTCGTTTTTATTATAATAATTTTAATAATTTTCGATTAATAGTTTACCATACCACCGTGCCATGCTCTCGTTAGGTGATGTTTAGAAAGCTTTCCAATTGTTCGCGTAGACTCATCAGGCGAGTAATTAAATAGTCTTTACTTAAAATCGTGCCCTTTTGGTGAGAATTTTATTGTGAATTAATGAATTTATATTATTTTCAATTACTTTATTGTCGTTTTTATTATAATAATTTTAATAATTTTCGATTAATAGTTTACCATACCACCGTGCCATGCTCTCGTTAGGTGATGTTTAGAAAGCTTTCCAATTGTTCGCGTAGACTCATCAGGCGAGTAATTAAATAGTCTTTACTTAAAATCATGCCCTTTTGGTGTGAATTTGATTGTGATTAAGAATTTATATTTTTTAATCATCTTATTTGTCATTTTTTATTATAATTAATTTTAATAATCTTCGATTAATAGTTTACCATACCACCGTGCCATGCTCTCGTTAGGTGATGTTTAGAAAGCTTTCCAATTGTTCGCGTAGACTCATCAGGCGAGTAATTAAATAGTCTTTACTTAAAATCATGCCCTTTTGGTGTGAATTTGATTGTGATTAAAATTTATATTTTTTCAATCCTTTTATTGTCGTTTTTATTATAATAATTTTAATAATTTTCGATTAATAGTTTACCATACCACCGTGCCATGCTCTCGTTAGGTGATGTTTAGAAAGCTTTCCAATTGTTCGCGTAGACTCATCAGGCGAGTAATTAAATAGTCTTTACTTAAAATCGTGCCCTTTTGGTGTGAATTTTATTGTAATTAATGAATATATTAATTTTTGAAATAATCTGTTACTTTTTTCATATATTATTATAATAATTTTAATAATTTTCGATTAATAGTTTACCATACCACCGTGCCATGCTCTCGTTAGGTGATGTTTAGAAAGCTTTCCAATTGTTCTCGTAGCATGTGTTATTATACCCTTGTGGTATTATAACTTTCTCACGAAATGTGTATTGCATTGAAGGAGCCATCTTCGACCCCATAGAGCATATATATTATTGATCAGGACGACGAGACGAGTTGTCATGCCTGTCTGTCTCTCTGCTTATATTCAAATTAGTCTCAGTTTTCGAGCTAGGTGAATGAAGTTTGAGATGGAGCCTTCTTTTTGCTGCAGGCAGCACATATATCAGAACCGGACGGATCGGACAGCTAAATCATATACCTCCTAAATGAACAATCGGTTCAAAAGTTGTTGTATTTTAAACTTTTGACTTTTAACGAATTTTGATAAAATTTACAAGTTATATCTAAACGCACACCTAAAATCATTAAGATCGGATTACTATATCATATAGTTCTGCAAGGGTATATAATCTTTGGCGCTCCGAAGATAGCTTGTCTAGTTTTCTTTTATTAAATAATTTTCCGATTTTGACTGTCATGCAAACCAGAGCTGCAAGCAGCAAACATAATTCATGCTATCTTTAGCGAATTCTTGCAACTTATATACATTAAATAGAAATATGTATATATATTTGTATATTTATATATATATATATATTGCATTGTTCAAATTGTACGGAAAGTTTTTCAACACTAAATTAAAACTGTAAAAATTTGGCTTATTTTACAACACTTTTCCCATGAATGATATTCTAATAGTTGGTCACACTAGCGGCAACGCCAGGAAAAAGCAGCTTGTGAGAGTTAGTCACACTTACAAAAAGTGACAAGTAATTTTTGTATTTTGAGTACAATAATTCCGAACCTGTTCTAGCACTCCCAGAGGGAAGTCACACAAAAAATCAAAAACTAATTGCACATTCCCAGCGCTTGCTTTGCGAGCGAGTTATGCTGCGGGTTGTTGCCAATTTGTTTTTGTTATTTTTTTTTTGCTGTTTTTTTTTTTTTGGATTTACAATAATTTTTGTTGTATATATATTGGAACTGGTGACCTTTCTATATTCCTTAATGGACCATTGGGTACAACTTGAAACCTGTCGGCGATAGACATAGGCTTCACGGCCTTTAAAGTATCCAAGGGTGGCATCATGGTGCAAAAGTATTTGTGTCTCTGCCAATCCTTTCGCTGGCGGACATCATTGCAGTAGGGCTCCGCGCCATTGCCACGGACTGACATATTCCCTGCTCATTTTTTCGCTCATTATTTTAAAGATTAATAATTTTCATATATTACCCTGCACACTGATTAACATTTTCCCGCGACTCCTTGAGGATAGTTGGCCACAGGCTTATCGTTCAATTTCTCGTTTATATTGCCATGCTTTTGAATCTACAGGAGAGCTATCTTTGGCTCTTTTTCATCATGTTTAAAAATCCTAACCAAGCTAACTTCAGGATTGCAGGCCAGCATTTTTCCATCGATCGTCTTACTACCGAAGAAAAACCGAAACGCAAGCGTCTTCTATTTGGCCATGCGCTGCACAGAAAAATAAATATCCTGTGCCATGCTGCTTACAATTGGGCCATAATCAATTAGCCTTAACTCGGAGGAGTTGAGTATCATATATGTATAATGTAAACTGTGTGATTCGCTTGAACGATAGTTTTTCAATTTTTCTTTTTAATAAATTTAATGGTGTTAATAATTTTTCTTCATTATTTTAAAAATTAATAATTTTTGTATATTACCCTCTACAAAATTTCTGATTTTCCAGTTCTATTTCCAATACTGCCGCTTCTATAATTTCCTTCGAAACATCAGGCGAGTAATTAAATAGTCTTTACTTAAAATCGAGCCCTTTTGGTGAGAATTTGATTGTGATTAATTTTTATATTTTTTCAATCACTTTATTGTCGTTTTTATTATAATAATTTTAATAATTTTCGATTCATAGTTTACCATACCACCATGCCATGCTCTCGTTAGGTGATGTTTAGAAAGCTTTCCAATTGTTCGCGTAGACTCATCAGGCGAGTAATTAAATAGTCTTTACTTAAAATCGTGCCTTTTTGGTGAGAATTTTATTGTAATTAATGAAAAAATTGATTTTTGAAATTATCTGATACTTCTTTCATTTTTTATTATAATAATTTTCGATTAATAGTTTACCATACCACCATGCCATGCTCTCGTTAGGTGATGTTTAGAAAGCTTTCCAATTGTTCGCGTAGACTCATTAGGCGAGTAATTAAATAGTCTTTACTTAAAATCATGCCCTTCTGGTGTGAATTTTATTGTAATTAATGAATATGTTAATTTTGGAAACAATCTGTTACTTTTTTATATTATTATTGTAATAATTTGAATAATTTTCGATTAATAGTTTACCATACCACCGTGCCATGCTCTCGTTAGGTGATGTTTAGAAAGCTTTCCAATTGTTCGCGTAGACTCATCAGGCGAGTAATTAAATAGTCTTTACTTAAAATCGTGCCTTTTTGGTGAGAATTTTATTGTAATTAATGAAAAAATTGATTTTTGAAATTATCTGATACTTCTTTCATTTTTTATTATAATAATTTTCGATTAATAGTTTACAATACCACCATGCCATGCTCTCGTTAGGTGATGTTTAGAAAGCTTTCCAATTGTTCGCGTAGACTCATTAGGCGAGTAATTAAATAGTCTTTACTTAAAATCATGCCCTTCTGGTGTGAATTTTATTGTAATTAATGAATATGTTTATTTTTGAAACAATCTGTTACTTTTTTCATATATTATTGTAATAATTTTAATAATTTTCGATTAATAGTTTAGCATACCACCGTGCCATGCTCTCGTTAGGTGATGTTTAGAAAGCTTTCCAATTGTTCGCGTAGACTCATCAGGCGAGTAATTAAATAGTCTTTACTTAAAATCATGCCCTTTTGGTGTGAATTTGATTGTGATTAAAATTTATATTTTTTCAATCATTTTATTGTCGTTTTTATTATAATAATTTTAATAATCTTCGATTAATAGTTTACCATACCACCGTGCCATGCTCTCGTTAGGTGATGTTTAGAAAGCTTTCCAATTGTTCGTGTAGACTCATCAGGCGAGTAATTAAATAGTCTTTACTTAAAATCATGCCCTTTTGGTGTGAATTTGATTGTGATTAAAATTTATATTTTTTCAATCATTTTATTGTCGTTTTTATTATATTAATTTTAATAATCTTCGATTAATAGTTTACCATACCACCGTGCCATGCTCTCGTTAGGTGATGTTTAGAAAGCTTTCCAATTGTTCGCGTAGACTCATCAGGCGAGTAATTAAATAGTCTTTACTTAAAATCGTGCCCTTTTGGTGTGAATTTTATTGCAATTAATGAATATATTAATTTTTGAAATAGTCTTTTACTTTTTTCTTATATTATTATAATAATTTGAATAATTTTCGATTAATAGTTTACCATACCACCGTGCCATGCTCTCGTTAGGTGATGTTTAGAAAGCTTTCCAATTGTTCTCGTAGCATGTGTTATTATACCCTTGTGGTATTATAAATTTCTCACGAAATGTGTATTGCATTGAAGGAGCCATCTTCGACCCCATAGAGCATATATATTATTGATCAGGACGACGAGACGAGTTGTCATGCCTGTCTGTCTCTCTGCTTATATTCAAATTAGTCTCAGTTTTCGAGCTAGGTAAATGAAGTTTGAGATGGAGCCTTCTTTTTGCTGCAGGCAGCACATATATCAGAACCGGACGGATCGGACAGCTAAATCATATACCTCCTAAATGAACAATCGGTTCAAAAGTTGTTGTATTTTAAACTTTTGACTTTTAACGAATTTTGATAAAATTTACAAGTTATATCTAAACGCACACCTAAAATCATTAAGATCGGATTACTATATCATATAGTTCTGCAAGGGTATATAATCTTTGGCGCTCCGAAGATAGCTTGTCTAGTTTTCTTTTATTAAATAATTTTCCGATTTTGACTGTCATGCAAACCAGAGCTGCAAGCAGCAAACATAATTCATGCTATCTTTAGCGAATTCTTGCAACTTATATACATTAAATAGAAATATGTATATATATTTGTATATTTATATATATATATATATTGCATTGTTCAAATTGTACGGAAAGTTTTTCAACACTAAATTAAAACTGTAAAAATTTGGCTTATTTTACAACACTTTTCCCATGAATGATATTCTAATAGTTGGTCACACTAGCGGCAACGCCAGGAAAAAGCAGCTTGTGAGAGTTAGTCACACTTACAAAAAGTGACAAGTAATTTTTGTATTTTGAGTACAATAATTCCGAACCTGTTCTAGCACTCCCAGAGGGAAGTCACACAAAAAATCAAAAACTAATTGCACATTCCCAGCGCTTCCTTTGCGAGCGAGTTATGCTGCGGGTTGTTGCCAATTTGTTTTTGTTATTTTTTTTTTGCTGTTTTTTTTTTTTATTTACAATAATTTTTGTTGTATATATATTGGAACTGGTGACCTTTCTATATTCCTTAATGGACCATTGGGTACAACTTGAAACCTGTCGGCGATAGACATAGGCTTCACGGCCTTTAAAGTATCCAAGGGTGGCATCATGGTGCAAAAGTATTTGTGTCTCTGCCAATCCTTTCGCTGGCGGACATCATTGCAGTAGGGCTCCGCGCCATTGCCACGGACTGACATATTCCCTGCTCATTTTTTCGCTCATTATTTTAAAGATTAATAATTTTCATATATTACCCTGCACACTGATTAACATTTTCCCGCGACTCCTTGAGGATAGTTGGCCACAGGCTTATCGTTCAATTTCTCGTTTATATTGCCATGCTTTTGAATCTACAGGAGAGCTATCTTTGGCTCTTTTTCATCATGTTTAAAAATCCTAACCAAGCTAACTTCAGGATTGCAGGCCAGCATTTTTCCATCGATCGTCTTACTACCGAAGAAAAACCGAAACGCAAGCGTCTTCTATTTGGCCATGCGCTGCACAGAAAAATAAATATCCTGTGCCATGCTGCTTACAATTGGGCCATAATCAATTAGCCTTAACTCGGAGGAGTTGAGTATCATATATGTATAATGTAAACTGTGTGATTCGCTTGAACGATAGTTTTTCAATTTTTCTTTTTAATAAATTTAATGGTGTTAATAATTTTTCTTCATTATTTTAAAAATTAATAATTTTTGTATATTACCCTCTACAAAATTTCTGATTTTCCAGTTCTATTTCCAATACTGCCGCTTCTATAATTTCCTTCGAAACATCAGGCGAGTAATTAAATAGTCTTTACTTAAAATCGAGCCCTTTTGTTGAGAATTTGATTGTGATTAAATTTTATATTTTTTCAATCACTTTATTGTCGTTTTTATTATAATAATTTTAATAATTTTCGATTAATAGTTTACCATACCACCATGCCATGCTCTCGTTAGGTGATGTTTAGAAAGCTTTCCAATTGTTCGCGTAGACTCATCAGGCGAGTAATTAAATAGTCTTTACTTAAAATCGTGCCTTTTTGGTGAGAATTTTATTGTAATTAATGAAAAAATTGATTTTTGAAATTATCTGATACTTCTTTCATTTTTTATTATAATAATTTTCGATTAATAGTTTACAATACCACCATGCCATGCTCTCGTTAGGTGATGTTTAGAAAGCTTTCCAATTGTTCGCGTAGACTCATTAGGCGAGTAATTAAATAGTCTTTACTTAAAATCATGCCCTTCTGGTGTGAATTTTATTGTAATTAATGAATATGTTTATTTTTGAAACAATCTGTTACTTTTTTCATATATTATTGTAATAATTTGAATAATTTTCGATTAATAGTTTACCATACCACCGTGCCATGCTCTCGTTAGGTGATGTTTAGAAAGCTTTCCAATTGTTCGCGTAGACTCATCAGGCGAGTAATTAAATTGTCTTTACTTAAAATCGTGCCCTTTTGGTTGGAATTTTATTGTAATTAATGAATATATTAATTTTTGAAATAATCTGTTACTTTTTTCATATATTATTATAATAATTTTAATAATTTTCGATTAATAGTTTACCATACCACCGTGCCATGCTCTCGTTAGGTGATGTTTAGAAAGCTTTCCAATTGTTCTCGTAGCATGTGTTATTATACCCTTGTGGTATTATAACTTTCTCACGAAATGTGTATTGCATTGAAGGAGCCATCTTCGACCCCATAGAGCATATATATTATTGATCAGGACGACGAGACGAGTTGTCATGCCTGTCTGTCTCTCTGCTTATATTCAAATTAGTCTCAGTTTTCGAGCTAGGTGAATGAAGTTTGAGATGGAGCCTTCTTTTTGCTGCAGGCAGCACATATATCAGAACCGGACGGATCGGACAGCTAAATCATATACCTCCTAAATGAACAATCGGTTCAAAAGTTGTTGTATTTTAAACTTTTGACTTTTAACGAATTTTGATAAAATTTACAAGTTATATCTAAACGCACACCTAAAATCATTAAGATCGGATTACTATATCATATAGTTCTGCAAGGGTATATAATCTTTGGCGCTCCGAAGATAGCTTGTCTAGTTTTCTTTTATTAAATAATTTTCCGATTTTGACTGTCATGCAAACCAGAGCTGCAAGCAGCAAACATAATTCATGCTATCTTTAGCGAATTCTTGCAACTTATATACATTAAATAGAAATATGTATATATATTTGTATATTTATATATATATATATATTGCATTGTTCAAATTGTACGGAAAGTTTTTCAACACTAAATTAAAACTGTAAAAATTTGGCTTATTTTACAACACTTTTCCCATGAATGATATTCTAATAGTTGGTCACACTAGCGGCAACGCCAGGAAAAAGCAGCTTGTGAGAGTTAGTCACACTTACAAAAAGTGACAAGTAATTTTTGTATTTTGAGTACAATAATTCCGAACCTGTTCTAGCACTCCCAGAGGGAAGTCACACAAAAAATCAAAAACTAATTGCACATTCCCAGCGCTTCCTTTGCGAGCGAGTTATGCTGCGGGTTGTTGCCAATTTGTTTTTGTTATTTTTTTTTCTGTTTTTTTTTTTGGATTTACAATAATTTTTGTTGTATATATATTGGAACTGGTGACCTTTCTATATTCCTTAATGGACCATTGGGTACAACTTGAAACCTGTCGGCGATAGACATAGGCTTCACGGCCTTTAAAGTATCCAAGGGTGGCATCATGGTGCAAAAGTATTTGTGTCTCTGCCAATCCTTTCGCTGGCGGACATCATTGCAGTAGGGCTCCGCGCCATTGCCACGGACTGACATATTCCCTGCTCATTTTTTCCCCCATTATTTTAAAGATTAATAATTTTCATATATTACCCTGCACACTGATTAACATTTTCCCGCGACTCCTTGAGGATAGTTGGCCACAGGCTTATCGTTCAATTTCTCGTTTATATTGCCATGCTTTTGAATCTACAGGAGAGCTATCTTTGGCTCTTTTTCATCATGTTTAAAAATCCTAACCAAGCTAACTTCAGGATTGCAGGCCAGCATTTTTCCATCGATCGTCTTACTACCGAAGAAAAACCGAAACGCAAGCGTCTTCTATTTGGCCATGCGCTGCACAGAAAAATAAATATCCTGTGCCATGCTGCTTACAATTGGGCCATAATCAATTAGCCTTAACTCGGAGGAGTTGAGTATCATATATGTATAATGTAAACTGTGTGATTCGCTTGAACGATAGTTTTTCAATTTTTCTTTTTAATAAATTTAATGGTGTTAATAATTTTTCTTCATTATTTTAAAAATTAATAATTTTTGTATATTACCCTCTACAAAATTTCTGATTTTCCAGTTCTATTTCCAATACTGCCGCTTCTATAATTTCCTTCGAAACATCAGGCGAGTAATTAAATAGTCTTTACTTAAAATCGAGCCCTTTTGTTGAGAATTTGATTGTGATTAAATTTTATATTTTTTCAATCACTTTATTGTCGTTTTTATTATAATAATTTTAATAATTTTCGATTCATAGTTTACCATACCACCATGCCATGCTCTCGTTAGGTGATGTTTAGAAAGCTTTCCAATTGTTCGCGTAGACTCATCAGGCGAGTAATTAAATAGTCTTTACTTAAAATCGTGCCTTTTTGGTGAGAATTTTATTGTAATTAATGAAAAAATTGATTTTTGAAATTATCTGATACTTCTTTCATTTTTTATTATAATAATTTTCGATTAATAGTTTACAATACCACCATGCCATGCTCTCGTTAGGTGATGTTTAGAAAGCTTTCCAATTGTTCGCGTAGACTCATCAGGCGAGTAATTAAATAGTCTTTACTTAAAATCGTGCCTTTTTGGTGAGAATTTTATTGTAATTAATGAAAAATATTAATTTTTGAAATTATCTGATACTTCTTTCATTTTTTATTATAATAATTTTCGATTAATAGTTTACAATACCACCATGCCATGCTCTCGTTAGGTGATGTTTAGAAAGCTTTCCAATTGTTCGCGTAGACTCATTAGGCGAGTAATTAAATAGTCTTTACTTAAAATCATGCCCTTCTGGTGAGAATTTTATTGTAATTAATGAATATGTTTATTTTTGAAACAATCTGTTACTTTTTTCATATATTATTGTAATAATTTGAATAATTTTCGATTAATAGTTTACCATACCACCATGCCATGCTCTCGTTAGGTGATGTTTAGAAAGCTTTCCAATTGTTCGCGTAGACTCATCAGGCGAGTAATTAAATAGTCTTTACTTAAAATCGTGCCTTTTTGGTGAGAATTTTATTGTAATTAATGAAAAAATTGATTTTTGAAATTATCTGATACTTCTTTCATTTTTATTATAATAATTTGAATAATTTTCGATTAATAGTTTACCATACCACCATGCCATGCTCTCGTTAGGTGATGTTTAGAAAGCTTTCCAATTGTTCGCGTAGACTCATCAGGCGAGTAATTAAATAGTCTTTACTTAAAATCGTGCCTTTTTGGTGAGAATTTTATTGTAATTAATGAAAAAATTGATTTTTGAAATTATCTGATACTTCTTTCATTTTTATTATAATAATTTTAATAATTTTCGATTAATAGTTTACAATACCACCATGCCATGCTCTCGTTAGGTGATGTTTAGAAAGCTTTCCAATTGTTCGCGTAGACTCATTAGGCGAGTAATTAAATAGTCTTTACTTAAAATCATGCCCTTTTGGTGTGAATTTTATTGTAATTAATGAATATGTTTATTTTTGAAACAATCTGTTACTTTTTTCATATATTATTGTAATAATTTGAATAATTTTCGATTAATAGTTTACCATACCACCGTGCCATGCTCTCGTTAGGTGATGTTTAGAAAGCTTTCCAATTGTTCGCGTAGACTCATCAGGCGAGTAATTAAATTGTCTTTACTTAAAATCGTGCCCTTTTGGTTGGAATTTTATTGTAATTAATGAATATATTAATTTTTGAAATAATCTGTTACTTTTTTCATATATTATTATAATAATTTTAATAATCTTCGATTAATAGTTTAGCATACCACCGTGCCATGCTCTCGTTAGGTGATGTTTAGAAAGCTTTCCAATTGTTCTCGTAGCATGTGTTATTATACCCTTGTGGTATTATAACTTTCTCACGAAATGTGTATTGCATTGAAGGAGCCATCTTCGACCCCATAGAGCATATATATTATTGATCAGGACGACGAGACGAGTTGTCATGCCTGTCTGTCTCTCTGCTTATATTCAAATTAGTCTCAGTTTTCGAGCTAGGTGAATGAAGTTTGAGATGGAGCCTTCTTTTTGCTGCAGGCAGCACATATATCAGAACCGGACGGATCGGACAGCTAAATCATATACCTCCTAAATGAACAATCGGTTCAAAAGTTGTTGTATTTTAAACTTTTGACTTTTAACGAATTTTGATAAAATTTACAAGTTATATCTAAACGCACACCTAAAATCATTAAGATCGGATTACTATATCATATAGTTCTGCAAGGGTATATAATCTTTGGCGCTCCGAAGATAGCTTGTCTAGTTTTTTTTTATTAAATAATTTTCCGATTTTGACTGTCATGCAAACCAGAGCTGCAAGCAGCAAACATAATTCATGCTATCTTTAGCGAATTCTTGCAACTTATATACATTAAATAGAAATATGTATATATATTTGTATATTTATATATATATATATATTGCATTGTTCAAATTGTACGGAAAGTTTTTCAACACTAAATTAAAACTGTAAAAATTTGGCTTATTTTACAACACTTTTCCCATGAATGATATTCTAATAGTTGGTCACACTAGCGGCAACGCCAGGAAAAAGCAGCTTGTGAGAGTTAGTCACACTTACAAAAAGTGACAAGTAATTTTTGTATTTTGAGTACAATAATTCCGAACCTGTTCTAGCACTCCCAGAGGGAAGTCACACAAAAAATCAAAAACTAATTGCACATTCCCAGCGCTTCCTTTGCGAGCGAGTTATGCTGCGGGTTGTTGCCAATTTGTTTTTGTTATTTTTTTTGCTGTTTTTTTTTTTTGATTTACAATAATTTTTGTTGTATATATATTGGAACTGGTGACCTTTCTATATTCCTTAATGGACCATTGGGTACAACTTGAAACCTGTCGGCGATAGACATAGGCTTCACGGCCTTTAAAGTATCCAAGGGTGGCATCATGGTGCAAAAGTATTTGTGTCTCTGCCAATCCTTTCGCTGGCGGACATCATTGCAGTAGGGCTCCGCGCCATTGCCACGGACTGACATATTCCCTGCTCATTTTTTCGCTCATTATTTTAAAGATTAATAATTTTCATATATTACCCTGCACACTGATTAACATTTTCCCGCGACTCCTTGAGGATAGTTGGCCACAGGCTTATCGTTCAATTTCTCGTTTATATTGCCATGCTTTTGAATCTACAGGAGAGCTATCTTTGGCTCTTTTTCATCATGTTTAAAAATCCTAACCAAGCTAACTTCAGGATTGCAGGCCAGCATTTTTCCATCGATCGTCTTACTACCGAAGAAAAACCGAAACGCAAGCGTCTTCTATTTGGCCATGCGCTGCACAGAAAAATAAATATCCTGTGCCATGCTGCTTACAATTGGGCCATAATCAATTAGCCTTAACTCGGAGGAGTTGAGTATCATATATGTATAATGTAAACTGTGTGATTCGCTTGAACGATAGTTTTTCAATTTTTCTTTTAATAAATTTAATGGTGTTAATAATTTTTCTTCATTATTTTAAAAATTAATAATTTTTGTATATTACCCTCTACAAAATTTCTGATTTTCCAGTTCTATTTCCAATACTGCCGCTTCTATAATTTCCTTCGAAACATCAGGCGAGTAATTAAATAGTCTTTACTTAAAATCGAGCCCTTTTGTTGAGAATTTGATTGTGATTAAATTTTATATTTTTTCAATCACTTTATTGTCGTTTTTATTATAATAATTTTAATAATTTTCGATTCATAGTTTACCATACCACCATGCCATGCTCTCGTTAGGTGATGTTTAGAAAGCTTTCCAATTGTTCGCGTAGACTCATCAGGCGAGTAATTAAATAGTCTTTACTTAAAATCATGCCCTTTTGGTGTGAATTTGATTGTGATTAAAATTTATATTTTTTCAATCACTTTATTGTCGTTTTTATTATAATAATTTTAATAATTTTCGATTAATAGTTTACCATACCACCATGCCATGCTCTCGTTAGGTGATGTTTAGAAAGCTTTCCAATTGTTCGCGTAGACTCATCAGGCGAGTAATTAAATAGTCTTTACTTAAAATCGTGCCTTTTTGGTGAGAATTTTATTGTAATTAATGAAAAAATTGATTTTTGAAATTATCTGATACTTCTTTCATTTTTTATTATAATAATTTTCGATTAATAGTTTACAATACCACCATGCCATGCTCTCGTTAGGTGATGTTTAGAAAGCTTTCCAATTGTTCTCGTAGCATGTGTTATTATACCCTTGTGGTATTATAACTTTCTCACGAAATGTGTATTGCATTGAAGGAGCCATCTTCGACCCCATAGAGCATATATATTATTGATCAGGACGACGAGACGAGTTGTCATGCCTGTCTGTCTCTCTGCTTATATTCAAATTAGTCTCAGTTTTCGAGCTAGGTGAATGAAGTTTGAGATGGAGCCTTCTTTTTGCTGCAGGCAGCACATATATCAGAACCGGACGGATCGGACAGCTAAATCATATACCTCCTAAATGAACAATCGGTTCAAAAGTTGTTGTATTTTAAACTTTTGACTTTTAACGAATTTTGATAAAATTTACAAGTTATATCTAAACGCACACCTAAAATCATTAAGATCGGATTACTATATCATATAGTTCTGCAAGGGTATATAATCTTTGGCGCTCCGAAGATAGCTTGTCTAGTTTTCTTTTATTAAATAATTTTCCGATTTTGACTGTCATGCAAACCAGAGCTGCAAGCAGCAAACATAATTCATGCTATCTTTAGCGAATTCTTGCAACTTATATACATTAAATAGAAATATGTATATATATTTGTATATTTATATATATATATATATTGCATTGTTCAAATTGTACGGAAAGTTTTTCAACACTAAATTAAAACTGTAAAAATTTGGCTTATTTTACAACACTTTTCCCATGAATGATATTCTAATAGTTGGTCACACTAGCGGCAACGCCAGGAAAAAGCAGCTTGTGAGAGTTAGTCACACTTACAAAAAGTGACAAGTAATTTTTGTATTTTGAGTACAATAATTCCGAACCTGTTCTAGCACTCCCAGAGGGAAGTCACACAAAAAATCAAAAACTAATTGCACATTCCCAGCGCTTCCTTTGCGAGCGAGTTATGCTGCGGGTTGTTGCCAATTTGTTTTTGTTATTTTTTTTTCTTTTTTTTTTTTTTTTGGATTTACAATAATTTTTGTTGTATATATATTGGAACTGGTGACCTTTCTATATTCCTTAATGGACCATTGGGTACAACTTGAAACCTGTCGGCGATAGACATAGGCTTCACGGCCTTTAAAGTATCCAAGGGTGGCATCATGGTGCAAAAGTATTTGTGTCTCTGCCAATCCTTTCGCTGGCGGACATCATTGCAGTAGGGCTCCGCGCCATTGCCACGGACTGACATATTCCCTGCTCATTTTTTCGCTCATTATTTTAAAGATTAATAATTTTCATATATTACCCTGCACACTGATTAACATTTTCCCGCGACTCCTTGAGGATAGTTGGCCACAGGCTTATCGTTCAATTTCTCGTTTATATTGCCATGCTTTTGAATCTACAGGAGAGCTATCTTTGGCTCTTTTTCATCATGTTTAAAAATCCTAACCAAGCTAACTTCAGGATTGCAGGCCAGCATTTTTCCATCGATCGTCTTACTACCGAAGAAAAACCGAAACGCAAGCGTCTTCTATTTGGCCATGCGCTGCACAGAAAAATAAATATCCTGTGCCATGCTGCTTACAATTGGGCCATAATCAATTAGCCTTAACTCGGAGGAGTTGAGTATCATATATGTATAATGTAAACTGTGTGATTCGCTTGAACGATAGTTTTTCAATTTTTCTTTTTAATAAATTTAATGGTGTTAATAATTTTTCTTCATTATTTTAAAAATTAATAATTTTTGTATATTACCCTCTACAAAATTTCTGATTTTCCAGTTCTATTTCCAATACTGCCGCTTCTATAATTTCCTTCGAAACATCAGGCGAGTAATTAAATAGTCTTTACTTAAAATCGTGCCCTTTTGTTGAGAATTTGATTGTGATTAAAATTTATATCTTTTCAATCACTTTATTGTCGTTTTTATTATAATAATTTTAATAATTTTCGATTAATAGTTTACCATACCACCATGCCATGCTCTCGTTAGGTGATGTTTAGAAAGCTTTCCAATTGTTCGCGTAGACTCATCAGGCGAGTAATTAAATAGTCTTTACTTAAAATCGTGCCCTTGTGTTGAGAATTTTATTGTAATTAATGAATAAATTAATTTTTGAAATCATCTGATACTTCTTTCATTTTTTATTATAATAATTTTCGATTAATAGTTTACCATACCACCGTGCCATGCTCTCGTTAGGTGATGTTTAGAAAGCTTTCCAATTGTTCGCGTAGACTCATCAGGCGAGTAATTAAATAGTCTTTACTTAAAATCTTGCCTTTTTGTTGAGAATTTTATTGTAATTAATGAATAAATTAATTTTTGAAATTATCTGATACTTCTTTCATTTTTTATTATAATAATTTTAATAATTTTCGATTAATAGTTTACCATACCACCGTGCCATGCTCTCGTTAGGTGATGTTTAGAAAGCTTTCCAATTGTTCGCGTAGACTCATCAGGCGAGTAATTAAATAGTCTTTACTTAAAATCGTGCCCTTTTGGTGTGAATTTTATTGTAATTAATGAATATATTAATTTTTGAAATAATCTGTTACTTTTTTCATATATTATTATAATAATTTTAATAATTTTCGATTAATAGTTTACCATACCACCGTGCCATGCTCTCGTTAGGTGATGTTTAGAAAGCTTTCCAATTGTTCGCGTAGACTCATCAGGCGAGTAATTAAATAGTCTTTACTTAAAATCTTGCCTTTTTGTTGAGAATTTTATTGTAATTAATGAATAAATTAATTTTTGAAATTATCTGATACTTCTTTCATTTTTTATTATAATAATTTTAATAATTTTCGATTAATAGTTTACCATACCACCGTGCCATGCTCTCGTTAGGTGATGTTTAGAAAGCTTTCCAATTGTTCGCGTAGACTCATCAGGCGAGTAATTAAATAGTCTTTACTTAAAATCGTGCCCTTTTGGTGTGAATTTTATTGTAATTAATGAATATATTAATTTTTGAAATAATCTGTTACTTTTTTCATATATTATTATAATAATTTTAATAATTTTCGATTAATAGTTTACCATACCACCGTGCCATGCTCTCGTTAGGTGATGTTTAGAAAGCTTTCCAATTGTTCGCGTAGACTCATCAGGCGAGTAATTAAATAGTCTTTACTTAAAATCGTGCCTTTTTGGTGAGAATTTTATTGTAATTAATGAAAAAATTGATTTTTGAAATTATCTGATACTTCTTTCATTTTTTATTATAATAATTTTCGATTAATAGTTTACCATACCACCGTGCCATGCTCTCGTTAGGTGATGTTTAGAAAGCTTTCCAATTGTTCGCGTAGACTCATCAGGCGAGTAATTAAATAGTCTTTACTTAAAATCATGCCCTTTTGGTGTGAATTTTATTGTAATTAATGAATATATTAATTTTTGAAATAATCTGTTACTTTTTTCATATATTATTATAATAATTTTAATAATTTTCGATTAATAGTTTACCATACCACCGTGCCATGCTCTCGTTAGGTGATGTTTAGAAAGCTTTCCAATTGTTCGCGTAGACTCATCAGGCGAGTAATTAAATAGTCTTTACTTAAAATCGTGCCCTTTTGGTGTGAATTTTATTGTAATTAATGAATATATTTTATTTTTTAAATAATCTGTTACTTTTTTTTATTATATATTTTAATAATTTTCGATTAATAGTTTAGCATACCACCGTGCCATGCTCTCGTTAGGTGATGTTTAGAAAGCTTTCCAATTGTTCGCGTAGACTCATCAGGCGAGTAATTAAATAGTCTTTACTTAAAATCATGCCCTTTTGGTGTGAATTTTATTGTAATTAATGAATATATTAATTTTTGAAATAATCTGTTACTTTTTTCATATATTATTGTAATAACCTTAATAATTTTCGATTAATAGTTTACCATACCACCGTGCCATGCTCTCGTTAGGTGATGTTTAGAAAGCTTTCCAATTGTTCGCGTAGACTCATCAGGCGAGTAATTAAATAGTCTTTACTTAAAATCGTGCCCTTTTGGTATGAATTTTATTGTAATTAATGAATATATTAATTTTTGAAATAATCTGTTACTTTTTTCATATATTATTGTAATAATTTTAATAATTTTCGATTAATAGTTTACCATACCACCGTGCCATGCTCTCGTTAGGTGATGTTTAGAAAGCTTTCCAATTGTTCGCGTAGACTCATCAGGCGAGTAATTAAATAGTCTTTACTTAAAATCGTGCCCTTTTGGTGTGAATTTTATTGTAATTAATGAATATATTAATTTTTGAAATAATCTGTTACTTTTTCATATATTATTGTAATAATTTTAATAATTTTCGATTAATAGTTTACCATACCACCATGCCATGCTCTCGTTAGGTGATGTTTAGAAAGCTTTCCAATTGTTCGCGTAGACTCATCAGGCGAGTAATTAAATAGTCTTTACTTTAAATCGTGCCTTTTTGTTGAGAATTTTATTGTAATTAATGAATATATTAATTTTTGAAACTATCTGATACTTCTTTCATTTTTTATTATAATAATTTTCGATTAATAGTTTACCATACCACCGTGCCATGCTCTCGTTAGGTGATGTTTAGAAAGCTTTCCAATTGTTCGCGTAGACTCATCAGGCGAGTAATTAAATAGTCTTTACTTAAAATCGTGCCCTTTTGGTGTGAATTTGATTGTGATTAAAATTTATATTTTTTCAATCACTTTATTGTCGTTTTTATTATAATAATTTTAATAATTTTCGATTAATAGTTTACCATACCACCGTGCCATGCTCTCGTTAGGTGATGTTTAGAAAGCTTTCCAATTGTTCGCGTAGACTCATCAGGCGAGTAATTAAATAGTCTTTACTTAAAATCGTGCTCTTTTGGTGTGAATTTAATTGTGATTAAAATTTATATTTTTTCAATCACTTTATTGTCGTTTTTATTATAATAATTTTAATAATTTTCGATTAATAGTTTAGCATACCACCGTGCCATGCTCTCGTTAGGTGATGTTTAGAAAGCTTTCCAATTGTTCGCGTAGACTCATCAGGCGAGTAATTAAATAGTCTTTACTTAAAATCGTGCCCTTGTGGTGTGAATTTTATTGTAATTAATGAATATATTAATTTTTGAAATAATCTGTTACTTTTTTCATTTTATTATAATAATTTTAATAATTTTCGATTAATAGTTTAGCATACCACCCTGCCATGCTCTCGTTAGGTGATGTTTAGTAAGCTTTCCAATTGTTCGCGTAGACTCATCAGGCGAGTAATTAAATAGTCTTTACTTAAAATCGTGCCCTTTTGGTGTGAATTTGATTGTGATTAAAATTTATATTTTTTCAATCACTTTATTGTCGTTTTCATTATAATAATTTTAATAATTTTCGATTAATAGTTTACCATACCACCGTGCCATGCTCTCGTTAGGTGATGTTTAGAAAGCTTTCCAATTGTTCGCGTAGACTCATCAGGCGAGTAATTAAATAGTCTTTACTTAAAATCGTGCCCTTTTGGTGTGAATTTTATTGTAATTAATGAATATATTAATTTTTGAAATAATCTGTTACTTTTTTTATATTATAATAATTTTAATAATTTTCGATTAATAGTTTACCATACCACCGTGCCATGCTCTCGTTTGGTGATGTTTAGAAAGCTTTCCAATTGTTCGCGTAGACTCATCAGGCGAGTAATTAAATAGTCTTTACTTAAAATCGTGCCTTTTTGGTGAGAATTTTATTGTAATTAATGAAAAAATTGATTTTTGAAATTATCTGATACTTTTTTCATTTTTTATTATAATAATTTTCGATTAATAGTTTACCATACCACCGTGCCATGCTCTCGTTAGGTGATGTTTAGAAAGCTTTCCAATTGTTCGCGTAGACTCATCAGGCGAGTAATTAAATAGTCTTTACTTAAAATCGTGCCCTTTTGGTGTGAATTTTATTGTAATTAATGAATATATTTTATTTTTTGAAATAATCTGTTACTTTTTTTATTATATTAATTATAATAATTTTCGATTAATAGTTTAGCATACCACCGTGCCATGCTCTCGTTAGGTGATGTTTAGAAAGCTTTCCAATTGTTCGCGTAGACTCATCAGGCGAGTAATTAAATAGTCTTTACTTAAAATCATGCCCTTTTGGTGTGAATTTTATTGTAATTAATGAATATATTAATTTTTGAAATAATCTGTTACTTTTTTCATATATTATTGTAATAATTTTAATAATTTTCGATTAATAGTTTACCATACCACCGTGCCATGCTCTCGTTAGGTGATGTTTAGAAAGCTTTCCAATTGTTCGCGTAGACTCATCAGGCGAGTAATTAAATAGTCTTTACTTAAAATCGTGCCCTTTTGGTATGAATTTTATTGTAATTAATGAATATATTAATTTTTGAAATAATCTGTTACTTTTTTCATATATTATTATAATTTTAATTTTCGATTAATAGTTTACCATACCACCGTGCCATGCTCTCGTTAGGTGATGTTTAGAAAGCTTTCCAATTGTTCGCGTAGACTCATCAGGCGAGTAATTAAATAGTCTTTACTTAAAATCGTGCCCTTTTGGTGTGAATTTTATTGTAATTAATGAATATATTAATTTTTGAAATAATCTGTTACTTTTTTCATATATTATTATAATAATTTTAACGATTAATAGTTTACCATACCACCGTGCCATGCTCTCGTTAGGTGATGTTTAGAAAGCTTTCCAATTGTTCGCGTAGACTCATCAGGCGAGTAATTAAATAGTCTTTACTTAAAATCATGCCCTTTTGGTGTGAATTTTATTGTAATTAATGAATATATTAATTTTTGAAATAATCTGTTACTTTTTTTTATTATAATAATTTTAATAATTTTCGATTAATAGTTTAGCATACCACCGTGCCATGCTCTCGTTAGGTGATGTTTAGAAAGCTTTCCAATTGTTCGCGTAGACTCATCAGGCGAGTAATTAAATAGTCTTTACTTAAAATCATGCCCTTTTGGTGTGAATTTTATTGTAATTAATGAATATATTAATTTTTGAAACAATCTGTTACTTTTTCATATATTATTGTAATAATTTGAATAATTTTCGATTAATAGTTTACCATACCACCATGCCATGCTCTCGTTAGGTGATGTTTAGAAAGCTTTCCAATTGTTCGCGTAGACTCATCAGGCGAGTAATTAAATAGTCATTACTTTAAATCGTGCCTTTTTGTTGAGAATTTTATTGTAATTAATGAATATATTAATTTTTGAAACTATCTGATACTTCTTTCATTTTTTATTATAATAATTTTCGATTAATAGTTTACCATACCACCGTGCCATGCTCTCGTTAGGTGATGTTTAGAAAGCTTTCCAATTGTTCGCGTAGACTCATCAGGCGAGTAATTAAATAGTCTTTACTTAAAATCGTGCCCTTTTGGTGTGAATTTGATTGTGATTAAAATTTATATTTTTTCAATCACTTTATTGTCGTTTTTATTATAATAATTTTAATAATTTTCGATTAATAGTTTACCATACCACCGTGCCATGCTCTCGTTAGGTGATGTTTAGAAAGCTTTCCAATTGTTCGCGTAGACTCATCAGGCGAGTAATTAAATAGTCTTTACTTAAAATCGTGCCCTTTTGGTGTGAATTTGATTGTGATTAAAATTTATATTTTTTCAATCACTTTATTGTCGTTTTTATTATAATAATTTTAATAATTTTCGATTAATAGTTTAGCATACCACCGTGCCATGCTCTCGTTAGGTGATGTTTAGAAAGCTTTCCAATTGTTCGCGTAGACTCATCAGGCGAGTAATTAAATAGTCTTTACTTAAAATCGTGCCCTTGTGGTGTGAATTTTATTGTAATTAATGAATATATTAATTTTTGAAATAATCTGTTACTTTTTTCATATATTATTATAATAATTTTCGATTAATAGTTTAGCATACCACCCTGCCATGCTCTCGTTAGGTGATGTTTAGTAAGCTTTCCAATTGTTCGCGTAGACTCATCAGGCGAGTAATTAAATAGTCTTTACTTAAAATCGTGCCCTTTTGGTGTGAATTTGATTGTGATTAAAATTTATATTTTTTCAATCACTTTATTGTCGTTTTTATTATAATAATTTTAATAATTTTCGATTAATAGTTTACCATACCACCGTGCCATGCTCTCGTTAGGTGATGTTTAGAAAGCTTTCCAATTGTTCGCGTAGACTCATCAGGCGAGTAATTAAATAGTCTTTACTTAAAATCGTGCCCTTTTGGTGTGAATTTTATTGTAATTAATGAATATATTAATTTTTGAAATAATCTGTTACTTTTTTCATATATTATTATAATAATTTTCGATTAATAGTTTACCATACCACCGTGCCATGCTCTCGTTAGGTGATGTTTAGAAAGCTTTCCAATTGTTCGCGTAGACTCATCAGGCGAGTAATTAAATAGTCTTTACTTAAAATCGTGCCTTTTTGGTGAGAATTTTATTGTAATTAATGAAAAAATTGATTTTTGAAATTATCTGATACTTCTTTCATTTTTTATTATAATAATTTTCGATTAATAGTTTACCATACCACCGTGCCATGCTCTCGTTAGGTGATGTTTAGAAAGCTTTCCAATTGTTCGCGTAGACTCATCAGGCGAGTAATTAAATAGTCTTTACTTAAAATCGTGCCCTTTTGGTGTGAATTTTATTGTAATTAATGAATATATTTTATTTTTTGAAATAATCTGTTACTTTTTTCATATATTATTATAATAATTTTCGATTAATAGTTTAGCATACCACCGTGCCATGCTCTCGTTAGGTGATGTTTAGAAAGCTTTCCAATTGTTCGCGTAGACTCATCAGGCGAGTAATTAAATAGTCTTTACTTAAAATCATGCCCTTTTGGTGTGAATTTTATTGTAATTAATGAATATATTAATTTTTTGAAATAATCTGTTACTTTTTTCATATATTATTGTAATAACTTTAATAATTTTCGATTAATAGTTTACCATACCACCGTGCCATGCTCTCGTTAGGTGATGTTTAGAAAGCTTTCCAATTGTTCGCGTAGACTCATCAGGCGAGTAATTAAATAGTCTTTACTTAAAATCGTGCCCTTGTGGTATGAATTTTATTGTAAATAATGAATATATTAATTTTTGAAATAATCTGTTACTTTTTTCATATATTATTATAATAATTTTCGATTAATAGTTTAGCATACCACCGTGCCATGCTCTCGTTAGGTGATGTTTAGAAAGCTTTCCAATTGTTCGCGTAGACTCATCAGGCGAGTAATTAAATAGTCTTTACTTAAAATCGTGCCCTTTTGGTGTGAATTTTATTGTAATTAATGAATATATTAATTTTTGAAATAATCTGTTACTTTTTTCATATATTATTATAATAATTTTCGATTAATAGTTTAGCATACCACCGTGCCATGCTCTCGTTAGGTGATGTTTAGAAAGCTTTCCAATTGTTCGCGTAGACTCATCAGGCGAGTAATTAAATAGTCTTTACTTAAAATCATGCCCTTTTGGTGTGAATTTTATTGTAATTAATGAATATATTAATTTTTGAAATAATCTGTTACTTTTTTCATATATTATTGTAATAACCTTAATAATTTTCGATTAATAGTTTAGCATACCACCGTGCCATGCTCTCGTTAGGTGATGTTTAGAAAGCTTTCCAATTGTTCGCGTAGACTCATCAGGCGAGTAATTAAATAGTCTTTACTTAAAATCGTGCCCTTTTGGTATGAATTTTATTGTAATTAATGAATATATTAATTTTTGAAATAATCTGTTACTTTTTTCATATATTATTATAATAATTTTCGATTAATAGTTTAGCATACCACCATGCCATGCTCTCGTTAGGTGATGTTTAGAAAGCTTTCCAATTGTTCGCGTAGACTCATCAGGCGAGTAATTAAATAGTCTTTACTTAAAATCATGCCCTTTTGGTGTGAATTTTATTGTAATTAATGAATATATTAATTTTTGAAATAATCTGTTACTTTTTTCATATATTATTGTAATAACCTTAATAATTTTCGATTAATAGTTTACCATACCACCGTGCCATGCTCTCGTTAGGTGATGTTTAGAAAGCTTTCCAATTGTTCGCGTAGACTCATCAGGCGAGTAATTAAATAGTCTTTACTTAAAATCGTGCCCTTGTGGTATGAATTTTATTGTAATTAATGAATATATTAATTTTTGAAATAATCTGTTACTTTTTTCATATATTATTATAATAATTTTCGATTAATAGTTTAGCATACCACCTCGTTAGGTGATGTTTAGAAAGCTTTCCAATTGTTCGCGTAGACTCATCAGGCGAGTAATTAAATAGTCTTTACTTAAAATCGTGCCTTTTTGGTGAGAATTTTATTGTAATAAATGAAAAAATTGATTTTTGAAATTATCTGATACTTCTTTCATTTTTTATTATAATAATTTTCGATTAATAGTTTAGCATACCACGTGCCATGCTCTCGTTAGGTGATGTTTAGAAAGCTTTCCAATTGTTCGCATAGACTCATCAGGCGTGTAATTAAATAGTCTTTACTTAAAATCGTGCCCTTTTGGTGTGAATTTTATTGTAATTAATGAATATATTTTATTTTTTGAAATAATCTGTTACTTTTTTCATATATTATTATAATAATTTTCGATTAATAGTTTAGCATACCACCGTGCCATGCTCTCGTTAGGTGATGTTTAGAAAGCTTTCCAATTGTTCGCGTAGACTCATCAGGCGAGTAATTAAATAGTCTTTACTTAAAATCATGCCCTTTTGGTGTGAATTTTATTGTAATTAATGAATATATTAATTTTTGAAATAATCTGTTACTTTTTTCATATATTATTATAATAATTTTAATAATTTTCGATTAATAGTTTAGCATACCACCATGCCATGCCTCTTAGGTGATGTTTAGAAAGCTTTCCAATTGTTCGCGTAGACTCATCAGGCGAGTAATTAAATAGTCTTTACTTAAAATCGTGCCCTTTTGGTGTGAATTTTATTGTAATTAATGAATATATTAATTTTTGAAATAATCTGTTACTTTTTTTATATATTATTATAATAATTTTCGATTAATAGTTTAGCATACCACCGTGCCATGCTCTCGTTAGGTGATGTTTAGAAAGCTTTCCAATTGTTCGCGTAGACTCATCAGGCGAGTAATTAAATAGTCTTTACTTAAAATCATGCCCTTTTGGTGTGAATTTTATTGTAATTAATGAATATATTAATTTTTGAAATAATCTGTTACTTTTTTCATATATTATTGTAATAATTTTAATAATTTTCGATTAATAGTTTACCATACCACCGTGCCATGCTCTCGTTAGGTGATGTTTAGAAAGCTTTCCAATTGTTCGCGTAGACTCATCAGGCGAGTAATTAAATAGTCTTTACTTAAAATCGTGCCCTTTTGGTATGAATTTTATTGTAATTAATGAATATATTAATTTTTGAAATAATCTGTTACTTTTTTCATATATTATTAATAATTTTAATAATTTTCGATTAATAGTTTAGCATACCACCGTGCCATGCTCTCGTTAGGTGATGTTTAGAAAGCTTTCCAATTGTTCGCGTAGACTCATCAGGCGAGTAATTAAATAGTCTTTACTTAAAATCGTGCCTTTTTGGTGAGAATTTTATTGTAATAAATGAAAAAATTGATTTTTGAAATTATCTGATACTTCTTTCATTTTTTATTATAATAATTTTCGATTAATAGTTTAGCATACCACCGTGCCATGCTCTCGTTAGGTGATGTTTAGAAAGCTTTCCAATTGTTCGCGTAGAGTCATCAGGCGAGTAATTAAATAGTCTTTACTTAAAATCATGCCCTTGTGGTATGAATTTTATTGTAATTAATGAATATATTAATTTTTGAAATAATCTGTTACTTTTTTCATATATTATTATAATAATTTTAATAATTTTCGATTAATAGTTTACCATACCACCGTGCCATGCTCTCGTTAGGTGATGTTTAGAAAGCTTTCCAATTGTTCGCGTAGACTCATCAGGCGAGTAATTAAATAGTCTTTACTTAAAATCGTGCCCTTTTGGTGTGAATTTTATTGTAATTAATGAATATATTTTATTTTTGAAATAATCTGTTACTTTTTTTATTATAATAATTATAATAATTTTCGATTAATAGTTTAGCATACCACCGTGCCATGCTCTCGTTAGGTGATGTTTAGAAAGCTTTCCAATTGTTCGCGTAGACTCATCAGGCGAGTAATTAAATAGTCTTTACTTAAAATCGTGCCCTTTTGGTGTGAATTTTATTGTAATTAATGAATATATTAATTTTTGAAATAATCTGTTACTTTTTTCATATATTATTGTAATAATTTGAATAATTTTCGATTAATAGTTTACCATACCACCGTGCCATGCTCTAGTTAGGTGATGTTTAGAAAGCTTTCCAATTGTTCGCGTAGACTCATCAGGCGAGTAATTAAATAGTCTTTACTTAAAATCGTGCCCTTTTGGTGTGAATTTTATTGTAATTAATGAATATATTAATTTTTGAAATAATCTGTTACTTTTTTCATATATTATTATAATAATTTTAATAATTTTCGATTAATAGTTTAGCATACCACCGTGCCATGCTCTCGTTAGGTGATGTTTAGAAAGCTTTCCAATTGTTCGCGTAGACTCATCAGGCGAGTAATTAAATAGTCTTTACTTAAAATCATGCCCTTTTGGTATGAATTTTATTGTAATTAATGAATATATTAATTTTTGAAATAATCTGTTACTTTTTTCATATATTATTGTAATAACCTTAATAATTTTCGATTAATAGTTTAGCATACCACCTCGTTAGGTGATGTTTAGAAAGCTTTCCAATTGTTCGCGTAGACTCATCAGGCGAGTAATTAAATAGTCTTTACTTAAAATCGTGCCCTTTTGGTGTGAATTTTATTGTAATTAATGAATATATTAATTTTTGAAATAATCTGTTACTTTTTTCATATATTATTATAATAATTTTAATAATTTTCGATTAATAGTTTAGCATACCACCTCGTTAGGTGATGTTTAGAAAGCTTTCCAATTGTTCGCGTAGACTCATCAGGCGAGTAATTAAATAGTCTTTACTTAAAATCGTGCCCTTTTGGTGTGAATTTTATTGTAATTAATGAATATATTAATTTTTGAAATAATCTGTTACTTTTTTTATTATATTAATTATAATAATTTTCGATTAATAGTTTACCATACCACCGTGCCATGCTCTCGTTAGGTGATGTTTAGAAAGCTTTCCAATTGTTCGCGTAGACTCATCAGGCGATTAATTAAATAGTCTTTACTTAAAATCGTGCCTTTTTGGTGAGAATTTTATTGTAATTAATGAAAAAATTGATTTTTGAAATTATCTGATACTTCTTTCATTTTAATTATTATAATAATTTTCGATTAATAGTTTAGCATACCACCGTGCCATGCTCTCGTTAGGTGATGTTTAGAAAGCTTTCCAATTGTTCGCGTAGAGTCATCAGGCGAGTAATTAAATAGTCTTTACTTAAAATCATGCCCTTTTGGTATGAATTTTATTGTAATTAATGAATATATTAATTTTTGAAATAATCTGTTACTTTTTTCATATATTATTATAATAATTTTAATAATTTTCGATTAATAGTTTACCATACCACCGTGCCATGCTCTCGTTAGGTGATGTTTAGAAAGCTTTCCAATTGTTCGCGTAGACTCATCAGGCGAGTAATTAAATAGTCTTTACTTAAAATCGTGCCCTTTTGGTGTGAATTTTATTGTAATTAATGAATATATTTTATTTTTTGAAATAATCTGTTACTTTTTTCATATTATTAATTATAATAATTTTCGATTAATAGTTTACCATACCACCGTGCCATGCTCTCGTTAGGTGATGTTTAGAAAGCTTTCCAATTGTTCGCGTAGACTCATCAGGCGAGTAATTAAATAGTCTTTACTTAAAATCATGCCCTTGTGGTATGAATTTTATTGTAATTAATGAATATATTTTATTTTTTGAAATAATCTGTTACTTTTTTCATATATTATTATAATAATTTTCGATTTTCATTAGTTTAGCATACCACCGTGCCATGCTCTCGTTAGGTGATGTTTAGAAAGCTTTCCAATTGTTCGCGTAGACTCATCAGGCGAGTAATTAAATAGTCTTTACTTAAAATCATGCCCTTTTGGTGTGAATTTTATTGTAATTAATGAATATATTTTATTTTTTGAAATAATCTGTTACTTTCGTTTTTATTATATTAATTTTAATAATTTTCGATTAATAGTTTACCATACCACCGTGCCATGCTCTCGTTAGGTGATGTTTAGAAAGCTTTCCAATTGTTCGCGTAGACTCATCAGGCGAGTAATTAAATAGTCTTTACTTAAAATCGTGCCCTTGTGGTATGAATTTTATTGTAATTAATGAATATATTAATTTTTGAAATAATCTGTTACTTTTTTCATATATTATTATAATAATTTTAATAATTTTCGATTAATAGTTTAGCATACCACCTCGTTAGGTGATGTTTAGAAAGCTTTCCAATTGTTCGCGTAGACTCATCAGGCGAGTAATTAAATAGTCTTTACTTAAAATCGTGCCCTTTTGGTGTGAATTTTATTGTAATTAATGAATATATTTTATTTTTTGAAATAATCTGTTACTTTTTTCATATATTATTATAATAATTTTCGATTAATAGTTTAGCATACCACCGTGCCATGCTCTCGTTAGGTGATGTTTAGAAAGCTTTCCAATTGTTCGCGTAGACTCATCAGGCGAGTAATTAAATAGTCTTTACTTAAAATCATGCCCTTGTGGTATGAATTTTATTGTAATTAATGAATATATTAATTTTTGAAATAATCTGTTACTTTTTTCATATATTATTATAATAATTTTAATAATTTTCGATTAATAGTTTAGCATACCACCTCGTTAGGTGATGTTTAGAAAGCTTTCCAATTGTTCGCGTAGACTCATCAGGCGAGTAATTAAATAGTCTTTACTTAAAATCGTGCCCTTTTGGTGTGAATTTTATTGTAATTAATGAATATATTAATTTTTGAAATAATCTGTTACTTTTTTCATATATTATTATAATAATTTTCGATTAATAGTTTAGCATACCACCGTGCCATGCTCTCGTTAGGTGATGTTTAGAAAGCTTTCCAATTGTTCGCGTAGACTCATCAGGCGAGTAATTAAATAGTCTTTACTTAAAATCGTACCCTTGTGTTGAGAATTTTATTGTAATTAATGAAAAAATTGATTTTTGAAATTATCTGATACTTCTTTCATTTTTTATTATAATAATTTTCGATTAATAGTTTAGCATACCACCGTGCCATGCTCTCGTTAGGTGATGTTTAGAAAGCTTTCCAATTGTTCGCGTAGACTCATCAGGCGAGTAATTAAATAGTCTTTACTTAAAATCGTGCCCTTTTGGTGTGAATTTTATTGTAATTAATGAATATATTAATTTTTGAAATAATCTGTTACTTTTTTCATATATTATTATAATAATTTTCGATTAATAATTTAGCATACCACGTGCCATGCTCTCGTTAGGTGATGTTTAGAAAGCTTTCCAATTGTTCGCGTAGACTCATCAGGCGAGTAATTAAATAGTCTTTACTTAAAATCGTGCCCTTTTGGTGTGAATTTGATTGTGATTAAAATTTATATTTTTTCAATCACTTTATTGTCGTTTTTATAATAATAATTTTAATAATCTTCGATTAATAGTTTACCATACCACCGTGCCATGCTCTCGTTAGGTGATGTTTAGAAAGCTTTCCAATTGTTCGCGTAGACTCATCAGGCGAGTAATTAAATAGTCTTTACTAAAAATCGTGCCTTTTTGGTGAGAATTTTATTGTACTTAATGAAAAAATTGATTTTTGAAATTATCTGATACTTCTTTCATTTTTTATTATAATAATTTTCGATTAATAGTTTACCATACCACCGTGCCATGCTCTCGTTAGGTGATGTTTAGAAAGCATTCCAATTGTTCGCGTAGACTCATCAGGCGAGTAATTAAATAGTCTTTACTTAAAATCGTGCCCTTTTGGTGTGAATTTTATTGTAATTAATGAATATATTAATTTTTGAAATAATCTGTTACTTTTTTCATATATTATTATAATAATTTTAATAATTTTCGATTAATAGTTTACCATACCACCGTGCCATGCTCTCGTTAGGTGATGTTTAGAAAGCTTTCCAATTGTTCGCGTAGACTCATCAGGCGAGTAATTAAATAGTCTTTACTTAAAATCGTGCCCTTTTGGTGTGAATTTTATTGTAATTAATGAATATATTAATTTTTGAAATAATCTGCTACTTTTTTCATATATTATTGTAATAATTTGAATAATTTTCGATTAATAGTTTACCATACCACCGTGCCATGCTCTAGTTAGGTGATGTTTAGAAAGCTTTCCAATTGTTCGCGTAGACTCATCAGGCGAGTAATTAAATAGTCTTTACTTAAAATCGTGCCCTTTTGGTGTGAATTTTATTGTAATTAATGAATATATTAATTTTTGAAATAATCTGTTACTTTTTTCATATATTATTATAATAATTTTAATAATTTTCGATTAATAGTTTACCATACCACCGTGCCATGCTCTCGTTAGGTGATGTTTAGAAAGCTTTCCAATTGTTCGCGTAGACTCATCAGGCGAGTAATTAAATAGTCTTTACTTAAAATCGTGCCCTTTTGGTGTGAATTTTATTGTAATTAATGAATATATTAATTTTTGAAATAATCTGTTACTTTTTTCATATATTATTGTAATAATTTTAATAATTTTCGATTAATAGTTTACCATACCACCGTGCCATGCTCTCGTTAGGTGATGTTTAGAAAGCTTTCCAATTGTTCGCGTAGACTCATCAGGCGAGTAATTAAATAGTCTTTACTTAAAATCGTGCCCTTTTGGTGTGAATTTTATTGTAATTAATGAATAAATTAATTTTTTAAATTATCTGATACTTCTTTCATTTTTTATTATAATAATTTTAATAATTTTCGATTAATAGTTTACCATACCACCGTGCCATGCTCTCGTTAGGTGATGTTTAGAAAGGTTTCCAATTGTTCGCGTAGACTCATCAGGCGAGTAATTAAATAGTCTTTACTTAAAATCGTGCCCTTTTGGTGTGAATTTTATTGTAATTAATGAATATATTAATTTTTGAAATAATCTGTTACTTTTTTCATATATTATTATAATAATTTTAATAATTTTCGATTAATAGTTTACCATACCACCGTGCCATGCTCTTGTTAGGTGATGTTTAGAAAGGTTTCCAATTGTTCGCGTAGACTCATCAGGCGAGTAATTAAATAGTCTTTACTTAAAATCGTGCCCTTTTGGTGTGAATTTTATTGTAATTAATGAATAAATTAATTTTTGAAATAATCTGATACTTTTTTCATATATTATTGTAATAATTTGAATAATTTTCGATTAATAGTTTACCATACCACCGTACCATGCTCTCGTTAGGTGATGTTTAGAAAGCTTTCCAATTGTTCTCGTAGCATGTGTTTTTATACCCTTGTGGTATTATAACTTTCTCACGAAATGTGTATTGCATTGAAGGAGCCATCTTCGACCCCATAGAGCATATATATTATTGATCTGGACGACGAGACGAGTTGTCATGCCTGTCTGTCTCTCTGCTTATATTCAAATTAGTCTCAGTTTTCGAGCTAGGTGAATGAAGTTTGAGATGGAGCCTTCTTTTTGCTGCAGGCAGCACATATATCAGAACCGGACGGATCGGACAGCTAAATCATATACCTCCTAAATGAACAATCGGTTCAAAAGTTGTTGTATTTTAAACTTTTGACTTTTAACGAATTTTGATAAAATTTACAAGTTATATCTAAACGCACACCTAAAATCATTAAGATCGGATTACTATATCATATAGTTCTGCAAGGGTATATAATCTTTGGCGCTCCGAAGATAGCTTGTCTAGTTTTCTTTTATTAAATAATTTTCCGATTTTGACTGTCATGCAAACCAGAGCTGCAAGCAGCAAACATAATTCATGCTATCTTTAGCGAATTCTTGCAACTTATATACATTAAATAGAAATATGTATATATATTTGTATATTTATATATATATATATTGCATTGTTCAAATTGTACGGAAAGTTTTTCAACACTAAATTAAAACTGTAAAAATTTGGCTTATTTTACAACACTTTTCCCATGAATGATATTCTAATAGTTGGTCACACTAGCGGCAACGCCAGGAAAAAGCAGCTTGTGAGAGTTAGTCACACTTACAAAAAGTGACAAGTAATTTTTGTATTTTGAGTACAATAATTCCGAACCTGTTCTAGCACTCCCAGAGGGAAGTCACACAAAAAATCAAAAACTAATTGCACATTCCCAGCGCTTCCTTTGCGAGCGAGTTATGCTGCGGGTTGTTGCCAATTTGTGTTTGTTATTTTTTTTTTGCTGTTTTTTTTTTTTTTGGATTTACAATAATTTTTGTTGTATATATATTGGAACTGGTGACCTTTCTATATTCCTTAATGGACCATTGGGTACAACTTGAAACCTGTCGGCGATAGACATAGGCTTCACGGCCTTTTAAGTATCCAAGGGTGGCATCATGGTGCAAAAGTATTTGTGTCTCTGCCAATCCTTTCGCTGGCGGACATCATTGCAGTAGGGCTCCGCGCCATTGCCACGGACTGACATATTCCCTGCTCATTTTTTCGCTCATTATTTTAAAGATTAATAATTTTCATATATTACCCTGCACACTGATTAACATTTTCCCGCGACTCCTTGAGGATAGTTGGCCACAGGCTTATCGTTCAATTTCTCGTTTATATTGCCATGCTTTTGAATCTACAGGAGAGCTATCGCTGGCTCTTTTTCATCATGTTTAGAAATCCTAACCAAGCTAACTTCAGGATTGCAGGCCAGCATTTTTCCATCGATCGTCTTACTACCGAATAAAAACCGAAACGCAAGCGTCTTCTATTTGGCCATGCGCTGCACAGAAAAATAAATATCCTGTGCCATGCTGCTTACAATTGGGCCATAATCAATTAGCCTTAACTCGGAGGAGTTGAGTATCATATATGTATAATGTAAACTGTGTGATTCGCTTGAACGATAGTTTTTCAATTTTTCTTTTTAATAAATTTAATGGTGTTAGTAATTTTTGTTCATTATTTAAAAAATTAATAATTTTTGTATATTACTCTCCACAAAATTTCTGATTTTCCAGTTCTATTTCCAATACTGCCGCTTCTATAATTTCCTTCGTTACATCAGGCGAGTAATTAAATAGTGTTCAATTGAAATCGAGCCCTCTTGGTGTGAATTTGATTGTGATTAAATTTTATATTTTTTCAATCACTTTATTGTCGTTTTTATTATAATAATTTTAATAATTTTCGATTAATAGTTTACCATACCACCGTGCCATGCTCTCGTTAGGTGATGTTTAGAAAGCTTTCCAATTGTTCGCGTAGACTCATCAGGCGAGTAATTAAATAGTCTTTACTTAAAATCGTGCCTTTTTGGTGAGAATTTTATTGTAATTAATGAAAGAATTGATTTTTGAAATTATCTGATACTTCTTTCATTTTTTATTATAATAATTTTCGATTAATAGTTTAGCATACCACCGTGCCATGCTCTCGTTAGGTGATGTTTAGAAAGCTTTCCAATTGTTCGCGTAGACTCACCAGGCGAGTAATTAAATAGTCTTTACTTAAAATCGTGCCCTTTTGGTGTGAATTTTATTGTAATTAATGAATATATTAATTTTTGAAATAATCTGTTACTTTTTTCATATATTATTATAATAATTTTAATAATTTTCGATTAATAGTTTAGCATACCACCGTGCCATGCTCTCGTTAGGTGATGTTTAGAAAGCATTCCAATTGTTCGCGTAGACTCATCAGGCGAGTAATTAAATAGTCTTTACTTAAAATCGTGCCCTTTTGGCATGAATTTTATTGTAATTAATGAATATATTAATTTTTGAAACAATCTGTTACTTTTTTCATATATTATTGTAATAATTTTAATATTTTTTGATTAATAGTTTACCATACCAATGTGCCATGCTCTCGTTAGGTGATGTTTAGAAAGCTTTCCAATTGTTCGCGTAGACTCATCAGGCGAGTAATTAAATAGTCTTTACTTAAAATCATGCCCTTTTGGTGTGAATTTGATTGTGATTAAAATTTATATTTTTTCAATCACTTTATTGTCGTTTTTATTATAATAATTTTAATAATTTTCGATTAATAGTTTACATACCACCATGCCATGCTCTCGTTAGGTGATGTTTAGAAAGCTTTCCAATTGTTCGCGTAGACTCATCAGGCGAGTAATTAAATAGTCTTTACTTAAAATCGTGCCCTTTTGGTGTGAATTTGATTGTGATTAAAATTTATATTTTTCAATCACTTCATTGTCGTTTTTATTATAATAATTTTAATAATTTTCGATTAATAGTTTACATACCACCATGCCATGCTCTCGTTAGGTGATGTTTAGAAAGCTTTCCAATTGTTCGCGTAGACTCATCAGGCGAGTAATTAAATAGTCTTTACTTAAAATCATGCCCTTATGGTGTGAATTTTATTGTGATTAAAATTTATATTTTTTCAATCACTTCATTGTCGTTTTTATTATAATAATTTTAATAATTTTCGATTAATAGTTTACATACCACCATGCCATGCTCTCGTTAGGTGATGTTTAGAAAGCTTTCCAATTGTTCGCGTAGACTCATCAGGCGAGTAATTAAATAGTCTTTACTTAAAATCATGCCCTTTTGGTGTGAATTTGATTGTGATTAAAATTTATATTTTTTCAATCACTTTATTGTCGTTTTTATTATAATAATTTTAATAATTTTCGATTAATAGTTTACCATACCACCATGCCTTGCTCTCGTTAGGTGATGTTTAGAAAGCTTTCCAATTGTTCGCGTAGACTCATCAGGCGAGTAATTAAATAGTCTTTACTTAAAATCATGCCCTTATGGTGTGAATTTTATTGTAATTAATGAATATGTTAATTTTTGAAACAATCTGTTACTTTTTTCATATATTATTATAATAATTTGAATAATTTTCGATTAATAGTTTACCATACCACCATGCCATGCTCTCGTTAGGTGATGTTTAGAAAGCTTTCCAATTGTTCGCGTAGACTCATCAGGCGAGTAATTAAATAGTCTTTACTTAAAATCATGCCCTTATGGTGTGAATTTTATTGTAATTAATGAATATGTTTATTTTTGAAACAATCTGTTACTTTTTTCATATATTATTATAATAATTTGAATAATTTTCGATTAATAGTTTACCATACCACCACCCTTTTGGTGTGAATTTGATTGTGATTAAAATTTATATTTTTTCAATCACTTCATTGTCGTTTTTATTATAATAATTTTAATAATTTTCGATTAATAGTTTACATACCACCATGCCATGCTCTCGTTAGGTGATGTTTAGAAAGCTTTCCAATTGTTCGCGTAGACTCATCAGGCGAGTAATTAAATAGTCTTTACTTAAAATCGTGCCCTTTTGGTGTGAATTTGATTGTGATTAAAATTTATATTTTTTCAATCACTTCATTGTCGTTTTTATTATAATAATTTTAATAATTTTCGATTAATAGTTTACATACCACCATGCCATGCTCTCGTTAGGTGATGTTTAGAAAGCTTTCCAATTGTTCGCGTAGACTCATCAGGCGAGTAATTAAATAGTCTTTACTTAAAATCATGCCCTTTTGGTGTGACTTTTATTGTGATTAAAATTTATATTTTTCAATCATTTTATTGTCGTTTTTATTATAATAATTTTAATAATTTTCGATTAATAGTTTACATACCACCATGCCATGCTCTCGTTAGGTGATGTTTAGAAAGCTTTCCAATTGTTCGCGTAGACTCATCAGGCGAGTAATTAAATAGTCTTTACTTAAAATCGTGCCCTTTTGGTGTGAATTTGATTGTGATTAAAATTTATATTTTTTCAATCACTTCATTGTCGTTTTTATTATAATAATTTTAATAATTTTCGATTAATAGTTTACATACCACCATGCCATGCTCTCGTTAGGTGATGTTTAGAAAGCTTTCCAATTGTTCGCGTAGACTCATCAGGCGAGTAATTAAATAGTCTTTACTTAAAATCATGCCCTTATGGTGTGAATTTTATTGTGATTAAAATTTATATTTTTTCAATCACTTCATTATCGTTTTTATTATAATAATTTTAATTATTTTCGATTAATAGTTTACATACCACCATGCCATGCTCTCGTTAGGTGATGTTTAGAAAGCTTTCCAATTGTTCGCGTAGACTCATCAGGCGAGTAATTAAATAGTCTTTACTTAAAATCATGCCCTTATGGTGTTAATTTTATTGTGATTAAAATTTATATTTTTTCAATCACTTCATTGTCGTTTTTATTATAATAATTTTAATAATTTTCGATTAATAGTTTACATACCACCATGCCATGCTCTCGTTAGGTGATGTTTAGAAAGCTTTCCAATTGTTCGCGTAGACTCATCAGGCGAGTAATTAAATAGTCTTTACTTAAAATCATGCCCTTATGGTGTGAATTTTATTGTAATTAATGAATATGTTAATTTTTTAAACAATCTGTTACTTTTTTCATATATTATTGTAATAATTTGAATAATTTTCGATTAATAGTTTACATACCACCATGCCTTGCTCTCGTTAGGTGATGTTTAGAAAGCTTTCCAATTGTTCGCGTAGACTCATCAGGCGAGTAATTAAATAGTCTTTACTTAAAATCATGCCCTTATGGTGTGAATTTTATTGTAATTAATGAATATGTTAATTTTTGAAACAATCTGTTAATTTTTTCATATATTATTGTAATAATTTGAATAATTTTCGATTAATAGTTTACCATACCACCATGCCATGCTCTCGTTAGGTGATGTTTAGAAAGCTTTCCAATTGTTCGCGTAGACTCATCAGGCGAGTAATTAAATAGTCTTTACTTAAAATCATGCCCTTTTGGTGTGAATTTGATTGTGATTAAAATTTATATTTTTTCAATCACTTTATTGTCGTTTTTATTATAATAATTTTAATAATTTTCGATTAATAGTTTACCATACCACCATGCCATGCTCTCGTTAGGTGATGTTTAGAAAGCTTTCCAATTGTTCGCGTAGACTCATCAGGCGAGTAATTAAATAGTCTTTACTTAAAATCATGCCCTTATGGTGTTAATTTTATTGTGATTAAAATTTATATTTTTTCAATCACTTCATTGTCGTTTTTATTATAATAATTTTAATAATTTTCGATTAATAGTTTACATACCACCATGCCATGCTCTCGTTAGGTGATGTTTAGAAAGCTTTCCAATTGTTCGCGTAGACTCGTCAGGCGAGTAATTAAATAGTCTTTACTTAAAATCGTGCCCTTTTGGTGTGAATTTGATTGTGATTAAAATTTATATTTTTTCAATCACTTCATTGTCGTTTTTATTATAATAATTTTAATAATTTTCGATTAATAGTTTACATACCACCATGCCATGCTCTCGTTAGGTGATGTTTAGAAAGCTTTCCAATTGTTCGCGTAGACTCGTCAGGCGAGTAATTAAATAGTCTTTACTTAAAATCGTGCCCTTTTGGTGTGAATTTGATTGTGATTAAAATTTATATTTTTTCAATCACTTTATTGTCGTTTTTATTATAATAATTTTAATAATTTTCGATTAATAGTTTACATACCACCATGCCATGCTCTCGTTAGGTGATGTTTAGAAAGCTTTCCAATTGTTCGCGTAGACTCATCAGGCGAGTAATTAAATAGTCTTTACTTAAAATCATGCCCTTATGGTGTGAATTTTATTGTGATTAAAATTTATACTTTTTTCAATCACTTCATTGTCGTTTTTATTATAATAATTTGAATAATTTTCGATTAATAGTTTACCATACCACCGTGCCATGCTCTCGTTAGGTGATGTTTAGAAAGCTTTCCAATTGTTCGCGTAGACTCATCAGGCGAGTAATTAAATAGTCTTTACTTAAAATCATGCCCTTTTGGTGTGAATTTGATTGTGATTAAAATTTATATTTTTTCAATCACTTTATTGTCGTTTTTATTATAATAATTTTAATAATTTTCGATTAATAGTTTACCATACCACCATGCCATGCTCTCGTTAGGTGATGTTTAGAAAGCTTTCCAATTGTTCGCGTAGACTCATCAGGCGAGTAATTAAATAGTCTTTACTTAAAATCATGCCCTTTTGGTGTGAATTTGATTGTGATTAAAATTTATATTTTTTCAATCACTTTATTGTCGTTTTTATTATAATAATTTTAATAATTTTCGATTAATAGTTTACCATACCACCATGCCATGCTCTCGTTAGGTGATGTTTAGAAAGCTTTCCAATTGTTCGCGTAGACTCATCAGGCGAGTAATTAAATAGTCTTTACTTAAAATCATGCCCTTTTGGTGTGAATTTGATTGTGATTAAAATTTATATTTTTTCAATCACTTCATTGTCGTTTTTATTATAATAATTTTAATAATTTTCGATTAATAGTTTACATACCACCATGCCATGCTCTCGTTAGGTGATGTTTAGAAAGCTTTCCAATTGTTCGCGTAGACTCGTCAGGCGAGTAATTAAATAGTCTTTACTTAAAATCGTGCCCTTTTGGTGTGAATTTGATTGTGATTAAAATTTATATTTTTTCAATCACTTCATTGTCGTTTTTATTATAATAATTTTAATAATTTTCGATTAATAGTTTACATACCACCATGCCATGCTCTCGTTAGGTGATGTTTAGAAAGCTTTCCAATTGTTCGCGTAGACTCATTAGGCGAGTAATTAAATAGTCTTTACTTAAAATCATGCCCTTATGGTGTGAATTTTATTGTAATTAATGAATATGTTAATTTTTGAAACAATCTGTTACTTTTTTCATATATTATTGTAATAATTTGAATAATTTTCGATTAATAGTTTACCATACCACCATGCCATGCTCTCGTTAGGTGATGTTTAGAAAGCTTTCCAATTGTTCGCGTAGACTCATCAGGCGAGTAATTAAATAGTCTTTACTTAAAATCATGCCCTTTTGGTGTGAATTTTATTGTGATTAAAATTTATATTTTTTCAATCACTTCATTGTCGTTTTTATTATAATAATTTTAATAATTTTCGATTAATAGTTTACATACCACCATGCCATGCTCTCGTTAGGTGATGTTTAGAAAGCTTTCCAATTGTTCGCGTAGACTCATCAGGCGAGTAATTAAATAGTCTTTATTTAAAATCATGCCCTTTTGGTGTGAATTTGATTGTGATGAAAATTTATATTTTTTCAATCACTTTATTGTCGTTTTTATTATAATAATTTTAATAATTTTCGATTAATAGTTTACCATACCACCATGCCATGCTCTCGTTAGGTGATGTTTAGAAAGCTTTCCAATTGTTCGCGTAGACTCATCAGGCGAGTAATTAAATAGTCTTTACTTAAAATCATGCCTTTTGGTGTGAATTTGATTGTGATTAAAATTTATATTTTTTCCAATCACTTTATTGTCGTTTTTATTATAATAATTTTAATAATTTTCGATTAATAGTTTACCATACCACCATGCCATGCTCTCGTTAGGTGATGTTTAGAAAGCTTTCCAATTGTTCGCGTAGACTCATCAGGCGAGTAATTAAATAGTCTTTACTTAAAATCATGCCTTTTGGTGTGAATTTGATTGTGATTAAAATTTATATTTTTTCCAATCACTTTATTGTCGTTTTTATTATAATAATTTTAATAATTTTCGATTAATAGTTTACCATACCACCATGCCATGCTCTCGTTAGGTGATGTTTAGAAAGCTTTCCAATTGTTCGCGTAGACTCATCAGGCGAGTAATTAAATAGTCTTTACTTAAAATCATGCCCTTATGGTGTGAATTTAATTGTGATTAAAATTTATATTTTTTCAATCACTTCATTGTCGTTTTTATTATAATAATTTCAATAATTTTCGATTAATAGTTTACCATACCACCATGCCATGCTCTCGTTAGGTGATGTTTAGAAAGCTTTCCAATTGTTCGCGTAGACTCATCAGGCGAGTAATTAAATAGTCTTTACTTAAAATCATGCCCTTATGGTGTGAATTTTATTGTAATTAATGAATATGTTAATTTTTGAAACAATCTGTTACTTTTTTCATATATTATTGTAATAATTTGAATAATTTTCGATTAATAGTTTACCATACCACCATGCCATGCTCTCGTTAGGTGATGTTTAGAAAGCTTTCCAATTGTTCGCGTAGACTCATCAGGCGAGTAATTAAATAGTCTTTACTTAAAATCATGCCCTTATGGTGTGAATTTAATTGTGATTAAAATTTATATTTTTTCAATCACTTCATTGTCGTTTTTATTATAATAATTTCAATAATTTTCGATTAATAGTTTACCATACCACCATGCCATGCTCTCGTTAGGTGATGTTTAGAAAGCTTTCCAATTGTTCGCGTAGACTCATCAGGCGAGTAATTAAATAGTCTTTACTTAAAATCATGCCCTTTTGGTGTGAATTTGATTGTGATGAAAATTTATATTTTTTCAATCACTTTATTGTCGTTTTTATTATAATAATTTTAATAATTTTCGATTAATAGTTTACCATACCACCATGCCATGCTCTCGTTAGGTGATGTTTAGAAAGCTTTCCAATTGTTCGCGTAGACTCATTAGGCGAGTATTTAAATAGTCTTTACTTAAAATCATGCCCTTTTGGTGTGAATTTGATTGTGATT
Source organism: Drosophila repletoides (assembly GCA_018150835.1). Lineage (NCBI taxonomy): Eukaryota > Metazoa > Arthropoda > Insecta > Diptera > Drosophilidae > Drosophila > Drosophila repletoides. The sequence continues at coordinate 2,712,862 of JAECWQ010000225.1, read as the reverse complement.
AAAATTTATATTTTTTCCAATCACTTTATTGTCGTTTTTATTATAATAATTTTAATAATTTTCGATTAATAGTTTACCATACCACCATGCCATGCTCTCGTTAGGTGATGTTTAGAAAGCTTTCCAATTGTTCGCGTAGACTCATCAGGCGAGTAATTAAATAGTCTTTACTTAAAATCGTGCCCTTTTGGTGTGAATTTGATTGTGATTAAAATTTATATTTTTTCAATCACTTCATTGTCGTTTTTATTATAATAATTTTAATAATTTTCGATTAATAGTTTACATACCACCATGCCATGCTCTCGTTAGGTGATGTTTAGAAAGCTTTCCAATTGTTCGCGTAGACTCATTAGGCGAGTAATTAAATAGTCTTTACTTAAAATCATGCCCTTTTGGTGTGAATTTGATTGTGATTAAAATTTATATTTTTTCCAATCACTTTATTGTCGTTTTTATTATAATAATTTTAATAATTTTCGATTAATAGTTTACCATACCACCATGCCATGCTCTCGTTAGGTGATGTTTAGAAAGCTTTCCAATTGTTCGCGTAGACTCATCAGGCGAGTAATTAAATAGTCTTTACTTAAAATCATGCCCTTATGGTGTGAATTTTATTGTAATTAATGAATATGTTAATTTTTGAAACAATCTGTTACTTTTTTCATATATTATTGTAATATTTTTAATAATATTCGATTAATAGTTTACCATACCACCGTGCCATGCTCTCGTTAGGTGATGTTTAGAAAGCTTTCCAATTGTTCGCGTAGACTCATCAGGCGAGTAATTAAATAGTCTTTACTTAAAATCATGCCCTTATGGTGTGAATTTTATTGTAATTAATGAATATGTTAATTTTTGAAACAATCTGTTACTTTTTTCATATATTATTGTAATAATTTGAATAATTTTCGATTAATAGTTTACATACCACCATGCCATGCTCTCGTTAGGTGATGTTTAGAAAGCTTTCCAATTGTTCGCGTAGACTCATTAGGCGAGTAATTAAATAGTCTTTACTTAAAATCATGCCCTTTTGGTGTGAATTTGATTGAGATTAAAATTTATATTTTTTCCAATCACTTTATTGTCGTTTTTATTATAATAATTTTAATAATTTTCGATTAATAGTTTACCATACCACCATGCCATGCTCTCGTTAGGTGATGTTTAGAAAGCTTTCCAATTGTTCGCGTAGACTCATCAGGCGAGTAATTAAATAGTCTTTACTTAAAATCATGCCTTTTGGTGTGAATTTGATTGTAATAAATGAATATATTAATTTTTGAAATAATCTGTTACTTTTTTCATATATTATTGTAATAATTTTAATAATTTTCGATTAATAGTTTACCATACCACCGTGCCATGCTCTCGTTAGGTGATGTTTAGAAAGTTTTCCAATTGTTCGCGTAGACTCATCAGGCGAGTAATTAAATAGTCTTTAGTTAAAATCGTGCCCTTTTGTTGAGAATTTTATTGTAATAAATGAATACATTAATTTTTGAAATAATCTGTTACTTTTTTCATATATTATTGTAATATTTTTAATAATATTCGATTAATAGTTTACCATACCACCGTGCCATGCTCTCGTTAGGTGATGTTTAGAAAGCTTTCCAATTGTTCGCGTAGACTCATCAGGCGAGTAATTAAATAGTCTTTACTTAACATCGTGCCCTTTTGGTGTGAATTTGATTGTGATTAAAATTTATATTTTTTCAATCACTTTATTGTCGTTTTTATTATAATAATTTTAATAATTTTCGATTAATAGTTTACCATACCACCGTGCCATGCTCTCGTTAGGTGATGTTTAGAAAGCTTTCCAATTGTTCGCGTAGACTCATCAGGCGAGTAATTAAATAGTCTTAACTTAAAATCGTGCCCTTTTGGTGTGAATTTTATTGTGATTAAAATTTATATTTTTTCAATCACTTTATTGTCGTTTTTATTATAATAATTTTAATAATTTTCGATTAATAGTTTACATACCACCATGCCATGCTCTCGTTAGGTGATGTTTAGAAAGCTTTCCAATTGTTCGCGTAGACTCATCAGGCGAGTAATTAAATAGTCTTTACTTAAAATCATGCCCTTGTGGTATGAATTTTATTGTAATTAATGAATATATTAATTTTTGAAATAATCTGTTACTTTTTTCATATATTATTATAATAATTTTCGATTAATAGTTTACCATACCACCATGCCATGCTCTCGTTAGGTGATGTTTAGAAAGCTTTCCAATTGTTCGCGTAGACTCATCAGGCGAGTAATTAAATAGTCTTTACTTAAAATCATGCCCTTTTGGTGTGAATTTGATTGTGATTAAAATTTATATTTTTTCAATCACTTTATTGTCGTTTTTATTATAATAATTTTAATAATTTTCGATTAATAGTTTACCATACCACCATGCCATGCTCTCGTTAGGTGATGTTTAGAAAGCTTTCCAATTGTTCGCGTAGACTCATCAGGCGAGTAATTAAATAGTCTTTACTTAAAATCATGCCCTTTTGGTGTGAATTTGATTGTGATTAAAATTTATATTTTTTCAATCACTTTATTGTCGTTTTTATTATAATAATTTTAATAATTTTCGATTAATAGTTTACCATACCACCATGCCATGCTCTCGTTAGGTGATGTTTAGAAAGCTTTCCAATTGTTCGCGTAGACTCATCAGGCGAGTAATTAAATAGTCTTTACTTAAAATCATGCCCTTTTGGTGTGAATTTGATTGTGATTAAAATTTATATTTTTTCAATCACTTTATTGTCGTTTTTATTATAATAATTTTAATAATTTTCGATTAATAGTTTACCATACCACCATGCCATGCTCTCGTTAGGTGATGTTTAGAAAGCTTTCCAATTGTTCGCGTAGACTCATCAGGCGAGTAATTAAATAGTCTTTACTTAAAATCGTGCCCTTTTGGTGTGAATTTTATTGTGATTAAAATTTATATTTTTTCAATCACTTTATTGTCGTTTTTATTATAATAATTTTAATAATTTTCGATTAATAGTTTACATACCACCATGCCATGCTCTCGTTAGGTGATGTTTAGAAAGCTTTCCAATTGTTCGCGTAGACTCATCAGGCGAGTAATTAAATAGTCTTTACTTAAAATCATGCCCTTTTGGTGTGAATTTGATTGTGATTAAAATTTATATTTTTTCAATCACTTTATTGTCGTTTTTATTATAATAATTTTAATAATTTTCGATTAATAGTTTACCATACCACCATGCCATGCTCTCGTTAGGTGATGTTTAGAAAGCTTTCCAATTGTTCGCGTAGACTCATCAGGCGAGTAATTAAATAGTCTTTACTTAAAATCGTGCCCTTTTGGTGTGAATTTTATTGTGATTAAAATTTATATTTTTTCAATCACTTTATTGTCGTTTTTATTATAATAATTTTAATAATTTTCGATTAATAGTTTACCATACCACCATGCCATGCTCTCGTTAGGTGATGTTTAGAAAGCTTTCCAATTGTTCGCGTAGACTCATCAGGCGAGTAATTAAATAGTCTTTACTTAAAATCATGCCCTTTTGGTGTCAATTTGATTGTGATTAAAATTTATATTTTTTCAATCACTTTATTGTCGTTTTTATTATAATAATTTTAATAATTTTCGATTAATAGTTTATCATACCACCATGCCATGCTCTCGTTAGGTGATGTTTAGAAAGCTTTCCAATTGTTCGCGTAGACTCATCAGGCGAGTAATTAAATAGTCTTTACTTAAAATCGTGCCTTTTTGTTGAGATATTTATTGTAATTAATGAATAAATTATTTTTTGAAATTATCTGATACTTCTTTCATTTTTTATTATAATAATTTTCGATTAATAGTTTACCATACCACCATGCCATGCTCTCGTTAGGTGATGTTTAGAAAGCTTTCCAATTGTTCGCGTAGACTCATCAGGCGAGTAATTAAATAGTCTTTACTTAAAATCGTGCCCTTTTGGTGTGAATTTGATTGTGATTAAAATTTATATTTTTTCAATCACTTTATTGTCGTTTTTATTATAATAATTTTAATAATTTTCGATTAAGAGTTTACCATACCACCATGCCATGCTCTCGTTAGGTGATGTTTAGAAAGCTTTCCAATTGTTCGCGTAGACTCATCAGGCGAGTAATTAAATAGTCTTTACTTAAAATCGTACCTTTTTATTGAGAATTTTATTGTAATTAATGAATAAATTAATTTTTTAAATTATCTGATACTTCTTTCATTTTTTATTATAATAATTTTCGATTAATAGTTTACCATACCACCATGCCATGCTCTCGTTAGGTGATGTTTAGAAAGCTTTCCAATTGTTCGCGTAGACTCATCAGGCGAGTAATTAAATAGTCTTTACTTAAAATCGTGCCCTTTTGGTGTGAATTTGATTGTGATTAAAATTTATATTTTTTCAATCACTTTATTGTCGTTTTTATTATAATAATTTTAATAATTTTCGATTAAGAGTTTACCATACCACCATGCCATGCTCTCGTTAGGTGATGTTTAGAAAGCTTTCCAATTGTTCGCGTAGACTCATTAGGCGAGTAATTAAATAGTCTTTACTTAAAATCATGCCCTTCTGGTGTGAATTTTATTGTAATTAATGAATATGTTTATTTTTGAAACAATCTGTTACTTTTTTCATATATTATTGTAATAATTTGAATAATTTTCGATTAATAGTTTACCATACCACCATGCCATGCTCTCGTTAGGTGATGTTTAGAAAGCTTTCCAATTGTTCGCGTAGACTCATCAGGCGAGTAATTAAATAGTCTTTACTTAAAATCGTGCCTTTTTGGTGAGAATTTTATTGTAATTAATGAAAAAATTGATTTTTGAAATTATCTGATACTTCTTTCATTTTTTATTATAATAATTTTCGATTAATAGTTTACAATACCACCATGCCATGCTCTCGTTAGGTGATGTTTAGAAAGCTTTCCAATTGTTCGCGTAGACTCATCAGGCGAGTAATTAAATAGTCTTTACTTAAAATCGTGCCTTTTTGGTGAGAATTTTATTGTAATTAATGAAAAAATTGATTTTTGAAATTATCTGATACTTCTTTCATTTTTTATTATAATAATTTTCGATTAATAGTTTACAATACCACCATGCCATGCTCTCGTTAGGTGATGTTTAGAAAGCTTTCCAATTGTTCGCGTAGACTCATTAGGCGAGTAATTAAATAGTCTTTACTTAAAATCATGCCCTTCTGGTGTGAATTTTATTGTAATTAATGAATATGTTTATTTTTGAAACAATCTGTTACTTTTTTCATATATTATTGTAATAATTTGAATAATTTTCGATTAATAGTTTACCATACCACCGTGCCATGCTCTCGTTAGGTGATGTTTAGAAAGCTTTCCAATTATTCTCGTAGCATGTGTTATTATACCCTTGTGGTATTATAACTTTCTCACGAAATGTGTATTGCATTGAAGGAGCCATCTTCGACCCCATAGAGCATATATATTATTGATCAGGACGACGAGACGAGTTGTCATGCCTGTCTGTCTCTCTGCTTATATTCAAATTAGTCTCAGTTTTCGAGCTAGGTGAATGAAGTTTGAGATGGAGCCTTCTTTTTGCTGCAGGCAGCACATATATCAGAACCGGACGGATCGGACAGCTAAATCATATACCTCCTAAATGAACAATCGGTTCAAAAGTTGTTGTATTTTAAACTTTTGACTTTTAACGAATTTTGATAAAATTTACAAGTTATATCTAAACGCACACCTAAAATCATTAAGATCGGATTACTATATCATATAGTTCTGCAAGGGTATATAATCTTTGGCGCTCCGAAGATAGCTTGTCTAGTTTTTTTTTATTAAATAATTTTCCGATTTTGACTGTCATGCAAACCAGAGCTGCAAGCAGCAAACATAATTCATGCTATCTTTAGCGAATTCTTGCAACTTATATACATTAAATAGAAATATGTATATATATTTGTATATTTATATATATATATATTGCATTGTTCAAATTGTACGGAAAGTTTTTCAACACTAAATTAAAACTGTAAAAATTTGGCTTATTTTACAACACTTTTCCCATGAATGATATTCTAATAGTTGGTCACACTAGCGGCAACGCCAGGAAAAAGCAGCTTGTGAGAGTTAGTCACACTTACAAAAAGTGACAAGTAATTTTTGTATTTTGAGTACAATAATTCCGAACCTGTTCTAGCACTCCCAGAGGGAAGTCACACAAAAAATCAAAAACTAATTGCACATTCCCAGCGCTTCCTTTGCGAGCGAGTTATGCTGCGGGTTGTTGCCAATTTGTTTTTGTTATTTTTTTTGCTGTTTTTTTTTTTGGATTTACAATAATTTTTGTTGTATATATATTGGAATTGGTGACCTTTCTATATTCCTTAATGGACCATTGGGTACAACTTGAAACCTGTCGGCGATAGACATAGGCTTCACGGCCTTTAAAGTATCCAAGGGTGGCATCATGGTGCAAAAGTATTTGTGTCTCTGCCAATCCTTTCGCTGGCGGACATCATTGCAGTAGGGCTCCGCGCCATTGCCACAGACTGACATATTCCCTGCTCATTTTTTCGCTCATTATTTTAAAGATTAATAATTTTCATATATTACCCTGCACACTGATTAACATTTTCCCGCGACTCCTTGAGGATAGTTGGCCACAGGCTTATCGTTCAATTTCTCGTTTATATTGCCATGCTTTTGAATCTACAGGAGAGCTATCGCTGGCTCTTTTTCATCATGTTTAGAAATCCTAACCAAGCTAACTTCAGGATTGCAGGCCAGCATTTTTCCATCGATCGTCTTACTACCGAAGAAAAACCGAAACGCAAGCGTCTTCTATTTGGCCATGCGCTGCACAGAAAAATAAATATCCTGTGCCATGCTGCTTACAATTGGGCCATAATCAATTAGCCTTAACTCGGAGGAGTTGAGTATCATATATGTATAATGTAAACTGTGTGATTCGCTTGAACGATAGTTTTTCCATTTTTTTTTTTTTTTAATAAATTTAATGGTGTTAGTAATTTTTGTTCATTATTTAAAAAATTAATAATTTTTGTATATTACTCTCCACAAAATTTCTGATTTTCCAGTTCTATTTCCAATACTGCCGCTTCTATAATTTCCTTCGTTACATCAGGCGAGTAATTAAATAGTCTTTACTTAAAATTGTGCCCTTTTGGTGTGAATTTGATTGTGATTAAAATTTATATTTTTTCAATCACTTTATTGTCGTTTTTATTATAATAATTTTCGATTAATAGTTTACATACCACCATGCCATGCTCTCGTTAGGTGATGTTTAGAAAGCTTTCCAATTGTTCGCGTAGTCTCATCAGGCGAGTAATTAAATAGTCTTTACTTAAAATCGTGCCTTTTTGTTGAGATATTTATTGTAATTAATGAATAAATTAATTTTTGAAATTATCTGATACTTCTTTCATTTTTTATTATAATAATTTTCGATTAATAGTTTACCATACCACCATGCCATGCTCTCGTTAGGTGATGTTTAGAAAGCTTTCCAATTGTTCGCGTAGACTCATCAGGCGAGTAATTAAATAGTCTTTACTTAAAATCATGCCCTTATGGTGTGAATTTTATTGTAATTAATGAATAAATTAATTTTTGAAATAATCTGTTACTTTTTTTATATATTATTGTAATAATTTGAATAATTTTCGATTAATAGTTTACCATACCACCGTGCCAAGCTCTCGTTAGGTGATGTTTAGAAAGCTTTCCAATTGTTCGCGTAGACTCATCAGGCGAGTAATTAAATAGTCTTTACTTAAAATCGTGCCTTTTTGTTGAGATATTTATTGTAATTAATGAATAAATTAATTTTTGAAATTATCTGATACTTCTTTCATTTTTTATTATAATAATTTTCGATTAATAGTTTACCATACCACCATGCCATGCTCTCGTTAGGTGATGTTTAGAAAGCTTTCCAATTGTTCGCGTAGACTCATCAGGCGAGTAATTAAATAGTCTTTACTTAAAATCATGCCCTTATGGTGTGAATTTTATTGTAATTAATGAATAAATTAATTTTTGAAATAATCTGTTACCTTTTTTTATATATTATTGTAATAATTTTAATAATTTTCGATTAATAGTTTAGCATACCACCGTGCCATGCTCTCGTTAGGTGATGTTTAGAAAGCTTTCCAATTGTTCGCGTAGACTCATCAGGCGAGTAATTAAATAGTCTTTACTTAAAAATCGTGCCCTTTTGATATGAATTTTATTGTAATTAATGAATATATTAATTTTTGAAATAATCTGTTACTTTTTTCATATATTATTATAATAATTTTAATAATTTTCGATTAATAGTTTACCATACCACCGTGCCATGCTCTCGTTAGGTGATGTTTAGAAAGCTTTCCAATTGTTCGCGTAGACTCATCAGGCGAGTAATTAAATAGTCTTTACTTAAAATCGTGCCCTTTTGGTGTGAATTTGATTGTGATTAAAATTTATATTTTTTCAATCACTTTATTGTCGTTTTTATTATAATAATTTTAATAATTTTCGATTAATAGTTTACCATACCACCGTGCCATGCTCTCGTTAGGTGATGTTTAGAAAGCTTTCCAATTGTTCGCGTAGACTCATCAGGCGAGTAATTAAATAGTCTTTACTTAAAATTGTGCCCTTTTGGTGTGAATTTGATTGTGATTAAAATTTATATTTTTTCAATCACTTTATTGTCGTTTTTATTATAATAATTTTCGATTAATAGTTTACATACCACCATGCCATGCTCTCGTTAGGTGATGTTTAGAAAGCTTTCCAATTGTTCGCGTAGACTCATCAGGCGAGTAATTAAATAGTCTTTACTTAAAATCGTGCCTTTTTGTTGAGATATTTATTGTAATTAATGAATAAATTAATTTTTGAAATTATCTGATACTTCTTTCATTTTTTATTATAATAATTTTCGATTAATAGTTTACCATACCACCATGCCATGCTCTCGTTAGGTGATGTTTAGAAAGCTTTCCAATTGTTCGCGTAGACTCATCAGGCGAGTAATTAAATAGTCTTTACTTAAAATCATGCCCTTATGGTGTGAATTTTATTGTAATTAATGAATAAATTAATTTTTGAAATAATCTGTTACCTTTTTTTATATATTATTGTAATAATTTGAATAATTTTCGATTAATAGTTTACCATACCACCGTGCCAAGCTCTCGTTAGGTGATGTTTAGAAAGCTTTCCAATTGTTCGCGTAGACTCATCAGGCGAGTAATTAAATAGTCTTTACTTAAAATCGTGCCTTTTTGTTGAGATATTTATTGTAATTAATGAATAAATTAATTTTTGAAATTATCTGATACTTCTTTCATTTTTTATTATAATAATTTTCGATTAATAGTTTACCATACCACCATGCCATGCTCTCGTTAGGTGATGTTTAGAAAGCTTTCCAATTGTTCGCGTAGACTCATCAGGCGAGTAATTAAATAGTCTTTACTTAAAATCATGCCCTTTTGGTGTGAATTTGATTGTGATTAAAATTTATATTTTTTCAATCACTTTATTGTCGTTTTTATTATAATAATTTTAATAATTTTCGATTAATAGTTTACCATACCACCGTGCCATGCTCTCGTTAGGTGATGTTTAGAAAGCTTTCCAATTGTTCGCGTAGACTCATCAGGCGAGTAATTAAATAGTATTTACTTAAAATCGTGCCCTTTTGGTGTGAATTTTATTGTAATTAATGAATATATTAATTTTTGAAATAATCTGTTACTTTTTTCATATATTATTATAATAATTTTAATAATTTTCGATTAATAGTTTAGCATACCACCGTGCCATGCTCTCGTTAGGTGATGTTTAGAAAGCTTTCCAATTGTTCGCGTAGACTCATCAGGCGAGTAATTAAATAGTCTTTACTTAAAAATCGTGCCCTTTTGATATGAATTTTATTGTAATTAATGAATATATTAATTTTTGAAATAATCTGTTACTTTTTTCATATATTATTATAATAATTTTAATAATTTTCGATTAATAGTTTACCATACCACCGTGCCATGCTCTCGTTAGGTGATGTTTAGAAAGCTTTCCAATTGTTCGCGTAGACTCATCAGGCGAGTAATTAAATAGTCTTTACTTAAAATCGTGCCCTTTTGGTGTGAATTTGATTGTGATTAAAATTTATATTTTTTCAATCACTTTATTGTCGTTTTTATTATAATAATTTTAATAATTTTCGATTAATAGTTTACCATACCACCGTGCCATGCTCTCGTTAGGTGATGTTTAGAAAGCTTTCCAATTGTTCGCGTAGACTCATCAGGCGAGTAATTAAATAGTATTTACTTAAAATCGTGCCCTTTTGGTGTGAATTTTATTGTAATTAATGAATATATTAATTTTTGAAATAATCTGTTACTTTTTTCATATATTATTATAATAATTTTAATAATTTTCGATTAATAGTTTACCATACCACCATGCCATGCTCTCGTTAGGTGATGTTTAGAAAGCTTTCCAATTGTTCGCGTAGACTCATCAGGCGAGTAATTAAATAGTCTTTACTTAAAATCATGCCCTTATGGTGTAAATTTGATTGTGATGAAAATTTATATTTTTTCAATCACTTTATTGTCGTTTTTATTATAATAATTTTAATAATTTTCGATTAATAGTTTACCATACCACCATGCCATGCTCTCGTTAGGTGATGTTTAGAAAGCTTTCCAATTGTTCGCGTAGACTCATCAGACGAGTAATTAAATAGTCTTTACTTAAAATTGTGCCCTTTTGGTGTGAATTTGATTGTGATTAAAATTTATATTTTTTCAATCACTTTATTGTCGTTTTTATTATAATAATTTTCGATTAATAGTTTACATACCACCATGCCATGCTCTCGTTAGGTGATGTTTAGAAAGCTTTCCAATTGTTCGCGTAGACTCATCAGGCGAGTAATTAAATAGTCTTTACTTAAAATCATGCCCTTCTGGTGTGAATTTGATTGTGATTAAAATTTATATTTTTTCAATCACTTTATTGTCGTTTTTATTATAATAATTTTCGATTAATAGTTTACATACCACCATGCCATGCTCTCGTTAGGTGATGTTTAGAAAGCTTTCCAATTGTTCGCGTAGACTCATCAGGCGAGTAATTAAATAGTCTTTACTTAAAATCATGCCCTTTTGGTGTGAATTTGATTGTGATTAAAATTTATATTTTTTCAATCACTTTATTGTCGTTTTTATTATAATAATTTTAATAATTTTCGATTAATAGTTTAGCATACCACCGTTCCATGCTCTCGTTAGGTGATGTTTAGAAAGCTTTCCAATTGTTCGCGTAGACTCATCAGGCGAGTAATTAAATAGTCTTTACTTAAAATCATGACCTTTTGGTGTGAATTTGATTGTGATTAAAATTTATATTTTTTCAATCACTTTATTGTCGTTTTTATTATAATAATTTTAATAATTTTCGATTAAGAGTTTACCATACCACCATGCCATGCTCTCGTTAGGTGATGTTTAGAAAGCTTTCCAATTGTTCGCGTAGACTCATCAGGCGAGTAATTAAATAGTCTTTACTTAAAATCATGCCCTTTTGGTGTGAATTTGATTGTGATTTAAATTTATATTTTTTCAATCACTTTATTGTCGTTTTTATTATAATAATTTTAATAATTTTCGATTAATAGTTTACCATACCACCATGGCATGCTCTCGTTAGGTGATGTTTAGAAAGCTTTCCAATTGTTCGCGTAGACTCATCAGGCGAGTAATTAAATAGTTTTTACTTAAAATCATGCCCTTTTGGTGTGAATTTGATTGTGATTAAAATTTATATTTTGTCAATCACTTTATTGTCGTTTTTATTATAATAATTTTAATAATTTTCGATTAATAGTTTACCATACCACCGTGCCATGCTCTCGTTAGGTGATGTTTAGAAAGCTTTCCAATTGTTCGCGTAGACTCATCAGGCGAGTAATTAAATAGTCTTTACTTAAAATCATGCCCTTATGGTGTGAATTTTATTGTAATTAATGAATATATTAATTATTGAAACAATCTGTTACTTTTTTCATATATTATTGTAATAATTTGAATAATTTTCGATTAATAGTTTACCATACCACAGTGCCATGCTCTCGTTAGGTGATGTTTAGAAAGCTTTCCAATTGTTCGCGTAGACTCATCAGACGAGTAATTAAATAGTCTTTACTTAAAATTGTGCCCTTTTGGTGTGAATTTGATTGTGATTAAAATTTATATTTTTTCAATCACTTTATTGTCGTTTTTATTATAATAATTTTAATAATTTTCGATTAATAGTTTACATACCACCATGCCATGCTCTCGTTAGGTGATGTTTAGAAAGCTTTCCAATTGTTCGCGTAGACTCATCAGGCGAGTAATTAAATAGTCTTTACTTAAAATCATGCCCTTTTGGTGTGAATTTGATTGTGATTAAAATTTATATTTTTTCAATCACTTTATTGTCGTTTTTATTATAATAATTTTAATAATTTTCGATTAATAGTTTACATACCACCGTGCCATGCTCTCGTTAGGTGATGTTTAGAAAGCTTTCCAATTGTTCGCGTAGACTCATCAGGCGAGTAATTAAATAGTCTTTACTTAAAATCATGCCCTTTTGGTGTGAATTTGATTGTGATTAAAATTTATATTTTTTCAATCACTTTATTGTCGTTTTTATTATAATAATTTGAATAATTTTCGATTAATAGTTTACCATACCACCATGCCATGCTCTCGTTAGGTGATGTTTAGAAAGCTTTCCAATTGTTCGCGTAGACTCATCAGGCGAGTAATTAAATTGTCTTTACTTAAAATTGTGCCCTTTTGGTGTGAATTTGATTGTGATTAAAATTTATATTTTTTCAATCACTTTATTGTCGTTTTTATTATAATAATTTTAATAATTTTCGATTAATAGTTTACCATACCACCAAGCCATGCTCTCGTTAGGTGATGTTTAGAAAGCTTTCCAATTGTTCGCGTAGACTCATCAGGCGAGTAATTAAATAGTCTTTACTTAAAATCATGCCCTTTTGGTGTGAATTTGATTGTGATTTAAATTTATATTTTTTCAATCACTTTATTGTCGTTTTTATTATAATAATTTTAATAATTTTCGATTAATAGTTTACCATACCACCAAGCCATGCTCTCGTTAGGTGATGTTTAGAAAGCTTTCCAATTGTTCGCGTAGACTCATCAGGCGAGTAATTAAATAGTCTTTACTTAAAATTGTGCCCTTTTGGTGTGAATTTGATTGTGATTAAAATTTATATTTTTTCAATCACTTTATTGTCGTTTTTATTATAATAATTTTAATAATTTTCGATTAATAGTTTACCATACCACCAAGCCATGCTCTCGTTAGGTGATGTTTAGAAAGCTTTCCAATTGTTCGCGTAGACTCATCAGGCGAGTAATTAAATAGTCTTTACTTAAAATCGAGCCCTTTTGGTGTGAATTTTATTGTTATTAATGAATAAATTAATTTTTGAAATAATCTGTTACTTCTTTCATTTTTTATTATAATAATTTTCAATTAATAGTTTACCATACCAATGTGCCATGCTCTCGTTAGGTGATGTTTAGAAAGCTTTCCAATTGTTCGCGTAGACTCATCAGGCGAGTAATTAAATAGTCTTTACTTAAAATCATGCCCTTTTGGTGTGAATTTTATTGTAATTAATGAATAAATTAATTTTTGAAATTATCTGATACTTCTTTCATTTTTTATTATAATAATTTTCGATTAATAGTTTACCATACCACCATGCCATGCTCTCGTTAGGTGATGTTTAGAAAGCTTTCCAATTGTTCGCGTAGACTCATCAGGCGAGTAATTAAATAGTCTTTACTTAAAATCATGCCCTTCTGGTGTGAATTTGATTGTGATTAAAATTTATATTTTTTCAATCACTTTATTGTCGTTTTTATTATAATAATTTTAATAATTTTCGATTAATAGTTTACATACCACCATGCCATGCTCTCGTTAGGTGATGTTTAGAAAGCTTTCCAATTGTTCGCGTAGACTCATCAGGCGAGTAATTAAATAGTCTTTACTTAAAATCATGCCCTTTTGGTGTGAATTTGATTGTGATTAAAATTTATATTTTTTCAATCACTTTATTGTCGTTTTTATTATAATAATTTTCGATTAATAGTTTAGCATACCACCGTTCCATGCTCTCGTTAGGTGATGTTTAGAAAGCTTTCCAATTGTTCGCGTAGACTCATCAGGCGAGTAATTAAATAGTCTTTACTTAAAATCATGCCCTTTTGGTGTGAATTTGATTGTGATTTAAATTTATATTTTTTCAATCACTTTATTGTCGTTTTTATTATAATAATTTTAATAATTTTCGATTAATAGTTTACCATACCACCATGGCATGCTCTCGTTAGGTGATGTTTAGAAAGCTTTCCAATTGTTCGCGTAGACTCATCAGGCGAGTAATTAAATAGTCTTTACTTAAAATCATGCCCTTTTGGTGTGAATTTGATTGTGATTAAAATTTATATTTTGTCAATCACTTTATTGTCGTTTTTATTATAATAATTTTAATAATTTTCGATTAATAGTTTACCATACCACCGTGCCATGCTCTCGTTAGGTGATGTTTAGAAAGCTTTCCAATTGTTCGCGTAGACTCATCAGGCGAGTAATTAAATAGTCTTTACTTAAAATCATGCCCTTATGGTGTGAATTTTATTGTAATTAATGAATATATTAATTATTGAAACAATCTGTTACTTTTTTCATATATTATTGTAATAATTTGAATAATTTTCGATTAATAGTTTACCATACCACAGTGCCATGCTCTCGTTAGGTGATGTTTAGAAAGCTTTCCAATTGTTCGCGTAGACTCATCAGACGAGTAATTAAATAGTCTTTACTTAAAATTGTGCCCTTTTGGTGTGAATTTGATTGTGATTAAAATTTATATTTTTTCAATCACTTTATTGTCGTTTTTATTATAATAATTTTAATAATTTTCGATTAATAGTTTACATACCACCATGCCATGCTCTCGTTAGGTGATGTTTAGAAAGCTTTCCAATTGTTCGCGTAGACTCATCAGGCGAGTAATTAAATAGTCTTTACTTAAAATCATGCCCTTTTGGTGTGAATTTGATTGTGATTAAAATTTATATTTTTTCAATCACTTTATTGTCGTTTTTATTATAATAATTTTAATAATTTTCGATTAATAGTTTACATACCACCGTGCCACGCTCTCGTTAGGTGATGTTTAGAAAGCTTTCCAATTGTTCGCGTAGACTCATCAGGCGAGTAATTAAATAGTCTTTACTTAAAATCATGCCCTTTTGGTGTGAATTTGATTGTGATTAAAATTTATATTTTTTCAATCACTTTATTGTCGTTTTTATTATAATAATTTGAATAATTTTCGATTAATAGTTTACCATACCACCATGCCATGCTCTCGTTAGGTGATGTTTAGAAAGCTTTCCAATTGTTCGCGTAGACTCATCAGGCGAGTAATTAAATTGTCTTTACTTAAAATTGTGCCCTTTTGGTGTGAATTTGATTGTGATTAAAATTTATATTTTTTCAATCACTTTATTGTCGTTTTTATTATAATAATTTTAATAATTTTCGATTAATAGTTTACCATACCACCAAGCCATGCTCTCGTTAGGTGATGTTTAGAAAGCTTTCCAATTGTTCGCGTAGACTCATCAGGCGAGTAATTAAATAGTCTTTACTTAAAATCATGCCCTTTTGGTGTGAATTTGATTGTGATTTAAATTTATATTTTTTCAATCACTTTATTGTCGTTTTTATTATAATAATTTTAATAATTTTCGATTAATAGTTTACCATACCACCAAGCCATGCTCTCGTTAGGTGATGTTTAGAAAGCTTTCCAATTGTTCGCGTAGACTCATCAGGCGAGTAATTAAATAGTCTTTACTTAAAATTGTGCCCTTTTGGTGTGAATTTGATTGTGATTAAAATTTATATTTTTTCAATCACTTTATTGTCGTTTTTATTATAATAATTTTAATAATTTTCGATTAATAGTTTACCATACCACCAAGCCATGCTCTCGTTAGGTGATGTTTAGAAAGCTTTCCAATTGTTCGCGTAGACTCATCAGGCGAGTAATTAAATAGTCTTTACTTAAAATCGAGCCCTTTTGGTGTGAATTTTATTGTTATTAATGAATAAATTAATTTTTGAAATAATCTGTTACTTCTTTCATTTTTTATTATAATAATTTTCAATTAATAGTTTACCATACCAATGTGCCATGCTCTCGTTAGGTGATGTTTAGAAAGCTTTCCAATTGTTCGCGTAGACTCATCAGGCGAGTAATTAAATAGTCTTTACTTAAAATCATGCCCTTTTGGTGTGAATTTTATTGTAATTAATGAATAAATTAATTTTTGAAATTATCTGATACTTCTTTCATTTTTTATTATAATAATTTTCGATTAATAGTTTACCATACCACCATGCCATGCTCTCGTTAGGTGATGTTTAGAAAGCTTTCCAATTGTTCGCGTAGACTCATCAGGCGAGTAATTAAATAGTCTTTACTTAAAATCGAGCCCTTTTGGTGTGAATTTTATTGTTATTAATGAATAAATTAATTTTTGAAATAATCTGTTACTTCTTTCATTTTTTATTATAATAATTTTCAATTAATAGTTTACCATACCAATGTGCCATGCTCTCGTTAGGTGATGTTTAGAAAGCTTTCCAATTGTTCGCGTAGACTCATCAGGCGAGTAATTAAATAGTCTTTACTTAAAATCATGCCCTTCTGGTGTGAATTTGATTGTGATTAAAATTTATATTTTTTCAATCACTTTATTGTCGTTTTTATTATAATAATTTTAATAATTTTCGATTAATAGTTTACATACCACCATGCCATGCTCTCGTTAGGTGATGTTTAGAAAGCTTTCCAATTGTTCGCGTAGACTCATCAGGCGAGTAATTAAATAGTCTTTACTTAAAATCATGCCCTTTTGGTGTGAATTTGATTGTGATTAAAATTTATATTTTTTCAATCACTTTATTGTCGTTTTTATTATAATAATTTTAATAATTTTCGATTAATAGTTTAGCATACCACCGTTCCATGCTCTCGTTAGGTGATGTTTAGAAAGCTTTCCAATTGTTCGCGTAGACTCATCAGGCGAGTAATTAAATAGTCTTTACTTAAAATCATGACCTTTTGGTGTGAATTTGATTGTGATTAAAATTTATATTTTTTCAATCACTTTATTGTCGTTTTTATTATAATAATTTTAATAATTTTCGATTAAGAGTTTACCATACCACCATGCCATGCTCTCGTTAGGTGATGTTTAGAAAGCTTTCCAATTGTTCGCGTAGACTCATCAGGCGAGTAATTAAATAGTCTTTACTTAAAATCATGCCCTTTTGGTGTGAATTTGATTGTGATTTAAATTTATATTTTTTCAATCACTTTATTGTCGTTTTTATTATAATAATTTTAATAATTTTCGATTAATAGTTTACCATACCACCATGGCATGCTCTCGTTAGGTGATGTTTAGAAAGCTTTCCAATTGTTCGCGTAGACTCATCAGGCGAGTAATTAAATAGTCTTTACTTAAAATCATGCCCTTTTGGTGTGAATTTGATTGTGATTAAAATTTATATTTTGTCAATCACTTTATTGTCGTTTTTATTATAATAATTTTAATAATTTTCGATTAATAGTTTACCATACCACCGTGCCATGCTCTCGTTAGGTGATGTTTAGAAAGCTTTCCAATTGTTCGCGTAGACTCATCAGGCGAGTAATTAAATAGTCTTTACTTAAAATCATGCCCTTATGGTGTGAATTTTATTGTAATTAATGAATATATTAATTATTGAAACAATCTGTTACTTTTTTCATATATTATTGTAATAATTTGAATAATTTTCGATTAATAGTTTACCATACCACAGTGCCATGCTCTCGTTAGGTGATGTTTAGAAAGCTTTCCAATTGTTCGCGTAGACTCATCAGGCGAGTAATTAAATAGTCTTTACTTAAAATCATGCCCTTTTGGTGTGAATTTGATTGTGATTAAAATTTATATTTTTTCAATCACTTTATTGTCGTTTTTATTATAATAATTTTAATAATTTTCGATTAATAGTTTACATACCACCGTGCCATGCTCTCGTTAGGTGATGTTTAGAAAGCTTTCCAATTGTTCGCGTAGACTCATCAGGCGAGTAATTAAATAGTCTTTACTTAAAATCATGCCCTTTTGGTGTGAATTTGATTGTGATTAAAATTTATATTTTTTCAATCACTTTATTGTCGTTTTTATTATAATAATTTGAATAATTTTCGATTAATAGTTTACCATACCACCATGCCATGCTCTCGTTAGGTGATGTTTAGAAAGCTTTCCAATTGTTCGCGTAGACTCATCAGGCGAGTAATTAAATTGTCTTTACTTAAAATTGTGCCCTTTTGGTGTGAATTTGATTGTGATTAAAATTTATATTTTTTCAATCACTTTATTGTCGTTTTTATTATAATAATTTTAATAATTTTCGATTAATAGTTTACCATACCACCAAGCCATGCTCTCGTTAGGTGATGTTTAGAAAGCTTTCCAATTGTTCGCGTAGACTCATCAGGCGAGTAATTAAATAGTCTTTACTTAAAATCATGCCCTTTTGGTGTGAATTTGATTGTGATTTAAATTTATATTTTTTCAATCACTTTATTGTCGTTTTTATTATAATAATTTTAATAATTTTCGATTAATAGTTTACCATACCACCAAGCCATGCTCTCGTTAGGTGATGTTTAGAAAGCTTTCCAATTGTTCGCGTAGACTCATCAGGCGAGTAATTAAATAGTCTTTACTTAAAATTGTGCCCTTTTGGTGTGAATTTGATTGTGATTAAAATTTATATTTTTTCAATCACTTTATTGTCGTTTTTATTATAATAATTTTAATAATTTTCGATTAATAGTTTACCATACCACCAAGCCATGCTCTCGTTAGGTGATGTTTAGAAAGCTTTCCAATTGTTCGCGTAGACTCATCAGGCGAGTAATTAAATAGTCTTTACTTAAAATCGAGCCCTTTTGGTGTGAATTTTATTGTTATTAATGAATAAATTAATTTTTGAAATAATCTGTTACTTCTTTCATTTTTTATTATAATAATTTTCAATTAATAGTTTACCATACCAATGTGCCATGCTCTCGTTAGGTGATGTTTAGAAAGCTTTCCAATTGTTCGCGTAGACTCATCAGGCGAGTAATTAAATAGTCTTTACTTAAAATCATGCCCTTTTGGTGTGAATTTTATTGTAATTAATGAATAAATTAATTTTTGAAATTATCTGATACTTCTTTCATTTTTTATTATAATAATTTTCGATTAATAGTTTACCATACCACCATGCCATGCTCTCGTTAGGTGATGTTTAGAAAGCTTTCCAATTGTTCGCGTAGACTCATCAGGCGAGTAATTAAATAGTCTTTACTTAAAATCGTGCCCTTTTGGTGTGAATTTTATTGTAATTAATGAATAAATTAATTTTTGGAATAATTTGTTACTTCTTTCATTTTTTATTATAATAATTTTCGATTAATAGTTTACCATACCAATGTGCCATGCTCTCGTTAGGTGATGTTTAGAAAGCTTTCCAATTGTTCGCGTAGACTCAACAGGCGAGTAATTAAATAGTCTTTACTTAAAATCGAGCCCTTTTGGTGTGAATTTTATTGTAATTAATGGATAAATTAATTTTTGAAATTATCTGATACTTCTTTCATTTTTTATTATAATAATTTTCGATTAATAGTTTACCATACCACCATCCCATGCTCTCGTTAGGTGATGTTTAGAAAGCTTTCCAATTGTTCGCGTAGACTCATCAGGCGAGTAATTAAATAGTCTTCACTTAAAATTGTGCCCTTTTGGTGTGAATTTAATTGTGATTAATGAATAAATTAATTTTTGAAATTATCTGATACTTCTTTCATTTTTTATTATAATAATTTTCGATTAATAGATTACCATACCACCATGCCATGCTCTCGTTAGGTGATGTTTAGAAAGCTTTCCAATTGTTCGCGTAGACTCATCAGGCGAGTAGTTAAATAGTTTTTACTTAAAATCGTGCCCTTTTGGTATGAATTTTATTGTGATTACAATTTATATTTTTTCAATCACTTTATTTTCGTTTTTATTATAATGATTTTAATAATTTTCGATTAATAGTATACCATACCACCATGCCATGCTCTCGTTAGGTGATGTTTAGAAAGCTTTCCAATTGTTCGCGTAGACTTATCAGGCGAGTAATTAAATAGTCTTTACTTAAAATCATGCCCTTATGGTGTGAATTTTATTGTAATTAATGAATATATTAATTTTTGAAACAATCTGTTACTTTTTTCATATATTATTGTAATAATTTGAATAATTTTCGATTAATAGTTTACCATACCACCGTGCCATACTCTCGTTAGGTGATGTTTAGAAAGCTTTCCAATTGTTCGCGTAGACTCATCAGGCGAGTAATTAAATAGTCTTTACTTAAAATTGTGCCCTTTTGGTGTGAATTTGATTGTGATTAAAATTTATATTTTTTCAATCACTTTATTGTCGTTTTTATTATAATAATTTTAATAATTTTCGATTAATAGTTTACCATACCACCAAGCCATGGTCTCGTTAGGTGATGTTTAGAAAGCTTTCCAATTGTTCGCGTAGACTTATCAGGCGAGTAATTAAATAGTCTTTACTTAAAATCATGCCCTTATGGTGTGAATTTTATTGTAATTAATGAATATATTAATTTTTGAAACAATCTGTTACTATTTTCATATATTATTGTAATAATTTGAATAATTTTCGATTAATAGTTTACCATACCACCGTGCCATGCTCTCGTTAGGTGATGTTTAGAAAGCTTTCCAATTGTTCGCGTAGACTCATCAGGCGAGTAATTAAATAGTCTTTACTTAAAATCATGACCTTTTGGTGTGAATTTGATTGTGATTAAAATTTATATTTTTTCAATCACTTTATTGTCGTTTTTATTATAATAATTTTAATAATTTTCGATTAATAGTTTAGCATACCACCGTTCCATGCTCTCGTTAGGTGATGTTTAGAAAGCTTTCCAATTGTTCGCGTAGACTCATCAGGCGAGTAATTAAATAGTCTTTACTTAAAATCATGACCTTTTGGTGTGAATTTGATTGTGATTAAAATTTATATTTTTTCAATCACTTTATTGTCGTTTTTATTATAATAATTTTAATAATTTTCGATTAAGAGTTTACCATACCACCATGCCATGCTCTCGTTAGGTGATGTTTAGAAAGCTTTCCAATTGTTCGCGTAGACTCATCAGGCGAGTAATTAAATAGTCTTTACTTAAAATCATGCCCTTTTGGTGTGAATTTGATTGTGATTTAAATTTATATTTTTTCAATCACTTTATTGTCGTTTTTATTATAATAATTTTAATAATTTTCGATTAATAGTTTACCATACCACCATGGCATGCTCTCGTTAGGTGATGTTTAGAAAGCTTTCCAATTGTTCGCGTAGACTCATCAGGCGAGTAATTAAATAGTCTTTACTTAAAATCATGCCCTTTTGGTGTGAATTTGATTGTGATTAAAATTTATATTTTGTCAATCACTTTATTGTCGTTTTTATTATAATAATTTTAATAATTTTCGATTAATAGTTTACCATACCACCGTGCCATGCTCTCGTTAGGTGATGTTTAGAAAGCTTTCCAATTGTTCGCGTAGACTCATCAGGCGAGTAATTAAATAGTCTTTACTTAAAATCATGCCCTTATGGTGTGAATTTTATTGTAATTAATGAATATATTAATTATTGAAACAATCTGTTACTTTTTTCATATATTATTGTAATAATTTGAATAATTTTCGATTAATAGTTTACCATACCACAGTGCCATGCTCTCGTTAGGTGATGTTTAGAAAGCTTTCCAATTGTTCGCGTAGACTCATCAGACGAGTAATTAAATAGTCTTTACTTAAAATTGTGCCCTTTTGGTGTGAATTTGATTGTGATTAAAATTTATATTTTTTCAATCACTTTATTGTCGTTTTTATTATAATAATTTTAATAATTTTCGATTAATAGTTTACATACCACCATGCCATGCTCTCGTTAGGTGATGTTTAGAAAGCTTTCCAATTGTTCGCGTAGACTCATCAGGCGAGTAATTAAATAGTCTTTACTTAAAATCATGCCCTTTTGGTGTGAATTTGATTGTGATTAAAATTTATATTTTTTCAATCACTTTATTGTCGTTTTTATTATAATAATTTTAATAATTTTCGATTAATAGTTTACATACCACCGTGCCATGCTCTCGTTAGGTGATGTTTAGAAAGCTTTCCAATTGTTCGCGTAGACTCATCAGGCGAGTAATTAAATAGTCTTTACTTAAAATCATGCCCTTTTGGTGTGAATTTGATTGTGATTAAAATTTATATTTTTTCAATCACTTTATTGTCGTTTTTATTATAATAATTTGAATAATTTTCGATTAATAGTTTACCATACCACCATGCCATGCTCTCGTTAGGTGATGTTTAGAAAGCTTTCCAATTGTTCGCGTAGACTCATCAGGCGAGTAATTAAATTGTCTTTACTTAAAATTGTGCCCTTTTGGTGTGAATTTGATTGTGATTAAAATTTATATTTTTTCAATCACTTTATTGTCGTTTTTATTATAATAATTTTAATAATTTTCGATTAATAGTTTACCATACCACCAAGCCATGCTCTCGTTAGGTGATGTTTAGAAAGCTTTCCAATTGTTCGCGTAGACTCATCAGGCGAGTAATTAAATAGTCTTTACTTAAAATCATGCCCTTTTGGTGTGAATTTGATTGTGATTTAAATTTATATTTTTTCAATCACTTTATTGTCGTTTTTATTATAATAATTTTAATAATTTTCGATTAATAGTTTACCATACCACCAAGCCATGCTCTCGTTAGGTGATGTTTAGAAAGCTTTCCAATTGTTCGCGTAGACTCATCAGGCGAGTAATTAAATAGTCTTTACTTAAAATTGTGCCCTTTTGGTGTGAATTTGATTGTGATTAAAATTTATATTTTTTCAATCACTTTATTGTCGTTTTTATTATAATAATTTTAATAATTTTCGATTAATAGTTTACCATACCACCAAGCCATGCTCTCGTTAGGTGATGTTTAGAAAGCTTTCCAATTGTTCGCGTAGACTCATCAGGCGAGTAATTAAATAGTCTTTACTTAAAATCGAGCCCTTTTGGTGTGAATTTTATTGTTATTAATGAATAAATTAATTTTTGAAATAATCTGTTACTTCTTTCATTTTTTATTATAATAATTTTCAATTAATAGTTTACCATACCAATGTGCCATGCTCTCGTTAGGTGATGTTTAGAAAGCTTTCCAATTGTTCGCGTAGACTCATCAGGCGAGTAATTAAATAGTCTTTACTTAAAATCATGCCCTTTTGGTGTGAATTTTATTGTAATTAATGAATAAATTAATTTTTGAAATTATCTGATACTTCTTTCATTTTTATTATAATAATTTTCGATTAATAGTTTACCATACCTCCATGCCATGCTCTCGTTAGGTGATGTTTAGAAAGCTTTCCAATTGTTCGCGTAGACTCATCAGGCGAGTAATTAAATAGTCTTTACTTAAAATCGTGCCCTTTTGGTGTGAATTTTATTGTAATTAATGAATAAATTAATTTTTGGAATAATTTGTTACTTCTTTCATTTTTTATTATAATAATTTTCGATTAATAGTTTACCATACCAATGTGCCATGCTCTCGTTAGGTGATGTTTAGAAAGCTTTCCAATTGTTCGCGTAGACTCAACAGGCGAGTAATTAAATAGTCTTTACTTAAAATCGAGCCCTTTTGGTGTGAATTTTATTGTAATTAATGGATAAATTAATTTTGAAATTATCTGATACTTCTTTCATTTTTTATTATAATAATTTTCGATTAATAGTTTACCATACCACCATCCCATGCTCTCGTTAGGTGATGTTTAGAAAGCTTTCCAATTGTTCGCGTAGACTCATCAGGCGAGTAATTAAATAGTCTTCACTTAAAATTGTGCCCTTTTGGTGTGAATTTAATTGTGATTAATGAATAAATTAATTTTTGAAATTATCTGATACTTCTTTCATTTTTTATTATAATAATTTTCGATTAATAGATTACCATACCACCATGCCATGCTCTCGTTAGGTGATGTTTAGAAAGCTTTCCAATTGTTCGCGTAGACTCATCAGGCGAGTAATTAAATAGTCTTTACTTAAAATTGTGCCCTTTTGGTGTGAATTTGATTGTGATTAAAATTTATATTTTTTCAATCACTTTATTGTCGTTTTTATTATAATAATTTTAATAATTTTCGATTAATAGTTTACCATACCACCAAGCCATGCTCTCGTTAGGTGATGTTTAGAAAGCTTTCCAATTGTTCGCGTAGACTCATCAGGCGAGTAATTAAATAGTCTTTACTTAAAATCGAGCCCTTTTGGTGTGAATTTTATTGTTATTAATGAATAAATTAATTTTTGAAATAATCTGTTACTTCTTTCATTTTTTATTATAATAATTTTCAATTAATAGTTTACCATACCAATGTGCCATGCTCTCGTTAGGTGATGTTTAGAAAGCTTTCCAATTGTTCGCGTAGACTCATCAGGCGAGTAATTAAATAGTCTTTACTTAAAATCATGCCCTTTTGGTGTGAATTTTATTGTAATTAATGAATAAATTAATTTTTGAAATTATCTGATACTTCTTTCATTTTTTATTATAATAATTTTCGATTAATAGTTTACCATACCTCCATGCCATGCTCTCGTTAGGTGATGTTTAGAAAGCTTTCCAATTGTTCGCGTAGACTCATCAGGCGAGTAATTAAATAGTCTTTACTTAAAATCGTGCCCTTTTGGTGTGAATTTTATTGTAATTAATGAATAAATTAATTTTTGGAATAATTTGTTACTTCTTTCATTTTTTATTATAATAATTTTCGATTAATAGTTTACCATACCAATGTGCCATGCTCTCGTTAGGTGATGTTTAGAAAGCTTTCCAATTGTTCGCGTAGACTCAACAGGCGAGTAATTAAATAGTCTTTACTTAAAATCGAGCCCTTTTGGTGTGAATTTTATTGTAATTAATGGATAAATTAATTTTTGAAATTATCTGATACTTCTTTCATTTTTTATTATAATAATTTTCGATTAATAGTTTACCATACCACCATCCCATGCTCTCGTTAGGTGATGTTTAGAAAGCTTTCCAATTGTTCGCGTAGACTCATCAGGCGAGGAGTTAAATAGTTTTTACTTAAAATCGTGCCCTTTTGGTGTGAATTTAATTGTGATTAATGAATAAATTAATTTTGAAATTATCTGATACTTCTTTCATTTTTTATTATAATAATTTTCGATTAATAGATTACCATACCACCATGCCATGCTCTCGTTAGGTGATGTTTAGAAAGCTTTCCAATTGTTCGCGTAGACTCATCAGGCGAGGAGTTAAATAGTTTTTACTTAAAATCGTGCCCTTTTGGTATGAATTTTATTGTGATTACAATTTATATTTTTTCAATCACTTTATTTTCGTTTTTATTATAATGATTTTAATAATTTTCGATTAATAGTATACCATACCACCAAGCCATGCTCTCGTTAGGTGATGTTTAGAAAGCTTTCCAATTGTTCGCGTAGACTTATCAGGCGAGTAATTAAATAGTCTTTACTTAAAATCATGCCCTTATGGTGTGAATTTTATTGTAATTAATGAATATATTAATTTTTGAAACAATCTGTTACTTTTTTCATATATTATTGTAATAATTTGAATAATTTTCGATTAATAGTTTACCATACCACCGTGCCATACTCTCGTTAGGTGATGTTTAGAAAGCTTTCCAATTGTTCGCGTAGACTCATCAGGCGAGTAATTAAATAGTCTTTACTTAAAATTGTGCCCTTTTGGTGTGAATTTGATTGTGATTAAAATTTATATTTTTTCAATCACTTTATTGTCGTTTTTATTATAATAATTTTAATAATTTTCGATTAATAGTTTACCATACCACCAAGCCATGGTCTCGTTAGGTGATGTTTAGAAAGCTTTCCAATTGTTCGCGTAGACTTATCAGGCGAGTAATTAAATAGTCTTTACTTAAAATCATGCCCTTATGGTGTGAATTTTATTGTAATTAATGAATATATTAATTTTTGAAACAATCTGTTACTATTTTCATATATTATTGTAATAATTTGAATAATTTTCGATTAATAGTTTACCATACCACCGTGCCATGCTCTCGTTAGGTGATGTTTAGAAAGCTTTCCAATTGTTCGCGTAGACTCATCAGGCGAGTAATTAAATAGTCTTCACTTAAAATTGTGCCCTTTTGGTGTGAATTTGATTGCGATTAAAATTAATATTTTTTCAATCACTTTATTGTCGTTTTTATTATAATAATTTGAATAATTTTCGATTAATAGTTTAGCATACCACCGTGCCATGCTCTCGTTAGGTGATGTTTAGAAAGCTTTCCAATTGTTCGCGTAGACTCAACAGGCGAGTAATTAAATAGTCTTCACTTAAAATTGTGCCCTTTTGGTGTGAATTTGATTGCGATTAAAATTAATATTTTTTCAATCACTTTATTGTCGTTTTTATTATAATAATTTGAATAATTTTCGATTAATAGTTTAGCATACCACCGTGCCATGCTCTCGTTAGGTGATGTTTAGAAAGCTTTCCAATTGTTCGCGTAGACTTATCAGGCGAGTAATTAAATAGTCTTTACTTAAAATCATGCCCTTATGGTGTGAATTTTATTGTAATTAATGAATATATTAATTTTTGAAACAATCTGTTACTATTTTCATATATTATTGTAATAATTTGAATAATTTTCGATTAATAGTTTACCATACCACCGTGCCATGCTCTCGTTAGGTGATGTTTAGAAAGCTTTCCAATTGTTCGCGTAGACTCATCAGGCGAGTAATTAAATAGTCTTTACTTAAAATCGGCCCTTTTGGTATGAATTTTATTGTAATTAATGAATATATTAATTTTTGAAATAATCTGTTTTTTTTTTCAAATATTTATGTAATATTTTTAATAATTTTCGATTAATAGTTTACCATACCACCGTGCCATGCTCTCGTTAGGTGATGTTTAGAAAGCTTTCCAATTGTTCGCGTAGACTCATCAGGCGAGTAATTAAATAGTCTTTACTTAAAAATCGTGCCCTTTTGATATGAATTTTATTGTAATTAATGAATATATTAATTTTTGAAATAATCTGTTACTTTTTTCATATATTATTGTAATAATTTGATTAATTTTCGATTAATAGTTTACCATACTACCGTGCCATGCTCTCGTTAGGTGATGTTTAGAAAGCTTTCCAATTGTTCGCGTAGACTCATCAGGCGAGTAATTAAATAGTCTTTACTTAAAAATCGTGCCCTTTTGATATGAATTTTATTGTAATTAATGAATATATTAATTTTTGAAATAATCTGTTACTTTTTTCATATATTATTGTAATAATTTTAATAATTTTCGATTAATAGTTTACCATACCACCATGCCATGCTCTCGTTAGGTGATGTTTAGAAAGCTTTCCAATTGTTCTCGTAGACTCATCAGGCGAGTATTTAGAAAATCTTAACCGGACCGATCGGAGAGCTATATCATATAGCTCCCATAGGAACAATCGGTTCAAAAGTTGTTGTATGTTAAACTTCAAACTTTTAACCAATTTTGAAAAAATTTAGAAGTTATATCTGAACGCACACCTAAAATCATTAAGATCGATTCACTATATCTTATAGCTCTGCAAGAGTAGGTAATCTTCGGCTCGCCGAAGGTAGACTTTCCTTACAAGTTTTTACTCAAGATCGATATTCTTATTATTATTATTTATTAAATTTATTTTCTTACATTAAAGTACAGAATATTTTGTTTATTTATTTTGGCTAAATATATCTTAGTCGGAAAAAAAGTCGAAATTAAGTCTTGTATTGAAAGTCTGACCAAAAAAGTCCGCGAACCAAGCAAAGAGTTTTGATTTGCAATCCGAACAATTTTGCCGACTATTACGCAGAAAGTTTTGAACTGACAGAATTGGGGTATTTTTTGGCCAAGTTGTTCCTTATTTTCTTTCCAATTTCAAGGCCAAACGGAAAGTCCTGAATATATATTTATTTTTCTATTTTCAAAGTTTGCAAAGTCGAATTTCGCTTGAAGCTAATTGAGAGCAAATAGTAGTCTTTCGATTTTCTTAAATTATTTTTAATTGTTCTCTAACAAAAAGTTTTTTTTTGGCAAAATATAGGTCGCAGCTTGGAATTTCGACTGGAAGTACCTAAAATATATTCCCTATTAATCATAGAATCATCAGCTACGCTTTAACTGCAATAATTAATATAGAATATAGATTTGGTTTTTGATTTTTTTTTTTTTGGTAATAGAATTGCAACTATCGAAATGAAAATTGTAAATTAAAAATATATTAGATCCCATAAAAAACAAACATTAATTTAAACAGGATAACCAAAACAAACAAGGAAAGAATTTATTCGCTTGCGCTTGGAGGAGTTTACCTTTTGATAGGGTATTTATGGGGTAGTTGCATTATTTAGTGAAGGTCACGGAATGGGCCATTGAACAAACAAGCCAATGAAAATTAGTAGAAAATAAAATTTTAATTTATAAGCAGCCCCAAAGTGGAACCCAGAATAAAAAATAAAAAATACTTGGCCACACGCAGCTGCAATCAAACGGAATGTGGAAAAACTGTCGAGCATTCGCCACGAACCGAGCAAATCAAATCGCAAGCAAAGTTGCCTGAAAGAAAAATAAAAATACAAAATACAAATAAAGAAATGCGAACGCCAAACGAAACGTGTTTCCACACTCACTTTTTTTCTCTTCTGTACAAAGGAAAGGGGAAACTGAACGTGCGAGGCGACGGGACGGGGAAAAAGGAAAACCCCTACCGACATTTTTGGCGACACAGTTGTTCCAGGCATTTGTCAATCCCTTTATAAAGGACAGAGCTGTCAGAAGTCAAAAAAAAAAAAAAAAAACTAGTAGGGAAAGGTTATCTTTGGCGCGCCGAAGATTATATACTCTTGCAAGCTGTGCGCTTAGAAAACATTTGTAATTTTCATTAAGATACTTTGAGAAATAAAAGGTTTCTGCTATGAGAACTATATGATATAGTAGTCCGAACAGGACCGTTCCGACATATGTGCGGCCTACAAAAAATGAAGGCTACATACCAAATTTCATCCACTTAAGTCAAAAACTGAGGGAATAGTTTGCATATAGGCAGACGAATGGGCGGACGGACAGACGGGCATGGCTATATTCAGTCGTCCTGATTATTTATATATATAGCTTATAGGGTGACTCCTTCAATGCATTACATATTTCGTGTCAAAGTTATAATACACTTTGCAAGTGTATAACAAGAAAAACAAATTATGTTCGGCAGGCCGAAGATTTATATACTCTACTTATTTATATTCTAGTTCTATTTTCAAAATCATCTGAAACATTTGGCAGCCATTATCCGATTTTAATGGTTTTCAATTAAATTATTTTTGAACCGATTATTCCTATGGCAGCCATATAATGAAGTACTAAGAAAATCAATGCTATGTTTCATTCACTTACCTGCAAAACTGAGAAACTTGTCTGCTTAGGAACAGACTGACAAATAGACAGACGGACTGGTTTATTTCCGTCTAAGAATATAATAAGGCTTTACGGGGTCGAAAATGCTTCCTTCAATGCATTACACATTTGGTGAGAAAATGAATATTCCTTTCGTAAGAGTATAAAAACGGAAGGCTCCACACATTGATACATGCAATGACGCCTCAGCCCACAATTCTTTTATTGTCACACTGCCAATCAGTCAGTCAGTCAGTCATTTAGTCAATCCGTCAGTCAAATAAACAGCTAGAAAAAAAGGCCTGTCGATGGGCCTTCGAGATTGTCTATGCTGCTCTTTCGAGCCAGGACATTCGTCTGGGTGGTGTGCTATTACACATCATCATTGGGGGTGCGTATGTATGTGTGTGTGTGTGTGTGTGTGTGTAAGGCGCAAAAAGTTGGCAATTGGCATTAACAAGCTGGTTGTTATAGTACATACGTTACTGCTCTTTAGGCTCAGTCTACTTCAGCTGAAGAGAGTCCACAAGAAGTTCTCGGAAAGAGGACACACGCTTGGATGTAGCCATCCTCTTTTCCCCTCTCTTAACTCCTCCCCGTAAGGAGTCGGGTAAACAACATTTTTGCATATGCAAAAGCTATTTGAAGTAAGCACTTTGGAACCTAATGAGAATTAACTTCTTCACATATTTGTATACCCTTCAAAAATTGGATAAAATAGTAATGTTATCAATGCTGTAATGAACTGAAGATGATTGAATATTGAATAAATTAATAATTGAATATTTGAAATAAATATAATAATATAAACTTTTTATTTGATACGCTAGATTCTTCGATTTTGTGCTGAATTTCACTTTCGAATAAATACAAATTTGAAACACTTTTCTTTTGGGCAGGATACAAATCGAATACTTTCGCTATTTGACTATTTTTTATTGGAGTGATTATAGATTTGGAGTGAAATGAATTCGAAACTGAAATTGGATAAAAGTTATTTAATATCCTTTTTTATATTTAATTTGACAGTAATTAATGAATAACTATTGAAACTAGTCGAAAATGTTTTTTTAAGCAGCTCCAAAAAGTATGCAATATGTTTTTTTAGATCTTTAATCCAAAGCGTGGTTTAGGGCGGTCCCGTGATTTTTTGTTTTTGTATACTAGATTTATATATCTTTTATCTTTTCTTATCTTTGTGGCTGTTTTAAAACAAGATATATATGGAATTCTCAGCTGAAATTGGGCAATTTCGTAGTCTCTTTGCGATAATTTATCTTAGTTTTTGTGTGCCTGGCAACGTTGGTGTAATCTTTCTAGCAGCTCTGCCCACTTAAATCACTGTAAAAAAAACTTTCTTCTGACTAGCGAATTTCAAATGCAAACGCAGTTTAAATAAATTGCCACCTGATAAAGAAAATCAACAAGAAGGAAGCGGCGGCGGCTGCTGCTACTGCTGAGAGTTTCCCCATTTAACAAGGAGACTTTGCAGACGCGGCACGTGCGCATTCACACACATACACACCCATATCACACACATATGGTGTAGGTTGTTCTTGACATTGCCCCACTTGATTTCATTGAGGCTCAAACTCGGGCAAAGGGCAACACTAAACAAATTGACAATCGTGAGGAAGGCGTCAAACTGAAGCTGCCGCGCCCATATTTTGTTTGTTGGTTGCATGGACAACTCCTCGGCATTTTGCCGATTTATCGCTACATACTTATACTGGCCTGCCAATAGTTTACTTTGGTAATCCCAAAAACTTCACAGACTCCTCCGAAATGTCCTTTCCTTTCGTTATGTATCGTTTCCTTTCAGATTGCTGCGATTACGCATACGCCGCGTATGTCACGCACTCAGCGCAGAGCCACGCCTCTCTGTGCGCCTACAAAATAAAATTAAATGCCTTTGATTTATTTATTTATTTTTATTGTGCGTCGCCCAAGTGAGCACAGGGGCGTGCCACTAGCACTGGGCACAGGGGCGCACTCTAAAATACACAGAAAAAATAAAGAAAAATGAGCAACAGCCACGTTAAAAAGTTTTCGACTGTGCTTGTTTTTTTTTCTTTTTTTTTTGTTTTCCCTACTCTCTGGCAATTGTCTGTCTTTCTGCCTGTCTGCGACCCAAGGAGCATTTGTTGTTGGTGTTGCTCCACATGACACATGGCTCAGCTCGTTGCTCTTTTGGTCCCCTTTCTGGTTTTCATATCCTGCACCCAGTAAAAAAAAAAAATGCCTAAAGCGGGTATATTCATTTGCTAAAAGTCCATGTAACAGACAGAAGGAATACATATATATATTCATGATCAATAACAGCTCTACGTTAATCTTTACTGGGTAAAAATATTATTGGAGAAATTCAATCTGAAATGAAAACCGAAACAAATGGTTAGATCGTTATGATTAGTATTTCATATGCGACATTTTCATTTATATATAAATATATATATATATATTTTTTGTATCGAAATGCCTTTCAAAAATTCGAAATTTGATTTTGATCTCCAAATAATTTGTAAATTGTTGAAGTATTTCCAAAATTTGTGGGTTGATTTCTGAAAAACTATAAGAATTCGAGGCTGCATTTTTTATATATTGATTTTCCAGCTATATCCGTTTACAGAGTATTTGGTAGTCGATCAGTCTGATTTGGAAAAATCTTTGTTTTTTTTCTCCACTTGGGCGCGAATGTGCTGTGCCTTTCGCCGCTGCTTTGATTTCACTTTACAGATTTCTCTTCCCTTTCGCTGTGTCTGTATCTGCAACTCTATCTGTAGTTGTATCTCTTTCTGCATCCGTATCTGAATCTGTATCTGTAGCTATATCTGTAGCTGTATCGGTATGTGTTGAGTGGCACTTGACAAAGTTATGACACGCCCGCAGGTGCGGCCAAGCATCCAACATTCAGCACCCCGAGCAACCCGAGCATCATGCGAGTATGATGTTGCTCTTGATGATGATGACAGCGAATGGAGAATGAAAATTGGAGAATGAACACCGGGACGTCACTTGGCGTCATCCACAAAAAAAAAAGAGTTTGGAAGAGGTTCAGCGGTTTAAACTCGGCGAACCAGCTGACGAAAGCACTGTGCCCAATGTTCTGGCTTAAAAACTTAATATATACACCATTGCTCAGAAGCTTTTCTTTTAATTAATTGTATTAATTAATATTACTTTTTTTAATTTGTATTAATATTTTTTTATGCTTGTTAATGAAAAATTGCTTTCGAAAAACGGTCTTTGTTTTAACTGCTTCGTTTTCCCTTCTTGAGGTGATAAAACAAGGAAGCGAGTAACTAAAATCCTTTCGAGCTTGAGCGAAAATGTTAGGTTCGGTACGTTTTGCGTTTAAGGAGTATCTAATTCCAAAATTCGTTTTGGGAGGGTATTATAACTTTGTCACGAAATATGAATGCATTGAAGGAGCCATCTCCGATCCTATAAAGTATTTATATTATTGATCAGGACGACGAGACGACTTGATATAGCCATGTCCGTCTGTCCGTTTGTCGGAGTGTTTATATGCAAATCAGTTTCTCAATTTTTGAGCTAGATAAGAGAAATTTGGTATGAAGCCTCCTTTTGCTGCAGGCAGCACATAAGTCGAAACTGGCCGGTTCGGACAATTATATCATATAACTCCCAAGGGAACAATTGGTTGAAAAGTTGTTGTATGGAAAACTATTTGTTAATTTGCAAAAGTGTGATTTCTAAACGCACACCCAATATCATTAAGCTCAGATTATTATACCATATAGCTATGCAAGGGTATGTAATCTTCGGCGCACCGAAGATAGCCTTTCCTTACTAGCTTATAATTAACTTGCCATATTTTTCAATTTTATGAAAGAGCGGAAGGATAATGTATAATCATATAACTAACTTTTTTGATTCGAATCAAGGTTTCCAAACTAAATCGGTTCTGTTCTGAATTCTTGCTTTTATATTCAGTTGGAAGAAAATTTAGGTGACCCTAAAATTAGGTTTTGATATTTTGTTGGAATCTATACTAAGTGGAAAGCCAAAACGAACTTTTCCAAGAGTTTTTCTTTCGCTATTCAAAAGTTGGGAAATTCTATTTCATTATACAAAATAATTCACATCTATTGAAAATAACCATATTTAGATTGTTTCATCGAAACTTTTTATTGCTGTTCCCTGGGTAACTTGTCTGTCGCAAATCCAAAGGTGTGGAAGAGTGGAAGGGTAGTCAACAGGTGAGCGCCCCCTTTTTTTTTTTTTTGGTCATGCCCACATTTCGTTATACTCCAGTAGCTTCTAATCCACACAACTTCCCTCCCTTGGCCCTCCGCCCGTCTACGCCCATGGCTTGATTAACACGCCCAAATAAAACTTTGTGTGGTGCTCATCGCTCTTTCAGTTGCTGTGGCTGTTGTTGCTGTTGCTGTTGTTGTTGTTGTTGTTGTTGTTGTTGTCGCTGTTGTAAATGCTTTCGTAATTTTTGTCACTTTTAATGGCAGTTTGCATGTTTTTCTGTTGCCCTGAACCCCGCATACCATTCACATCTCTGGTAAAATAGAAACTTTCACTTCGATTTGCCGCCAAGCTGACTTTTCACTCCTGCATTGAACGCTTTCAGTCTCCACAGTCTACTCAGTCTCCTCAGTCCTTTGCCTTCAGTTTCCTTTTTCCTATTTCCCGTCTGTCGTCTGTTGTCTGTTGTCTGTTGTCTCTTCCGTCTCTTCTGCCCTCTGTCCCCTTCTCCATTTTTGCCTTATTTATTCGACTTTGTGTGCGAAATTTTATTGCTTTAGCATCAGAGACTTGTGCAAATTATTTGTGCAAAGTTTTTAACGTTGTCAGTTAACGGTTTCTCAACTTGTCATTGATCAAAGTGCTGAGTCATTGGCAAACATCATTATCATCATCATTATCATTATCATCAGCACTTTAGCATACAATGAAGTTCCAGGTGAGAACATCATCTTCATCACCATTTTCTATGCAAAATGACAGCATTTAACCCCAAACTAAATTTCGTTTTCAGTTTTCAGCTTCAACGCAAATTTGTTGCAAGCTTTTAATTAGCAATTCAGTGCAAGAAAAAAAAGCAAAAATTTTATATTTAGTACATATATATTAATGGCATCCCCCTTTTTTTTATAGCCAACTGATAAGGACTCTGCCAGGATTTCGGTATATTGTGAAGGAATCTTCCATGTCCTCGTTTTGCCGGTTTTGTTGTTTATGACAATGTGAATTTTGATTTTAAAATCGTTTTACGATTCAATTTTTACGCGAACGTTAACGACTCAACAGCTTAAAAAACTCAACAGTGGAGCAAAAGTAAAAAAAAATTGAAAATAAAAAAAAAATGCAAAAATGTTTATGGTCGATTTTTATTAAATAGTAATAATATTTATATGACTTAATAAAAAAAGTGTTGTAAACGACTTCTACTTTTGAACCGAATATGCAATTTTTAATTTCAATTTAATTTTTGTTTTAATTTAAATGTATTTAAGAAAGATTTTTCAAAATTACAAATAAATAAAAAAAAATCAAGAAAACAAAACATTATTAACAATTTTATTCAAACGCTTTACATAGTTTTATTGAAGTAAAGAACTAGAAAGGAAAGGTTATCTTCGCAGCTCTGAAGATAATTAGATTAGATTCGATGTATTTTCATATAGTATAGTATATATATATAGTATTATTTACAATGTATTTTGATTATTAACTTAGAGTAATAATAAGTGTTTAGGTTTAATAAAACAGCTTTTCTGCTTAGATATACATGTATAACGGAAGGATAAGGTGTGAATGTGACCTAGTTAATTGGGGAGAAAATACAAATTAAAAACCTCGAGATAATATTTACTTATTCGATAATCTAATAATTCTTATTACGAATTAAGAAAAGCCATTTATTGACCCATTTAGTAAGCTTAAATAATACACCTGATGAAATAGAAAAGCTTTCTATTCAACTTGTAAGCCATAGAACTTATGGCAGTTATATACTTATATAAATTAACGAGATCCGGCAGGTTGCCATATATCAGGCACCAAAATAAAGGCTGCATACTGGATATTGATATATGGACATATGATATATGATTGTCATCAATAATATATATACCTGATCAATACTATATATACCTTATTTGGTTGGAGGTGGCTTGCTTAACAAAGTTATTTTACTTTTTGTAAGGGTATACATACTTCTATATTAGTTTCGTCTTGTATATACTTTTAATTGAATTATGATTATTATTTTTCCTAAAAATAACTTTTATTTAAATATTTATTCTATTTATATAAAAACATTCAAATTCTCAAAAAAAAGTCTTTGAAATAAATATATAATTTTATATTCATAGTTTTTTTTAGCTGAGTAGATTTAGCTCTGTTCGTAAATTGTTCTTCTAAATTTTGCTAAGAATTTATTCTAGGCTCTCCACTGTTGTTCCAACACTTAACGGGCTTTTAATGCGCTGCGATTAGCCAGGACATATTTACTTAATAATGGCAAGCGTCTTCCTTGTGATATAATGAAATATTTTGTAATTATCTAGCGCTGTTTTTAAAGCCCATTACCAATTTTTTTCTCTACTAAAAGAAACCATTTTTTTCTCGTTTCTTTTTTTTTTTGTGAGCAAAACTCAATTAGGTTGCATGCATGCGCGTTGCCTTGTCAAACACGTGGCATATACAAAGGAGGGGGGACAGTTGGAGGTGTGGCAAAGCTGCGTGGCGTGGAAGGGGGTGGGGAGGGGGGGGTAAAGAGTTAGATGGAGGGGAGGTGTTCTGTGAATCCGACAATCGAAATCACAGCGACAACAGAAAGTAGAAGCGAAGTACAGAAGTACAACAATTACAGAGTATAGAATGGTATGGGGGCTGTGGGCTGTGGGCTGCGGGAGTCATTCGGTTGGGGACACACTAAATACCCAGCAAGTGGAAAGCGGAAACGGAAATGGCGCACACAGCACAGCACAGCACAGCACAGCATAGCATAGCATGAGAACTGAGAGCAGAGAACGGAGAACTGAGAACTGAGAAACTCTGAGTGCTGAGTGTTGAGAATGTGTGTCGCTTGTAATTCATACAAATAGGAAAGCTAGTAATATACCCTGTTGCCTCTGCTCTACCCTCACTTCCTCCTTTCGAATCCGTGTTCTGACCATGTCAGCATTTTTAGCTGGCGTGTGTTAAAAATGAAAAGCGAACTGGACAAACGGACTCTTGGATAGGGCCCACTCCTGTTCCTGCTCTCTTCCTGCTCCTGCTCCTGCTGCTGCTGCTGTCCCTGCTCAACCTCATTCCCATTCTCATACTTCTACTAGTTCTTATTCCTCTTTCCTCATCCACATCCTGTTCCTTCTATTCTGTGGCAACTGATGCTGATGCTGATGCCGCTGCCGCTGCTACTGCTGATGCTCCTCGAGTTAGAAGCTAGAGTTTCAATTCAATTCGCTGCGCCATGTTCATTGTTTATTTTTCATTTAATTTTACATTTTTTCATCTTCGAGAGCAGCGTTGCCTGACTGCTCTTCAAATACCCTCACTACATCAGCCACAGTGGGCGTATACGTTTCATAGTAACCCATTAAAAAAATGTCCTTCATTGTTTATACTCTGATTTACATGTTTTAACCTTGACAAGTCACTCGTAATGCCCATAATCCAAGACCTATTCCATCTGCTAGCTGCCGAACTTGGCTTTTCTATATACACTTTTTGTTTTATTTTTTACTCGTATTTATTTACTTGTATTTTTCCTTTTTGTTTTTGTTTTTGTTTTTGTTTTCTGTGCTACAATTCGTAACGTGCTGCCTCTAGTGAAAATTCAATTATGGACCTTTCCAGCACAAGTCTATCTCCTTTGCCTGTCCCTTTGTCTCAGTCGTAACTCTGGGAAAGAGTACACTCAGAGAAAAACTTGCGATAAAATGAAATTAAAATGTCTAAGTTTGCTATAAGAATGATTGGAACTTATTTGATATAAATATTATATAAAATTGATTGAAATATTTACGAACTGAAAAGAATTTGTGATTAAGATTCGCAGCTTTTACTTCTACAATTTTTAAACCATTTTTTCATTTATTTTTTCCAAGTGTACGGAATTACAGGGAGGAAAGGGCATGTGAGTGGGTCGTTGTAGCTGGGCGTTGGCGTTGCCAGCAAATTCGGCGCGTAAATGACAAAAGTTTTCGCTTGAGTGTTGATCTTTAGTTAGGTCTATGAGAGGCGGCATAAAGGGGGCGTCGTATTAGAGCAGTAGGCGTGCCACTGCCAGTGCCACTGCCACTGCCAGTCGCAGTCGTAGTCGTAGTCGTAGTCGTAGTAGATTGGAACAGTTGGGCAACATCGTTAGCTGTCAGTGGCTGTAAGTGGCATCCTTGAAAGTTGCGCTTGTGCCGCACGCAATTTGCTGCAACCAACAGAGAAACACCAAAGCTGAAAGCTGAGAGCTGAGAACTGAAAGCTGCCTGCCATTTTCATTGTGGAAAAGTAAAAAAGAAAAAAAAGGACGAGTACTCGTAAAAAATGTGTAAGGAACACAGCAGAACACAAAGGTCATTAAAGTCAAGCCCATGCCAAAGAGTAGAAAATTCAAATCTCTTCCATTATATTCCATTTAATTCCATTTAATTCTCACGCCTGTCAAAGTAAATCGCTTAATCGTTGACAATGGCTTTAATTCATTTGTTCTCTTCTATGAATGAAATTAGTTATTATTAAGACTTAATCTTTTATTCATTCCATTCCATTCCGTTCCATTCCACTCATTTACACAGGCACAAAAAAAAAGTTTAGCTATATCGGAAAACTTTGAAATTTAAATCTTTCCAATATATTATTCTTCAATCTGTTCTAATATATTCCGTTTCACTCAGCTTTTTGTATACGTCCGTTTTTTCTTTACCATTTAATACCATTTTATTCAATTGCTCGCCATTCTAGCCATTCTATTGTTATGTGTATGGAATCAATGGGCCAAAAGCGGATTATATCGGTTTGTATTTTAGCTGTAATTATTAACGGATCTGTTAATTATTTTTTCTTTACTTTTTTTCTTTCATACCATTTAGTTTTATTCTATTCCACAATAAGAAAAAATGTTATGAAGGACAAGCCATTTCTTTATACCATAAAATTCATAAATATTCTTTCTTCTTCCATCTGTTCCTCTCCATTCCACTCTGCATACCATTCCGTTTGTTTACTTACAGCAAATGTAGTTTGCTTAATATATGTTCACCTGTTTGAAAACCAATTAATTCCCTTTCATTTCATTCGATTGATAGCTGATTATTTTGTTTCCTTTTTGGATGTTAATGTATAATTAGTCATAATTATGAGTGTAAAATTTACCAGTGATTATTTATTATATTTTTAACTCATTCCATTCCATTCCGTTCGCACACGCAAATAGTAAAGATTGTCATTAAAGTCTAATTGCAAGTATAAAGTTCAAATTGTTTCAATGTGTTCTTATTCCATTCCATTTCATTCCACTCCGATTTCCGCTATCGTTATCATTGAAGCGAATGATAGAGTAGGTGTTTAATCGTTGATAAGGCCTTTAAATGAGGTATTCACTTATTATCGGGGTGTTTATATCTATAGGTAAGATCATGTACATATCAAGAAAAAAAAGCAGTTTTGAAAAGGTATCTACATTTAGTACTATACATTTTAATAAGAAAATATAACTAATGGAATTAGCTATCTAAGATTATAAGCGTAGTAAATGATTTATTAATTTGAATAAATTTAGACATATTTCTTGACTTGAATTCAGACAACTCTTGACAATATTAATTCGAGATTTAATCACCAAATTCATTGCATTTTCTCTGAGTGAGGACAGGCACTTACACACCTAATACATCATTTGCGACCATTAGGCGCATAAAATGTAGCAAAATGTTGTTGCTTTTCGTTCCGTTTCGTTTCGTTTCATTCCACTTTTGGGGTACATCAAAAAGCCAATTTTCTTTTGACTTGATGCCGTGCCACGCCCACTAAAAAATACCAGCCAGCTGAGCCCATCTAGTGACAGCATGCAGCCGAAAAGCCCAACCAAATTTTCCGCTTCAATTAATTAAAATGTTTTGTTTTAATGCCTCACAAGATAAAAATGAAGAGGGGAGACAAAGATGGTGGAGGAAGGGGGAACCTTTTCATTGCTGCCAATCTGCCATTCTGCCTTCTTTTTCTTCTTCTGCTTCTTCTTCTTCGAGGCATTCTAGTGTAAAATGCTGATTGATATTTCCCTTCCGGTTAATAGATGTTGCTTGCTGCAGGAAAGGAGGAAATATGGAGATGGGTAGACTGAAAAGACTTTGGTTTCGTCAAGGTCGCCTAATAAAAATTAAGTTCATCCATCATTTATACCCTACAAGGGGCAGGGGTTGGCTGTTGGTATAGAAATAGGCATTTGTTTTGGCCAAAAAAGGGATAGGCGAGATTCGTTCGTTGACAGCAGGACGACTCAATTAGTCGCGCAGCGCTGCATTTACATAACATTTTAAGCAAGTTTATTTAATTTAATTGTTGTCGAGTTTCGCTGTCGAGTCATTTCTACACTACCCCCACCCCACTGTCCGCCCTCTGACAGCCTTCTGCCACTCCCTTATTGTTGCCTTAAAACAATATGCCTGGTCCTGGCTCGTGCCTCGTTAGACAAACCACAGACACAAAGGAAACGCTCATAAATAATCATTTAGAACGCCAGGGAGACCAGCTGCAGGAAAAGGAAAAGTAGTGGCAAAAGGAGAGAAAACAGCAGATTTCAGAAGATATACGAGTAAAAAGGCTGTGCTGTCAGCTGCTACGAGTATAATGATCGCTAATGGAGAATCAGCCTTTGCTTAGGCAGGTGCAAATATGATTTCATCATCACAACGACACTAGATACTCTATAAAGCGCCCGCATATTAGAGGCTGGAGATAAAATATGGAACGAGAAGTTATTTTCTATATTTTTTGATGCTAAAAAGGATATCGAAAATATAATGTTATTGTTCTATGACTTTCAATATGATCGTTTTATAATATCGAATCCCTATCACATTTCGCCCACAAAAAATGTTCGATTATATTTTGATTTTTAATAAAATCGATATATGTTTAAAAAAAAATTCAAGTTTTTTAAAAATTTCACAGAGAAAAATAAAACCGGCTGTTAGCATATTTTAATAATTAAACTATTAAGTAAAATACTTAAGGATTTTAATTAAATCCCGCTGTAAGTAAGTTTAAGGAATTATTACGGAAGTGGAACATGGATAATTAAGTTAGTTTTCAAAAAAACATTCCAGTTACAGAGCTGTAATTTCAGAGTATTGCGAAGTACAAAAAAAAAAAAGTTGGAAACCGAAAATAATATTACAACGTAAATATTTGCATTTTTGGCCAGGGCATCAAGTTGCTTGGTCAGCCAAAGATACTTGCAGCTGTAAGGTCGTCCAACAAAAGCCATCAATTTGCAGGACCTGACCAACATGTAGTGTCCATTCGCCACCGCATTGCCCAATCCCGCAACCCGCATTCTTCCTCCTTCGTCCCGGACTCTGTATCCCAATTCTGAATCCCACATTGCAGATTGCACATCTATATGCGGTTTTCTGTTGCTTTCGGGGCACTCGGCTCTCGGTGCTCGGTGCTCGGTGGCTCATCCACAATTCAGGACGCAAGGGGCAGAAGGAGAAGCAGGGAACGAAGGGAACAGGACTCATGGCAGAGCAGGAGCATGGAGCTTTCATTAACCTTTTTGGCATTCAACATAATTCAATTTGGCATCAAGTCGAGCTCAGTAGCAGTTGCATCCGCAGCAGCAGCAGTAGCAGCAGCAACTCATTTGCATTAATGTAATGCACGTGTGGAGCAGCAATGTGAAGTGCATTGAAAATGTTCATAAATAAATTGATTTGGCCGAGTATCCTTAATTGTGGCTAACTGTGAATAACTGCAATTTATTGGCTAAAAGGAAACTATAATCCGAATTGCTACTTAGCTGCCAATTGCTGCAAATTATTCCAAAAGACTCTCACTACCTCGATGGTCATCACATCATTTTCTTCCTCAATTTAAGTATAAAATAATTAATATTTTAAACTAAAATCAATCCAATTTTGCTCTAAAATTAATTACAAATTTCCACTTTATTATTCCCCTTTCTGAAGCGGAATGGAAATTTAAATGCAGACGATTTTAGACGAGTATCGTTAGCTTAGTTTTAAATTCATTCGGAATCATAAAGCGTTTCCTTATTTGAAAAAAAAATTAACTTTTCAGCAAGATTAATATTTAATAGAATATTAATTGTTTTTTCAATTTTAAATAAGTTCCAGAAATTTTTCAAAATCCTTTAACGGTTTAAGGATCGTTCGAAAAATTTAACAAAAATCCCAGATTTCAATTCAAATGCCATAAAAGTTTTGAGAATTTGAATTGGAAGCAAAGCTTTTAACAGTGGCAGCTGAATGGATTTGGCCTTTTTCATGTCAGTTGACCACAATTCTACGAATCCATCACGTATACGTAATATATTTGCAAAAAAAAAAGAAAATATAAGTAAAATCAGCTCTTGGGATCTAATGGCAACTGTTGTTATCTATTAAAATCTGTTAACAATGCCCGCTGGGCACAGTGTCACCAATATGCGCAATATCACGTATACGTAACGGTGGCCAGAAAGCATTCACTGTTAAGTACACTGTGCGCATGCCAGGGAAATTTTAACAGAGCCAGAAAAGGGAATTTCTTCGTGCCGCAGCAGCAGCAGCAGCAGCATCAATAGTAGCAGCAGCAGCAGCATCAACAGCAGCAGCAGCACCAATAGCAGCAATATCAAACGCTGCAGGACAGTATGAAACAGGACTCAGCGCAGACGGCACGCGTTTCGCTTCGAGAGAATCAAACGCGAGAGTCGCAGCAGTCGCAGTCGCAGTCGCAGTCGAAGCAGTTGACGTCGTTGTCGTTGTTTCGTATACATCTGCGTGTGTGTGTGTGTGTGTGTGTGTGTGTGTGCCCCTGTGTCTGTGTCTGCGTGTATGTGTATGTCTCTGCCTCTGTGTTATGCTTGTGTCTGTCGCGCATGTGACTGCCAGCTGCGTAGAATTTGTGAGTCTGAATGAATACAACTCAGCCGCTGTCGCTGCCACTGGCACAACAACAGCAACAACAGCAACAACAGGCAGCTTATACAAAGCCAAACACAACAAGAACAACTATTTTTTTATTTTTGGCTGCCACAGCAGTAGCATTTAGCAACAACAATCAAAATAAAAATGCACAAAAAACGCGCACAAAACGCTTACATAAGTTTTGTGTGTGAGCTGCTGCTGCTGCTGCTGCTGCTGCTGCTGCTGCTGCTGCTGCTGGTGATGCTGCTTAGCGGCAATAAAAATGCACAAAACTACAGCAGCAGCAGCCAGAGCAATAATAAGCCAGCAAACGCCGCTTACAAGCCGAATAAAAAATATTAAAAAATGTTTAAAAAAATGTATAGAAAAATGCATAAATGGCGCCCAAAAGCAATGAAAAAAAGGCGCGCAGCAATTGCCAGCTGATTGTTGTTGCTGCTGCTGCTGCTACTGTGGGTGATTGCTGCTGGCTTCTGCTGCTGTTGTTGCTGCTGCGTTTAAGCGTCGTCTGATTGCCACGAATGTTGTCGTTGCCTACTTTGTGGCGCGCGCGCGTTTCTTGGCATTGTTTGTTGTCGTTGTTGTTGCTGCTGCTTCTGCCGCTGCTGCTGCTGCTGCTGCTGCTGCTGCTGCTGCTGAGCTGCAAAATTGTTACACGGTCATTGCGGAGGTCGCGCTAACAATGCTGCCAGCCAAGGCAAAGATAATGCAACAGCAACAGCAACAGCAACAAGAATAATGCAGCCCGAATGGCAACAATAAACGGCGACAATTGTGAGTCAGTTAGAAAATATCAAGTCCAAAATGTCGTAACAAAAACTAAACATTTTATTCAAGCCTAACTAAACGGCTCTTAATTCGAATTCAATCAATTGCATCATCAACTTGTTGCTGGCAGTAATAAAAAAATTATATTTTCTATTAGTTTCTCAAAAAGATTCCAAAATATATTTATTTACTCGCATATTGACCCAGCTGTTTGGTCCTAGCACAGCACACAACATAACACAACGCAAGCGAAGTACAAAAGAAGAGAAAATACCTAAAAAAAACTTAACAAAAAGAATTAAAGTGTAAAAACAGTTGTAAAATTCGTGTTAATTTATTTTTTATTTTGTTTTTTTTTTTGTGTTTTTTTGGGTTTCTGTTTTGTTAAAAACTGCAATAAAAAGGAAAAAGCAAATACAAATGCGGAAGAAAAAAATTGTGCATAATTTTGAAGAATTCAATTAGAAAAATGAAACACTAAATGCAAACAAAACACAAATATAACAAAAACAAAGCAAAATAAAAAAGAAACGAAAGAAAATAAACAAATAAATAAATAAAAAAGAAAGAAAGAAAAGAAAAGCCACGAATTGAGGCAAAGGGAAACGGAAACGATTATTTGTTGTTCCTTCTGTTGGCTGCAG
This sequence comes from Drosophila repletoides, assembly GCA_018150835.1. Classification (NCBI taxonomy): domain Eukaryota; kingdom Metazoa; phylum Arthropoda; class Insecta; order Diptera; family Drosophilidae; genus Drosophila; species Drosophila repletoides. Next base: position 2,668,454 of record JAECWQ010000225.1, on the reverse strand, counting down.
CAAACATAGTTTCTGGATTTTGAGAGTGTTTTGTGCCAAGGTAAGATTAAAGATATTATATCAAATAAATGTATGTGTGCCTAGATAAGCACACGAATATATATATACATATATATGTATGTATATAAATCTATATTATAAGTACTTGTGGTATGAAAGTGTGCCAAATAAATACGGTTTTGCCAGCGAACTGCCAAGGCTATTAAAAGTTGGCTTAAAGTTGTGCGTAAATATTATGTGCTCGCATTTAAATTAGTTTTTGTAGCTCAAAAGTGTCTTAAGATTATGGTCTTCAAATAAATTAATTCATTTTTGATGCCACTTACAATAAAAGAGTTTACAGTGCCATAAAATAGTTACAAAAATTAAATAATATTCAGGATTTTAGGCCAATACTTTAATTAAGTGGCTCTTCACTTCATCTGTATCTGTATAAAGTGGGCGACAAAAGTTTACATACGACTCACATTTTTGCCATAAGGCAGTATTGAACGTATTTCTAAGAAAACTAATGGTGCGGTTCGCTTTTGCTTTTTTTAAAAATAAAAAATAGGGATTTTAAAAGCAATCCTTTCGTCCTTGACAAAGTGCACTTACGCCTTCAAATATTTATCAAAAAAGGTACTTAACTACAGAATGCCGTCTAAGAACGCGACGACATTTTGCTGCTCTCCTGGAATTATATCCTTGTAAGGTTCTTGAAACTTTTCTCTGTGGATTATCGTACTAATTACCGCGTATTTTTCCAGCTGCTGATATAAAATATTCCGCATTTGCTCAATAATATTGAAATCTGCATTACATATCAGCCACTCGCTTCAACTAAGTGGTATCCTGTTGAAATATTTAGCTCTTTTCAAGCTGTCCTTTACACAGTGTGAGCCGTGTGCATTCTGCTGTTATTCTGTCGAAATATTTAGCTCATTTCCATTCTGTGTCAATGTTAAGTCAATAATTTAATTAATCAACTCAAGCGTAAACATGCCAACAAAGAAGTTGAAAAAGCAGAAATTAATTTTGTGATTTACTAAATTTGTTGATTCAATATCCAAGTAAATATTGAAAGTTTATTATGTGCCAATTTATTACTGAGAAACTTTAAAAGGATATTATATTTATTTGAAAATGCGAAAACAGGCCAAGAAATGAAAGTACAAATTGTTTATTTATTTGCTCGTAAATAATTCATTTTCCTTAGTTCTATTTGATCTGTGAATTTATTTTTTATTTAAATATACCGAAATAAACTTTGATTTATTTTCCAGTAAATAATAATGGTTTTAAATTCTATTCACTTTGTGATACCCTTGCAGAGGGTATTGAAATTTTGCCAGGAAATGTGAACTGCAGTGAAGAAGGACTCGCCGATGTGATGAAGTACAAATATATCAATGAGACTTGTCGATATGCCCATTTATTACAAACTTTCAGTTTTCAAGTAGGCATTATTTTTGTTACCGTCGGATCGGCCAACTATATAAAATAGTTCCTTTGGGAGACATTGGGTTGAAAAGTTGTAGAATAGAAAACTATTTTGTTTTTCTGTGACAAAACTTGATAACACTTACAATCTAAGAGAGAATGGGTTTCCTTAATGCAACAATAATTTTCAAATGGTAATTGCAGTCTGAAAGGGTATGTCATCTTCGGTGTGACGAATTGTGTTTAGTTGATTTAAAATATGTCGAAATAAACCAAGAAATTTACTTAAAATATTTGAGGAGTTTTTTTTATTTATTTGCTAGCAAACAATACACTTTCTTTACCAAAGCAATATTTGATAACTTTTATCAAAAAATTTGTGTTTATTCAATGCAGAAATAGAGCATGATATTTATTTGCCATTAAATAATACATTTTCTTTGGCAAAGAAATATTTGAGGTTTATTATTCACTATTTATTTTATACCCTATGTTTCTTTAAGGTATTTCCCAATTTTTACTAGGTCTGTAATGTGCTTTGAAACATTATATTAATATTTAAATTAATATTGATTTGAATAGCACTTAAGGAGATTAACTCGCTTTGGAGGATTAAATTAATCGCAAAGTACTTTAATCAGCTAAAAGGAGCTTCTGTAGCGCATTTATAGGTCGTTTTTAGGCTAGAAAGCTACTTTACTACAAAATGTGGTAAAATATCTGATATATTTGCTATTAGCTGCGAAGCAAATGAAATCAACTTGGCGTAGGTCAGCTTTTTCTTTGGGATAGGTCTATTATTTTAGCATATTTTTGGTGCGGCTTCAGCGTGACTTACATTAAGTTTGTTTACTTGAATATGGTTTTATAATGAAATCATTTAGCTATATTTTCACCAAAAACTGCTAAAATGTTTGTACAGCAATTTCGAGCAATTCATAGAGAGACAAAGAGAAACAGAGAAGGAGAAAGAGAAAGAGAAAGAGAAGAAGTGAGTTGTTGTAGCAAGCTCTGTTGTTGTTGTCGTTGCTGTGGTTGCCAAAATGGCAGCAGTTTCACATTTATTTATTTTGTTGTTGGCTTTCCAATTTCCCCAGTACGCCACACCCGCCCCCTCCCTCAACAGCACTTCATCCCATCATCCCATCATCCCATTCACCCCTTCGCCCGCAATTCTCTCGCCAGTGTGTCAAGCCACTCTGGCAACTGGCAACTGCAATCGTGTGCCTACATTTTAGGGTTTTAATTAAATGCAACAACAATGGGAGAGGCAAACAATACCAGTCCCTCCCCCCTTCTCCTTTTCCTACATTTTGTATATGTGTTTGGGGTATAGGGGATTGTGTGGGGGTCAAGAACTGTGACCGTTAGCATAAAAGCAGCAACAGCAGCAACAGCAACAACAAAACAACAGCAGAATGTAACGAATTGTGCATGGAAATTAAATGAACGGATTAAATCATGAATTGCCCCAAAAGAATTCTTCATTTCTTGTTTCAAAACAGATTCAAATAACAAATACGAATATTACTCGTTATTGTTGACCTATTTATGAAAATGTACTCACATCTTGATCAAGTCAACCGAATCATTCGAAACTTGATTCCATATTTACGATAACAGAGCTCTGTCATTTGCAATTTCCAAAATTCGAGAACAATCATTGCAAATGTGTGCATAAACTGATAAGACTCTATTTATATAATTTCACCTTACATATCTAATTAATTCGTACATATACAGCTCGCATTGTTCAAGGAAAATCACATTTTCTCTCAATAGTAGCTGCAAATGTCAAATTTAATTAGCTTCTTATAGCTAAAACTAGTAAAGGAAAGTCTTTTTTCAGCGCAGCGAATAAGCGTTTGAATATTGTCGCTAAATTTATTTACTTTGACTGATTGCTCCTATGCCAGCTATATGGTATAGTAGTTCGATCTTGATTTTTTGTGAGTACTTAGAAAATACACTCTTCCAGCTTAGTTTTTGAAAAAGAATTGTGAAATAAGCCAAGGATTAAGCAAATTAACCAACACTTTAGATTCCAATATTTTAAAAGCCTTTGAAAACAAAAGTAAATTAAATATTTGATGAATTCGTTTATATTTTCAATATCAACTTCATATTTAATATTTTGATTGCAGGCTATTAAAAATGATTAATTCTGCAACTAAATAAATCCTGATTTAAAGTGCTGAATAATTGAGCGCATCAGCAGAGCGTTTTAAACAAATTTCAATTGAAATCATTTAAATAAAATTGCAGAAAACACAACAACCAACAAAGGCAGTTTTAAAGAGCATATTATTAATTGAGATTTGTGAGATTTCCAATTAAAGTTTAATCAATTTTGATTGTAAGGATTCGACTTCTTCTGAAGCAGAAAACTTACTGCTCGCAGAGGAAAAGGCTCTTATTTTGTTTCACCGGTTCATATCAAGACTGCAAATTGAACCAGAAATTGTCACTTTGTAAATACTTTTGGTGCATCACAGGATGAGGTGTATACAAGCCCATAAGTTATATATATTCGTGAATAGGAACACCAGCTAAGTCGACTTAGCCATGTCCATTGCTCTATGTGTTCTTCAAACCGTTCCTCTGCCTGTCCGCCATTCTCAGAGGCTAGAGACACTAAATTTGGTATGTAGATTCCTTGAAAGCTTCTTCCTCTCTCCTGCGAATCGATAAAATCTTAACGTTTGCGGAGTTCTCTTTACGCTCACCTTAAACAGTTTGTGTCATTTACACAGAAAAAATTAGTTTCTTTTTTCTCTGTGCTGTGTGTTTAACAATTCGAGCAATATACATGCTTTTTATCTAGGTTAAATTTGTTATTGAACAGTTATTGCCTGTTATCGTTTTTTCGCTTCGGGATTTCGCCCTGTGTTTAACATGAATATACCATGAATATATATATATATATATATATATATATGTACATATATATGTTTATATGTACATATTGCAGGCAGTAGCAACAAATTTGCTGGTCCATTGGCGTTGACTGCTTTGCATTTTAATCGTTTTACTTAATTGTTGGCCCCACAAAACAAGCTCAGACGTGCACAGGCATAATATTCGTACTATATATCCAAGCCGAATACATTGAGAAACCCCTCTAAATATTCGGGTCAGAAGGTTGGGAAGCCCCAAATGAATGAGTGAACTTAACATTAGAGACGCTGCACGCAGACGCTGGCTGCTCTGGTCAAACAAAAGGGACGAAAAGTGGTCCCAAAAAAAAAAAAAAAAAAAAATTACAGACAATGGGGCGTATGAGCAACAACAATGGCAGCAGCTACAACAAGCCAAATAAATTGTAAACATGGGAAAAAACGTTTGCAGCTATAAGCAAAATGAAGAGATTAGTAAAATGACCACCGGGATACGGCAGGCGTTGAAACTGAGCCTCCCCAAAGGGTGTGGTGTGTGTGTGTGTGTGTGTGTGTGTGTGTGTGTGTGTGTGTGTGTGTGTGTGTGTGTGTGTGTGTGGGTGTTGGTGTGGGTGTAAAAAGAAGGCAAACACACATTTAAACGAAGTTGCGCTGATCTGACCTGTTCTCTCTGATTTTCTCTCTATCCTTCTCTACTATATCATAGCCACCACTCCAGTCCAGTCCAGTTTGGTTTGGTTCAGTTTTATCTCCATCTGCTTTCTCGTTGCTTTTTATGGCCATGTCAAACACTGCAAATCAGTTTAAACTAACAACTAGCTCCGCCTAGTTGTGATGGGGGCTGAGGTGGGGGGAAGGAAGGGGCGGCTGTTGACTGTGTTTTTTGGGCGTGTCACTGCTATTGTCCGCAGTGCAGCAGCTGACGCCTTAAAATAGGAAACTGCGATAATTACCATTTCAAATACACTTTCTTTCGACCCATTTGAAATTCAAGAAAACAAAATATGCCATTTTTTAGTGTAGTTAATAATTCGTTACTTTTTATATCATATAAGAAGAATATTTAATTATATTTCTTTGCTTTAAATGTATACACTTCCTGCACGAAATGTGTGATGTACTGCAGAAGGCATTTCGCAACTTTTAATTATATTCTCCGCCTTCGTGAAGCCTCTTAAATGTAACCCATTAATGCTTGATCGCAGGAAAGAGAAAATATTTTTCAATTTTATATTGGTTTTAAGCTGAGATTATCAGAGGAGAATTACAACTCCGAGAGATTAAAAACCTCAAAGAATAAAACATAAATCGAAATTTAATTTATAAAGGTGTTTTTTTTTTCCATTTTACATCGAATTAAAGAAAAGGTAAACGTTATTTTATATGTATTTAAAGTAGTGAATTTTCGATTGAAAATATAAGCAGATATTAAATGATATATTTTAAGTATTTAATTTAGCTATTTACTTTTAAATTTTATTCCACCCATTTTATAATTTTCAGAAGCAAAGCTTTTTTATTTCTTAAATGGTCCTCTATATATATTTATGTTCTCCTTCACTTAACGCAAATAGGGTATATTAATTTGATGTAACAGACAAAAGATAGACTTCAAAAATATAATAGCAATCTGTAATTATAGAGAAGTGTTTCTGATTTAACCATAAAAAAATATAGAAAACTTCGGAAAATAATTAATTTTAACTATAATATTATATTATACAAAAATAAATTAATTTTTATCAGAATTCTGATGAGTTTTCGGCCAACAGCTTATTTTCGCTGCAGCTTAGAGCTGAGGTACAGGGTATTTTCCAGTGCAGCACACCGTTGAAACACTGTTTCTTGTCATTTATTCTGTCTGTTTTGTTTACTGAATTATTGAGCAGAATAAAGGCACTATTAACACTCAGAAAACCAAGAGAAACACACGTTCATTTACCTGCACGAAGCACAATTAACCAATTAGCACTTTTTCACTTTTCCTTTTTTATGTGAATTTGTTGGCACATTTTTTTATTATTATTTTATTGCACTTTGTTGGTTTTGTTGTAAACGAAAATTTGTTTGCTCATAAAAATTTTAATTGCTGCAACACAAAACAATGAAAGCCAAAAACAAAATAAAATGCGAAAAACAAAAAAAAAAAAAAAAGAAAATATGAACTTTGAGTTGGGAAATGAAAAATGTGTAAAAAGCGCGAGGGCCAATAAAAATAAATAAAATCAGAAGCAGACAAAGTGCTAGGCCGAAAGACAATGAGACAGACAGAGAAGTGGAGAAAGGAAGAAGTGTGCAGAGGGAGGGGGAAGGTAAATAAAGCTACCAGCTCTACCTGTGTGTGCGTTCAATTAACTCGAGAAGGCCCTAGAGTAAAATTTAGCAGTAACAAGTAGAAACGGGTCCAGCGAAAAATAATTATCCTTTTTCTATATAAATCTGAGAGTATTTTTTTAAATGTACTAGATTGTATTAAATAAATTAAAAATAAGCAATATACAACTTGAAGTTCCCAACAAATATAGACAGATTAAAGTTCCAGCTTAAATATTTCTATCATCACAAGGATTCCACTCAAAACTTTTGCTTAAATTATTTGTAAATTGTTTTAAATTGTTTGGAAATTCAAATCGCATCAAATTACTAAAAAAATGAAAAGGATTTTCAAGCTTCGAAAATTCTGATTTAGCAAGTTTCGAGCTCAAAATCAAGGCTTATATGATTTGATATGATATTATTTATTATAATTATAGCTACGGCTTTATTTATAATTTAAGTTATTTTTAAATAATTTCACTTATCGGATTTATCCATAAATATAATTAGGGCGCAGAGAGATTGGCAATTGTTTTAAGCTCTTGGCTGATCTATCATTATATATATACAACTGTTTTGATAAATGCCTTTTAAGGGAAATAAAAAATATTAAATTAATTTAAAATCAGTTCATTTTATGCTTTACGTACTTAGTTTCTTTTTTAGAAGCAGCCCTCGCTGCTTTTCAAGTAAAATCGTACCTCATCCCGGTCTGTTTACTGCGGTTTTCAATGTGTTTGCTCCGCCAGTCGCAAAATGCGTAAAAAAGAAAAGGGGAAAAAATAAAATAAAAATAAAAATCATCATAATAAAATAAAAAATGTTTTTTCTTACTTGTTTGCCTGCTGCTGCTGTTGTTGTTGTTGTTGTTGTTGTTGTTATAGGCGTTTTCCTGTTCGCGAAACTTTTTAATAGCATTGAAAATGCCCCAAAAAGGCCGCAGAAAGCATTTTGAGATTTGCGACGCGTCCTTTTGTGTGTGTGTGTGTGTGTGTGTATGCCACATTTTAAATAATAAGCGTTCTGTGTGTATTTCACTTGCGTAAGCTGCTCCCCCATTCGAACTGGCCAAAACCAGCGAAAAACGAGAAGAAAATAGGAGTGAAAAAAGGAGACAAAACCTGCAGCCTTTTTGGTTTGGTCTCGGCTGCGGCTGTGGCTGTGGCTGTGGCGGTGGCTGTATACCCTAACCGGATTATGCCACGTTTACGAGTACAATTTGGTCAGCAGCCGAAACGGGCGAGCGAGCGAACGATCGAATGAATATAATTTAATTTTTAGTCACAAAGGAATCAACACCTATTTACAGGGTATACAAATTTCGTGGTGGTTGGCTGTTATTGCTTTTGTTATTATTGTGGTTATTGTTATCGTTGCTGTTGTTGTTTTTGTAGTCTGCTGCTTGTTAAGTGGCTCGTTCTTGCAATTCGTTTCTCCTCGCTTTTCTCTTCTCTCTGGGGGAAACTCTTGGGGATGTTGCGTTTCCTTTGGGGAGCTGTCGCACTCTTGCATCCGCCCAAAAGAATCTACATATCAGTGCTGCGAAACCCTATTAAAAAAGGAGCGGAAAATGCAATAAAATCAAAATAAATATGCAAGGATAATGATGAAAAAAATATTTGTAAATTTGATTTTAAATATATTTTTTTTCCTCAAATTTACTTTACCAAATTGACTAATTAGCAACGAATTAAGGTTTAAAATTGCTAGGAATATAAATGGGTCAAATTTTAATAATTTTATAAACCTAAAATATCAAGGATATTCGAAAATATCATTTTAGATTTGTTCTAAAACTAGACAAATCGGATAAGAAAATAGGATGAAATCTGTATTTGAACATACAGAAAACAGCACAAAGTATCTTCAAAACTAAATTTTAATTTTAATTAGTTTTTTTTTTCAAATTAATTTGAATTACTCTGATGAAAATAAATTGCTTAAGCTGAGTTCAAATTGAGGTAGTAAGGAAAGGGAAACTTTGGCGTACCGAAGATTAAATACTATTAGATATAAGATAAGTCAATAAGATATCTTAAAAAAGAAAAAAGATTTAATACAACTACTTTTGAATCGATTCTTCCTTTCTATGACAGCTATATAATATAGTTATCCGATCCTGCCATTCGGTCGGAATTAAAGCGATTTGTCTCATTATCCTGTTCAAGGCATATATTCAAGACATTACACATTTCACGTGAAAGTTATAATACCCTCGAAAGAAATACAAATAATTGGAAACAAATGTGATTCGCTTAAAATTAATGAATGGAAAAATCTAACCACAAAAAGGCCAAAATGGTAGCACTATCCTTGCATATGCGTAGCTATAGCAGCAGCTCTGTTACAGTTGCTTCGGTTTTTTTAGCCACAATGTGGCACAATTGAGACTGAGGCCAGGGCCAGGCAATGTTTTCATAGCGTGCAACAGAATTGCAGATGCTAAGCAACAGCCACTTGACGACTTTGTTGTTGCTGCACCACTCTGAAAGGCGCACACAGAAAGATCCGCATGCTAAAAAATGGCAACTAATTGAGTTTGGTCAAAAAGTGTTGCCTGCTTTTAAGCGCCACACGCCACAAAAACTCAGAACTCACTATATACACACAAATACATAGATACGCGTATATATATATATATATATATATATATATATATATATATATATGTGTGTGTTTGTTTATATAAATGTTTTGGCAGAAGAGAGTGGCGTAAAACCACGCATTTGATTTACAAGCTATCATTGTATACAACAGTATATATGTATATAAACATACTCGTACATATATATATATATTTGAAAAGAAATCGCTGCGCTTGAGTTGAGTTTTTCACTCACTTTCGGTTATACGCTGCGTATGCGTAACATTGAAATTGAAATACGCCAACAACAAATAACAAACAATACGTATTACAATTACGACTACACTCGCTGGCTGCAGGCTGTCTGCCACTGACATCTTACAATTTATATACATATATATATATATATATATATATATATATATATATATATATATATATATATATATATATATATATATATATATAGTACTTATATATCCTTTGTATACACATTTATATTCGTTGGATAATAATCCGTTGCGTCGCTTGCTGCTAGCTGCTTTCGCAATGCAAATGACAATTTGAGAGCATATCCAATACTCTCTTAGAGAAACACAAATACGTATATTTTGTTATATCAGCAGCAATATATAAGACTACACAATAACAAAAAAAAAAAGGAATTTTTTTCAATTTTTAATCCTTTTATTTTCAATTATTAATTAGCATAATAATTGAGTCTGTGCTTGCCAACACTGATAAAAATTGCACTAATCTTCAAAATGTTTATTCATTTCGGGTAAAACTAAGAATAAATAAATTTTATTAAGTATACAAAATGTACAATAATTAATGGGCTTAAGTAAAGTAAAGCCTATCTATAGTATCGCGTGAAAATGAAGAAAAAAGAGTTTTAAAAAGTATGCTTCAAAAAGTATGCCGCATCATTTTCTGTGAAATAAATTCTAACGCGGTATTCAAAGAATGTAATTTTCTATATAATTATATTAGCATTCGAGTCAGTAAATCTATTGTAACAGGCAATATAATTATCCATACGATTAAGCAAGAAGGTATCGAGGAAGAGCAACAAATATTTGTGCAGTGTATTTAGCCTGACGAGGTGAATCAGGTGTAAAGCCTACGCCAAGGCTAGAGACAAACTTCTCTTGGCAGCTGCCACTTGCAGGCATTTCAGTTTACTTGACAAACCCCTCCGTTTATCTAATCGCCTAGCGGTTCGATGCAGAAGCGGAAGGAGAAAGAGGAGCAGCAGCGGACAGCGGGTAATTATTCAAAATATGGCCAAGTCAAAGAGGATGATGCTTCCTCAAGAAGCGTATGCAAAGCAAAAGCTTTAGCATAACAAATGCGCCCACTGACGGATTAGGATTAGGACCGAAATTTCTGGCTGTGGCTTACGGGGCTGTATGGCAGTGAGTCTTTTAGTCCTTGAGTCCTTGGATGATGACTTTACGTTTCACAACTGGCCCTAAGTAACTCCCAGCTGGCAATGTGGGCGGGAGCGGTTAAGAAAGTGGGAACAATGCGCTGCCGTTTGGCAACATTAATCGAAGTCGAATGTTGGAATCGCTGCTGGATGGTCAGGAAGGAAGACAGGAAGGAAACACTGCAGACCGAGCGAGCGAGCGGGCGAGCGAGCAACGACCAACAGAATCTTAGCCCAAAATGAACTGAAATGAGGTCAACAACAACAATAATAATAACAACAACAACAACAACAACAATAAGACAGAACCACAACGAGTTGTCTTGAATTCTGTTCGGAACATTGTTCGGAACATAGCAGGTGGGGTTCAGGTCAGACCTGTAGGAAGTCTTATGATTTATTTGCCTTAACAATTGATATGCCCAAAACTAGTAAAGAGCATAAGAGAAAGAGGCAATGGCGAAGGCGAAGGCGAAGGCGAAGGCGGTCCAGGGAGTAGGGAGGCGTGGTAGTGCAAAACTGAACTCTTTGAGTTTTTGGCAAGAAAGCAAGGCGAAAGCTGTGTGGATGAAGACGAAATATGTAAATAGGATTTATGGCAAACTTTTAACAGGATTTTAGCACACAATACTCAGCAGGAGTCAGCAAGGATGTGAGAATACAAACAGTTGAAAACATATTTATCCAAGTGAGTGGAGTTCTCTGTCTGTCTCTTTGTCCGTCTGTCTGCCTGTCTTTGTGTGTGGCGCCGTTAAGCCCAAGCGGATGTGATTCTGAACTTGTGTCTCTGCTTCAAATTTCGAAAGCGAATGTTTCGATTCAGAGCTTTTATAACGAATCCACTCGATTGCATCTTTCTCTTATTCAATGTCTTAATTCTTTTCTTACCAAAATGTAAGTAAGTCTATACCGCTCGGCCCGTATCATCTCAGACAAATCTCAACTGAATTTGCTGAGAAACTCTCCTTGAGATTTGAGAATAATGAATGCTTTTGGCTTCCTTAATTCATTTACCAATTTTATTATAACTTAAAAAAATGTATGAAATGTTTATAGAATGTTTATAGAAGCTGCCATTATATAACAAAATATTAATTCTGTAAATGAAATGAAATTAAAAAGTATTTCCAAAATGCAGTAAATAAAAATGAATGTATTTTGGGATTTGTATCTCTGGCTGGGGCTACTTGAAAATTGCTGAGCTTTAATTTTGAACTGAGTAAATGTTTCCGTCAACTTTTGACTAGCTTACAAATTGCTCACTTCATTCTCTGACTGAGTATTTCATGTGCTGTCATTGTTGCTACTTATAGACGTACTTGCCTCTTATATATAGACATTACCTCAGTGGCATATCAAGCTGTCTTTCTGTCTCTCTGTCTCTCTGTTTCATTGTCGTCGCGTTGCCTTCCCCTCCCTTGTTCAGGTCATATTTGTACCTCCATTCAAATGTCTCAGTTTGTCTTTCGGTTTGTCATGTGAAAATTAAGCCGACGTCCTTGCCAGTTTTACCCCCCGGCCCACCGCTTTTTTGACTCATTCCAATTTATGTCTGCTCATCCAAAAAGCTACTACACAATTTTATTGTTGTTGTTGTTGTTGTTGTTGTTGTTATTGTTGTTGTGATGTGAGTTGTTGCCTTTATAAAAGCAGCTCCTGCAGTTTCTTTTGGCATTGCCAGAGAACTGTCGTCTCTGGCGGTATTTACGCTTTCAATAATTCATGCTTAAAGGATAATCAGGATATGCTTGTATGTAAATTTTGATAATGCCATTTGCCTGGCAGGCCTCAAGACTCGCTGCTGCTGATGCTGCTGCTGCTGCTGCTGCCGCTGTATGTCCTTGAGTGTGAACCACAGAGCGAAGAGTGAATGGAAATGCCTCCTTTCAGCTACCATTTTCACACCTTTCTGCTTGGCCCCTGCCCATATAGCCAAATACCCATGACGTTCCCTTTCTCCTTCCAGCTTCAGTTGGTTTTCAGCTGAACACAAATCATGGCTAAGTCGCCGCCACCTGAGACGACTAAGCACCGCAGTTAGTCATTCCAGTTATTTACTCATTCATTTCATGCATTTATTCAATGACTTTATTCTTTTTTTTTTTTTAATTTTGTTCGGCAGGTGCGACTCATTTGCTGTTCACGCATTTTTCTTTAGCCATTCTTGCTTGAATTTTTAAATGGAAACCCGCCAATTGCTTGGGGAGCTGTCAGCGCGCCCCATGAAATATGAGTCTTTCCCAGGAGGAGCAGCCACCGACTGCCAACCAGCCAGCCAGCTGATTCCTTTCATTCCTTTTTTCTGCATTTTTTTTTTATATATATTTATTTATTTTTTTTTTGCCTCAACGGCATATGGCAGATGGCAGTCCGAAATTGCTTTCAATCTCGGCAAGTTTGCGGTTTTTGAAAGAGTGCTGGCAGCTTGGAGGACCCCAAGAAGGAGCCGAAGCTGAAGCTGGGGGGGATTGCTGACCGAATGGTTACCAGAACTGGCGCTGACCAACAAAATTTGCATGCAACCCCAGCAACAGCGGCAGTGAACATCACGGATAACAACAAAGAGCTGTAGATTTTCATATGTCGATAAATAAAACAAAAAGAGCAACAACAAATATATATATTAAATAATAAATGCTCAACTAGGAGATACTCTCTAAGCACTCCCATTCATTTCACTTATGTTTTAAGATATTTTAATTTTTTAGTAGTTTTTCAATTGTTCTGGAATTCATTTTGAACATTAATTTTAAATAACAAGAATCTGTACAACTTTTATTTCATATAGAAAATTGTTTCAAATCATTTTCTTATTTTAGTGAGGTAGATTTTTGTATACACGGATAATTTTATATTATTTACTATCGACTTTTTAGCTCAGTTTATTTCGAGTCTTTTATTAAGCTCACCTTTGATACCTGGCCGTTACAAACAGTTTCACTAATTGATATACCCCATTTTCATAATTTTGAAATGGGTATCAAGTATACAAAAAAATAAAAGGAAGCAATACAAGCAGCCGCACAACAAAATGGCAACTGTAACTGTGTGTGAAATGGGCGTGGCAGTTGGCATATGCAAAATATCGTACGAAATGTGTTGCGAAATTCAATTTAGTTGGATTTTTATTTACTTTGCCAGCTAACTGGGATTCAGAGTTGCCTCTCAGCTGGCGACTGACACAAACAGGTGCCCCAACTCGTATATCACTCATGCCACATAACATCCCTTTTTTCTTCCCTTTCCCTTTTTCACCACCTCCACCCCTCCACCCCTCCACATAATGTGTGTGCTGGGGTTGTGCTGTTTAATCTTTCTTATCGATCAAATGTCATTTTTCAGTGCCCTCCCCTTTCGTTATTTCTGTGCCCCATTTTGTTGGCTTTAGTCACGATCTGCCTTTGACAGGCGAATTCGCATAAATTTACCACAATTTTCGCTGTACTAACTATCTTTTTAATATTTATGACACATATCTTTGCACACATAAAATAGTTTGACTGACTGTTGATCAACGAGCTTCGAAAACAGCTAGAAAACTGAGTTTTTCATAGAATTTTAGCTGCAAGTGAATTCTGGGAAAATTCCAATCAATTTTTTCAAAAATATTATAAACCCTTTAAGAAATAAAAATATAATGAGCTATTTATAAATTATACGTACATTAAAAGGTAGTAGAACCATATTAAATAATTTTATATAATATAACAGAATATGTTTAGTTTAAAATTAAAAGCGAATTATAATATTTTATAATTAAGTTTTCCTTATCAACTATCGAACGGAAAGTTGTAAAAATCCATGGAAAAATTAACTTATTTATTTTGGGTTTTATTTATATTTAAATTAACTTATAACATTATAGCATACAGTATAGAGTATCTCATATTCGATCTTCGACTTATTTCTTGCAATGCTTTGTTTAATTGCTGAATTCTCACAAATTCATAAAAGTTGTTCAAGTGACTAAAACATTAGAATAACTTGCATGAAAATATTATAGTATAAACCGGAAATGTGAATTTAAAATAACAAGTGAAGTGACAGGTAAATACTAAAATGTGTGATTGTTTTTTGGTAAATTTACAAGCTATTAAAATTTCAAATGAAAGGAATTTTCCTGAACTTTGGTCCAAAATTAAATATGTATTGAACACAGTGGTGCAAAAAGGTTCGAAAATTTTGTGATTTATTTATTTGCTTGCAATCAGCTATAAAATATTGGTAACACTTGATATCTTAAATATATATACAATTTTCATATCTCTAAAAAACAGCTATTTTTGATTTTTTTTAGCGCATATAAATATTATAAATAATATTAATTATGATAGGGAATCGGAATTATTTGAAGAATCAAATGTAGTGCACAGAAGAGATAAGGATTGGCTTATATTTGACTGACTTACAATTTAATTACGAGCTAATAATAAATAGAAAAATTACAGAGATAAACTATTTGCTATTAATACAACTAAAAAAAAAACAGCAAATCTAAAAGTCAATAATTTGAACTTATCTTTTAAACTTTTAGGCGCATTGAAAGGGTTAGCCCAAAAATAGTTGCAAGATTTTTGTGCATTTACGTGCAACATTTTCAGCTTAGCAAAGTTCAAGTATTTTTGTGTAAATGCATTCCTAACTTTATGCTGCTGCTGCTGCAACGTGCAACTTTATTGCTGCATTTTATGCGACAATAATTAAAATAGTTTCTGCCTATCGTCACATTACGCATACGCAGCGTTGTCGCCCTCGCTCATGTATGTAATTCATAATGCGACAGCAACTTCCGCTTGTTGTTGCTGCTTCTGTTGTTGTTGTTGTTGTTGTTGTTGTCTGTCTACCTGGCACTTATGAATATTTGTAGGGCTCCCCGGGCTTTGCTTTGTGCCAGCTAAAAGCGCGCAATTTGCATAGTTGTAAGTTGTATGTCGCATCCTGCTCCCCGTTCCCCTTTTTCCCTGCTCCCTGGGCCCTGTCTCTTGTCTGTCATAAGTTTACGGTGGGGATTTTGGTAGCATGTTTTATGCATGCGTTGACATCGTTCGCAAATGACGTCGACCAGGGTTGGAGGCGGAGCGAAAGACAGAAAGAGAGAAAGAGAGAGCGCGAGTAGAACCTACCAGGGGTATGCAGTCGCTCTCAGTCATAAATCAAAAATAATTACTTTTTGCTGCCCAAGAGCTTAGCATACTTATTTGGGCTCGCTATGGCCCAGCCTATTGACTCACAATGAAGCCATGTTCTGGCTCCCAGCTCCCAGCTTCCAGCTTTCAGCTCTCACCTCCCACCACCCACCACCCAACTCCAAACTCCTTCCCTAGGATCCTGCTGCTGCCAGCTGCCTGCTGGCTACTATTGCCTCTTGTTGTAAAGCGTCCAATTAGCCAAGCCGCCAGCATTGACGCTGACGCTGAATGCTGGCAACGCTGCACAGTGCGTTCAACAGCAATACTTTCACATTATTTAAAAAATAAATAATATTCCAACTTTCAATATTTATTGAATAAATTCCAAAATGCTAATAAAATGTTAAGGGAGTAAAAATGCAGAAATGTGGCAACATTTTTTCGAGTTTATTTTGAAGAAAGGAGTTTTATTTGTTCGCAATTTAGAGAACTTTCTCACTAAGCAAAAATAATTTTAATTACATTTGAGCACTTTTGGACACACTGTGCGCCGAGGGTGGCGCCTCCTTCGTGTTGCCTTCTCTTGGCAATGCAGACCGCCAATTTAAGCGAGACTTGTGTCCTTGAGCAGCAGCTTGGCAGACTGGCAGCCTGGCAGCCTGGCAACAGCTGCCTGAATGTCCTTGCAAGAGCAGAAATCAATCACAATGTCAGTCACATGCATTTCATACCACATCAAATGAATAAGCCCTTGGAACAAGCAAGGAAGGTATGAGTAGACGTTATTTACTTTTTCTATTTTGCTGTAATTAATACGATTATGAGCTCTTTTGATGGGATTTAGTTGAGGAATTACATGGAAAATGGAATTGCCAGGACTTCACAAGAAAATAAATATAAATTACATAATTAATAGAATTTTGCTGTGAAGTTTATCAACATAAATCAATGTATTTCATTTCTTTGATCTAATAAAACTTGCACTTACTACGAAATAAACCCAACATCAAAAGGTAAAGTTAAAGCGTTAAAACTGAGTTGGTTTATTCTAGCATTTTTTATATTTTATTTTGTGGATTTATCAGAAAAGAAAAACAAATCTTAGCATTTTATTTATAATCTGATTCTTGAATTTTGCTATAGATAATTCTGTGGAATTATTTCTGAAGTCTTGATTATCTTTTTTTTTGTGAACCAACAGTAAAGGTATTTTTAATATTATTTTATTTATATTCGGAATTTCTGAATCTAGACAGATGCAGTCATCAAATTGTGAGCGAAGCTCAATTTAATTTGTGCGTCTTTTAATTGATTTCAATACAATTATAAATTTATTTTTCCGTTTATTTTTATGGATGCACAAATTACATACTACAATTTTTTGTATATTTTTTTATATATACATATTTATACGTTTATTTATTTACCCCTGAATACTCTTTTTGCAATCCACTTCAGAAATTAAAAGAGATTCAGAAAGTAGCTGAATGTAGTATAGCATTTCCGACAAATTGCAATATATTTATATATTTATAGGGTATCTCCTGGGCGAGAGTATGAAAGCACTACATTTTTTTTTGTAATTTTTTCTTTTGGTTTTCAATTTCAAATTCAATTTGTCGCAACGTGCACAGGACGCGGGAGCTTAAAATAATGAAAATAAATACAATTATAAAGCAAACGAAAAGGGAATTAAGCGACGTTGGGCAATGCAGTGCCACGTCAGGATCGGCACGTCCGACAGGACACCCTGAAAATCCCTCAATCCTCTACACCCCCCTCCAAAAAACGAAAACAAGAAGCACAGAAAAAAAATGAGAGTCCTGACCCCTGGCAATCACGCTGACTGAAAACGAACTTGAAGACAGTTTTAAAATAATTTACGCTAGCCGGGGAGCTGAATGACTTTTGATGTGACACAGCCCCCATGCCCCATCCTTCCCCCAACCAGATCCCATCCTGCCACGTCTTTGGCAGGATTGCCTGGTCAAGATAAAAGTATTGCAGTCTCCTTTTGCCTTATCAGCAAATTGCAACGCACCGAAAACCGTTTAAAGTTTGCAACTTGCTCGCACGCATTTTCGCATTTTGTCGCAACGCGCGGCCAACAGCTTGCAACATTTTTACACCGTAAAAAAAAATGTGTTAAAGACAAATTTAACTGATTTTTTACTTATCAAAATTAAGCGGAAATGTTAATGTTTGGTATTAAAATATTCAATTTTTTAATAACAAAATTATGTTTAACTATGTAAGAAAAGTTATCTTTGGCTTAGATTTGATAGGGTTTTAAAAAATTCATTAAAATTGAGAAACAAATATTATTTTACTTGTCATAGAAAAATAGGGACAGTCAGACTGACGGAGAGACATTTTAACTAAGTTGACCCGCCCCATTGTTCTAATAAATATATAGAAAAAAATACGAGTATTACAAGCTTATGAAACCTTATGAAAGTGTAGAAATTAAAAGTTTATTTTGCTGTGTAGGAAAACTCAATATCTTAAGTGTTGCAAGAGCTGGTAACATGCAGCATGCGGCAAATGCTAATGCAGTCGCCAACAGCTTAGAGCCAAGCTAAGCGCTGCTTGAATACCTTCTGTTTTGTTCTGTTGTTCACCTGTTGTTTTCCGTCCTTGTGTCTGTTGTCTGTCGCATGTTGCAACTTCTGACGTCTTTTGTTTGCAACATTAAGCTGACTTACTGCCACCCCTTACCCCCTCATCCCTCAGCCCATACCACTTACCTTACTTACGTACCCCTTCCCCGATTCCCCGATTTGCCACAATTTGAGCGCAAAGTTTTAAGCGGAAACATTCCAATGGTGCCAAGTCCGGCAAAGTTAAGGGCTGAAAGACGCTAATCCAACGAGGGCGTGGCAGGTGCAGGAATAAGGTAAATGGGAATTTGGAAATCTACATAGACCCGACCTCGTACTCATACTCTTCCCTCCCTCTGAGTACTTTCTGTGGCTCAGCATCAGCTGACATTGCATTGTTTCCCATTTGAAACATTGTTTTATTTTTTGTTTTATTTTGACAGCTTACATGTTTCAATGGCTTTAGTATTTTTCGAAAAAACTAAATTACTTTTCCTGATAATAACTTGCATCAATCTCAATATTCGACCATTTTTTCTTGAGTGTATTAATGCTTATTTAATGATCGAACAATATAAATTTTAGGGTTTCTTTGGCATATATAAAAATATTTATTTAATTTTCTATTATTAATTATAATCTTAGCTAGCTAAATATACATTTATTTGCTTATAATTCATTTCGGAATATATTTGAATATATATTTTTTCAATTATATTCTTAAAATGTTACAACTATTGGCGGCGACACTTAGCCGGCAGAGGATGCTGCCACTGCTGATGCTTGCCAAACAGCAAGCAACAAGCAGCAACTTGCCACGCCTCCTGCTGCAATTTTCATGGTAGAAAGTTGCCACAAATCAAAAGCAGAGCGCAGCCACATAAAAAACACAGAGAAATGAAGAGGCGAGTGTAGATAGGAAAAGAAGGAGATAGAAACAGAAGCATTGGCTATGATTAAGCCATTTGCCGCTAATCGGGCAGCTGGACTAAGGCAAATCTATGCCAAAATCTATGGTCAGGATGTGGACATGAAAATGGACATGAATGAAAAAAGGAGGAGTGGCTGGTATATGGAATATGTATGGGATTGCTCTTCTATGCAGTTGCCAGCTGGGAAATGCGTGCCATCTGCTGCTGGCCGACATATATGACTATGTATGTTTATATGCATGTGTGATTGTGTGTGTGCGTGTGTGTGTGTCTGTGTATGTACCATAAATACACTGATGCAGGCATTTTATCAGCCCGCAAAACGTAAAGCGAAAGTTTTGCGCTTTGGCGTTTCATTAAAGTTGCTAGCAAGAGCACAAAAGTATGCTACGAAAAACGAGTTTGTGCGAAACGTCTCTATGTGTCTGTGTGTGTGTGTGTGAGTGTGCGTGTCTGTGCGTGTGTGACTATGTCTGCGCGTGTGTCTGCGCGTGTGTGTGTGTGTTTCTGTGAGCTAGGGCAAAGTTGTAGCTGCTATCAGTTACTTTTGCAATGAGCAAAAGAGACAGCAGCAGAAAGAACGGCAGAGGCAGCGGCGGCGACGTTCACATTATGAAGATAAGCCTCAGCAAAACAAAAGCCATCTCCCTTTCCCCTCTGGAATTCCAACAGTCCCAACATTGGCTACACTTTGCCCCTTATACATACATTTATATGTATATATGTGTGAGTGTAAAACGTTTTGACTTGTCCTAGTCCCATTTTCATACTCTTCATGTTAGCACAAAATTGCTCCATGTATGTGATCTCTGTCAGGCAAGGCACAAAAGGATATTAATTTCTGATCAGCTTAGGGCCCTATTTTCACCTTTTGCCCCCAACTAAAATTCGCGCTCAATTTTTCCATACAAAAATGAATACTCGATTTTTATAAAGGGTATCTTTAGCTGCGCCTTGTTGCTAGTCTAAAGTTTTGATAAAGCTATATCTGCATGGTCACACTTGATATAAAGTTTGATTTAAATTTTGTGCTCGTTCGGCTAAGCAACTAAAAAATTTTATAAGCTGTAAAAAACAAAAAAAATACGCACATCACCTGAAGGATTAAGTACGCATATATGCTGGGTTTTTTCTCACTACCGAATTAATTGCACTAATTCCTTTTGGAACAGGATTTTCATTTAAACTCTGATATTTTGCTTTACCTACTCAATTTTTTATGTACGGAGTTTTCCTGTAGAATCAATTTGGCTTTGACAGAAATCGATCACAGTTTTTATTGTAAACCATTTAAATAAAAAATGTTCTGAAAAGAGTAATTCCTTTCAACCAAAAAATAAATCGTTTGTTTTTTTTTTTATATATATTTTTATATACTTTAACTCTACTAAATAGAGCTATTCAAATATATTTGTTCAAGTTGTTTGCTGTGAAAATTAGGCATATATTTTTAAATGGACCGGATCAGACTACTATATCATAAAGCTTTTGTATAGAAACACGATATCTTCATGAAGCTGACAAGTTTTCAAAAAAAAAGGACTCTTTCATCGTAAAGCTGTCATATAAGGATTCGGTCTAAATAAATATATTTCATAATAATTTTCGAATGCCTATGTAAAGTAGAGCTAGAGAGTATCTAGTAGTTTGTATATTTGTTTTTTCTTCTTATTTTTTCTTTTTGCATATTTATTGTTGTGGCTTTAAGAGCCCATCCACAAAATGGGTCTGTTAGCCGTATATTCCCCCCGCAAAAAAAGAAAAAAAATTGAAATGAAAGTTGTTACTTTCACTGTGGCCAATGCGTGTGCTTGTCTCTGCTTCCCTCTATCTTTCTCTCAGTGTGCGGCTATGTGTGTGTGTGTGTGTGTTTAACACACACAAATCAAAAACTTTTAGTTATCCCAACCCCTGGAGCCAGCCCTCCCACTCCGCTTTGTCCATAGACTATTAACTGTTGGCACGCCTCGTTCAGCGTTCAGCTCATCCTCTGCTCAGAGCCACGCCTACCGCCTACCGTCTACTACCCACCGCATACCGCTCAACAACAAACACACGCACTGGTAACTAAGTTAATTTATCTATGGGCTTCTAACGCTATTTTTGCTGTCTTTTAAGTTTGGCTTTGTCTTTGCCTTTGTCTTTTTGCTTTGTTTTTGTTTTTTGTCTAAAGATACATTTTCATTTTCCTGCCGGCCTCTACGAAATTTAAAACAATATTTACGCGCTGCATCAGCAACAACAACAGCAGCAACAACAACAACAACAGTAGCAACATTTATTATATAAACAGCATAAGAAAGTGGCCCCAAAAAGTAGGCAACAATAACTGAAAAACAAGACCAGAGCAGAGCCATAGACTTCAACTAAGAATGAGACAGAGGAGCAGAAAGAGAGAGCGAAAGCGACCGAAAAAGTGACAGAGATGGAGATAGATATTGAGACTAAGATGGGACTGGCTATTGGGACTGAGAAATGGCATTGGACTCGGAATTGGATAGGGTAACGGAAGATGTGAACGGAAAATGAACCTCAAAAGAGCGCTCATAACATTTCTTTTTCTATCAACATCAGCGAAGACATTAACAACAACAAATACAAAAGCAAAAACAAGAACACAGTGGGCATTTCTTATTTATAACATGAAAACATCAAAAAAAGCTCAGGAGTTCCACTTTTATTAAAATCTTATTTCAGTAAAATATTTTAGATTAATTAAAAATCTACTTGAAACGAGAATTTTTGGAAAAAGAAAATGAAAAGAAAGTTTGAGAGAATACATTTTTTTTTTCAATTAAAATAATTTCAATCCAATAAATTTATTACTAATGATAAGAAAATTAGAATAGGGTTTTGCATTTCAATGTATTTAGAATATGATTTATTTAATATCTTAACGAAAAATATTGAACAAAAGAGAAAAAAAAACAAGAGCTTTTAAAATATTGCACAAATTGTAGGCTATTTCACTGGATTAGGATAATTTTCTGAGTAAGACTTGAAAATTTTATCCACTGTGGCACTCAGCGCTCAGTTCACAGTTAGAATATTTGTTGTCATTTGCTTTTTACTTTGCTTTCTCTGTGTGTTTTCTTTTGCTTTATCGGTCGCAGTTTTTGGCTGAGTGCTTCATGGCATCATAAGTGTGTGTCTGTATATGTGTGTGTTTGAGTGTGTCCGTGTATGTGTGTTAGAGTGTTACTGTGTCTTTATTGCTTTAAGTAAGCAATTTGAAATTTGAGCTGATATATAACAACAACAACAACAGATCACAAAGTCAACTTCACTTGAATTATTGCGATTTTTTGGAGTACTTGACATTTTCTTCTTCTTATACTTACAAAAGTAAAAGGAGACAGAGAAGGAAGTTGCCTTGTGTGTGATTTAGAAGGGTTAGTTTAGCATAAAATTAAAAGCGCTTTTCTCAGGTTAACTGACTGATGGTCGCACTGTGGAAATTGAAAAGTAAAAACATTTTGAATGCCAACTCGGGACTTGGCTCAGCAGAGCCTGAAAAATTTCTAATTACAATAATTAATGCCAGCCAAAGACAGAGAAATATATACGTATATACTCTTGAGAGATAGAGGAGAGACGGAGAAACACAGCATTGCTGGCGAATTGCCAGCTGCCTCTGGTTATGGGAATGGAATGGATTGGAGTGGGCAACGTCAAGCGACGACAATGCCGTACAACATGTCGTATACTCAATTTCCAGTATGCGACGTGCGCTCACGTACCAACAGCAGGCGTAACGGAACTAAGGCATGTCCTTACCAAGGCAGAAAGTGGGCTTAAAGACGGGGGAGAGGGTAGAATGGAGAGGCTGAGGGGCAGGCGGAACCAGCAGCAGCGGAATAGATGAGCCATCTTCCTCTTTAGGCGCTCATCACATTTGTCATGTGCCGCAACGCACCGACACACACAAATAAAATTCATTTAATACAGATAAAGAGAATAAAAAAAATGTAGAGCGAATCTACTCGCAATTCTTAGAGAATCCTTTATGTCGATTACACATACGAACGTAAATACACAGAGAAAGCCTGCGAGTCGTCAAGCAGGTGTTGACCAATACAGAACTATTACAATGTAGAATAACTGATCTCATAATGCAACTTCAATCTTTTTTCTTCCACAGTTTAAACTAACTTTTTATACTAGGGATTCATTTTTTATATAACTTAGTTGATTAAAAAAATTAAAGAAAAATCTAGTTGAAAATTATCTTAAATTTTAATGAGATATTTAAATTTGTGATATTATTTCATTAAAATTTTGTACCTCTACTAAAATTAACAAAATTTTATAAAGCATTTCTGATTGGCCTTCAAAATCATCCGGTCGGATCGCACAATTATATCATATAGCCGCCATAGGAACAATCGGTCGAAGTAAATAAATTGAGCAACAATTTTCAAATCCTTATTCCACTCTGCAAGACTTTAACTTCGGAGAACTAAAGCTAACCTTTGCTTACAAGCTTCATAATCAAAAAGTGGCTGAAAATTTTAAAAGTTTCGAGCGAAGTTTAAAAGTTCCGCTCGTCTTTTGATGACTTAAGATTATGAGTTTTAGCGTTAATTGAAGCTAAGTATATTTATATTAATATTTAATTTGTACATAAATGCACTACTAATACTAAGCCAGAAAGAACAAAAACTTTATATGAGCACGCAGTCGTATTAGCCGTAAATTAATTATAGTAATGCTTTGCTGCAGCTTTGGCAATAGTTAGGATTTGATGGCTAAATTATAATATATATACGCGTTGCTTGCTGCTTGTCGCACAACTTAAGCAGCTGCAATATATATTAATAATAATAAGTCATGATAATTTTATATGTGCAACGCGTCGTATGCGCAATGTGTGTGCTCTTCTTATTCTGCTGCTGTTTTTCTCTTTTCTTTTTCTATTTTCATATATGTTTACGTGTCTGCATTTGAGTTAGTGTGTGTGTGAGTGTGTGTGTGTGTGAGTGTGTGTGTGTGTGTATGTGAATTAGCACATGTACGTGTCACATTCAGACAGCGTCGCGATAGCATCGCATCGCATTTTCACATACCGAATGCAAATAACCAACTTCCAACTACTAAGTACTAAGTACCAAGTACCGAATACCCAATACCAAATACTGACTACCTACTACTGAGTACTGAGTACCAACCGACCATCAGGCACTTTTCTCACATTACATTTTCAGTACTTTGTGCATTTATCTATTTGCCCTTTGGCATTTCCTTTTGCCATTTGCGTCCATCCCAAAACGCTGCAAATTTACATGCAGCACACGACAACGATTTGAGCAGAGATTTGCCCAAAAAACAGAAAAACACTGACAGATCTGCAAATTTATATATAGATATATAATATATATTTAATTCAGTTGACTGCCCAATTTTGATGTCGTTCAAAATCTATCTAGATTGAGAGATTTTAGATACCGATAGTTGCTTCATTCTTCTTCTTCGTTAAAATAGGTTTAATGTAATTAGAAAACAAAATACAATTTGTAAGTCAAATCGAATGCTCAACAGATTCTCGACTATCGATAACAAACTAAGTTCCCAGCATTGACCTTAACAGACTCTCGACTATCGATAACAAATTAAATTTCCAGTATTAAGAATAAATATTTTCGATTTTATTCCGTCTGCCTGTCTGTATTTTGTTGTTCCAAATACTCTATAAATTTTAAAAAAATAAGTCTAATTTTTTTATTTTTTTTTCTTAAGTTCTTAAACAGATCTCAAGAATTCCACTTTCAATTACAAATTCTACAGAAATATTTCTTGCATGCTCTTGTAGTCTCCTCAATAAATAAACGCATTCTCAGAGTATGTAATATTTATTTCTGTGAAAATGATTCGAAATTGAAATAACAAAATCTATTCAGAACTCGAAAGAAAAGTACGTAAAAACATGAGTAATGCAAGTAATATTTATGTACGACGAATCTTAAGGATGTTGCTAGCAAATATATCGATTCTATCGATATATTGATCTAACACTCATTCTGCTCAGCTGTCTACTTTGTGGCACATGTACAATGGGACCGTAAGCTATGCGAGTGCTCATACTTATCGCCGTAGAGCTTATCGATAACGGCATCCGGCGCTCTTCAGGCACTTAATTCTCAATTACCATTGGGGGAAAATGTTTCGCAATGCGCAAAACTTTTGCTGCCAGTGGGTTGGTAGCAACAAAAACCAAAAATAAAAAAAAAAAACCTGAAGCTCAAAATTGTGTACAAATGCCCCGAAGTGCAAATGGAGGCCACAGTTCTCAGTGTACACACACATACCTTCACACACGTTTATTTAAAGAGAGGAGGAGTGGAACGCCATGGGCGTCTTTCCTTTTGTATTTTATAAATTGTGTGAATTTTAACACTTGATATTCTTTTAATGAATTATTTGCCCCACAACGTTGTCGACATTATTTAAATTTTTCAACTATTTTGCATGCCCAGCCAACGTCTTGGGGTCCCCCAGAGAGGTGGCTAAGTCAGAAGGCAGCAGGGCAGAAGCAGCTCGCCTCTGCCGGCAATAGGCTGTAAAAGTCACTCACAAATGGGCTGCCAGTTGGGTAAAACTTTTCAAGCAAATAGCTTGCAATTGAGTTATTTATTTTCTCTGTGTACGTGTGTGTGTGTATGTGTGTGTGTGTGCGAGTGTGTGTGTGTGCGTGTTCTGTTTATGTTTTGTGTGTTGGCCAACACAAAAATGGGCAAATTACCGGCCAGACGAGCCACCCAACTGCACCATTCCAGTCAACCAGGCAGCCAGCCAGCCAGCCAGCTAGCCAGCTTCGACTGCTGCTTTACATTGCAAAAAAAATGTATTTGTTTTTAAAATGCTATTTTTAAAATTCTAAATGTTATATATTTCTAATATTTTCAATTTAAAAATGTATTTTTGGTACGAAAGTTTAGAAATGCAATTTAAAGCGGGTTTTCACAAGAATTTGACTGCTTCCTTTTTTCTGTTTCAATATGATAATATTACTTTCAAATGTTAAAAAAAAAAAAATATAAAATAATAACTTCATCACATACATTTCCTTTTTGAGCATCCACTACAAAATATCAATATTTCTCCATCAGTCCTTGTTGACAGATAAATGAAAAGTAGCTTTATTTAGGTTTAATTCAATTTTATAAAAGGCTTGCAAAAATCATTAATAAAAAATGAAAAATGAGCATCGATAGAGTATTGAGTGTAAAAAATACTCATGATATTAATTTTAAAAATCGTATATTGATGTGAGTATTTTTGAAATTGACAGGCCATATTAAATTGGTATTTAATGATTTATCTGATTTATTTATTTATTTTTTTTTTTTTCGGTGTACTGCTGCGCCTCGCATCATTTTGTTGCCTGTTTTGCCGCTGGCCAACTGGCCGTTTTGTACGGCTTTTGTTTTGTTTTGGACTTGTGGCTGCCACTTTTGATTGTCCTGGCCATAATATTTGCTGTTGTGTTGTTGTTGTTGCTGTTGTTTTTGTTGCTGTTGCTGTTGCTGTTGCTGTGCGTCTATTGTTATTATGTATTTGTCTATATGTCCGAACGCAATTTGCAGGCAACAGAATAAAAAAAGAAAAACGGAAGAAAAACGAAACAAAAATGTAACGAAAATTAAAACAGTGAGTTGCGTGAGAAAGCGAGAGAGAGAAAGGCACATGGCACACATCAGGATTTGGCCAAAAACTGCCGCTCGATTGCCTCTTTATAACACTTGGCACAGCACACTTGGCCATTCAGTCACACTCCTACACAGCCACACACACACACTCCCACTCCCACAGACACACACACTCAAACGCTTTAAAAGTTCATTGCTTAGTCCGTAGGTATGAGAGTAGCTGGCCGCTTTTCCTGCGCTCTGTCTCTCTTTGGCAAATCCGTTTTAGCCTTTTTTGGCCACCTTAAGAAAACTTGGCCGAAACTTTGCCAATGGCGCCGCAAGTCATGTAACGCACGCCCAAAAATTAAAGCAAATGTATTTAAACAAAGTTTCAAATGCGGCAAGCGGCTTCAAAGGAGCAACAAGGATGCATGAGCTTATTTAATTAAGGAAGAAAAGAAAGTGCCTCAAAATTGGTTTAGACCTGGTTTACGTGTGTTCATAACACATTCATAAATATATGAAGAAGAAACAGAATAAATCTCCCCCTTTCGGTTCACAGTTCACTGAAAACTTTGAATTCTTTTAGGTTTCAGTTTCTGTAATTTCTTTTAAAGTATTTTAAAAAGCGGAAATATTTGAGTAGAAATATATACCTTTAAAATATTGAAAATATAAAAAAAATTGAGTATATCCCCAACTCGTTGACTCAAAAGAAAGGCTTAAGTATTTATCATTATATTCGCACGATTATTGATAACAATTTGGGTGCATTCGTGAATGAATTTGAAACGGTTGCACATGCATTAATGAATAACTGTGAGCAATCATGAAAATAGATTTAACACACTGTCATATGGATTTAAATGTGCTCTTGAAATGAAACAGGGAGCTGGGACACTGGCGCAAACCTGAGAGAGGTTATAGGGGTAGGCGCCGAGCAGAGCAGAGCATCCCCTGCGTCGCGTTGGGGCAGTTTTTTCACTCGCGAAATCAACGAAATGTTAAATAAGCAAAACGTGACTTTATTCGCAAAATGATGAGCACAGCAGGAAGCCAGAAGAGAGGAGGACTACCAGAGGACAGACAGCAAGCAGCAAGCAGCAGGCAGCAGGCAGTAGGCAGTTGGCAGTCGGCAGTTGGCAGTCGGCAGTGGGCTAGGCAGTCTGCGATTCAAGCCAGATTCTGGCAGCTTAACACCTTTCTAGGCACTGGCCATGCTTTTTGTTGGCTTTAACTGCTGCTGACAGCTGACAGCCCAAAAATAAATACACTGAGAAAATGAAAACAAAAGCTATGGTCTCAGCAAGAAGTTATGATTAGTAGAATTTCCTATTTTGTTTCTTGACAATAAATATTAAAAAAAAAAAACACCTAAAATGTATATGAAATATTTTAGTCAGAAAAACATTATATAAATTGAACATCCTTTTTTTGAGACAAGTTTGTACGATTTTATATGGGCAAACAAATATTATTCTGGGAATATTTAAGTATATAAGAAATTATATTTTTTAATAGCAAAAAAAATAATATTTAAAACATTTTTAAAATGTGCTTTTTAAGCTTAAGTTCAGAAAAATATTGCAAGTAATCTAACAATTTTTTCAAACTTCAAATTTGTATTTAAGATTGATTAACTTAATCAAATTTAGTTAAATTATAAAATTCATAAATGAAGAACTATTATTATGCCTTAAATATTACTAAATAAAAGGCGAATAGGACTGGAATATATTAATTTAAATGAGAACAACTTATTTTCTTTCCGAGAGACGCCTCAAGGCTTCGCAACTGGAGGTTTCTTCTCGGAGCAACCGGCAATCTTTCAGCCAACTGAAGCACTGACGTGACTTCCAGGCAGCAGTAACTAAAAAGGATGTCTTAAGACTTAATCCTATCAAATAGAAGCATAAACATTTACTGCGAGATCCAAGCAGATTTAAAATCTATAGTAAGGATATTGTCAAACACCATATCTACTAATACGCTGTCCACTTGGGATCTCTAAATTTTTAAAGACTTTTGGCTCTTTTTAACCAACAAATTGGGCCATAAATGAAAAGAAAAAATTTAAAATAGTACTATTATTTAATACATATACCAATTTTCATATATATTAAATAAAAATGTAATAGAAGTTGAAAGATTTTTCTCCAAGTGCATATGTATATTGAATAAATATGTTGTTAAAATGCAAGAAAAATTTCTGATGAATTTAAAACATGAAATTGAATAAACTCATCCACATAGATATATGGTTATTTCTTTGAGTGTATATATTTATTTATATATATATATATCTGTATGCATGTATATTTATTGTGTATATACGGATGTTTATATAGAAAAGCGCATGCTAGCCAAAAACTGCTGACAGCATTTTCGAAATTGAGCTGCTGAAAAGGGGCCAAAACGATGGGCTGAGTAGGGGGCAGATGGAGGCTGGCAGGCAAGGAGGCTGGGAGGGAGGCGAAAAGGCAGTGTGTCTGACAGGCGTTGTGGCATTAAAGCTGCCATAAAGCTCACATCGATGCACCCATTTCATAGGTGTTTTTGTATTTTGTTAAGACCAAAGTTTGTCATAAAGTGTCAAAGTGAATTGAAAATTTCCATTTAAGCGTTGCAAATCTACAAAATCCGGCCAAGAGGCGACCGCAACGACCGCACAATAACCGCACAACCGCAGCCAAAATATCAGCAATAACAACACAAATCACAACAACAACAAACAAACAACAACGAACAGACAGGCATAACAAACACAATAAATCAAAGCAAACCAATCTAAAACAAACCGAACGATGATAACTCTATCAAGCTGCGTGTCACTCAAAAGTAAAGCTCCAAATCTGATACCTGAACCCTTTCCGTAATACTCCCGGGTATATACAAACATATATATATATATATATTCAAGGCGGGGTACCTGATACAAACAAAACATTTTCCCCACTTGTCAATTAAATGATAATCGCTCTGCAGTTACTCATTGTTTCAAACTAGGCAAACATTATGAATTTTAAACGAATTTCCTCCATTTCCATTTAATTCGTTTCCAATTATGTACACAGTAAAAAAAATTAAAAAATTGCAAATTTTTTAATGAGCTTTATGATATAGTTATCCGATCTGATTGGTTCTGTACGTATACTGCGTATTGCAAAAAAAAAAGAAGCCCGAATAGAACAAGCGGTTCGACGTGAGCGTCAAAATTGCTTTAGGGGCTCGATTGCAACCATTGAACGTTGGTTGTTGAATGTTCGATGCAACTTATGACATTTTTTAACGCTCAAAGAGTATGAAGACAATTTTCTTCATACACTTTAGAGAATGCTCGATTTGATCGCATCATGTTGTAGTTCGACTCGGGCTTGATTTGATTCAATGGTTGGGAAGGATGATTTAACATGCTCGAACATATCCGTTGCAGTTCTCTGTTCCAATAACCTATTTGAGAGACTGTGAAACTGAACAACTAGTTTGCATAGAAACAGACGGACAGGCAGACAGACGGGCAGGACTCGTATCATCGTTTTGATCAATTTCATAGGCTCCGGAGCAGCCTCCTTCGAGAAAAAGTTCCCTCTGCAAGGGAATAAATTTTAATATTTATCATATTAAAAATGATACGGAAATTTTGACTCTCCATTCGATAAACCCTTTGTTATAAATCTCTCTTTTTTCTCCCGGTGTACGCAAACTTATATGTGTCAACTCGTTTTTCGCCTTTCATGGCTTACTTAAATAATTCAACACTTTCAAAAGTTTATTAAACTGCACAAAGCGATTTGATTTGCTATTTGGCATTAAATTAGAATTTCGGACACATTAATTAAAGGCGTTTTTATCTTGAAACTTGTATTCCTTTTATCCTTTCTTTTTATAAGTTGTTTTTAAGGAAACATTCTTAAAAATTATAATTAGAAATAGGCTTTAACTTCTGTGTAATCAACTAATCAGCTTTTAATCACTTTTCAATTCTTTATATATATATAAGCTATTTATATTATTTATTATATTCAACTATCATATTTAGTTAAGTATAATTTAAAACCCGCACATGCGATGCTTTAGCTACAAACTTTATGTATTTAAACGACAAATTTAATAGACATTTTAACCTTTATTTAAGCTTCACTTTGCTGAAATTTCCGCAAAAAAAAACTTAGTATATATATATATTTGGGCTAAGAAAAATAAATAAATTCGTATGTATGTATATGTTTATACCCACAGTTTCCGCATGAGCAAAGTTTAATATTTCTTTAAGAGCTTATCCAAAGTTGATTGTTTTCAGCAAATCCGTTGCATTGCTTCAGAAAGCTAAGTTTTTTTCACCTTGGTTTAACAACGATAGAGAAACAGAATAAAGGACGAAAAAATAGCTTTGCTTCGTAGAAGGATACTTTGCCAGCGAGTCCTTTTAGTATACGAGACATTGCATGCTAGTATTCTGTTCTCAGCTTTCTAGTTCTCAGCTTTGAGTTCTCAGTTTTTGTGTGTCCTTGCTACTACACTCAGAAAAAAATACGCTGCATTCGAGAAAGTTTCCTTAAAAACAAATGAAAGTCTGTTTGTATTAGTGTTCAGAAATCAAGTTAAATAAAAAAAAAGGATTGGAAATTTTGGTTTCTTTGAACCGGAACCTCCAAACCAAACATTTTGCAAAATCGTAAAAGCTTCTATCCTGTACATAAAAAAAATAGGTAGAATATCCTGAAACTAAATCTACTCCATTTTCGATAGGTTTTCTAAAATATAGGCTTAAGTTTTTTCTTAGTGTAGTATCCTTCTGGGTTCGTGTGTGCGTGTGCTGCCATGATTGATGCCCAGTTTCCGCGAGATTTCGTCTTAATGCCTTTGACAAATCCGTTAGCACAAAGCGTAGAATGACAGAGCGGAGCCTCAGTGGAGTAGAACCGTAAAACCGGAGGCGGGTACCCGAAGGGCGTGTCCCTCGTGTCCCCCGCCGATTGCCGGCTGCCCGTGGCAAAAATCTTAATGACAAAAGCATTTGAGCGTCAACTTTTCTTTTCTTTCTCCTACTGCTTGTAGTTGTCCTTGTCATACTATAAGCGACAGCTTTAAAATACGTTTTTCTTCTAGCTTTTCCACATTTCCTTTACGGAGGCGCACAGTGGTGCACAAAATTAATAGAAATAATCGAACTTGCTTGTTTTATTTGGCCACTTGACCCACTGTACTCGCACCACAGTGCCTCAACAACAATTGACAGACGCTGTCAGTTCAAAAGCTGCTTTAAGTCCCACCGAATGGAGTAAATTCTGAACGGCAAAAAAAATGGAATTTTTTCTTTTTTTTTTTAAATAGAAAGGAGAAAAAATTGCAGGTCCTGTCAGGCAGAATGTGTGTATGTGTGTGTGTGCTAATTTTGTTAAAGGGGCTAATAGTTCAGGGCAAGCGATGACGGCCGATAGGCATGTCACATGACAGAGTAAAGCGGAGAAGCGAAAAAAAGCGACCTGTCTGACGAGCTAAATGAGATTTTCATGCCGAAGGAGTCACAAAATGTTTGCTCAAATTTTGAAGTGATGAAAGGTTGCAGCTTCCCCCAATTCCTGCTCGGTTGCTGGGGGAAAGGGGGAAAGCGGGCGGAATAGATGGAAATGGATGGAGCAGAACCACGCAGGCAAAGGCAAGCTTAGAAGCCACGACGATGAAGATGAACGCGTTGAGGAATTAATAAGAGGATAAAAGCGACAACAGAGCGTTCAAGCGATTATAATCATTCTCATAATGTTAATCTTTATGATAATGATGATAATAATGCTCTTTATAATGATGTTCATAATAATGGTGGTCACGCAAAATAGTCCACAAAATTGTAGGATAGTGTTAAATAGTATATGCAAATGACCCAATATAAAGTAACTTAAAACAAAATCAAATTAAATTGAAATTAAACAATGGAAGAGATGTGTACAACTGTGGCTCTTGATTTTGTATATTATTTGTGATGTCATAAAACGCGACTTGAATAAACTTTTCTTTTTTTGTTTTTCTTCTTTTTTTTTTTTGTTGCTGCTGCTGCTAATGTTGTCGCGGCTGCTGTTGCTGCTGCTGCTGGCATAGCATGGCGACAATACCCTAACAGAGCGCCATCTCTCATGGCATTTGACATAAAAAGCATAATTGATTACACACACTCCACACTTACATATACTCACACACACTCACACACACTCACACACACTCACACACACACACACTCACTCGCACTCATACATTGATTGCCGAAAAAAGTGTGAGAAGCAACGCGCCGCATTTATTTGCAACAACTCATCAAGCAACGGCATCCAGCAGCTGCCTACACAACAAAAAAAAGAAAAAAAAAAGTAATTAGATCTTAAATTAAATTAGAATTCTTAAAGCCGTTGAAAAAGCGTTCACCTTATATTAAATTAAATAAAAAAGCAACCTGTTTGTGCTGCTTTGGGGTAGCAGAAAGTTTAAAAAGACTAAATTAAGCATAAAACCTGAGCTTAAATCAAACGAAATTTGCATTTGTATTGAATTACATTAAAAGTTAAGAGTTGAGCTTAAAAAACTTATAAACAGCAGCGAAATTTACTTAAATTTAGAAGAAATAAAAATACAGTACAATAATTTTAATTGAAATTCCTATAAAATTCAGTTTCAATAAATTAGTCTGTAGCACTTACTATTTATTAATACAAATATGGAACAATTACAAATTACTGGATTAAAGTATATAAATCTTAATCTAAGCACGCAAATATATTCAAATTAAGTAAAACAAAATTTAAAGCAACAGATATATACAACATTTTCTGTAGTAGCGAGTTATTATAGAAATTTTTGTATTTACTTTGAAGTTAATCTAAGTCAAGGTCTGGCAAGACTTTCTTTA
This sequence comes from Drosophila repletoides, assembly GCA_018150835.1. Lineage (NCBI taxonomy): Eukaryota > Metazoa > Arthropoda > Insecta > Diptera > Drosophilidae > Drosophila > Drosophila repletoides. The sequence continues at coordinate 2,634,619 of JAECWQ010000225.1, read as the reverse complement.
ATTTTTTTTGCCAGTGTAATATATGTGGGAAGCGTGGGTGGAGTGGTGCTGGCTGGCAGCTTATGAAATGTCATTCAATTATGGCTTACTTAATGCGCAAAATTCGCTTTCATTTGGACCAAAAAAACAAAAAATAATAATAATGCATTTGCCTGTGGGCCAAATGGCATTAGAAACAGCGGACGTTGTCGCCACCCAAAAGGACGAATTGTGGCCAGGATGTGAATGTAAGTGTGTATCTATGTATGAGAATTTGGCTAAAGCCAAATGAGTATTTCGAATTCAAGCAGACTGAAAAGATGTGAATATGAATGTAATTAAGAGTATTCAAGTTTTATTTAATGTGAATACAAAAGATAATTCGAATATTTGTCAGCTATTGAACAAGTTGACTGATTATGTTGTGTCCAATTAATTTATGTAACAATTGAGCATTAAATATATATAATTTAAAGGCTTATATTATAACTTTGTATGTAATCTTTATATATGAAAAACTCTTTTTCCTAACTGAGTGATTCATCATCGCATACAGGATTTATGGCATACTAAAAGCTTCAGCTATGATGGGATTTTGGAAAATTCTACTTGCGGGCCAATGCGAAATATTTGTATGCTACTTTTTCCTTCCTTATTCGGTCAGCTGCTAATTAATTTTCAAACATCAATATAAGTCTTGAATAAGAACTGCACACCAATTATCCGGTAACTTAAGAATATCTCAATGTAAATTTTCCCCAATTAAATTTTTTATGGTGAAATGCAGCTTTTACTTTATTCAATTGACGTAAAATTCAGTTTTGAAGCTTTATATTTAAATTAAAAATTGCTCTGAAAATTGGTCCTGAAAAAGGGAGCTCAAAATTGGCGACAAATATCAAAACCAGAAAATTATGGCTAAACTGTTGAATTCATATTTTTCCCCCATAATATTACAAAAGCTATTTTGCTCACTGGCGGGAAATATTTTAAGAATAATTCTCAAAAAGATAAAGTTAACTGATATTAAAAATTCCACATGCGGAAAATGTAGTCCAACAAATTAAAGCACTTTTATATTGACTTTCCAGGCTATATCAGGGAATAATGGCTAGAAAAGTTATTTTGAACAGGAAATTAGTGAAAATTTGTAGTTATGATTTTTTGAACTGCAAAACTATTTCCAAATAATAGTTGACTGTTTTTGATAAATCAACGGGCAAAAACTGAAATCAAATATATTGAAAGCCTAATATTGAAATACTGACAAATAGTTAGCCATATATACACATATACTCGGCGACTGAAAACTGGTTTCAAGGGTATTTTAAATTTGACATTATGCACAGAAGAAACTTAATCTCAATACTTTTCCAGTGAAGTCTCCGAGTTTCTAATAAATATAAAATATTTTGTAGTATATTAAGTAAAAATTGAAGATTTTGTTAGTAAATTGAGTTTCTAAAAGTAGAACATGTTTCTGTTAATGTTCTAAACAAAATTACAGCCTGACAATTGAATTTCTGCAAATTTAAAGACTTTTTTCAAATATTAAAAAAAAAAGATCAGAAGTTTAATGGAGTTTCTAAAAATTCAAATCTTATTTAAATTAAAGAATAAAGATGAACAATCAATTCTGGAAAAGTTAAAAAACCTCAATCTTTCATCTAAAATTATAATTTCCATCTAGTAAAAAAAATCATTTAAGTTTAAAGTCGAAATTCAAATTTGTAAAAACAATTTTTGGAAAATTAGCAGCACCGGGTAATACCGCCTATATCTATGCGTATAATTGTATTGGTATTTACTTAGTAATAAAAATATTTACAATTACCAATACTACTTTTTTATTATAATTTTAATCTAATTTGTGAACAATTTCCCTAAAAATTTAAAATTTAAATTCAACAGCATAAAATGTGAAAAGCACTTGAATTTGGTGGTATGAAGTTAATACTCGCCTAGTCACAAGCCAGTTGCAGTAAATTGCAATATATTCACCCCTACTAATACCCCTGCCCCTCTCAACGCCCCCTTCCCTTTGGGCCCTGTGCTTGGTTAACTTATCCAGTGGCGCCGTCAAACGTCAAACGGCGGCCATGGCCGGAAGTTGCGCGCCGACAGGAAGTGACCCCCATTATGCGAGAGTGTATGAGTGTGTGAGTTTTCGAGAGCTGGCAAAATGTTTTAATTATGTTGAAAATGTGTAGAGCAATTTTTGTTTTAAGGTACGAGTATGTAGTTTGTTTGCTGTTGGCAAGCTAAAAAGGTTCAGGGCTCAGTGGGGGCCGGCGGGGCATATTAATGTAAAACAAAAAGTTTATTTTTTCTCTCAGTTGTTTAGCTTCCGGTGGACGAATAGACGCGTGCCATGGTATCTCAGTGTGTGTGGGTGTGGGTGTGTGTGTGTGCGTGCGTGGGCGTTAGCTGCATGCGAAGGCGTGGCCATTGTGCTGGGCAGTCCATCGCATGTTGTACAAGTTTTATAACCCAGCACGAGATGACAATGCGAGCGGCAATTATTTAACTTGATTTATTTACGTCAGTCAACACACAGTGGAACTGGCGGGGCAATTTTATGAAAAGGGATGGCTAACGATGTGCCGGAAGGGATGGTGGGGCGAGGCGAGCCATAGTAATGAGTAAACTGGTTCCAAGTGGCCCAGCAATAGCATAATGAAGCGAGCCGCAATTTAATTAGAACAACATCCACTTCACCTGGCAGCAGCAGTTGCTCCAATGACAAAACAAACGGCACCCGCAATTGCGCACAGTGCATCGCAGTCTATAAAAAAAGGAATGAAAACACAATTAGTAAAAATTAATTTAATTTTGTAATTTTTAATAGGTAATAAACAAAATACTGTACAACTGTTTTTCTCTTAAAGCTCTGCTTTTCGTTCAATATATTAAGGAATTTTCTAACCAATATTTATTGAATTTTAAAGTCCAACAGAAGACACTTTCTGTAGTATTTAAAATAATTTGAAAATTTCAAATTTCTCCATTTATCAAAAAAAGAATTTTAGAGAAGAGTTCAAGAATCATTCTACCATTCTTTTTCGAGCTAGTTTTAAGTTATATATATGCTATATGTTGTTTTTAACTGCAAATAAATCTCTTGTTACATTTTGCACTTAATTTTATTTTTTTAAATCCTCATAACTTGATCGCTTTATAATGAAATTGAAACACTGTGCGGCAAGTCGAGTGCAGCTGCAACAGAAGCAACGCCAACAACAACAACAACGACGACAGAAACAACATTAAACAAACAACAAACAACACTAGCAAAGCATTATGAGAAGAAGCATTGGTCAAGCATCTCATTTTATTTATGAAGCAAACAAAAATGACGGACAGCCAAGTGGCACTCATCGCTGGCTCCGTATTTTGCTGCTCCTGCTCCGACCCCTGGTGCCGCTTTAGTTCCGGCTCTGTCAGTATAAGAGCGTACAGGATCCGGACAGGAGGAGAATCCTTCGCCTGTGGAGTACACTTGCCCGGTTTTCTAATGGCGATAACAAGTTACGCGCGGGCGAGCTCTATCCAAGCAGAAATAACTGAAAAACAGCGAGTTTAAGAAGGCGCAGCTGCAGCTGAAATAAAATCAGCTCGTTAAAAGAAATATTTGTAAAATACACGAGAAAATTGAGCAGACCTGTGCGGGGCAGGTGCTCATAAATTGAATGCACTTGCTTGCAAAACGGCATCATTAAATGCACTTAAACGACTCAAAAATGTTGCAGGCCATCGCGAGAATTCATTGGCATCAATTTCATATTATACACCCAGCTAAATGCATAAAAAGAGTTCTTACTTTCCGAATGAGGCCATTAATTTTATTTATTCCGGATGAGTCTAGTCAATGCCCCGATATTTAATGAGTAATATCTGTGGTTTCCTGTAAAGCATATGCAAAAAAACAAGTTATAAGTACAAAAACTATTTATAATAATAATTTAAGCAATATTAGCTTGAAAAATATGGAATGGAAACTACTTTAATTTGCTGTTCATTCATGCTAAAATAATATGAAACTAGCTTGGAAAGGCTATCTTCAACACGCCAAAGCTTACATACCCTTCACTTAAAAGTTTCTTTCAGATATCTTAGCTTTTCTATATAATATGAGACAGTAGTCCGATCTTTATAATATTTGAAATGCAGTTAGGAAACTCTTTGATTTATCTTGAAAGTCATTAAGATATATATATATATGATATAGTTGCCCGAATCGGACAAAAGAAAATTATACTCATTTTGCTCAAAAGCGAGACTCTACTTTGCTTAGAAACAGACAAGACAGAAATAAAAAATTACTAAATAATCCTTATATAATCCTCTATCTTTCTTGTCTTCCGTTTTATTATTATTTGCTTTTCCAATTAGCTTTTCTTCGATGCAATTTATATTTTTTATTGTTGGCCAAAAAGTTTTTGCTTTTATAATTTAACATCTTTACTATTATTGTTATTATTATTACTTTATACCAATTTACTCCAGCGCCAAAAAGTAGGTTAAACATATTCAGTCCACTGTGCATATGCGTGCTTGGTTGCAGTGTATCTCTCAGTCGTGCACACCCCACTGTAGGAGTCTAATTTATTTTTTTTCTTCTTAGTTTCTGGTGAAACTGGCTCGTATATCAACTGTGTAATCGTATCTGCACCCTTTGAAGGTCAACAAAATACAAAAAAAAAAAAAAAAAAAGGAGAAAAGGAGAAAAGGATTTTAACATTTTGCTCTTGCCTTCAAAACTTTCAGCTTCAGTTGCCGTTTCGGTTCACTTTCACTTTCCCGGTTCCGTTCCCCTTCATCTTCATCTCCATCTTCATCTTCGGTTTCAGTTTCAGTTTCAGTCCAAGTCTCAGTCGCCGTTTCCATTTCCATTTTCAGTTTCTTTCGCAGTTCTGTGCCAGTGCGCATGATATATGGGCGTATTATGCCGACGACCTAACGGTTTAGCATCATATAAATACACAGATATTACGAGGCAAATGCGAAAATGCGATGACGCTGTCGCTGTCTCTGTCGCTGCCACTGCTGCTGGCGCACAGTGCGTATGAGCAATAAATTTTTAAGCCCCAAAAAGTAGGCAACAGAAAGAAAAAAATAGGCAGACACAAATCACAGCGGCAGCTGTGACAGAAATCAGCTGCCAAAGCAATGCCAAAAGTCAGTAGAAGTAGTAGAAGATGAAGAAGAAAGAAGACTTCGACTAGAGCTGTGTCTTGCCAGCTAAGGCGGCACCTGCATATTGTAGTTGTTGTTGTTGTATCTGTCGCCTTGCCAGACCAGCAGCAGGCCACAAAAATGCAGAAGAAGGCAAAGCAAGGAAAGTACGCTGCTGCTGCTACTGCTGCAAGGACACACGCACGAGTAAGGCCGGGAGGATGAGGACATGGGGTAGCCAACTGCTGTAAAATAAGCAGACAATGAGCCGAAAATGGCAAATGGCAGCCAAAAGCGAAACGAAAACGAGCGTAAAGCAAAAACCGAAAGGATAACGCAACGACAGCAAGCGCAAAAAAGTAGGCAATATTAAAAACGCGCATACCAAACGGCAAGCGGCAAGGACAGTCGCAGCTTGTGAGGGCGTGGCAGGAGTTGTAGTGCGTGGCCGTGGCTTTGGCAGCAAAACCTGCAATAAATGGAAAGACAGGGAGCAAGAACGAAAGAGCGAGAAAAGGAAGGAGAAAAGGAAAGACAAGAAATTGAACTAGAAGCAATTCATAAATAAATGCGCCAATTGATCAGCTACAGCTGCGTCTACGCCTCTATTTCATTTTATTCTCATCTATTCTGCCTCTCTTTCTCCAAATATGTATATACACATATTATGACTGTTCCAAATTCCGTCGTTTTTTAAGAGTTTGAAAAATGACATTTTCTCTTATTTCTTTTTCCATTAACCTACATAGTTTTCAGATTTTTTCTGATTTATTCATTTCTGCAATTCATTTAAAAATGACGTTTTTGAAACAACATAGAAATCTCTTGAAAGTTTTCTGATTGAATGAAAAGCTCTTCTGAATTTTCAAGAGATTCGGTTTTAAACCTAAAGTGTATTTTTAGAGCAAAGCAAGGCAAACAAAAATGCATTAAGAATCCCGTGGAATAGCCCGTATTATTATTTATAAAATAAATAAATAAATAAATTATTTTTATTTATTTCGAATTAAAAATTTTGATATTCACTTCTTTGCCGACATATTTGGTATTATTTTTTTAGCTGAACCTTGAAGTTTAAAGATTTCCTGGAAGTGTTTACAATTTTCCTCATAAAACCTTGAAATTTTAATGTTTTTTTAATAAATGCAATTTAAAAATCCAAATAACTACACTACATTTTTATTAAAAAAAAATAAATGTTCTCAAATTTTAGTAAAAAACGAAACTTTTTAGAGATTTATATTGAACTCAAAACTCTTAAAAAATATTTATTAGATTTGTTAAATTTTTTTTAATAACTATTAAAAAAGGTACCGAGAAATTTAGGATAATTTAAACGTTTTCGGAATTGAGAACAGATGCGTAAATCTCTTTCTGTCTGTGTTTGCGTGGAAAGCTAATAATGTTGCTCAATTTGAAATGTTGATGTGGATGATTATGTTGATGACACAGCAACAGCAACAGCAGTAGAACCAGAGACAGAGCCAGAGCCACTTGAGGACTCAGCCAGGACTCGGCAAACTAGAAATGCAGAGCACATTGTTAACCCCACTTCATTGGGAATGCTAATCGCACTCATTACACGAAATATGCATGTAATAATAGCAAAATCAGCAGCAGCAGCAACAAAGTCAAAGGAAGAGCAGCAGATGACGAGCATGCGAATGAGATACTACTGAGAGGCGCTCAGAAAGGATGATGATGATGATGCCATCCATACATATAAAATATCATTCTATGAAACAAGCTGAACCAAATTGAACCAAGCTGAACTGAACTGAACTGAACCAATGTGCCATGACCAAGAGCGAAAAGCCAAGAGACAACAGCCAACAGTCAACAGTTAACAGCCAACAGTCTGCAGATAACAAAAAAGCAATAAAACGACAATAGAGAACATTAAAATACACTGCGAGTACTAATCCAAATTGAGCAATATATATTCAGAAATTTTCAATTATCTGGCTTTATATTTGATTAAATATTATGCTTGATAAATTTGAATTCTACGCGTAAAATCTTTTTCAAAAATAAGCTCTACTCAAAATCTGTAAATATATTTTCGTTTTCTTTTTTTTTTTTGCAAACAAATAATCCCGATCAATTATCAAATTTATTCAATGACTAAATAAAATTTTCAATTTAATATTATCCCAAAATCTAAGCTCAAAACACCAAACCACAGTTTCCCATCTTTCGCTAATACATTTAAAATTCAGATGAATACTAAAGTTTTAGTCATTTAACGATTTGTAGCAATAAAATGCTATAAATAAAATAAAAGCTGCATTCCGGACTTTATAAACTTCAATAAAAACTTTAATTTTAAAGATTTTTACACATTAAATAAAGACTTTAAAGTTGATATATTGAAAAAAATGCCCATACAACTAAGGCATTTCTTCTAGGATATTCAATTCAGAATTTCTAAGGTATCATAATTGTTTTGTTCCAAATATTCAGGAAGTAATACTATTCTTCTTAAAATTAATATTTTCTGGCTGAATTTTATGGAATTTCTCGGATTTTTTTTCTCGTTTTTAGAAAACGATTTCGATCAGTTTTTAAAAACTTTAGCTAATTTTACCGTGCTGTTACATTGAATTGGCGTGATTATCTTTAAGTTTTTGTAAAATCATTTTCAAATATTTTAAACGATATTTTACTTTATTTTTGTGCTTAGTACGAACCATTTCTTAATGGGTTTCATATGTGATTTCTGCTGTTAGCCAACTTCAATATTATTCCAGTTGGATGGGTTCAATCCTTTAGTTAATAGAGGCGTTTAAGCGTTGCATGCAGCATGGAAAAGTTGCTAAGCTCGACGCCTGACAGCGTTCAACAACAACAACAGCAGCAGCAGCAGCAGCAGCAACAAGAACAACATTGTTGCTGTTGGGGTCGTGGCTCTTTGACTGACATGCCGCGAGCGCCGCCTAATGAGCGCTCATAATGAGCGGCGACATAAAAGGGGGGCCAAAGGTTAAGGGTAGGGAAATTGGAGGGAAGGGGATTTGATGGCTGGGGAGCTGTCATGACTGCTGAATGACTGCCGCTGGCTGGGGGCAATGTGGGAGGTTGCGAGGCTTTCATAGTTCGCCTCTGCTAACGGAAGTTGTCAGCCGCCGTTGACGAAAAATCGAATTTTTCTCTTTTTTTTTCGTTTATTTTTCGTTTTGTTTTTTTTTTCTTGCACATCTCGCAATGCATTTAATATGAAAAGACAACAGGGCGGGGACAGGCAAAGGGATGGCAAGGGACAGAGACAGGGGTAGGGATAGGGACAGGGCCAGGACATGCGAAGCCTTGCGCTGTCAGGCAGCCAGGCAGGCAAGGACAATGCCCAAGCGAGCGTCTTAAACGCTGTCAACGTTGGCTTTTTGCTTCAAGTGCCAGGCAAGCACGTTAAGGATGAGAATGCAAAAGGGAAGAAGGAATGAGATTGAGGACGAGCACGTGAACGTGAACGAGGATGTGGATGTGGATGTGGATGAGCATGAGTATGGGAATAAATGGAAATGGAACTGGGAATGGGAATGGGAATGGTACAGATGCCTCTAGCACATTTTTCCACTTCTACGCGTATTTTTATACAATTTCACAGAGCATTGTCATTCCTACCCCCAAAAAAGAGTATATGACTTCTTGATCAGCAGCGACTGATAAAACAATCTACCTTCTATTTATATAGAATATTAATTCTCTCTAAGAAATCTTCAATACTGGAAACACCATTAGTATTAGAAATCTTTGAAAAACCCATTTCAAATACAGAGATATTTGGCTGGCCTTTACTTGTTTCACTATTGTGCAAATATCAAAACGGTTTTTGGTTTTACTTACAGAGTATCTGTCCGTCGAGCAACTCAACTAGAGCAGTCCTATGTTGTTTTTTTCTTTTCTTTTTTTTTTTGGACAAGAACGCCAAGTGTGCGGCTGTTTAAATTGACACTTGGCATCTTTTGTTGCATCAAAAACGTGTCGTTGTTGTCGTCCTCGTCGTCGCAAAAGTCCTTTCTCTTCTGGCTGCTCTCTCGTCCTGTTGACTGGCTGCCTGACTGGCTGCCTGCCTGGCAGCCTGCAGGTGCCTCTTAAATATTTGACAGCTACAGTGGGGAACGGGGGCTCATCTTCAACGCGACGTTACACACATGACATTCTCTCAAATTGCTTCCGAAATGCTTTTCACGCCCACGGTGCTCATTTGGGCAAGGGATGGCACGGGTTAAGGCCTTCTCAGCTTTAACCTGTCACATTTGGCAGTAAACTCGTAATTACGAGTAAATTGTCAAATTGTCAAACTGTTAAATTGTCAAATTGTCATATTGTCAAATTGTATGACACACTAAAAGCTCCAGCTAGTACAACATTGTTGTTCGTTTAACACCTTAAAACTTAAGTTGTAATTCACAAGCGGTTAAAGCAGCTCTAAGTAGACTTAAGGCAAGACTTTATGAGGCTATATTTCTTCCTCATTTTCCCTCATCTCTCCATAAACCATTCTTAGTAGTTATACAGAGAATTTGCTTTACTTACGACTTATCGTTGCAATGCCTAATTAGCTTCTCTATTCTATAGGCCTGATAAACAATTCAAGTCTAGATTCGATCGATTTGTGTTCCATTCGGGCTTTATTTGTGAGCCAGTTACACATTGTATGAACACAAGTAATTTACACAACGCCAGTAATTTAGCCAAGTACACAGAGAGAAACATTTGAAAGTGTTCGAAAATTATTCCGAATAAGGCAACATTTTACTCAAATTGACTTCGATGGTCATAGCTAAATTGGGTCTTTAATATTTGACACCAACTCTCGGTTCAAGTTTAATTCTGTCTCATTTCAAGACTGTCTTTTTTTCTAAGTCTTTATTATACTGGAATTAAGAACGTTGCGTCATCATTTCTTTAGTTGTGATAGAAGAACTCAGCACTGCAATAAACGTGGCCAAAGTAGTTGTAATATTTGGCTCAGTGTAGTAGTGCGAGTGAACATGTAAATGTGTTGGATTCCAATTAACATTTGAATGGTATCCACCTGGCAGAGCTGCTATTCAGCTGAGGCCAGGCAAGAACAAGAAAGGACTATTCAAAGGACAACTGAGCTGAGCTATGGCTTAGGCCCTAAATCATTAATTGAATTACGGCAGTTACAGTGTGTATTTGGGTAAATCTTGGCCCTTGTGGATGTCATTGGTAAGCAGCAGGAAAAGCATCGAAAAAACTTTGTGTAAACTTGAAAGTACATTTGAGCCACGTAAACAAATTGAAATTCAGAAAATGTTTATGCGACCGGAATAATTTTTCATTTTAATATCTCTATTATTATTATTATTATTTTCTTCTTTTTTTTGCTGGCTGTCCTACAATTCATTTTGGGCCAAAAGATGCCCAAATTGCAAATGATAATTAAAATGAATTTGCATAAGAAAATAAGAAGAACTAGGAAGAACAAAAGGCAAGCCAAGTGATGCCCAAAGCAACTCACTCGGATTTATGCAAACTTTTTTCCCATCGCCATAAACAAAGTAGAGAATGGACGAGGCATAGTAAAAGTTCTGAATACCCTGTAAGGCCACTAAAATAGGCAACTCAGCCGTGAGTCGATAATTACTGACTGACGACCAATATACAGCGGGTGTAGTACAGGGTATTTTAAAGCTGAGCATTCAGCCTTTTTAAAGCTTACTCTTAGCCGTATTGTTTTTAAGCGACCTTTTGTGGCCAAATCTTGTTAATTCTTCAGAATTTTCTTGTTTCAATTTGTTGTTTATTGTTGAGCAACAATAAGCGAAATATTTTTAATAACTTAAAAACAAAAGAATAAAATAATACAAAAAAAAAAAGAAGATATTTATATATACTAATTAATTTTATTTTCTTGCAGCAAGCGAAAGCAAAAGGCAACAATTCAATAGTATGAAAGGAGCAGGAGCAACAATACAAGGATCATCGCAAGGAGCTAAACAAAAAGCGACGGTGCATGGAGGCCAACAAATAAAAGAAAACATTTAAAGAATTTTAATCGAAAACTGCCAAGAAACAAATATATGTATTTACAATATATACCAGATTAATATAGGCGAGAAAGACAGGTCATATATATATATACATATATAGATAGAGCAAGAGAGCGGGAGACAGAGAGTGCAACTAATTTAATTGATTTATTATACTTAATTAACCAGAAGAAGTACAGCGACAACAATGGGCTATATTAAACGCAAAATTAATGTGAAGATGGAAACATTTCTAATAAATATGTAAATAAATGCTGCCAAATCAACAACAACAACAACAACAACAACATCAACTGAGATGCATGTAACGCACAAATTTAATTACAACAACAACAACAACAACAACAATAATTGTGAGCAAAGAGCTGAAAGGGAGGCAAAAGAAAATACTAAATTAATACACTCAAATTTCCCAGCAGCTGCGCCTGCGCCTAAGGCAACCGCAATTGCAACTGCAACTGCAACAATTAGCAGTAATTATAATTAATAATTATAATTATAATTATAATTATAGTTATAGTTAATCAATTAAGGAAGTCTCTGTACAATTGTAACAGCTACAACAACGTCGCTGCCACGCCCACAACGCTCAACACAAGCGCGCAGAGGGAAATGAGATGAAGTGGTTTCAAGTGACCATAGATATGATTCTTGTGCTTTCAGTTATATCAAGTAAGTACCCAATACTTATACTTATTAGCCCCCCATCTTTCCCATCCCTTTTACACTATTTTCTCTGCAGCTCTGCCCTCTGACCCTATTCCAAATTCAAGAGGTTACTCAAACAAAGCCTCGAATAATACTTGAAACACAAAACAATCGCCTGACATCCTCTTCATCCCATTCCCTGCTGCCCATTCAAGCACTCGAGTGCTTCGAGTTAAAAGCTAGCTGAGCTTATATTCATTTTAGATTACAGCCAAAAAAAAAAAAAACCTAGAAAAATCCATCAAATTCCGCCTGCTACATCGACTTGCTAATGCCCTTGACCTCGCCAAAAAAAGTCATGTTTAGCTTGATAACAAAGTAAAATCAAGCTATGAATGGAAAGTGACAAGGGGCATCATTTTGTGCTCGTCCTTTAAAGCATATTTTCAACTGCAGGGGATTTAAAAATAATTATTTTTGTAATTTTTAAATACTGCACAAAACAGGCTTAACAGTATCGTAGCAAGAATCTGAAACTGATGGGAATTTTCTCAAATCTTAACTCCAATTTTTATTTGATCTGTTCCAAATGCCTTACTAAAAAGTGATAAAGAAATATTTGCTTTATGGATAAATCTTAAGTCAAAATTCTTATCGTGATCAATAATATATATAGTGGGTATAATAAACATTTAAAATGCATAAAGATAAATAAATTATTTAAATGTAAGATAAAAATCAATTCTTAGATCAAGCAGTTTCCAAAAAAGTTAACATTTCACAAAAATAATGCTTCTTCCAGCTTTAGAATATAAGTATGAAAATTTCGGATGCAGGATATCTGCTTAAGTAGCAGCCTAAAAAGAGTTTTAGATCATCCTAAATTTCAAATTATTTCGTTTAGTGCCGCATTAAGCCAAAGCTAAATGAAGTAACCCGCTTTGTTGACAGGCTGCAGGGTATTTGGAGATTGGGAGACACGTTGTCTGGACGCATTTGAAATGGAAAGTGTAAATGAAATCGAGTTGGGTGTTGGACGTGGACACTAACAGCAATGAGCAGTAACAGCTATCAGCTAACAGCTGACAGCATGAAGGACCAAAAGGATGCAGGATGAGGAGAGGGCTGCAAGCTAAAGATGCCAGCATGCAGACACAGACACGAGCTTCGACTCCGAGTCGGACTCGGACTCGGACTCGGACTCGAATAGGGACTTGGTCTCTGTTTTAGTTTCAGTTTCAGATTTAGTGGCATCCACAAAATGAGGCCGCAGCTGTGTGGCAAGCGAACGTTTTGTCTGCTGCACAGACGAAAACTAGCACAAGGCAGCCACGCACACACTCACTCCCACACCCATACGCCCACACGTCCACAAGCATAGAGTCGCCTGGCCTCAGCTGACCCAAAAGCCCATTCTCAGCAGCTCTTCGCCTGCAGCCAAAGACTGGTTTTTTTTAATTTTTTTTTTTGTGCGTGTCGTCGATTTGATTTTCATTTTTTATGCGCGTCGCGTCGCCAAGGCCGGCATCGCAGTTGACATCGCTGCTGCAGTCAACGTCGCAGTCGGCGTTGCTACCAGCGCCAACGTCGTTGCGTTTAATGGCGCGGCAACATTTGCGGTTAGCTGCGAACCTTCTGGGCCTATCCTTTCCCTTCCCTTTCAAACTGAAACTGAAACAGAAACTGGACTGCAATTAGATCCAATCCTTGCCTCCAGCGTTCAACATTCAGCCACTAGGAACCGCAGTCCGCAAAAGGACTCGAACCTTATGTGCAGAGGCGCACGTTGAATGTTAAATTCCCGAGAATTTTCACTCGCCTCAAATACAAAGTTCCTTGAATTTCCCTGGAAAATGCTTATTTAATGTAGCTATTTTTTTAACACCGATTTTTTTAAAGTTTGGGATTATCGTCAGATAAATATTACTTTTATTTTAATTATTTCGAAACTGAATAGCATTAATTTAAGTTCACAATTTTTTCATGAACTTTATAATCTTTTAATACTTCTATTATACTAATAATTCCGAAGTTTTAGCCAATAATAATTCCAATATTTTACTTTGAAGACTTATTTTATTGATAATTCCACAAGAGAAAAAAAATGAACTCTCTCTCTCTATCTCTCTCTAGAACTTTGAAACCTTCTGGTTCGGTTCCGAATTATTAAAAAAAAAAAACTTTCTGACCGAACTATATCCCAATTTGTAGTCGAACCAAAATAATAATTAAAATTGATTTAAATTTAACCGTCTTGAAGTCAACGATTGTGCTAGAAAAGCCGGTTAAAACAAGAAGAATTTTAAAAATTAATAAATGTCGCCAAAACTCAACATTTAGAATATTTAAAGCAATAACAAAAATTGAAGGCATTGTATAAAGTATTATTGAAACGCCACATTAAGCTATGAATGCAAATTATTTGATATAAAAGTATATTTCGAAAATAGGAGCAAATTGGGGGCAAAAAAAAAAACCCCTGCATACGCCGCTGGTTATGTGTTCCCGTATTTACGATTACGCTTATATTATATATAAGTATATTCTCAGATCGTAAATAAAAATGCAAAAGTGAACATAAATCTTGAATCGTGAATGTTGCCGAAATGTTTGTTGTTTTTTATTTGTCGTTGTTGTTAGCATTCACACGCGCATTTACCGCTCGTTTGTTACAATTCGGTTCGGTTCAGTTCAGTTGAGTTTGGTTCAGTGCGGTTCTCTTCTGTTCGGTTCGCATTGCCATTTTTGGTGCGCCTTAAAGAAGCATCGAATTTCTTTTGATTTAAAAAGCCATAAATTGTGAAAACATGAAAAGCTCCTACGAGTTTCTTCTCGTCTTTTCAGCTGCCTCAGGCCTCTGGCAATAATAAGAATCACAGCAGAGGAAACGCAGCGCCCAAAAGCAGGCAACACAATTTTTCATGTCATCATTTTGGCTGCCCAGCAGACAACGCAGCAAACATAAATAAATAGCACTAAAGCACGCCACACACACACAGTCAAAGCCATACATACATATGCATATGTATTTATGTATATATATATATATATATATATATAGATATGTATGTATATACACACATCAATAGCTGCTGCAAATGGCTGCTAATGCAGCAGCAACAACTGCAGCAATTTTTACAGCGTCGCCGTCAGTTGCCACGCTCCAGTTTCCGCTCTGTGGCCATTAAACGAGCCACACATTCATACACACACACACACACACACACACACACACAAAGAGTGTGTGTGTGGGTAGGGTATAACACCCCTAGCTAACAGCAGCCAGACTGAGACTACTGAGCACTTTTTCCTACTGCCAACGGCGACTACTTTCTTTTGTGGCTACACTGCACAGCTAGGGTTTCCTTTGCTTGCTCGAATCGGATAAAGTCAGTCAAGTTAATGTCCTTTTTGTCGCTTTTTAAGTACTCCCAATTCAGGATAGAAAACCTATTTTCAACAGAAATTCCACCTTGTTTCTAAAAACTTCGATAACATTTTTTTAGAGGATTTAATTCTTTCGATTTTTTATTGCTGAAACACGAGTACCATCTATAACTACTTTTAAATTAATATTTTCTAGCTTTAGATATTTTTGCTGACAAATATTCAATTTTTACTTTCATTCCATGTTCCGACTTTTTCCATAAATTTTCCAATTTCTCCATCACTACAGTAAAAAACTAGCTTGATGAATCAGTCAGTCGAAAAATGAGTTTTATATACAGAGAGATTATAGTAACTTGTTTAAAATGAAAACTATATTAACTCACAATCTGTTGCTATTGCATTTTCTTTAGACCCTTTCCCTTATATTCCGCCCGTTTTCTCTTTGAAAATAAACAAAAAGAATTTTGGCATTTCTATAATTATAACTAAATATACTTATAATATTAGCTTACCCTACAACAATTTGTTAGCCTTTATTCTCATTACAATATATACTCGTACTTATTTTAAGATAAACAAAAAACACTTTCGATCTCCTAGATAATCCCAATAAAAATTAGAAAAACATAAGATTACTATTGAGATTTCTTTATCAGTATTCTCTGATCTGATTTTCACTATGTTCTAGCTTTTTTCCGAGCTCAAAGAGATTTAGTTTTTCTTTTTTTCAGAAAGTTGTGGATCATCTCACCAGATAATATCATAGGGCTGGTAAAAGGCAACAATTTTTGAATTAAAACCATGGCATACTTTTTCGAGAGCAATTAAATTTGATAACCTTAACTATTTTCTTTTATAGTTTCAGTTGGAATGGCGATCATAAAAGGGTACTCACATTTTACTATGGAAATACTTCGGTATGGCCCTGATTATCTGTCTAGAAATTATTCTATTATCCTGATTATATTATATATTGTATAGAGTGTGCCAGTTTCGCATTGTCTTTTATTGTAAGCGTCTCGTATCTCGCGTCTTAGCTCTGTCCGACTGTTTCATCTACTGCGCTGCGGATGGCTGGAAGGATTTGTGGAGGTTTTTGAGGTGGATTTGGGAGGAGGTTTTCTTTTTTTTTTAGTAGGTTTGTGGGTGAAATGGCACACTCAGCTCTTCCTAGCCCCATTTGTAATGCAATTGCCACGCCCCTGCGGCTGCACTTACGTGGCGCTAATATAGAAAAGTGAAGTGCTACGACGACGCCACTTGCAAAATAGGGCGTGCCAACGCCCACAGCCCACAGCCCACAGTCCATAGCCCAGAGCCCAGAGCCCAACGCCCACTTTGGAGCACTGCCGACAGTGCGACAAATTCATTGCAGTCGCTGTCGTCGTTGCAGTTGCAGTCGCCTTCGCTGCCTGTAATGTCTGCAGCGTCGTCTTCATGGCCATCGACATAGTCGTCGTCACCGTCGTCGACGTCGTCGTCTGCCAGCTTCAAGTGCAGCGAGCAGCATGCAGCAAGCATCAGAATTTGGGTCGCCAGCGTCGACGTCGCAATTTTTGGCATGATTCATGACCGCAGCTGCGACGCTGGCGTCTACGCGCAACTTAACAAACACAAACAGCAAAAGAAAAACACAAAAAAAAAAAAAAACAAGAAATGAGTGTGCAATGAGCAAAGAGAGATAAACTAAGTGGAAAAACGCCATACAGCTAAACAGTGGGTGGACAGAGTTGTGGCACGCAAAGGAAGAGACAGAGACAGCCAAAGAGACGCACTTGCAACGTGCAACAGCAGCTTTCCAGCCACAATGGGCAACAATCGAGGCACTTGCATTAACTTTACTGACCAGCAAAATATATATATATATATAAATATATATAAATATTTATTAAAATGTATATTCGACGAGTAGATACCCTAATATTCATATTAATCAAAATAAATCAAATGTATTATTAATTATTCCTAAAAGGCTTTTATCAATACCCTCAAATATAGAATAAAATACTTTTCCAGCAATTTTCATAAAATTTTTATGTACATATTATATTGTAAAATATAATATCCACTCGATTCCAGCATATGTGTGCTGTTCGATAAATTGATATCTAAAGACTAAATTTGAAGTGCTTAGCTTAAAAGCGAGGAACAAACGGACAGACAGACAGACAGGCAGACAGACAGACAGAAGGACTTGTCCCATCGCTTTGATCAATAATAGACATCCATAAAAACATTCCTTCTGCGGCTACACAATTCGTGAGAAAATTATAATACCCCTGGCAGGGTATAAAAATATCAAATTATTTATTTTTAAATGATTTATTGCATTCACAGGGATTAATTACGAATTAATTTGCCTGCATACCAAATAAAACAGTTTCAAATAATTTGCAAATTAAATTATTTACTAACAGAGCTTTGACTTATAAGACAGATTGTGTGCCCGAAAATCCTGTATTTTTTTTACCGGTGTACATCCTGTATAGGTTCTGCAATTTATTGAAATTTCCTGAGCGAATTATGCATCATAAATTCAGTAAGGGTGTCTATTGTCAGGCGCTTGGCTTGGCTTGGGTTGGCAGCATTGCTTGCTATGCGTCCTGCCCGACTCCCGACTCCGATTGTTATGGAAAATTGATGAAAATTCACGCACATTCACACACACACACACACACACAAACGCGCATGCACAGATACACGCATACAGCGGTTTGAGAGGCTGTGTGGTAAATTATTGCAGGCTAAGCGAGTTTATAAAACGAAAGTGAAAATCGTCGACAAAAGTAATGCAAAAAGTTTTTGCAGGCAACAAGCGTGCCTGGAAAAGCCAGCTTACAACCACATGATTTCCCCATGATTTTTCCCAATGATTTTCCCTTGATTTTTTGCCCACACAAGCTTTCTAAATTGCCGGCCTACTTTAGGCATTGAAATTTTGTCGCCTTTACCACTTTTTCACGGCCAAAACTTGAACTGATGCTCGATGCGTTTGTGTATATATATGTGTGTGTGCGTATGTGTGTGTGTGTGTGTGTTTGTTGCAGTTGCATAAACTTTGCTTCAACATTTGCCTGACTTAGTTTGTTAGCGGAGCAAGCGCAAAAGCCATTGAAAAACTTTTAGCGCTTAAGTACACTTGCAACTCGCTCTCTCCCGCTCTCTCTTTCTACACTTGCCACTCTTTCGCTGAGTATGTGCCGTCTCTTTCACACCCTATAATAAACTTTTCAAATGCATGATTGATGATGTAGCTCAAAACCCAACTCGAACCGCTCCGACCTCGCGCCTCCGACCTCGAACCTCCGCCCTTTTACCCCTGGAAAGTTTTGCGCCGTTTTGTAAACGAGTCGCGTCCTCCAGCCAGAGCTGCCAACACGCGCTAATTGTTGTTTGAAAATGCGCCAATGTAATTACACAAATGAAAATGCATCGAGTCGAGCCTGAAACGAAGCGAACCAAACCAAACCAAACCAAACCAAACCAAATCGAACCGAATCGAACTGAGCTGAGCTGGGCTGAACCGCAGCGAGCCTGGGTCTCATCAGAGGCAGTGGCGTGTATTTTTTACCCATTCGATTTGTATGTTGTTTACTGTAGTTTTTGTGGCCTCGCAGATTGAATTCAGCTGGCAGCACACTCACTGCACGAATACACGAATGGACGAATGCTCTTTGATAACTAAGAGTTTAAATGAATAAAAAAGAACAAACACAAAGCAAAAAACAAGGGTATTCAAATACTCGTACGAATACTAATACTATAAAGCCAGACCTGCCTGCCAATCACTTGCGGAAATCCCATTCGACAGTCAAGAAATGAGTCTATTTATTTATTTTTCGAAAACCTATTTCAAGTCAAATCCATTAGGTAATTTCGCGTATCTTTTGCCTATATTTTAGTCAAAATTTAGGCAAAAAAAAACCATTGTTTTATTCAACATTTTCGAAAAGAAAAAAGTGTTTCATTAACTAAATTGAATTTTGCTACATGAAACTTTAAAATAAAAGTAATTGAATAACTGGTGTAATTAGTATAATTTTGATGAAATTCTAATTAAGTTTATTAAATATTAAATTTTTATTCTTATTTTTTGAGCTTGATTACAGATGAGATGAGTTTTTTAAATGCCATACGATTAGATGTAAATTTCGAATAAGAAAAAGTCGAGAAGCAAGGAAATTTACATTTATTATACCACTCCTATATAGAATGTTTCAACAAGACTCATTTAATAAACCTAATTAAAACAGTTTAAGTCATATCCTTCAACCAATTAAGCCAATTATTTCATACTGACACATCTACAATGCTTTTAAGCACTTAGAGATACATTTCATGTGTAAGATACAACAAGTTCAAGTGTTGCCTTCTGCCTTTTGCCTTCTGCCTGTTGCCTGCTAAATAAAAGAGCTGCAAAGGAAAATGAATACCAGTAAATGCATTAAATTCCTGGCCATAATCTGTAATAAGCCCTTAAGAATACGGTTGAACAGCTCATTAAAATTTAACATAAGATACAAGTGCAAAAATTTAGCATTTAATTCTCCTCTAATTAAAATGCATTTATAATGCCAAAATATTCAAACCCAAATTATTAAGCATTTTTTTACCCACATTCATAATTTTATATTAAACTATCCGATATTACCCGGCATCGCCCAGGGAGGCTCAATATTATCAGTGTATTTTCATATCTTTAATTTCATTTTTTAGCCTGTGAGTCTTTCAAAATTTAACTTTTATTTTTGAGAAAAATCATTACAAAAATAAAGCAATCTAAAGATTTTCATTAAAATAAATTACTGTATCATTAAAATCGAATATTTGGTTTTGACTGTTTCATGTCCATTTTCAGGCCTTGGGGCGTATTTTCGAAAAGTAAATTTGAGCTCGATTCCTATTTCTCCGCACTTGGGAAACGAATATTCCAAAATCTCTTCTTAATGGAAACTTTCTAAAATTTCCATTTTTAAACTAAAAATGTTCTACCAAGATTGGATTGGGACATATGTGGAACGATTTCTTCATTCAAAACAATCTCATCTTAAAACATTTCTTTTCTGTATGGCCTTTAAAGGTGTGGCCTTTAAAGCTGTAATGAGCCTATCGACAGGCAAAACTGAAGTACCCTGTGCATTTAACTATTAAATTATAGAGTATACGTTCCTAACACAATCTGTGTGCTGAAATTACATTAGTTTTGTTATTTGGCCAACGAAAATTACATTTGTAGTTGCATTTTCAATGTAATTTTTGGTATTTGGCTTTTGGCTTTTGACTTTGACGCATGCAACGCTGTTGTTGTGTGAATTGTTAAATACACTGACAAAAAAAGTTTCAGAGAATTTTATATATTACCAACTTGGCTGCTTGCTTTACTCAATATTAAAGAGTATTTAAGAAAAACAAATAAGATATAAAACTAATTCCGCCCCGAAAAGTATGCTATAAAACCGGAACTCTGAACAGGTCGATCATATTTGTTCGATATTTTCATTATTGATTTTCATCCGTGATCTCTTTTTAATCAGTGTATTATTGCAACAATGCAACAACTCTTTAAGTGCTCCACAGCAAATAGGGCGTGGCCAGTGCCCAATTGCCATTTGGCTGATGGCCCTGCATAAAATTAGGTTACATGAGTAGAAAAGGGAGGAAGGAGGAACGAGGAAGAGAGGAAAGCGAACTCGGAACACTGGCAGGCCACTCCTCGACGCGGCCAATGCGTTTTGATATATGAAGTTGTTGTCTGCTGTTGTGCCGCTGTTTATGTTTCTATTTCAGTTTCCATTTCTGTTGCTGTTTCTGACGCTTCGCTGAGTGGGACTGCCAAATGAGTCCCTGTCCAACTCGTGCTGACCACGCCCACTGGTATATTATGGGAGACGGGGCAGAAGTATGGCAGTGCCAAGAAGCAGGAAGTATGACAAACCGCAAAGGAAGAAAATTCATGGCAATCAAAAACACAAAAAAAAAAAAAAAAAACAAGAAAATACAAGAAAAGAAGAGAAGGAAAAAAAACATTAAAAAAAAAATAGGAAGAAAAATTGTAGTGACTTTAGCGGAAATGACAAAAACGAGTTGCGACTGCAATGCACAGTGTTTCTTTGCCATATAAAAAGCAACCAAAACAATTTAATTTTACAATTTTACAATTTATATAATAATTATTTTTATCTTCTGTAATTCTTTAATCGACTGCAATTAGTCGATTTAATAATGATAAATAAATAAATAAATAAATAAAAAATAAATTTGCCCACCGCCTGACTGGTTGCCCCCTGTTCGAAGTGTTGGAAATTTAACAATAAAGTCCAAACGCAAATTGACTCCAAAAATTATGTTCCACACAATGAAGAAGATTTTATATTTTTCGTCTTTCTTTCAGCCCGAAAACTCTATTTATTCAAGTTATACGCAGAATCCACATTCAACAGTTTTATGTGGAATTTATTAAGACAAGCCCCAAATAGGCTTACGTTAATCAAAATCAGTTGAATTAAATCACAAAAGAAACCTTTTAATTAAAAACTATAAAAAAAAGATGCAATAAAAGAGTAAAAGTACATTTAAAAAAAGTTGTTACTTAAAAAATAAATAGAAATTGCAACAATTTATTTTGGAATGAATAACACCAAAATAACTGTTGTTTAATTTTGGTAGCTGAATTAAATATTAAATTTAATTTTTTATCGATCATTTTAGTAGATCTTATACTTTTGTAGTTATATACAAAAGTGTATATACATTTTTGACGCACTGTGCGTTGTCGTAGGCGCTGCAGCTGCTGCTGTAACTGAAATTTGCATTTATCTTCAAGTTGAGTTTCCTCTTTCGTGAAACTGTCTGCTTATTTATTTACTTTTTTACGCTCTTAGCACACGCACATATACAAGCATAAAGAAACACACAAACACACACATGGCGTGTAGTTTGGCAAATTTGTTGCCTGCTTTTAGGCTGATTTTATGCCATTTTCTCTTCTTAAGTGTCGCCATTTGCAAGTGACGCAACGAATGCAACGAATTGTCATGCTGCCAGGCCCACTTGCGAAGCCACAGCCACAGCCACAGCCTCAGCCTCAGCCTCAGCCTCAGCCTCAGCCTCAGCCTCAGCCCTTCCCCCTTGCAACATGCATACATTTTTCATGTTGCAGGCGACAGCACTCGGGCAGCTACATCGTTGCCCGCGGCATTTGTTGCAGCCGCACGTAGCCGCTTGTCGCTTTAACCTATGCATAATTTGATATTTGATGACAGAGCTGGCCCACAGGCAAAATCCCCGCTAAATTATGAGCGAACGAAACTTTCTGGAGTCGCCCTCTTAATGAACTGTGGGGCAAAAAACTTAAGTTTTAGTCATTAAATATGCCACTGCCTTTGACTGCTGCTACTATGCTACTTCTAGCACAATTTAATTTAATTTAATTTCATCTCTCAACTCTTCTCTACTCGTTTAATGCCAAGCTGCAGACCAAAAATCAGCGCCAGGCATAGCCACAGGGCTGCCTTCAACCGTTTGCTGCACTCAGCGCTCCTTAGGGCCTCATGCATATTCAAAGAGCATTTCATGAACTCATAAGCACCGACACTCACACCATAGTCAGTAGCTGCAGCAGCAGTAAAACAACTGGAAAATATGCTTGACTTTGAGATACCCTGTACAAAGTTGTGACCTATGATGAGAGCCTTATAAAATTTGGAAGAAATTCAGTTGTGGGGTTCGAACCCGATGGAATACTTATTTAAGTTTCTCGATTTATTTTAAAAACATTCGATTTCTATTTTCATATAGAAGGATTATCAATTCAATTGACCAAGTTTCTTAAAAAATTGACCAATTGACCAAGTTTCTTCATAAAAATCATCAATTAAAAATTCTCATTCTCTTTCACATATGAAAAGCCGAGTGATAAGTCTTAAAGACAAAAAATACTTTATATTTATAAATGTTTCAATAAATTAACAAGAATATAAGTTATACTTCCCTTCATTTTTTTAAGAGTTTTACAAAAAGAAAGCGCTTTCTATTGATATGTCCACGTCTGATAAACAAAAAATGTTTATTTAATGGATACAACAAACAAAAAGGATAATAGAATAGCATATTGATGGGGATCTAGGCTATAAAATGAAATCTTGAAAGCTTTATTTAGTTTTGATTGTTGAATTCATCTAAAAATTATATACTTAAAAGACAGCACTACTCCAAATTTCATTGAAGTCTGTCATTGGCATAAACTACAATAGAAAAAAGCTTTTGAAACAGACCAAAAGTTCGATATAACTTAATTGATTTTGCAGACTATAATACCCCTTAAGGCGATTTTCTGGTTACAAGGTATAAGAAGCAAGGGCCATTCAGGTAGACCGCATGAAGGTGTTAGAGTTGGGTGTTGGCCAAGCCGACCAGCGCGGCATACCGGCTTTTGGCCTGTTTCTGCCTGTTTTTGACTGCTGTCCAGCGCCCGTTGAGCCCCTGACGTTGCCTCAATTCTGTCTTTTTGTCTTCTCATTGATCAATGTTGACATTGACGCATAGCTTAACAACAGCAACAACAACAACAACAACAACAACAACAACAAGAACAAAGGCTACGACAATAATAATGATAACAGCTCAAATGATATACCCTGCTGATGCTTATTGATCGATGATGATGGTTGTGGCATTAGAAATGCTGTCTCAATGCTGCAAATGTGGGCGTACACTCAGAAAAATCAAGTCCCTTTCGAAATTTTAGTTTGAAAAATACCATTTCTGACTTATCATCTTTAAAGATACACTTAAGATAGATAGATATTTAGGTGAATGGCTTGAAAGTCTAAAAATATCTAAAAAGTAAAGAAAAAGAACATTCGAAAAGCAAACGAATTCTACGGCTTAAAAATTGGTTTATTTTTGTTTTTTTTTTTTTTTTTTTTTTTTTAATTCATAAACTATTTTACTATAGAGTGAAGGATATAAATCCTTCGTACCAGAATCAACCTAAAAGTATTTTTCACTCAGTACATATTTATTCTTCTGCATTTTTTAATAAAATCCAATTTTCTTTAAGATTTTTAACTTTTGAAATAAACTGCAGTCCTTTGCAAACTATCAAAAAATAATTATATTCAGAATTTCAAGCTTTAAATTTCCCGTATAATTTTGAAAACTTGTATGCAAAGCTCCCATTTGCCTTTCTCTTTTTCTCTGAGTGTAGGAATTGTACAAAGATATTGCCAAACAATTACTAGCATTATTGGCTTACAACACACATACGCACACACAGATACAACCACACATAGATACAGATACTTGTACGCACATTAAAGACACATTTGTAATGTGAGTGGGAATGATTTGTGCAACTTGCGCTACCAAATGAATTATGAATAACGTAATAAAAATATCTTACAAATGAGAATGAACAGAATGTTACGCTAAGATACATTTGAAAAAAGGAAAAAAAAAAGAAAAAAAAAAGTAAATACCTTTTACATTTGTATCTTAAATTATATCAAGTGCGAAAATTGCGTTTACAGGAAAATTAAAGAAACAATGAAAGTTTAATTAAGTGTTAAATAAATGAATTATTTATTAGTCGCTTAGTAGATTACTCATACAACTTAAAGATACAAATTTCTGAAGGTTCTTTCTCTGGTTATACAAGGTATATTAATCGATTCAAATTGTGTTAGGGTAAAAAAGTATCTGTAAGACGAGCACTCTCGACATTTTCTCGTTTCTTTTAGTGTATTGATACAGATACAGATATAGATATAGATACAGATACAGATACAGATACAGATACAGATACAGATACAGATACAGATACAGATACAGATACAGATACAGATACAGATACAGATACAGATAGAGATATAAATAAATACTTAAGAATTTATATGTATATATATAAAGATACGCATGACTGACTGCGCATAAAGTGACAGTTAGAATTCTGTCATGCCTCGTAGCAGCGGCATGCGGCATGCGGCATGTGGCATGCAACGAAACAAGTTAGCAGTCGCCAGTCACCGTCAGTTATGAATTGTTGTTGGATAGATTGAAGGATGGATGAAAGGATAAAATATAAGGTAGAATTTGCTGTTGCGGCTGCGGCTGCGGCTGCGGCTGCATCTACTCGTACATCTCTGCGTATCTACTAGATATATTCAGATACTTTACGCCTGATATGCTGCAACTCATTTTGCAATGTATTTTTATATGGCACAAAGTACGAGAAAGGTGCAAGCATAAAGCTGAAAAACTGGTGCCACAGAAGGGGTACAGATGGGTTATTTGTGGGAGTGGCACAGCGGAGACATCTGCTATTTGTATTTGTTTATCAAAGCGCGAACTTTTCTCTGAGTTTCTGTACAAATTTGTTAGCAGCTGTACTTGAGAGCTGCCTGCAACATGCGAATATATGTACATATGTGTACCTCTCTTTCTATCTGAATGTGTATTTACTACTTCATACTCGTGCTCGTATCTTGTGCAACATATTTACAAGTTGCTTGTTTGGTCATGTCAGCAAAATTTTGCGACTTTATTCTACTTCACGAGTATATATTGCTGTACAGCAGTGCTGTACTTTCAGCCTTTTTTCGGCACAGCTCTGGCATTGTCTTAGCCGAAACATGCCGTATATGCATCCTAGCCGGATACTTTACGCCTTTTCAGCTGTTATTTCTAACTAGTCTAACACTAAGGTGGAAAACCCCTTTCTATGATAATTCCGTGATAACTCGGAACCAATTGAGAAACTGTTCCTAATACTTTTCTTCCTTGTTTCCTAGTAATACTCACTAAAAATTGCCCTATCTTTTGGCCTCAGCATTTCTCTGTCTACCAATATATTACATAGTAATGGGCTTAATTAAATAAATTGGTAAATTTTGTCATTTTCAGACTGATGAAATATTATTGCAAAGTTTTAATTAAATTTTTGTGTGTTAAAATCAAAAGTTAACGGTTATGCATTGAAATCTTACTATAAATAATAAGAGAGAGCTTAAGTTAGAGAAAGACAAACTGAAAGTGATAAATGGAGAAGAAATTTGGCTAACAGAAGGTCAAATAGTTAGCATAAAACTAATTGGTGCACTCAGGTGCTAATGGAGCAACATCTTGACCTGCATATCGGGCTGTCAATTCCTTTTCGACTTGGCCAATTTGTTTGTTTTCAGCTTGGGCTGTCAAGTTGTCAGTTGGCTGGCAAAGCAACTGAAAAAGGCAAAAGAAAGGGAAAGTATTCCTTTCTACTCGTATTCATTCTATTGCCATTAGCTAGCTCCATTACCGTTTGCTTTAACGAGCCATTGATTTTGATGCATGCTCGTACTTGCATTAACATTCGATAACTGTCGATAACTTTTCATTTGTCTCTTTATCACCTGAGCAGCAGCAGCAGCAAAGCACGAAGCAATCGCTTATCACGCACCACCTGCTCCACTTGCCACGCCCATCCGCCTTCACAGTTTGGCAAGAACCGCCAATTGCTCATTTGTCTTCCGGCCACTCTGCGTGAGCGGCATTTAAAAGCCGCAAAGTGCACGACAGGTCTAACACTGAAAACAAATCAATTTGCCCTAATCATCGAGTAAAGGCACCCATAAATGAACAGTACCAGTTCCTCAAACCTGCCACTACACTCAAAGAAATTCAGGTAGGATTTAGTCAACGCCAAAATCTAAGTCATCAAATTATCACTGATAACAAAGATGCAAATCTATCAACTTTTGAAAGGGCTTCAATTTCTGATAGCAGGCTTTTTGTTCATGGAGTTTCTTTTTATAACTTGACACACCAGAAGTATTATAAAATATATTTTTTTAGAAACTTGTAAATGATTGATTTTAATTTCGTATATGAAACTTTTCGATTTTAATTTAAGATCGACAGTTTTAAAAAATTCTTTTTAGCAGCGGAAGCTTCTTTTTTTAATCAGAAAAAATTCCGAGTAGAACGAGGTTCAGACGGACTTAGGATAAAATCGGCTCAATTTGAATTAAATTCATAAGCTAAACTAATTCATAAATAATGAGTTTAATTATATATATATATTTAACAATAAATGTTATCGATAATAACGATAGTTGCATTTTATCGACACCATCAAAAGTTTTTCTTTCGTTTTCAATATATCGAATCTTGAAGTGCTCCAAAGAAGATAAAGTACGCAAGGTAAAGTAAGGCTAGCCTTATTGGTCCGCCACATTCTTCTTTTTTCTCATATCAAGGTGATAGCTTTAGGCGATCAATCAATTTTTTTTTTGAGTGTACTTGCTGCCACTTATAGCATTTACCATTCGCCTTTTCCATGTGCCTCTGCAAGTTGCTGAGTGACAGCTCGAAGCTCGGTCAGGAGAAGGATGCGTGCACACTCAGTGCAATTACACACTCTGATTGACACACACACACATACACTGAGAGAAATGGTTGTGGTAGAGGCAGACGGAGGGGGAAGAGCCACTTACACACATGCAGAGCTATCTTTTGAGAGTTGAATTGGCCGCTTCCCGTGCCGGCAACGACATGAATTCGCAATTAAGTGATTTTATGGTCGCGTATTTCAATTTATTGCCAATCGAGCGTGCCTACAGCCCCGACAGCTCCAACAGAACCCCATTTCCAACGCCCTACTCCTCCACAAGGACCTCAAGTCCTAGCACCCCTAGCATTTCGCTTACCGCCCTTCCTCTGCTGACAAAGTTGACACTGACATGTGCGTTGGTGTGCACTGCAGGGCGCAGTTTTTTAACATTAAGCGATATTAGATTTATGGTGCACACCCACACACATACGCCCCCCATAATCTCTGTGCTCGTCTCCCTCCGTCGCCTCTCTTACGCTGCTGTCAATGGCTGCACTTCCGTTTCCGCCATTCCCTTGGGTGTATGTGTGCGTTATCCTGTCAGGCAGCGCTGCGACTTGATTACGTTGTCATTGCCAACTAAACCCCCAACTAAAATAATTTGGCCAAAATGCCAACGTCAATTAAGATTGTCCAATACCCCATCTCCCTTCCCAGCCTCCTGACTACTCCCCTTAACCCTAAGATTTCCTCCAAATTGTAAGCTGTACGCACAAGTAGATGGCATTAATCGCGGTCCATTATCCAGACATATTGGCATATCCATGGGAATATCAAATA
This sequence comes from Drosophila repletoides, assembly GCA_018150835.1. Classification (NCBI taxonomy): domain Eukaryota; kingdom Metazoa; phylum Arthropoda; class Insecta; order Diptera; family Drosophilidae; genus Drosophila; species Drosophila repletoides. The sequence continues at coordinate 2,606,260 of JAECWQ010000225.1, read as the reverse complement.
TGTACACCCAAAATAAAAGTTGAAATATCAGTTTCATATTTTTTGCTTCTCTTTCTTCTCCTCTCAGTTTTTTATTTTTTCCGTTCTCTTCTCTTTGCTTTGATTAAACTCTCCCAGAAGGTTTTGCTTTAATTGTTGAATTTCATTTTGATATTTATTATTATTTTTTGGATGTCGTATTTCAATTTCATTTCCGTTTATGGTTTTTTATTGTTTTTAATGCTTTTTTGAAATTCAGTAAAATTATGAAAAAAAAAAAACAATTTTATTTTGCCACATTAAATTCATAAATTCCATATTTCAAAATAAAGACTATAAAATCAATTAAATATTTTATTTATATTAAATGTAGTTTTATTCATTTTTTTAATATATCTTTGCAATTCATAAATAAAAGAAATACTGTATAAAATCTATTTAATATTTTATTTATATTAAAGATTTCTTTCCCCAAAAACAACGTTGATATTTAATTCAAGTATTAAATGTTATTATTTTATTTTTTATTCCCTTCAATGCTCTTGTTGATGCTGAATTTAATAAATAAGAAACTTTTTATTTTATTAAGTTTACTCTATCACTATAAAAACTTAATATTATTTTTGACATAAGTAATTCAAATTTAAATAAAATTTTAAAATTGATTTTTATTTTTGCTTCCCTGTGTAAAACCCGTTTCCTTCAGTGTAAGCTAACTTATATAATAAATACATTCCGGAGCGGATTGACTTTGTTCGGCACACTGACTGATTAACCTTTCAAACTGGAATAAGGTTTTGAAAATTGTTATTAAATAAATATTTTTAACCACTTATTCCTATCAAGAAAGCACACTCTTATCTTAGAAACCAAAAACTTTGTCATATAACAATTTTTGAACCAATTGTTTCTATGAATTGTTCAGCTATATGTTATAGCAGTCTGATCTTAATGAATCTTTGTAAGAAAAATATACATCAACATCAAATTTGTAAGATTAATTACGATATTTCAGGGAACTATAGGTTTTTGTTCCAATAACTTTTGGATCGATTGTACTTTGTGCCTTCTATGGGAGCTGTATGATATAGTTTTCCGATCCGTCCGGTTCCTACCAGTCCGACAGACACACTACCAGACGGACATGGATACATCTACTAGAATATATATACGATATACAATTCGTTGCACATATCATGATATAGCTATAATACCCTCTATCGCGCAGCATTTTATAGTATTTTGCTCACTGTTAACAGCATTCTTATATACAATGTAAGGCTGGTTTTTACGTTTACCCGTTTACCCGTTAAACCGTTTACCAAGCCAACCGGAAGACAAAATCTCGAACATTGAACTAATATAATTCACGATATTATAAAATTTCAGTGTCAGTAAACTTAATGTGTTGATTTACGATACACTTAACTTATGTACAGGGTATGTGGAGAAGTCAAGTGCTTTTGACATCAGCGCTCTTCACTTAGTTTAGGTGCTGCTACGCAATGGTTACCCAGGAACTGGCTTTTTTTTTAGCTGATTTTTTTTATACCCTTGCAGAGGGTATTATAACTTGGCCACAAAATGGGTAATGCATTGTAGGAGCCAGCTCCGACTCCAGAAAGTATATATATTATTGAATAGGACGACGAGACAAGTTGATATAGCCATGTGCATCTCTGTCTGACTTTCTGTCCTCTCAGTTTTTGATGTAGGTGAAATTTGGTAGGGAGCCATCTTTTTGCTGCAATCGGTTCAAAAGTTGTTGAATGGAAAACTTTTTTGATTTTGAACGTATCTTGATAAAGCTTACAAGTTATATGTTAACGCACACCTAAAATCATTAAGATCGGATTACTATATCATATAGCTCTGCAAGGGTATATAATCTTTGGCGCGCCGAAGAAAGCTTTTCTAGTTTTCTTTTATTAAATGATTTTCCGATTTTGACTGTCAAGCAAACCAGAACTGCAAACAGCAAACATAATTTATGCTATCTTGCAACTTATATACATTAAATAGAAATATATATATGTACATTTATATTTATATATATTGCATTCTACAAATTGTACGGCAAGTTTTTCAACACTAAACTATAACTTTTAAAAGACGGCTTATTTTACAACACTTTTCCGAAAGAATGATATAATAATATTTGGTCACACTAGAGTAACGCCAGGAAAAAGCAGCTTGTGAGAGTTGGTCACACTTACACACAGCAACAAGTAATTTTTGTATTTTGAGTACAATAATTCTGAACCTGTTCTAGCACTCCCAGAGTGAAGCCCCACAAAAAATCGACTACTAATCGTACATTCCCAGCGCTTGCTTTGAGAGCAAATAGTGCTGCGGGTTGTTACCAATTTTTTTTTTTTTTTTGATGTTTTCTTTCTGGATTTACAATAATTTTCGTTTTTGTATATTGGAACTGGTGACCTTTCTATATTCCTTAATGGACCACTGGGTACAACTTGAAACCTGTCGGCGATAGATATAGGTTTCAGGGCCTTTAAAGTAGTAGCCATGGGTTACATCATGGTGCAGAAGTATTTGTGTCTCTGCCAATCCTTTCGCTGGCGGACATCATTGCAGTAGGGCTCCGCGCCATTGCCACGGACAGACTTATTCCCTGCGCTTTAGAGTATTGACGGAAAGTCAATTTTTTTCTCTTTTTTCTGAATTTTAATAATTTTCACTTAATATAATTTTTTTTTTTTCTTCCTAAGTTCCAAATTTATTTGAGGCCAACCGAAATTTGCTCAATGTGATATAGCAGACGGAACTAATCACCATACGAAAAATTTAAACAATTTTTTATGTATAACAAAGACTTCAATTCCTTTGATTTCCGTGTATTTCGTGTATATCGACTCCTCAAATATTCCATCAATTAGAAGCTGAATAAATAATTGATAAGATGAGAAAAATTCTATGGATCCTATCCCTGAACCTCGTCGTTTCCTGTCCACCGCATATTCTGTCCAGCTGATTCTTAGTTGTCAAATTCGTGTTTTCATAACCAGGCAAGTTCAATCCTGTAAGGGTATTCAAATGTTTGTGCATTTTTCTCCCTCCTTCGGGAAAATATAAAGAATATATTCACTTTATGCCTTAAATTAGGTAAAGTGTGTTTTTTTTGTAAAGTTTTAAAATTTAAAGTTTTTTTTTTAGTTTTGTTTATTTTCAAGTTTTTGTATGAAAAGGATTAAGTTCAGAAGCGAGAAATTGTTTGTTTTAGATTTGTAATTTTTTTTATTTTAATTATTAAACTATTGACGCAAAGTCAATTTTTTTCTCTTTATCTGAATTTTAATAATTTTCACTTAATATAATTTTTTTTTCTTCCTAAGTTCCAAATTTATTTGAGGCCAACCGAAATTTGCTCAATGTGATATAGCAGACGGAACTAATCACCATACGAAAAATTTAAACAATTTTTTATGTATAACAAAGACTTCAATTCCTTTGATTTCCGTGTATTTCGTGTATATCGACTCCTCAAATATTCCATCAATTAGAAGCTGAATAAATAATTGATAAGATGAGAAAAATTCTATGGATCCTATCCCTGAACCTCGTCGTTTCCTGTCCACCGCATATTCTGTCCAGCTGATTCTTAGTTGTCAAATTCGTGTTTTCATAACCAGGCAAGTTCAATCCTGTAAGGGTATTCAAATGTTTGTGCATTTTTCTCCCTCCTTCGGGAAAATATAAAGAATATATTCACTTTATGCCTTAAATTAGGTAAAGTGTGTTTTTTTTTTGTAAAGTTTTAAAATTTAAAGTTTTTTTTTAGTTTTGTTTATTTTCAAGTTTTTGTATGAAAAGGATTAAGTTCAGAAGCGAGAAATTGTTTGTTTTAGATTTGTAATTTTTTTTATTTTAATTATTAAAGTATTGACGCAAAGTCAATTTTTTTCTCTTTTTTCTGAATTTTAATAATTTTCACTTAATATAATTTTTTTTTTTCTTCCTAAGTTCCAAATTTATTTGAGGCCAACCGAAATTTGCTCAATGTGATATAGCAGACGGAACTAATCACCATACGAAAAATTTAAACAATTTTTTATGTATAACAAAGACTTCAATTCCTTTGATTTCCGTGTATTTCGTGTATATCGACTCCTCAAATATTCCATCAATTAGAAGCTGAATAAATAATTGATAAGATGAGAAAAATTCTATGGATCCTAACCCTGAACCTCTTCGTTTTAGTTGTTAAGTTCGTGTTTTCATAACCAGGCAAGTTCAATCCGGTAAGGGTATTCAAATGTTTGTGCATTTTTCTCCCTCCTTCGGGAAAATATAAAGAATATATTCACTTTATGCCTTAAATTAGGTAAAGTGTGTTTTTTTTTTGTAAAGTTTTAAAATTTAAAGTTTTTTTTAGTTTTGTTTATTTTCAAGTTTTTGTATGAAAAGGATTAAGTTCAGAAGCGAGAAATTGTTTGTTTTAGATTTGTAATTTTTTTTATTTTAATTATTAAAGTATTGACGCAAAGTCAATTTTTTTCTCTTTTTCTGAATTTTAATAATTTTCACTTAATATAATTTTTTTTTCTTCCTAACTTCCAAATTTATTTGAGGCCAACCGAAATTTGCTCAATGTGATATAGCAGACGGAACTAATCACCATACGAAAAATTTAAACAATTTTTTATGTATAACAAAGACTTCAATTCCTTTGATTTCCGTGTATTTCGTGTATATCGACTCCTCAAATATTCCATCAATTAGAAGCTGAATAAATAATTGATAAGATGAGAAAAATTCTATGGATCCTATCCCTGAACCTCGTCGTTTCCTGTCCACCGCATATTCTGTCCAGCTGATTCTTAGTTGTCAAATTCGTGTTTTCATAACCAGGCAAGTTCAATCCTGTAAGGGTATTCAAATGTTTGTGCATTTTTCTCCCTCCTTCGGGAAAATATAAAGAATATATTCACTTTATGCCTTAAATTAGGTAAAGTGTGTTTTTTTTTTGTAAAGTTTTAAAATTTAAAGTTTTTTTTTAGTTTTGTTTATTTTCAAGTTTTTGTATGAAAAGGATTAAGTTCAGAAGCGAGAAATTGTTTGTTTTAGATTTGTAATTTTTTTTATTTTAATTATTAAAGTATTGACGCAAAGTCAATTTTTTTCTCTTTTTCTGAATTTTAATAATTTTCACTTAATATAATTTTTTTTTTCTTCCTAAGTTCCAAATTTATTTGAGGCCAACCGAAATTTGCTCAATGTGATATAGCAGACGGAACTAATCACCATACGAAAAATTTAAACAATTTTTTATGTATAACAAAGACTTCAATTCCTTTGATTTCCGTGTATTTCGTGTATATCGACTCCTCAAATATTCCATCAATTAGAAGCTGAATAAATAATTGATAAGATGAGAAAAATTCTATGGATCCTATCCCTGAACCTCGTCGTTTCCTGTCCACCGCATATTCTGTCCAGCTGATTCTTAGTTGTCAAATTCGTGTTTTCATAACCAGGCAAGTTCAATCCTGTAAGGGTATTCAAATGTTTGTGCATTTTTCTCGCTCCTTCGGGAAAATATAAAGAATATATTCACTTTATGCCTTAAATTAGGTAAAGTGTGTTTTTTTTTTGTAAAGTTTTAAAATTTAAAGTTTTTTTTTAGTTTTGTTTATTTTCAAGTTTTTGTATGAAAAGGATTAAGTTCAGAAGCGAGAAATTGTTTGTTTTAGATTTGTAATTTTTTTTATTTTAATTATTAAACTATTGACGCAAAGTCAATTTTTTTCTCTTTTATCTGAATTTTAATAATTTTCACTTAATATAATTTTTTTTTTTTCTTCCTAAGTTCCAAATTTATTTGAGGCCAACCGAAATTTGCTCAATGTGATATAGCAGACGGAACTAATCACCATACGAAAAATTTAAACAATTTTTTATGTATAACAAAGACTTCAATTCCTTTGATTTCCGTGTATTTCGTGTATATCGACTCCTCAAATATTCCATCAATTAGAAGCTGAATAAATAATTGATAAGATGAGAAAAATTCTATGGATCCTATCCCTGAACCTCGTCGTTTCCTGTCCACCGCATATTCTGTCCAGCTGATTCTTAGTTGTCAAATTCGTGTTTTCATAACCAGGCAAGTTCAATCCTGTAAGGGTATTCAAATGTTTGTGCATTTTTCTCCCTCCTTCGGGAAAATATAAAGAATATATTCACTTTATGCCTTAAATTAGGTAAAGTGTGTTTTTTTTTGTAAAGTTTTAAAATTTAAAGTTTTTTTTTAGTTTTGTTTATTTTCAAGTTTTTGTATGAAAAGGATTAAGTTCAGAAGCGAGAAATTGTTTGTTTTAGATTTGTAATTTTTTTTATTTTAATTATTAAAGTATTGACGCAAAGTCAATTTTTTTCTCTTTTTCTGAATTTTAATAATTTTCACTTAATATAATTTTTTTTTTCTTCCTAAGTTCCAAATTTATTTGAGGCCAACCGAAATTTGCTCAATGTGATATAGCAGACGGAACTAATCACCATACGAAAAATTTAAACAATTTTTTATGTATAACAAAGACTTCAATTCCTTTGATTTCCGTGTATTTCGTGTATATCGACTCCTCAAATATTCCATCAATTAGAAGCTGAATAAATAATTGATAAGATGAGAAAAATTCTATGGATCCTATCCCTGAACCTCGTCGTTTCCTGTCCACCGCATATTCTGTCCAGCTGATTCTTAGTTGTCAAATTCGTGTTTTCATAACCAGGCAAGTTCAATCCTGTAAGGGTATTCAAATGTTTGTGCATTTTTCTCCCTCCTTCGGGAAAATATAAAGAATATATTCACTTTATGCCTTAAATTAGGTAAAGTGTGTTTTTTTTTTGTAAAGTTTTAAAATTTAAAGTTTTTTTTTAGTTTTGTTTATTTTCAAGTTTTTGTATGAAAAGGATTAAGTTCAGAAGCGAGAAATTGTTTGTTTTAGATTTGTAATTTTTTTATTTTAATTATTAAAGTATTGACGCAAAGTCAATTTTTTTCTCCTTTTCTGAATTTTAATAATTTTCACTTAATATAATTTTTTTTTCTTCCTAAGTTCCAAATTTATTTGAGGCCAACCGAAATTTGCTCAATGTGATATAGCAGACGGAACTAATCACCATACGAAAAATTTAAACAATTTTTTATGTATAACAAAGACTTCAATTCCTTTGATTTCCGTGTATTTCGTGTATATCGACTCCTCAAATATTCCATCAATTAGAAGCTGAATAAATAATTGATAAGATGAGAAAAATTCTATGGATCCTATCCCTGAACCTCGTCGTTTCCTGTCCACCGCATATTCTGTCCAGCTGATTCTTAGTTGTCAAATTCGTGTTTTCATAACCAGGCAAGTTCAATCCTGTAAGGGTATTCAAATGTTTGTGCATTTTTCTCCCTCCTTCGGGAAAATATAAAGAATATATTCACTTTATGCCTTAAATTAGGTAAAGTGTGTTTTTTTTGTAAAGTTTTAAAATTTAAAGTTTTTTTTTAGTTTTGTTTATTTTCAAGTTTTTGTATGAAAAGGATTAAGTTCAGAAGCGAGAAATTGTTTGTTTTAGATTTGTAATTTTTTTTATTTTAATTATTAAAGTATTGACGCAAAGTCAATTTTTTTCTCTTTTTCTGAATTTTAATAATTTTCACTTAATATAATTTTTTTTTTTCCTAAGTTCCAAATTTATTTGAGGCCAACCGAAATTTGCTCAATGTGATATAGCAGACGGAACTAATCACCATACGAAAAATTTAAACAATTTTTTATGTATAACAAAGACTTCAATTCCTTTGATTTCCGTGTATTTCGTGTATATCGACTCCTCAAATATTCCATCAATTAGAAGCTGAATAAATAATTGATAAGATGAGAAAAATTCTATGGATCCTATCCCTGAACCTCGTCGTTTCCTGTCCACCGCATATTCTGTCCAGCTGATTCTTAGTTGTCAAATTCGTGTTTTCATAACCAGGCAAGTTCAATCCTGTAAGGGTATTCAAATGTTTGTGCATTTTTCTCGCTCCTTCGGGAAAATATAAAGAATATATTCACTTTATGCCTTAAATTAGGTAAAGTGTGTTTTTTTTTTTGTAAAGTTTTAAAATTTAAAGTTTTTTTTAGTTTTGTTTATTTTCAAGTTTTTGTATGAAAAGGATTAAGTTCAGAAGCGAGAAATTGTTTGTTTTAGATTTGTAATTTTTTTTATTTTAATTATTAAACTATTGACGCAAAGTCAATTTTTTTCTTTTATCTGAATTTTAATAATTTTCACTTAATATAATTTTTTTTTCTTCCTAAGTTCCAAATTTATTTGAGGCCAACCGAAATTTGCTCAATGTGATATAGCAGACGGAACTAATCACCATACGAAAAATTTAAACAATTTTTTATGTATAACAAAGACTTCAATTCCTTTGATTTCCGTGTATTTCGTGTATATCGACTCCTCAAATATTCCATCAATTAGAAGCTGAATAAATAATTGATAAGATGAGAAAAATTCTATGGATCCTATCCCTGAACCTCGTCGTTTCCTGTCCACCGCATATTCTGTCCAGCTGATTCTTAGTTGTCAAATTCGTGTTTTCATAACCAGGCAAGTTCAATCCTGTAAGGGTATTCAAATGTTTGTGCATTTTTCTCCCTCCTTCGGGAAAATATAAAGAATATATTCACTTTATGCCTTAAATTAGGTAAAGTGTGTTTTTTTTTGTAAAGTTTTAAAATTTAAAGTTTTTTTTAGTTTTGTTTATTTTCAAGTTTTTGTATGAAAAGGATTAAGTTCAGAAGCGAGAAATTGTTTGTTTTAGATTTGTAATTTTTTTTATTTTAATTATTAAAGTATTGACGCAAAGTCAATTTTTTTCTCTTTTTCTGAATTTTAATAATTTTCACTTAATATAATTTTTTTTTCTTCCTAAGTTCCAAATTTATTTGAGGCCAACCGAAATTTGCTCAATGTGATATAGCAGACGGAACTAATCACCATACGAAAAATTTAAACAATTTTTTATGTATAACAAAGACTTCAATTCCTTTGATTTCCGTGTATTTCGTGTATATCGACTCCTCAAATATTCCATCAATTAGAAGCTGAATAAATAATTGATAAGATGAGAAAAATTCTATGGATCCTAACCCTGAACCTCTTCGTTTTAGTTGTTAAGTTCGTGTTTTCATAACCAGGCAAGTTCAATCCGGTAAGGGTATTCAAATGTTTGTGCATTTTTCTCCCTCCTTCGGGAAAATATAAAGAATATATTCACTTTATGCCTTAAATTAGGTAAAGTGTGTTTTTTTTTTTGTAAAGTTTTAAAATTTAAAGTTTTTTTTTAGTTTTGTTTATTTTCAAGTTTTTGTATGAAAAGGATTAAGTTCAGAAGCGAGAAATTGTTTGTTTTAGATTTGTAATTTTTTTTATTTTAATTATTAAAGTATTGACGCAAAGTCAATTTTTTTCTCTTTTTCTGAATTTTAATAATTTTCACTTAATATAATTTTTTTTTCTTCCTAACTTCCAAATTTATTTGAGGCCAACCGAAATTTCAAATGTTTGTGCATTTTCTCCCTCCTTTGGGAAAATATAAAGAATATATTCACTTTATGCCTTAAATTAGGTAAAGTGTGTTTTTTATTTAAAGTTTTAAAATTTAAAGTTTTTTTTTAGTTTTGTTTATCTTCAAGTTTTTGTATGAAAAGGATTAAGTTCAGAAGCGAGAAATTGTTTGTTTTAGATTTGTAATTTTTTGTACTTTAATTAAATTAAAGTATTGACGCAAAGTCAATTTTTTTCTCTTTTTCTGAATTTTAATAATTTTCACTTAATATAATTTTTTTTTTTCATCCTAAGTTCCAAATTTATTTGAGGCCAACCGAAATTTCAAATGTTTGTGCATTTTTCTCCCTCCTTCGGGAAAATATAAAGAATATATTCACTTTATGCCTTAAATTAGGTAAAGTGTGTTTTTTTTTATGTGCGCAAATTAAAAGCTAGCCTTAAAAACAAAAATTTTTTTTTTGTTTTAAATTTTAAAGTTTTTTTTTAGTTTTGTTTATTTTCAAGTTTTTGTATGAAAAGGATTAAGTTCAGAAGCGAGAAATTGTTTGTTTTAGATTTGTAATTTTTTTTATTTTAATTATTAAACTATTGACGCAAAGTCAATTTTTTTCTCTTTTTTCTGAATTTTAATAATTTTCACTTAATATAATTTTTTTTTCTTCCTAAGTTCCAAATTTATTTGAGGCCAACCGAAATTTGCTCAATGTGATATAGCAGACGGAACTAATCACCATACGAAAAATTTAAACAATTTTTTATGTATAACAAAGACTTCAATTCCTTTGATTTCCGTGTATTTCGTGTATATCGACTCCTCAAATATTCCATCAATTAGAAGCTGAATAAATAATTGATAAGATGAGAAAAATTCTATGGATCCTATCCCTGAACCTCGTCGTTTCCTGTCCACCGCATATTCTGTCCAGCTGATTCTTAGTTGTCAAATTCGTGTTTTCATAACCAGGCAAGTTCAATCCTGTAAGGGTATTCAAATGTTTGTGCATTTTTCTCCCTCCTTCGGGAAAATATAAAGAATATATTCACTTTATGCCTTAAATTAGGTAAAGTGTGTTTTTTTGTTGTAAAGTTTTAAAATTTAAAGTTTTTTTTAGTTTTGTTTATTTTCAAGTTTTTGTATGAAAAGGATTAAGTTCAGAAGCGAGAAATTGTTTGTTTTAGATTTGTAATTTTTTTATTTTAATTATTAAAGTATTGACGCAAAGTCAATTTTTTTCTCTTTTTCTGAATTTTAATAATTTTCACTTAATATAATTTTTTTTTTCTTCCTAAGTTCCAAATTTATTTGAGGCCAACCGAAATTTGCTCAATGTGATATAGCAGACGGAACTAATCACCATACGAAAAATTTAAACAATTTTTTATGTATAACAAAGACTTCAATTCCTTTGATTTCCGTGTATTTCGTGTATATCGACTCCTCAAATATTCCATCAATTAGAAGCTGAATAAATAATTGATAAGATGAGAAAAATTCTATGGATCCTATCCCTGAACCTCGTCGTTTCCTGTCCACCGCATATTCTGTCCAGCTGATTCTTAGTTGTCAAATTCGTGTTTTCATAACCAGGCAAGTTCAATCCTGTAAGGGTATTCAAATGTTTGTGCATTTTTCTCGCTCCTTCGGGAAAATATAAAGAATATATTCACTTTATGCCTTAAATTAGGTAAAGTGTGTTTTTTTTTTGTAAAGTTTTAAAATTTAAAGTTTTTTTTTAGTTTTGTTTATTTTCAAGTTTTTGTATGAAAAGGATTAAGTTCAGAAGCGAGAAATTGTTTGTTTTAGATTTGTAATTTTTTTTATTTTAATTATTAAACTATTGACGCAAAGTCAATTTTTTTCTCTTTATCTGAATTTTAATAATTTTCACTTAATATAATTTTTTTTTTTCTTCCTAAGTTCCAAATTTATTTGAGGCCAACCGAAATTTGCTCAATGTGATATAGCAGACGGAACTAATCACCATACGAAAAATTTAAACAATTTTTTATGTATAACAAAGACTTCAATTCCTTTGATTTCCGTGTATTTCGTGTATATCGACTCCTCAAATATTCCATCAATTAGAAGCTGAATAAATAATTGATAAGATGAGAAAAATTCTATGGATCCTATCCCTGAACCTCGTCGTTTCCTGTCCACCGCATATTCTGTCCAGCTGATTCTTAGTTGTCAAATTCGTGTTTTCATAACCAGGCAAGTTCAATCCTGTAAGGGTATTCAAATGTTTGTGCATTTTTCTCCCTCCTTCGGGAAAATATAAAGAATATATTCACTTTATGCCTTAAATTAGGTAAAGTGTGTTTTTTTTTGTAAAGTTTTAAAATTTAAAGTTTTTTTTAGTTTTGTTTATTTTCAAGTTTTTGTATGAAAAGGATTAAGTTCAGAAGCGAGAAATTGTTTGTTTTAGATTTGTAATTTTTTTTATTTTAATTATTAAAGTATTGACGCAAAGTCAATTTTTTTCTCTTTTTCTGAATTTTAATAATTTTCACTTAATATAATTTTTTTTTCTTCCTAAGTTCCAAATTTATTTGAGGCCAACCGAAATTTGCTCAATGTGATATAGCAGACGGAACTAATCACCATACGAAAAATTTAAACAATTTTTTATGTATAACAAAGACTTCAATTCCTTTGATTTCCGTGTATTTCGTGTATATCGACTCCTCAAATATTCCATCAATTAGAAGCTGAATAAATAATTGATAAGATGAGAAAAATTCTATGGATCCTAACCCTGAACCTCTTCGTTTTAGTTGTTAAGTTCGTGTTTTCATAACCAGGCAAGTTCAATCCGGTAAGGGTATTCAAATGTTTGTGCATTTTTCTCCCTCCTTCGGGAAAATATAAAGAATATATTCACTTTATGCCTTAAATTAGGTAAAGTGTGTTTTTTTTTTGTAAAGTTTTAAAATTTAAAGTTTTTTTTTAGTTTTGTTTATTTTCAAGTTTTTGTATGAAAAGGATTAAGTTCAGAAGCGAGAAATTGTTTGTTTTAGATTTGTAATTTTTTTTATTTTAATTATTAAAGTATTGACGCAAAGTCAATTTTTTTCTCTTTTTTCTGAATTTTAATAATTTTCACTTAATATAATTTTTTTTTTTCTTCCTAACTTCCAAATTTATTTGAGGCCAACCGAAATTTCAAATGTTTGTGCATTTTTCTCCCTCCTTTGGGAAAATATAAAGAATATATTCACTTTATGCCTTAAATTAGGTAAAGTGTGTTTTTTTATTTAAAGTTTTAAAATTTAAAGTTTTTTTTTAGTTTTGTTTATCTTCAAGTTTTTGTATGAAAAGGATTAAGTTCAGAAGCGAGAAATTGTTTGTTTTAGATTTGTAATTTTTTGTACTTTAATTAAATTAAAGTATTGACGCAAAGTCAATTTTTTTCTCTTTTTTCTGAATTTTAATAATTTTCACTTAATATAATTTTTTTTTTTTCATCCTAAGTTCCAAATTTATTTGAGGCCAACCGAAATTTCAAATGTTTGTGCATTTTTCTCCCTCCTTCGGGAAAATATAAAGAATATATTCACTTTATGCCTTAAATTAGGTAAAGTGTGTTTTTTTTTATGTGCGCAAATTAAAAGCTAGCCTTAAAAACAAAAATTTTTTTTTTGTTTTAAATTTTAAAGTTTTTTTTTAGTTTTGTTTATTTTCAAGTTTTTGTATGAAAAGGATTAAGTTCAGAAGCGAGAAATTGTTTGTTTTAGATTTGTAATTTTTTTTATTTTAATTATTAAACTATTGACGCAAAGTCAATTTTTTCTCTCTTTTTCTGAATTTTAATAATTTTCACTTAATATAATTTTTTTTTTTCTTCCTAAGTTCCAAATTTATTTGAGGCCAACCGAAATTTGCTCAATGTGATATAGCAGACGGAACTAATCACCATACGAAAAATTTAAACAATTTTTTATGTATAACAAAGACTTCAATTCCTTTGATTTCCGTGTATTTCGTGTATATCGACTCCTCAAATATTCCATCAATTAGAAGCTGAATAAATAATTGATAAGATGAGAAAAATTCTATGGATCCTATCCCTGAACCTCGTCGTTTCCTGTCCACCGCATATTCTGTCCAGCTGATTCTTAGTTGTCAAATTCGTGTTTTCATAACCAGGCAAGTTCAATCCTGTAAGGGTATTCAAATGTTTGTGCATTTTTCTCCCTCCTTCGGGAAAATATAAAGAATATATTCACTTTATGCCTTAAATTAGGTAAAGTGTGTTTTTTTTTGTAAAGTTTTAAAATTTAAAGTTTTTTTTTAGTTTTGTTTATTTTCAAGTTTTTGTATGAAAAGGATTAAGTTCAGAAGCGAGAAATTGTTTGTTTTAGATTTGTAATTTTTTTTATTTTAATTATTAAAGTATTGACGCAAAGTCAATTTTTTTCTCTTTTTCTGAATTTTAATAATTTTCACTTAATATAATTTTTTTTTCTTCCTAAGTTCCAAATTTATTTGAGGCCAACCGAAATTTGCTCAATGTGATATAGCAGACGGAACTAATCACCATACGAAAAATTTAAACAATTTTTTATGTATAACAAAGACTTCAATTCCTTTGATTTCCGTGTATTTCGTGTATATCGACTCCTCAAATATTCCATCAATTAGAAGCTGAATAAATAATTGATAAGATGAGAAAAATTCTATGGATCCTAACCCTGAACCTCTTCGTTTTAGTTGTTAAGTTCGTGTTTTCATAACCAGGCAAGTTCAATCCGGTAAGGGTATTCAAATGTTTGTGCATTTTTCTCCCTCCTTCGGGAAAATATAAAGAATATATTCACTTTATGCCTTAAATTAGGTAAAGTGTGTTTTTTTTTTGTAAAGTTTTAAAATTTAAAGTTTTTTTTTAGTTTTGTTTATTTTCAAGTTTTTGTATGAAAAGGATTAAGTTCAGAAGCGAGAAATTGTTTGTTTTAGATTTGTAATTTTTTTTATTTTAATTATTAAAGTATTGACGCAAAGTCAATTTTTTTCTCTTTTTTCTGAATTTTAATAATTTTCACTTAATATAATTTTTTTTTTTCTTCCTAACTTCCAAATTTATTTGAGGCCAACCGAAATTTCAAATGTTTGTGCATTTTTCTCCCTCCTTTGGGAAAATATAAAGAATATATTCACTTTATGCCTTAAATTAGGTAAAGTGTGTTTTTTTATTTAAAGTTTTAAAATTTAAAGTTTTTTTTAGTTTTGTTTATCTTCAAGTTTTTGTATGAAAAGGATTAAGTTCAGAA